>JAWZSL010000016.1:1125000-2498750 GCA_034769285.1 Lutjanus argentimaculatus | reverse complement strand
GGGTTTTCTTTAGAATACACCCAGGGGGTTCTACCAGGAACCTTTTTATATTGCAAGGGTTTTTATCTTGAACCCACCAAGCAAAAACTCTTTATGTTCCCAGGGTTTTATTGGGAACACAAGAGGAGGAGGTTCTACAGAGAACCTTTTGTCACATTCCAAAGGTTTGAGCTAGAACCCACCCAGGAGGTTTTACCAAGAACCCTTTTATATTCCAAGGTTTTTGTCAAAATACTTCCCATGGTGTTCTACCAAGAACCCTTTTATGTTCCAAAGGTTTTATCTAGAACATGCTCAGGAGGTTCTAGACATAATGGTTTATACATTGTAATTTTTTATCTACAACCCATCTAGGGGATTCTACAGAGAACCTTTTTATATTCCAAGGGTTTGATCTAGAACCCACCACAGGAGCATACTCAGGGGGTTTTACTAGGAACCTTATATTCCAAGGGGTTTTATCTAGATACTTGCCCATTGGGTTCTACCAGAATCCTTTTATGTTCCAAGTGTTTTATCTAGAATCCACTAAGGGGGTTCTACTGGGAGCCTTTTTATATTCCAGGGTTTTTTTCTAGAACCCAGTCAGGGGATTCTATCAGGAACCTTTTGATATTCCAAGGGTTTTATCTAGAACACAGGGGGTTCTACCAGGACCTTTTTTGTATTCCAAGAGTTTAATGAAGAACACACCCAGTGGGTTCTACAGAGAACCTTTTTATATTCCTAGGGTTTTATCCAGAGTCTGCCCAGGGGGTTCTACCAAGAACCCTCTTTATTATGGTACAAAGAACCCTTCACGAAAGAGTTCTTCAAGGATTTAAACAAGAACACTGACTTTCAAAAATAGTTCTTTCGGATGAAAATGGTTCTTCATGCAACCCTTATGTCAGAAGCAAATGGTTCTGGGCAGAACTTCAGCCCTTCAGGAAGAACCCTGTTGGAACCCTTATTTCTAAGAGTGTAAGCGAAAGCCAACAAAACCAGGAGTGGACAAAGTGAAAGAAAAAAAAGTGAGTCAGATGGAGAAAGAGAGAGTGAGAGGAGAGTGTTTGAGGTCACACACACCAAACCCTTTCCATTTACCCAGCGAATTGTTGAGCCATGAAGCATCCCTCGCTTTTACTGGCAGTCTGAGCCCCGGCCGCACCGCAGGGAGCAGGGGTTACACTACATTTGTGGTCAGAGCAGGGGCCATCTGTGTGTCAGTATAAATTAGAGTGTGTGTCTGTGTGTGTGTGTGTGTGTCTGTGCTGTGAAAATAAGACGTCAGTGAGAGTGTTTGTGTGCACGTGGCTCGGTGAAAAAGATAAAGGATGTTTGTGTGTATTTTAGTGAACGTGGATGAACGAGTTTTGGACGTTATTATAAGGGATGAAGGCCTGGTCACACCAGGAAGTGGCACAGGAAAATGAATCTGTGGGTTTTCGTAATATTCCGTTTTAGAGGCGTGATGACGTAGTGACATAGTTCCTGATAACAAGTCAAGTAAAGGTCAGGTTATTTTTTATGGAATGTACTGGCGCAGCAACAACAGTGGGACAAAATGTGATACAAAACTTCAGACAGATTCAGCATACTTTGATAGCAACATGAATATTCACCAGGATGCTAGTATCAACACATCAGACACCACAACAAGTACAACAACAACCCTACTCTACCCTGTTCTATACTGTCCTGTCCTACCCTACCATATTCTATCCTCTCTTGCTCTATTCTATCCCTCCCTACCCAAATTTACCCTTCCATACCCTACCCTATGCTAGCCTACCCTACCCTATTCTATTCTACCCTACCCTACCCCTTTTTACCCTACTCTACCATACCATATCCTGCTGCAACCTACCCTTCCTACCCTTCCCTATCCGACCCTACCTACCATACCATGCTCTATTCTATCCTACCCTGCCCTATTTAAACCCTACCCTACCATAAGAATGACTTCCCAACATGGGAAACAGGACCATCCCAGTATTATTTGAATGCAGCATTAGTGTTGGTCAGTGGCACAAATTGGTGTGAAAAACTTTCTGTTTCTACTGATTTACTTTGTACTTTTCCTCCAAATCCACCAGTAAGAGTGATTCCATTGGAATGAATTGATTTCGCGAGAAATTTCACCCCGTCATTGTTGTCATTGTCTTTTTTTACTATCAACATATCCCATGAAAAGACCCTGATCATCAATGAACTGATCAGATTAATTACATGTCTACATATCCAGAACCTGGTATGTCTCCTGCCTCTGTGCCACAGAGCTCTGCTGTTGTCCAGAAACTATTTAAAACTCCACTGAGCCTCAGTGTTGTACTAGGTGACATGTTCCTTCATTACCACAAACCACACACTGTAATTTATTTTGACTCAATCCCACATGCACTGTCATGCGGCTGTAAATATTCAGTAATGCATCAAATGTGTACTCATCCATAGCTGAAAATAGTCCCTGACAAATACACTGTTTACTTCAGTTTGAGTAACATTTGTTAAAAACTACAGTGCCCAGCTGTTTTAGGAAATTACTGACCCTTTTCTAAAAATGAAACTGCATATTTTTGAACCATTTTTAAATAATTATGTTGTCAGTAGAGTGCTGTAAAAAGGAAGTCAGAGAGCACTGACAGACAGACTAACACATGTTTTGTCTTCTCATGGGATTTTTTTTCACAATAAGAAAAATATAGAATAATCCACAAGAAAAGAAAAGTTCAAAATAAGGTCTCATCTTTGTCTTGCCTGTGTCTTCTAACATAAATGAGCTCAATTTAAGATCAATATGACACTTTGGCCATTTTCTCATACTGCTTAAATTTGGCTCCTGAGAAACAGCCTTTGTCTCGTCTCAGCCTGAGACTATTTTGAGTCAAATTTAAGATCTTAAAATGTTCTTTTTGTCTCAAGGGAAATTTATCTATCGATATAAATAATCAGCTCTTGAGATGACAGCGAGATCTAAAAGAAAACTCAGCTGTCTTAAATTAAATCTTAAATTTGTCTCAGTGGTCAAATTTAAGTCTTGTTGTTGTTCTTGCTGTTCCATAAAGTTGTCAAGGAGAAACTTCTGAGACACCTCTGAGCTCAGCAAAAGTTCCCCTTTTGTTTTGCTCCATTTTTCTCCTCAGGGGGAGTTTAGGAGAAACAGATGAAGACTTCAGTGAAGACTTCAATAAGAATCTAATTTATTTCTCAAAAGACAGCGAAAAGATGATTTCGAGAAACCAAATTTTCCTCTGGGAACCACAGACCTAACCTTTAAAACACATGAATGTTTTTCCTTTTAAAACGATGAATCATATCTTTTACAGCATGTTGCAAAATATTTCACACAGTAGTATCAATGTGAGCGTGTGTGTTGGCTGTATTTCTAAGAGGGTCGGAGTGTTTGTTCGGGAAAGTAGTGAGTGTGTGGACTCAGTTCAGTCATACACTCTGCAGACTACAGATAAATGAGCTGGACATGAGTCACATCTCCCCTCACCCTGCCCACAACCTGTTTCTGTCAGTCTAAACACTGTGTGTGTGTGTGTGTGTGTGTGTGTGTGTTGTTTAAATGTGTGTGTGCATGAGAGAGAAAGTGACTATAAAATAAAGAAAAAAAGACATGAAGAGAGTTTATGTCTCCACACATATGTAAGTTTTAAAACTTTGCTCTGTTGTCATATTTGCATGTCTTCAAGCTCTTAAATAAATATTTGTGCATGAATGTGTGTGACCATGTGTGTGTGTGTGTTTTCATCTGATCCATCTTCATGACACTGGCAGGATTAAGGTCCTCCATCAGTCTCTCGCGTCTGACAGCGCGACCCCCGTGACCCCGCGTTCACCTGGGTCCTACTGGACTGTGGGAGCTCCTTATCTCTGCTACTGTCCTGAGGAGGAGCGGGGGATGAAGACGAGGAGGAGGGCTCGAGAAAAAAGAAAGGAAAAGAAAAGAAAAGAAGAAGAAGGCTTATTTCTGCTTAAATGTTAATGTCCAAGATTCAGTGAATTCTTTCAGGGGTCTCATGTGAAGTGAACTCACTGAATATTTCTGTAACCATCAGTGTGAGTGAGATAGTGTCTGCTGCCCAGCTGACAGACAGATAGGAGCCAATAAACAAAACTACTGGTTTCTTTCACTCCTGCAGGCTGCCTCATTCTGATTGCATCATGTTTTATGAGCTCATTGTAGGTTTGGCATCTAAAATCTTATCCTGCAAAGTAAAAAGTACAGTATTTGTGCACGTGAACCACAGAGTATATTATTATAACTGCAAAACTATCATGTATAACTTGTAATTATACTGCAGAATGAAATGTGTGACTTCCTTTAAGCTGAAATGAACCATTTTTCTGCATAAATTATCTTCCATGAGGTCTACTGTAACCAAAGAAAATGGAGGAAATAGCTGGAAGTGGTTATTCACGCCCGACCTGTTTCAATAATAATTCATAATGCACAATAGACTGTATAAACAGCTTTAGGCACTGAGAGATGTGGGTGAAATGGATGGTGTGTGTTGTATTCTGTAGTTTGCCAGCAGTATTACCTTCAGTCATTAGCCGTGTTGGCTCAGTGATGGACTGCTCGTCTGACAAATCGTCTGGATTTTAAGGTTGCTTTGCCAAAGAGGAGGATGCTGCCAGTACTTCTGACTGTGAAAACTTCTAAGAATAGTGTTTAGGTCCTCAGCATGAAAAAGTGGTATTTTTTCTTTCACAATTAAAGCCACATCTTTTGGTCACTTGGTGGCGGTGCAACACTGACATATTGTCACCTTATAAAGTTGATGCTATGAACTTATCAGCAAACAGTTGCCTGTTTACACATCCAGCAAACACAAAGCAACATTATCATTTATTTGCAGACTTGCTTCTGGCCGGCTTGTGGATCTAAGTCCAATTTTCACTCTCTTTTCAGCTCCGTTTTGGTCTCCACCAACTCCTGCAGGAATTATGTTCCTCTTTAGCTGCCAAACGTTCCTGAAGTTCACCAGCTACTTTGTCTACAGCTACTCACTACAGCTGTGGACATACTGGGCAGGTAAAATGGTTTTAGGGAGCTCGTGATGCATCACTTTGTGAGTGCACAAAAAGCGTAACCAGCGATAGACACTCCTTGTTCAGACGTCGTCTGTGGACAACTGCTGACTTGTACCGGTCACATGGACACACACACGCAGTTCCATTCAAGTTATAATTAATTTCCTGTATTTTTGGCTGAACAACAAGAAAAAGACAATAAGAGAAAACATAATGTGCAACCACTTAATGAGAATAGTACCAAGGACGAGGAACACATTACACTGGTGAAAGAGATGCAAGAGAAGCATCAACAAGGATCACCTCCCACCCATGTAGTAACGAGCACGTGCTCTCGCCATGCACACAGTTCGTACAAATGTTGGGCTGTGCATGAATGACCACATAGTAAGGCTGCACAATTATTCACAATTGCAATAAAATCACAATATGGCCAAGTGCAATGTCCAAATCGCAGAACCAGAACTAAATCACAATTTTTTGAAAAAGGAAAAATGTGTGAGAAAACAGCATTATAATGCAGAACTGTAGTGACCTGACCTAAAAATCTTTTTCTCCAGATGAAAGAAAACATGTTTGTTCGATACAGACCTCAACAAATATCACATTATCATGATTTTAATAGTTTTCTTTCCAGTGAACATGAACATTGTCCACAAATTGTATCGCGTATTGCAATTTCATTCAAAATAACTGCAACATGACTTTTTTTTTACCAGATCGTGCAGCCCCATAGGGCTCCATGCACATGGGACATGGGTGGATGACGACATTCATGTCATGTGGACCTCGTTGCCACCCGGATGCAGAAAGTATGAACTGGCCTTCAGTAATGAGTAAGTAATGAGTCTAGTTTGTGCCGCTCAGTGGCTGATTCATTATCATTTGGAAATGAAGAAAGCGGTCAGTAATTCACAGACATTAATGATTTAATATAGCATCTCCCTGCATGTTCCATGGAAACTCGTAATATAGTCCTAAATTTAGACTTCTTCAGGAATTGCTTGTTAATCATCAGGTCGCACCCGATTCCTCACTCAATTCTTAGTAACCACTCACAGTTTTGTGTTACCAGCACAACAATAAATAAATCCTACATTCGTCAAGGTTATAATGTGCAGTTTTGAGGGTCTGTTTGGGCTACTTAGTGTCAGTCAAACCTGTGGTAACACTGCATGTGAACTTCAGCAGGACTAACAAGCCCAGGGTCATTATTTGTATCTGTATCTGTTCAACCATCTGTCTCTGCATTTGTTTTCAGACAGAAGTGGGTGTGGTTTATACTGGAAGTTATGTTCAGTTTTCTCAACTAATATTCATTTGCAATACAACTGTTGTGCCTATGAAGCACTAAAATGATCTAATATTGGCATGTAGTTAAATACTTCCACATCCTCAAACTGTAAAAAAAATGTTCTTTAAATGAAATTATTCTCTTTTGCATTGGAAATAGAAACAGTAAAGATATACAGGTGTATAAGATATCCAACTGAGGGGAATAATTGCGATGCATTAAATCAGTGATTGATTAGAAGACAGCGTCAAATAATGAGAATTCTCTAAAGCATAAATACAGCACATACGAGTATGGTGGTTTAGGTAATGCCTGGCCACAATAATACAACTCTCAGCATTTTTAACTAATGGTTCTGTTGAATGAGTTGGCTCAGATATTAAAAATGTCTGCATGTCTGACTGATCCATCAGAAACTATTTTTGTTTCAGTATTCACCAACACGTGGAATATTCTGTGAAATATCTGCTGATTGTTCTTGAAAACCTATTGTCAGCGAGTATTAGAGCATTTAGACGTGTGTGTGAGTGTGTGAGAGAGTGTGAGAGAGTGTGTGTGTGTGTGTGTGGGAAGGGGAACCACCACAGGTGCTAATAATCACATATGATCACGTATGATTGGAATCAGGTGTTGGCAACATTTTCTTGCTATTGTGGGGGAATATTGTAGCTCCCTGAGGCTTCGGCCTCTCATCATCTCACATTGTGAAGTCGTTTACCAGCTTTCACCCGTCAGATTTTCAGAGACAATCCTACAGGTTAAAGCCGGTTTATACCAAAATATATCTGTCTGAAAATTTGGCTTTGGATCATTTTTAACTGTAAACACTAGTGAGAGCATGAAGGTCTGAGAAAGTTGGTCAACTGATCAATTTAAATGACTTCAGTGTGTTCAGGTGTAACGGCAGTGGGGCTTTTAGATTAATGTCTCTTTTATTATGATGGTGAAGTAACTTTAAAACTGAAATAACTGACGTTTTGGCCACTTGGATGAAGTAGAAACAACCACAACCTGACATATCATCACGTTTAAAGTTGATATGGTGAATGTTTTTAGGAAAAAGCTGTTTTTTGCGCATCTAGCAGAAAAGGCACAAAATCAGCATTTAAGTCTGCAGTCTGTGTGGACTTGGAAGTCATAATTTCTCAATTCCCAGCCTCAAAATCCAAGATGGCTGCTCCCTGCTTCAACAGAATTAGAAAGCTGTAGTAACAGTCTGTTTTTGTAGCACTTCTGTCTTTTGTGTACGGTCCAACTTCTATCTGTGGACATGTTGCTACTGTGTTCGTATGCGAAAGAGAGGAAGAGCGAGCACAGCAAAGATTTTCACAGGTGTCCATCTTTGCTTTCTGACTTGTTGTCTTGCAATGCGATCAACTCGGGTGTGACAACATTACAAGCTTCGATCCATGCAGCATTAGTCTGATATTAACTCTTTATTTTGAATTCCACCAAAAGTACTCATGAGGGTAATATCAGGGTTTTAAGTTTCTAATTGCTCCACTATGTTCACCAGCTAGTTGCTAACTTTGTCTGTCTGCTGATTGGTGCTGCTCAGGTAATGTACAGTGGGTTTCTCAGAGCTGTTTTGCTGAAAACAGCTGCCTGCTGTGGCCGAAAACAACCCGATAAGAATGAACCAAAACAGTTAAGTTGCAGGCTGCAAAACTGAAACAGTGCTGTTTGTTTGTTTGTTTGTTTGTTTGTCTATCAGCAGGGTTACAGAAAAACTACTGGTCTGATTCTCATGAAACCTGATGGAAGGATACAGCACGGTCCAATGAAGAACCCAGTAAATGCTGGATTGGATCCGACTCAGAGTGGACACATTCGTTCTCACTTTTAACCAGACCTCAAACATCACTGTGGAGCAGTTACGTATGAAATGAGCAATTAGGGATTTTTTTTCTGGATTAATCTGGATCCAGATCTGCTAAACCCTGTGTTTGTGATATCACAGAAAACTTGACTGCTGGCTTTGGAGGCAATCTTGGTTCTCTTCTGGTTTTCTTCTCTGTCTCTACTTTTATATTAACAACTGATCGCATAAAGTGGTGATGTGACCCATTGTTAATATAACAATGTTGATTATAGCCACATATTACAGCTGCTATGCAAATTTATAGAGGGGAAATTTATTGAAATGAGCATCTTAGAGATTTTTTTTTCTTGCTTGTAGTCTTTCAGTGGCAGACTCAGGCTGTCTGACACTCCAGCATTTATAGTGTAACAGATCTGATCCATTGGTTTAGATTAAAATTGTTTTATTATGTGACTTAAGTACTACAACTACTGCGTCTCTGCAATAAAAACATACAGGGAACTATTAGCAATTTAAGCATTTAGAGGCACATTGAGGCCAGTTAATTTTATAGCATGTCAGACAGCCTTAAATGGCACAGCATCATTTTCACCACTGGAGAGACACTCTACACAAGTCATTATTATTATAATTCACTAGGCTAAAATGTTCTGTATCGTTTTCCTGATGAAATAAAATCAGTGAGATGGCCTGTTAACTCTGCCTAAATGCATTCATTTCTCATTTATAAAGTATTTAACTTGTGTCTATGTTTGGTGTATAAAATGATGAAAAATATCTATTAGTGTTTTCAAAAGTCCAAGATGATGTCCCTAAAGATATTCACTTTATGCCAGAGAGGAATAAAGACACCAGAAAATATTCACATTTAAGACGCTGAAATCAGAGAATTTTGACTTTATTTTCCTTAAAAAAAAAAAAAAACTCAAATGGGTTCATTTATTATCAAAATAATTGGTAATTAATTTAATAATCAATTACTCATTGCAGCTCTAGTCAAAATAAGGTGATGCAGAAATGGAAGTAAAAATGGCCAGTAACATTCATTTATGCACAAAAAAAAGTTTTAAGAAGAAAAAAAGTTTGGGAAACACTGCTCTGGAGGGCACTTTATCATGTTTCGTCTACCATGGGGCAACCAAAAGGCCCATTTGCGGAATTTTTTACATACTGGGGCACCAGGACGGAGCAAAAGTCTTAAAATGAAACAAAAACAGCTCTATGTACAACACTTGAATGAAGAGTGAACTCTTGACAAAATGTGGTGGTTTTAGGAATAAATTGTTCTTCTTGTTCTGCCCTAAATGCATGAAATTTCTCAATTCTGACTGAACTGACCCCAAAACACGCCGTCTTGTCTTGTATTATAGGTCTCCAGCTTCCATGTTGTGTCATGTTACAACAATGAAAACAGCTAATCTTTACCTCACCGACACCAAACCACAAAAACTAATTTCCCCGCTGCCACAATATTACCACACACTGTATAATCTGAGCAGGGCCAGGCTGCGTCTGGCTGGGGAGCCAGGCTACTGATTTCATTGGCAACAACATCACACTTTTGGTCCAGACACATTCTCGCTCAGCTCGGGCCACAGTGTGAGTCAACACTCAAACCATGGAAAATCAATTGAAGACTGCTCTCTAGTGGTTTTCAGAGGAACAGCTGAAATAAGCCCAAACCTTCACTCACTGAGGAGACAGTTCATCTCCTCATGGACAAACTGTCAGAAAGTGATTGAATTAGTGGCTTTCATAATTACCATATACATGAATTCAATGCAGAAAATCCCTCTAAATCTTAAGTCCCGGCTGTGTTTCTTATTCGAGAAGTCCATAAAATGCCACTCATCAATCTTCCCCTGAAAGGTAGGTGTTGTGTGGAACGGCTTAGCAGCAGGACGCAGCGTTACTGCCACGAAGAACAATCAGATACATTCACTTTCTTCCAACATTGTGCAACCTATGTGCTCTTGTACTTTTGCCAGAGACAAATAAATCAATCTGGCTCCAAATAGTAACCTCCCATCCATCATATTTGATGGTGCATACTAAATTTCATGTATATTTCAGGTTATTTTAGTAGGTAAGAATCTGGCCAAGACAGCTGCATGCTGCTATTGCAGCAAAGCTGCTGTCTGATGTGACCTTTGGAGCGGGTTGCACCAACAAGGATTCATTAAATCTAAGACAAACACACAAAAACATTCACATATAGCAATATACAATATAACACAGATAAATCTGACAATATTGCACATGCACAGCACTTGACCTGCAGTGTCAATCATTTGCACGTGCATACACACACACTCGCATACTATACATAAACAAAAGCCTCCTTAGAAAGGAAAACAGGATGCTGCTGTTCAGACAGACAGGACATCATCCTCCCTGCATCCCTCCCCTGACAGGAATCACACGAGGAACGATTAAAAAAAGACAAACACAAATCACAACATTTTTACCTGCACTGCTGCTGCTGATGCTGCAGGGAAATGTGTCTGTCTGTGCAGCCTTTATGGTGATGTTCCTTCCTGTTTTAGTGTTTATGTCTGGGGATTTCTTGACCTGCGTGTGTTTGTGGTTCAAGGGCGTTTTTTTTTCTTGCAAACTTGTATGAAAATATCCTTTTACATGCTTAATGCTCATACTACAGGGTGTGGCGTGCACATGCACACGTGTTCTTGCATTTGTCTTCCTCGCGTGTGAACAGCTCCATTCCTCCGCACAGCTAAAACTCCCCACGCTGGGCGTCAGGGACTCGGTGCCCCCGTGCCCTAGGAGCGTAAACCCCACAGAGTGTGTTCAGCGATTGAGGAAATGTTTGGCTCGGTAGAAGTTTGCTCCCTTTTGAGGTGTTTGTTGGCCAAGGCTGATCCTGACAACCCTCCGGAGAGCGCGCTCAGTAGGCCTCTTCAAAGAGCCCCAGCTCCCAAAGCAGGAAGTCCAGCCCTGCTGCTTGGAAACGAGATGAGGCAGACAGGAAGGAAGGTAATCCATGAACACGCAATACTGCTACTGTCCACACAGCAACACACGTACAGGCATATCCGGTCAGTCCCTCCTGACACCCACAAAAACAGGGAATTCCTTGGACCCCACAGACGTTTAGCTTGATTTATTTTGTGTTTTGTGCTGTTAAATAGCCAACGTGATCACGAGCAGCTGGACATAGATGATTCTGGTTTCCTGCAGCTTTTTGTGCATGCAAATACTCAAAGGCTTGCACCAACAAGGATTATTTCTAAACCCAAGAGTCAAGATGAAATGAAAAATGCCTCTTGAACCCCACATTATCTACATGTTTTGAGTTTTAATCAGTATCTTTTGTCGTATCTATTACAACCAGCTGACTGTAATCATTTGACATCTAGTCTCTATTACTGTGTTACACTGTCTCTAACCTTTCTCTAGCCTGTAATGTTACTCCAGCTGTGTTCACGTATGAACTCCCAAAGTGTCCTGAAGATCAGGTCGGGACATTGACCAAATTTTACCTTTTACACACGTAGCACACAACAGCAGACGGTTTCGTATTAGAGTGTTCTCACATGTTGGAAATACTCCATTATGAGATAACAACAGCCTTATCTTTGAATACACTCTCATTACCTCCGACAAGAAGGTTATTGTCTTCAATTTGGTTTGTTTGTCAGCAGGATTACAGAAAAACTACTGACCTGATTGTCATGAATCTTGGTGGAAGGATGCAGCATGGGCCAAAGAAAAAACAAATATATTCTGCAGGGGATCCGAATCACAGGGCGGATATACGATGGATTTTTCTATTTTGTTAACATTGCAGCTTAGGTCAATTGTGACACCTACAGCAAAATGAATTTGTTGTGCATGTGCAAACCTGCCACAATTAAAGTGAAAGGTGTGACACGACTAAACATACAATAAAATCTCACAGCCACAACAAACGTCACTGTAGAAACAAATGCAGCAGGTATGTAAGTAATAGTCATAATTGTTCTCACTGTCTTTTTTCCAAGTCAATATAACCAGCAGTGGTAGCTCAGTATGTCAGGACTTGGCTTGGGGACCAAGGGGAGGGTAGCTGGTTCAAGTCCGCTCAGACCAAGAAGTGCTGGACCGGTAGCTGGAGAGGTGCCAGTTCATCTTCTGGGACACTGATCAGGTTGAGTTACTCTTGAGCAAGACACCAAAGTGCTTGGGACGCCTGTTTCTGGGCAGCATCCATCACTGTACCACTTCTTCCACAAAACTGCATGTGTGTGATGAAAAAAGGGGGCTAATAATGGACGTTCTTTCTCTTGAAATAAACCATTTTAAGGGTATTTGTGGGCTAGAATTATTTACATATCATAGAAGACTGGACAGTTGTTCTTGGTGGTCTGCTAGTTATATATTTTGATTAGCTGAAGGCCTTCAGCTGATTTGCTCCTCATCTTCTCACTGGAATTGCTTGGAAATATGTGAGAAAACCACTTTTGACAGTGCAGATACCAGCATCTTATGTGATATATATTGTAGTGAAGAGTGCAAAGAAACATGAAAAAGACAGGAAACAGCAGGACAAGAAAGGCCTGAAGTCAAACTCTAACTTTACATGATTTCAGCTGAAAAATACAGTCATTTTCTGAGATATGAGACGTGTTTAGGGCTGGATTCTAGGCGTGATCTCTGCAGTGGAAACAATAAGAGCAGCACATTCAGCTGAGACTTATGGATTGCCCGTGACATTATCCGCTGTATAATGACATCGTGTGAGCGGCGCTGCAGTTCTGGGCTCTCAGTCAGAGTAATGCGAGGGTTAATGCCCCGTCTGCCCTGTCAAAGCCGCAGCAGACGAGGGTTTGATAACACACAAAGTATCTGTGAGGTGAGATAAATTGCCAGTGACAGCCTCCATTATGATAATTACCCTGTGTGTACATACAGCAGTGAAACAGAGGAGGGGTTCAGTGTGCAGTCAAGCCCAACAGCAGAGGAGGGCATGATATCATGTGTGGTAAAATATGCAGTGCCAGAACAGGCACAAGAAAACAAACGTCTATATTTAGCTGGCTGACGCTTTTACGATGATGGATACTGTACCGCGTGAGTCAGCCCTCAATCAAAAAGGGGAAAAAAGGGGAAGAAGAGGAGGAAGAAAATAAAAAAGGAAGGGGAGGAAAGAAATTCCAGATGTCAACAGTAAAGTTTGTCCAGCTCCGGTCTGTGGCCACTGGAGCTTTGTGTACCTGCCCCTGTTAAAGCCATTACCTCCGGCTGCTGCGCCGGGGAAGCTGCACAACAAAGCCAGAGAATTCTCGGAAGCCCTTCAATCAAGCTCCCCGACGTCGGCCCGACACCGCTGCTGCTCCCGCTCCCAAGAACACACTGTTAATTTGACAGGCTGGAAGTGAAGAAGAAGATGAAGGTGTGTGTGCCCGGAGCCTGCGGTATTGTGTAATATTTGAGTGTGTCTGCATCTCCTCAGAGCAGTGGAACATGTGTGTTCCTTGTGCATGTGAGTGTAGAACAGTATCACAACTTGCAATACAAACTTCAGGTATTTTACTTCAGTATCTCCATTTTATGCAACTTTAACTCTACTCAGCTACATTTCAGAGACAATGTTGTACTTTTAACTTAACTACAAACAACTGACACTTCGCTAAGCCCCGCCTCCAAACAGCAACTGTCCAATCATAGGTTAGCAACTGTAACTAGGGCTGTCAAGCTCTGCATTTCTCTTCATGTTTTTGACTCAAAGAAAATTGTCAAAAGAAAAAAAAAGAATTTTTCAGGCACTGAATCAGGTTTGCAGCTCACCATTACAACTTTGATTTTTTTTTTTTAGTTTAGTTATCTAAAGAAAAAAAGCAAATTATCTGAACTAAAGATTATAGGTCAGCAAAACTTTTTAAAGTTTATTTCAAAACTTAAGAGTGTGACTTTACTGAAGCGACTCGCAAAACGAAAGTCATGTGATATACAGTAAAGTCACGTGTCACTGAAGCGACTTGCAGCATGAAAGTCTTTTCCGAGATGCCAAGGGGTGTGTGGGACGAGTTGGGAATGAGATCAAGCTGGGATTTGGGGTTCCAGTGAGAGTCCCATTCAAGTGCAACCTCAACAAACATTCTTAGAACAAAAAAAAATTAGCTGGGTGAGCACAAACACTGAAAAAAAAGAAAGAAAAGAAAACTGTCCATGTGAACAGTTACAGTATGTTCACATATTTTTGGTCATGAAGTGTTTATGGTAGTTTAGTAGTTCCACCTTCACATAAAATGCCTTGTTGCATTTCTGTAAGCGAAGCATGTTTGCAATCTCACCTCACTGCTAGATGGCACTAAATCCTTCACAACTGGTCTGTAAACTACATTTAAAAAGTTTACTTTATAATTTAAATGCAGGACTTTCACTTGTAATGCAGTATTCTATATATTGGGTATTTCTACCCTCAGAAGAATTTCCATGCTAATTATGAAGTTACAGTATGGTCCGCTCTTATTTCTGTTTATGCACGTGTGTGTGTGTGTTTGATTGCATGTTATTTTTTCAGTGTGTGTGTCAAACATAAAATATCAGAGGGGGGTTTCAGATTGTGGTTTCCAAAATCATCATCCTGTCCTCCAAAGTCCTGTTCAGTTTGCCCGTCACCTCTGTGGATGGACACGCTTCATTTCCAACATTTTTCCATGTTCTCCTTCCCATGGCCGAGCTTTAACCACAACCGACCCTCCACCCACCGCTCACCCCTCACTCCTCCTCCACTGCAACATCCCTTTCTGGATGAGAGAGGGGGGGTGAAATGGTCTCCATCACTTTCACTTTGAATTGAGCTGAACCAGACGCTGCTCGCTGAGTGTTGTATAATGTGATGATGACGCCTGGGTGGCTCTCTCATGTATCTAATCCAGCCACGGCGGGGGGGTGGGGGCTCTCTCAGAGATATTCTGCAACCACAAAATGAGAGACAACTGCCAAACATGTCCGAGGAATCACGACGCTGCGTACACGTTGCAGCGCTGACTGCCAAAGACATTAACGGTAATCATCTTTACTGTTTTTGTTTCTTTAAACTCACCCCTGAGCCTGGCATCCAAACTGTTACTTCATGACAAACCATTACGATCTTTTACATTAAAAAAAATCCTTTTTTATGGTGGAAAAGTGAGAATTTTACAATACGAAAGACACTTCTGCTTTTAAATGAAAAGAACAATAAAAGTTGCAGTAAAATATAACATTTTATGATGCTTCTTGAATAAAACCTCACATTTTTAAAGGAGCAGGCATTATAATGTACGAGTACAATAAAAAATGAGTTAATGTTGCCACATTTCAAACTGATGACTGATTGCAACATTAAAATGTTACAACAATCAAATGACGGCCATTAAATTAAACTGTTTTCACCTTTTAAAAAATGCATTTTAAAGTGTGGGACTACAGTATATAACAAAAGAGACATTAAACACGATGATATATTCTGTTGTCCTTTGTCTGTGAAGTGGTTTATAGTTGCTGCTAAAATCATGGATGGTCTCTTCCCTCTGTGTCGCAGTTATTTAGGGGCAGAAAGCAGTCAAGCCACACGGGGAATTTTATGTTTTTTAGGTGCAGAAAAAGCTGTAAAGTATGAAGAGAAACATGCAACAGATTGTCTGTAGTCCCACCAGACTTCAAGTCAGTTTATAACTGCACAAGCTCAGACTCATCTTTGCACTACTGACAGATTTATTCCATTCAAAACTCAAAAATGACAATATTTTTGCACAACTGTCATATTCATTGCATTTGTACAATTCTCACAGCTCTCTTTGCACTACTACCATGTTTAAATGCCACTTGTTGCTCCACATAGCTCGGTTTCTTACGCTGACTGTTGGAGCAGTAAAAAAAATAAGGGTTTTTATTGCCAGGATAACGAATGTGGATGTAGGGAGAAAATCCAGGGGATGGAGGCCGAGGGGAGCGGGCTGATGGCAGGGAAGCAAACAAGGCTGGAGGGAGTTTGGCTGGCTGGGAGCGTGGCAGAGAGGAGAGCCGATGTTTTATACTGCAGGACTGATTACTGGATGGCTCTCAGGTGAGCTGAATGAATGTAATCAGGAACCCAGGAGAGCGAGGGAGATGCCACGCCCACAACACAGACACACAGAGACAGACAGAAGACACAGAGGACAAAGAAGAACACAGGAAAACTAGTGACACGGTCATGTTTAAGATGCCACTGGCCATTTGCACAACTATAATACATGATTCAAACATTTACTGCTGTGGTCAATACAAGTTTGTAAACATGTTACCATTTGTACAATATGTTGCTTCTTTACATATTTATTTTATTATATTTGTCTGTCATAGTTGGGATTGGGAAGGTTACTTTAAAAATGTACTCCTGCACAGATACTGATTACCTGTTAAAAAATGTAGTCAGTAATCCAAGTATCACAGTTTTAAAGTTGATTACTTTCTGTTACTTTTGGATCACTTCATTATAAAATATGGTGAAACTGTAGTGTTTTTAGGGCTGAAACTAATTATAATTTTCATCATTGATTAATCAGTCGATTATTTTCTCATTTAATAGATTTGTTGTTTGACGTCCTCCAATGTCTTGTTTTGTCCACAACTCAAAGATATTAAGTTTACTGACAGACAGGAGTAAAGAAACCAGAAAATATTCACACTTAACAAGCTGAAATCTGAGATTTTTATTTATTTATTTATTTTTTAATGAAAAAAGTAACTTAAGATGATTACTCAGTTAATTCATCTTGTCACAAGTTTGGACCTATTTTTCAAGTGTTTTCTCTAATGATTATTTTCATTATCGATTAATATGTCAACCACTTTTTCCATTAATCAATTAGTTGTTTGGTCTGTAAAGTGTCAGAAAATGGTGAGAAATCTGTGGTTCCCAAAGTCCAAGATGACGTCCTTTTTCCATTACTAAGATATTCAGTTTTTCTGTCAGAGAGGATTAAAGAAACCAGAAAATATTCACATTTAAGAAGCTGAAATCAGAGAATTTGAACTTTTTTTTTCTTAAAAAATGATCAAATAGATGCAGATTATTTAATAGTTGATCAATAATAGATTAATCATTGCACCTCTGAGAGTTTTATGTTTTTTTTGTTTGGTTTATTAGTTTGTCCAGCTGATCCTTCCTTTGTTATAGTCAATGTATTGGTTTAAAGACAAAAAATGTTAAATTTAATGAACTGTATGTGCACTGTGCGTTCTTTATTTTAAAATTGTAATCCTGCTAATAATCTCCATTTTTTTCTGATTACATCTTTTTTTAAATCTAACTGTAATGGAGTACAGTTACCTTTTTTCAAATCCAGATTATGTAATCCAGTTACATGTAATCCATTACTCCCCAAGCCTGTTCATAGTAAAGTCGTAATCCTTCATATGTGCCTGCACTTTGTGTCAGTGACAGTAAAGTTGGAATTGAACTGAACTGAATATTTTGAGTTTGTACCTGAGGACTGATTTCATGCCTAAAATTGTTTTGCTTATTTAACTTGTGGAAGCCTTCAGAAAAATTGAAGGTGATCCACTGTCTTCGTCTGATCTAAACAGTTTTCTCCTCTGTGTTTATGATGTATTTTAATCATCATCAAAAACTGGCGACCGAAAGAAAGTGAAAATAAAATAAATACATAAATTTGTGGACTAATTTTTTTCACAGGTGAAAACAACTGTGACTTAGAAAAGTGATCCTGACACGTGTTTGACAGATGAAAGCAAAGATGAAGGAACTTGGAACGATTATCCTGGAAAAACCTTTTTTCCCCCTTCCTGTTCTCAAAGGAGCAATATGTAACAATTCCACGTCCAAAAATGAGCACTGCGGTCCAAATCGCAGGTCGGAGCCAAACACATTATATTAAATAAGTTGAATCTATTGCTGAAGCGAGTTGTTTCCCCCGCCCGACGCTCTCCTGACACGAGGAAGCTCAGGCAGGCTGCAGGAACGCTGCAGGAGCGCAAGACGAGCGCAACATCGTAAACTGACGATAATAAAAGACGACGACTGTAAGTTATCAGCTGTTTATAACTGTCAACTGTCTGTCGATGTTAAGTTAAACCTGTTGTCCTGAAAACAAAAGCCCACTGCTGTGAAAATACACATTCTCCATGCCTGCCAAACTCCATTAACATTTTGCTCAATTTAACTGTCATAAACATCTTAAAGATTATTAATGATTTCTTACGACTTATTAATCAAGACTTACATTTTCGGTGAACATTCAGCATTAATTTTAACTCTAATTAATGTGAAACAGGCGACTTATCACATTAAATATATTACAGATTTAACCTTTAAGTCATGAACACAGGGGAGAAAGCAATTTAAATTCAATTTCAATTTGTTTTACTCCCTTTTGCCTCTCAGGGCTTCTGTATTACCCTGACAAATACATGGAAATATAATTTGTCTTTCTCTTTTCCTGTCTCAAGGTTACACTTAAGAATACACATTCACATCCTTGTTTCAGATCATTTGTTGCAGATTCACAACGCCTGCGAAACAAGTCCATGTGGTCTTAATCACCATCGTCTACTGTACGAACATTATCGGTCTAATGAAAGTGTATCTGCAGGCTGATTCTACAGTCCAGCAGTCTGTCTGTTATGTATAAATCTAAAGCTGCTTAAGGCCTGTTTGAAGCTGATGACAGCTCAAGGACCAGCGCACAAGAATACCAATACATCTCCACAGACGAGTGCCTCGTCACGTCTGTTAAACTAGATTTAATACAACACTGCCCTCTGCAGTACCTCCTGCTGAAGGAGCGCCAGTGATCTGTGGGAGGTGTGTTTGGACATCACTGCAGGATTTTAAAATGCAGGACTTTTAGTTGTAATGGAAGATTTTTACTCTGGTGCTCTATGAGTGGCAGCCAGCAACACTTGCTCCTTTTGCTAAATTATTCTTATTGATAAGGTGTTTAGTTGTGTGTTATATATTTCTTTACATTTGCACTCTTTTCTTCTTACTGCTGCTCAGTATTTTCCCTCAGGATGAATAAAGTTCTGACTTATTTTCATAAAGGATGTGAGTACATCTTCCACCACTAAAAATATGTGAGTAACAGTGTGTTTAACTGCTCTTATTTCTCTGTTTGTGTGCATGTTATTTGTGTGTGTGTGTGTCTGTGTGTGGGGTCTTAAAAGATTTATGTAGTTTAATGGCCTTTAAATTAATCTGTTTTCACCTTTTGGAAAATGTTTTTTAAAGGTTTGGACTCTATAACAAGAGACATTAAACATGATGATATATTCTGTTGTCCTTTGTGAAGTATTTTATAGTTTCTGCTAAAATCATGGATGGTCACTCCCCTCTGAGTTATCAGTTATTTACGATGAGAAGCACAGTCTTACAGTCACAGTCATATTGGGAATTTCATATTTTTAGGCGCAGCACTGCGCAGCACTGTAAAATAAGAGAATAGAAATGCAACAGATTGTCTGTGGTCACATTAGACTCACATTCAGGAGTTGGTGAGGACCAAAACTGAGCTAAAAGAGAGTGAATATTGGACTTATGTTCATCAGGTGGCAGGTACAGCGCCACACTGGGGCTAGAAGAGACTATAGCCACATCATAAATCTGCACGGATTTAGGTTAGTTAAGCACCTTCGAGCATTTTAGTGTTTTAAATTTTTAAATAAAGAAATATGTCAAATGTTTTGCACCATGTTTGCACAGTTCACAGGCATAAGGGTAAATGCACTTGTTATTGTGGATGCATGTATATCGTTGCATTGGACTTCTCGTTCTGGCTGCACTTTGGATCTTATTAACTTAAATTCTGAAATAATCTGAAATACTATAATCAATGCACAGTTGTACTGATTATGCATATGGAATAAATGCACTTCTTTTTGTTATATAATTTTGGATGTATTGTCTTTCACCTTTGCACTTTAAAGGTGTTTTTGTCATTACCTTGTGGTCAGTTATTGGCTCGTACTTTGTTGAATACATTTTGTCCAAATTCAATGAAAAACTATATTTATATCGAATGTGCTGTGTGGCATATCTGCTTTTATTGAAAGAATGAAAACTTCCTTATGAAGCAACTCTGAAGTCATGAAAATTGACTATTTCCTCTGCACCTCAGATATCGGCCAAGTCAAGCTTTAGAGAACGAAACCTGGAACCAGGTCACGCAAACACGACTCCAAATGAACAATAATGTTGCCCCATAAATGCTGGAAGTATGAATATAATAAACAGTTTGCTACATGTAACCCAATAACTTTTAACAGCGTGTAAAAGAATTAACTATGTAATCAGAACACAGGTGGATTATAACAGCCCCTGACCATCTTTTTGTATCTTCACAAGTTTGCCAGGAAACATGGTAAAAACAATTATCCAAACAATGAAAACCTTTTTATTTTTTTGGTCAAACTCCGTGGTCAAGCGGCAATCCCGTCCAAGAAAAAGAAATAAAAATGCACACCCATTAGGCCACAATGGCTTCAACATGTTTAGTAAATTAAATTTAATATCCATTGTTCCGAAATGTTTGGAATCGGATAAATTTATATTGAATCACCTTGCAACTTCGCAGCAACTTTAGCAATAATTGACCCTTTGGCACAAGAACGTGGACCTCTTTTCAGTGAACTCTTCATTTTAATGAAACAAAAAAGTTTGTAAAAGTTTGTGGGACGCTGGGGACACTGGTCCTGTCCAGTGCTTTGAGTTGTTCTTGCCAGGTAATTTTACAAGTCCCTGTGAAGACAGATCTGACAGGAGAGAGAGGGGAAGAGAGAGCATGGGAGAGTATTAGAAAGAGAGAGATGATAGAGCGCCTTAACATGTGCCAGAGAGAATAGGAGTTCTTCTGGAGGCCAGAACTGCGTGTAGCTAAACCTGAGCCAGAAGAAAGGCTTCGCTGTGACCTTTCTGCTCCCCGCAGGGAGTGAGAGTGATGGCTGGATGTCAAGAACAGAAAAAAAAAAACAACGAGTAGTTAAACTGAGAACTGCTTCTCCTCCTCTGTCTCCAACTCCTGCAGGTCAGGTGCACGGTGCAGCCTGGGGTCTGTGGATTCATAGGTTGAGCCTGAATTGTGCAGAATCTTCTTGTTCTGCCAAACTCCTGTTGACGTGCTTGTCCATGCCAATAGAAACATTTAAGGCTGCTTTCACTGACGCCACGAACGGTGACCCGTGAACATTTTTCCAAAAAAGCATTTCAAGCAAAGCAAAGAGCGAAAGGAAACCGGAAAAGCAACTGACAATTCTTTCCGGCCAAATGAGCTCTGTTGTGGATCTCCAACCCTCATTCCACAGCTGGATGCTGAAACTTCGTTCTGATTGTAATTGAAACTGGCAGAGGTAATCATGCATCACTATTTGAGGAACTCGTCACCATGAATGGAGCTTGAAGCTTTGTGGGAAGAAAATAGTACCTTATTGCAGCAGGCAATAGAAATGATGGATAAACTAGACTGAATTAGTCAGAGTTTACTGCACAGTTCATCATACTGCGTTTTAGTTCACTGTTGGGGAGAAAAAAAAATTATTAATCATGATTTTTCACAGTGATACCCACCCTCAAAGGTTCAGTGTGTAAGATTTAGAGGGTCTATTGGCATAATGGCATACGATGCAAAAAATAGGGTCTTTTGCAAGTTTTCGTGGCCACCAAAGTTTCTCCTACATGCTTAGAAGGGGAGGGTAAGGTAAGTTGTTTGCAGTCTGCAAGCTCACCCCTAGATGCCACTGAATCCTACGCACTGGTCCTTTAACCTTTCTCCTATAAGAGCATCAAAACATCAGATTTTATGGTACGAAACTTTAGAAACTGCAGCAACACCTTCACATTATTGAACCTTTTATTAAGGAGCCAAATGGAATAAAATGTCAAACCAGCTCTGGATGAAATAGATTTGGAAAAAGCTGTAAACACAATGTGGCGTACATATCATCACCCTAGAAAGTTGTTGTTGAGTGTTCAGTGTAAAGTTGAAGGAGTTTCTGGCACCAGACGAATATAAACTCAATATTCACTTACCTTTGAGCTCTGTTTTGGCTCTTTAGCTGCTAAATGCTAGCTAGTTGCTAAACCTGTCCTTCTGCCTTTTGGTGCAGGACGTGTGACAGCTGCCTGCCTGTTTAGCTAAAGCCGGCACTATACTTTCCGCAGTCCGTCTCAGCATGACAAATTTCGCATCAGTTTAAATCCTCAGTGTTGTCTAAGCTGGCCTGTGGACATCATCCCCAATCACTGTCTTAAAATGTGCACACAGTCAAATGAGCAAGTAGCTAATTTGGACAATAAATCTTTGAAATTGTTTTGAGATGCTTAAAACGACTTTTTTTGCGTCCAGTTTTTAGTTAAGGTGCAATAGTTTTCACTGTTTTAAGTAATTTCGAAAGTAATCCAAGAGTATTCAGATTAGATTATGTAAAAAAAAAAAAAAAATTAATAATTGACTACATTTCAAAGTAATCTGACTCAATCCCTGTCTGTACAACCATTAAATACATCAGAACCGTGATGTGAACTTCTTTGTCGTGTCCTGTGTTGTGTCTTGCTTGAACTATTGGCTACACTGCTTCACTGCCCCCAAAACGACTGGTTGTACTGCTCCATTACGTCTGTTTCTGTAAGCTATCATAAAATGTGCACAAATGCATGAAAACAGTACAGTTGCAGGCCATATAAGAGATGAAAGCTGCTAAAACACTTATTTCTTACTACAGATAGCCATTTGATTCATTGTTTATGTAAAAATATCAATTTAGGCAGTTTTGAGTGAAGTTAATCACATATTTTTCTGTTTTAAAGAGTAAAGAAAAGTGTAATAGTCTCCCATCTTTACAAATCACCCTGTCCTTAAACAGTCAAACACAATTCATGGTTCTAAATATTTAAAACCTCAGTAGAGCCGAGATTGGGCAAAATCCCCATTTCTAGATTTGGATAAAACTGGTCGTATATAAATTAAAGAGGTAAGCTGCTAATCAGAGAAAAACCGCCGACTAATTTGTTCCTCTGATGCTCAACTTTCACCTGATATCTGACTGAATTGTCAACTTGTTTCACTCCATCTCCAGGGTCACCCGAGTGTAGTGGGCGGATTCGAAGGTCTGGATCCAGGCGACGACTCTGGTGCTCAACAACACAAAATGTTCCAGTTGTGAGAACATGAAGTCACGCTGTAATATTCAGACAGCACAGGTGAGGTGATAAAGAAGGGTTTGTGGTGTTCAGATATCATTTATTACCTATCATTAGCATTCCATCTGTTTATCCTCACCAAACGTTTTCATTAACCACACCCACATCTGTTAGGCAGGTGTCGGCACATTGAAAGGTGTTATTAGTCTTATTTGTACATATAAAAATCAGAGAACGAGCCGTGATTCTGAGCTGAAGTCATGCTGAAGCTTTATTGCTCTGTCAATGATCCATGGCCAGTATATTAAATAAGAGTCTGTATTATTTATGATGGTATGATTTAAGCAAAAGTGTGAATTTGTAATGGTTTATTTATTTAATTGTTATTTTCTCCATAAAAGAAGAAGAAGACATGTGGTAGCTGTTTTATGGTACAGCAAGTATCTGTTTAGAGTGGAGTCAGCTAAGGTTTAAAAATGATCCTGTTTGTACTAAGTTACATACATTTTCTTTTATCCTCATCATTTTTCTGTTTATGTTTGTACAGTTTTAGAAAAAAGGGTTCTTCCTGAAGGGCTGAGGTTCTACCCAGAACCATTTGCTTCTGATGAACTCTTTTTTGGGTAAGGGTTTGTAACAGTTCTCTCACTTAGGGTTCCATTAAGGACCCTTGTAATCCAAAGAGACATTTTTAAAGAGGATTTTGTTTGAAATCCTTGGTAAAGTTGAAAACCCCTGGTGGATTCTAGATAAAACCCTTTGAATATAAAACTGTTCTTTTAACTGACCCAGGCTGTTGCCTGGGTGGGTTCAAGGTAAAAGCCTTGTAATTAAAAAAAGTTCTTAGTAAGACTCCCCTGGGTGGTTTCTAGATAAAACTCTTGGAATATAAAAAGGTTCTTAGTAGAACACCATGAATGGGCTTCTAGGAAAAAACCCACTGGCTGGGTTCTAGATAAACCCCCCCTTGGGTGGCTTCTAGGTAAAATCCTTGGAATATAAAAAGGGTTGTTGCCTGAACCCCCTGAGTGGTTTTCAAGGTAGAACCCCCCGAGTGGGTTCTAGATAAAACCCTTAGAATATAAAAAGGTTTTCGGTAGAACCCCATCGGTGGGTTTTAAGAGGAACCCAATGGGTGGGTTCCAGATAAAACCCTTTGGATATAAAAGGGTTGTTGGTTGAAACCGGAGGTTCTACCCAGAACCATTTAGAATATAAAAAGGTTGTTGGTAGAACCCTGTGAGTGGGCTTCTAGGTAGAACCCCTTGGCTGGGTTCTAGTTAAGCCCTTGGAACATAAAAGGGTTCTCGGAAAACCCCCCCTGGGTGGATTCTAGATAAAACCCTTTGAATATAAAACTGTTCTTTTAACTGTCCCAGGCTGTTGCCTGGGTGGGTTCAAGGTAAAAGCCTTGTAATTAAAAAAAGTTCTTAGTAAGACTCCCCGGGTGGTTTCTAGATAAAACTCTTGGAATATAAAAAGGTTCTTGGTAGAACACCATGAATGGGCTTCTAGGAAAAAACCCACTGGCTGAGTTCTAGATAACCCCCCCTTGGGTGGCTTCTAGGTAAAATCCTTGGAATATAAAAAAGGGTTGTTGCCTGAACCCCCTGAGTGGTTTTCAAGGTAGAACCCCCCGAGTGGGTTCTAGATAAAACCCTTAGAATATAAAAAGGTTTTTGGTAGAACCCCATCGGTGGGTTTTAAGAGGAACCCAATGGGTGGGTTCCAGATAAAACCCTTTGGATATAAAAGGGTTGTTGGTTGAAACCGGAGGTTCTACCCAGAACCATTTAGAATATAAAAAGGTTGTTGGTAGAACCCTGTGAGTGGGCTTCTAGGTAGAACTACCTGGGTGGGTTCTAGTTAAAACCCTCAGAAAATTCTTGGTTCAACCTGCTGGATGGGTTTCCATGTAGAACCCCCTGGGGTTGTTAGCACCTTAGAAGGTGGAAAGGGTCTGGATAGAAGCCCCAGAGAGGGTTCTGAGTGGAACCATTATACCATAGAGGGGTTCTCTCTAGAACTTCTCTGTAGAGGGTTTTGGATGAAACCTTTCACAGATGATTCTAGGTACCTTTTATGTTGTGTTCTAGGCAGAACTCTGAATGGGTTCCAAGTGGAAGGAAACTTTATAAATTTAAAGTTCTACCAGGAGCTAAAAAAAAGTTCTCCTATGGGGACAAGCCAAAGAACCCTTTATGGTTCTGGTTAGCACCTTTATTTCTAAGAGTGTGTACAGTAGTGGTGTAGTATTTTAGTCACTTTCTAAGTGATTTAATTTTCTCAATAAAAAGACATCATAAATTTAAAGTGGACATCTTAACGATAAACATAAACCTTTATGAACAGGTAATAAGAGTTTTATTATAAATAAAGAACGTGTCTAAATATAGTCTCGCTCGTGACCTCGCTGTGTTCTTTACGACACTCAGCGTTCTCTGTTTTTGCAGCCACAGTGACGAACCATGACTCAACGACCACCTGAACGGGGTCACGCGATGCTTCGCGGAGGACCGACCCCCCTGTGTTTGGATTAGCTCGTCTCTCCCCGTGCGAGGTTGACCCAGATAACGCCACCCGTGCGTTTCTCCCTCTCCCACATCTGCCTCCAATCGACGGCAAACCAACCGAGACCATGACCACTCATTATTCATAGACGAGTTACTTTTTCGTGCTTTACACCGGTCCGGTTACGTCATGTTTGTTTATGCTGTTTGACAACGAGCCCCTGCCGACTGAAAAGGACACATTGTGAAACATTTATTGAGGTTTATTTCCCACAAAATTGCTCCCTCTCGAGTCCCGATTTACAAAGAGTAATGGCAACTGTGATTCTGTTAGATCACTGTCATTTGTTTTGGGTGTTTGTTGTGCTGAGGGGCAACAGCACAGTTTTTACTGCTTGTCTTGAGTGAAGGCCGGCGTGTGTGTGATCTGGAAAAAGGACGGTTGTATTTTGTCCAACCACAAGTGGGAGCTGTGTGACTGCGTACTCCACCTCATGTTCAGCCATCTAACCTGAACCACCTTCACTCCTACCTACAGAGAGTTTAGAAAGGATATTTTCTGCTGAGATCCGACTCATCAATCATGTATTTCCACAGATGTCAAAGATAACTAAGTGTATTTACAGAATCCAGCCATGTTAAGGACACAGAATTAATATATTGTAGTATTTGGGGAATAAATCTGCTCCACAGGACTTCTGTACACTGTAAAAAAAAATCATAAAATGGATTCAGTGGAATCTTTTCTCATTAACTTAACATAAATATACATTTTAAAAAAAAAATTTATTTAACCTAATTAAACTTTAAGTATTTAACTTTTAAACACAAGTTCTTTTGACTGGAAATGAATTGAATGAATGTCCCTTGCAGAGTTAAATCAAGTCGTTAAATTAAGTTTCTGAAGCAACATGATCAGCATTTTGGCAGACTTCCCAGCATGCATTGTTTGAGGATTAAATCTCTCCTAAGACCCTTCTCCTTCTTCTTCCCTTCTTTTATAGTTTGAAGTATGGATGTAATGTTCATCAGTGTGACTGAAGAGTTGTTGGTTTAACTTAATTTCGAAGCTTACTGAACATGTTTTCTCAAGCACAACTGAATTAATATCAAGTTTACTCAACTAGAAATGTTAATTTGTTTTGAATCATTGCAAAATGACCTCAACTTTTCTTTTCAAATTCAGTCAACTTAGACTTTCAAAACCTTGCACAGCATATTAGCAGGCTTCCCAGCATGCATTGTTTGAGGGTTAAACACCTCATTAAGAACTTTGTTTTTTTAGTTTGAAGAAAGCATATGCGATGAAAACAAACTTTCTTGTCTTCATCAGTGTGACTGAGACTTGTCTTCTCAAATTCAGTCAACTTGAAATTTTAAGGCAGACTGGACGTTAACCTTTTTAAGTTAAAACAACTGGTGTGTTTTTTTAATAGTGTACCTTTATAAATCCCATGAATTTCATAGAGGAGTTCAGCGGGCCACGTCCCACAGTACACAGATGGATTGTTGTAGTTCTTGGACCAGAAGAGGCTCGAATCGATCTAGAAAAAGGACCGTGTGATGTGGCCTGGTCAAGCTCTTACAGGACCGTCTCCAGAGCGAACTTGGACGTGTGTTTGGACATCTTTCACACAGTCTGTTTCAACACTCGGGAACCTCTGCGCTCGTCGCTGGAGGACAATTTAACATCCGACTCAATAAACAGGAGTCACTGGTGTGTTTGCACGTGTGCGCAGAAGAAGTGCCTATGTAATTGAGGAGCGGCGAGTGTGCGTTATGTGTGGTCTGACAGCTTTGCGCGCTGGTGTTTCAGATGAGGGACGGTGCACAGTTCAAGCTCCAAAGCACATCTTGTTTGGTTAAGCATCACAGTGTTTCTGTGCTGCTGTCTCGAGGCCTCCCTCCCCGCTGCTCATCACTCAGCCGCTGCTAGCAGGGGAGAAATAAAACTGACTGAGACACCCACACCCACACACACACACCGCTCACACTGTCAGCCATACTGTACTGACACACTGTTGTACACGAACCCACAGAAAGTTACACACAAAACAAAACAGGATGTGCTCTAAGTCTATCATGACAGCTAAATCACCGTCCTCTACGCCGTTGAATCTGAATGGGGATAGCAGTCACAGTGACTAAACAATTCTCAACGAAGCATATCCACTGTTTGTCCTGAATTTGACAAATTTTGCAGACACTCTGTCCAGATAGGAACAATCAAAACTTAATGCGTGATTTACACCATAAGCTCCAGACGTGCATATGTTGTTAGGATTTTCTTGTCAGCTTTTCCAGATACAGATTTCCAGCCTTCTTTGTAGATTTTTCAGACATTATTTGACATTTGAATTGAAACTGGAGATGTTTATTATGTAAATAAATGGTTTTCAATAGTAAACATGTATGTTAAAAGGATGCTACATGCGTTCGGGTTTGCCGCTGCATCTACAAATGCAAGTTAAGACTCTACCATGCAAAGAGAAAGACATATATCAACAACATCCAGAAACGCTGCAGACTTCTCTGGGCCCGAGCTCATCTGAGATGCACTGACGCAAAGTGGAAAAGTGTGCTGTGGTTTAATTTTTAGCTTAATTTCAAATTGTTTTCAGAAATCACAGACATTCACGTCATCATAGTCTGGAAACACAAATATTTTTCTATGCAGTTTTATTTTTCATGCTCATCCAAACTTCTTCGTTTTCCATATTTCCAAACTGTGGAGGAACCCTGATAATCTGCAGCGCAGCTCCAATAAACAGAAAAATGTCGAGATAAGAAAATAGCGGCAGTAACAGTGCAGGCATTCATTTAGTTTGGAAGGTGAGTCTATGCCCCTCGCCTCCTCTCGACTCTACCTACTTTCCATTACTCGCCTGCAAAGTAAACACACCGCGCCACAGGAATGTTATCCCAAACTTACTAATTTGCCTTGATTACATTAATATTTTTTCGGTTGAAATTGCCCTTTTCCCCTTCCTATTGCCGTTGTTTATTTAGTTTTTTTCCCCCCCTCGCTCCCGCTGTGCTCCTCCTTTCCCCTCCACATGCACTGCTTTCACTATTAGCACACAATTAAGGGTGATTAGCTGTCAGGCGGATGCCCTTTGTTTCCTGTGTGTGTTCGGGTGTTTATATTGTTGCCTGTTTATGGAATCATGCACAGGAGAGGAGTCGGATATGGGGTGATCATATATGATCCACTGATGATGGTGTGAGTTAGTGAATGAAGCTACACTTTTACTATATGACATGTAGTTGTATTAAATGTACTGTACATATACTGTACAGAATGTTTCTCTGTTATTCTGCAACTGGCTGCATTTATGTCTGGATTTATTCTGGATTTAAGAGTCGGGTAACACTTCCTATAACGCCTATGTCTATAATGCATTGTAATCAATTATAAACATCTTTATAATGCATTATACTGTGCTCATAGCAATGTCTAATTTTAGTGATAAGCATTCATAAATATTCATA
Organism: Lutjanus argentimaculatus; assembly: GCA_034769285.1. NCBI lineage: Eukaryota > Metazoa > Chordata > Actinopteri > Lutjaniformes > Lutjanidae > Lutjanus > Lutjanus argentimaculatus. The sequence continues at coordinate 2,469,483 of JAWZSL010000016.1, read as the reverse complement.
ATGTTTATAACAATAATTATGACAAATTATGACATCCATGTCTATAATGCATTATAAACATTCTTACAAAGCATTATACTGTGCTTATACCAATGTATAATTAGTTAGAAGCACTAATAAATATTCATAACATATTCACACATTATGACACCCATGTCTATAATGCATTAAAAACATACGTATAATGTGTTCGAATGTGCTTACAGGAATGTATAATTATAGTTATAAGTACTACATATTCATAATGCTTTATAACAATAATCATGACACATTATGACACCATGAGCATACTTATAATGTGCTATACTGTGCTCATAGCAGCACGTAATTATAGTTATAAGCACTAATAAATATTCATAATGCTTTGTAACAATAATCATCACGACACCTATGTCTATAATGCCTTATATACGTACTTATGTATTATACCATGCTTATTGCAATGTGTAATTATAGTTATAAGCAGTAATAAATATCCATAATGCTTTTTAACAATAATTATAACACATTATGACACCCTAACAAATGATAAACATACTTATAATGCATTGCACTGTGCTTATTGGAGTGTATAATCTTAGTTATAAGCACTGATAATTATTCATAATGCTCTGTAACAATGATCATAACACATTATAAAGCATTTTATAATGAATTATAAGTCAAGTATCATAATACTTCATAATTGCTGAAACACTCAAAGCAAACAGTAACCACTTATAGTGACTTATAACAAGCTTGTAATGTATTATATCTGCCCACACCTCACCTCATCTCAGTTTCTTAAAGCCCCCAGTGACCTCTAAGAGTGACTTATAATCACATTATAATTGTGATTATAATGCATTATAAAAGGGTTTATAATGTATTGCAACTATAAGAATTATAATACACCACGATCAAAAGAAAAAAAAAAATGCCAGTAAGTGACCAGCAATTATGAAGTAGGTCATTATAAAATGCTTTATAATGTGAAATTATTATTGTTATGAAGCATTATGAATATTTATGACTGCTTCTAACAGTAAATATACATCACTATAATCCAAGCCGAAATCATTATAAGTATGTTTTTAATGTACTGAAAAGCGTTACAGACATCACAGAAAGTGTTACTCAGAGCTGTTTTGATGTGGAAACATATTAGTCTCTGGTTGCTATTTCTGGATGTTTGTAGATCATATTAAAAATATATTGAGGCTCTGATGTGTTTGTTTGGTTTTGCAGTGTTTGGAGAGATCAGAGCTTCTGATCCCTTCTCGTTAAATCATCACATGACCCACTGCTCATAGATGGAGAGACAGATATGAGATGGAAAAAGAAATATCAGCTGGGACACACGTTTTTAACATCTTTGATCTACATTTCTTGCACAGTTATGATTTCCACAGATTTATCCACTAAAATATTATTGCAGAAATTCATCATTTTGTGAGACAGGTGTATCTCACCATGTGCTCTGTGCTCGTGGTGGAGGAATTATTCACATCTTTTAGTTATAAAGTACGAACACCACACTGTAAAAATACTCCAGTAAAGGTCTGCATTGAAAATATGTAGCTGAAGTAAGAGTATGTTAACTATAATCAGGAAAATATACTTAAAGAATTAAAAGTAAATGTTGTCAGTGTGGAAAAATGTCCCTTGTGACGGTTATTCTATTATATGCACTGTAAAAAATTGGTGGCATCAACTAAACTTACAGTACCTCATTAACGTAACTTAAATATACAAGTTTTATTTATTAGTTTCTAAAGAAACATGATCAGCAGACTTCCCAGCATGCATTGTTTGAGAGTTAAAGCCCTCCTGAGACCTCATTTTTTAATAGTTTGAGGTTTCAAACTGAAAAAGTATAAAAGAAAATCAAATCTGTTTGTAATGTTTGTCTGTGTAACTGAAGAGTTGCTGGTTTTTTTTCATGTACAACTGGATTAGTATCAATTTATTCAACTGGAAAAGTTGATTTGTTTGGAATCATTACAAAATTACCTCAACTTGTGCTTTCAAATTCAGTCAACTTCAAATTTTAAGGCTGCCTGGACACCAACTTTTCTTAACTTAAAATAAATACTTTATATTTACAGTGTATTATTACCATACATTTATGTAAAAGCAAGATTTTACTTTTTCTTTTTTTTAAAAAAGAAATAAATATGACTCAATAAATACATTTGTATGCCCTATTTATTTACTTCTCCTATTTAATTTTCCTGTTTATTTATTTTTTCTATTCTTGCTTGGTGCATTTATTTATGTACTTCCATTTGCTTTTCACGTTTCTTTGTGTATTTTAATTTAATTTAATTTCTTTATTCTTTATTTTCAATTTTGTCAGTTTCAGTCCTCAATAGATAGGTCATCTAATTTAAAACAAAAGCATATTTAATAATCTCTTTGTATGTCCAGAAATTAGTAACTAAAACTGTCAAATAATACTAGTGAAGTAAAAAGTACAATATTTCTCTATGAAATCTGGTGGACTAGAAGTAGGAAGCATGAAAAGAAAAGACTCAAAATACCTAAAAACTGGTACTTAAGTACAGCACTTGAGTGAAAGTACTTAGTTACATATTTGCCGACCAGATCAGCTGGATTATCACTGTAAAGTGCGGCCCTATAATCCATTACAGTCGATGGCAGCGTAACAAAGCCCACACGGTTCTGCAGAAAAGCAGCAGAAGGTGTCTGAACACAGTAACAGCCTCTGGTGGCTGTAAAGACATTATGGTCCAATCATGTTTCAGATACTCAGATGTCAGCTCGACATGCGTCATGATTTTGCGAGGCCGTGAATCCCTTTATTGCTATTTGTGTGCAATGAAAAGCCTCCGCTGGCTCGCGGAGGATATTAACAGGTGTTTGTCTGTTTTGTGAATCTGTTGCAGCTGCGTCATGTCATAAGCACACTTCTTTACGCTCTGACTCGGGTCGTAACACCGCCACTATTCAACGTCGCTCAAGAACATATGGTGCTCGCAGCCTTGACCGATACCTTATATGCTCAAGTAATACTAATTTTCTCTATGATTATTTATACAGATTCAGAATCGAGCCTGCTGCTCTTGTTGAAACCAGACAGTCCATAACTCAGCGGGCCTGAGAATCAAGCCTTTAGTCGTTTTTCTCCTCTTATCGTAATCCCATTAAATTCCACGCTGATTTATTGTGTTTTGAATTATGCTTTGCTTGTCGACTATGTCATTGCTTGGAGGAAAATGGCAAACTGTTTCAAAGCTTGTCTGCCTTCCTCACTAGCACACTCGCTGGCCAAAACGCAAGGCCAGAGCTGATCATAAAAAGCCGATCAGAACCTTCACCCCGAGCCTGACCTCAGCGAAGACGTAAACATGAAGAGAAACAATAAAATCGGGGATTAGTTAAGAGGCAAATTTGTGAGTTTGGGGCCGAGCCAGGCGGTTGGATATCATGACAACAACTCCTGTTTGTTTGTGCGCCGTCGAGGAGAAGAGTCTTCTTTTACACGAGCTCGGAGACATTCTCGTCTCTGATGAAGGGGCTGGCATTCAAGGCACAGAGACAAAAAGAAGAAAGGAGAGAGGGAGCGCAGAAGAAGAGGAACGAGAGATTAAATGTGTGGATATTCTGGCAGAGAGCGGAGAGGCACCACGCCAACAGAAACTCTGTTTTTATCTCACACACACACACACACACACACAAGTTCTGCACAACTGTGTGCACGCTCACACACACACAAACACAAAGCAGCAACACATGAATGCAAAGACTCTGACACCCACACTCTGAGAAATAAAGGTGCTAACTAGAACCATGTAGGGGTCTTCTGTTGGTCCACAAAGAAGCACAATTTTTTGGTTCCTGATATGACATTTCATAAAGGTTCCACCAGAACCCAACATAAAAAGGTTACACCTAGAGACATCTGCAAAAAGTTTCATCTAGAACCCCACATGAGATGTTCTACAGAGACCCTGTCAATGATGTAAGGTTCCTACCAGAACCAGGTGGCCAAGTGGCCCTTTTGCAACAAATTAGTTCTGGTTCTTCAACAGTTTTTGGACTTTTCGTGCCATCCAGTAAACCAGCCCAGGTTTCCACCAGTTTTGAGTGGAACCATTGTAATCCCAAATGCTATCAATAGGGGGAGCTGCACAGCAACCAGTATAATATGACACGCCCACTTTGGTTCCTGAAGGAAACCAGGCTAATTTTTGGTTCCAGCTGGGAACCAACTTTTTGGTTCCCTGAACCAATTGTTTGGGGTGGAAATGCTCAGAATAGTTCAAAATTAGGTGCTTGAACCAGAATGGAACTGGTTCCATGTTGGTGGAAAAGGCCTATGGGGCAACCTTTCCATTTAAGGTTGCTAACAAGAACAAAGTTCTACTAAGAAACCTATTATATTCCGAGGTTTCATCTAAAAAAAAAACAGGGGCTCCTTGAGAACCCTTTTATATTCCAAGGGTTTCATCTAGAGCCCACTTCGGGGGTCCTACCAAGAATCCTTTTATATTCCAAGGTTATCATCTAGAACCCACCCTGGGATTCTACTGAGAACCCTTTTACATTCCAGGGTTTTTTCCTTTTTAATACCTGGTAGATCCCTTTATAAAGATTCCACCTGGACCCCTTTCAGAGGGTTCTACATAGAATCCTTTTATGATTTTAATGTGGTTCCACCTAGAACAACTAACCCTCTCCCTTTTAAATTCCAAGGTTTTCATGTAGAACCCACCAGGGGGTTCTATGGAGAACCCTTTTATATTCCAAGGGTTTCTCGTTAAACCCTCTTGTCGATAGAAGAACCCTTTCTGGGGGAACCTTTACACTTAAGGGCTAACAAGAACAAGGTTCTACCAAGGACCTTTTTATGTTCCAGGGATTTCTCCTGTAACCATCCTGTCTTCTGAGGGTTCTACAAGGAACCATGTTGTATTCCACAGATGAGGCAAACAAAGATTAAATCCCATATATTGTAAATTGTGGTCATCAATCATTTTAAAATGGTTCTGGGTAAAACCTCAAACCTTTAGGAAGAACCATTTTGGAACCCTTATTTCTAAGAGTGTACACACAGATACACTGCACATAAAAACACTGCAAAAGATTATATCATACGTACTCATCACACACACACACACACACACACACACACACACAAAACTCTAATTGGATAACTGGGCATGTGTTTGCAGATATGTTTTATTGAATAATACACAACGTAATACAAACAATTTAATACACGAGCCTAAATATTTGGAAAAATCAATATGGCTTCTTTTCAAAACTAACACTGTTGCACAATAGGTGATGTAGTTTCAGCAAGCTTAACAATATTATGTTAAGCAGCGATTAATATCAAAAATAATGTTTGAACAATTGAGTAGACAGTTAAAACAAGCCTCCAGATTAAAATCAGATTTCACAGTAGAGTTGAGTTTGCCATTGAAACACCCATAAACAGCCCTTCCTGAGTATGTCTGTATTTGTTCTGCAAACAAAATTACAGAGAAAAATGGCACTTCACAGAAGAGCTTTCATGCCCACTACGGCAACACTACAGGAGGGTTTTCTGAAGACAACATTGTACAATATCGTGTTTGTAAAGTAAAGGCGACTGGCAAACAATTTAATAAGAAACATTAATTACACAGTAATAACTGGATTCTGTAAAGGTTAATCAGAAATAGTTGATGTGATCATGAGATGATTTAATCAGTTACGTATGTATGCATCTTGACATGTCATTGCAGGCCGCTGTCCTATTTCCTAGAACTGAACCGTCACTAAGCCCCGCCTCCAGACAGCAACTGTCCAATCATCACTTAGCAACTGTAACTAGGGCTGTCAAGCTTTCCATTTTTCTACATGTTGAAGGTGTGCAGGAGGCTCTGAGAAGAGCGATACTCTGTGTTTCATGAGTCTGGACGGTGGTGCCTTTTTTGTAGTCTCTCAAAAACATGAAACACAAGATGCAAATGTTAGCATGTCTAGCTAACTAATGCTAGCTTACTAGCTGCAGTAACTTTACCTCCAGACAAACTTGTTTGTTCTGTGGGGGATTTGAAGAGGAGGATGTGGGCTGATGAAGAATCAAAGTCAGTCAGTGATGATGCATCTCACTCTGGCTCTCTGTCTCAGGTCTAAGCCGGGTTAGCTTAGCTCTTATCCTGGCTGTCTTCCGCGATTGTGGTCCGGCTGGTCTGGCTGGGTGACCCGTCTCGAGGTCCGCTGCACTGATGGAGTCCCTGCGCTTAATTTTCCCACGTTAATGAGTGTATTTCTGTCATTTATCACGTACCTGCCATCTGACGAATGTTTGCTGAGATGTAAGCTAGCTTTAGCCTGAGTCTGTTAGCATTAATATTATATCATGTATGCAGCTGCTAGCTAACTTTACACTTTCCCAAGGTTCTTGTTTTAAAACATGTCAGTTGGAAACTTTAAAACGTCAGCTGGAGTTAGCATTAGCTTACATTAGCCAGCTGCACTTATGGAATCTGTTGTTAGTCACAATTTTAGCCAACGAAATCCACCGTTGTCAGCTAGAAGTGAGAATCTGCTTTTGTTCGCTTCTCTAAGGAATCACAAACCTCATGTTTCAACAATTACTACCAAATTTGATGTTAATCTGCCACCGTTATCACCATGACACAACATGGTACATGGTACATGATATGGTACATGAAATAAATGTAAATGTACTTGAGTGAACCTTGACCTTCAGATCTCAGGAGTCAGCGCTGCAGTAACAACTCTGCGATCCCTCACCATCTTCCCAGACGTTGACTAATTCTGTTTGTTGGACAGCATGACTAAACTAGAAGTTGCTGTCTTTCAGAATTTCTTTTGACAAAGTGCTTACTTGGTTTGAGGTCAAGTTAACATGAGTTCCAGCTGAATGAGGAATGATAACTAGGACAGCGGTTTTCAAACTGGCGTCTGGGAACCAATAGGGGTCCTTGCGTGGGTTTTAAGGGGTCACCAGCAATCACCAGATTAATTGTAATTTATAGTAATCCTGGTTTGAGTACATAAATAAAAAAAAATAATCCTCTCAAATTGTGGGTCCTTGACATGAAACATTTAAGGAACCCCTGAACTTGAGAATATGCTGATCCAGTATGATATCTGAGTGAAAGAACATTAGAGAAAGGCCTCGTGTCTCTTCTTGTAGTCTGCGTGTGCTGTGCGTGTGGAGCTGCATTCACAGAAGCCTACGGGGGATTTGCCTATTGAGCTAAATCGTGGCACCCTTATCTCTTCCATTTTGTTATCTCCAACACAGTAATTGCTGACTTCCAATCACGCTTGTTTTCCTCCGATAGGGAGACTTTTCCTTCTTTGCAGCAAGCCCGCTCTGACTTCCCTTTCCGAACTTAGCGGGGCCCCACCTCCACACTGACACACGAGAAATACCCAGAGGAATACATGCACACGCATAGACAGAGACAGACACATTCCCGCATGCCCTCTGTTCATGCCAAGACTGAAGGGGAAATCATTGACTTCTACTGAACCCATTACAGGACACAGTATGACCCAGGGGGACTGCAGAGAGCTCATTATAACTCTGTGCTGCATGTGAAAAGTATTGTATCCTTCAGAGTATCAGCAGGAGGTTTGTTACATTAAGTTTCTTACATAAAAAGCGTCATTACGGGGATAAAATCTGGAATAGTTGAAGAGTTCAGCTTCATCTTTGCTTAAAGCCTCAAGGTAAAACAAACAAATAGCAGTCATGTGTTCTTCAGAGTGTCGATACACTCTGAGAAATAAAGATACTAACTAGAACCACATAGGATCGTCACTTCCTCATGGCCTTCAGCATGAAACCAGACCAGCACGTAATTTTAAACCTTTCAGAACATTTCCACCAAAAATAAACAGGTTTGGAATCTGAAAGTTGCCTCCGAGCTTGAACCCTCCCCAAAAAACGTTTTTTCCCCTTGGGAACCAAAGTGGGCATGTCATATTCTACAGGTTGTTGTGCATTGTGCAGCGCCCTCTGGTGATCACATCCTTGATTACAATGGTTCCACTCAAAACTGGTGGAAATGCGGGCTGTTTCACAAATAGCACCTGGATTCCTAGAGCCATCAGTGAGAGGTTTCACCCAGATCCCCCTATGAGAAGTTCTACAGAGAACCCTTCCATGATGTAATGGTTTCACCCAGTAACCTTTCTGGGGGTTCTATACAGAACCTTTACCTTTAAGGGTGCTAACAAGAGCAATGTTCCACTGAGAACCCTTTTCTATTCCAGGGGTTTTCTCTAGAATCCACCCAGGGCATTATACCAAAAACTGATTAATATCCCAAGGTTTCATCCACATCAGGGGGTTCTACCAAGAACCTTTTTATATCCCAAGGTTTCATCTGGAACCCACCCAGGGTTTCTACCGTGAACCCTTTTATAATCCATAGATTCACTAGGAAACACCTGGGGGTTATACCAAGAACCCTTTTCTATCAAGAACCCTTTTCTATTCCTTAGGTTTCATCTAGAAACACCACCAGGGATTCTACTCGAGAACCTTATTTATTCCAAAGCTTTCATTTAAATCCACAGGGGTTTCTACTGTGAACCTTTCATATTCCAAGGCTTCAATCTGAGGTTCTACTGAGACCCCTTGTATGTTCTAAGGTGTGAATCGAGAACACACCAGTAGGTTCTACTGAGAACCGTTTAATAGTCAAAGACAGAGGAATTTATAGAGGAAAAACTTTATTTTAAAATCTTGGAACCATGATGGCTTCATGCTCATGCATCATAAAGGGTTCTGGGTAAATGGCTCTAGTTAGAACCTCAAGCTCTTCAGGAAGAACCCTTTTGAAACCCTTATTTCTACGAGTGCTGTAATTCAGAGCTGTGATCACTTTTGGAGCTGTAATAAAACTATAATTACCTCTGGCTCTTTGTCAGGATCTTTAAAGGAATTCCTCATCCTTAAAATAGAACCATGTTCTCATCGCGTGTACGAGATCTCACATTATTTGCTCACCATGACCTTCATACAGAAAACACGACATACACACCCTCTGTGAAGCATCAGGCAGTGTGTCAGAATGTCTTTTCTCCTCTTTCTCCCAGGAACACACAGACAGCCCTGCGGTCCTTGGCTTCTCCGTGTTGAAGTGGGGACTGCACCACATGTTGTGTTGCGGTTAACCGAGCGCCGACCACTTTAAAAGAGCCTAAATTGATTCAACCCATCTTGAACTAATCCTCTGGTTGAGGATGAGAGAGGGGGGATAACCTGGGGGATCGATTACTTCGCCACAGATATGGTCTGTGTGACCTGGGCTGGTTACATGGCGGTAGACCACAATGACCAGACGTTATTCGAGTATCTGTTGGTATCTGTTGGAAGTGGTCGGTTCCTGACAACTTTGTTCTGTGTGAAAAGGCGGACTTGACAATGAAGGCCAAACAAATGCACTTGAAGAGCTGGAAATCTGACACTTGAAAAACAAGCAATACGACGCTGTCCACGGTAAATCATATGAGCTATCACAGCCCAGCGCATATTATGTTCCTGGGGCCTCAAGTCGTCTTTTTTACACGTGGTGTCCACTTAACTGGCCAGACGACCACTAGTAAGCATTCAGGAATCACAGCCTCACTGTGAAATCAGGACTCCTGCTGGGCTGTGTGAAGTCACCGTGCCAAAACTAGCTGTTAATGATCAGTTATTACCTCTAAACCACAACCTCATAGTGATGAACCCACAGAGAATGTACTTTCCCGCAGCGAAAAATGTTTTGACATTTGTTGAGGTCATTGTTTTGGCTTCCTGGCAGCTACTTCCAGAGAAAAAAAGTTCATGAAAACCCACTGAACACTAGCATGCCAAGCACCAAATGGCTGATAGACAAAGTTAGCAGCTAGCTTGTGAAATCAGTGGAGCATAGCAGCTAAAGAGTTACATCTTTCCCTCATGAGGTGGTGGAGACCAAAACAGAGCTATAAGGAGAATGAATATCAGATTTTGGGGCTGCTGGGTGGGTATATAAGCAACTGTTGCTAACCATTTTTTTTTTTTTTTTTTAAGTTATTTTTTTGGCCATTTTTGCCTTTATTCGATAGTACAGCTGAAGTGGAGACAGGAAAGGGGGCAGAGAGAGAGGGGATGACACGCAGCAAAGGGCCGAAGGCGGGAGTCGAACCAGCGGTCACTGCAGAGGACTAACAGCCTCCATACATGGGTCAGACGCTCTACCCACTGAGCTAAATGTCCACCCCAACTGTTGCTAACCATTTTAACTTTATAGGGTGATAATATGTCGATGTTGTGTTTGCAGCTTGTTCCACTGCTCTACAGGATTATTTTGATTTTCCGGCAGCTATTTCCAGCAAAAAAAGCTCATGAAAAACCCACTGTATAGTACCATGCCAAGCACTGAATGGCTGACAAACAAAGTTAGCAACTACCTTGTGAAATCAGCGTAAATGCACTGCAAAAAAGTGCAGTGAAATAGCAGCTCAAGAGTTACATTCTTCCCTCAGGAGGTGGTTGAAGACCAAAACAGAGTTATGAGGAGAATAAATATTGGGCTTTTGGGGGCTGCTGGGTGGGTAAATAAGTCATTGTTTGCAAACCATTTTAACTTTATAGAGTGATAATATGTCAATGTTGTGTTTGGAGCTTGTTGCACTGCTCTAAATGGATAGTCTGGGTTTTCTGAAGTGGGGTTGTATGAGGTACTTATCCATAGTCAGTGTATTACTTACAGTAGAGGGAGATCAAAAGGCCTCTAGTTTGGAGAACCAGCAGAAGTACTGGTGTAGGAAACTCAGCAATGTATAGCTGTGGACAGAATCAGCAACAAAAGGTTTATGTGTACGCTGTATTTAGAATAGTTTGACCGCTTTACCTGATTCTGACGAGTAACCGCTGTTTTATGAGCCACATATTACTCTCTCTAAGCCAACCAGACTTCAGTGGCACAATCAGTCATTTTACCTTGCAGAACACAGGAGCTGCTGGTCTACTGAGTCTTGATTTGTTTGTTTATTTCTGTCATGGTGTGACTTTGGTGTTTATTCGGGATTCACCAAAGTCACACAATAGCACAAACAAATTGATCAATCGAAGCAGCAATAGACAGGCAACTCCTGTGTTCTGGGAGGTAAAATGATGATTTTGCCTCTAGAGTTTGGTTGGTCTGGAGACAGCGGTATTTGGCTTATATAAAGCAGTTTCCTGTCAGAAAAGGCTGTCTGATGTGTCTAAAATCCATTCTGCTGATGACCCAGTCCACAGCAGGACATTAATTAATTTCCTACACCACTACTCCTTCTGCTTTTCTAAACTGGGGATGTGCCAACTATCATCTACTGTAGGTAATACACGACTATGCATAAGTATCTCATATAACCACACTTTAAAAAACCCAACTATCCCTTTAAATACAGAAAATTATTCTGCAGCAACTTAGAAACTCTTAGAAGGCAGCTGAGCTGGGTAAGAAAAAGTGATGTACTGAGTAATGTGACAAATTTCTACATTAGTTATTTTACTTTATCAACGTTGAATCAGTAATGATTCAAATAACTTACCAAAAACCGTTACAGACATACAGTAGGACATTCTGACAGATGAGAACTGAAACTGATAAGTGCAGGCCACCCAGAGAAAAACATTAAAGGTTAAGCTAACTTTCTGGATGTGATACCATAACTCCCTGCTGGCATTTTATTCCCTGCTTCGCCTCAACTCTTGGTATCGATGGCAGGGCGTTTTTTTTTTTTTCTTTCTTTCTTCTCCTTCTTCTTCTTGCATGACACGGCAGAAGAAAGAAGGTGGCGATGGAGATGGGAGTTTGGCCTCACCACTGGAACAGTTGAGTTCACACAGAACGGTGCCTGAGTGTGATTAGCGGAGCTGCTGTGGTTCTTCGCCAGCTCCAGGGAAGCCAGTTCTCATTTGTCACTGTGTGTGTGTTTGTGTGTGTGTGTTTGTATATGTGAGTGTGTGAGGAGGGGTCTGAAAGAGCAACAGACTCAGAGACAATAAAAACAGAGAAACAGAGGAGGGAAATACAGTCAGACAACTATAGCAGATTGGTATGTCTGCCTGCCATTTGAAACTGCAGCGATGTGTGGCCCGGCACCATGGTTTCAGAGTTACACCCAAAACAAATAAACAAAAAGGAGTTTGGGCAGCGCGTGTGAGTGTGTGAGAGATCTGAAACTTCCATGAATCTGACACGTGCGTATGTGTAATGACACATTCTCTGCAAAGATGGATTTCCCTCCTAAGGTAACAATGACACAAGGCTTAGAGAAATCTTGCGGCGTTTCAGTTCGTTGAGAATCTCTTAGAAACCCGTTCATCACATTCCTAACACTCCACATCACGTGTCACCGCTTCCAGATATGCAAATACAACATCTGACACCTTCTTTAAAGTCCCACTGCAGCCAGTGTTTTAAAGTGGAAGTTCTTTCTCAAACAGAGAATGGGCAGGAGGTTAATAGCGGCCCATTACCATAGCAACAAGATTGATCAACATCATTAGCAATCATAGCGACAGCTGTCATTCAACGTAAGTTATGAGGTGGAGGATTTTTCTTCTCCTCACTCACCCCAATAAGACAAGGGTCTGCTGACGGTGAGAGGCCCCCACCTGGTGGGCGTGGCTCTCTGCCTCTCTCCCTCTCACAGGTGAGTTGAATGAGCCCCCTCGCTCATCAAACGCCTGCTTTTCCCCAGCTTCCTCCACATGCCCTTGGCTAATCAGCTGTGTATGTCCCGCTATTTGAGTCAACGCTGCTCTCACTCGCAGAGTGACACCCGTCAACAACGACGTCCCACCACTGGCTGGGTTTGTGCCACTAACATTACCCCGCTGGAGAGAAAGTGGCTTCAGAGTGAGCTGTTATTGTACCACTGTTAGCTGCTGAGCTGGACGCTGGGATTGTGTGGCTCGGCCATGCCACAAGACAGCACCACTCCCTCTGAGCAAAGAGCGGGAGCAGCATTGACTTGAGTTGGAAAAAACAGGTGATTAGCCATTAGCTGACAAGCTAGATACATCCCCAGCTAACAAAATAATGCTACATCCCTGCAGGGGTGCTCAGTGTTGGCCCATAGTGGAGGAACCACATTACCTCCAAAATGTGGAGCACACTTAGGGAGACAGGAAATGGTGGAAAGAGACGGGGGAAGACATGCAGGAGAGGGCCACAGACTGGAGACAAAAACATGGCTGACAGCCTCCGAACATGGACTGCACACTCTACCAATTGAGCTATTCCAGTGCCCAGTCAAGACAAATTTAATATAGATTCAAGATTCAAGATTCAAGCTTAGGCGGAGGCAAAACATTTCCTGAAACACATTAGCTAACACTAGCTAGCAAATTTTAGTGTCTTGTCATATTATCTTGCTAATTTAATGGAGATGCAGAATGACAGGCCGCTCAGTACACATCCACTGAGCCAGAGTGAAGGCAAAACAGTCAGTAGAGCCAGAATATTTTTACATCTAACATGGTGAATTAAGGATTTATTTTGACCAGACCAGAGTTGGTAATTTCTGTAACAGCGGAAAGACCGACCAAGTCGCTTTTGGTACGTTTTATTTTGTTTGTCTGTCAAGTTTAGCTAAATGAAGTGTGTTTTACAGAGTTAATGAAGCGATTAAAGCTTGCCTCGGTTTGGTAAAAAGAGAAGTTTGAATTCAGAAGGTGATTGGTTGAATTTTTCTGCTTAATAAGGAAAATAGGTATGAGAATACTTTCTTTTTTGAAAAAAAAGAAAAAAAAAGATACACATAAACTGAATGGGATGGGTGTTAGATTATAAAAATACCTCAAGAGAAGGAAAGATCTGCACACCAAATACCTTAAATAGGAGCTTTTTGGTGTGGGAATATTTTCTTCCTTGACATTTGGGTGATTTCTTCATATTGTGCACACATCTCCCAGTGTTCATCTTATCAAATTTAACTAAGGTTATCTTCTTTTTTTGACTGGCAGTGGCAGCTGCTATGCGATAAAACGAGCCATTAATACACGATTCTGGCCCCAGACAACATGACATTTTCGCTTGGTTATGTGGTCTCTAACTCTGAAGTTATTGTCTCCAGTTTTTCCTTTGTTTTGCATCCAGCTAACACTGTGACGTAATTGTGCGGTCAGCACTAAAACGGTCTATAATCATACTTCATAGCTCCATTTTAGCCGCAGTTAAATTATGTTAGCATTGAGAACAAAATTAAGTTATTTGTCTAAAGTGAACAGTGTGGTTAATCAACATCGTCGGGATTTGACTCATAAACATCATAAGCATACCAGAATACACTGGAATTGGACTGTAATGTTTTGTAGATGCAGGTACAAAGTTGCAGAGGAGGGGCGTGTTGTCGTGACAGAACAAAAGGGTGTAAAATTGATCCCAGAGTCTGTTAGTGCTGTCACTTTGATCAAATTTCTCTGTAATCAACGTATCATTTGTGGCAAGTCTATGTGTATATAGTTTGTGTATTGGCACCTGCCTTCAGTATACAAGCAAATTTACTCCAGCCGTGGACGTATAGGGTGTTTCTTTTTTTGTTTGTGCCTGTATTTATGCTCGGGCGGAGCGCTGGGACCTCTTCATCCTCTCCAGATTTTTGTCAGCTAAGGTTTCGAGGGGTTAGCTCATACGGAAAGTTGATTCCAGAGCTTGCTTCATCTCACATGGTTTCAATCACCTTTTTTCCTGCAGACCTTGCAGGTTTCTGAGGCGGACCTTCGCTCCAGGACTCCTCGACCTGGACCAGGCCGAGCAACGGGGGAGCAGGGGAAATGGAAGTAGGAGGGGGGCACGCGGAAAAGGAGGAAGTGAGAGGATGAAAATGAGTATTCTCCCCTCATCTCATCTCGTCTAGTCCTGTCTACTTTTGTCTTGTCACATATCCTATTCTCTTTTCTAGTCTAGTCTCGTCTCCCATCTCCTCCTATCATCCAGCATCTCCTGTCTCTTCTCATCCTGTCTCCCTTCCTTCATCTCCTTCTCTGTATCATCTCATTTAGTCTCCTGTCTTTTTCTTCCTTTTGTCTCCTTTTCTTTACCCTAATTCTCTCATCTTCACTTCTTTCCTCTTGATCTTCATCTCCTCTTGCCTTGTTTTGATCCCATCTTGACTCCTCCCATCATCTTGTGTCTTCTCATCTCCTTTTTCTGGTCTCCTTTCATTACTCCTCCATTATCCTCTCTCCTATCCTCTTGTTTCCTCTCCCCTTGTTTAGTCTCCTCTCTGTCTTTTTTCATCTTGTCTCATCTTGACTTGTCTCATTTTGTCTCCTCTTATAATGCCTTACGTCAACTCTCTTTCCCTTCTTCTTGACTCCTCTCCTCTGGTTTTGTCTCCTCTCATCTTGTGTTCTCTTGTCTCCTTTCATCACTCCTCTATTCTTCTCTTGTTTCCTGTCCTCTTGTTTCCTCTTGTCTCCTGTCTCATTTGTGTCCGCCCTTCTTATGAAGTTATTGCAACTAACTTTGTGTCTAGACCACAAACATCATGTCAGCATTGTGCTCCCATGATGACAGAGTTCACATCTCACTGATGGGTTCCATCTTTTCCATGCATTTCAAAGAATCAGCAGTAAATGAGCAGTTATGCAGTTTTTCATTGATATGTGTGAATATTCCTGATCTATTTATCCATAAACATGATGCTTATGATTGCGGCATAAACACAGCAGTGTGTCTCTTTGAGCACAAGAGAGAGTGTCGGTGGCTGTGCTCTTGACAGACAGGTGTTGGTGTTGGAAGTTGTCTAATGCCAGTAAATGTACAGTTTTCCCATGAAAAAACACCGCAGAAGAAGTTCAAGAAGTTCCTGTGTTTTGCTTATCAGCTGCTGGATGAAGCAACCAAAAGTGGTGCAACCAATCAGTGTCCTAGGAGGAACTACTGGCAGCCATGGGCATTATTTTAGGCATGACGACAGTGAGAAGCGTCCATGGAAACGACTCATCTCGAACGAACAATAGTGGCTCCTGAAAAGGTTAGCATAAATACTGTGATAGCATCAGTTATATCAGAGCTGGAGAGATGGTTTCATCTCCCTTTTCTCCTCCTGACCGACTTCAGCAAGAGTTTGATCTGATTGGTTGAAGTTAGTCCATGTTATGACCTAAGAGACAGATGATTCATCTAATCACCTGCCAAGTGTTTTTTGAAAGTGCCGCCCTTTTCCAAATAGTTTCTAAGGTCGACTTCCCAGATGGTTCTGTGTAACAAACCACCTGCCGTGTCAGGTTATTAAAGCTTAACAGTGAAGCTGACTAGTGGCAGTAAATGTACAGTTTGCCTATGAATAAACACTGCAGAAGAAGTTCTAGACGTTACTGTGTCTTGTTTCTTAGCTTCTGGGTACCGAAGAGAAAGTCAGTGGGTCTGTTTCCCCTAGATTACAAAATGTGGATAAAAAAATGTCTTTCATTGATTTTTAACTGGGCACCGACCTCACATTTATGTGCATCCTGTCGAAAAATAGACTTGAACCATAAATAAATGCTTCAGGAGTGCAGACAGCTGCAGAAATGACTAAGACGTGTGTCTGTTGCGTAAGACGTGCAAGTGAAAAAGGTGTCTGACTTGCTTCTCACCTGTGCCTCTCAAATTGAATCACCTGTGTATGCCTATATTAGCATGTCTAACCTTTCTTTCCTGTCTCACAGCCCTTTCCCCCTCAAACCCTGTTATTCTTTGCTCCCTTTTTAGCAGGCAGCATGGCAGCTCGGTGGTCAGCATGGTGGCTCCCCAGCTGGAAGGTCCCAGGTTAAACCTGAGCCCTTCCAGCCCCCATCCATGGAGAGTTAGAATGTTCCCCCCATGTTTGTGCGGTTCTCCTCCTGGTGCTCCAGTTTCCTCACACCATCAAAGACATGCATGTTTGGGTTAAGACTTCCATCTAAGAAATTCTTCTTTCCCTTTTCTATTAAAGGAACCACAGGGGGATGATGAAGCACCAAAGCTCATCAAGACTGGCCCCAATTCATCCCCACGCAATCGATCCCCTTCATCCTTCTCCTCCACTCCTGTCATCCCTCCATACACAACCCTCATCCCATCCTTCCCGAATTCTCCTGCCAATCCTAATAAACATCGTCTTCTTTGCCGCACATATGCCGCGGTCTTTGTAATATGACGTTACGATGACATGCTGAATCATCTGTTGAAATCTCTGCGTTCACTCTGTCATTGCTGAAGTGGATTGCGGGGAAAGATCTCATGCATTATCCATGTGGCGTTCACTGTCACGTTGAATCTGTGTTGTTGAGGAAAGACAGTTCAAAACTCACTAGGTAGATGAGACAACGGCAGGAAAAGGGACGCCAGCGCTTGTATGTTTCCTTTGTCTTTCCAGCAAAGGAAACATTTTCCACCAGTGAAAGACAAAAAAAATATCCTCATGGTAAGTCATAATTCAGTGTAAACTTATTGTCCAATTAAATTATATCCACCCATGAGATAAAAAGTCAAGCATTATGATTAAAAGTTCTATTTATTGTCAAAAATCATAATTATGTGATTAAAAAATTGAACCTATGAGATATAAAGCCAAAATTATGAAATAAAATATCAAAATTCTAAGATAAAAAGTTAATTATTAATATATAAGAATAAATAGTCAAAATTATGTGATAAAAAGTCAGAATTATGAAATAAACTATCACAATTATGAGATGAACATGTCAAAATGATGAGATAAAAGTCTATTATTATTTTAAAAAGTCATAATTATTGTTAAAAGTCATAATGAGAGATATGAGAGAAAACTTTTCAAATTTTCAAATAAAAATTAGATCTTAACACTATAAGATAAAAATGGCAAAATTATGACATAAAAGGTCATATATCTCATATTTTATCTTCTAATTATGACTTTATCTCATCATTTTGACTTTTCATCTCATAATTTCACCTTCTCACTCATAATTATGACTTACTATGGGAACATTTCTTCTTTAACTAACAGAACTTGGCCTCCATACTTCTCAGTTTGATTGAACACAGTCTATTTTGAAGGATTTCCCTCAACACCACTCTGAGTGTCAACAGCAGGATTCATGGAGGCAGAGTGTGAATTCACATGGATCCTGTGGAGAGGAGGGGCAGCCAGGGGTCACCTCAGGTCAGCGGCAGGCACCGCGGGAGGATGTGACTCCGCAGCCTGACGAGGGTCGGCTGATGCGGGCCTACACATCCCATCTGTCAGTGCAACTACTCCTCCTCAGTGGCAGGAGCGAGCTACATGCAACAGTGAAGTTATGAGGGAGGAGAACGGGTGGAACCGAGCTGCGATTCCCTCTCCTGGTTTTGTTTTCATTCCCGTTGGGGTCGGAAGTGTTATTTGGGTTAGTATTCAGAGTGCCGCTTCATAAACACGACTTCTGTTCGATGGGAACTAGAGGTCTGGTAGACACATTTTTGCCCTTTCACTGCTGCTTAATTCACTTCACAAGAGAACAATAACATGTCACGAAATGAGCGCTGTATGTCAGAGTAAATAAATGCTGTACCATGACTGCCTGAACAGTCTGTTTTTCAAACAGATCTTGGCATTTAGTTCGTCTTTGTCATTTGGCTCTCGGTTTAACAAATATGATCTAATCCCACTTGGGAAAAGCTGCTCTGCATAAAAGAAATAACACATCACATAAACTGCAGTCTCTCTTGCCAGGTGTTAAAAATTTTAATAATTTTGCCTCAAGACAAAGAACCATGTAAAGTTCATTTTAAAGGAACATTACAGTTTATTGCAATTTGGATCTTATTTTCATAGTTTTGGCCACTGTTTCTGTTTGTAATGACAGCACCATATTGTACCAAGTTAATTGCTACAACATGCTCATGATGACCATGCTAATATGCTAATGATTAGCATGTGTAATGTTTAGCATGTTCATTGTCTTAGGCTGGATTCCCACCAACAAACGTTAGTCCTCCCATTCAGTTGAACAGGTGTAGTGCATTTAGGCTGTAGTGTTTGGGTAGGAACTGCAAGGGGCGCCAAGCAACAACAAAAACAACAACAACAACAACAACAACAACAACAACAACAACAGCTGCTCTGTGACAAAAAGTTTGAACAAACTCAACATTTGACGAAATGCAAGCCAATATCACGCTGCTATGGTTTATTGCTTAAGCGACTGATCAGGCTGCTCCACACTGAGCCCGGAACCGGGAACTATTCAGGCCGAGTTCACGGACCAAACGAGAATAATCTCCCACAGTTGTGTCTTTGTTTGGTTAATTTAGTGTACCCAGCTTTGCCGTACAGTTAATGCTGCAAAATAGTGATACCGAGATGCTTTTTTTGTTTATGTCAGTTTGTTTGTGAGAGAGAGGGAAAGAGAGCAGGGGTGGTCTATCGAGAATGAAATGAGGGAGCATTTGTAGCGACGAATCAGAGAAGTAAAAAGTTACTTTCTGATTGTTTCACGGCAGTTATGGTCTAAAGCACAAATAAACATGCCCGCTAACCCAGACACTGCTGCACAAACCTATACTAATTTCCTCAACACCAGATTTAATGTGAAAACAGTCTTATTTTAGCGTGTTAGCATGCTAACATTTGCCAATTAGCACAAAACACAACATATGTATAGCTGATGGTTTGATTTTACCGTTGCATTATGGCTGCATGATGTAGAAAAAGCAAAGAGAATCCAGTTAATTTTCAAAATAAAAGACCCCATGCAGACTCAGGATCATAAAGACAGACAGAAAACATACTATTTAAGTACGTAAGCTGGTTATCCATGGTAGAAGCACAAAAAGCAAGGAAACAGGACCAAATCAACCAGTGAGGCTGATGGGAATGGTTTTCACTGGGTTTCAAGTATTAAACTATAAGCCCAAGTATTGGACAAATTAAACTTTTGACCTGACGATCGTGCTCGACGAAAAGTTAGAGGATTAACAAAGTTACTTCAGTTCATCCTGAAGGGAATGTTAATGTCTGAACCAGATTTCATGGCAATCCATCTAAAAGCTGTCAGACATTTTGCTAAAAGCAGAAAAAGTCAACCTGCTCATGGTGCTAAAAGGAAAAGCCAGCAGGACTCACTGCCCAGGGCTTTTAACATATAAAAAATGGGGACAGCGAAGAGCAAAAGGTGCACCTCTAAATAAAAACATTTGAAAAATTTGTTGCATTAATGAAAGTTAAATATTGCTCCAGTCGGAACCAGAACCAGACAGCGTTGCATGTGAGTTGGTGCCTTTACTCGCATGTGTACAGGCATTTGTTTAAAAGACAACAGCAAATGAAGTTGTTTGACTGTGGGATGAAAAGTTCAACTAACCTGTCAACATCACAAACAAATGTGCAAATTGGCTCAACTGACAAAGAACCAGACGAACCTGAACGGAAAGGAAATTTGTGAAATACATCAATTTATACTGAAGTCCGGTGCATCGCTTTCAGTTGCAAATGGATACCATTTGTGTCAGCTCTGTATGAGACACCACCCCTCTCAGTGACTCATACAGGACTGCTAATAAAACCCTTAATTATTCTTTTATGTCACATTTCCATTATTAAGTCGGTGTTGAGCTGTGATGCCTGAGGACCTTACTTCATGGCAATCCATCAAATAGCTGTTGAGATATTTCAGTCTGGAATGAAGTGGTGAACCGGGCGACCAAACAACATTACCATCCACTGAGTCATGGCTAAAAACAAGGCAATTTGTGATTTGTGGTGGAGTTACATTGTCTAACTATTTCTCAACCAAAAAAAAAAAAAGTTTATCAGTCTGCCCAGCAGGTCTGTGCAGCACCTCCACTGGTTTCCAGCATCTCACTGTGAGTCACTTTCTCTCTGCTTTCTGTGTTTATGCTAAGCTAAGCTAATCACTTATTGGCTCCAGGTTCATATTGAATGCACAGACATGAAATTGGTATAAATTTTCTCATGTTACTTTGAAGAAATAATGAATTTTTCCATGTCTAACTATTCCTTTAAATCTTCAGAGCGGTAAAATCTTGATTTTTGTTTCCTGTTAAAGACTGCAAACAATGTTAAATGACTGTACATTTTTAATTATATTAGCTATTCAGACCTTTCAGACATAACTTTTTCAGGGAAAGACCTCTCCGGTTAAACAGCGGTTACAAAACACTGGCTCTGTTTGACTGTCTGAACGGTCCAGACAGGTCAGTTGGCCACGCTGATAAAGATCTGCTGTGGAGCTGCATTCTACAACAAACAAGTGCCCCGATAAATGACAGGACGGGGTGGGGGTTTACCCAAGGCAGCAGACATAAACACAGCAGCCCTCATGGATGGAGGGAGGTAATTTAGATATACCACCGCCATTAGCTCGATTAGGGTTCAATGCCTATGAATCCACAGGGCTTTCCCTGTTCGCCAGAGAAGGAAAAGGGGAAAAGTACACCGCAATTACATGTGTTCAACTAAAACGGCAACAGAGGAGGAAATGAGAGAGGAAGCCAAGGTGAAGTCTGAGCAGCGGAGCGTCTCCTCAGCTGTCTGTTAAGTCGGCCATCGAGGTAGGGTTGCATCGGGAATGGCCAGGGGGCTTTGGTGGAGCGTGCTGGCATTTCTGACACCGATCCCCAACTGACTTAACAGAGATAACACATCTGGTCGACTCCCTCTCTGGGTCAGACGAGCAAACTTTATCCAAGTTCAGTCTGATTGAATATCACTTTGTCTTTGACGGGGGATGACAGCTCGTATGCTTTTATAAGCCCTGATACGCGGGGTTAGTTTGCACAGATTTGAGGCTCTTTTTTCCCTTTAATATCAGATATTCTAGATCTTTGAGGAACTTTCTGTCAGACACCTTGTGCAAGTTGATACCAGCAGCTTTGAATATAAGTCACACCCTGTGTTGCGGGTAAGGCATGATAAAAGTTACGGTAATATGTTATTTTTAACAACAGCAAAGTAATATAATGCATCACAAGTACTCATTTCGGATGTGGGGGCCTACAAAGTGCACAGAACTGTACAGCTGGTGTCAATAAATGTAACAGCCACCACACTGATGGTTAAAACTATAAACCAGCACATAAATGACAATTGCCGACATAAACCACCGTGTTCTGAACAGACACACATTACAAACACAAAGTAACAATTGCATTTTGGCACATAAAACAGCAAAACTTTAAACTACTCAAACAACTAAGTAGTAAACTACTCAGCATGAGGCATGATGGGAAATGTGGGCCCTCTACAGTATTTTAACCTACATCAGAGCCTGTGAGGAGCAGCATGCTCTGCCCCAGAAATGGACCTGAAGTATAAATATATGCTTCAACCTTTAGACACAGCTGAGGGAGCCTGCATGGAACTGCTGCAGACTCAAGGTGACAGGAGGAACGTTATTTACCAAAAACTGAATACCCCTATGAAGCAACATTACCCGCTTGCATTTAAAGTGTAACTGCACTTCCAGATCTGAGCATAACTCCACCCAAAAGTTAAAATTACAGAGTAGATGGTTAGCAAAAAATAGTGTAAACTCCTGTGAATGAGTCCCGATTAGCATATATTTGAACATGAGCGCTAAAGCTGCAGTAGGCAGAAATCCTACAGAAAGAGTTGATTCTTGAGTTTCATCTCCAGGATGAGATACCAAGGTTTTGGGTAGGAGGCTCCCTGTCCCAAGCCCATCCTGTCAGACAAGCGCATCATGCATGGACGCAACAGTTTACCGAGGCAAATGAGCACCAGTCGGCAGGAATCAGCTGTGTGTGTGTGTGTGTGTGTGTGTGCACTCACCAGAGAAGACGGTTCTTTCTGTTTTGTCCCTCCTGTCTCTGCATCAGAGCAAAATCAGTAAGACTGTGGTGTTTCTTCTTCCAGAAGCTCCAGTCCATCCCCAGCTCTTTCCCCTAAAAGCTCCCCGGCTCTCAGCAGCTGTCTGTCGTCTCTGTGTCTCAGCTCCACCTCGGTCCTCTCACACAACACTTGGCAAGAGCCCTGCGAAAGACGTTAATGAGCACAAAGTCAAAAGTAACCAAGTGAGCCGACACACTCCTGGGCTCAGCATGCTGCTCATTAGCGAGACTCTCTTTTAGAGTCGCTTTCTGATAACTCCGTCTTCCTTTTTTTGAGTTGCTTTGTAGTTTTTTTTTTTCCTGCAGGAGATTCCTCCACTGATTCAAGCTTTCCTAGTAGAACAGCCCGGTCTCTGAGATGACCCGTGATTGGTCAAAGTCTCCTGTTATTAGCAAGATTTTCTACAGCCTGAAAACAGAGCCAAGAGGAGGTGCAAAAGTCTAGTTTTCTCTTAGACCACCTGATTTACAATATGCTGAAAGGTTAATATGGAATTATTCCTCATTGATGCCAAAAATATGTTGCCTACCACAGCTTTAACCTTATTATTTTAAATACAAATTTCATAGAGCAGCCTTGGCATTGCAAATTTTAGGATGATTTAAAACAATAGCTGGCTTTTTTGAGTCATTTTCAACCCAATGAAAGTATATTTTGATAAAATTTATAAAGGAATGTCAAAACTAAGGTTATATATTTTGTTTAAAGCTCAAAAAACATGTTCAAGTGTTCAGTGCCTCTTTAATAATGCCTCGTTGTACTAGTAGTCTTGCATAGTCTAATGCATCATGCTATAGTCAGTAATATTGTAAAGTAACTTATTACTTCCAAATGACAGCAAGTACTAATATGTAGCCAAATATATTACATTTTAAAAGAAACTTCTGCTCACTTCGAATATTTCTAAATATAAATAATACTAGAGATTCAGATTTTCTGTTGAATGAAACCAGTTCTAGTGGATTTTATCAGTAATTTTACAGTAAACAGTGAACTGGGTTAAACTGGTCTCCACGTTCAAATGTTGTGGCCATGAACCAGTAAGTCCTCGGGCTGCTTTGGCGTCTGATGGAGTCGATGCTTGAAGGAGCCAGCCTCTATTTAAGGACTGCCCAAGTCCCAGATCTGCCATGACTCGACGCACCCACACAATGGGGACAATTGCAGAGGGTGGGGGCAAGGGGGGCATCATGCCGCAGGGTGGAGAGGAGCTCAGCGAGAGTGCAAAAGAGCAACAGTTTGAAATAATTTTGATGAATAAGATCCCGGTTAAAGGTGACAATCGGGATAATTCTGGACCAACATGCTGAATCACTCAACGCGATGATGCTTACGGTCGATGTCATGCGTTATAATTACACGCACCGAGCTCTAATATAAATGTTTAGCAGAAAAGTGACGTCTTATTGATTCATCTGCGTAAAACAAAGCTGAACTTCAAGGAGCCTCCTCCTCCTCCTCTCTGTGAAGATGCTTATCCCGTGGCCTCATTATGTGAGCAGAAAAAGGCCGTGGCCCTGTTCTTTGTATCACATTTTCGGGGGGTTTTAAGGGGTTGTTATGGTTTGCAGATGTCACCCTGCATAGCATTTGGAGGGAGTCATTCCCTGGTGCTGTCAGGCTGGGACCCTCCTCTGCTCTCTTGTCTTCTCTCCTGGGTGCGGCGTCAGGGAGGGGTCTGTGCAGGAAAACCCCACGGGGTGGATACGGACACGGCCTCGAGGTGGGGTAGACACACTCACAAACACACACAGTACATGTGTGCATAGGCCTATTGTTGCATACCTGAGTGCAAGAACATGACGACAACCAGTGTTGTGATGACAACCATTGTATGTGTACATGTGTGACAAAGAAAAGTCCTGGCAGGTTTTCATATTAATCATTACACTGATCCATCTGTCTTATTTCTATCAAATTCTCTTTGTTTCTCTTCTATTGTGCCTTCATTCTGTCACTGTTGTTCACTGTTAAAATTTCTGCCAGTAAAAGAAAAAAGAAAAAAAATGCTCCCACGATGAAGTCATAATTATCAGAATAAAAGTCATAATTCCGAGAAACGACATAATTATGTTAGGACTTTTTTTTAATCTCATAATTGGCTTTTCATCTCATAAAATAACATTATGATTTTGAGTTTTTAGCTCTTGTTTATGACTTTTTAGCTTATATTTATGACTTTACAGCCGATAATTATGACTTTTTTTTAATCATCTTTGTACGACTTATGTGATATGATTTTTCTTATAATCATCATCAATTTTCATTCCATAAATATAACTTTTTATCACATTTATCACATATTTTGACTTTTTATTGCACAATAATTACTTTTTTTAATCTCAGATTTATGACTTATCTAACGTTTCTAACTTTTCACAAAATTATGAATTTTTATCTAATAATTGTAACTTTTTATCAAACAATTGACTTTTATCTGATAATAATGACTTTTTATGTTATAGTTTGAACTTTTTATTTGTGACTTTTATCTGATATGACTTTTCCTCATAACCATTATGAATTTTCGTCTCATAATCAGATTTTTTTTGCACAATTATGACTTTTTATCTCATATTTATGACTAATTGCACAAATCTTTTGATTGCAAAATTATGAAAGACTTATCTTAAAAGTATAACTTCTTATGACACAATTATTGACTTTTTACCTGATAATTATGACCCTTTATCTCATAATTATGATATTTTTTCTCTATGATTATCACCTTTATTTTAGAATTTCAGCTTATTATCTTATTATTTTGACTTATTGTCTCATATGTTTGACTTATTATCTTATTTTTTCTACATTAAACTTTTCATCTCACCACAGGGATATTTCTTATTTTTACAGGCAGAAATGGTGTTCCATACTGTTACATTTCATGTAAACATGTATAAAGAGAAATCATGGTATGATGGGGGGTGTAGTGGTCTCAAATGTCCATACCTACATAAAAAAAAAACGTGTTATACACAAAGACAGCTGTTAGAACATGTGTAACCGATGCAGACATCCAGCTAAATAATGCAAATTTGAGGGAAAACTTTCCCTCCTGTCAGCCCAGTCGACCACAACTTCACACCCAGCGGAGGCCCTCATGTCTCCCACACCTTCTCCCTCATCCCTGTCACAGTCTCTGGATTCTTGGTTTGAGGGAAGGACCCATCGGTCCCTCCACTGCGGTTGAGAAAAAGCAAAAAGGATGAAGGGAGGGGTGAGAAAATGACATTGCATCTTCTTATAAATATTTCTTGCATTAAAGCCCCAGTTTGGGTTTTTATGATGGATGATTTTATGGTGGAAAATGAGCTCTCTGCAACGCTCAGCTTCCAGTGGTGAATGAAAACAAAGATATATATTATTCCTGTGTTTGTAAACAGCACTAAAACGCACGTTAAACCCAAAAGTCTGGGTCGGTCAGTCAGTCAAAGAATGTCTTCAGCACAATGACGCATGCTATAACAAAGCCGGCAGGGCAATTTTGATGATGCTGTTTCGACTTCCAGCTCGGGCCTTTAAGGGAAAGCAAATGTTCATGCACCGCTGCATTATAAATGGATTTGATTTTGAGAAGTACTTAGGCACAGAACCAAACTAGGCTGAAAGGCCCTGGGACTGTAAACTAATATTGGTTTACAACACATGGTCCAGATTTCATAACAGACATTAAGACTCAATCCTGGAGGACACTCCTGTGGAAAAAGGATGATTGATGAACGCAAAGCGAGGTGTATGCATGTGTGTGTGTGTGAAGTGTGTGTCACTCTGTGAGCACAGTTGGATGCTATTTTGGTGGGTTTGGAAGAATTGACCTAAAAAACTACTTCTGTGTGCCGTAAAGTGCTGTGGTAGCTCATTGTTGCTTCAAGAAGTGCCAGATAAATAATCTGCGGGTTGACCCAGCAGTAAAGGAACAGCTTTGACATTTTAGGAAATGTGCTTATTCACTTTCTTGCTGAGAGTTAGATGAGAAGATTGATACCGCTCTGCTGTCAGTACTGTAAATATTAGGCTACAGCCAGAACCCAGTTAGCTTTGAGACAAGAAACGGAGGGAAACCAGTGATTGTAAATAAAGATGGATGACGTGTGTTCACTTCCTCCAACTACACAAAAATGAAGCCAAAATATCCCTGATAAGAGTGCAGCCATCTTGCACTGGTGATGTCATTTGGAGCCAGAGTCTGCACAGTAGTGGTCAGGGTTGGAGCTGCGGTATCTAGGTCCCGCCCGTACTCCCAGCTGAGTCACTCTAGAGCAAAGAGTTGCTGCTAACATCACCGCAACTGATGCAATATGCAAGACACACATGCCTGTGGGAGCTGGCTAGCTGGCTAGCTTTGAGTCAACAGGTTTAGGGTTGGCATTTTTGTTTTCAGGTGCAGGGAGGTTTTATTACGCTTACAGTAACTTTTTCACTTTACCTGTCTCTCCTCTGAGCCCCACCCTCAGTGAGAGAGCAGAGGACAGATGAGAGGCTAGGATGACTGTAAATTACAGCAAAGTTAAATTAGTTAAATTAGTGCTCATAAATTTGGTAAATTACTTAAAGTAATACTTTTTAGTTTATTTCAGTGGGGGTAGGGGATCCCAAGGCGATTAAAGGGGAAACACCGAAGTGGTCAGTCTTCTAATCTAAGTCTCAGCAAGAGAGCAAATGCATGTTTGTTGAACTGTTGTATAAAAATAGGCCAGTAGGTCTACTTATCTTTAATTTTACTACCTGTTAGAGTCCTGTGCAGGTCCAGTTTTGTAAACCAGCCCCCACCCGCACCCACAAAGCTGAGATTCACCCGTTACCTGCAATTATCTCTAAACCGCAATTTCCACCATGCACGGCTGTGCTGCATTACGGCCACGCCGCAGCAGTCGGAGCAATCTGCGGCCATTCTAGACGATGCTTGTGATTCCACCAGAAGTGCTGGGGCACGTTTCAGACATGTCCCAGAAACAGGTTGATGCTCCGTTCTGCTTCAAATATGAGCCACGTCTTTTTGACAGATGCCGTGTCAATTAGCACAGAGCAGATCGAACGGGCAGGAAGTCAGACACAGAAAAGGCAGGGAGAATCCAGTAAATTTTCAAAATAAAAGTGCAGACTCACGATCATAAAGACAGACAGAAAAGAAACTATGTAACCACGTAGCCTGCTTATCCATGGTAGAAGCACAAAGAGCAAGGAAAGAGGACTTAAGCAACAAAATATTAGCAAGTAAACATAATCAGGTGGGAAAAACGCTCTGCTGCTGAAATGCTTCTGAAATGCTGCTGGTGGGGCTTGGAGCCATGCGCAGGACTGATCAGATCTGTGGCGCAGACGTGCCGCACTTGGTGGAATCAACCGGTTAGTCAAATATGCACCTGCCCAGAAGAGTGAACATAAGCCCCACAACCCGACCTACACCCTTGATTTAACACATACAAAGACAGTCTTTCAGTTGTGTTCTTAATTGTGTTTCCATGGTGACAACAAGCCTAGCTTGCGACTATCAAAAGCTAATATTTTTAAAAACTTTTTACAAGCAGCAAAGTCACCGACAGCATTATTCTCACAGTCTTTGAGAGCGAAATGTCAGACTTGGCCTTTGACGATGCTTTGTCCATAATTTAATATCCTTCACTGTGTATTTTTTGCCTTTTATGTGTGCGGGGTCAAAGGTTGTATCGTAGGCTTTCACAATAAAACCCTGCCTGCTACCCACCCACAGTTATTTAAAGTGCACCTGTGCCCAAACCCGTTACCTGTTACACAATGTTTTTGCGGGTCACCCTGTCCCTACTACCTGTCCCTAATGCAGGAGTGTTTAATATCCTCGTGCCCTCGCATGTGTTAGTTCATCTAAGGATTAAATGCTGCAAAAAATAAAAACAAAACAAACAAATGCTCATTGTGTTCCACCTCCTCTTTGCCTTGTAATCCAGACAATAATACAGTTATAAGTTACTTGGAGGTCACGCTGCGTGTCTGTGCACCCAGTCAAACGCTCAGACTTGGCCGTGCGCCAGGCTGTGGCGATGGGTATCGGCATGCTCGCTGGCGTTTGCACTCTGAGTCATTACAGTAGTTCTGTAAATAGCAACCCAGCTAAAGGAAATATCTCAGATCAAATCAGAACACGAGTATTTTTCCCCAACCACACACACACAGATACACACACAGATACAACCACATGAATGCTGTACATGCACGCACACATTATAGACATCAGATGTTTCTGATGCACGCCGTCCTGTCTTCTGAGGATTAAAGAGCTTCTGAGATGACAACTCAACCACACCTTTGCTCGGATCATGTTAACAAGCGATTAAGTACATCTCATCAAACTGTTGCCACACTTGCTTTATTGCCAGTTGACGGCGGTTTCTCCTGACGTGTCCCATTCACACTTTTGATTTAGAGTCTCCACCGGATGACCAGCGCCGTGGCACTGCTCTGTTCCCCCGCGGTCGATATGTTTCACTCAGATTACAGGTTTTCCTGTATGAGAGCGCAGCATGTCAGGACATAAGAATGAAGGAGCGATCAGCGGGGTCTCGCTGCAGCCCCTGCACTCTGGAAAGGCTCCCACGAAATGAATTGAGATACTACAATAACTTCATAACACACTTCCCCCGCTCCCAGAGGCTACATCCACACTGCACTGTAGCTGTTAATCTTGATGACACAGGATACAATGGCTCCGCTGTGGCTGCACTGCTGACTCAAATCTCTTTTTCCCCTCCATTTAGGTGACACACATCTGATATTTTATTTGTTGTCTCAACTAGGGTTTATTTATGCAAGTCTTAAATGACAGATTTTTAACTCATGACTGGGCTGCACCAAGAGATTCACAGTCATTTAATCTAATCAGAGTTTAGAAAACTAGTTTAAAATTAGTAAACACAGATTTAGCCAATCCAAGTGTACTGATGTCAACAGATATTAAATACAGTTTAATCAATATGGAGATGCTTACCCAAATGTAAAATGAATAAATAAAAAATAAATGAGTGCTGTAAGGAACTTGTAAGTATAAAAGAGGGGAACTGCTAACTTTTGGCTGCTCTATTTCTTAACAAAATGTTACACTGTTTGCTTGCTTGCTAAAAAGATTATTTTTAAAAAAGTCACATTGTTTGCTAGGTAGCTAAAAACAAAGAAAATGCAACATTATATTGTTTGCTAGCTTGCTAAAAAGTAAAATAAATGCTATATTCTTGATAGCTAGCTTGTATCATGTGCTAACTAGGTAAAAAATTAACAAAACATTAGCCTATGTTGTTTTTTTAGCTAAAAGCTGAAATAAAAGTTATATTGCTCGCTAGCTAACTAAAAAATAAAATAAAAGTTGCATGGTTTGCTAGTTACCCAGAAAGAAAAAAGAAACACTTTTTTTTTTGCTAGCTAGCCCAACAGTTAATAAAAATGTTATATTGTTTGCTCACTTGCTAAAAAGTAAAATAAAGGTTATAATGTTTGCTAGCTAGTGAAAGAAAAAACCCTTATGTTGTTTGCTAGCTAGTTAAAAAGTTAACAAAACATTGCATTGTTTGCTAGCGAGCTAAAAAGTAAAATAAAAGTTATATGTTCGCTAGCTAGCTAACTAATAAAATAAAAGTTAGATGGTTTGCTAGTAAGCTTCAAAAGAGAGAAAAAAGCCTTATATTGTTTGCTAGCGAGCTTAAAAGTTAACAAAATGTTATATTTTGGTTAGCCATGTTCGTGATGGCTCATCAGCAAATTATTTTGCTCAAACCATCTAAAAAAAATTTGGCTATTTTAAAGGTTAATACTGGGTCACAATTTTTAGTTTAACAGTAGTAGTAATAGTAGTAGTGTAAATTTAATCTCTTAATTTTAAGATAGTTATAAAGTTTGGCACAACATAAATTAAAGTTCAACTGTGATTAAATTTGGGTTAAAAATCACCCTTGTTGGTCCAACCCAGCCTTTGTGGTACAGAGAAGAAAATGTTACAATCAAAGTGGTTTTATTCAAGGAATTAGTAGTTTAAATGGCAGAACATCAGATTTTTATGTTTTTTTAGTTGCTCTAAACAGTTGTGCCCCCAGGCTGAACGATTTCTTATCATTATTGACATAAAATTTAAAGATATAACATGCATGTTTATATAGCATGAACTCCATGCTGAGAAAATAAATGTGAAACCACACGAACATGAATTTTTTCCTAGTTTAGGATGTTATTAAGAGGCCGCATTTGTGCCACAAAATGCTCAAAAACAGATGTGTGTTAGCATGTCAATACAGCCCGAGTCCTATGGGAAACATGTCAGGTTTATGCTGAGTGTGTAAATGTAACCAGTGACATTTGCGTGCAGTGAGAGTGCAGTCGTATGTCATTTGACTTTGCTGGAGGTTTTTGGTCCAGTCCAGGAATGTATATAGGAGGCCCCATACGGTGACATCACCCTCCTCCGTACGACTCCCTGGAGCTGAAATGATGACCGAGACCAAATATTCTGCTCATGACCTGCTGGTGCGTCAATGAAGAGCTCAAAACACACAATGTTGCAATTAGTTGTAAGCAGTGGCAACAGCTTACAGCACAAGTGGGAACATGCTTCTTATAATGTAAAATGACCAATTTATGGGTGATTTATTGATCAACACTTAACTAGATCTCACTGTCTGTATCGAACACTGTTCAACTGGAGATGTTCTCAACCTTATCTGTGCACAAATGTTTGTGTTGGTTTTAATATGAGGTGTGGTCAGTCACATTGTTGGTGCATGGCTAGCTTGAGGCAGCATAACTGACCAACAAAAATCCCTGAAAAAGACATCTGGATGGCAGCTTATGTTGCTCCAAAACTTGTACATGCCTTTCAGCCTTAATTCACAGATGTGAGAGTTAGCCACGATGCCACCGGCACTCACAGCTTTGCTCTGGTAACAATCTGGATGATCCTTTTCCTCTGTAGCCCGCCGAACATGATGTCCATGATTTCTGGGGACTCGTCAGACCACAGCACACTTTTCCACTTTGCGTCAGTCCATCTCAGATGAGCTCGGGCCCAGAGAAGTCTGCAGTGTTTCTGGATGTTGTTGATATATGTCTTTCTCTTTGCATGGTCGAGTCTTAACTTGTATTTGTAGATGCAGAGACAAACTGTGTTTACTGACAACGGTTTTAAAAAGTGTTCCTGAGCCCATGTAGTATCCTTTATACAATGATGTGGGTTTTTTATGCAGTTTCTAATGCAGTGCTGCCTGAGGGGTCAAAGGTCACAGACATTCAATGCTGCATTTCAGCCTTGCCCCTTACAGTATGTGCAGAGATTTCTCTGGATTCTCTGAATCTTTTGTTGCTCCGTCACAACTTTTTCAGAACATGCTGCAGACATATTCAGAATAAGTGTATATTAACAAAAAACTAGGGCTGGGCAATGATTAAAATCTTTAATCGCAATTAATTGCATAATTTGCCTGATTAATCACGATTAATCGCATTGTATACGCAAACTCCAAGAATGAATTCAAAAGTAGTGTAAAGAGCACTTCTATTTCAATGTTCTGCTGCCATATGAACGAAAGTGCCATAACATTTGTTGTGCAAACACTTTTAACATCAGCACTTATCAGTAACACATATTTAGTGTAAATCTCAACTTAAAAAATGTAAAAAATAAAATAAATAAATAAATAAAAAATAATAATAAATAAAATAAATAATAATAGTAATAATAATAAATTAAAGCTTATTGCCACTGACAGGACATTCTCTTTATGAAAAATAAAAAAAAATCTACCAACAAAATCCTGAGCCACAATCAGGACAAACAGGCAATTTCTGAGGTAACAGCAGAAACTTTTAACAGGGAGCAGCATTACCAGTCTATGGCCATTTAAAAGCTCCGTGACTTTACCCTTCTCTATGTCTGCTTTGGTTTTTCCGCGTTTTCCTTTTTCCTTTCCTGGTTCCGCAACAGCCAGCGCTATTCTCCTTCTTCTTCTTCTTCTGTTTGAAACGGCGGCTGGGCTGGCAGCCAGCTCATTGGCGCATTATCGCCACCTACTGTTCCGGAGTGTGAGTCAAACCCCTACACCGCAGCAGCCAGCAACAGACTTTCACAAAATAAAAGCATGTGAGCAACATGCTTTAATGCGCGATAAGGTAAATATCGGCGTTAATAGTCTAATGAATTAACGTGAAAATAACGCGTTAACTTGCCCAGCCCTACAAAAAACAATAAAGTTTTTCAGTTTGAACATTAAAATTCTTGTCTTTGTGCTGTGTTCAATTGAATATAGGTCAAAAAGGGTTTGCAAATCATTGCACTCTGTATTTATTTGCATTTTACACAACTTTTTTTGGAACCAAGCTTGTAGTAATAAAGAAAATTTAGTAAATTCGTTCCTAATATATTATTGTAAACACTCTTCTTCTAGTGTTCTGCTGGTTGACTCGTTTTCCCTTTTCACACTGTAGTTTTTACAGCAGGTGCAGCTGCAGCTTCTCAGACAAAAAGTCATTTTAATAGTAGTTAAAAAAAATCTATAAAAGTAACTAATTATAAACGAAAAGCAGATTTATTGTTCAGCTACAAAGGAAGGAGGTAACAAATAGCGATGGTGCTAACACCCTGTGACCATGATGCAAAGCAGTGGTGACATGTGTGTCTTCAGTGACCACAGATGTATGTCGGCATGTGGAGTTCACAGAATGACTCTGCAGTGGTGGTCTCTCTCTCTCTCTGTGTGTGTGTGTGTGTGTGTGTGTGTGTGTGTGCGTGTCAGTGCTGTGGTGGTCTGAACCCTGAGCTGGCTCCCTCCCAGCAGCTCCGAGGCAGAGGCGAGCCCCTCTGCCAGGCCGGGCCCCACTGTGGGAAACAGCCTCTGTGTTATTGTACGCGCAATGAATTGCTGATGACGCATTTGTTTATGCGCTTGCTCAAATAATGGGAACATTAAATATTTGGCCTGAATAATAATAATCCATTTCCTCGCCACCACAGAAATATGACTAATCGTATGAAAATTAAAAATAAGCAAACATGCCGTCAAACGATTGTATTTTGTGGATATGATGAAGATTTGTCTGCACACACCCTTCATGGTGAACATTACCTCAGATTTATGCGCACCACTGAGGGGCTCCGCCCTTTACAAGAGGGCAGCCGCACATTCCTTTGGAAAATCATTACGTTGTGAGAATGATTGGAAATTCAGCGATGCTGTTTTGCATTTAAAGGGATAGTTCAGGATTTTTTATAACAAATATAACAGACACTTTAAGAGAATGATGATGCATGAGGCTCACTGTTACGACAATCTGAACTAAAAGTGCAATAAATCTGAGCTACACACCATTAACTGAGTACGAAAAGAACAATTAGCAACACTTACTTCTCTCATGCTATTAAAACCACCACTGAACTCAGCTCAGCTCAATATGGCTGCCACCACAGGCCCTGCAGGGGGCTACTTAAAAACTTGGTATTTCACCGGGAGTGGTTTTGGTGCTGATGCTCATTTTTAATCTAATCTTTACCTTAAACATACAGGAGACCTCATGCCTGGTTGTAACTTCAAACAGGGATGATTTTTAATTTTTTTCTTGTGATCATCAGTTTACAAAGATACACTTTTGGCTCGTTGTACTGCTGCACACCAACTGCGACTAACTTCAGACTTCTCTGAAGATTTTCGAATGACGTTTACCTGAATGTGGATGAATTCTCAAATTGACCATCCTGATGTTATACTGGAAAATATAGTCTAACTCACTGGATGCACACTGCTGGTATGAGTCCTGCAGTCCGCTATCTACATTTTCAAAGTCCCCTGGGAAACAAAAACAACCTCTGACCTGCAACCTACACACTGAAAATGGCAAATTAGCACCTGGGATGCTAATGGTACAAACATAAACAAGCTAACAGCTGTTCGCTTTTCTTTTGCAGTGATGTAGTCATTTTAATACCAGAACTCACCTCCCAACATACAAATGTTCCACCAAAACAAGTTCCCCCTCCACACTATTTTGCAGCAGCACCATCGCTGCATCCTGGACTTAGCGCCGCCCAAGATGTTTGTAATTGGTTTAAAGAAATGCAAACAGTGCCGGGTGTTTTTTTTCCTTTATAGCAGAATGTATGTGTGTGGAGCCAGACCTTTCTCCAGTACTGAGCGCTGTGGAGAGAGGACTGGCCATCCAAGACTATGGAAAATGTGACTAAAGCAGAGGTAGTGGTAAATACAGAGGTGGTAAACTGTAGTTTCCAGTCTTTGATTGATAGAGTTGATTTGAACATAGGTGAGTAAACTCAGTCTCATTTCAGGAGGATAAACTGAGTTTACTTGAGTTTACTCCTCACTACACCCCTGAACTAAATAGTGCCACTTGCAGAGCAGGGCTGAAACAGTCACATAGCTCGCCCATGAGCTCACCAAAGCGTGCATTGCTACGTCCTGCAAAACCACACCCATCAAGGTGAAATATCAAGCCTTTAGGGACTTAGCCAACAGGCTGCCCTAACTATGCCCTGACTGGGGAATTTGGTACAGTTAGTTAGGATACACCAAAGTCACACAACAACACAAACAAACTAACTATTCGTGGCAGCCGTAGACCAGCAACTCCTGCGTTCTGTGAGGTAAAATCACAGATTTTTGACAAAAGATTCTGGTTGCTTTTGAGAGAGCGATATTTGCCTTAGTTAACGGCAGGCTGTCTGTCGGCAAAGTAGCATAAACTTAACACTGATATTGATATTTTTATGGCTAAAATCATGGGTGGAAGTAACTAATTACAAATACCCAAATTACTGTAATTAAGTAGTTTTTTGGGGTACTTGTACTTTTGCATGTATCCAAGTATGTATTACACTATGTAATCTACTTGTTTACTTTTAAATTCATAATTTAGTACTTTTAAATTAATACCCAACCCTTTACCTGCATTTTTGGGGTTACCCTAACCCTAACAAGCCAATGAAAACCAGGACATGTGGACAAAGAAAACACCCAAAACACTGCAGCAGCACAGGTTTGGAGAAAAGATGTTAATGATTAATCATTAATCGATTTACTGCTGATAAGAATTTCACCAACTAAAAATGTATAAATCGATACTTAATCAATAGAAATGGTGATAATTGCACCTCGTTTGACATTGTTTTATCTGGTGAAGCCATTTGTTGAATAAGGAAATTTAAATCTATACTTAAAATGACAAAAAAATGACAAAAATGATCATGAGAAAAAGAATATGCATTTTGCATGTGACAAATTATTGATGATAAATTGATTCACCAATTGTTAGCATTTTCAAATATCTGGTTGAGGAAAATGCACAAAATTAGCAATCCTAGTTTGTAGAGGTGAGTATGATCACTGAGCAGAACAGAGCAGGGAGTAATTTAGACTATTAGGACTAACTGAGTAATTTTTGAAAATACTTTGTACTTTTACTTGAGTGTTTTTCTACTGCATGTACTTTTACTTGTAATTGAGTAAAATTTTAGTGATGCAGCAGTACTTCCTCTGGATTGGCAGTACACTTTCCATCACTGGCTAAAATACAGTAAAACATTGCTTAGCTTCCTACACCGGTCCTCCTGCTGCTTCTGCAAGCCGACTGCCATCTACTGTCGGTAATACCCCGACCATGGTAATGCCTCATGCAACCTCACTTCAAAAGACCCGAACTATCCCTTTAAATAATATATCGAAGACTCAGTTTGTCACGGCTTCGGTAAAGTATGGAAATTCTGATCAATATGAATCTTTGTTTGGCCACAGAAAGTGTTTGGCAGTGAAAATAATGCCTGGAATTAAAGGATGAATCAAACTGTGCTGCATGTGTACCCTCGGTGTCAGCATCTTTCTGTGGAAACTACAAACTCCCATGCAAATCCTTCCATCTAGCACAGAGAACTTTCCTCTCACTGTGAATCTGACCACAGAGTTGTTATTCCCCTGTGACAGATATTCCTCTGTCAAGAACGATTACACTCTCCCACAGTCATTCTCACACGCTCCTCGGCCCGCTAATGCAGTGGGAGAAAAGTCTGAACTAAAAGCCAGGACATGTGAGGATCAAACACAGGAATATAAGACTATAAACATCACACGCATACGAAGGGCTCTTTATGGGCCAGCAGCTCTTGACTGACAGACAGCATGGTGGCTGGCATGTAAAACAGAGGGAGGTCAGGTCCATTCACTGACTTTCCTGTTTATATGTGGCGTGATTTGTCTGGGGCTGCGTCCGTCGGCTGAGCAGGAGGAGTGTTTATAAATGGCTGACTGGCAGCGAGGAGGAGAGGAGAGGAGAGGAGGGTAAAGAGTGTTTGTGTGCAGTGACAGCGGTGCAAAGATGAGAAGAATAGCAGGTTGACCGACATGGTGTAAGGTTTACAAACAGTGAAGCAGGGTGGGAGGGGGAAATATCTGTAAGCAGGAAGGCCACCTAAGCAGACCAAAGTTGTGCTTTCATCAAAATGTTGGACAAGTTTGAAACCAATTTTTGAAATTTTGGCAAAATAAAATGTGAATCAGTGCATGTTTCCATCAACAACCATTATGTTCAGGGCCGTAAATGGAAATACTGAGCTCCTCGATGCGCCAACCACCTCAGAAAAAATTTAATCGGACATCAAAAGGCTTTCTACAAATTACATATTTTATTTACAAAACCTGATGATTTAAAAGCTGAAATAAAACATTTTAAAATCTTGTTTTTTCATGTTCAAAGCCTCCATTGAGGTGGCCATTAAGAGCTGTGGTCAGAGGATGAACTGCGCTTCTTGCGGCGGCCACCTACGAGCCTGCTGGTGGACACCAGCAGTGAAATAAGCTGGAAAAGCAGACCTTTCGGGCCTCAAGGAAGTTTTGGCAAACCATTTGATGACTCAGGAAGGGAAAGCAGGAATTGGCCCATGGCTGTGTTCAGCCAGGGAGGGGAACTGCTGACCTGGACTGGGGATGTTGGCGGGTGGTGGAAGGAACACTTTGGAGGACTCCTGAACCTGACCAACATGTCCACTGTGGAGAAAGCAGAGTCTTAAGACTTGGGGGAAGGCACATCCACATCCCTGGCAGAGGTCTCCAAAGTAGTTCATGAAGCTCCCCGAAGGCAAAGCACCAGGTGTGGATGAGATTTGCCCAGAAATGCTAAAGGCTCTGGACATTGTTTGGCTGTCTTGGTTGACAAGCCTCTCAGTCTTGCATGCAGGTTGGGAATAGTACTTGTGGAATATCAGACTAGGGTGGTGCTCCAATTATCGGGGTATTGCGCTGCTCAGCCTCCCTGGGAAAGTTTACACCAGGGTGCTGGAAAGGAGGTTCTGACAGATTGTTGAACCTCAGGTTCAGGAGGAACAATGCGGATTCTGTCCTGGCCGTGGAACAGTGGACCAGCTCTTTACCTTTGCAGGATTGCTGTGGGGTTAAGGAGCTTAACCATCCGTCAAAATTTGTCTTGTGGACTTGGAGAAGGCCTAAACCGTGTCCCCCCATGGATACCTGTAGAGGGTACTGCAAGAGTATGGGGTACCACGGGCTGTTGCTACAAGCCAACCAGTCTTTTTAGAACCACAGTGAGAGCTGTGTCCGTATTGTTAACACAAGGTCAAGCATGTCTTGAGGGGTGTTTGACTCTGCCAAGGTTGCCCCTTTTCCCCAGACTGTTTGTGATATTCATGGACAGGATCTCAAGGCTCAGCTGGGGCAAGGAGAGCATCCAGTTTGGGAACCTCAGAAATGTGGCTCTGCTTTTTGCAGATGATGTGGTTCTGTTGGGTTCCTCAGACCTTTACCTTCAACACGCACTGGTTTGCAGCTGAGTGTGAAGCAGCCAGGAAGAAGGGGTCAGCACATCCAAGTCTGAAGCCATTGTTCTCTGCCAGAAATGGTGCATTTCTGCATCTAGGTGAGGAGAGAGTTGCTGCTCCAAGCGAAGGAGTTCAAATATCTTTGGGTCTTTTTCATCAGTGACGTGAAAATGGAGTTCACACTAAATCACAACCTTCACCTGTGGTCAAGAGATTGACCGAAAGAATGAGATCACAGATACAAGTGGCCACAATTCGATGCCCTCTGGATGAGTTCCTTTGGAGGTTTGCCAGGCATGTCCAACTGGGACCCATGGGCAATCCAGAACTCTCTGGAGGGGTTACATATCGCATCTGGCCTGGGAGTGCCTCGGGATCCCCCAGGTGGAGCTGAAAAGCATTGTTGCAGAGAGGGATGTCTGGAATATCCTGCTTAGCCTGCCGCCACAGAAACCTGACCCCAGATAAGTGGAGGAAAATGGATGGATGAATATTTCTTGCCTTTTCCCTGATGGTCTAAATAATCTGCGTCAAAAGCAGGAAGATGGTCTGAAAAGTTGCTAAATCAAGTGAGAAAGTCCGATAATTCTGATGTGGTTGATAAAAAAACAGGTGCACAGTAGTGGATCCACTGTTGTGGAGGATGCCAAGCAAGTGGTTAAAACTACCTTCACTGGCAGCCCCTCGGTGTCTCTGTTTATCCTCTCTCTCTCCACGTCCTTATGATCATCAATATTTTTGCAACCCTGTCTGACAAAATGGGCGACAATGAGAAAGTCTAACACAACCTCTGGCCTTAAGTGAGATTAAAATTATTGTCCTTTCAGCTGATCATCTCTGGCAAAGCAGGCCAGGCCCAACCTGGCATGGGAATCTGATTTTTTATTATCGTATATTTGATTTGGCATAGGTTTTTATGCCGGATGCCCTTCCTAAAGAAACCCTTCCCCAGGTATCCGTTTGGGACTGGCAATTAGGAATGCACTGGTTTGTGCATCCCCAGGGCTTGGCAGCATTGTCTTGCTCAAGGACTTTCAGCATGTGGACAGGAGGAGGTGGGGATCGAACCGCCAACTGCTAAATCTTGTAAGGAGATGACCTGCTCTACCCAGGATTACAAGGACTGTGTGATAAAACCAGACCGGTATTTGAGCTCCCTCAAACACAGTTGGCTGCATGGAGCTAACTAGCAATTAGCGGCTAAATTAACTAACCACTAACAACAAGTAAACTTTTGTCCATCAGAAAAATCTTTGAAAGTTGAGGCAGAGCAGCCACAAGGACATCACAGGGAAGATCAGAGAATGTTTTCACCATAAAATATAATCCAGTTTAACCAAAATCAGTAAATAAAGTTGTGTTTTGTACAGAAATCAATGAGGATCAGCAGCCTACATTTACAAGCTCATGAGGATGAGTCATGCCCTACAGCAGGCATCAGAAAAGTTAGCCAATCAGAGGAAAGTGGGCTTTTAGGGAGGGGAGATAGGAGCTAAAACGGCTTGTTTCAGACAGACGTTGAACAGAGCGGCTGCATAAAGGGCCAGTACAAGATAAATAAGGATGATTTAAACTGTGAATCATACAAAACTACTCCAGTGGAACCCCAAAATGAAAACATAGAGCAGGAAATGAGCATAAAGTCTAAATAACTGCAGACCTGGCAACCCATCCTGAGCCACAGCCACCATGATATTTATAAGTAAAACTTCCCGATAGGAAAAAAATACACCTGTAGTTCATATTTTGTTAGATTAGTGACATAACATAATAATAATGTTCAAAAATATTCATGGCATTCAAAAGTGGGGTTATGTTCATTGATAACAGCTGTGCAGCTGCTTTTGTTGCCCTAAAATAAGTCAAACTTAAATATACTGTGTGTAAAAACATGAAATCAGCCAACAAAATACTCACTACATGTAAATTGTTCTGCATCCGCAGTCAAACTATTTCCCACAAGCAGAAATGCTTGAAACAACTCCTTAACAGATGTCCAGTATTTGTTTTTCCCTGCAGCTGTTATTTATCAGTAGATGGGAGTAAAACAACTCATCTTGCCTGCGTATCTTTCTCATACATCACGACTGATCAGCCTCGATCATTTCGCAGTGCAGACTGTGATGAAATACTGTAAGCCACATACAACATCCGCAGGGACAAGATCATGTTCGGGGTTCAGACAGCCTGGAGGAATAACCAACCTGATGCATAGCGAACAGAAAAAGTGCTTGATTCATCAAGCTTGGCCCTCGTTACAAAAACCTCTTTTCCCCAATTTCTTTTCTTGGCTTTTACTTTCAGGTGATAAATGCGCTGGAATGCATTCTCCTCAGCCCCAGAGAGAAGAAGACGAGGACTTTAAGGGAAGAGGACTCAGGTTAAGACCTATCTCGCCAGACATTACTAATGAAATCAGTTGTCTGGGGACTTGCAATGTCAGCCTGCCTTCCGGCATTCTTATCATCACCCACACAAGACCTCCCCACCAATCAAACTGGATTCTGGAAAGGAAGTTGAAAGTGTCAAAGGCTATTAATTCTGCTGCGGCCCTCTTTGTCTGCCTCAGAATACTAATCGAGGAGTAAGACGGTGCCAACCCTCTTTTTTTTAGGGGTTTCTGTGAGGCAGCATGTGAATGAGGGCGTCGATTACAAGGAAAGTGAAAATCTTTGAAAGGCGAGCGTGGCTACAACTCACTGCCTAGGGGAGCGAGAACCATGTAAAACCCTGTTATTTTAAGATTCAGCCTTAGACCACCAACACAATGAGGTATTCACATGTTTAATAGCAGGTTGTTGGCACTGGTTAAGCCTTGTTTCCTCTTTAATAGTAATGATATCCTGCTCTGCACACTTTCTTTCAATGGGACTCAGGTAAAGCATGGGTGGGGCCTTCCGTTTCATGACATATTTTGTCGAAGTGATGGCTTTCCTTTGTGCCTGTGCATATAAAGGAGCTAAAGTATACTCTTTCACGCACTTCCTACAGACACAGAGCCCTTTAAAGAAACTCTATATATGTTTTACTTGAAGCGCTCGCACTGTGTCTAAACACTGCTTGAAGCTACGGTGCTCTAGCTGCACATGTGCTCTACTATTATCTAGGGCTGGGCAAGTTAACGCGTTATTTTCACGTTAATTCATTAGACTATTAACGCCGATATTTACTTTATCGCGCATTAAAGCATGTTGCTCACATGCTTTTATTTTGTGAAAGTCTGTTGCTGGCTGCTGCGGTGTAGGGGTTTGACTCACTCTCCGGAACAGTAGGTGGCGATAATGCGCCAATGAGCTGGCTGCCAGCCCAGCCGCCGTTTCAAACAGAAGAAGAAGAAGGAGAATAGCGCTGGCTGTTGCGGAACCGGGAAAGGAAAAAGGAAAACGCGGAAAAACCAAAGCAGACATAGAGAAGGGTAAAGTCACGGAGCTTTTAAATGGCCATAGACTGGTAATGCTGCTCCCTGTTAAAAGTTTCTGCTGTTACCTCAGAAATTGCCTGTTTGTCCTGATTGTGGCTCAGGATTTTGTTGGTAGATTTTTTTTAATTTTTCATAAAGAGAATGTCCTGTCAGTGGCAATAAGCTTTAATTTATTATTATTACTATTATTATTTATTTTATTTATTATTATTTTTTATTTTATTTTATTTTTTTTTACATTTTTTAAGTTGAGATTTACACTAAATATGTGTTACTGATAAGTGCTGATGTTAAAAGTGTTTGCACAACAAATGTTATGGCACTTTCGTTCATATGGCAGCAGAACATTGAAATAGAAGTGCTCTTTACACTACTTTTGAATTCATTCTTGGAGTTTGCGTATAAAATGCGATTAATCGTGATTAATCAGGCAAATTATGCAATTAATTGCGATTAAAGATTTTAATCGTTGCCCAGCCCTACTATTATCATATTACTTCGGTTTGTCATTTGCTCCAAAAAAACTAAAACCTTACATGCTGGGGTTAGACTCATTTAGGGCATTTTGTTATCTCAATGTAGCTTGCCTCGTATGACATTAAGCATATTGCTGAGCTTTTTTTTTCCTCAGAGCAATTGTTCCCATACCACAAACTCGCTCACATACTGCAGGCAAACATATTTGTTAGATATAGCATGTTTTGAACGCACTCCAAAGTGGGCCTTATCTATGTCAAGAGCAATTTTGCTTTGTTACTTCTACAAAGCCAATGAGGGACTCTGCAAAACATATGTGATGAACAGCCTGCTGCACTTAACCACACTCTGTGTAAGCGTACAGTGTATCTGCTATATATCTGCATCAATCATTTTTAGATATTTTGCATGTATTCTTTCAAAGTGATATTTTTCTGTTTCCTTCCAGACATGTTTATTTTTAGAATGTAAAAATACTCTGCCATTATTAAGATTTTGTTTGACATGATTTTCCCTCATAAAAAGTCTTCCAAAAACTGAAAAAGCTGTTGGAAACTGCTCTTTCTCCCTCATTGAGAAATTCTGGATCTGGCCTCACGCCCCGTCCACCACCGCTGCTTGTGCTTTGTTGACTGATGAAAGAGCAGTGAGCATCAAGATGGCTAGCATTAGAGGAAATATCAGAGAAATGTACGTTTTTGAGCCTCAGTCAGACTCGGATGAGGAGTCTGATGTGCACCAAAATCAGCAAATAGCAGACGTTCAGTGTAGCTAGAGTCTTTTATTTGTTTATGTTGTTTTTTAGCTCATTAGCTTGTGGCAGTGGCTAAAACAGCTGACGCTAACTCTTGCGCTCTGTACTGACAAGTCTGATACCTGCACTGGAGATTTCAGCCTTTGCATATTAAAAAGCAACTTTTGAATTTGTTACATACCATACATATTAGCTTGCTTGGGGCACATTTTAAGGTCAGATTTTAGGAAATGCACAGATCTCACCCCCTACAGTAGAGGAATATAAAAAAAAACACCTCTTTAGTGGCAAACTTTGTTCAGATACAGTCAGTGTAGTTAAAGTTTGACATTTAGGGGACATAAACATAGCAAAAACACATTTTTGAGTGGATGGGGATCTTTAGATTAGTAAAGTCAGTGTGACTTGATCTCTAGTGCTGCCAATCACACTGACAGTGAACACTCCACTCTGGAGCTTTTTGCAATCTTTAGCCAT
The DNA here is from genome assembly GCA_034769285.1 of Lutjanus argentimaculatus. NCBI lineage: Eukaryota > Metazoa > Chordata > Actinopteri > Lutjaniformes > Lutjanidae > Lutjanus > Lutjanus argentimaculatus. The sequence continues at coordinate 2,425,764 of JAWZSL010000016.1, read as the reverse complement.
TTTCTTTTTATTGTTATTTTTTGAAAAGCATCATATGGCTCTTAACAACTTCACAATTAAAAACTACAGGCAAAGAGCAAAAGTAAATAATGGAGTTTTTGAACCACACCTTAAGTAAAAGTCGAGTGATTACTGGACCCATATTTGTCAGGCAAACAAAATCCCACATTAGGCTGGTACATCTAGCAAATCTCTTGCCTAAACAGACAAGTGGTAAAAAAGAATTAAACACTGAATAGCAGGCGAGCATTTCAGTTATGCTTGAAACAGGCATTTAATTGCACAGTTTGCCTCAAGTTTGCGAACAAGGCCGATAAAAGAGTTTTGTGCCAACAGCACAGCGACAAAGAAGGCTGCTGACAAATCCATCTTCCAGCGCTTTGCCAGTGCCTGTACACCACACGAACCCCAAAGCCAATCAGGTAATTGAAAAACTGATAACTGCAGCGTATTATGCTTCAAAAATATCACGATTTGTACAGGGACATGTAAAAATTGACTTTGGCTAAGTAGACTTCTGACTCATTTGGTGAGTTAAAAAAAAAAAAAGTTGAACCCTATCAGATGGTTAGAAACTGACTGCTAACGTGTGAGCAATAAGAACTAGACAGTCCCAAAAATGTGAATCAGTTGCTATTACTACCAGTTCCACTGAAAATAAATGAAAAACCAACTATGCAGTTTATTTTATTTTTGGTTCACTGCACTTTGACTTCCACTAAACCACTATGCTTTTCCACTGCACTCAGCGAAAACAGGTAAATGTAGAAATTTAAAGGTCCAGTGTGTAAAAGTTACAGGGATTAATGGACAGAATTCAGCAGAAATGGAATATGGTATCCATAAGTATGTTTTCTTTACTGTATAAAACAAGAAACTGTTTCTGTTGCGTTACAAAGGGCACAGGTCCTCTTCCACAAAGGGCACAATGATGCATCGCCTTGTTTCTACAGTACACCTGAAAAGACCAGCACTGGCTCTAATTACGGATTTTCACATTTTTCGCAAGATTTGCAGCGTCCTACACGCTTGAAAGGAGAGAGTGCGATGAGTTGTTTGCGATCTCTAACTTCACTGTTAGATGCATAAAGGACCCAGATAATTTTCTGAGGCATTTGTGAACCAAACCAAAGCTAAAAGTCAAGTAATAACTGGACTCCAGTTTGTCGGGAAAAGAAAAAGATGCCTGTGAGTAACAGCAGGTCACTGATTGCTAACATGCTAGCAATAAGAACTACAATAAATGCATATAAAGGCTTTATTGCTGTGATTTTCTGTCCCATAATAGTTAAAAATTGCCTCAGATGAGTGCAATATAATGGAATAAAGTGGAAAAAAAGGTGCTCTGGATCAGCAGTGATCAAAGCTTTTCCAGCAGGCCCAGAAAGACCAAAACTTAAGTGATCCTTGTCTTTAAGTATAACATTTTCCTTTCAGCAAGACGGCACAAACCACCAGCCTTCACTGCCAGTTCTAATTAAAGAAAAACATGTCTGTCTCCAAAATGTTCTCATTGTCATTGTAATTCAGCGTTACTCATCTCCAGATCATAATGCATAGTGAAAAAAAAAAAAACCTGGCAGAAACATCAAAGCCTGATGATAGTGAAAGAATACTGTTGATGCTGACTTGGAAAACAAACACACAAATAAATGATGAAACAGGAAATCTTTGTCTATGTGTGTTTTTTTTCCTGCAGTTTTTTGATCTGAAATCTGACATCCTCGTGAAAGTTTTTTTTTTTCTTCTTCTTCTCCCCCTGCAGTTTCTGTGGTTGTGTTGAAAACAAAAATCATGTGTTTAAGTGGCCGTCCTCCTTCGGGCCATGTGACCAAATGTAGCCAGGACTGAAGGCTCGGGGGTTGGTGACTAAGGAAAGACGTAATGCTTGGCATGAGGACACACTCTTTTTACCCTTCCTCCAAATTCCCTTACTTCGGGGTGTGCTGGAGGATGAACAGGCTAAGGTGCAAACTGTTTCTGTGTGATTTAAAATGTGGTTCACGGCCTCTTTTTTCTCTATTTTTCTCTTCTTCAATCATCTTCCCTGATGCTCCCCGCTGTATACTGAGTAATAAAAAGACAAAGACCGCATAAACCTCACTTTTCTACTTCTCTCCCAGCCATCCCTCTTGTTGTCTGGAAGCCGGACTGGGCTGAGGATGATGGGAGCGTGCTCAGCAGACCTCAGAGCGTCTTAAAAACGGACATGTGTGTAGGAGCTTTGTTCGAGCATGAGACCTCTGGTGGGGCGCGTCCGTGGTGGCGTGGGCGTTCAAAGACAACCAGGAGGTATATCAATGAAGTCATCTCTCTAACCGTAAAAATTGAGCTCCAGTTGAAAGGAATAACAGGTCAAACGCAGAGGCGAAGGAGTTGGATCGGCATAGTTCGCTTCATTTACTCCACTCGCTCTGTTCCGATGACCTCATTTCCTCCAGGGCATCCCGCTGGACGTACCCTCCTGGACGCTGATCAACCACTCAGGGCTGAATGATAGGGTGTGATTTGAATGGGCAGATCCACGAATGCTCTGCACATCATTGTCCAGATGCAGACAGGACCATTATCCATGTTACCTGCACCTTCTTCTTTCCAGGCCGTCCAGTCCGAGCCAGACCAGACCACACTGGACCAGACCAGGCTCTGCTCTGTCCCCGGGTGAGGAATCTGTTTTGGGGCCAGGTGGTTTGGTGAAAGGTCTTTGGAGGCTGATGTTGGCTCCTTCCTGCTTGTGTGCAGACTTCTGAAGTTTCAGTTCATTCTCCGGTTATTTTTGTTGAAATATGTTCTTTTACGTCAGAATGGTGAAGTGTTGTTAAACTGGCAAACCACAGTGAAGCATCTGTTAAGATCTGTCTTGTTGGTCTGGGACGATACACTTGTCTCCAGGTTTAATACTATCATGATACTTGCATACCGGTTGGATATGTATTGCATTACTGTGATATCTGTTTGCTTTTTTAACACTAGACAATATGAAAAAGTTGAATCATCACTTCTAGAGACTGTATATCCTCACTGATATGTCCAAAAACAATGCACAGCACAAGTCAGTCAGTCTTTCTGAGTTTTTATTTCAGTATTGCCATGGCTATACTGTAGTTAAACTAGTAAATGAAATATTTTTGAAGTAAACTTTAGCTGTTCCTCCTCATCACGCTGTTGCTATAAGAAAATAATAAATCAAATTAGATGTTAGTGGCCCTGAAAACTGCACACAGCCTTTAATTTAACATCCTTCACATATGAAATTGAACTTTGAAACTGTGAAGTTTGAGTTTTGACCCTTTGAGGTTGCTGTTGAGGCTGCAGAGCAGCAGACTGAGTTAGCAGCGTGAAATCAGCAGCTGTTTGTTTGTGTCCACAGAGGACAGGAAATACAGGCCTAAAAATCAGAGCACAAGTTGCTTTATGTTAAGCATGTTAAGGAAAACGGATCAGTTTATCAAGATCATATTATTATATTATATTTCTGTCAGCTCGTTAATGGGAATTCCAATTATGTGTTAGCATTGAGCTAATCAATTCAGTAATCAAAAAACTGATTCAGGAATCTTTAAAGAAGAAACATAATACTTAAGAGAATCATTTTTTTCTCACCTCTACCGTCATGTCTGCACATTTCAAAGCATCCAGCACCAAATGAGCAGCCGAACATTCCGCAGGTTTCCTTCGACATGTGTGAATATTCCAAATCTATTTTTCCATCAACACAGTGTATATGATTATGGCATAAGCGTGGCCGTGTGTCTGTGCACAGTGAGTGTAGAGATAAAGGAAAAGAGAGAGTGCTCAGAGCAGACAGATGTTAGTGATCAAAAGTTAGTTTAGCATTGAAGTTGCCTAGTGGCAGTAAATGTACAGTTTGCCACAAATAAACACTGCAGAAGAAGTTCAAGAAGCTTCTGTGTCTTGCTTCACAGCTGCTGGGCAAAGTGAGGGGAGAATCTTTGTGATTACAAACCATGTGGATGTGGATAAAATTATGTTTTCAGTTACTTTTTACTGAGCAGCAACCTCACATTAGGTGCATATTGTCAAAAAAATAGACTAGAATCGAAATTCAGGTCACGTTACCAAGTGTCAGATGTAGCTGAAACGCACACAGCTGATGCAGACAGCTGCATGGATTAAAATAAGAGTGTTTCTGTGACATGAGGTATGCCAGTAAAAATCACAGCTCACTTACTTGCAATCGAGACAGGAGTTAGTCTCAATCTTCTGCATAATGGCTCACTAGCTTGCTGATTGACAATACTAATAAAGTCTTTTCAAACCATATGTACAAGGTCTTAGCATAGACGCTGCTGTAGTAGACGGCTCAGAAGGCTTTTCTTCATGGAAAAAACATTTTCACTTTTCTCCTGACGGGCTTTGGCAACAGTTTTCACATCCGTCTGATTGGTTGAAGTCAGCCGGTGATAGACGGTGATAGACAGATGGTTCGTCCAATCACCTGCCAAGTGTTTTTTAAAAAAGTTCCTGTACTTTCCCAAGCAGCTTCCAAAGACAACTTCTCAGATGGTTCTGTGTAAAAAAAAAAAAAAGCATCTGGCACATCAGGTTCATATTTATTCATTTTTAATAATATCTGGCTTTTCAGAGGCTAAATTTCCCACTCTGCTTAACGTTTGGTTCTGGCCTGGTCAAGTACAACGTGTTCATCAGAGCCAGCTGTGTCTGGAAACAAGGTTGATGACAGCTGAAGTTAAAGTGCCTATAAAACATGATGGAGCCGAGCATGACTTCAGATGTGACACCTTTCACATCACACACAGTTAATGGAGCCGTTATTAATATAAAAACAAGATTGATGCAGCTTTATTTTAAAAGAGTGGTGAGAAGTTACATTAAAGTAAAAGGCACTCAGAGCTAAAGTCTTTATATGGTAGTGAGGGTACACGCTCAGAAATAAAGGTGCTAACTAGAACCACAAAAGGTTCTTTGACCTATCCCTGCAGGAGAACCCTGTTTGGTTACTGCTAGAACCTTTTATAGAGATTCCACTTGGAACCCTTTCAGAGAGTTCTACGTAGGACCCATCATAAAGGGTTATAACTAGAGCCATCTGTGAAAGGTTTCACCCAGAACCCCTTATGAGAGGTTCTACAGAGAACCCTTCAATGGTGTAATGGTCACACCCAGAACCCTGTCTGGGGGGGTCGATCCAGAACCCTTCCACCTTCTAAGGAAGCTAACAAGAACCCACCTCATCCACGGGGTTTACTGAGAGCTCTTTTATATTCCAAGGGTTTTATCTAGAACCAACCCAGGAGTTTCTACCAAGAACCTTTTTATATTCCAAGGGTTTAAATGTAGAACCCAACCACGGGGTTCTACCAAGAACCATTTTATATTCCAAGGGTTTTATCTAGAACCCACTACAGGAGTTTCCACCAAGAACCTTTTTATATTTCAAGGGTTTCATCTAGAACCCACCTAGGGGGTTCTATTAAGAACCCTTTTTATATTCCTGGGGTTTTTATCTAGAACCCAACAAAAGGTTCAACCGAGAGTCTTTTTATATCCCAAGTGTTTAACCTAGAACCCAGCCACAGGGTTCTACCAACAATCAATTTATATTCCAAAGGGTTCCATCTAGAACCCACCCACAGGGCTCTATCATGAACCCTTTTATATTCCAATGGTTTAATCAAGAACCTACTCAGAAGGCTCAACCAATAGCCCTTATATATCCCAAGGGTTTTATCTAGAACCCACCCAGGGGGTGTTTTAGCTAGAACTCATCCATGGGGTTCTACTGAGAGCCCATTTATATTACGGTACAAAGAACCCTTGACTAAAAAGTTCTTCAAGGCTTTCAACAACCCTTAAAAACAAACTACCTCTTCAAAAAAAAGGGTTCTACAGAAGCAAATGGTTCTTGGTAGAACCTCAGCCCTTCAGGTAGAACCCATTATTTCTCAGAGTGTTATGTAGAAGGAGTTGAAGCTGAGGACGTCAGAGGGCCCATGTTAAAGTGTTGTTTTCTGGTTCTTGTGGGATTGTTTCCAGAACTCTTGAATGCTTCGCTGCAGCTCCGAGTATGGAGGCATCACACCGCTGGACAGCCCTTTTGTCAGCCAGCAGAACAGATTAAATCCTGCTCCGCCCAAGTTCTAGAGCAATCAAAATACTTTTTTTTTTAAAAAGGAAGAAAAAAAAGGAAGAAACAGGTTCCCTCACTCTCTCTTTCATTCTTTCTTTCTGTTTCTCACATCTCTGTTATCTCCACTGATCTTCACCACCTGTTACCTGACACACATTGGCCCTCAGCCACAAAGCGCTGCTTTTCGGGACCAGGACAATAGGCCGGCCTATGAGGAGCAGCTAAATCCATAGGGTGGTGTGGCTGCGAGTTTACAGTCAGCTATTGTTGGCCGACACAATACAGAAGCACATCCCCTCCTTTACAGTATTATGGCAATTGTGCTCTAAACAGCCATTCTGGGGCTATTCCATGCGCCGAGGTGATTTCCGCTTGCAGAGTATCGTTTTTCAGCTTATTGATGTCTCGTTTTGTTATTGGAGGCTTTCACGCAGAAGGTCAATGGTTCTTTTGGAACAGGTTGTCCTGTGTGTGTGTGTCTGTGTGTGTGAGAATGGTGTCTGGGGAGGAAATTCTACAGAAACATAGGATGTAGTCAGCTTTTCACCTTTATCCTTCAACTCATTCCTCTTTTGCTTCCTTTGTTTTTCCTGTCTGCCTGTGGGAAGGTCACGTTTTTGTTTGCAACGCTGAATTATTAAGGGCTTATTTCAGTTCCACTTCTATTCACCAGTAAACAGATTCACTCAGGGTACACAGTATGGAAAAGTAGGAAGGAGTAAGTAAAAATATCTGTAATGCTTTTGTTATCGAGTTGGTGGTGTTTACAAAGCAACATATTTGAAATTTCTCTGAATTTACCCACAAATTTCATGGTTAATTATGTATAATTCGTTTTCATGCAAGTAGGTGGTCATTACCATTTCACATACAACTTACTTTGAAAATAATTGCATATTTACCCCAGATTTTGTGGTAAATATGTGATAATTAGCAAGAATAGCAATACAACTGAATTGAAAGTGCCGTACTTGAAAGTACGACACTTTCAATTCAGAGAAATTTCAAATATGTTGCTTTGTAACCAGCTACCAACTATGAAAATGGTCCTTGCTAATTATCCATACCTAACCATGATATTTTGGGGTAATTTGCTGGAAATTTGTGGGTAATTTCTAGGAAATTTCAAATATATTACTTGGTAGTTACTACCTATTCACCATAAATTATGGGACCTGGAAATTGAAGCGCTACCAAAATATATGTTTCTTGATTATTGTCCCTATTCTGTTTTCTAAAATATAAAATTCAGAATTTCTAAAAACAAATCGATCATACAAGCAGTAAGGCTCGGATGGTACATTTATCGCCTGATACTATCATGATGCTTTGCTGCCAATTTGCTATGTATTGCAATTTTACAAGTATTGAGATTCAATATTATGACTTATTGTTTTTGTTTTATTTTTTAAGGACAAATGCTGAATCATAGACTTACTTTGAGGTAAAACATTACATTTAGCTGTATTGTTGAGCCCTGCAGAGGCCACCAAATTTGGGCTTTTACTGCCAAACTTTTTGGAGAAACCATACCTTTGTGCCTGCATTCATTGTCATTTCCATGGATACAGTAAATAAGCAAGGCTGCACGACATCATCAAAATTTAATTATTTAACTTTTTTCAACTTTTTTTTATTTATAGAAAAATTAAGAGATATGGGGGGGACAAATAATATTGTTTATTAATCATGTTACAGGGAAATAAATGGGGTATAGGTAGCACTGGCTTAACAATCCCAAATATAAAACAACAGATTCCAAAAAGAGAAATAAAGCTAAATGTTAAATATGGTCTGAAAAATCTACCGAGGGAAATCTGGAAATTTAAATCTAGAAAAGTATAGTATTTTGAAATAAAAGATGTGAAATAACCCTGAACAATACTGGAGGATAAAGTGAACATTTTCAGGAATAACTGAAATATAATGTGTTAAGTTTGTTGTAAGATTTGCCGTGTGATGTGAAAATGAAACACCTACTTGTACCTCATTATATCACAATCAATCAAACTTCTATTGTGGGCGTATGTGAACTTTATTTTGAAAGGGTTCATTAAGTGTCACCGTGTCATTAAATGCTCTTGACACAGAGCTTGTTGGCAGACGAGGAGGTGATTGATGGGCGGATTTGTCAGGTCAAATAGCTTCATCGTCAATATGTTTGAACATTGACACCCTTTGACCTCTGATCATCTGTTCCCACCAACCCACTGCTACGGGTGTCACTCACGCTACGTTCTGCTTAATTTGCCTCAAACGCACAAAGTCATGTGTCTCAAAGGATGATGAACAAATCATACAAATATAAAGGGAATCTTACAAAAGTTTTACCATTAGTTAGGCTGGTTTTTACTAAAACTGCTCTAATCAATATGCTTACACTTCCATAACAGCTGAGGAGCAAAGTCGATTGTAATTGGTCACTTACAGCCTCCTACGGTCTGTTATCTCTGTGCGATATTTGGGGGTTTCTAAAACTCAAAGATTCAAGTTTTTCTAAATGAGAAAAGTAAATTATCTTTTATTATTAGATTTAAATCTTAAATTTGCAGAATTTCTTCCATAGTCTTTCATTTATTGGGTGACCCAAATAAAATCTCCTGCGGGTCACGACCCATTCTCTGGGAATGACGGCTCTAACCGGTGTGGTTCTGGTCACAAGCCTGCGTTCTAACCTTTAAGCTGCGTTGGTGGAACCTGGTTCTGACTGCACTTCGTGCTGTGAAACGGTCAATTTGTTTTTATTTTCCCACTTCAACATCATTATAAGTAACTAGCTGAGTCCATTGGGTCAGAGACACGAGACATTAAGTGAAAGCCCAGTGGGTTTTTCTTGCACAATGGGCACTTCCTTACCATATGTGACTGCGGTTCTATCTGTTCTTGTAAATGAAGCCACTCATGTTCATATAACTCTTGGATTACAGACCGCACTAAACCAAAGCCTTTCTCCTCAATTAGATCAAAGTTAGTATTTGTATCCGAGGGAACGACTTCTAATCTGCGACATGGCCACATACTTTCTGCTGTTTACTTGGGCGGTGGCATAAACACACAAGAGCTGGACCCCATTAGAAAAATAGATTTGAAAATATTTGGAAATTCATGTGGAGTCGCTCATTTAACTAATCTTCCAGGGGCTCGAGCGGCTTTTGGGCTCCGCGACTGATTTGGTAGTCGACCTTTCATGTCTGCTTGAGCAAATATTTGAAGCCATTTAGGTTTACAAATATTTTGAAAATATGTTTTGAACAGGCCCGTAGCATGCCATCCAGTGAACGGAGCCTGGGTGAGGAGAATACTGGCACACACACACGAACACACACACACACACACACACACAACGAACACAGGCTGTCTGAGAACCAGCTGGCCCTGCTAACCTCTGGCAGCATGGCACTCTGACTTGTAGCATTGACCCCCAACCAGCCAGAGAGAGACGGCCCGGGGAGCCGCGGGGACCGCTAATTAAAAATGGAGGAGGGGTTCCCATGAGCCCGCTCGTGGACCCTAATTAAACAGAATCACATTCCTTTAGCTGGGATCACGCTGGAATACACTCTGAGGAATAAGGGTTCCAAAAGAAAAAGGAACCATCTGCTTCTGAGGAACACAATGAAGAAAGGATTTGCCATGGGTTCTTTGTAAGAACTTTTTCTTTGTAGGACTAAGGGTTGCATTAAGAACCATTTTCATCCCAAGAACCATTTTTATACGAAAGAGTTACTCAAGGATTGTTGAGAGGTACGGACCCTTTGTTCTCGGAAGAACCCCCTGTGTGCACTCTTGATAAAACCCTTGGAATATAAAAAGGCTCTCTGTAGAACCCACTGGGTGCGCTCTAGATAAACCCCTTGAAATATATAAAGGTTCTCAGTAGAACCCACTGGGTGTATTCTTGATAAAACCCTTGAAATACAAAAAGGTTCTCTGTAGAACCCACTAGGTTGGTTCTAGATGAAACCCTTGGAATGGGAGAAGGTTCACTGTAGAACCCCTCTTGTTGGGTTCTAGATAAAACCCTTGAAATAAGGTTCTCTGTAGAAGCCCATGTGTATTTTAGATAACACTGTTGGAATTAAAAGGTTCTCTGTAGAACCACCTTGTCTGGGTCTTGATAAAATCTGTGGAATAAAAAAAGGATCTCAATAGACACTCCTGGGTGGGTTCTAGATAAAACCCTTGGAATATAAAGAGATTCTTGGTAGAACCCCCTTGTTCGGTTGTAGATAAAAACCCTTGAAATATAAACAGGTTCTCTGTAGAACTCCTTGTGTGTTCTAGATAATACCTTTGGAATATAGAAAGGTTCTCTGTAGAACCACTGGGTGTGTTCCTGATAAGATCCATGGAATATAAAAAGATTCTCAGTGGAACTCCCTGAGTGGGTTTTCAAAAAAGCCCTTGAATATTAGACGGTTCTCTGTAGAACCCTGTGGTTGTGCTCTAGATAAAACCCTTGAAACATAAGAAGGTTCTTGGTAGAACCCACTGGGTGTATTCTTGATAAAACCCTTGGAAAATAAAAAGGTTCTGGGTAGATCCCCAGATGGGTTCTTGGAACCCTAAAAAAGTGGACAGGTTCTGCATAGAACCCCCAGAGAGGGTCCTGGAATCATTACATCATAGGAGGGTTCCCAGTAGAACATCTTGATACCTTTCACAGATGGTTCTAGAAACCCTTTTTGTTTGGTTCTAGGTAGAACTCTCTGTAACAGTTCCGAAATCGAACCTTTATAAAAGTTTCCAACAGGAACAAAAAAAGGTTCTATGCAAAAAAACTGATGAACTCTTTTGGGTTCTAGTTGGAACCTTTATTTCTAAGAGTGCAGAGGGAACATTTGGGAGAAATTCCCACAGAAAGTGTCGATAAGAAGCCGGAAGCAGTTCAATCTTTGATTTGGAAAACAAAATATTTACAGGGAGCGTTTCACAGCGTGGGCGGGACCATTATCTGCTGTGTTGTTGAATCATTAATAATCCCTGCTCGTTAATTTGGACGTGTTTCTGAGAGCAGAGCGAGGCCCACTTAAGCCGTGCGGTTTGTTTGGTTAATAAACACAATGGCAGAGGGGTTGGTTTTCTCCTTTAATCTGGCTTTAACGGGGGCTCAGCGTCTTGACATCTCTGAGCTTCTGAGAGACGCAGCCATCACTTAAGATTTATGGATCTGAAGTTTTGGATGACCTCCTAAGTGAGTCAACAGAGAGATCTGTCAGTAGAAAATAAAGGGATGAGATACTTTCTCTTCTCAGACTGAGACGTCTGTGATGTGGAGAATAACGACTCCTCTGTGGAGAAACATGATAAAGTCTCTTTGTTGGAATTCAGTCATTTCATCATTTCAGTCACACAACTCACATTTAAAATGTTTATTACAGCAGCAGAACACAGAACTAGAATCTGGCATCTGTGCTCTGACCTCATCAATCCCCGCAGATTATGTTTACACAGAGATAAAGAGGAAGATAGTGAGGAGTGATGAGCAAAAATCTTAAAGGAGCAACAGGAGTTTAAAAAATGAACTATATGAAGAAGTAACTTATGTCAAAGACGTCTATGCCTTGATGCAGAGATATCCAGAGGTGGAAAGTAACTAAGTACTTTGTTACTGTACTTAAGAGTTTTCAGGTATCTAATTAACTTTTTACTCCCTACACCTCAACATAAATATCTGTGCTTTCTACTCCTTACATTTTCAAAACAGGCTTGTTATTTTTATTTTAATACATTTGAGGGAAATTATTAAGGTGCTGCCTTCCCAACATCAAGACCAATTTCAGCCTACATGGATGGATCAATAACACGTACAAAAAACGTTTCCTTAGTGTATCCATCTGGACTTAACAGGTACAACTGATGTAATAAAGCCAAAAAGACAAAACAAGACAAAAATTAAATAAGAAATAAGACAAAAACAACATAACACATAAGATGAAAATGAGGTAGAAATAATGTAACAAAGCCAAAAAGACGTAACAAGACAAAAATGACGTAAAAGACATAACAAAAAGAACTATGTTAAAAAAATAAACAAAAACAATGTAACAAACAAGAATAACGTAAAAGACATAACAAGACCTAAACGATGCTTTAAGATGTAAAAAGACATAAAAGACATAAGTCGAAACAGACAAAGTGTGTTTGGTGTGTTACTATGGTAACACAGTGAGCTCTGTCTGTGTGTGTAGCAGTGCAGCTCAAGTTGACGGCAGGCATTAAATACATTTCAATGATATCTGGTTCTCAAGCTGTGTGTGTGTGTGTGTGTGTGTGTGGTGTGTGTGTGTGTGTGTGTGAAAATTATGAGATGATCATCAATTAAATCTACTAAAATACCACGAGCCATAACCAGCCATGATTTGTGATGTGATTTGCATACAAATTAAAAAGCTTTTCTTGGCCTCTGCCGTCACACAGATTTCATGGTAAATCACTTGAGAGGTTCAGTCCAAAGGTGAAACTGCAGGTGTGGAATTTTTTTTTTTACAAGATGGAAATTGGATAAAGATTTAGTGGTGCTCACATCCAGCATTTGAAATGAGGCGAAACATCACCAGGGATATAGTGAAAGACTGAAGAGGTAAGGTGAAAACTATCGTACCATATAGTCAATTAGAAGCTGGATTTGCACCAACACAAACACTGGCCTGATGAAAAACTGATCACAGATTCTTGACAAAAGAACTTCCAGTGTGTGACCTGCATATGGGTTGTTTTGGCTGATGTTCATGGCTTGTTGCCTCTCAAAAGCACAGGGATCTCTAAATCCTCTTTTCTCATTACACTTTATACAGAGACCACCAGCACCTCTTGTATCTACACACACACACACACACACGTAGGCCCCAGTGATTGCTGGGTAGCGAGACCTGGGGTCAGCGGTTAACAAGACTTAGGGCCCTATTTTCCGCCCGGAGAAAAGTGGTACAACTATTTCCATCATTTTCAAGTCCAATGTCCACATAGAATAGGTAGTAATGATGCACTATTGGGCGCCCTGAACTCCAGTAGGTTCAGGTCGGCTTTCCAAAAAGTGACAAAGCAGCGTCAAAGTTAGTAGTAACTTCCAGAAACACTGTATGCACCTTCTACCTTTTTCTCCCCCTTTCCGTCTGTCTCCCTGTCTCTCTATGCAGCAGTGCATCCAGTGCGCTCTTTCAGGTCAGCTGATCAGTGCTCAGGCTGCAACAAAATAGGTTAAACTCTATAACTGTGGTTCTTTTTCTACACATTGCAGACAAATACTTGCTTAAAAAATACAGTGTAGACCTACACAGATGTGGAGTACTCCGTTAAAATTCACAGTTAAGATATGAAGGGAAAAAGAGGGAGAGGATGGGAGAAACATGCGAGATCATGTCTTTGATGACGGGTTAAATGTTTTGCTGCTATTCAATGATAAAGAACACGTTTGGAACAATTTGTCTGTTAATTTAATGGTGTAGATCTTCCCACCACTGTGTGCGGCGGAGAAGAAGACACTCTGACAGCTTCCTGCTCCAGCTGCAGGATCAGCCTCTTGGACAGCGCCACTGTAATGCATTCATTAAGTTGGCGATTTGTGGGTTAGGTTGCGTGCAGATCATTTATTAACAGATTTTTCTGGGTTGAGTGGGGCGGATTGCCTCTCATGATGGGTCAGGTGGGTGTAGGTCTCACAAAAACCCTGACCAAGTGTACTCGAGCCCATCTGTGTGCCCATGGGTGTGTTGGTCTTAAAATGAGGTGTGATCAAGTGTATTGCTGGTGAATCACCATCTTGAGGCAGCAGAAAGCAACTGCACCATTGACCAACAAAAATCTGGTCTAAAGTGCAGCAGTGCTGTAATATTTGCTAAATAGTAGTTAATATGAAGCAAACCTGAGGCTGATGGGAATGTCATGAGTTTTGAAAGCATTTCAATCTAAATTTTAAAAAATGGACAAATTTTGACCTGATGATGCTGCTAGATGAAAAGCCAACTGATCATCAAACTTCATTTCACGTCATCCATACCAAATTTAATGGCAGTCTATTCAACAGCTGTTGAGACATTTCAGTCAGAACAAAAGTGGTGGACCAACCAACTGACCAACAAACTGACAATACTGTAGAGTCGTGCTAGCAGTGTGGCTAAAAGCCAAAACATGGATCAGAAGACTTCTGGCAAAAACAAGGATACAGCACATGGTCAAATAGTGCAGAAGAATAAGAAAGAAAGAATCAGAGATACTAGTCCTTAAACAAATTATTAATATTTTATTAATGTACAATGTTAGGAAACTGTTGCATCTAAGATGTTATGTAGCTACTAGCTGAGGCTGCAGCCCCAGCAGGCAGCAGCACTAATACTTAGATGTAAACCGTCGAGGTAGAAAGTGGGACAAAGATGACATCTTGTAAAACCAGGCTGGTTTGACAGTTTGTTAACATATAAAATGAAAATAAGGTTGCATGTAGGCTATGTCAGAATAAACTCCACTGGTTCAATGCATTCAGCCCCGGCATGTGGACGCTAACCTGTAAGGAGAGCAGGCTGCTGCTGTTAGCACCGCTAACACTGCAAACCTATATGCTAACCAGTATTGATCTTTGAGTCCAAGTGGATGCGTGTGCCAAGTTTGAAGAAATTCCCTGTAAGTGTTCATGAGATATTGCCTTCATTAGAACGTGATGGACGGCTGGATGGACGAACTGAAAACATCATGCCTCTGGCCATTTCTGTCGTTGGTGCGGAGCCATAAAAAATAAAAGATCACAATGCACACAGTTGAGCAAACCAAAAAATACAAAGTGGTTTGAAGATTCAGGCTGAATTACATTAATAATATCAACACCACTTCTTCCATTGCCGTCTTTCCCACAACCGCTTACTCTAAAAAGCACAGAAGAAATATGTAGTCTGTGCCTCTGGCGCCTTTATAATGACATACATCCAGAACATTCCGGTTTGTAAAATACAGTAGAAACACAAGAGGAAACTCAAACAAAAGGTTCTCAAAAGTTCAGGTTATGGGAAGCTGCACTACACTGATCATAACTCTTCACAATCGTACTGCAGCTACACTTCCCAAATGGTTCCTGTGGATCTGTACTCTTCTGTGCAGAGAGCTGAGAAAGTGTCCAGATTTTACAAAGTAAGGAACATTTCCAAAGTCACAAGGCAGTGACAGAACAGGACACATGTACACACATATCCGAACATGTGTGAAAGTAAACACATGCACACATGGATAAAGAAGCAGAGGAAATCATCCAGGCAAGGACGCCTCACCCAGGGCAGGGTCAGCAGAGTGTTTATGCATCACCGGGGCGGGTCAGAGAGAACAAACAGCCTCAAACACAGGAAAATGTGATTCAGGTGTGTGGGAAGAGAAGGTATACAAAGTGCAGCAGCACAACAGGAACATGAACTCTGCTTTGGAAACGTTTCTAATTCTGTGAGTGGGTGAGCGAGACACAAATCAGGCATTGTGTCCTGGGTGTTGTCTTGGTGGATGATGAGAAACAAAAAAGAGGAGGATCAAAGTGCATTTAAAGGGACAGTTTGGATTATTTGATGTGAGATACCTATTATTACTCAGCGTATTACCTACATGTAATGTGGCCGGCACGCTTCCGGTTAGGAGAAGTGAGAGAGGCACCAGGATGGAAGCTAATCAATGAACAGCTGTGGGCAAAAGTCAGCAACAAAATGTATTTTAGCCGCTTTTAAAAATTTCCACCTACTAAAATAGGTCATCACAGCGGGGGAAGAAATCCTTCCTAATTTTCAAAAAGCCTTAAAAGATGGATCTTATCAAAAAGTAATTTCTAAGTTAGACCATAACTCTGAATATTAAAACAAGATGGGATGCAGAGGGTAATTTCACAATTACACCGGAAGAATGGGACAATATCTGCAGACTGCAGAGCTTAATGACAACCTCTCCCTCATGCAGAGGATACAGCTGGAAGAACGATTCGATTCTTCTGCACTCTGGGAGAAAAGACTGCGTCCACGGTGTCCTGGAAGCAATTTTTAAGATAAAAATCTATTTTAATTTTAAAATCATGTACCTTGGAGATCTAGAAGAGCTTAAATATGCAAAGGGAGATGAGTATGTGTTGTTGCATTTAAACAAAGGACTCTAATTGGTCAGAATGGCTTACCTGTGTGTCTATAAGGCCTGACTTTGTATAGCAGCAGTACACTTTTATCAAGGGCATATCTTCTAACTTAAAATAATTCTGTTTCCCTTCAAGGGCAGAGCCAATTGGGTTGATGTGAATGAGTGTTCATATGCATCCATTTATGTAGAATTTGCTGTTATCTAAGAGATGGATCCTCCCTTTATTATATATATTATTTCTATATTTAGAATTTGTTTTTTATTTCACTATTAATTTTCAATTTATTTTATATTTTGCTCTCTCTTAAAGATTGTTTTGTGTCCATTTAGCACATATAGTATATTACTGTAGCTCTTTGTGTTCTTAACAAAACCTAAAGAAAAAGTAAATACCAAAAACCAAAGAAGGTCCACCTAAACGAGAAAATCAATATCACTATAAAGGTGCTACATACAACACTGTGCCTCATAAGATGTCAGCAAACAACTCTCTGTCCGTGATGCAGTAACAGAACATTGATCCATTTCTGACCAACACTGATCAGTTTGACAGTTTGAGTTTCAGGGATCTCTGTTGGAAATTTGTTAAACTCTTGTGAGATTTGTACGTGTTGTTTCTTCATTGTGCAGAAACTAATCATGTTTTAAAGTGACACTGCACTTTGTTCAAGATCTGCGTAGATTTAGAGATAGTAAACACCTGGTTATGATCAGGGAAAGATCATATTTTGGGTTTAAATGATCACTCTTGTGAGATCTTTTGCAGGTCCACCAAAATGGCAGCCACCTGGTTACAATCTTTCTCACTAAACAGTCACTAAAATGTGTTTCTGACGGCATATTAATTGAGAAATGGGCAATGTACTAACGTAATCTTGATCCAGACACTTTTGTCCTACTAACTTTATTGAAAAAACAAAGTGTGCAATATGCAAAATATCATTCTATCCAAACCAACCAAACTCTCGAGGCTAAATCAACATTTTTTCATCACAGAACACAGGAATTGCTGGTCTAACACTGCCTTGATTGGTTAGTTTGCATTATAGTGTAACTTCTGTTTAGTTAAGTTTTGTTTGGATTCACCAAAGGGTCGAGGCAGCTGTAGACCAGCAACTCCTGTGTTCTGCGAGATAAAATGACTACTTTTGCACATGGAGTTTGGTTGGTTTAGGGAGAGCGATATTTGGCTCATATAAAGTCTGTTTCCCATCAGAAAAGGCTGTCTAACAGCAAAGTAAATCAGTGAAAATATTCTAAATAAAGCACACACTTAAACTGATATTAGTTTTATTAGGTTTTTAAAGTGGCTAAAGCCAGTTTTGCTGCTGACCCTGTCCACAGTTGTACACTGCTTAGGTTCTGTGGTGGTTCCTCTCTTTAGGTAATACACTGACTATCAGAAAGTACCTCATACCCCACATCAAATAATTCAAACTATCCCTTTAAACTTTGAAGAGGCGACCAGGTCATCCTTCAACAGATATTCCAAAATGGCTGCTCAGGCTGCTTTTGTCTACTTCAATATACTATAAAAGCCCATCTGAGCGTATTTCTGCGCAGACCGGAGGCGTTGTTGGGGTATTTACTCGACATCAGTGAGTGTGAAGTGACACTGTTTATGTGCGATGTTGTATGGCATGACATCAGCTGCGTCTGTAAAGGCTGGCTCTCTGTAGCCCTGATTACACAAATTAATGCAGAGCATGAGCAGCGGCAACTGATGTGCCAGACTCCCACAGCGCGAAGCCATGTGCCATTTTCCTGGGAGGCCCTCTACACCCTCCTCCACCCTCCCACCACTCCATCTTCTAATGCTAAAGAGCCTCTTTAACCCTGGTAATCATTTTAAGATGTCAAAAAAAAGGAGCAGAGCCTTTTTCTGGGCTGAGTATCTATCACAATTGATGTCTGTGGCGTTCTAATGGACGCTAAGCTGAAATGATAAAGGGGCCAGTTCAAAGCGAAGCACCCCCTTGTACCTTGAAATCTTTAAAAGCCCTCCTCAAAGCCTGCGCAAGCATCTCAACTGGGCACCACCCTTAAATAAATTTGGCTCCACTGCCGGCGACTGCCAAGAATGTAATTGATGGGGGCTGACCAGTAATACTTTGAATGCAAACACTTTGGGAGGATTGTGATGGTTCAACAGCATTTCTAGGAAGGGCCTGTGGTCTCTGGGCAGTTTACTGGCTCTCTGCGACCAATGAGAGAGGTGAAGCAGAAGGCTGACATGTAATGCACACTGACAATGGGCCCTGGTTTTCATTTGGATCTGCATTTACTACATTTTCTGCCATTAAGTCTCAGAACAACAGAGAATCAACCTAAAGCCCCTACGCTGAGGCAGGGGACTAAGCATCATACTCAAACATAAAGCTCTGCATTTAGTTGATGCATGGATGAGGACAGAGCGTACACTGGCATGCACAAGGGACGGATGCTAAAGCCTCGTAACGCAGCTTGAATTTATTAACCCGGAGCACCTTAAAAAACGGAACTGAACGCTCCATCTGTCAGAATGGAACAACTCCCAACTCGCATAGACCCTGCAGGTACATTCGAACAGCAGTGACCTGTGTGACAGCCACTCCAAATATTTAGGCTGAATGTCCACATACTGTAATCTCTACTGCAGCTAAATGTACAGGGTTCATCTAAAACATGGTTGATTCTCCCAGTGTGTGAGCGTCTGTGTTTTATGCGTGCAGGTCCGTGTGGGTCACTCCCATGTTGCTATGCCAGTGCAGGGCGGGAGCTGAAGAATTTGGCCACAGCACTTATCTACCTCATCTTACTCTCCATCCATCAATCAGCTGTCAAAACTACAAACTGCCACTCCCAAACTCTCTCTCACACACACCTCTCGTGCTACTGTGAAACACGGATGCGCTCTATTGTTCATCTTGTGGATATTGTGGTTGAAGCGAGTTGTTTCCACTCCTCCCCAGACTCGAGGAAGCTCAGGCAGGCTGCAGGAACACTGCAGGAGTACAAGACGAGTGCGGCATTGTACCATAACAAGCAATGGCAACTGCCCGTCTCACTGCCTGCCAGACTCCATTGATATTTTGCTCAATTTAAACATTTCAATCATCCACTCCTTCTAGAAGACCTAATGATTTCTTATGATTCATAAACAGATATTCAGCAAACATTTGGTATTAATTTGAACTTGAATTAATATGAAACAGGCAAACAAAAACAGTTAGAAACAGATTTCAGCAGGGGACACTGCTGCTGCAGCATGTTGTCAGAGAAGTATTTTAACCCTGCATGTTTCCTTAATCTCAGATGACACATTTATGGTCATTTTATGATAAATTACAGCAACTAGCAGCTAGGAAACACACCGAGTGACACTGCAGATTTCTCTGGGTTTAAATATTTTTGGAAACATTTGAGATAATCCAAGCACGCAACTCAAAATATGTAACATAGGTGTAGTCATTTTTAGACATTTCAATGCGGAGACGTACTATACTTTTAAGCTGGAATTACATATTTTAGCAAAGATACACATGAATGTCTTTGCAAATCAATGCATTATGCATGAATGCATGACTCACTGCATGCACACTGCTGGTATAAGTCCTGCCATTAGGGGCAGCTTGCTATCAAGCTGTAGTCAGAGCCCCATACACGTACAATTTTTGAAATACCCTGGAACAACAAAAAAATCAGAGTCTCAAGTCTTACAGACCCAAACGCAAAAAAGCCATTTGGGATGAATTTCATGCTAACCCGCTTCTTTATCAGTGAAAATTTTCTCCGTCACTCCCCCTCCTGACCTCTATGTTGCATAGACCAACATGTCCCTTATTAATATTTGGAGGCAGACGATCGCTGTAGCTCTGGAGTGATGGAGGTATGAAGGGATGAAAGGTGAACAGGAGGGTGGTGGGTTTTTTTCTTTGACCTGTCTACCGGCAAACATCTGTCTGGGACCGTCGCGCCAATGCCAAATGATGCCTGCGATAATGTGAGGTCGCCTTTCCGACATCTTTTATTTTATACCCAGGGGGGTACACCATCCCTCTCCGGCCACCCACTTTATTCTACCACCACGCATTCCTCTAAATGCCATGAGACGCTTATTCTTTTTCCAATGGCAAGGTATTTTGCACATTATACAAAACTTGGAAAAAAATGTAGATGGCACATCAATTGGATCCAGTATTAAGAGTATAGGCTTGTAATGTTACATGTGCTGCCATTAATGGCCCAAAGAGAGATGACTCCATCATTTGTGAGTATATTGACTGACAAGTTAAGCCATTTAGAATATGCTGATCACTTTTATGAGTAATGATCGGTTTTTGCGTTTACAAATTTCATTTTTACATCTGGTAATCAAAGCTATTGATTGCTAATTATGATGAGCATTTTGTTTGTAGGGTCGTATCGAACATGAAATGTTTGATTTCATCTAGAAATACGATTTTAAGGCAGACATTCATGAGCACTACAGTACGCGTATAAATGCTTTTCTCACCATTTTGGTTATCTGCAATTTGAAAACTGATTTGACCATATTGCAATTTTAATAATAATTGCAATTAATTGTGCAAGCCCTGACTATACCTGATAGGTCAGAGCCACATACCACGTACAAGTATTTTGAAAATAACCCTCTGATTGACACAAGAGCTGCAAAATCAGTGAGGATCTCATGTCTGTCAAGACCCCAAATCTAAAAACAACCAATTGAGGAATTTCTGCTACATTTCCTGCTTCTTTTATCAGATGAAAACTTTCTCTTCCCCTCACTTCACCCCCTCCTGATCTCCTCTATGTGCTGAATAGACTCAACATGCCCTTATTTAGAGAGTGGGAGGATGATGAGTGTGTGAGCGTGAGTGATGGATGGGGTGAAGGATGGTGGATGGTGGGACGGGGGGTAGATAGTGAAGGTTTATTGGTTCGGCTTTGACCTCGTGGCTCTCCCTGGTCATAACACTGTCCTGAGGGACGTCGGCGCTGCAAAAGCCAGAGATGGAGCCCTGCGATAAGGCCTGTGAGGCTCCGCCCTTTCCTGCTATCTTCATCTATTAACCACCACAAGGGGGGTACACCTCCCCTCCCCGCCACCTCCTCTCTATTCTACACCATCTGCATTCCTCTAATGCCCATGAGACGGGCTTATTCTTTTTCTCACATGGTTGCGTATGTTTTTGCACATGTATACGCAGAGACACCTTGACACACGCACAAAACACAGACGCACAATCACACTCTGATCTCAGGTTTGATAGATGTATGAGGCCCTCTGTAAGTGTATAACATGTGTGCCATATGAAGCTCCGGCCCCAAAGAGAGATGACTCCATCACTTTGTGAGTATATACTGACAGTCCTAAAGTCCATTTAGAAGAGCCATCCGACATCAGCTTTTTACTGCAGTGATGAGGTTCGGTTCCCTCCGTGCGTTTCCCCACATCTGACTTGCATTTGTTTACATTCATTTATCAAAGCATTTGATGTAGCCTGATTTATTTGCATGAGCATTTTTGTTTGTCCCAGAGGAGGATCTGAACTGAAAGTTTGGAGTTCATCAAGAAATACTTACGCCAAGCAACATTTATATGAGACGTCCACTGAGGCTGGTAGAAAATACTGTGCTGGCTCTTCACTGACATTAATCTACAAGGCTTTAAAACTTTCTGGATACTTTTTTCTATATGTTTAAGTTATGACGTTCATAATATGTTAAATATTGAAACAGAAAATACGACGTGTTGAACATCGCAGACCATAAAATCTTTTAGATTACCACAAGCACTGCTCTGCAAATTTAACCATTTACCCTAAAACTGCTGCAAACAGACTTATCAAAGAGTGAAGCTACATTTAATACGAGTTAAATAATAAGATGTACTGTACTAGAAATCTCAGAATTACTACCCCCGACTCACTGTCTAGGGATTCCTATATAAAGGCCTATATAGTGAGCTCACAATATAGTGAAGAAAAAACTTTCAGGCACTATGTGGGTCATTTTCTCTTCACCGTTAATAATGTTATTGTTGTCGTTTTACTTTCAGCACAATGCATGACAGTATAAAGTGCTGGCTTAGTGACCATTGGTACTTTACTTTTCACAATGCATTATGGGATACTTCAAGTTGACTTTATAGGGCAGGAATCTGCAGCCTGCAGCTCCAGAGCTGCATGCGGCTCTTTTGGCCCACTCCAGTTGCTCCCTGTGGCTTTGACAAAAAAATTATAGATTTATTTTCATTTATCGTTGCTGCAGGTCTAAATAGTTTTGGGCGACGTCGACCAAACTGGCATATGATGATGTCTGCAGTGATACATCACAATGGACTATGATGTTGTTGTGTTTCTGTTATGTTCTTCAGTAATGAAGGTAAAAAAGAGATGGTAGATTTAGAAATATTTTTTATGTTTGCACCTTAATGAAAGATGCTTCCACTGGGCACTAAATCCTGTGATTAGCTGTTTTCCTTTCACCTCTGACCAGTCTCAGAAATCACCAGTCTCAGTCTAGTTCTTTGTCATTTTCCTCCAGCCTCTTTTTTCTTTTTTTACTCTTACATCTCTACATTTTTCGAGTAGATTCATATAATGTCCCTCAGTGAGGTCAATCAAGCTGAGGTTTATCAAGCTGACACATTTTCAACTCATTTAGATGCATCTTTGCCTCAGTTTATACCACAAAGAGTGGATTTGCATTTCTATACATGCCATCTCACGTCTAAAACATCGACATAAATAAAGATGGACGCCGCGGCTCCACTTCCTCCCACTGTACAAAACTGGAGCCAAAATATCCCAAATACGAACACTGCCATCTTGCACTGGCGATGTTATTTGGAGCCGGAGCCTGTGCAGGAGTGATTAGCGCTGGAGTCACGCTTTCGAGTTCCTGCCTGCACAGCCGGCCAATTCAATCACAAGTAAAGTTCAGCTGTCAATCATGACAAAAAAAATGTTATAGCATCAAATAACTGATTAAAACCAAACTGATCAGAAAAAGTGTGATAAGAACTACCTAAAATGACAGAAAACATCTTTGAGATCTTTTACCTGTTCTACAGAAACTATAAAAATATTGATTAAGGTTCATGCAGGATACAGACAACGTCCCAAATGTGCTTGCAGAGCAATCTGCACAAGAACCCCAGCTTCTCATGCTTAATGACGCAGGTGTCTGCAGCAGGTATACGGCACGGAGCAGAGGATCTGCTGTAGGCCATGCAGCGCTGGAGGGGGGAGGAAGGAGGGAGGGAGGGAGGGATGATGCTGGCGATGATAACTCAATTCTTCCATGGAAAAGCCTGAGTCACAACATGAACATCCTCTGTTACATGTGTCTGCTGGAGTGGGCTGCGCGTTCATGGTTATTAGATTACGGCGGTACCTGCTCGCCTTGCATCCCCCCAGATGAAAGTGGTTAGGACAGCCCAATTAGGAAATTACTCTTGATGTTTCTAATCAGGCGCTCGGCTAGAACAAAGAGAAAGAGACTCACCCTGGCCCATGGGGCAGAAACGCACGGATGAGGCCGCGGCCGCGAGTGTGTGTTCACACGCACGAGGAATCTGGACGAGCCCCAGTCTCTTACTGAAATAAAGAACATTAGTTCAATCACTCTTCTTGAGCAGATATACAACATTACTCCCCAGTGCGTCCCTATTTTTTCCTACAATAATTACAATTGTGAAGATAAATATGGTCTTTATTAACAATCTGCAGATTCCACTTGAAGTATGACTAAATATTGTGGTCACGGTTGTTGTTAAGTTGTCCATAAGGACCGCTCTGCAGGTTTACATTACTAAACTGCCCTAATGAAATAGAAAATATCATGTTCAACCACAGCCATTTTGCATAAATCGCCCTGCTTTGAGCTGCCCTCCTTTTACAAACCGGAGTTCAACCATAGTGTGCCACAGTTTTCTTTTGACCCGAGTTCAAACCAGAGAAAAGGGCTGATTTAAAAAAAACCCACAAAACCCAACTGTTGTTTTAACCATGTAAGAGATTTTGACCACAAGCCAGTGTGCTGTAAGAGAATCCACTTTAATGTGCTCGTAAAGCCACTTTTTTCGCACCACCGCGCTGCCTGTTTGTGAAAACACTGGCAGCAGAGACGCTTTGAAGTATTTTTATCAGTAGATGCAGGAGTTTAATTACAAGTGGTGCTCAGAGGAATGTACGTCTGGAGAAATAATCAGTTATTTCATGAATGATTGTTACTTTTTATAGTGATGTAATCTGTTTGGACAGTTTTACAGATGACCAATGCAGATTATAAAATAAAACAGTAATGGGCCATCAAGCTAAATGTTATGCTTTGGCTTAAAGGGATAGTTCAGGGTTTTTTTTTAAATGTGTTGTATGAAGTATTCATCCACAGTCAGTCACAGTTACCCCAGTTTTCTCAGTTTTATCCCAGTTTGGAGAAGCGACAACAGTACTAGTGTGGGTCAGCAGCAAAACACATTTTAGCCACTTAAAAAAAAAATTCAATATCAGTCTAAGTGTACACTATATTTATTTTCACTGCTTTACCTTGCCATCGGACAACCTTTTCCGTCGTTACATAAGCCAAATATCACTCTCTCCAAACCAAACTTCTTTGGCAAAAACAGTCACTTTACTTTGCAGAACACATTTGAGAGTTGGTGGTTTGCTCCTGCCTCAATTGGTTAGTTTGCTTGGGTTAAGCTAGGTATACACTGTGCAATTTTGAACCGTCCAAAATGAAAGATGACCAACATGAAAGAAATGTGGCAATACCTTTAGCGGTCACTGCGAGAGACATTCAAAGACGGCATCTGACACAATTTTGTGACCAAAGATAGCTAGAGAAATCGTACCCAAGTTTATTAGATCCATTTTAGGGTTAAAAAATAACTAATTCTCTGAGTATTTTTTGAGGGGAATACCTTTACTTGAGTGTTCTTTAACACCAGTAGTTTGCTTTTAGTTAAAAAAAATGATATTTCAGTAATGTAACAGTACTTCTACGTGAGCACAGATTTTCAGTGTTATGTAAAATTATAATTTTTGCCAATGGAGGTTGGTTACTTTGTAGAGACTGTTATTTGGCTTATATAACAGTGGTTTCCCATCAGAAAAGGGAGTAAAAATATTCTAAATGTAGTGTGCACGTAAACTAATATTGATTTTTTCTGATGGCTAAAATTGCTTAACTTCCTACACTGGTATTCCTGCTGACTCTCCAAACTGGGAGGATGCCGACCCCCATCTACTGTAGGTAATACAGACAATGAGACTATAAGAACATCATACACTCTTACTTAAAATAATCTGAACTATCCCTTTAATACAGAATCATGAGCATTACACAAATATTTCCACGGTTCATAGAAACAGTAATAAACAGGATTAAACACTGACTGCAGCCTGTCAGGACTGCACATACATCTAAACAGCGTTGCTCCCAGGCAGTTGGCCTGTAACATTACCACAATGTAAATGTCTGTTTGGGCCTCATGTTATCGTAACCACACTGGGAAACCTTGAATAAACTGACATCAGCGTCCAGAGCTGGAACAAGCGGAGCAGATAGAGCGGCGAGGTTGTCCGCGGGTCACATTATGAACATGAGGGGTCACTGTTAATATCCTCTGTGGGGGAGATCACATCACTCCAGGGGGGGGGGGCTGGCAGAGCGCCACGAGACGTCAGTTTGTCACTGTTTCACCTCTCAGTTCACTTTTTAAAAGAAAGGAGGTGAGAGGAGAGACCCAAAGCCAAGTTAACTGTACTCACTGCGTTTAACACAACTGTGCTGTCAAGCAGGGTGAAATATCGCACCAATTCAGTCTTTTCTTCTGTCCTCCTCCTGGCCACTTTTTCATCCTTTTATCATCATTTCCTGCTTTTTTTCATCCCTGTCAACTGTCTCCCTATATGTCTCCCAGGACGAAAGCAAAGTGCTGCTCTAATGAAATTGTTCAACTTGACTTTGGAAGCACATTAAAGGAAAGGGTGGACAACTGTTAATGCTACATCTGCCAAGATGAACAAAAACGGCCAAAATAAGTAAGCTGCCCCCCTTGGAAGCTGAGCTCAGACACATTCACTTCAGGAAACACGTAGTCCATCTCCTCTCTGCCGACACGTAGCATTTATCTTTCTGCTCTGCTTGTATTCACACAGTTTCACTGCTGGCATGGACCTGAGGATGTCATCCCTTTGTCCACTGCTTTGGTGGAGACTGAAAATCTTGACAACTATTGGATGAAATTTTGAACAAATATTGATGGTTCCCAGGTGATAAATCTTAATGAATCTGATGATCCTCCGACTTTACCTTGAGCTCCACCATGAGGTTAACATTTGTGATTTTGGATAAAATGTCTGCAGAACTATTGGATGGATTGACAGACATCTGGTATTCATTCGTGTCTCCCTCAGGAAGAATCTGAAAGATTTTGGTGATGCCCTGACTTTTCCCACAACATTTTAATTTGTTCAATACTTTGGTTTACGACCAAACTAAAACCAAAACTGATTCTCAGTGCTAATTAGCTAAAATTAGCATGCTAGTAAACATAACAACATTATACCAAGGGCCTATTTAACATCAGCATGTTAGCATGTTGATATTAGCATGTAGCTCAAAGCATAGCTGTGTCTAAGTACAGCCTGATGGAGCAGCTAACATAACTGTGAGCTCTCAGGGCCATATCTTACACTTGGTGCAAATTACAAACTTTGTAAAATGCAAAACGAAACTGTCTACCTGCTGCTAGTTTACCTGGTGTACCATACGATGCCTAGTATAAATATGTGTCCTGAGTAATCCAATTACAAGTGGGCAGCTCTCAGTACAGGTGTGAACACACCCAGGACGCATTTGAGATCCGATCTCTCAGACCACATTCAGAGGTGGTCTGGGCTGCATGTGACCACAATCTGTCAGCAGTGTGAACGCAAATGTGACCTGGGCCACGTTGAAAGACTGCACACTTCAGTGAAGTCCTGTAAGTACATCACTTGATCATTGTAATTATGTTTTTGGCTCTCTTACCCGCAGCAGATGTTTGTGAACACACGAGTAAACCCAGACTCCATTCAAGATCACGCTATTTCGAGAGTTGTTGAGTGAAGGGAAACTTTATAAACTTTGTGAAACACATCTAAAATTAATTCTTAATTATTTGGGCCTTCTTGAAAATTCTGTGAGTGTTATTCATGTCTTTCTTTGTGGTCTGTTTGTCACGCGGTTAAAGACAACAGTGCATTTTGCGAACATGTTTATTTGCATACAGAGCAGGGAAGTAAAATGATTATGGCAAATTCTTTATCTTGAACCTCTTCCTGTGGATTATGTTGTTTCTTTATGTGTAAAAATACGTCATGTTGCTTTTACTTTCTCAGACTCTTACTTCATCACCTGTGATGTGAAAACACCAGATCTCCACAGAGTTATGCTATTTAAAAGGTGAAATTATTCAGTAAGATATGTCACTCTGATTGTTACGCTCACAGGGATGCAAACTAGCACATATCAGAGCATTCGCTCATATGGAGTCAGATGGAGTTGTTGATGAGACAGAGGATTGGGAGACTGTGGAGGTAGAGGATTCACTGGCTGAGGACCACATACCTGTCCCTCAGTGAGGACGAGTACCCTGCAAACTTCATTTATCCTGCCAGGCTGTAACAGACATCTGTAATCTCCTGTCAGATGATGTGAAGACTAATTCCAGCTGCCCATGTTCACTGTCAAAGTAACTGCTGCGCTGCATTTCTTTGCAGGTGGGTCAAGTTCATGCATGAGTTGATCCGTTTCCTCAATAGAGAACTATTCACTCCTGTAACTTGCCAAATGTGCCATTTAAATAGCAATGCACCAGGTGCAGGTGCACAAAACAGACCTATGATTAATAAAGAGACAAATACAAACCCTCTGTGCTTTGAGCCTTAAGATCCTCTTGAGATTACGTGCATTTTAAAGGAGAAATGTTTAATATATTTACTGTAATTTATCAGAGATCAAGGAAGCTGGAAAACCTGTTTCAATTTGCCCATTTTAGGTTAATTAGAATTTAAATTAATGCTGAATGTTCGCCAAAATTGGTGTGTGTCTGTTTATGAGTTGAAAGAAGTCGTTAATAATCCCTTAGTAGGAATAAATGTTTATAACCGTTAAACTGAGCAAAATGTGAATGGAGTTTGGCAGGCAGTCACTGAACTCAAACTCCGGAGTGCGTTTTCAGAGCAGTGGGCTTTTGTTTTCTGGGTAACCGGTTTAGATTTACATCGACAGACGACTGACAGTTATAAACAGCTGATCAACTTACACTGGAGGACTTGTTGCTCAAATTAAAATGTTGCACTCGTCCTACGCTCCTGCAGTGTTCCTGCAGCCTGCCTGAGCCTCTTCGTGTCTGAGGAGGATGGTGCACGTGGAAACAACTTGCCTCAACCACACAGTAGATGGTATATTAAATAGGGATTTAACCTATTTAATATACAGTCTAAAGCTATTTATTTTGCCACATATTGCTTCTTTAACTAGCAAAAGTAGACCATTTAGACCATAGATCGTTTAATCTGCCTGATCCTTGATCTGCCTTGATCCTTTCTGGTTTATGTGAAGCGTTCTCATAAATGTGGCCGGGCTGCAGCAGCACATCTACGTTTTTGGACTGTCAGAAGAACCCGAGCTCTGTGTTCCTTTTCAATAAAATCCCTTTGCTCTCTTGCAAACTTTTCTTCACAGAGACTCGAGGAGGCCCAGTGAATGAAGTCTGAGTCATGAGGCTTAAAGGCCAGTCCACTTCTCCCAGCTGCCTTGTATGAGCGCCGCGAGCTATGGGGTGAGTGTGATGATGTTATGGGATTATTTTTATAGAACTGCAGCATGAGGACACTTTGCCTGCGTTGCCATGAATTATTCAACCCCCATCTGCGTTGTTGGAGGATGCAGTGTTTTTTTTGGGAACTCGGCGAAAGAGGGAGCTGCTCTTTTTCAAGGAGAAGGAGATTAAACGCTCGTTGCCTTTTTTATATGGTGCGTCACCTCAGATGTACGTTCGGCTGCCAGTGCCTCGTCCTCGGTGAGCTGTTTAAATTCACGACAGGGCTGCCTGCTCCCACACTCGACAGCCTCCCCTAATCACGTACCTGCGTGCAATGTGCCACACACACTCCTGCTTTTTCTGCATGAAAGGCCACTTCGCCAGCTTCGCCTCACTGCCAGCTCTTTCTCCGAGCACTTAGACTCAGCTGAATGCGTTGACTTTGTAGGCTGAGGACCACCAGGAAAGTGGATGATGAAAACTGCCAAAGAAGTGCAAAAGTTGCCAGATTCGCTGGCTTGTCAGCTCCGTGCCAAAGCACTAAAAAGCCCACAGTGACAGCACACCCACGCACAGGTATTTCAATGCCTCAGTTGAGACTGAAGTCATTTGTTTCCCAGTTTTCCACAACAAAGTCTGAAAACCCCTGAAACACATCAATGTCATGCTTCAACACAACATCATTTTGCAACCCGAGGCCAGCTGTGGACAGGTGAAATTGCTTGAAAAATAGGAATAGTCAAAAAGTAAGCTCAAGGGAAAGCCCTCGTTTTCCTTGCATCATTAAATTGAAATACGTCTTGGGAAACATAACTGCTCTCACTACCACAGAGCAGCGCGTCTGCCATGTCTGGCACGGGCCGTGACGAGTGCATCACCATTTTTCCAGCGCATCAATAGTCAAAGTGGCCTGATTGGGTGAGAATTAAAACGGCAGTCACAGCCAATAGTCAGTCTGCATTACGTAGAACAGATGAGGGCTTCTGTTGTGACTCCTCAGTCTCGTCTCCTCCGTCAGTTCGACTCCCCACAAGAAACGCTCAGAAAATATAAGGTTACCTCCGACTAAATCTCTCAGAGATGGAACAAATCTGCTCCCATATGTGTTCACTCACTGGCATTAGGTGCTCTTAAGTGTCTCGCTGCATTAGGGGAGATATTTGGTAGGAACACAGATTTCTGGCCAGAAAGTTAAAAAAATTAGATTTGTGGCAGTGGGATTGATGTAATAAGCAGTCTGGTGAATGTCCAATAATTTGATTCAGAAGATTGAGGACTGGAGTTATTGACCAACTGAGTGAAACCTTCACATAGAGAAAATCCAGCCCTGTCTTTTAGGAAGTACAACGAATTCATATTCAGGGAAATGTAATACTGGAGAAATATGTTTTCTATTAACATAATGAGGTTATAGATTAACATAGCAATAAGTCGCAAAAATGTTAATAGTTATTGTGTTGTTATTGAGTGACTTCAGTTTGGATTCAGCAAAGTCACAATATAGTACAAACTAACTAACAGATCAAGGCAGCGGTAGATGTGCAACTCCTGTTTTCTGTGAGGTAAAATTTCACTCATGGAGTTTGGTTGGTTTGGAGAGAGCGATGTTTGGCTTATATAACGGCGATTTCCGGTGACAAAAGGCTGTCTGACAGCAAGTGGTTGCGAACACAGTGCTTAAAATTAAGGGTGTCGTGTTGCACCCAGGACACAAAGATACGGTGTCTGGGACAGTAGAGAAACTTGAAGTAATCATTTAGTCCCCCAGTATGTATAATATGGTTCCTTTTTCACCTGAATAAATATTAAAACTAACCGAATAACATATTAACAGTCCTACAGCGAATATGAATATAAATATAAATCATTCTATCATTCATAGTCAGTCTTCTCCAAACTGAGGCTGTGCTGACCTCCATCTACTCTAAGTACATCATACAACCTCACATTAAGAAATCCAAACTGTCCCTTTAACCAAAGTTAAACAAAATTTCCTTACCTTAGCCAAAGCACTTTTGTTGCAGGAGTCTGGCTGCCTCACAACCTGCAAACAGAAAAATCAACACGACCTAATTTAGACTTTTTAATAATCGACCCCAGACAAGGTAATGGAGCAAAATTAAAGTTAATTGCTATGTCTCTCCATCCTGGGAGGAGGATCCCTCCTCTGTGGCTCTCTCTGAGGTTTCTTCCTTTTTTTTCCCCTGTTAAAAGGTTTTTGGGGGGAGTTTTTTCTTAGTCTTTCAAGGGTCTACAGGACAGAGGGTGTCACACATTGTACAGATAGTACAGCCGCTGAGGCAAAGTGTGATTTGAGATATTGGGATAAACAAATAAATACTTTACTAAATACTTTGTCCAACCAATGGTCTAAAACCCAAAGATTTTCAGTTTACAAATGAGTGAAAAAGTATTTTTAAAAAAAACAAAAAATATGCACCAAAACTCGGGAATTCTGGTATCTTTCTTAAAATAGCAGCAAAAGTTTCTCGTGATGAACTGATTGATTGCAACTGCAGCTCCATAATAAAATACAACAGTGTTGGCAAAAGCAAAACTATAACTTAAAAAAGAAATTAATCTAAATAAAAAAATCTCCTCCTGCTTCTTTTTAACGTACTGCTCATTGTTACTTCTGGAAGATGGTCTCGTTTGCTTATCTGGGTCAGATAGAGGCATCAGCGTTCAACTGATTCAGATTTTATGAAATGAAACAAAGACGACCAAAATAGATCAAAACTAGGTCAGAAATGGACCTAATTTACCTACAGCCCTCGGTGTATCTGTCTGCAGTAACAATATAATTTTAAACATATGGATAGTTAACTTTGGCAGGTACTTCCTTCTGTTCTCAACAATGATTGGATTTTTATATTCAAATAAAGAACAAGCCCTTTCCGGACCTCTGTATCGATCTGTTATCTTTGGGATTCTGCTATTGGAAACTCAAAAGCCTGGACAAACCTCCTGTTTTCACAGAGTAGATCCTTTTCAAACTTAAAGTCCTCTCTGAATCCACAGTTTAAATCACATGATGACATACTCTGGAGCTCATGGTGCCACTGAAGGAACCGATTTTTTAACCTCGGCTGTTTCATACAAAACAGCACAAAACACACAAAATATCTCACTTTAATTCACTATAAACGCACCCACACACAATCTCTCACACTAAGACATTAAATAGAAAATCACTGCATGTTTGAATGCTGCTCAGATAAAGTAAATAAATAAAATACAGTTCTCAGCGTCACCTGGGAAAGGAGGTTATCCGCCCACAGTGGAGGCTGAAATCTTCATCAGAGGAGGTCAAACGCTCGGTCAAGACAGTCCAGTGCTGGACTTCATCAGAGGACCCGTCCTACACAGTTTCCTTTTCACTGCACGGCCTGTGTGACCCTGAATCATCAAGCTCACATTTGTCTGTGGTTCACTGTTAACACAAGCTAACTGCTAAGAGAGGCTAACACCAGGCGTTAATGCCAAATTAGCTACTTAATTAGCATCCTAGCTGCATGATTAGCATCCTTATTTATGCTAGCTTATCAGCTGACAACCACAGAAACATGGACCTCACACAGTTGTACTAATGTCCAGAATTAAGAAGGAAAAAGTGTGTGAAAGTGTCTGAACTGCTGCTGCTGAAACAGCAGGTAAACACAGGTGTTAACAATGATGCTAATTAAGGTCCTGTTGGTTTCCAATAGCAACACAATTTATAACACATGTGATCACACGACTGTTTTAGATCAAAATGTCTGCTGTAAAAACCTACTGACAGTGACCAATAAAACCAAAAGTGTCAAAATTAAAGGTACAATACGTATTTTTTATTATTATTAAACCTATAATAATTATTATTTAATTTAAACCAGATGTTTTCTATTTTTTCTCAGCAAAGGACTCCTTACAAGACAGAAGATATACCAGGGACCCTTATTGTATTCCAGTTAGTGATTTAAAATATTTAAAATATATCCATTTATGTCCCTACCTGACCTAATCTATATATAATATACAACATATTATTATTTTGCACTAAATTATCAGTTTGTTAACACTAAAAAATCGACTGTAGCTCCCTCTGTAAAAATTCCTTTGGACTTAACTCTGTTGAATCGCGTTTAAAGTATTAAATCAAATGTTTCACTGCAGTGTAGGAGTGAACACAGAGCAAATACTGCTGACGTTACTTAGTAAATGTCAGCACCTCAGTCTCTGACCAGACTTTTGTCTTTAAATGTCAGCGAGTGTCATCAGGAGTCGTCTCAGCGCTCTAAACACCCTGTAAAAGCATTATCACTTTTATTTCATATGTCAACCACAGACATGGAGCTCACACACAGACACTCCACATCTTTGTGTTTTCTGATAATGCTTTTCACAGGTTGTTCCTTCTGTGGCCTTTATATATGATTGGTTGTTGTTTTTAAAATAAATATTAAATATTAAATAATATCTTATTTAAATGTTCTTGTACAATGACCCTGATAAAGGCCACATTGTGGGCTCATAATAAAGTTGTCTTTAATACTACAAGTGTTGCTGTTTTGACCTCTTTGTCTTCTTTATATGCATATTTTTTTCATTATCAGTTCTTTACTTTTGTCATATGGTAGTTCTTGTCTGTTTTAAAACGTGTCTGGAAGGGCCCTTTATGGAAAATTTGGATAATCAGCTCAATTATTTGAGTAAAACTAACAAGAATCAGCTCACAGACACACTTTTCCTATAAAATTCAAAGTTACGGATAAAGCTGCGGGAAAATCAGATTTTCTTTTATTTTGCATTTTGAGAATAAAGTTGAAATATGAAAAAAAATAAAGTCAAAATGTTGAGAATAAAGTCAAAATACCATTTTTACTTTATTATTTTTTCTCATAATGCAACATTTTAAAGAAATCTTTTTCTTCTTCTTTTTTCTTATGCCTGGCACTAATACTGAAAGTTTGACTTCATTCTCAAAGGCAAAATTTAAAATAAATAACCTTTCTCTCTTTTTTTGCCTTAATCTGGCCCTAATACTCAGTCTTACAAGGTAAATTGTTGTGACAATGAAGGATGAAAGTCATGGTACCAAACTTCAGATATTTAATAATTTTACCACCAGTGCTTTGTTTCTTTTACTCATCTATTATTTTTTTTTTCTCCTGTATAACGGTCTCTATGCAAGTGTGCAAGGATGACTTTTCTTATATGACCATATAACAACAACAATTCAGTCTCGTGACAGTTTGTGAGATTGTCATGCCCTTTTTTCTTTCCCTTCTACTTTGAAAGTCATGCTGTCACAAAAAAATCACAAATTGTGTCCATGTACACAGATCTAAAGATTATATTTTGTGACTATTTCACAGGATAGGTCATTGAGCTTCTATACATTATTTGCAAATGTACAAAAGGTACAATGTTGTTGTGAAAGCATCAGACGAGTTGTAAACGTCCTTTAATAGCATGACGTCAACACAGAGTCCATGTTACCAGATTGGGCTGTTTTTTTTTTTGGGGGGGGGGGGGGGGGGGGGGGGGGGGGGTGATAGAAAAACGTTGTATTAATGCAACTCTTTACATTAAACTTATGTAATATAATTAGGCACAAAATTTACACATAATTAAAATACATAAAGTCAAGGATTTTGGGTTAATTATGGTTTTTCTTGGTGCAGTTTTATAGCTGCTTTGTACAATGTAACCTCCTGTCTGTGATCCAGCCCACCTACATTCTTGTTTTAATCTTATGTCATATTGAAAAAATTGTTATGAACCACAATGCTGTTGCTTTTGTTTATGAATTAATTTGTATTGTTTATTATAGATAATATTTGGGCAGTTTTTCATCAGTTTGGGTGGATTTTGAGCAATTATTGAGCTGGAAAATATCAAACCAATCTGGCATCACTGCACAGTTTAACCTAACCCACACGCATTCAATAGGACACACACACACACTCATAGAGAAAAAATCAGACTGAACTAATTATTGACCCGTGCCTGTTTACAAAAACACCCAAAAGACGTTTCCCATAAGTCAGATATTGATTGCATGTCATGTGTTTTGTATTGGCAAACACTTGTGAGCGTGTCTCATTTCTTGAAAATGTTCTGTAACGATAACAGTCGCTCCTCCTCTCGTTCTCTCTCTCATCCGGTTTCCACGACCGTAGCGAAATGTGCAAAAGCTCGGCTGATTTACTGAGTGTCAGACAAGTCGTGATCTCTGGACTTTACAGACAGCCAGTGGCAGTAAAACACACTCCCCCATATGTAACCCACCTCCTGCACTAATGACGCCCGTAAAGCAGACCGTTTTGACAAGCAGCAAACACAGCTGAGAGAGCGGGGCCGTTTTAATCGGGCCTCTGGAGGGAGACCCACGCCTACAGGGAGAGGACCCCGGGACACTCTGACATACATCAGGCACGACAGGGAGGCCCGAGGCCCCATGCACGGTCTGAGCGGGGACCGTCCCCGAGGTCCTCGGCTGCACAGGTGCATGATGGAGTCACAGGGAAAAGAGGTCAGAGTCAGGCTTCACTGCAACTGACTGACGGTGCAGGATTGGAAATGACTTCTTTTCCTTCTTTTGTTTTTTTTCTTCTGAGTCAGGTTGTGGAAGTGAAAAGAGTTATGTCATCCCCCAAATGTGATCGCTGACCGATGTTGTTACCACGGACAGAGAAGTTATGTTTTTAGACCTTTATGTCTGTTTATCTATTAGTTGGCAAAGTTGTAAGAAATTTTGGGAAAGAAATGTCTTATGAAAGAGTTACTGTTTTTCAGCCTGGTTGAAATAAACCCATTAGCTTCCATTAGACAACAGCTAATGTTAGCATTAACCACGTCCTAGCTAACGTTACCGTTTGATAGTGTCACATGATTCTGAAATAATATCAGAAATATCAGACTTCATGTACGCCTTTCCTATTGTATCATGTAACGCTATCAAACTGTAACGTTAGCTAGGAGGTGGTTAAAGCTAATGTTAGCTGCTGTATAACTGTAGCTAATGGTTTATAAAATACATTTTTTACCTTGAATAATGGCCCCTTGTCCCTTGAGTTTTTCACTATCCGTGGTCTTTTCAGCTGCTGATCAATTAGGAGTCAGTGACATCATAACAACTTGTCGGATTTCATACAATCCGTACGTCAATCTGGAGCACAGCAGCACAACAAAGCCACCAGACTCCATTTACAGAAAGTCATTTTATCATCGTAAAGAAACACATTCAAACTCAACAGACACAAAATCTTGGTTCTTCTTTCCGCTGTTTCAACAATCACCAACTCTGGTTTAGTTGAAAACAGAGAAACAGTGGAAAGATGAGCTAAGACATTTTTGGTGAGTTTTATTTTGTGTCAGCTGAGTTTGAATGAAGATGACAATGATGAAGATAAAATGACTGTTCCTGTGAATCGAGTCTGGTGAGCCTGGCGAGAGCAATAAATCAGCTGTTTCTAGTTAAATAAACGGGATCTCGCTCATTTAAAAAAAAAAAAAAGTTCCATCTCTGTGGGGATCCTTTCAATAATCTGAGCCTGTCAGTGGCCAACACAAAATGCTTTTTGTGGTCGTATTTTGACAGTTATGTGGTCTCAGTCCTGGGCCAGTTTCAAGCATTGTTGTCAAAATATGCGAAAATAGGATCCAGGTTGAAAAATACCGAAGTTACCCTTTAAAATAACAGATTTAAGAGGATTTCGCAGCCTTGGTAGCAGCATTTAATAGTTTCACATGGATCTAGAGGCCAGCTGTGATATATTAATGCCCTCAATAAATTTGTCTCTTCACTTGATATTTTATTACTGAGTTGTATCATTTTCTCTTTTTACGACTCCTGTGTTTAATTGCTATGATACTAAACTAAACTTTACTACCAAAACATAGCAAAGAACAGGCCGTTTCAGACCAGAACCAGCTATTATCCCAGTTTATTTAAACAAACTCGTTCCATTTAATACATTCTGACCTCTATTACACTGATAGCACTTGACTTTTGACTGTTGCCAAATGTTGCATGATACAAACTGGACTCAAGATGTGGGACATTTTCAAAATTAAGGCTCGTCCTGCTATTATGAAAGATTAATCAATTTCACATGGTGCAAGAAATCATTTAGGCGAAAGGAGAAAAAAAAAAAAAAAAGGGCTGAGAGTTCCATCGGAAAATAAAGCAACAGATGCTGAACCACTCCGAGACGGAGCCTGCCAACCGAGGGTTTAGCAGAATGATTCCCCCGGCCGTTTTTTTCCCCTGATCTTGCAAGGAAAATAAAATCTCTCCTTGGCTGCAGATTAAGCGTAGATGGAGGGGGGTCAACCTTGCTGATGCCTTTTCATCATAATTTATACTCCATCTGCCGGCTCAATCAGCACCTCAGAGACACCCAGCTCTATTTGTCCACAGAACCGTCGTCCCTGATGGATATTGCAGCGCCTTTCGATGACCGTACACTTATCTGACCCGTCCCAAGTTCACAGTGTCGTCCTCAGCGCTGTAGATACAAGAGGAGTCAGATGGCACAATATTTCTCAAGCCGTGGCTACATGTGTGATAGCTGCTCCAAAAGGAAGACATTAACTTGCAAAAAGTTTTTCTTTCCCCCTCTGGCGATCTAAGGTTTCGACACAACAGCCCATTTGGACGGCGTTCTGTTGTTATTCACAAGAGGACGCATGTTTTTAATGGCGCAAACATCAGTGGAATCCTACAGCATTTTGCTTCCACCCCCCCTCCTCCTCACTCGTTGAACTTGTAATGTGAAGTCAAATGTTTGCTGTGTATGTGTATGATAGTTTTGGCTGCACGGCCTCATGTATTATTTCAACTAGATCTATGGATTCGTACCATGCAAGGCAGTACGTAATGCAGCAATGTGTAATTACAGCTAAGATTTGTTAAATTGTGCTAATTCAGTCCTTGGGGCTTTTTGTGATTTAGAAGAAATATGCCTCAGGGCAATGAAATCTCTCAGAAAATATTTGGATTGCAGCTGGCTTGAAAGCAAAATATCCTCCCAGCAGAGCAGAATAAGACATATTTCAAACGCAGACCATGTTCAAGAAAAACCTGCGAGCCGTTTCTTTCAGTTAGATAATCTA
This sequence comes from Lutjanus argentimaculatus, assembly GCA_034769285.1. Taxonomy (NCBI): domain Eukaryota; kingdom Metazoa; phylum Chordata; class Actinopteri; order Lutjaniformes; family Lutjanidae; genus Lutjanus; species Lutjanus argentimaculatus. Next base: position 2,387,650 of record JAWZSL010000016.1, on the reverse strand, counting down.
CATTTGACTGACTGATCAATCTTTATTTTGGTCTTTATGTTAAAACAAACGCTGATATAAACTGAAAACAGAATTGCACACAAATGCTCACAAAGGCACAAAATAATAAATCAGTGTCAAAAACAGATCACAGCTCTGACTGAGAAGTGGAAACTGAAGCCAACTTACAAGATCATGAATATCCTTCTTACAATAGAAATGTACACACGTGCATGTAGGCCTAAACAAACACGCACATACACAGTATATAAACCTGTATTTATACACATATACATGCTAGTATATCAACAGCAGTGCAAAGTGACTAAGTAGATTTATTTTTCTTTTATTCCATTCTCTAATAGCTGTAGTTACTTGTTACTTTACATGTTAAATTATAACAGTTATCGTCTAAACCAGTGTTTCTCAATCCTGGTCCTCAGGGACTCCCTGTCCTGCATGTTTTAGGTGTTTCCCTGCTCCAACACACCTGATTCAAATGATCAGGTCATTATCAGGCTTCTGTGGAGGCTTGATGATGAGCTGATCATTTGAATCAGGTGTGTTGGAGCAGGGTGGACCAGCATTGAGAAGCACTGGTCTAAACTACCAAACAATATGTAAAAAACATGAACACAAACTCCAACGTGTCAAAATGCCATTAAATGTTGATGCAATAAAAATCTTATGCACTTTTACTCAGTTCTGTTGTATTTTGTTGTTAGCAGTAACCACTACTGACGCAGCTCTATGGCAGTTTAACTGACATTGTTGCATCCTTTGTTTTGTCAGATCTGTGACCAAACTTCTTTTATATGCCTCCCAAATATTCTTGGATCATCATCTGAAGATATTCTTTTATGGTAGATATTTTGTTTTAATTTAGTGTTCCTGCAATCAGTTTATTGCTAAGCTAGCTATTATGGATGCCATGCCATTGGACGGAGAGACGATTTCTGCAACAGCCCGTCATCCTGAAAAGAAACTCCCACGTCTCTGAACTTAAGTACGTAACAAACATCACAAACAAACTTATTTTAATCCAAACCATGATGTTTTCCTGACCCTAACCAAGAAGTTTTGTTGCCTAAACCTGATCGAACGTTTACCATGTGTTTATTACTGTAACCATGACGATGAAGGTCATCTGACTGTGATGATGGAGGTCACTTGAAGTTGCCGTAGCAAAAATCCGATGGATTGTTCTTGATTAACTCTGAACCAGCCGGTAAACGACACAAAACTAATAACGACTCATTAATTACTAATTACTTAAACATTATTTACTCTTTATGTGTTCCCTAAAGTACAGTGATATATATAAAACTGAGTAGTTACTAAGTAGTCCCTCATTACCTAATGATTACTTACCCTTTTTATGTCCCTTATAATCGTCCTTATAATTATTGACCCTTTTGTGTCCTTCACAAGATCCATAAATAATACTGAGAAGTTATTAAGTAGTCCTCATTACCTGATGATTACTGACTCGTTTTTGTGTCCTTTTATGTAAAGTCATAAATAATACTGAGTGTTTCTAAGAAGTCCCTCATTACCTTATGATTACTCATCTTTTTGTGTCCTCTAAAGTAAAGTGATACATAATATTGAGTAATTAATAGGAAGTCCCTCATTAGCTTATAACTACTTACCCAATTTGTGTCGTCTCACGTAGAGTCATAAATAATACTGAGTATTTAACTAAGAAGTCCCTCATTATCTTATGATTACTTACCCTTTTATTCATTCATTCATCCATTGTCCGTAACCGCTAATCCTTGAAGGGTCACAGGGGGGCTGACATTGGGTGAGAGGCGGGGTAGACCCTGGACAAGCCGCCAGTTCATCACAGGGCTGACACCTAGAGACACTTCGAGACAGACGATTATTCACTCTCACATTCACACCTAATTTAGAGTTACCAATTAACCTATCATGCTGCACGTCTTTGGACTGTGGGAGGAAGCCGGAGTACCTGGAGAGAACCCACATGGACACGAGGAGGACATGCAAACTCTGCACAGAAAGGCCCCGCCCCAGCCACAAACTCCCCAGCCCCCCAGCCGGCGGGGGGATTCGAACTCAGGACCTTCTTGCTGTGAGGCAGCATGCCACCGTGCCGCCCACTTACCCTTTTAGTGACTGCTAAAGTAAAGTGATATATAATACTGAATAGTTACTAAGTAGTCCCTCATTACCTTATGATTACTTACTCTTTTTATGTCCCTTCATACAAGGTGAAACATAATAGTGACTAATCCCCTAATACCTTATGTTTACTCACTCTTTTTGTGTTTACTAAAGTGATACATAATACTGAGTAGTTACTAAGTAGTCCCTTCAAATAAAGTAAAACATAGTATGTCAAATTGATAAGTAAAGTTGATCTTTGCTCATTATACCGGGGATGACGGACAATTCAACTAATTTGACAGTTACTCTATACTTTCAGTTGTTACTGCAATCTTCTGTCCAACTCTTCTTCATGATATCTTAGCGTTTTCATTAAATTTATTGTCGAATGTTCTTTTCACTTTTTCACAATTACTTCCCGTAAACCTTAAAGTCTGAAATTACTGAAATCAAAAATTAAGACTGAGCAGCAACAATTAGGTCATTTTCAGCCTCTCACGTTTCTCTGTCAGCAACATTATGGGTCGAAGCAATTAGCAGCGGTTGTTCTCTCATACCCCTGCTATGTAAGTACCCAGAACCCCTTTGTGCTTTTTAGCATTTTTGGGAAAAGCTGTGATTTTCTGTTAACACTCTTAGCAGATCTTTTACAGACTCAGTGGGACATTTGCCTTTTCCTCTGCTGAGTGTTTGGTCTGTTTCCTAACAAACCAAACCTGAGCCCAGTTGGCCCTTACAAACACGTGCCATGCCAGTGCCTTTATAAGAGCTGTGTGTGTGTGTTTGTGTGTGTGTGTGTGTTTGTGTGTGTTGCAAGAGGGTATCTGGTGTCTGGAAACCCATGAAATGCACAAATTGTTTGTCGAGTTATTTACTTATAATCGCAGCCCTCCTGTTTCTGACAAATCACAGCTGTGGAGGCATCAAGTGAAAAAGTAATCATTTATTTGTTGGGCAGCTGTTTGACTGTAACAAAGACGGAGAGCACCAGGCGCTCAGCAGGACGCTTCTCCACGCCAGGTGATCCAATACCGATCAAATCATGGAAAAAAGACATGGTGAATGGGTCACAGGCCACACACATAAAAGGAGAAGGAAAACACATGAATAAAGAATGCAAATACATGTTTTTTTGCTTTTTATATTTGATTTAATCATAGTTTTTTTCATAGTCATCACTTTCCTCAGTATTTTAAGTTATTGTAATAAGGGAAAAGACATTAATAACAGGTTCTTAGAATAATCCAACTCCGAATTGTTTATAAATTCTTAACAAATTAATTTGTCCAGATGCTCTGCAGCCCTTTCCCAGAAGGTCAGAGGTCAAACCAGTGCAGGTGTCTTCTTAATGAAAGAAGAAAGTGCTTAAAAATAATAAAATGTATATGAGCCTTTCTGCCAAATCGGTGACTGGCATCTTTGAGATCAAATCAAAATTGTCTAAAAATTGCCACCAAACCAGTCATGACTGAAACATGATGATGAAGTTTTGGTTAATATTTCATTTGGGGGAAATTAGTTATGCAAATTAGAAGTATTTTAATAAACTCCATGTCAGTTAAAATTCTGTAATGGGATGTTGTTTAAATACCAGCTGAAATATAACACGTTGTGATGTTTTTTCAAAAATAAAATGTTAAATTATCAACCCATCAAAGATGTTATTATAGTGTTTTGTTCAGTGCTTATTAAAACTAATAAATCCTTAACTTTTAAATCAGTATGATCAATTTTTTTTTATGATCAAATATTTTTAAAATCTCGATGTAAACAAGTTTCAAGTCAATATAAGCCTTTTTTATGATGATATTTATGATGATATTTTAGTAGCAACAAATTTGGGGGAAAGAAAAGTTATTCTAAAACTGTCAGAAAATTCGAGGAAGAAATGAGAATCAACTGTTCAATTATTTGCAATTTGTAGCTTGGATGTTATACAATTTTCATACAAAAATAAAAGCTCTGGGAAAAATACACTTTTATTTTAAGATTTTTTACCACTTTAACAATGATTAGTGAACTTATTAATCAAGCATCAGAACTTAATAAATGTTCTTATGTTCTCTCTGCTTCAATATTTTCAGTTTTCCTTCCTTCAGAATCACTTATTTCTCTGAGACTGAAGGGAAAAGAAAACACTTCGCCTGCTCTGTGAGGGAGCGTGTCTGTCTGTAGGATCAACTGCTCGATTATAAAGAATCTCTCTGGGCTCCATCATGCAGCGTGACAGTAAGGACACGGCCCTGGACCGGTGACAGCACCCATAAGTCTCCGCTGGGGCCCCGGGCGGGCTGTCTCATGACTCTATGCAGGTGCCTCCTGTTCCTGCCGCAGTCGCCAGCCAGTCAGACCCTTAAATGGCTCTCCTCCTCCTCCTCCTCGTCCTCCTCCTCTTCCTCCGTCTCCACTCGCATCCTCTCTAAGCTGAGCTCCATCACGTCACTCAGTAAGATGTTCCACAGCCATGAAGGGGCTTAGAGCACGACGCCATGTTTAGTCATTAGCGAGCAGGAGATCGTTGCGAGCCGGGTCTGGACGCGGTATCAAATGTCACATCTGACAACAACTAGAAAGAAGAGCTGCACGTGTGTGTGAGTGAAGGGGTAAAGGATCAAAGATAAAAGCATACTTCTGTTAACTTAAACTCCGGTGATAGTGCAGCATCAAGTACGCTGCTTAAGTAGAGATAAAACAGGCGAGATTTGAGAACCGGTTGGTGGTCTCCTGCAAGATGCATCAGCTGTTAGCTATCATGAAGCTACAACTCCAGTTCCAAAAAAGGGTTGGGATGTTGTGTAAAACGTAAATAATAACAGAATGCAATGATTTGCAAATACTTTTCCACGTGTTTTCAACTGAATACAGTACAAAGACAAGATATTTCATATTCAGGCTGTAAATATGCACTCATGATGCCTGCAACACGTTTCAGAAAAGTTGAGACAAGAGCTGCAGAAGACTGGGAAAGTTGTGTAAAGCTCAAAAACACCTGTTTGGAACATTCAGCAGGTAAACAGGTGAATTGATAACAGGTGACAGTATCATGATTTGGTACTACAGGCTCAGTCGTTCACAAGCATGGATGGTGTTAAGTTCACTACTTTGTGAAAGACTGCAAATAGTCGGTTTAATAATGTTTCTCAACACAAAACTGCAGGAATAGATTTCACCATCTACAATCCATAATATCATTAAAAGATTCAGAGAATCCAGAGAAATCTCTGCATGTAAGGGACAAGGCTGAAAACCAATACTGAATGTCTGTGACCTTTGACCCCTCAGGCGGCACTGCATTAAAAACTGAATTAAAAGCCCACATCATTGTATAAAGGATACTACATGGGCTCAGGAACACTTTGGAAAACTGTTGTCAGTAAACACAGTTTGTCTCGTAAGTTAAGACTCTAGCATGCAAAGAGAAAGACATATATCAACAACATCCAGAAACACTGCAGACTTCTCTGGGCCCGAGCTCATCTGAGATGGACTGACGCAAAGTGGAAAAGTGTGCTGTGGTCTGACGAGTCCACATTTCAGATTGTTTTCACAAATCATGGACGTCGTGTCCTCCGGGCTAAAGAGGAAAAAGGACCATCCAGACTGTTATCAGCGCTAACCTCAAAAGTGAATATAGATCAAAAAGGTTTTGCAGATCACTACATTCTTCTTTTATTTATGCTTTACACAACATCCCAACTTTTTTGGAATTGGGAACTGGCTGTAGCTTCATGTTTACCACTCAGATGTGCATGTGGTAGGCTATCAATCTTCTCATCTAACCCTCAGAAAAAAGGCAAATGTCAAACTCTTCCTTTAACAGTTATGCAGTTAGAGAGAAACTCTTTATAGATTCCTGGTCTCTGTTGTTTTATCACTCCGCAAAGCAATTAGAACTTTATTTATGAGTCAACAGCCGGAGACTTTTCACAACCTGGCAACCTTATTAATGATATACAATTGATTTATAGACTATTAAAAAAGTTTATTAAGCATTAATAAAGGGCAACTTATCAGATGGATAGATAGATAAAACATATTACAAAAACAGAGATAAAAACAGAGAAAAACACTCCTCACGGGTGTAAATCAGCGTTTTATGAACTATACGGCCTCGTAGGCTGATGCTGAAGAGTAAAAATCACCATAATAATAAATGTCATGAAGTTCAAAGGCGCTGCAGTTGTTTGATGAAGAAAACACACTTAGCGAGGTCTATTCATCAATCAAGCATCTGCTTCTGCCCAGTTGTGCGGTCAGAAGGAATCCCTGGCATGTGGAGTGTGGTTTTAAGGAGTGCTGGAAGCAGCCACCTCTTCAGTCTTGCTCAACAAACACAATGCCTGAATGATCCGACTTGACTCGGTGAGATGGCTGTGTGAAACCCATGGAGACACCGAGAGTCTGTGGTATTCTCCTTTAATTAATCAGAGTGAGGTGAGATCAAACGCTCCACTCCCACGGCTGGGTGGGGGAAAAAATATACTCGAACTGGGGAATTTAACTGGTTGCTGGGATTTTTGGAGCAGTGAGAAATGTTTGTTACTTTTATGTTTTTAATTTATTTATTTTTTTAATAAAGTGATAAGTGATGATAACCAAACACACACATCTCTGGGTCCTGCCCTCTCTTTTTTACAAACGGAGGGGCTTTATTAGTCCAGATGCATGCTTTTAAAAAGCTTGGGAATCTACAGCGCACTCTGTCAATTTCAACACCTGCGCTCCACTCCCTCATAAAAACCACCTCGTTTCACTCCCGAGGGTGACTTAAGGGCATGTGAGACGCTATCGCGTCCCTTCAGACTCCAACCGCAGGCCTCGCCGGCCCGCTGACATCCCAGAAGTCATCTGTGTTTATCGAAGGATCGCCGTCGTCATGGATTCTGAGGACTCTGAGATGACCTCACGATTACCGTCGAGATGGGCGCTGAAAAAGGCCCAAAGTAGTTGAGCAGAGCCGCTGATTGTGTAACGTTTTTATCAAGGAGATTTTCGATTTAATGAGATAAATATTTGAATGCCTGAATTGTCATAAACCAGCTCCACATTGAACTGTTAAAAGCTGTCAATTTGCATTCAGTGTGCAATAAAGTGGAGTTCAAACGGCCATCAGAGTTGATTTCAGATCATTTTGAACACCTGCTCCAAAGTCATATCAGCTGTACTGTAATTCTCCCAAATAGCTTCATTATAATTCTCAGCTGTTTTAAATGAACACTTGGTGACAGTGTCAAATTGGCTGCATGTGAACAATTATTTCTCACTGGACCAAATCAAAACTGCATTTTTACTGACTTTTCACCAGAGGTGGCAAAAGTGCAGGCATTTTGTACTCAAGTAGAAGAACAGATACTTGTGTAAAAAACAGATTCTGGTAAAAGTAGAAGAACTGATTCAGATTCTTTACTCAAGTCAAAGTGAAAAAGTTCAGGCTCTGAAATGATCTCAAAGGATAAAAGTAAAAAGTCGTCCTCCGAAGGACATTTTTTACTGACTGTTTCTGTGCAAAGTTAACTGAACCTCACTTTTTCTCCACAGTTGAGTCTCCCTCTGTGTCTGTCTTCTTTGTTTGTTTCATTTTTTTTTGTCTTCTTACATCTTTTATGTTGTTTTGTTTTGCTGTGTCTTTTTTGTCTTATGTCTTTTATGTTGTTTTTTGTCTTGTTACATCTTGTACATCTTTTTCATCTTGTTACGTCTTTTATGTCATGTTTGTGTGGTCACATCTTTAATGTTGTTTTTGTCTTGTCACGTCTTTTACCATTGTTTTTGTTTTGTTATGTGTCTTATATCTTTTAACTTGTTTTTGTTTTGTTTTGTCTTTTATACCATTTTTGTCTTGTTACATCTTTTATGTTGTTTTCAACTTATTACATCATTTTCATGCTGTTACGTCTTGGACATCTGTCTTGTCTTATCACATCTTTTACATTGGTTTTGTCTTGTTACGTGTTTTATATTATTTTTGTCTTGTTACGTGTTTTATATTATTTTTTTGCGTAGTTTTCTGGTGACGTCTTTTTTACGTTGTTTTTGCCTTGTTACACCTTTCATGTCATTCTTGTTTTGTTTCATCATCTTTGTCTTCTTATGGCATTTTACAAAGTTTTAGTCTTGTTATCTTCTGTTACGTTGTTTTCATTCATTCACTTTGCCATGCCTTTTATATAATTTTCGTCTTGTTATTTCATATTCCTCTTGTTGCATTAATTTTTGTCTTGTTTTAAACCCCTTTACATTGACAAAACAAAAATAATCAATAATAATTCTGCATTAAAACTGAAGTTTTTGAAAATGTAAGGTACAGATATTTGTGTTAAAATGTAGGGAGTAAAAGTAAAAAGTCGTCATAAAAAGAAATGCTCAAGTAAACTACAGATACCTGAAAAATTTGTACTTAGTTACTTCCCCTCTTTGCTTCTCACTGTATTTCACATCCTACATTAACACCCGCGTGACTCTCTGTACGTCTGAGGACGTATGTGCCTCCATTTCTCCTATATCAGCAGACTTATGTGCCCGAGATGTACACTAAAACTTTAAATGAAAAACCTGTTGACACGTCCACGGGGACGGGAGGAGAGCTGGTGGGACTGCAGCTCTCTCTTCGGCTCAGCTGGCCCGATAGCTAACGGGCTGCCATGAGGTGTTTAATGGCTGTGTGAAGTTCCCACAGGGGAATGGCTGCTGGGAACATGGATGGATCTGCGCCTCTCCCCCCTCGTCCTCCTCGCTCCCTCCTGCTCTACAAACACAGCTCCAGCCCAGTGATGGATGAAACAGGCCGGAGCCTACCTCGGCCTTATTTATGGGAGCAGAAAGCGCTCGCTCTCCCCGTCTGTCCGCACACGGCGCAGTGAATGCCATTACATGGTGGGGGGAAAGGAGGAGAAAAAAAAAAGACATCTGACATTGAAATGAACTACACGCTTGTAACAGTTCTTCTGGAGATAGGAAGTGATTGCAGTTTGTAATATGGACATTCCAGAGGTGGAAGTGAGGCAGACCACCAGAACTATCCTGAGCTGGTCTGCTGTTCCAATCACGTTCATCATCGTCCACACAGATCCCTGCTCGGGTCATGACCTGTGATGTTGTCTGCGGTGGCGCTGAGTGAGCTGATAGGACAGGCTGCTTTCATTTAACGGAGTTACCTGGTACTTTTGTTGACATGTACTATTTTTACACCAAAATTAGCAGGTATATGCTGGTTATTTAAACGCAGCAAAACCTGCTAAAATAGCTAGCAGAGCCTTTTCCCTTTTGCCATATTCCAATGGTAGTAATTTTCCTGTGATAGTGTTGGCAGATCAGGCTGTTTTCTGCCAAACTGGGCCATTTTGGGTTGCATTGTGCGGGTTTAAAATGGGTTTGGGCGGGTGGACAGAATTTGGGGATTTCCGTTTTTTTCAGCTTGTTACATATTTTACATCATTTTTGTGTTGTTATGTTTTTTTTTGGCATTATTTTCCTCTTTTTCTGTCTTTTTCTGCCATTTTTGTCTTACTTCGTCTTATTGCATTGTTATTGTCCTGTTATGCCTGTTATATCTTTTCTCGTTTTTGTCTAGTTATTGTCGTCTGGTTATATCTTTTACAACATTTTTGTCTTGTTACATCTTGATAGGTCGTTTTCTTATTGTTACCTCTTCTTATGTCGTTTTTTTCCTGTTACTGTTTTGGGTTGCACTGGGCGGGTTAAAATAGGTTTGGGTGGGTGGACAGAATTTGGCAGGTGGACACTCAGCACAGTTTTGATATGATCAAAACGCACATACACACATACACACACTAGCAAGCTGCTAGTGTGTGTGTGTGTGTTCTATTTTTTCTACTCTGATACTTTCTCCCCAGTGTTGCCAGCAAATATTTTCAGATGAAGGTGCTATGTTCAGGTTGATTTGTTGCTAAAAGCTGCTAAATGTCATTCAAATTGACTGGCTCTCTCCATGAAATATATGATGTGAGATTTGATGGTTTGGATTTGTGTATTTTTTTATTGGCTTGGGCTATAGTTACCTAGCTAGTGAACATAAAACAACAAGAACAACAAGGTATAATTAAGGTGTACTGTATGATTTGTATCCTTCAGAGGGAAAATATGTTCAATTTACCATTTCCATTGCTAAAAGTTTCAAAATAATCAAAAAATAACTTGCTAACTAACAATTAGCTCATTATTTCACTCACTAAAGGCCAGTAGGTTCACACAGTTTGTCAACATCTGTACCATCGACTCCCCCCCTTCAAATGTCAGCACTGTCAAGATGCTTTGCTGTTGGTCAAGGGTGCTAATTTGTGAGTCACAATTCACCAGAGTTGAACTCAGAAATCCACTGATCCATTAAAATGAATGGATTTTGCGGTTTTATATGTGGAACCGAGCTGTTATGGGGAAAATTTTCCACAATATTTTGGATGCAGGGATTTGCTCCCATTCGGCCACAAGCACATTCATGAGGTCAGGCACTAATGTTGGGCTCCCAGTCGGCGTTCCAATTCGTCCCAAAGGTGTTGGTTGGGGTTGAAGTCCGTGCTTTGTGCAGACGGCCTCCCTGACACTGTTGCAACAGAGTTAGAAGCACAATACTGTCTATAAATATAAACATTAAGATTCATTTGTTATTCCGTTAATTGGCATCAAGAATATATAGTGGACGGAGCTTCCAGGTCTGAAAGTGAAGCCAATGTGGAAGTTAAACCTTCGTTTTATCTAACAGCCAGCAGGGGGCAACTGAACTGGCTGCAAAAGAAGTCTGATTGATGTCTATGAGAAAATGACTCTACTTCTGGCTTTATTTCTGACCTCAGTAAACAGTTTCCTAATGATTTTATGGTCTGAATAATTAGTTTCACATCCTTTTCAATACAAGATCATGTTTATTTTGTAAATTATGGTCCCACTTAGAATAAAATAGACAATAAAGCAGGTATGCTTTATGCTGCCCCTAATCATGCCCCACATTGGTTCAGACCACTGCCAACCTCTAGCCATGTGTCTCTTTTTACTGCCAAAATATTTTATATTTTTGTTAAGTGACATGTGACAAGTCTTGAGAGTTACTCAGACCAGGGGGAAAATGAGAAATGTGCACAAATTTATTATTTTGTAATTTATTCCTATACATGCTGTAATCTTAGTCAGCACTCCTCTGGCAGCAGCACAGCGTCTTTCTGTTTCCCCTCACACAATGCGCCTCAGGCAGAAGACAAGTGTTGGTGAAGTTACTGAAATGTAGTAATTAGTTACAGTTACTAGTTGCTTCTCTCAAACTACTGTAGTTATTTTATTTATTTTATTGTGGCTATATTGTTTTAGTGCTAGCTATAACGTTGCAACACATACATGAACCCCCTCATCCGACTGCTCTGACTGGGACAAGTTTATTGTCCCCAGCAATCGTGGTATGAAATATCTGCTCTGGCTGACTGAAAGTTGCTGTCAGAGCTTCCTGGTATTTGAGTTCTCAGTTAGATAATCAGGATAGAAGTTCAGAAATAAATATCCTTCCCAGCTCCAGTGTCTTGTCCAAATATGGTCACGTCTGGCTCCAAAAAACCCAGATGGCGATGGTATGAATGTCAAAACTCAAAGGCTTCAGAGCAGAGACATCACGACAAGTTTACACTTGATTGGAACTGAAGGACCCAGTCAATAAAACAAAAACAGTCCCAGACTGAGAGGTGTCCAGATACTTTTGGCCAGTGTATGTATGGGTGGTGTTCTGGTCCTGGGTGGGCCATCGGTGCCTCAAACTGTGACCTGAGCCGTTTCAGACCTGGAGTCTGGTCAAAGAGTCTGACAGAGGCGGGGGGCCTGTTAGCTTTACAAGAGGGTCTGTGTTTTTGTGGCTTTTAAAGGAGGATTACACAACAGTGTGCACAAGTGGCTCTCCACTCTTGGAATTCCTCTCACAGAAAAACAAGTTTTGTTTTTAACATCGGAAAGTACCAGATTACAAAACGCTTCAAGTTAATCAGAAAAGTATGAGAGGAATTGTAAATCGTATTGCACTTGCTTATGTGGTTCTTCTCTTAGCTTCAGTTCAACACTTCGATAAGCGCTTCATCCCCGTCCAGACTGAGAGAGACGCAGTCTGCACCAGACTCTGAACACATCATTTATGTCACAGAGATTGGAGAGAAAACACAGCATCTGCACTGGGTGATTAACTGTTGACACAACAGCAATCAGGTTTTATTTATTGGGTGTATTTCTGAACATGCTTCTGCTCCTGCCAAGTTGCTGCTAAATATGATTGATCATGTCATAAAAATCTCATCCCCATGGATGTAGCCATCTTTCAAGAAGGTGTTTGGCCTTGCCGGCTGGCAGTCATATTTCATTTGGCGTTTGAGCGGTGTTATTTAAATTTGATGGGAAAAAAAGCTTGATTTCTGTAAGCAAAATAGTGCAGAGACATGCAAGTTCTCCGCCAAAGTCAATGATATGCTCTGGGTTTTCCTGCAAAGTGCTGCTTTTTGACGTCCCGTGATTGAGGCGCCACACACAGTAGCCTGAGATGGTTTTGTAATGCATTTAATTATCTATTTTCTTCTAGGTCACTTGTCCGCAAAAGGGCCCTTAGGCATCTGCTGGGTGAATCAACTCTCCCCGTCTAGTCGTCTTCAGTGGAGGTAGAAGATGTACCGTTTATCCCGCGCTCCTTCCTGCTGGGTCTGATATGCTGACTAAGGAAGCAATCTCAGCGCACTGTGATAACGACGTGAGACGATCCAAGGCCTCTCCGAGCAACAGTGAAAATCAGGCATGTGAATTCAGCTGAACAAACCCGAGAAAGGCAGGAAGAGATTGTCGCCCTCGTTATTTTGCTAGAGTGATGGAAGCACATCATTGTAAACGTCAAAAGGCTGCGGGTTATATATCATCTTAAACAGTAAAAACAAAGGCTGTGGGTTATTTTTGAGTCGGGTCCCGGGCTTCTACTGATCTCAGTGAGAATTTGGAGATGATGCAAAGACTTCTGTAGACAGACAGATGGTGGACTGTGCATCATAAAAAGAGACACTTTCTCATAGAAGTAAAACATGGAGTTGTCCCCACCGATAAATTATTCCTAAATGGATTGTGTGAGTCTGAAATATATATTTAGAAGTCAACAACACTTTTGAAATAATTTAATTTACGGATTTATAAATAATAAATGTTCATGTTATGGGGAAAACAAGTCATCTGTGGCAAACGCAGGTTAGTTAATGATATTATTGAGTAAATGATGTGTGCCGATTGTTCTTGTGGATCAAAGTGAATCAAAAAAAGAGTCTTAGTGATGGTGTTTGTAAAGTTTTTACTGGGAAAAAATGTAGTCCTACCATAAAACACCTGTTTTTAAAATGGAGTTTGGTTCAACAGTCCGTACACTGCCAGACTGCCAGGAGCAGAGGGTATTTTAATGTTAATAATTCACATAAATTGAGACGACCAACCTTCTAATAATGAACCTTATCAACAGCATAAGGTAACACAGGAAGTGGAGCTAAAACCAAATTGTTCTCTACCTGTTTCTCTCTTCTTGTAGTAAAGATGGTTGCATAACAAGAGACAGCAAAGAAGACTCTGTTTTGTTGAAGTGACAGAAGCACATCATCGTAGATGTCAAAGGCTTTGAGTATATATATATCATAAACAGCAACAACAAAAGCTGAGGGTTATTTCTGAGTCGGTTCCCATGCTTCTACTGATCTGAGTGGGAATTCGGAGACTCTGCATCACCATCATCATCATAAAGAGAGACACTTTCTCATAGAGCTTATTATGTAATTTAAGATATATATCTAGAAGTCAACTCTGCTTCTGAAATAATTAAATTTGCAAATATATAAATAATAAATAATAAGTCATCTTCCTGTAGAGGGATGAAAACAATAGAGGGATGTTTTTGAGATTTTGCATTCACAAGACTCTGGCCACAGCTTTCTCTGGTGTGGAGGCATAAAAAAAAGTTTTTTTCAAAAATTGTGAATTACAGAGGTCCTTCTGCATTCACTCATGAATGAGTACAAAAAATAATAGGATGATTGGTCTTGTAGTAATCGAGAATAGCCGCAGACAAGCTCACGCACATAAACTCGCAAGTGATAGCATGATAATAAAATAATAAACAGCATGAAGTAGCGTAGAAGCTAAAATCAGCCTGTTCACTTCTTTTAGCTTGTAGTAAAAAAAAAAGGTTCCATAATAAGCACAAATAGTGATCAAAATAGACCCTTCACCAGGAGATTATCACACTCAGTATTTAAAGAAATAGAAGCACATGACTGTGGATATCAAGGCTGTGAGTTATATATCATCATAAACAGCAACAACAAACGCTGAGGGTTATTCTTGAGTTGGGTCCCAGCCTTCTACTGATCTCAGTTGGAATTTGGAGATGATGCAAACACTTAATGTTTTAAATGGAAAAGTTCTCCGCAGAAAGACAGATGGTAGACTGTGCGTCATGAAAAGAGACACTTTTCTCATAGAAGTATTTTATGAACAATTAGCCTTAGCTGTCATAACATTAATAATCCTGCCCACGCCCCAGTATCAGACTACTCTCTGCTCTCACACCACACATCCCCCTCAGAAGACCGTTTCCATGAGAAGTGATTATTTGATAATCGTGCCCAGCTATCAATTATACTGTTTGCCAAGAAGAGCGAGAGCTGCCAAGAACAATTTTTTTTTTTTTTTTTTTTTTTTGAAGAAAAGATAAATTTTCTAGGAAAATATTACTTTAGTAGACTTGACGGATCCTCCCAGAAACATTTGTTTCACTACAACACTGTAAACCCCAGTTCATCCATGTCATAAAAAGGTTGAAGACTGTCAAAATGACATGAAAACTTTATGTCCACTTGTCACAAACACACATTCCTTGTGGAATATACATTTTCTGAACGAGCTCTGATTTTTCAGTTCACATTATTAATATTTATAAAGTCAGTGTAGCTTAACTAGTTCAAGACCAATTAAAATTCCCATGAAACGGCTAGCTGAGTGTTTATTGGTCACATGTTTCCTGTAAAACAGGCAGCTAGAGAGGGACCGTTTGCTACTGATTGTCGCGGACAATGATTAGCGATTACAGTAGCTAATAGCGTCCATGGATATAATGATAGGAAGGAGAGCGGTCATAGCTGATTCTTCCAGGAACAAAACTGGCTAAAGTACCAAGGTGTCTTTTTCTCTGGGTTGATTCCCAGCGCCACAAGGCTGAAACACAGGCAGCCAAGGTAATTGTAGCAGTTAGCCACCGCTAAATGAGCTAACCGCAGTTAACCATTAGCTAACCTACTTTAGCGAGTAAAGCTATTTTCCCTGTCCACAGACAACCTCAGTACTGTATTCCCTGTCGGTTGGTTGCTGAGCCCAGTTCTGTTGCCCGCTAACAGCTGCTAACAATCACTGCTAGCTACTTTAGAAACAAAGTTAAAGCTACATCTGTCCATCAGGACAGTTTGAAGACATCAGAGGGGAACCAGAAAATATTTCCTCAATAAAATACGATCATGTTTCATCCAAATCAGTGAATAAAGTTATAAAGTTGGGTTTTTTTCTGCAGTGAGGCCCCCAGAAACACTCCAGCCCCTATGGACCAGTCACAAGCAACAAAGACTTTTGGGAAAAGTGGTTGTAAAAATATGTACTTTAATTATTTGTTTTATTGAACAAGAAATAGGCTATATGTCAAACGAACATAAAAAACATTATGTTCACTTGATATACTAAGAAGACATTATGATAACAAACAAAAAAACAAAATTGTTTTGCTTTCTTAAAATAAACGGCATTGACTTTTTATTTTCTTGTACCCACAGTTAAGTAAAAATGAGTCAAAGCAACATTTACTTTTAGTGTGCAGGTACAGCATATGAACAGACTTCCCAGCATGCATTGCATGAGAGTTAAAACTCTCCTGAGACCTGTCTTTTTTATAGTTTGTGATGGAAACTTACTGTGTGTTTCTAATACATTTTAAGACAAGTCATGTTAGTTCAGCTAACTTAATTCGATCGGTTTTACAAAATAATTACAATAAAACAAATAAAATTTAAAACCAATTATTCAACCAAAGTTCAGTTAGGTGTTTACAGTGACAGTTTGACCACAGAAACAACATGTTTTCAGGAACCTTCTTTACAACGTGGGTCAAGACTGGGACACTGAATCAGCCATACAGTTCCAGAGGCTCTTTGACATCTGATAAGGGCTGGAGAGCTGAATTGATCCTGATCTTAAACTCTCCTAAGCTGGGGGAGATTGTGGAGATATCTGCCTCAGCCTCTCATGGGTCGCGCACCCACAGGCCACACGGATAGGAAGCAATTTCCTCTGCACTTGGAGCTGATTGCGTTGAGCTGGTCCAATGGGGGTCAGAATGAAGCGGGGGAAAAAAAAAAAAAAAAAAAAGAAACTGACGCCTGATTAATCAGCAGTGGGCCTCAAAAATAAAACAGCTTCCATGTGGGGAAAAAAGCTGAATTTACTGACTGTTTATATCCGTGTGTGTATTAGAGGGATATTATCAAGTTCAGGGTGAAAGATGCAGCGGTGTAATGCTACGCTTGCGCCCTAAAATAACCTCCTCAGCTGAGGAACTATGACATAAACATACAAACAAGCACAAAGGCACCGTCCTGTCTGTGGAAGTAGCCATAAACCCTCAGGGAAAAAAACTCCAGTTTGTTGTTCTGGGAAGGAGAATACGCCACTGTTTACTTCTCAATCCTGCACGGTCTATTTTGCAATGCCAGTGAACTGAGCGTGGTGTCTGTGGTTTTTCAAGATAGGCTACAGTAGATACAACATCCTCCTCAAGGGAGGGCAGAGCCGCTGGCAAGGCAGGAAGTGCACCACAGTTGTGCCCTTAAGGGAAAGTTCCTCATTTAAAGCTAAGTGTGACGCAGCAAATTATAAATATATAGCAGTTACGCTTGCAAAAATTAGTTCAGCGATCCAAACAGCAAGTTGAAGCCACAGACTGTATAATAAATATGTCAAAAGCCTGTTTAATATCTATGTTTGAGGTGAAGCTCTGCAGGCTGCAGGAACACCGCGGGACCACAGGATGCATGCAACATCGTAAATGGACAATAACAAGTGACAAGGAGTCCTCCACTGTAAGTTGACCAGCTATTTATAATTGTCAGTTGTCCTAAAATTTAAAATTAAGAATGGTATCCTGAAAACAAAAGCCCACTGCTCTGAAAATACACACAGGACTTCGAGTGAGTGACTGCCTGTCTCACTGCCTGCCAAACTCCATTAACATTTTGCTCAATTTAACCGTTACAAAAATCCACTCCTTCTACAAGATTATTAATAATTTCTTATGGCTCATAAACGACTCTTACTAATTTGGCGAACATTCGGCTTTATTTTGAGCTTTTGAAACAGCCAAACAAAAACAATTATTCTGGCCCAGACATTCCACCACTGGTTTTGCCTTTGGAGCCTCAATGAGTTGCCCTAAAATTTCTTAAATTCACCATATTTACACAGCGACCATTTTCCTCTGACGTCTGTGTTCCAGGCAGCAAGTCGTAAAAATGTAGAGAATCTTATAAATCATCATCATTTCACCATTTTCCTATTGATCAGCAACTGAAAAGACAATAGATAGTGAAACACTGGGGGGACATTGGGTAATATATCAAGCTAAAACAACATATTTGATGATCCAGTGGACGACAGCTAATCTTAGCTACCTAGCAACAATATTGATCGTGTGGTTACATCTGGTGTGTTTCACTTCCAGACTTAAATAAATGTGTGTTGCTGCTGTGTGTTGATATTTCAGAAATAATGTACAACTTTGCAACTGTCTCATGTGACACTATCAAACAGTAGCATTATCTAGGAAGTGTCTGAAAGCTAACATTAGCTGTTGTCTAATGAAAGCTAATGGGTTATCAAATATGTTTTTTAGCTTGAAATATGGTTTGATGTCCTGCCGGATTTTCCTAATTTTCACTTCCATTGTCTTGTCAGTTGCTGATCAATGGAGAAGTGGTCGAATTATGAGGATTTGTCAAATTCTCTCTGCTTTAATGACTTGAAACCTGGAATTATCAACCCTGACCATGATGTCAGAGGAAAATGGCCGCCAAGTGAATATCAGTTCCAGGCCTGGCTACTAGTTAAGTGAGCATGCTCAGCCGCTAAGCCAGTGCGGTGATATAATGCCCCAGAAATGAATCTAATTCAAACAGGACAAAGACGCTGTTGTCATCGGCGAGCTCCTGTCCAGAGAGCTTTGTCACGATCAGAATCGGCTGTAATTTGCCCCAAAATTTATGAGTGGAAGGGGAAGGGAGGGTCCAGGGAGGGAGGGATCACCAGTCATGGTCTGGCTGGCACCACCACATTAGTACAATCAGCATCATTGTGGTTAGCGACGATGACATCAAGAAAATTGGTTTGATTCACCCTCTGTATTTATTTCTGTAAAATGCAAGGGGAGGTTTTGGTTAGAGACTGACTACTGCCTGTCATAAATCTGTTTCTCATGGGCTGCATAATCCCCGACTTGCCATGTCTACCACCCACGCAAATACTTTGCTTCTGTTTAAAAATCATCCGCAGCGGATTTAATTGTTTCTGTGCGCTCTTAAAGGAGGCATGCTTTAACGATCCCTCGACTCATTGTATTTTTCATAAATGCAGGCTGATTTAACTCGACTTATTGGAAACATGCTTCAGCTCAAGTGCTTTGGGTGACCACCAGTTTTAGTGAGTGTGTGTGTGTTCTGTGTTTAGTCTGTGTGACAGTGTGCATACATGTAGAGGGTTGGGAAGGTGGCTTTTAAAATGTGTTCCAATACAACTGATTAACTGTTAAGAAATATAGTCACTAACCTAATCCAAGTATCACAATATTAAAGTAATGTAGCTTGATTATTTTTCGTCACTATTAGATTACCTCAGTACCAAATATGGTGAAATTGTTTAGACCAATATAATGTTTGTTATAGGTTTATTAATTATTTGTTCAGCTATTCCTTCCTTTGTTTTGTGCAAATGAATGTTTAGATTAATCGCTGCAATTATACACATTTAAAAGTACTATGTTAAGTAATGTTATGCTATTCACACCTCACATCCTAAAATATTCCTCAGTAGAAGTAGTATTGAGTTAGCCAGCTAACTGGATTTCTGTGTAGCTAATGTTAGCAGTTGTTCTGTGCAGCTTATGTTAACAGTTGGTCACTGTAGGTAACATTAGTGGTTGGTCTGTGTAGTTAATGTTAACAATTTGTCTGTGCAGCTAACATTACCAGTTGTTCTTTCCAGCCAATGTTAGCTGTTGGTCTGTGCAGCTTATGTTAGTGGTGGTCCATAGCGCTAATGTTAGTGATTGGTCTGTGTAGCTAATTTTAGTGGCTGGTCAATGTAGCTAATGTTACTGGTTGGTTTGTCTAGCTAACATTACTGATTGGTCTGTGTAGCTAACATTAGCAGTTGGTTTGAGTAGTTAATGTAGCATTTAGTCTGTGTAGGTTATGTTAGTGGTTGGTCTATGTAGCTAACATTAGTCATTGGTCTGCGTAGCTAACAGCGGTTGGTCTGTGTAGCTAATGTTAGCGGTTAGCCTGTGTAGTAAATGTAGTGGTTTGGCCCGTGTAGCTATACTTGCGGTTGGTCCATGTAGCTAACATCAGCAGTTGGTCTTGTAGCTAATATAGCGGTTAGCCTGTGTAGTTAATATTGTGTTGTCCTGTGGCTACATAGTGTTGGTTGTGTAGCTAAATTAGCGGTTAGCCTGTGTAGTTAATATTTGTGGTTGGTCCCTGTGGCTAACATTAGTGGTTGGTTTGTGTAGCTAACATTAGCGGTTAACCTGTGTAGTTAATATTTGTGGTTGGTCCACGTAGCTAACATTAGTGGTTGGTTTGTGTAGTTAATGTAACATTTGGTCTGTGTAGGTTATGTTAGTGGTTGGTCTATGTAGCTAACATTAGTCATTGGTCTGCGTAGCTAACAGCGGTTGGTCTGTGTAGCTAATGTTAGCAGTATGTCCTTGTAGCTAACATTAGTGGTTGGTCCGCGTAGCTAACATAGCGTTAGCCTGGTATAATGTATTTGGGTCTGTGTATATGTTAGCTATCCTTGTAGCTAATTAGGGGTTTGGTCCGCGTAGCTAACATTAGCGGTTAGCTGTGAGTTAAGTGTGTTTGCCTGTGTAGCTAATACTTGCGTTGGTCATCTAGCTAACATACTTGTCGTAATCCTGCTAGTAATTCCCCTTTTTACTAATGTATCTGTATCTGTATCTTTTTTTCTGTAACTGTAATGGAATATTGTTTCCTATTTTCTGGATCCTAATTATGTAATCCCATTACATGTAGTCTGTTACTCCCCAAGCCTCTACATAATATAACCGGTTAAAACTGAAAATACAGCTCAGACCATTGCTCAAGAAATGCATCTAGTTTGCTCAGACACCATCTGGAGAGGACATGTCTGCTGATGGAAACTCCTGAATGTCACAAAATGAAACAGACATACTTGAGACATGATGAGAAGCAGCGAACTGCGGTACCTCGAAGCCATTTTGCGCTCCACCCTGGGAGTGAGCGCTGGGCTCAGCTTGTCGAGACCTGGGTCATCGTCTTTGGAAAATGACCAGTTGACAGTTCGGAGGAGTGACTCAGCTCATTTCGTATGAATTTAAACAAATTGATTAAATGTGTGGACGTCAAACAGCAAACTGGGACTTTGTTGTAACTGTCGAAACTTCTTGAACATGCTGTTTGTGGTTTTCTTCTGTCAGACTTAATTTAATAACATTTTATCCATTAATATTTATGCTTGTTGCATGAAAGTGTTCATTTAATTCCTTAAATTCAACTGGGAACATTTTATTGAGATTAAAATGTCTTTGTCAAGAGAGGCCTCACAACATCAGGACCATTCACATGTTAGATGGTAAACTGCTCGATATTTCCACTGAATTGAAGAAAAGCTAATTCTACCAGTCTTACTGAGATTTAACAGCTCAGTCTGCAGCTCTCTGTAGATTTTAGCCATTGTTGGATTTTCATTCATCAGTCTGCATGACATGAAACAATCTTAACTAGCAAGAACTATAAAAGACAAGCTAATTGTATGCTAGCTGTTCAGCGTGAAATGACAGTGGACCAAAGTAATTAAGTGAACATTTAGCTAGGTAGCAAGAAGTGAACAGTCAGCTGCTTCTCCAACAAGATAGAGATATTTCTCCAAGTTGAGGATGGATCAAATGTGAAAAAGCTCAAGATAACAAGATCACATGAGAATCCATCTTACCAAGTTTCAAGTGTCTGCACCAAAAGTGGTCAGATTTATCAGAACTGGAGAGTATTTTTGAAAGAAGAGAAAAGAACGACACTGAAGGATTTTATTGACGGAAAAGATGTTTCCGCTCTTCTCCCGAGCGGCTTCGGCAAGAGTTTGATGGGTTGAAATCAGCCATGTTAGATGTGATAGACAGATGGTTCATCCAATCACCTGCCAAGTGTTTTTTGAAAGTACCTGCCCTTTTCCATACAGTTTCCAAGGACAGCTTCCCAGGCATCTGTTTGCAAAATAATGTGCATTTATTATTTTGTTGCTTTCATTCTTCAAAATTCACCTGAAGGCAGGAAACAAAGTCAACGAACCCTTGACTCACCCTCTTTTGCTGAGCTGTTGCATTTATTCTGAAAAAAGTCTAAGGCTTATTAGAAATGTTTGTTAAAGGCCACTAAAAAAGATAAGATAAGAAAGATAAGATAAGATAAGATATTCCTTTATTAGTCCCACAGTGGGGAAATTTCTAAAAAAAAAAGGAATACTATTTAAACAATGATATCAAACAATAAAAAATACCATCCTTATGCTGACATATGAAGTGAGCCACACGTCATAATGTTGAGAAAGGCTCTGTTCCAACATAACGGTTTGCAGCATGTCAAATGTGGGTCTACAGATGTTTTAATTGCTTTTGTATGTGGGGGAATCGACCTTGCTCATGTCAGCTTTAATTGAGTCGTCAGTTCCGTTGACCTCAAGCTAATTGCCGCCTGACAGGTTGTGTAAACTCTTGATCCTACACGTGTTAGATCAGCCTTTACATGCACCCTTCAGTCACACACAAAATAACACACACCTACCACGAAGTTTGCAGCAAACCAGGGCTCAATGTTGGGCTAGTGGGTCAGAAATCTAATTTTGTTCATGCCTGTCTACAAATTGTTTTATTTATTAGCAGTTTAATCTAGGGTGCAATGTCTGTGTTGTTTTTTAAAGACCAAGGTGATGTCTTTAAATGTCTTGCGCCTTCAACACAAGTAATAATAGTACACAAAGTAGTGGTGCCCAAAAATAAAATACCAATATTTGTTTATATTTTGGCAAATTAGCAGCACTAAAAGTTGTCAAATTAGCCATTAGCAGTTCCTGTTTGCAAGATATACATGTATGTACAGACAGCTATTATTGAAGTGATACTGAAGAAAACTTAAAAACTTGAAACTTGAAACTTTTATAGGCTGAAACATTATTTTCTGCTATTTTACTTTAACAATCATGGTACTCCTGCACATTTGGAAGAGACAAAGTGTTTGCCATTGGCAAGCTCACCACTAGATGCCACTAAATTCTACACACTGGTCCTTTAAGGGAGTGAAAAAGTTGGTAAGTTAAAACCAAACTTTAGCAGCGTGACCAAAAATCATAGAAGTGAGATACCTCTAAAACAGAGACACTGAATTTACATTTTCGTTAATGTTTCTACAAGGTACAAAGTCCATAAGGTGGTCATTAAGTAAGGAAATGCATTCTGCGTCCAGAACCTTGGGGCTTGGTGTGGTTGTTTAGAATTGTTTGTTGACAGCCCTGTTTCCTATCTCCTGCACCTCCTGTTGTCCTGAGCACATATGGTTGGCTCGCCTCACTGCATGCCTGGCCTCAGCTGAGAGACTGAGGCTTACATGGCTCAGTGGAAGCCCCTGACCCGTACAGTGCTACTGTCCATCTCCGGAGACGTGTTGCCTACTTCTGCATCTTTATATGGATCTATTTCATCACGGACACTAGATGTTTGAAAAAACACAGCCTAAGTGCCCTCTTCGATGGCCCTGGGGTAGATAAAACGTGATAAATGCCCTCTATAGTGCCCTTCCAGTGCACAAAACGTGTGGAAAACCCTCTGGAGTACCCTTCCTGTACAGAAAACTTGCTAAAGTGCCATTTAGAGTGTTTAGAGTGGACAAAATGCATTCAAGTCCCCTATAGAATGCACTTCCAATGGACAAAACATAATACAGTGCCTTCCAGAGTGCTATTCCAGTGGAGAAAATGTGCTAAAGTGCCATCTAGAGTGCCCTTACAGTGGAGAAAATGTTTTAGTGTCTGCAAGAGTGTGCTTCCAGAGGACAGAATGTAATAAACTGCCCTCGAGAGTGCCCTTTAAGTGGACAAAATGTGATAAAGTGCCCACTAGAGTGCGCTTCAGATGGAAAAATGTGATAAAGTACCCTCTAGAATGTGCTTTCAGTTGACAAAAAGTGATAAAGTGCCCTCTAGAGTACATTTCTAGTGGACAGAATATGAGAGTGCCCTCAAAAGTGCGCTTCCAGTGGACAAAATGGGATAAAGTACCCTTAAGAGTGCCCTGTAATTGGACAAAATGTGACAAAGTGTTCTCAAGCGTGTTCTTCCAGTGGACAAAATGTGGTAGAGGTGGCTTCAAGAGTGTGCCTCCAGTGGAAACGTGATAAAATGCCCTAAAAGTGGCTTCCATGGACAAACATGATAAAGTGCATCACAGCCTTCAGTATGCTGGTGCCCCTGGTGCCTTTGTTATTTTTCGCCCCTGCCCCTCAAACAGTCAGAGTCACCACTGTTCTCTCTTGACCGCGAGAAGTGAATAACAACATGAAACACTTCTCAGGATGCCGTCTGGATACTGAAGTTAACATCGGAGGACATCTTTGGTCTCGCCTCCGTCCTGACCCCGGCTTCTCCGTCCCCTGCTGAGAATACACCCTCAGGAAACACCGTCCACCTTCCAAAGCCTGCGCCGTTTGGGGAACACAACATTAGTTGAACTTGTGCTTTCCTGCGTGTTCCTCATTCCTTTAGGCAGCCAGACATGTCTTCTGGTTTCCATTTGTTTTAAGCTATTAGCGCTCATGACCTGATAAGGGAGTGGTTGGAGGAGCACAAACATCCGTCTCCGAATACATCCGTCATCGTCCATATGTGTTTGACTTCAGCAATAATATCCGCTCCTGGAAAAAGTTTGAGTGGAGGGCCCGGAGGTGAAACTACCGGGGTGTAGAAGCATTTTATGTAATCCTTAAATGAAAGGTCTGGATATTATGTGTTTGGTAAATATATTCCATCTTAATAAATGTCTTGGACAGCCAGAAACATTGTTAGGCAATTCAATTGGACTGGCAGCTGACCAGAAACACAGCCCTTTAAAGACTTTTATAGGGCTAAGTTTCTGGCATGTGAGAGAAAGTGCTTCTCATGCTATGAATGTCACCTCAAGTCAGTTTCCACTGGTGCTTTCTGCAGTCAACAGAAGAGATTTTTGTAAGACGAATACCACTGGCAAAAACACGCATCAGTCAAACATCTCTTTATTTGCAGATGATAAACAAGCTATTTTATTTGACTGTCTCTTCTGCGTTTGGCAGAACATCAGTTATGTCTGTGTTGACAGTGCCTAAGCCATTCAAGTGGCCGCCTTCGAGACAACTTTCTGGCTTCGTGCTAAACAACAAGTCTTGTGCTGCACAAAGCTGAAATGGGATATTTTACTGATGTATTGTGTGAGTACAAAAGAGGGAACAGAAACATGCATTTGTGAGAGGCATCTCAACGTTTACTCCACCACGTAGGTCCTTTTCCTCTGTCAGCTGAGTTTAACTGGAGACGTGGCGAGGTGGAGACAAGTTAATTCTCACTGCACTGACAGCAGCACAGAGCTTTGTTGGGAAACAGCGATTATCTTTAGAAATTATCAATTGAAAGATGAGGTTAACACAAACGGGGTTGCATCAACAAAGATTAAATCTAAGATTAGTTCTAATCAGAGTTAACAAACGGTTTAAAATGAGTAAATCCAGATTAATCAGAGAAGCAGAGCTTTTTGATTAAGCAAATTAAATAAGTATTTCAAAGAATGTGACTGTTGTCTGGAATAAAAGTGTGTTTGTGTGTGTGTGTTTGGTGTTCTCTATTCCTTGACAAAGTCTTTTGTCTGCTAGCTAGCTAAAACGTTAACAAAACATAATATTGTTTGGTAGTGAGTTAAAAAGTTAAAACATTACATTGTTTGCTAGCTGGCTACAAAGTTAAAATGTTACATAATTTGCTAGCCAGCTAAAAAGTTAAGAAAACATTACAATTTTTGCTAGCTAGCTAAAAAGTTAAACTGTTACATTGTTTGCTAGCTAGCTAAAAAGTTAACAAAACTTTCACTGTCTGCTTGTTAGGTCAAAAGTTACACAACGCTACATTGTTTACTAGCTAGCTAAAAAGTTTGCAAAATGTTGTATGCTAGCCAACTTAAAAGTTAACTGAATGTTTTAAGGTTTGGTGCAACAGAATTAAATTTATTCTGGGTTTAGAATAAAAAAAAACTAACCTGAGATTTAAGAAGAGGTTTAATTTGAACTTTTATTTTTAAATAATTTTAAAGTTTGGTGCAACACAATATAAAGTTCAAAATGAATCTTTGTTGTGCAACAAAGCCATAGAGAACCGACTGAGGGTCTGATGAACAGCGTTATTCTTTTCCTGCAGGTCACACATATAATTTTTTCTCCCACATTTGGACAAAGGAGGCCAGTTATCATTTATTGTGGTCAGTATGTCAGTTCTATAAATATTCCTCATAGAGGCCATGAGTCAACCATGAGTGTTTGTGAACTCTTGGCGTTGTGTGTACCTAATTGAATCCGGTTTCTTACACAGAGCAGGACCCTCGGGGACTTCTGCACCTGGTATTCGAAAACTCCATCGATGACACTCACATTTAGGCCTGAACAAAGTGTCGTGGACTTGTTGCATTTGTTGAATATAGATCATCCATGACTTCTCGTGTGCTGCAATATTCCCCAGGTCTGTACGGGTCACCACCAGGTCGCTGTGCATGCACACAGTAACACCGGCAGATGCTTTGTCAGCATCAATATATTTAGGTAGCACTCACGAACCGCTCTTAAGTACGTGTTCCTGACTTTCCTCGGGTTCCTTGCGAGTTGCCTGAGTAAACGCATGGCATGTCTGTTCTCTCCTGGAAAACAGGGCTCGAAAATGACATAATGACTGCACATTATGGATGACGTAGTGAAATTTAATATCTACTGTTCTCCACTGGCACGACAAGAGACGAGCCCTCAGCCGCAGTTGCCACAGTGATCCTCTGTTTTGTGTTTACACTAAGTTTATTTGGTCCTCTTGTCCCGGTAATTAAAAATTCATTGCAGATAAAACTTAAATAAACACCTCATTCAGTCGAGGTACATTTTCTGAGCCTGGATTGCATAACTCCCGTCAAAGTACGCGAGTGTGCAGGCGAGCAAAGCGTCACAAGCATCCACAGAGAAAGCAGAGGGATTGTGTTTTGAGCTCCCAGACTCGGAGTGCGTCTTGAAGCCTTGAGGGAGGAGAGGCGGAGAGGAATGATGTTGAATGATGGCTGTGGCTCATATCCACCCTCACAAACAAAGAAATGTTGTCATTGTGACTGAGCAGAGAACTCAAGAGTGAAGATTCTTTTTCGTTCGTTTTTCTTGTTTTGCAAAGCTGTGCAGACAAACATCAGTTTAATTGCCTGAATTTCTTTGCACACACATCTGACAGATATCTCAATTTCTTGAGATTTCCCAAGAATGTACATGTGAGTAAAACCAGTGTGCTGACACTTTAAAGAGACAGTTCACCCCAAATTCAGTGGCCTGTAGTGCTATTTCTCCATCCACATAGTTTTGGTGTGAGTTTTTAGGTTAGTAGCTGTAGAGATGTTCTTCTTTCTACCAAACTACTCCTGCTAATCGTATCACCGTGCTGAAGGAAGTGTGCATCTACATGAAGCTCGTGCTCATGACAGTGCATGATGTAAACATTAGTGGCGTCCTCCTCTGCTAAGCTATAACGTTAGCATCACTGAGTTAGCTAGTGGAGTGATACCATTGGCAGGTGTAGTTTGGTAGAGAGAAAATTGTTCCTGTGGATTATCCTGAGTAACCAGGTCATGATTTCTGGAAAGACACCCTGGTGTTGAGTATTTTCAAAGTATATTTGGGCGCTTTGAGAACCACAGGCCGAGTGCTATTATATTTCAGAGAAGGCAGACATCTCCTCAGCCGATATCTCCAAAACGCTGCAATTTTCACCAAAACAGTCTAGATCAGGGGTCTCAAACTGTCGACCTGGGGTCCATTTTTGGCCGACGACATGATGCTGCTAAATTACTTTATTTAATTATTTCTTCTGGTTGTTTCATAATTAACGTATGACGGAAGGTCACCATGTTTACCTGCCATGTTTCTACAGTAGCCCAGAACAGACAAACTAAACACTGGTTCAAGATACGACCTTTCCCATATTTGCAAGTTTTGCAGCCACCTAGGTTCTCCTACAACAGGGGTCTGCAAACTTTACAATCAGAAAAGCCATTTTTGTCCTGTAAAGGGAAAGAAAATCTGTCTGGAACAACATTAAATTCTCTCGTTTTACTGAAGACTTTTCTTTTTTTGATTTGGCATCCATAGCTAATTTATACCCAAGAAGACGAGCCATCAAAATTTAAAGGACAAGGCACCAAATTTTTTGCGGTACATTTTGCAGTACGTTGCCTTAAAAGTTTGCAGTGATATATGAAAATTAAAATGTTAACAAAAAATAACCATCATTCATTTCCATATAATTTTTTTCCAAAGCCACAGAAAGCCTCTGGAGAGCTGCTAAAGAGCTGCATGTGGCTTCAAAGCTGCAGGTTGCAGACGACTGCCCTACATGCTTGGAAGAGGAGAGTGAGACGAGGTGTTTGCAATCTGCAAGCTCAGCACCAGGCACCAGGTGCCATTAAATCAGAGATCTGCAACCTGCGACTCTGAAGCCACATGCAACTCTTTAGCTGCACTCCTGTGGCTCTCTGTGGCTTTGGAAAAGAAATATGGAATATGATATGACATGGAAATTAATAACAGTTATTGTTCTTTACATTTTAATTCTCACATCATTTCTGTAGGTCTACACTGTAAAAATGAAGTAGTTGAGAAAACTCAAGCTTTCAAGGCAACATACTGCAAAATGTACTGCAATAGATGTTTGAGTTTTGAAAAACTTTTACCAACTTCTCATCTTTTGTTGATATAATTCATTGAAGTGAAATTGAATGATGGTTAAGATTTTAATATTTTCAGTTAAAACCATTTAATTTTCAATCACCAAAATAATAACAAATCAGGTTCACAGCCCCAAAGTGACCAATTCTTTTTTAAAATACGTTTTCTAAAACTCAAAAATTCAATTTTATCTAAAGAAGAAAAGTAAATTATCTCACCGAAAGTTTATATGTTGGCAAAACTTTTTAAAATTTATTTCAAAGTTCAAGAGTTTACGTTCAGAAGTTAAAATCTACTGCAGTCTTTCACTGTGTAAATTCAAATGTACGTTCTTTAATTGTAAAAATTTGGCCTATATACCACAAAACATTTTGTTGACTAAAATGTGCATCATAGCCGACGTCTATGGCTCCGTTCCTTTAAATTTTGACGGTGGCTCATCTTCTTGAGCCTAAATAAGCAAGCAATGGATGCCAAATCAAAAAAAAAGTCCTCAGGGAAAAGAGAGAATTTAATAGTTGATCTTGTTTTAGACAAAAATTTCTCTTTTGATCGTAAAGGCTGCAGACGCCTGCACTAAATCCTACACACTGGTCCTTTAAAGTAAGCTGCAACACATTCAAATAAAGAATAATAAGAAATAAGCCAGCTCTTTCAAATATATCTGCCTTTACTTTATTCATGTTCTGTACAGTATTTCATTTCCAAAGTCTCTATCATACTATAAGACAATAATGGCTATCATTTACTACAAAAGGTTGCATAAATAATTTAAATGTGGAAATAAAAAATAAATATGCAGTTCATTCTTTATAACAGTCCTTCTTTGTGTCTGTGGGAAACAGCCCTCCCCTCCCGTCCCCTCCCCCTCCCAGCTTCTCTTTAAACGTCCCCCGTCAGGTGGGGGCGCTGCCACTGCACAGGACCACACAGGTATGATATGTACAATCACAGCTCTCAGCTTTAACACGACAAACCCGCCCCCCCACTTCCAGTTGCTATTTCAAACATACAATTGTGGAAAAAAAAAAAAAAAAAAAAAAGAAGCAAACATTGTCAGTACAGTTTAGACAACCAAAACCAGGAAGCAATATGAGCGGAAAAACAGCGCGGCGTGCTGACAATATGTGGAAATATTCTTCATGAAGTGCGGTCATTGCTGAGGAAGGAGGTTTTGTTTGTCTGCACTGACAGACAGACAGACAGACAGAATGGGTATCGCCGCTTCCTCTTCCTGCCGGATTCAATACAATGATAAAAATTATTGTTTGCATTATGTTATTTTTATTCCTATCTTTCCTGTTTGAGCTATTTACAGAGTGGGAGCAGAGAGTGAATGGGAGTGGAGGTGTCTTGGATCCTGCAGGCGAACACAACGGGTGGATTTTTTTGGCCGCGGATGGTTGATCGCTGCTCTATTTGGCCCGTTACAAAAGAATTCCGGTGTGGGCGTGCTGGAGAGCGCTCTGCCCCGAGGTAACAGCACAACCACGCACCGTTTTTCTGATGATGTCTCCTCCTACACACATGTGCGCTTATTTTGTGTATATGTGTGTGTGTGTTTGTGAGTGTGTGTGATTCCAACAAACAGGAACTGGCTGTGTCTCGAGGAAATGGGTTTTTATGACTCAAATAACACAGGAATGGGCTCATTTAGTCATTAAGAGGAGTCACAGGACTGCCCAGGACTACTGACAAAACTGCTGCTAACACTTTCAATAAAGACCACATCTATAGTGCATTACAAGTGCATTCATAGTGACTTATAATGCACTCATAATGGCTTATGACAACACTTATAAAACATTACAGATGATTAGTATTCAACTAGAGGTTGACTGATGGTTTATGACACTTTATGACTAGTGTTGTTCCGATACTGATATCAGTAATAGAAAACACCTCTGATACTTCCTAAAATGCAGCATTGAGCATCGCTAAGAACCCGAGTTTGTGCACCGATCTGATACTGTTTATGCCAAATTTTTATGATCAGTAGAGGACAGAAACACCAGCTTTACCTCGACCACATATCGCGATGCAAAGTCTGTCTTATTGTACCCAGCTCATGGTAAACTGAAGGTCTTCGTATTACCTATCTGTGTGAGACCTCTTCTATTTAAAAAGGGACTTAAGGTTCTAAATCTTAATATTTAGACTCTAAATTATAAGTAGTTGGAATTAGGGGCGAGTACTGACCACTTCAACCGCAGTTTTAAGGGGCTAGACATGCTTGATAGTGCATGAAACTTGGCATAAAAAATTAAATCATGGTGGAAATTTACATGTGATATGGGTTTCACCAGTGGGTGCATCAAAATGGCTTGACCACGCCCCCAAAAAGCAGCCCCCTGTAGCACGTTTCACCAACATGAATGAAAATCGGTAGGCACACGTTTCATCCCCAGATGAACAAAAAAGTCTCTTGGAGCCATAGCCTAAACTTAACAGGAAGTCGGCCATTTTGAATTAAATGGTCATTTTTGGTGGTTTCCAGGTGTTGTACTTTATTGAACTCCTCCTAGAGAATTGGCCGCTGCACACCCCAACTGGCACAGAGGCGCGAGTGCCTGTCCAGTGCTGCTTGCAGCTTTAAGTGCATTTTGATTTGCTCCAGTTTATAACTGCAGGAGATCCATGATAAGCCTTGTAGGATTTTAGTCTCCCCTTGCATATCCATATTATTATTTTGTTTGTTTTGTTTTTGTCTTATAATATGTGCTAAATACAGTCAAATCAAAATCAGGTCAAGTCTGTTTGGAGAAACTCAGATTGGGAAATAAACAATCCACTGGATTATTCCTCCTCAGAGTTGAAAACCTTACTGATAAAGTTACTGACCATCGTACCTGGTGTATAATTTCTTAAATAATCTGTGTTACTGAGGTGCAAATACAGACACGGTTGTTTCAATCTTTAATTCCTGATTTGGTTGGTATTTTTGGGGATCCACGGTAAAAAGTCACCAGTGTCAGACTGGTACTCTGCGTCAGCCGAAGCATAAAGTTCAAGTATCAGAAAGGAAAAAAGGTAATGTATTATCTCTAACTTATGACTGCATATACTGACCTATACACACCTCAGCAATCAACTGTAGTAAGGACTCATAGTATGCTATAATAGTTCATGCATATTTGGTAAAGTGAAGTACACACTGATGCATTTATAATAATTAATGCTTCATTATAACGTTTCATTGTTGGCGGTAAATAAAGTAAATATTTTCATACATTTAACAGAATCTATGCTGCATCATAATATGTAAAGCACCAAAATTTGCCTGCTTTAAGAAACATAAACTAAAGGTATGAAACCTTTATGATATCTTAAATGTGAGAAAAAGATCAAATACATTTTGTCGAGTTTTATTTTCCAATGAGTTGGGGTGTTCTAACGAACCATCAACCACTGTGGCAGCCACTTTAACGGTTACATCCATTACAATCCTCCTTCACACATACACACATTTCCTAAAGCTGACAAATTTTGTTCGTCTATTTCTCTGCATTTTGGCATCTTACATCATAATCACCTGTGATGCAGCATATATTCTTTCAAATGCATGATAATGCATTACACTTTACTTACCACTAACAATGGAAAGCTGTGGTTGGGCATGAAGAACCGATTCCAGGGTTTGCACCAGTCAAGCCTAGTCACCCACCATACGTAAGCATCTGGGAATTTTATTTTCGGTTGATATATTTTAAAAATACAGTAAGGCCCTATGAAATCTGTATTATGGCTTTTTCAATTTTGTGATTCTGGCCGTGATTAGGGCCCTACCTTAATGCTGCCATCAGTCTGTCGCTGGCCTACGCCTGGTTCCCGTCAGAAAAGATACTTGCCATCAGGCTTAACAACTGCGGGAAACCCTGCAATATTAAAATTACGATTCCAAAAGAGTCATTAAACACATACAATAACTTTGGATACTGCATGGACTGATGTAGCATACTATAAATCTTTACTAAAGTTGATTGTTAAGGTGTATAGATGAGTAGAGGTTGTCATAATGTATTATAAGTCCCATCAGTCAACCTCTACTTTATAACTAGTCAAGACCAACACTTGAACTTTTGATTCATTATAGGCTCATTTATGACAGACATTAGATACAGATACAAAGCCTTCTGTCCAATCTGTGCGTTCGTTTGCTCCATATTTCTGTAGATTTTCTAAAAATCTTACGGACAAAGTGGAGCAGTACCTCGGTAAGCCATGGGGGGGGGCAGTGTAGCAGTGTAGCCAATAATTCATGTCAGACATGACCACAGGACACAACAAAGAAGTTTAAAAAATCTGAAAGTATTGGAAATGATGTTTGTCGTCAATCAGTTAGTGAAAAGAATTTAACTCTTTCTCAAGAGGAAAATTATTACAACCTCCTCCAGCAGCACCATGTTTGTTGTTGTAGTCAAAAACTTATGACTCGTCTTCTTCTTTGGGTAACTTTTGACTCTGAGCGATGCCCTCATGCGGACAGTGACAGTTATGTTGTTTGAAAAGGATGCATCTATTTTCATACATAAAGCGACATAAATGAGCCTTAAGTTGCATCTATAATATTTTATGACTGCTGATATAGTGCATCAGAAAGCATTATGGGCATTATGTGTAGAGATGTGGTCTTCGTAGAAAGTGTTCGCTGCTTTCTCCCACCCATTTCTCTCTCTCTGTCTCCTCTGACTCTCTGTATCTAGTCGTGGGAAAGGCGTTACTGTAACTGACAGGCCTGGAGTTTGCTGTAGGGCTGTCCTGACAAGTGAGGCCTTTAGTGGGCTGTCAGAGAGCGGCCTGGACCGCCGAACACGCCAGAGCCTCTCAAAAGCCTGTCGACATCCCACGGTCAGAGCCCCCAGAGCTGCCACCATCCCCTCCACACACACAGCCAAAAGGAGATGGATTACAACCACTCTGGAGCGGAGATACACCTTTTCAGCTTTAAAACAGGGCCGTGGTGCGTTGCAGCGCTGCATCCGTGGATGTTTGTACAGATGGACTCGAAGCCTCGGGGAGGACTTCTCATTATGCTTACATGAAATCTGTCTGAGTGGAGGACAACTCGAGTTCAGGGAGGTTTTGAGCTGTTGGGGTAATCAGATACTTGTTTATCCAACACGGTGCTACATCTCCTGACCAGTCACAATCGTGGCAAGCCCTGGCACTGACTCATTTTGTCATGCAAATAAGCAAAGTTCACACATATGCTGACACGTGGCTGAAAAATAAAGACTGATGGCTTAAAACCAGCCCAGCAATTAGCTTATGAAGTCGCTCTCTTTTAACATTTCTTTGCATCTCCTCCCCATCTGAAGGAGATATGTTGTTGGTGTGTTGTGTGACGTGTGCGTGTGTATGAGTGTGCTTTGGTGTCTGTCTCTGGATGCCGAAGAGGAGCATCAGTATGAGTTGCCGATCAGCGGCGTCTTGTTCTTGTTCCGGTCTTGAGACAAGCGATTGTGCTTCTTGTTGCGTTGCCTCTTCGGGACCTCCTTGGCCTCCGATTGGTTATGGTGAGGCCTGAAGCGCTTGCACTTGCAGGAGGTGACCACGCGGATTTTGTAAGTCCGAGTGTTGCCATTTGGACACTGCAGCTGGACCCTCCTCGTCCGGGAGTGGGCCGGGATGCAGCGGTATTCCGAGGCGTTATTCCTCCACCACTTCCCGCGGGCGATGGAGTTGGGCATGAGGTGCGCGGGCATGCACTGCCCCGAGCACACCAGCTCCTTGACGGGTTTGGCGCTGCGGCAGGATCCATCGGTGATGTAACGGGTAGAGCGCAGCTCCCTGCAGCTTAGCTCTGAGGCACCTGGGTGGAAGAGCAGGATATCAGAGTTACACTGGTGGCTTCGGCCCAAAACAAACACTTTGAAGTGCCGCACGCTGGAATGGACATTCTGCAGGTTAACTGCTTCAATGCTGCAGCTGGGTCTCATTCCAGCGTGTGCAAATGTCTCAGATTCTGTTTATGTCATCATGAACTTACCTGTTGTGTTATTTATGTTGATAAAGAAACAACATACACTAAATAAAAACCAAGAGCAGCTGAAAAATGCACTTTTAATAAATTCAATTTAAAGAATGACTGATATTTTTCAGCCTGCACCCTATTTTTCCATGTTTTTGTGTCTAAGTTACTCATGGGGACAATAGTTTTTGAAATTGGTCCCAATACTAAGCAAGAGTGCTTCAGCTGTCAGAAGCTAGACTAAGCTGCAATTTAATCCCTCTGGGCATTTGAGCACCGTTAAACAAGGGCGGATATTTCATGACACGGCTGGTAGGGACAACAAACATTTCCCAGCTGGAGCTACACTAAAAACAACAACTTCCCGTCACTGCAAAGTCTGCTACACCAATGTTTTATACTGCCCTAACTGACTGAGAGTCGCTGTGCTGCTGCCAGAGGAGTGCGGACTAAGATTACAGCATGCATGGGAATAAATTATAATAGATTTGTCTATATTTTCTTTCTTTCCACCTGGTGGTCCGAACAACCTGCTAGATTTGTCACTTGTTGCTTAATTCATATATTAAATATGTTGGTGGTAAAAAGAGGCTCGAAGTAGGCAGTGGACCAAACCAACCTTCAAAGCATTTGACAGGGAGGGTGCAATCTTTCAAAACTTAAAAAACACATTATTTTGCACCTGCACAGGACAATATTGAATCTCACTATCATTGACTACTGACAACAGTAGTTATATTTTAACTTTCTGATCAAAATTATTGCAGGACATTGTAGGAGCAATTCAGTAATCCTGAATCATCCCTACCCAATTCTACACACTTGGCGTAATTATGATTATGATTATTTCCACTCAAAGTGCTTGTTTTTGCCACTGACAGGCTCAGACTGTTATTCTAAGTGTCTGACAACATTATGGAAATGATCAATACAGAGATAGACCTTTTTTAAAGAGTAAGATCATGTTTTATTTAACCAGAAACAGCTGTTTTATTGCTCTCACCAAACTCCATTTGCAAAATGGCCATTTTTAACATTGTCATCGTCAGTTTCAGTCAAACTCAACAGTAACAAAATAAAACTCACCAAAACCATCTTGGTTCATCTTTCCACTGTTCCAACTATCACAAGCTCTGGTTTGGTCAAAATAAATCTTCAATTCACTGAGTTAGATGTGAAAATATTCTGGTTCTAAACACAGCTTCTCCCCACTGCTTTTATGATGTCCAAACTCCCTCTCACTCGTCTCCTGACATTCTGCCATCTAACTCTGTAAATTAAGGGTTTATTTTGATGAAACAACCAGAGCTGGTGATTGTTGGAGCAGCGGAAACACGAGCCAGGATGTTTTTGGTGAGTTTTATTTTGTTTCTGTTTGAGTTTAAACAAAGCTGATGATGACAGCTTTAAAATTAATGTTTTCTAAAGGGAGTCTGGTGAGCTTGGCGAGAGCAATAAAACAGCTGTTTCAGGTTAAACGAAATATATTTCTCCTTAAAAAAAAGGTCTAACTCTGTAGGAATTCTTTCCTAATGTTGTCAGACACTTAGAATAACATTTTGAGCCTGTCGGTAGCAAAAACAAGAACTTTTCGTTGATTACGGGGGACATTATATTGTAGCTCAGTTTAGCTTCTGTCGGCTGCAGCCCTCTCCCTAAATACTGGACCACTTTCAAAAATTGTTGTCCCCATTAGTCACTTAGACACAAAAAAACATGAGAACATAGGACCCAGGTTGAAAAATTCGGATGCTTCCCTTAAATACAACAATTTGTACGTTTAAGCACAGATTTAAGCCGCTGAGATCCGATCAGAGTTTCTGAATTTGATTCATGGTCTGATCGTTAGCTGACGACGGGGCTCGACCAAGAAATCCAGCTGGCAGCAATCAGCTGATAGCAAATCCAGACCAGAGGGCCATTAAACAGCTCAATCAAACCTAATGGAGGTTTGGGGCTGGAAGGAAAAGCTGGCATCCAGCGCTGGCCCTCAGGAAATGTATGTGGTGATGGAGGAGTAAATAGCTGTCTGGTTATTTTAAGGCAGCGCTGCAACTGTACAATTCCTGCACAAAAAAAAAAAAAAAAAAAAAAAATGGACATCTGCCAGACTGATTTGAGACAACGCACTCGGCCTGTAATCTGATGTTTCAGCCGCAGCTTTTTAACAGCCGTACGCATGAGTTATTGTTCTGTGTTTTTTTTTACAAGCAGTGTGTTAAAAAAGGGGCAAAAGGAACTGTCGGTTAAGAAATGATACACTCAGAGAGGGATCTGTTTTCCTCTGTGGCTTTCTTTGCAAAAAGGGCTGAACAAAGGATTTATGTGAGGTGACTTCCTTTTTTTTTTTCTTTCCCCCATGAGAACCTGATCTAGTGTTATTCTGAAGGGACCACAGGAGTATACAGTGTCTGCAGCACGCACTGGGCAGCGGTTTGCACCAATTACCACCCAAACAGTCAGGTTGTCTTGTTCAGTGAGTGTTTGTTTCCTGTGGTGGCAAAAGTACACACACTCTGCACTCGAGTAGAAGTACAGATACACGTGCTAAAAAAAAAAAGAAAAGACGTGATTCGACTTCTTTACTGCAGTAAAAGTGAAAAAGTTCAGGCTCTGAAATGTCCTCAAAGTATAAAAGTAAAAAGTCGTCATCTGAAGGACATTTCTACTGACTTAGTCATCACGTTACGTCTTGCCACATCTTTTATGTCTTTTTTTTCGTCTTGTTATGTCCTTTATGTCTTCTTACATTTTTTACGTTGTTTGTGTCGAGGTAAATCTTTTTTGTTATGTTTTGTTTTGTTCTGCTCTTGTTATGTCTTGCTACATCTTTTTTTTTGTCTTGTTACGTCCTTTCAGGTTTTAGTTTTATGTCTTTTAC
This sequence comes from Lutjanus argentimaculatus, assembly GCA_034769285.1. NCBI lineage: Eukaryota > Metazoa > Chordata > Actinopteri > Lutjaniformes > Lutjanidae > Lutjanus > Lutjanus argentimaculatus. The sequence continues at coordinate 2,350,353 of JAWZSL010000016.1, read as the reverse complement.
GTCTTTTTTGTCTTGCAAAGTTGTTTTTGTCTTCTTATGTCCTTTTAGTCTTGTAACAAGACAAAAGAGACGTAAAAAGATGTAACAAGACAAAAAAAATGTAACCTCTTTTCAGGTTTTTGTTTTGTCTTTTACATCTTTTTTGTCTTGCGATGTTTTTGTCTTATGTCCTTTTAGTCTTGTTACATCTTTTTTATCTTGTTACATCTTTTTACGTCTCTTTTGTCTTGTTACGGTCTTTTCAGGTTTTTGTTTTTTGTCTTTTATGTCAATTTTGTTTTGTTATGTTGTTATTATCTTCTTATGTCCTTTTTGTCTTTTACGTCATTTTTATCTTGTTATCTTTTACATAGTTTTGTTTTGTTACATCTTTTACGTCTTGTTACGTTGTTTTTGTCTTCTTGTGTCGTTTTAGTCTTGTTACATCTTTTTTGTCTTGTTACGTCTTTTACATCATTTTTATCTATTTATATCTTTTTGTTTTGTTACGTCTTTTTTGTCTTTTACGTCATTTTCATCTCATTACATCTGTCATACGTGACATGCACCGATGGATACACCAAGGAATCATCTTTCTCTGTGTTCTTGTCCTGTTCATTTAGGATGAATAAAAATAATCAATAAATCCCCTCAAATGTCTATTTTGAACATGTAAGGTGTTAAAAATACAGATATTTGTGTTAAAATGTTGAGACTAAATGAAAAAAGTTCTCAATAAAATAAATACCCAAGAACCTGAAACCTCTACAAAAGAGCAGTAATAAAGAATTTTTGTCTGTTTCCCTTTTCTTCTCTCTGAAAATATCATTACTAATGACGGTGGCCTGAAAAAAAAGAAGTCAAACACTAGACTACTGTAGGTTTGCGTGAGCCGATCTTTTCCCTCGGCGGTGAGAGATGAGTCCTGGGAGAGGGCTGGACGGAGGCCAGGGGTGGTCAAAGCCTCGGCTGTGACCCCACGGGGACCCTGAGGAGCCGTCCCAGGACAAAAGCTAAGAGACGGATGAAGAAAATAATCCGGGAGATTTCTGCACCTCCCTGTGTGAAACTCAGCACACATGCTGCTTATCCATAAGAAAACAGTGGATGTGTTTTTCCACCCCTTGTTTGGACACTAATAAAGATCTTCTGTAATGGATTTGTTGCTCCTGAGGTGGAAACATCCTCACCAGACAAAAATCAGTCACACTAACAGATCTCGACTGACTAATTCCTCCCGTCAGCTGTTGCTCCTCTAATCTAGTCAATCATCTCCTCCTCTGATCCCCAATTTTGGAGCGGCCGTGATTAAATGAAGCCTAAACTGTGTGAGAATATTCCACCACCCATCTCGAATCCAAGAGAGCGAGCGTGAGATTCAATCAGAACGTACAACCTTTACTGGCCACAGGTGGGAATCATTCTCAAAGGCAGTGTTGCATTTAAAAAGCAATTTCCAAAAAAACCCCCAAAAGACATCAAGACGTCCCACTGACGAACAAACTGTGGGCTTTCTCTTATTTGGGAGACATGTTGTTGCAATCAAATAGTTATGGCGTAAGTAGAGCTTGACTAATAGTATAAAGAGAGAAGGAAACAACCTGGAAGACAACGTGAAAAAAAAAGCCCTGATGTCTCCACAAATGCTCCACTTTAAATTGAGTCGAAGGGAAGAAACCACAAGAATGTGTGTGTTGTGTGTGTGTGTGTGTGTGTGTGTGTGTGGCTCTCATCACCCTCAACTCTGGCAAAGGATTAAGCAAGAAAACACACTTCCCACACACACAGAGCTGCTCTTAATCAGCCAGAATCAGTGTGAAAAATGGAAAGGCAGGGTGTCTTTTGGAAGTCAGATCCACCAAATTTGGACTCAAACCAATCACAGGATTTGATATTTTATAAAAAATGTCAGAAATCAGAGTCAGTTTTAAAGCTGAAAGGTTTTAAAATGCAAGGAATTTGCTTTGTTGGATACTGGTGCAAATTTTACAAGAAAATAAAAATGAAGAAGATAAAAAAGGGTCATTTAGAGAAATATTACAAGATAAATGATGGATTAAGTCTAATTAAACTCCCTTAGAGCAAAACCAAAGACACAACATTCATTAACAAGCAAATTATTTTACATTTTTGAGGTTTTCAATCAAAGATTTGTGGGTTCAACGGGACAGTCTGTGCGTAAAACCACCAAATTCCCACAAATAAGTGCTGAAATCAATTAATTTTAGCTTAAAAAGAAACTACATTTGATTAAAAATAAAGATGATAAACTTAACCATGAAGCTAAATGTGCTGTAGGCTGAATTGCGGTTGCACTTACTGATATTTAAGTGACATTTTCACGCTCCAGCGCGCACTTGTTCGCACACACGCGCGGTCGTTTGCAAATAAATTTCACTGATATACACAAAAAATACCAAAAGGCATCATTTAATATGTAATTTACGTGTATTTTACATATAAAAATGTTTGTTATGTGTATTAATTTCGTAATTTATCCACTTTTACTTTTACGCACCAGGCCTTCAATAAAAGTGCTAAATCTGAGTAATAATTTCACTTTATTCAATATTAAAAATTAATTTAATTTACTTCTAAACATGTCAAACATGCCAGCTGCCGCTTGATTTCCATTTAAATTAGTGAACTTAAATGAAGACTTACTGTAGGAGACTGTGTTTGCTGTCCTTCCGCCGTTTTTTCGCCCTGTTATTCATATTCATTGTGTTGCTGTTGTTGCTGTTGTGGTTGTTGTTGTTGTTGTTGTTGCTGCTGCCGTTGCTCGCCGTTGTCTGTATCGTCGCCTCCTCCTGAGGAGTCCTCTGAGTGTCCTCTCTGTTGTACTCCGGTAAAATCTCCGTGCCATCGTTCTTTAGTACCTTCCATCCCTTCACGGCGGTGCAGCATCCCTGGAGCAGCAGCAGCGCCGCGCTGGAGACGAGGAGGGCCACAGACACCTGCATGCTGCTGCTCGGTGCGTCTATCAGGACGGCGGGGAGGAAGGAAGAATGTAAAGAGGACAAGGAGGAGAGAAAAAAGAAGTATACACACACCCACAGTACAGAGAGGGACAGAGGGAGACAGAGAGATGCCCGCCTGGACAAGTTGGTCAGTTCCTCTGCGCGAGAGGCGCACGCTGTATTTAAGTCTACGCAAGTTTCCGTCAAAGCTGACAATTAAGAGCTCACACAGAGTGGGAGGGTCCAACCTGAGAGAGATTCATTGAGAAACTGTGGGAGGGAGGAGAGAGGATGAGAGAGGAGAGAAGGAGGCGAGGAGGAGGAGGGAGGAGAGGGGTAATTAGAGGAGAGAAGGAGAGAAGGATTGGTCATGATATCAGATTCTCACCACACGATTATCTTGTCCAAAAGGATTCACGATAACAGTATTATTGCAAAATCTATTTTTAAAAATGGGGGGAAAAGAATCTTATCAGTCAAATCCCTCTTTAAACTTTGTTTATTGTGCATTTAGTCTCTTTTTGGCAAATAAATTCCACACAAAATACAAGAGCAGGGCAGTGGAGAGACAGTCTGTAAGCATAAGTGTACAAAAGTGAACAAAAAGTGAGGTGACACTTAATGGATAGTGAAAACACAACCAGATAAACTGATCTGTGTCAAATTATTCCTTTCTCTGCCACATCACCATGTAACAAGTAGGATAAAATACAATTAGCAGTTCATTATTGCAAAATAAAGCCATAAAATCATGTTTAAAATAAATTTTTAATATCACATAAATGTGTGCCAAATACATATATATGTTACTGGTAAGTAACCATGTAATAAGCGGGATAATGTACAATGAGCAGGTCATTATTGTGAAATAAACCCCTTCAGGATGATTCAAGTCCTGCCGAGGTTTACTCACCGTACATTATCCCTGACATATTAATATTTTATTTTTTAAAATATCATGCTTATTGTCACCACTGGTATAATGGGACACCCCTAAGGCAGGGTTGGGTAGTAATAGATTACATGTAATTAACAGATTTTGTAATCAGATTAGTAAAAAATAAGTAACTATAATCAGTCAGATTACATTTGGAAAAAAATGTAATTGGATTATAGTTACATTGTCAAGGACAAATCACTTACATTTCTGATTATGTCTTTAAAGGAGCAGTGTGTAGTATTTAATGGCATCTAAAGGAAAACACACCTGTAGGAGAACTAACGATGGCGTGACACTCGCAGCTGCAGAGAAAAGTTTCTACTGACTGTTTCTGTGCAAAGTCTCTCCGTCTGTTGTCACGTTACATCTTTTGTTTTGTCACATCAATTTCATCCTGTTACGTCTTGTACATGGGTTTTTGTCTTGTAACAGCTTTTACATCTTTTTTGTCTTATTACTTCTTTTATGTTATTTTTTGTCTTGTTTCCTCTTGTTACATCTTTTTGCATGTTTTTGTCTTTTTATGTTGTTTTGTCTTATTACGTCTTTTACATAGTTTTTATCTTGTTGTCTTGTTACATATTTTACTTAATTACTTTCTTGTTACGTTTTTTACATTTTAACACATATCTGTTCTTTCTGCTCCTTACATTTTCAAAACAGGCTCGTTACTTTGATTTTTTTGCATTTGAGGGGAGTTGTGGTTATTTTTATTGCTGTCATTGTGCACTGCTGTCCTCACAAGACCTATTTAAACTTAAAGGGATGGAACAATAACACACAGAGAAGACAAATCCTTGATGTATCCATCAGTGGATGTCACACTCAAAGATGAAACCAGACAGCACAGACAAGAGACGGAGACTCGACTGCAGAGAAAAGGTGAGGTTCAGTTAGTTTTGCACAGAAACACAGGACTACTTTTTACTTTCAAAGTTTGAGTACATTCCAGATTCTGTACTTTGTCACTTTGTCACACATGCTCACATGCAGAGAAGGTACCGTCAGGCAAAGACGTGAATTTGTGCATGTGACAGGGCCTCAACTTGATAACTGATATACTTCTACTTTTAGCAGTATAGATACTTTTACTTGAGTAAAGAATATGTGTACTTTAGTCACCTCTGAGGAGAAGAAGAGGGGAAAATAAGAGAAAAGAGGAGAGAGAAAATGAGAGGAGAGGAAAAAGGGATAAAACAGGAGAAAGGTGAAAACAGAGAAGAGGACAGGAAATGAAATAAAGGACTATTGAGGAAAAAACAGGGATAAGGGAGGTGATGGGAGAGGAAATTAGAGGAGAGGTCAAAAATATAGAGGAAAGGAAAAGAAAGAGAGAAGAAGACTTCATGTTTGTGTGTGTTGTGTGAGGCAGCTGATCTGCACATCTCTCTGTGTCACTGCTGCTGTTGTTGTTGTTGGAATTAAAGAGAACAAAACGCATCTTCTCCCCCTCTTTTTAATGACTTCCGCAGCATTACGTGTCTCCGAAGCATTTAGGCATTTTTTTTTTTTGGAGGTGGTTTATTTTGGACCGTGTCTCCAGGCTCTGCAGAAATGAAGTTGTTCCACTGCTGCAAACACACAACGCTCCTCCTAACAAGCTTTACACCCTCTGCCTGTACACAAGTTAATCATTCATTTCACACATTAATTATCCATCATTACAGCCCTCAGCGGAGACATTCAAACCGAGGAGGTCTTTTCCTGCAATTTTGAGAAATCCACTGACCTTCATCATCTCCTGCAATAAAATACATGTCAGCGTGTGTTGTGTACATGATTTGAATTTATCTTTAACATGAGAATCCAATATTTTACATCGCCGCAGTATCTGGTTTGAATAAAATAATACGGAGCGAGGACTGCATGTTCACTCTCCTCTGAGTTCTTGGCATCCCTCGTCTCCCAGTGATCTGATGAGTGCTGACAGATGGAGGCTCTTTCATTCAAACACTGCCCTCTTGAGGGAGAATACACGAGTCGTGTGAAGGGGAAGGAGGATGGGATTAGGGCTCATTAGCATCACACTGCTCTTCTTTAATGTCCAGTTCTTTTAGTGGACACGGACATGCAGAGACAAGTCAGATGATTAGCTTGAAAGATGATGGAAATGGAGAGGGGAAATCTCTTATGTCTCAGTCGATGTCACTGCTTTGCAGAGGTGGCAAAAGTGCACACGGTCCAGTAGAAGTACAGAAACTTGTGTGAAAAAAAAGACTCTGGCAAAAGTAGAAGAACTGATCCAACTTCTTTACTGCAGTAAAAGTGAAAAAGTTCAGGTTCTGAAATGTTCTCAAAGTTTAAAAGTAAAAAGTCGTCCTGTTTCTGTGCAGAGTTAACTGAACCTCACCTTTTTCTCCTCGTTGAGTCTCCCTCTCCGTCTTGTTACATCTTTTTGTCTTGTGATGCCTTTAACATCATTTCTGTCTTGTTACGTCCCTTAATGTCGTTTTGATCTCATGTATTTTGATGTCATCTTTGTCCTGTTACTCTTTTGCGTTGTCTTTGTCCTGCTATATCTTTTACATGGTTTCTGTCTTGTTATGTTGTTTTCATCTTGTTAAGTCTCTTACGTCATTTTTTTGCGTTGTTTTTGTTTTTTTACATTATTTTCACCCTGTGACGTTTTTTTACATAATTTTTGTCTTATGTCTTTTGCATTGTCTCATCATGTCTTTTTACTTCATTTTTGTCTCATGTCTTTTGCATTCTTTTCTTATTGCCACGTGTTTTTGTCTTATTATGTCTTTTTGCGCCTTTTTACGTCTTTATACGTCTTTTTTAAGCTGTTTTCATCTTGTTATGTCTTTCACATCCTTTTGCCCCTTTTTATGTTGTTTTCATCTTATGGTTTTTAAATAATGTTTGTCTTGCTACTTTTTTTTATGTTATTTTAGTCTCGCTACGTCTTTTATGTTGCTTTCGTCTTTGTCTTTTAAATCATTTTTGTCTTGTTACGTGTTTTGTACATGTTTGTTGTTACATTTTTTATGTAATTTTTTTGTTTTATTACATCTTCACATCATTTTTGTCTTGTTATATCTTTTTGCATCTTTTACAGTGTTTTTGTCTTGTTTGATCTTTCATGCTGGTTTCATCTTTTGTCTTTTACATCATTTTTTCTTGTTGTGTCGTTTATCAACTTTTCGTCTTGTCATGTCATTTATGTCTTTTAATATCATTTTTGTCTTGCTACAGATTTTCTTGTTATCAATAATTCCTCTCAAATAAATTAAAATTAAAGTAATTTAGCCTGTTTTGAAAATGTAAGGAGCAGAAGTGCAGATATTTGTGTTAAAATGTTGGGAATAAAAGTAAAAACTTGTCCGAAAAATAAATACTCTAATAAAGCACAGATACCTGATAAATTTACTTAAGTACAGTAACTTAATTACTTCTCACCTCTGATGATTTGACACATCTTGTATCTGTTCATTTGAGGCACAGAGCAGCTTGAATAATCACATGTCGTCCTCCTGGTCCATCGACTTTTACACAAACCTTAAATTTAAGGTTTGTTGAGCTGTGGCCAAACTGAACATCATCACAAATCAAACTGGTGGACGTAAACAGGCACAACACTAAGTGAAAATAATGATGTTTTATGATGAGGCTTAAAAAGCATCGGCCACTCAACAAAATAACTTTTTTCTTCTGAAGAAACAGCGACAACAGAACCTTTCATCATATGTGAAAGTCTCAATAAGTCCAACGACTCTTTTGAAGTGTTCAATGACCCTTTTTGAAGTCTTACCACAGTAATAAATTTGCATTTGCAGTATTAACACTATGTTCTTGTGTAAACAGCTCACACATTATTCCTGCTCTCAGTTTGGGAGGAAGGACGAGGAACCAGAGATCGTGACGGATTCGTGTTTATTTCAGCAGCTTTTCGGCATTTTCATGTTTCTCTCATCATCCCTCTGTGGCACGGTGTCACCTCTAGATAACACACCCATTTATTGGCCCGTTACGCTCACAGAATATATCCTCAGTTATGGTGCAATAATTTAAAAAAAGAGGCAGGAGCCTGAGGAAACTGGTAGTCATTTGAATGTCTGTTTTGCAGCCTTCCTCACATGGTCAGGCTCCATCATCTCTCCACAAAAATGGTCTGAAAATGTCTTGTTTTGTCAACAACAACCTGGAAAAAATTTGATTCACATTAATAGATGAGTAATATTTAATTTTTAATTAAACGCTGTAACACTGTACCATTATGGACTGCACCATGACATTTTTGGTGTTGTGTATTTAAGGCCGTCTCGATGTCAAACAACACTACGACCTGGAACAACCTGAAAACTGGAGTGTCTAGCAGCTTTATGCTGGCTGGACATGTCCAGACATGTTTGAGCCACCAGAGCCAGAGGACAGTGACCTGTCAACCTGTTCAAGAATCAACTTGTTCCTCGCAATCTGCAACAGGATGTAGCAGAGTATTTTTTTTCCTTCAGCGTTGGGTTGTTGGAACTGAAGTGAGCTGTAACTAAGCAGGCTGCAGTGTTTAAGTGGCTAAATTTATGAGCTTTTTAAGAATTATAGCCAAGCAAACCTGGCTCACCCCAGTGGCTGACTTTTTTTTTTCTTAAAACAACACAATTTGATTATATTTAAGAATATTTATATTTATTAAATATTTGATCTTTCCCTAATCATAACCAAGTGTTTTCTTTCCCTAAACCGACCTTGATCATTTGTGCATGTAGTCCCTCCACAAAGTTGCAATGTTGTGATCGCAACCGTTCCCTGTGAATTCTGTGCAACCTTGCAATTTTATCCAAACTCTGCAACTTTTCCACAAATTTGCCCAGTCATTGTTGCCTCCCATGAGTCTCACCAATCATAGCAGTCCCCCACACAAACATCATACATGTACATGTACATTTTGTTTTATTATTTTCTATTTTTTTTTATTTATATTTTTCATTTTATCACAGGTACTGAAAAGAACACAACATTTGTAATTGCTACTGACATTTGTCAACGCTTTGTGTGCATTTATGTTAGAATTTTGTGTTGTTTTGACTGAGCTTGAGCTCCAAAAAGACTTTGCTTCTTTACTTATTTAGAACACTGTTGGTGTGTTGTGTTCTCCCTGGAACAAGTTGCCATAAATTTTAATGAATTATACAAAAAAAAGGGCACACAATTTTTTCTGAAAAGCTTTAGCAGCCCGAAAAATCCTGCAGGGACTGATATTGAAGAAACAAAATGTAAAAATCTTACATAAGTTGTTGCAAATTAAGGGTTCCCTTCTAGACATGACCCTCAACATGTCCTGGGGGAAGACCCTCTGACAGCCTGCTTAATATACACTCCCCCTCCCCAGTGTTGAAACAAAACCCCTTGTCTCGATGCTCAGGCGGCACCCACTGCTCCTAATATACTTAGAATGGGTTAAATGCAGAATCTCACTGTACGTTTTATTTTGTATAATCATGACGATAAAGTTAAACCTTTACTTTGACATTTATTACGTGTGTCCAACTTATCGAGGAGCCGACTTTGTCAGGATCTCAGACAGGGTTGTTTATGTTCACACGTATTGATGGTGCTGTAACGTTTACGAACTCTGAAGTCGAACATGATTCTGGTTTCATAAGCCAAGAGATCTTGAAGTAACTGGAGCAGACAGCTCTGTCCTCCTATTGTGTGTCAGCCTCCAGCTCTGAGGTCATGCCAGAATTTTTTTAGTGAGCGATGGATGGTCCCGCTGTCTACACAAAGCCAGCTCTGATTACAGCCTTCTCGCCGACACCGCGACCGATGTCAGTCACAGTCTCAATTTAGACCTCTCTGGGTTTCTTTAAAGAGCCCTTGGGCCCCAGCGCAGTGTTTTTTATCATGATAACAGTACAATGAGGCCCAAATAACAATCAGATGCTCACCAGATTGCCAGAGAGCCTCAAGCGCTGCAGAGGATGGCGGAGCGTAATTTTTATGGAAATGGAGAAAAACAGTGTTTTCAGTCCATAAACAAACCGTTCCAGCTCCTCGCACCGTGTGTTCGCTCGTGTGATTCATCGGACAAGTTTGTTAACTACTTGATCACACAGGTTAGAAACAAATTTCCCCCCCTTTTTTCCAACACAATTACAGCCAGTGAAAGTAAATAAGGAGATACAGTTACAGCGCTGCGTGTTTGAGACTCTGCAATGTTTAACTCTCTGTTCGAGAGGCTGAATTATTCATCGTGTGTCCACCACAATTATGTAAAGGAGGTTCAAGTTCAGCTTTCTGTCTTCCCACATCAATCCCTGTCAGGACATTACAGTAAAAGCTTTATGAATGTGACTGAGAGTCAACGTGTGGTTTCTTTTTCACTCTGGAGCAAATAGGGACTCATTTCTGTGACCCTGACTCGTATTAAAAAGTCAAATTAACCTGCTCAGTTGAAAATTTTAATATTTTTTCATACAGTTAGGGTTGAGGAGGGCTTTAGAGTTGGCATTAAATGTCTGGTCATATTTTCATAATATTGTTTACTTCATGTTTACACATTTAAATTTTAAAAAAATTCCAATTTTAGTCTATTTAGTCAAACCTCTTGTGCAGGTCTTGTACAATGTTTAATATTTTACAACTTCATTTTGTTGAAAAAATGTTGTTTTGCAGGAAAGAAAAGTTTGTGTTTCTTAAAGTAAGGTATTAGAAAAAAACTGTTTTGGTGTTTTTACTGAATCTCAGGTAATGCACAGGCTGCAGGATGTAACGGGATGACATAATCTGGATACAAGAAAAGGTAGATTACAGATACATTTAGTAAAAATGGGGGTTATTAGTGGGATTACAATTTATAATAAAGAACATTATTCTACCATGCACAGTGCACACACAGCTGCCAGCTCATTATCATGACCTCTGGTGAAAAAATGCTTCACTGGGAGGAAATTTCACATTTTTTGTCTTTAAATCAACCAATCAATCAATAAATTGTGCACAATAAAGCAAGGACCAGCTGAACAAATTAATAAACGAGCAATGAACATAAAACACTTTCAGCTGCATGTATTTTGATAATTGATTAATCATTTTGAGTCCAAATTTCAGCCTCCAAAATGTCTTTACTCCTCTCTGACAGTAAACTGAATATTTTTTAATTTTGGACAAAATAAGACATTTGAGGACGTCATGTTGAGCTTTGATCAACATTTTATGGACCAAACAACTAATTGATTAATTAAGAAATGAATCAAATTTGATAGTAATTGATTTCATGATATTTTATATTGAGGTAATCCAAAAGTAACAGGGGGTAATTAAGATTCATTACTGTTAATGTTGTGACACTTGGATTATGTTACTGGCTACATTTTTTTACAGGTAATTAGTTACTGTTCGGAATAGATTTTTAAAGTTACTCTCCCGAGTCTGACTCTATGGGATGAACAACTCTCCACAGAAAGACACCTTTAAAACAACCAAATCCATCGTAACATAATAGAAAGACCAGACAAAAGGCACAAAGTCAAACAACAACAGCGACACAAAAGTCCAAGGCTGAGAAACTGAGATGCAGTTGTCTCTCTGCCCAGAACGTCTCCTGATGTTTGCACAGGAGCTTTAAACACTTCCTTCACAGACCAGGTGCACCTGATTAAGAAATCAGATGCGGCACACCTGTGCAGAGCAAAGACAGACAAAAACAGCGCCAGGAACACATGCGGCTGTAACTCTAGTATGAAAACTTCCAAACAATGCCTGATTTTTGAGGAGGAAAATGTCATCATATTACATTTTTATTTTGAAAAAAAAAAATCAGGAGGCAAATATAGCCAGGTTTCCCATTAAGGTTGCACAGTTTTAACAGAATTTCCAGAAAATTTGTGAAGTTAATGTACATTTCCATCCACCACTGCAGTGGTTCCCAAACTTTTTCAAGTTCACACACCTCCACCCCACCTCACAATTATTATCATTAACAATAATTTAAAAAAAGGGATTCAAGTTGGATTTTAGTGAAATCAGCAACCACAAAAAATACAGATAATTTATTTGACTCTGTTTCACTCTATGTTTCTCCTCTGGTCACCACCTTTCCCCCTGCAGTGGCCTACACCACCCAGTTTGGCACAAGTGTGATGCAAATATTAGTCATCACTACCACTCTTGGATTAAAGAGCAGTGACCCTGAGATGATCAACAAATATAGTCTGCATCTTTCGAACATGCAGTCAGATCAGCTGGACGCAACACTGCAGACCACCCCAGGAGGAGAGGAGGAGAGCGGATATGAGCCGTGCTACAGCTGGGATTCAAGGCTGCTCCTGGATAAAGTCAACAAACGAAATGGGCCAAACAACGGGATACCAGAGACCGTTCACTGCAAAACATCACAGATCAAAATTGTTCCACTTGATGAGCGGATAACATGCAACAAACAAGACTCCAGAAGGACGAGGGGAGGAAGGACTCTGTCTTTTTACATCGATGATGCTTCGAGCTCAAACAGTCACAGTTTGATGTAAAGTGTTTCCTAGATATTGAACTTTTACGTAAAGATGCCAAAAACTTCACTACAGAATTATTTCCTAGATGTATGCATGTATATTTGTTTTACATTTCATCATGTAACAGTCTAAATTTAATCATCTGTATGTTGTAGCATGAAGGAACTACTCTTCTAATTCCATTGAGCCATAATAATGATTCCTTGATAAACTTTTGTTCGCCACAGAGCTTATTTTCTGCACTAATCCAAAATCTAATAGAAAAATTCTTTTGGCTCTTATGTGGAGGGAGCTTTAAAACTTCCAGGTTGACCTACAAAGACACAACATCCCTGCAGCACTCGATTGAAAGATGAAAAACAGTGTACAAAACATGATGGAAATATGGCTTTTATGATTGTTTCATGTATGTTACAGTCTCCTCGTCTGCTCCACACTGATCTGATGTTATTTTTAGTTTCTTAATTGGCCATTCAAGTCACATGCTTCATGTCATTATTTATTTGCTCAGTCTGTTTCCATTGCGATGTTTGTGTTGCATTGCTTTTATCAGCTTTTCCACCTCGGCCAAGCTACAGATGAAAACACACCTATTTATAAGCTGCTTCATAATTCATAAACCACATCTGACACTCATGAAAAGATCTTGATATGATGCAGAACGGACCTCAGTCTGTATAAAGTGTAAAACAGCCCTCTGGATCAGAAGATTCTGTAATAACATGTTGTAGAAAATGTGCAGGTCTGAACCCTTCAGATGAGAATCAGTGATAAAGACCCTGATTCTTCAGTGTGGTTTGAAAAATTCCTGAGAGTTATTCTGTTTGAAAAGCTGTCATATCATAACTGTGCGTCCAAGAACAATTTCCGTCACACAAATTAGGCTTCAAAAGTACAAGAATGTATCAGTTGTGACAGAACAAATCCACAACCAAAGAGCACAGACCCAAAGGTACGAAACAGGACGTTCTGGAGAACCTGCAGCAGTACGTATACATGCAGATATTTATCAGTGTTTGTGCATCTGAGATGTAGATTTTTATCATATCTGTGTTTTAAATCGCTGCACATCTGGAGACACTTACTGTTTTTATAAATGAGACTCAGAACAGCTTATTTACACTTTTAAATGTGTTACTCTTTAAGGAAGCAGATTTTTCCTCAAGTAAATATCTAATCATGACTGAAACACTGCAACTCTAGAAATAAGGGTTCCAAAAGGTTTCTCCTGAAGGGCTTTCACAGATGGTTCTTAACTCTTTATGTTGGGTTCTAGGTAGAACTCTCTGAGAGGGTCTCATGTAGAACCTTTATAAAAGGTGTATTTCGTTGTTTGTTTGTTTTTTTGTGTATTTAAGAAGTGTGTGTGTAAATGTTGAAAGCAGCAAAAGGCAAAAACTAAACCAAGAACCAGGAGATGTTGGGCCTTTTCCACCGGCACTTTTGGCTGCATCGAGCCAAACCACACTTCTATTATCACTTTCACGTGACGAGCTGTGCCAAGCCACACCTTAGATGGACTTTCTCTGGAATGGGGCCAAATGAGCCCAAACAAGTACTTAGAGTCTGAGGCCCACACAGGTGCCACCACTTTGCTGTAATGAGCCTCCGACTGCAGCCTCCTGCAGCAGGAGCTCAGTGGAGCCACTGCTGGCAGAGAGGGAGGGCTCGTCACAGTGTAGACACAGTATGTTTTCTCTCCTAACCTCGCATTAGTCATCCTAACAAAACTCTCGCACTGTGCAACAAAGAACACTAAAGTGAACATGTTGTTGTTGCTGTTGTTGATCAGACACATTCCTGTGCGCTCGTGATCCGTGCATGTGCAAAGCATCTAAAAATCGGCTGCGACTACAAAGCGTCGCTGTAATGTTGATCAATGGCTGTGCATTGACTCTGGACGTATTATTGACAGCGGCTCTGCTCTGTATCACTTTGTATATCCTGCTGCAGAGAATACCAGAGCGGACTCTCTGCAAACGTTCCAGCGGCTCAGACGACTGATTTATCAAACATTCATATACACACACTTCTTTCCAAACCATATCTGTGCAGCGGTATGTAATGAAAATAATCTATCACCGCTCAGCTGAACAAGTAGAGGTGGGAAGTAAAGCACAGATACTCCTTACATTTTCAATACATGCTTGTTACTTTAGTTTTAATGCATTTGAGGGGAATTATGAAGCCTTCCTTAGATCAACACTGATTGCAACCTAAAGGTGCGGTAACAAGAGTGACAAGATGAAAAAGACATAACAAGACAAAAAATTATGTAAAAGACAAGAAAAGAGGAAAAAGACGGAGAAGACGCAACAAAACACAAAGGAAGGTACCAGATGAAAATGGATATAAAAGGTATAACAAGACAAAAAAGACATAACAGGACAAAAAGTGATGTAAAAGACATAAGATGAAAGAGTCATAATGGATATAACAAGACGAAAAAGGATGGAAAAGACATAATAAGATGAAGAAGACAGAAAAGACCCAACAAAACAAAAATAAGGAACAAAATGAAAATGGATGGAAAAGATAGAACAAGCCGAAAAACTATGTAAAAGCTGTAACGAGATGAAAAAGACATAAAAGAGGTAACAGGACAGAAAAGACGGAAAAGTCAAAAAAGACGTAACAAAATGAAAAACTATGTAAAAGTTACAACAACACGGAAAACAACGTAAAAGCGAAACAAGATGAAAAAGACAAAAAGGACGTAACAAAATATAAAACCACATAAAAGACATAACAAGATGAAAGACGTAGAAGACGTAACAAGACGCAAAAGGATGTAAAAGACATAACAAAGTGAAAAACAACGTAAAAACAACATAAAAACAACGTAAAATACGTAACAAGATGAGAACTTTGCAAAAGACATAAAACTTGTGGGAGAAAAGATGAGGTTCAGTTTTCAGCTTTGCACATAAATGATCAGTAAAAATGTCCTTCAGTGGACGACTTTTTACTTTTATACTTACTTACGTTTCAGAGCCTGAACTTTTTCACTTTTACTTGAGTAAAAAAGTTAAATCAGTACTTCTACTTTTCTTTTTTTACACAAATATCTGTACTTTATTTGAGTGCAAAGTGTTCTTTGCCTCCTCTGTGAACAAGAATAAACTCTAACTCTCTCTGTTGTTTTCGTGCACCAGATTGACCGTATCTCTGTGAAATGAGGGAAGACGCCACAGATTGTAAAATGGATTATACATCAGGATGCTGCGGTGTTTTGCATTCTCCTGATCCTGACTTCTAACTGAAAGTACAGTTTGTTTGTCTGCTGGCAGCCTGGCTGGGTTTCTTCACCGGAGCAGGAGGTCACTGGGAGGTGACTGACTGCTCCAGCCGAGACATGATAAGCCTTCGAGTCCAGAGTGGGATCCCTCTTCCACTCTGATCTTTTATGTGGTTTCCACGCATGAAAAACAGGAGATTTAGCCCTGGCTGTTGTAAATCAGTCTCCAGCCATCTCCATTGTTTGGCTTTGGGCTTTTCAGAGAATCATCAAAATAGAAAGTACGCCCATTGAAACAGCCTCGCAGCCAAGTAGTAGGAACTGTGGGAACTAGCCTGGCTGGACCTCAGAGACCACACTGAGCTGTTTGCTAACCGCCCCGAGCCTCTCAGCACACCGCTCACCACCAGCATGCTGCCTGCCAGCCGGCCGCAGGTGCTATTCTTAGCAGTGAGAGAAATTACCCGACAAATTATTCACTACACACAGTGCGCTGCTATCTCTGCACACAGTGGCCCATTGTGCTGACTGCTGATTCTGCATGTGCATATGTGCCACAAAGCTCATGTCTGTGATTAGCCCTCATTCAGACCAGGATGCTTTTAGATTAACTAAATGGCCCCGTTCAGGTCAGTTGTTGACCAAGCAGGCCTGTTGCATAAATAGACGTAAAATGATGCAACTAAATTTATATATTTCTGAGCATTAATAACAGAGACACAAAGTTTTTAGGTTATCTTAGCAGCAGCAAGTGATGTGATACCAGTTCATGATCTTTACAGATGTTGGTAGGCATATTTTTTTATTTTAGAGAGAGCTAATTGTTTCCCCCTGCTTCTAATCTCTATGCCAAGCTAAACTAAGCTAAGCTAAGCTAAGTAAATCACCACAATATGAGGGCACAGCTGTCTGGCTTTCATTACATATTTAACGCACAGACATGAGAGTTGTATCAACCTTCTCTCAGTAAGAAGAAAGGAAGAAGGTTGAACTGTTACTTAACTTTTAAACATCATTTACTTCTTTTTAGCCTTCAGTGGAAAAAGTGAATTAAATTATTACACTACAAGTTTAAGTTCTGCATCAAAAACCTTATTAAAAAGTATGTAAGTATTAATGACAAAATGTACTTGTATGAAAAGTAAAAGTACTGCTGCATTAATGTGTATGTTGCATTTTACTGCTGCAGATGTTTAAGGTTGAGCTCAGTTTAACTATTTTATATCCTGCTGGGTTGTTTAATCTGCAGCAGTGCATCTCTTAAAAGGTCATAGAAACAGTCCTTTGTGATGATGCATTTTCCAGCTTAATCCAAGGTTGTTTTTTTAAAGAGTTGTTTTTAGGTCAATTTATCACAAAAATGCGGAATCACAAACACATTTGGAGACACAGTTTTCACTGGACAGGACAGGTATGAAAATTGTAATCTAGTAAGTAACTAAAGCTGTCAGACAAATGCAGTGGATTAGAAGTATAAAGCTGCATTGCATCTCTGGATTTTAGCCTAAACTCTAAAACTCTCTGAACTCCTAAAATAGCAGCATCTGAGATGTAAATCAGACTGATTCAAATGACTGAAGTTTCCTGTTTGATTTAACTCCACTGAAAAGAACACAAGATTCTCATGATCCAATCACACAAACAAAATGTCATCTTTGCAGGATGAATACGGTAAATAAAATTAATTTCTTTCAAAGTCTAACCAGGGATGAGGACTGCAAATTAGCCACAGCTAGAAGTCTGATGTGCATTAAATTGGTTGCATTTTTAACTTATGTAAAAATGCTTTTGCATGTATTTCCCCTGTCAATGAATAAACTAAATAAAAATAAAAGGATTTTATAGTTAACTAAAAGTTTTCAGGTTGTGTCTCTTTTTGTCTCTCTCAGGCTGCTGACTCAGGAACTCACTCTCATCTTCACATACTGTACCTTCCCTTCAATCTAAGCTGTATATCATCAAACAGAAGAGCCATAAAGTGTCTAAATATAACCTGTGTCGCTGACATGGAAGCAAAGAGGGTAATTAACACTGAAGCAGAGGCCACGCAGATGAACCACTGTTTGTCTCTGTCCTTTTTTTCTTCCTCGTAGAGTTTGTAGATTTAACTCTTCCTCACCAGGAACACACATCATATAGAGTACCCTACATACAGTACAATGTATATTGTGAGCTGTTTGTTTGTTAAATGTATATCTATTGTGTTCAGACAAAGAGCCTCATGTGGTTCGGGCTCCTTTGTGCTTCTTATGTGTGTTTTGTGTCTAATTCAGTCCATGTTAAAGTAACTCCCTTATTATTGTTAAAAGAATAGTTTGATATTTCAGAAAATGTGATTATTCACTTTTTACCCCCAGTAAGATGCAAGGATTGAGTTTCATGTCTGTGCTGAGAAGGTGTTGGCCTTAGCTTAGCATAAAGACTGGAAACATGGGGGAACAGCTAGCATGGCTCTCTCAAAGTTCAAAACTGTGTCTATGTCTAAAGCTCTTAATCCATATACAAACAGAAATGTCAAAAGAGGAATATGTGGTTTTATGGATAGGTTCATGCTGTCTGTGCTTTAAGTAGCCTGTGAGCTGCAGTCAAGAGGGCGTTAGCCTAGCTTAGCAGGAAACAGCAGGAACCAGCTAACCTAGCTCTTTCAAAGTTTAAAGCAAGTCTTCAAACACATCTAAAGCTCACTAATTAACATATATCTTCAATGTATACACACATAATAATGTAAAACGACAGTATATGGTTTTATGGATATGTAAATACTGTCGTTTTTCTATTTGACTGCTAGAGCATCTGCTGGTTGCCAGTTACATGTGACAACACGTAATACCCACAAAAACCAGAAACTGTTATTTTTTCATTACAGAATAAAGACACAACTTAGTTTGGAGTTGTTGCTCTGTGTATATTTGTACACCTTCTTTGGGCAGAGGAAAGCTGGCTGTTTCACCCTGCTTCCAATATTTAAAGCTAGGCTTAGTAATTTGAGTGTGTTTCTCGCTGCTGTATTGAAGTATTTGGAGTGAAAAAAGGATGGGGACCTCGGGATGGGGATGGGACCTAACTGTGGGAGGAAATTTGATATCGACATTCAATTTTGTTGCTAGCAAACTAATGAATCTTAGCTCTGTGCTGCTAAAAGTTGAAGATCGATTGATGGGTGGATGACATGATATTATTGATTGTAACTGGTTCATTGAAGCCTACGTAAAACGCTAAGTTTGGGCGACTGGACAAATAGGCGAATCTGCGAAGGGTATTTTTGGGATGATTTTTCCGAGTGGTTTCTTTTTTCATTTTATTTTGCTAATTTATTGGTCTGAGCAAGTGAAAGCTGCTGCCCAGGAACACACTTTCACTCATATCTTTACATCTAGCTCACCGAATTAAGGATTTTATTTCGACAAAACCAGAGCTGCTGATTGTTGGAACAGTGAAAAGACTAATCAAGGTGGTTTTTGTGGGTTTTATTTTGTTTCTGTCTGTCAAGTTTTGAATGTAGTGGGTTTTTTATGATGAGTTAACAAGGCGGTTAAGCTCGTCTTTTAGTTTGTGGAAGGAGAGAAGTTTATTTTGTTTATTTGTTGGACTTAGTAACATAGTGAAAGTAACGTGGCTGGCTGGAAAATTTTACATATTTCCCAGCACTGATACAAGAATACAAAAAAATGGATTTTTGTTTTTTTATGTCATATATTATTGTATATATTGTCATATGGCACAATATGGGATATATGGATGTGATGTAAAAGAGGTCGAGAGACATTTTTCATTTCATCTCAACTTTAATGCACAAACATGAGAGTGATATCAATCTTCTTATTTCACTCTCAGCACCAAAGGAAATATGTGTATCTTCCAAAATGTTGAACTATTCCATTAACAGCTCTGTAATTTACAGTCAGATTTAACCTTTTAACTTTTCTTTATAGTGAGCTCAAGTCATCATTCATGTGTGCTGTAACATATGCTCGTTATAATATACATTATGGCCTTTACAGTGTTGTACCATCACGTGCCAAGTAATGACTGAAAAGTGTTTTTGCAAGCTGAACTAAAAAAAAAAAAATCTCACCAAAGCCCAGCTTATGAAAATATCAGCAGAATCGTGCTGTGATATATTATGTAGGTGGTGAATGAAATCTGGTGCTGCTTCAGCGCAAAAGCTGCACAGCCCTCCCGCCTGTCAAAAATCTCCCAGAATACTTTGCAAGGTGTGCTAATCAAGCATGAAAGCACAAACAGGCTCGGCTGCCATCGTTGCCCTTTCTCTGGGCTCCGAGAATCACTCACCACTTTGATATTTTTTTACAAGATTAATAAAACAAGATAACAAGCATGTGAGAATAATCCACCGCTCTTGTATTTAATCCAATAAAGGCTAATTAAAAGCAGAGGTTTAAAAACAGGGTCATGCCTCAGCTCGTCACGTGAAGGTGCTGCAGCTCGCTGTCAGTTCCAAGCCCACCCACCGAGCGGCTTCCTGACAAAGTCCAGCCTTTGTTTTATGCACAAATGTTGCTTTCCTGCACTTGTGCACAAGTCCAAGTCAAGTCTCGAGCAGAGGGTGACACAGGAGTGGATTTTATCTCCTGTCCCATCACACTCCCACAAAAACACTCCTCTCCCTCCAGTCCTGGAAGAATGAAACTCCCATGTCAGGCGCTCTCCCTCCCAAGGCAGGAGGCAGAGTGCACAACCAAATCACCTGATTTCAATCACCAAACACTCAGTACAGTCAGTGAGTCATGGAAAAACATCCCACACATAAAAGCTAATGAAAGAGCAGGAAGCAAAGCCGGCGAAGATTAAATTATTTTACAGTTACGACAAAGTGGCGCTCTGTGTGACAAGCATGCAACCTACAAAAACTTTCACATGTACTTACAAAGTGACTCACCTGTCAAGTGTGTTGTTGTCAGGTGCCTGATGCATCTTTTATTTATGCACACATTACATTTAAAAAATCTTTTGTTTGAGGTTCAGGTGAGGTTCAGGTGTCTTTGAACAGAAACAGCTGGTAGAAATGTCCTTTTTACATTTCAGAGCCTGAACTTTTTCACTTTTCCTGCAGTAAAGAAGTTGAATCAGTACTTCTACTTTAACCAGAGCCTTTTTTTTAATACATGTATCTGTGCTTCTACTCGAGCAAAGAATGTGTGGACTTTTTCCACCTCTGGTTATTGTAGCAAAAGGTTTTGACAAGCAGCTGCAGGCGCGCTCGCCGTGCAGCTCGTCTGCGGCCGCGCGCAGCAGATGCACAAGGTTATGCATGATAATAAAAGAAGGAAACGACATTCAGCTTTCCTGAATGTTAATTTGGCAAAAAAATAAACTAAAGACTGTCTTCAAATCTCTTTTGTCCCCATTTCTGCCCACCACACATGGGATTTTTGGGAAAGAAACGGCTGCATGCTTTGTGGATATGATCAGCGTGCTGCAACTGAAAGAATATTGTAAGAAAACCTTTGCTGGCATGTTTCTGAGACAGATTTCTCAGCAGGGTGGATCCCTGTGCTGTCACACTGTGCTCATACTGCGCGTGATGTAAGAATACATAAGGTGTATTTTGCAGTTGTGTGCACGTATTCTTAAAAAATCAGTGAGGGTTTTAAAGACGGCTTTATGATTTCTCATGAACAGGATGTCACTTCACTTCCTGTAAAGCTGCTCACACAAGCATGCTTTACTGGAAACACAAAAAAAAAAAAAAAAACTGAGCCGTGCCTTAAAGAAAAAAGCACCAACACTCTTATTAATGAAGTGTACGCTGTTACAGTATGAAGCTTGAGTCGTGTAGTTATGAATATGAGCCAGTTAACTTTGAGCAGGTGATGCTAATTGAGTGGTGCAGCCCGTCTGGAGCTGATTAAATAAAATGTATCACTCAAATTCAATTCCTGTTGCAGGGCAGGATGCAGACAGTCTGCAGCCCTGTTTACTGTATTTGCACGCTCATAATGAACAGATACTATATGGTGAGGGTTCAGGGAACTTTGTTATATTAATGCACAAGTCGCTGTGTGCTTGCGCAGTCAAATATGCCACTTCTGGTGACTATGGGTTGACAGCGTGCAGCGCTTTGCAATTATTCTGGCTGCAAAAATCTGTTTTAAAGCTGCGAACAAGGCCTGTGTTTCAACAACGTCACCGACTGATTTCCACGAGTATTCAGTGTCGCCCCGTAACCACAGCTCAGACTGCTCGCCATGAGGATGTTTTGGTTTATGAGTAAGTTTAAGAGATTGTTCCTCTCACAGCAATCAACTGGTTCCTATTAAATGTTTCCTATCATTATTGAAGGAATCGTTTTTTTTAAGCGGGGTTGTATGAGGTACTTCACCATAGTCAGATTATTACCGACAGTCGATGGAGGCCGACACGTCCCCAGTTTGGAGGAGCAGCAGGAACACTGGTTTAGGAAGCGAAGCAATGTACTTCTGTGGACAGAGTCAGAAGCAAAATATATTTTAGACAGCTAAAAAAAAAGGCCCATCTTTAAAAAAAATTGTCAGTTTAAGTGTATGCTATATTTCAGGGACATAACAAAACAAAAAAATCATGGTACAATAATAAAAAGTTGACAAAATTATATTTATCACATTGTAAAAGACAAAGAAAATGATGACTGTAAACTGTCCTTTATTAAGCAATAAATCTGCATTTTTTTGCTTATATAAATAAAATAAAATTAGTCAGTCATGACCTGAGCATGTGCAAAAAATTGGCATGAATTGTCTTTAGCGATGAATGTTTGCATTATGTATGTACAACGGCAAACAATGTCGCAGTCGTTTTATAAAATAAAATAAAGTAATTAACCATGTATTATCACAGGAGATGGTCACAGTCCAAGACGGTGTTGTGATTTTTTTTTATTGCGATACCATGATATTCGATATATTGCTACAACCTTTTTATATTTAGAATATTTTAAGGCAAACTGCAAACCAACCAAACTCCACTGCGTCATTTTATCCTGCAGAACACAGGAGTTGCTGCTCTTCCTCTGCCTAAATTTGTGAATTTATTTGCGCTACGCACTGTGAAACTTTGCTCAGCTTTACTGATGCTGCACAATAACACAAACAAACAAACCAACCGACGGCAGCAGAAGGACAGCAACTACTGTGTTCTGCAAGGTAAAAACTACTGATTTTGCCAATGGAGTCTGGTGCTTTGAAGAGAACAATATTTTGGCGGTGTCCCATCATAAAAGGCTGTCTGATGACAAGGTAAAGCGGTGAAAATATTCTATATATAGTGTAAACTACATTGATTTTGTTTCTCTCCAAAGCCACCAGACTCCTTTGGAAAAATCAGTAATTTTACCATAATTTTGTCACAATTTTAACACAGGACTTACTGGTCTTACGCTGCCTCGATCTGTTGGTTTGTTTGTGTTGTTGTGAATCCAAACTAACCTTTTACAAAACTAAAGTCACACAATAACTCAAACGAACAAAGAGATTGAAGCAGCAGTAGACCAGCTACTCCTGTGTTCTGTGAGGTAAAATGACTGATTTTGCCAATGGAGTCTGGTTGGTTTGGAGAGAGCGATCTTGGCTGACATATCAACGGTTTTCTGTTAGAAAAAGACAGCTGACAGAGAAAGTTAAGCCGTGAAAATATTCGACCGCCATCTACTGTAGGTGATACACTGACTATGGACAAGTATCCACTTTTTTGCGGTGTTGTATGGGTTTATGTGGGGGTTTTTCTTACCCGATCAATGATCTAAAGGACAGAGGTGGTCACGTACAGTAAGGATTGTAAAGCCCCCTGAGGAAATGTATGATTTGGGCTTAATAAATAAAATTTGACTTGACTTGACTCGAGACTTTAAAGAAAGAAAGTATTGCTTTAAAATCAAGCAGCACCGAAGTATCCAGGAATAAATACACTGATACCTTTCGCTGTTTCAGACAAACAAAAAAACACTTGTTAACTGTCTTTAGTTTGGTCTGACATGACAGCTTTATCTTCATATCTGTGTGTGGGTTTGACGTCTAAACACTGGACCAGCAGGATCAACATACAGCACAGCAAGTGCAGTGAAACAGCGTTTGAAAGATTAAACAAGCAACACTACCACGGGCACAGGCTCTTGGAAGAGGATCTGAGACTCAGTCAGCTCCAAAGCCCATTCTCTCTTTCTCCCTTTTTCCCCTTGTTCTCAATATTTCCAATAATTAGCGCTGCACCACAGATGTGCGTTTCTCCCTCTTCACCCTGCTGCCTCTCCATCCTCTGAATGTGGGATATTAGGACGAGGACTTAAAGAGAGCATCATATGCTTTCTATTTGATTAAGCCATTAAAACTGAGGACAAAGATGAAAGCTGAATGGCCCATATGAGGAGAAGAAGCTGTGGAGAATTATCGGCGAGCGCGTTTGAGGACTGTAATCATATTTTAAGTAGTCTAATGAACCCGAACATGTGGGGGAAGAGAAAAGAGAAATGTGAGTGACTTGGGAAGTCTGAGAATCGACTCACTGGACGTTCATAAAGCCCGAGGGAAACGGGGATCAATGAGTCAACGAGCAATAAAATTTTCAAAGGGGACTGATAACTTTATTTGGTGAGATTATGGGAGAAAAATTTGAGTTCATCCGGGCCAAAACTGATTGGATAACTATGGAAGCCCATTTCCACCAGTAAAAGAAAAAATATCCCCGTGGTAAGTCATATGTTTTTATTTATTAATTTATTTATCTGACCTTTATTCAACCAGGTGAAAAACAGTTGAGATAAAAGTTCGGTGTATGGTTTAAACTGAGTTTACCTGGATTTATACCCCACTACTAAGAGAAATAGTGCTAAAATATACTGACAAGATGGACTAAATTATGTCCAACAACAAAAATACACTAAGATGTGGGGTCTGTATTCTGATATCAGTGTGGTATTTTGCCCAAATGGGCTCACAAGGCTCACAAACATCAAATAAACGTATCTCATATTGTATGTGTGTATCATTCAGTTTAGTTTGCCCAATTTTCCAAGCTATAGACAAGAAATTAGCCTATTTTTTGCCACCCTAAGTTTTTGTTTTGTAATCAGCACGGGCTGAAGCGGTCACAGAGCTCATCCACGAGCTTGCAGAAGTGTGCATTGCTACTCCCTGCAAAACCAGGTCCACCTGTTTTCAGGGAATCCCTGAGATAAAACCTCTTTTTGAATTGTGAGTTGCCCAAGATGGCAGCAAAGTTACACGCTGAGTGCACACTGATTACATGCATACAATGAAAATACAAATACAAGACATTACAAACAGTACAGACTAAAACATCACGTATCAACAGAAGAGGTCAAATGCAAACATTCATTCATTCAATCTTTATTTTAATTTGGAAATACAGTGAGTTAGAGACGTCATTTACAACATAGCTGAGCAGAAAAATAAATAAATGCTCCCAGACACTAAGAAACACCAATGACAGTTTTAAAAGAACCATAAAAGTGGCAATAAGAAGTAAAAAAAACAACTATTTAAGCCTCAATAAAACTTTAAGATTTAATAAAAACCTTAATAATAGATAAAAGCAGTTAATATTTACGGAGTACGAATCAGCTAAAACAAGAACATCTGGAAGTAAAATGTGAGTTAAGGTTTAAATTGCCCTGTGGATAAAAATGAGGAAAGCTTTGAATTGTTCTGCGTGTTGTTCCGTGTTGCAGGTGCACAATGTGAAAAAATGGATTTTCCAAATTCAATTCAATAAAAACAGTCGGCACCTGCAGCGTAATTCAATCACTTGATCTGGTTTGATAAGAGCCCACATTAAAAGAAAGCACTGAAGTGATGCTCAGACATGCATGAATAAAATGCCACAGTAGTCCAATACTTATGAACACGTTGCCTCAATAAGCATCTTTCTACAATGCAGAGGAAAACACTGTAGAGTTGTCAGCAACTTGGACACATGATGTTTAATCTTTTCAAGATTAATATTCCATCACTCACTTGTTGGTAGAGATGACGAGGTTGTCATAGTTAATATTTTTGGATCTGGTGAACAACATGAATTTAGTTTAGGTTTCTGCATTAAGAACTAGTTTATGATTAATGTGTGCAATTTGTAGATCAGAAAAGCAGTGTTGAAGGGATTTAACAGCAGTATGATACAAAATTGTGTCATCTGCATAAATATGAATATTACATGCAGTTACAGTCAAAGTAATATCGTCTATTTGAAGTGTAAACAGAACAGGCCCCGGGATTAAGCCTAGTGGGACACCCTTTTTTAATTTGTTTTTAATTTTTTTAATTCAGATTTAACATTTCAAATCCAACAGCAATGCCCGATCCACTGTATATATATTTGACACTGAATATTTAATTAGAAAAAAGTAGAGGTCTCAAAATAGATCCTTGGGGAACTCCCTTCTCACTTTTTCAGGACAGCAGCATCAGAAAGAAAATACCAAACCAAACTTGCAATGCGTTCAGTTAAATAACTCTGAACCCAAATGACCACTCTGCAACCAGTGCCAGCTTTTATCAGGATTTCTACTCTACTCTGTCAAATTCTTTGATTAGATCGATTAAAAAAAGGCAACACAGGAATATCTGATGACTTTCACACGAGCGGTCACGTATTATGTCTGCGTCTGAATCCAGATTGCATGGGATTTAGATTAGGAAAATGAGTCTAGGAATAGTGTCAGCTGAAAAAGCTGAAAATTAAAAAGTCATTATTATAAGTTAAAAGTCAAACTGATGAGATAAAGCCACAATTATGAGTTAAAAAGTTGGAATTATAAGTTTAAAAATCTGATTTGAGTTAAAAAGTCATAATTATGAGACAAAATATCATTATTATGTGTTAAAAGTCAAAATTATGAGTTATAAAGTCTGAATTATGAGTTTAAAAGTTGAAAATTTTAACAAAAAGTCCAAATTATGAGATAAAAAAAGTTGAAATTATGAGATAGAAAAGTCATTATCATAAGTCGAACTAATGAGATAAAGCCACAATTATGAGTTAAAAAGTTGGAATTACGAGATAAAAAGTCAGAATTAAGAGATATAAAGTCATAATAATGAGTTAAAAATCCAGAATCATAAAATTTTCAAAGTTGAAATTATAGGAATTTTAGTCTCATAATTATTACTTTTATCTCATGTGAGTTACCGTGGGTATATTTTTCCCTTTTACTGGCAGAAATGTGCTTCCATAGAATCCTCTTCCTCACCAATGAATCATTTCCCCCCATAAACAAATATCAAACATAATCTTCCAGCCATATGATTCAAACATGATGAGTGACTCTGAGGTCATGTGAGCTCGTGTATGAGCGAGACAGTGATTCAGTGCACACTTTCATCTGTTCATCTACAACATGACATTTTAATTCACTCTTATTTGAGACGTAATAACATGTAAAACAAACCTGAAACCGAACCCATCTTGAATTTAAACATCCTTCTTTTGACTCACTAATTATAGTGTCACCAGCGTGTGTGACTGCACTGTTACCGAACACAGGAACTTGTCTGCTTTGATTCCGGCTGTGGCTATAAACATTTCCACGCTGCACAAACTGAATAGCTGAAATAAATGGCACTTCATCACACAGACCCCGGCGCTGTTATTGATGAGAGTTTGGAAAAAAAAGGCATCCTGGATTCCTTCAAATAAGCAGCAGAGAGGGACCTATAACCTGCTGCAACACATAATCCCTCCGTTTTACTTGAGCTACTTCCTGACCCTGAATGCTGTACCTGGAATATTTCTCCCTCAGACATCCTGGATGTGGATTTATGGATGTACGCTCGCAGGTCTCCTTTCTTTTTTTGGTTGCGGTTTATTTTACAGTACACTAAAAAGACGTAAAAGGCTGTACTTTGTATTAAATTAAAGAAAAACTAGAAATGATATGTTCTTTATTAGACAGTATTAGACCATTTCTTAGTGGGTAATATGGGATACATTACAACAGAGCTGTACTAAAAGTGAAACCACATATTTGGTACTTGAGGCACACTTTTTTTGGCTGGTCCTGTGCAATCAATAGAGTAGCTGAGACCGATGCCCACTTCTTTGATTAAATCACATTATTTGCCTCCGTCTGTGCAGCCACCCACAGACAAAACATTCCTCTATTTCTCTAATTTTGGCCTTTACTTGTTAGATCTGATTCACATTGTTTTTAAATGGGGAGCAGCAGATAAGTAATAAGTTCTCTTTAGTTTACAATACAGTTCTGTTGTAATGTTTCCCAAATTACCCTCTAATAATAATAATAAGGGTCCAACAGTGAGTATCTCTAGGGTGCTCTTCTTTGGACAAAACACAGTGTTGTAAAGTGCCTTCTAATGTGGCCTTCCAGTGGACAAAATGTAGTAAAGTGCCCTCAAAAGTGCCCTTCTAGAGAACAAAATGTGGTAAAGTGCCCTCAAAAGCGGCCTTCTAGAGAACAAAATGTGGTAAAGTGCCCTCAAGTGGCCTTCTAGAGGACAAAATGTAGTAAAGTGCCCTCAAGTGGCCTTCTAGAGAACAAAATGTGGTAAAGTGCCCTTTAAAGTGGCCTTCTAGAGGACAAATGTGGTAAAGTGCCCTCTAAAGTGCCCTTCTAGAGAACAAAATGTGGTAAAGTGCCCTCTAAAAGTGCCCTTCTAGAGGACAAAATGTGGTAAAGTGGCCCTAAAGTGGCCTTCTAGTGGACAAAATGTGGTAAAGTGCCTCAAGTGGCCTCTAGAGAACAAAATGTGGTAAAGTGCCCTTTAAGTGGCCTTCTAGAGGACAAAATGTGGTAAAGTGCCTCTAAAGTGCCCTTCTAGAGAACAAAATGTGGTAAAGTGCCCTTTAAAAATGGCCTTCTAGAGGACAAAATGTGGTAAAGTGCCCTCTAAAGTGCCCTTCTAGAGAACAAAATGTGGTAAAGTGCCCTCTAAAGTGCCCTTCTAGAGGACAAAATGTGGTAAAGTGCCCTCTAAAGTGGCCTTCTAGTGGATGAACTATAGTATAGTGCCGTCTACAGTGCCCTTCTAGTGGATGAAATATGGTAAAGTGCCTCCTAAAGTGGCTTCTAGAGAACAGAATGTAGTAAAGTGCCCTCTAAAGTGCCCTTCTAGAGGACAAAATGTGGTAAAGTGCCCTCTAAGTGCCCTTCTAGAGAACAAAATGTGGTAAAGTGCCCTCTAAAGTGCCCTTCTAGAGAACAAAATGTGGTAAAGTGCCCTCAAAGTGCCCTTCTAGTGACAAAATGTGGTAAAGTGCCTCTAAAGTGCCTTCTAGTGAACAAAATTCAGTGAAATGCCCTAATCCCTAATTACCCTCTAAGAAAGTCTAATAAAGGGTCTAATAAAGAACATATTATTTCTTGTTTTGTCTAATTTAATACAAAGTTTGGTCTTGTTAATGTGCTGTCAAATAAAGTAAAACCTCTGTTTTAACAGGGATTCTTTCATTTCAATAACAAATGATCAATTGGCCACCTTTTTTAAGGTCCAACAGGAATGAACCGGCTGCTTTCTTGCAACATCGATTGAAATTCTCAACTTGTAGCCGTAGTTTGAATTCAGCCGGAGTAGGGAGGAGGTCCCTGGTTTACTGGGGCCCATGAGGGACCACACAGCTGGTCTGTAATAATTGCTTGTGCAGGCGACCGTGGAGAGAAAAAGGACCAGCGCAGAAGGTAAAAAGAGGAGAGGAAGTGTAACCCTGCTGTGTGACTCGTCCATCCCAGGTGTGTCGGTCCGGTCTTGTGAAACATAAAATAGTATTTGCATCAACACTTGGAGACTCGGGTTTGGAAGACTTTCTCCTGCTCTCTCTGTCATCTCATTCCCACTCCTGATGTCATTTCCCATCGGACCTTCATGCTTTCTCTCTCTGTTTCTCTCTGCTGCAGCTCTATTTTTGAGCTTCAGATGCAGAGTTTGAGCAGGGATTTGCCTCCATCTAGTGGTGAAGTTGTGCAGCAGCCATAGACACAAATATACTGTAAATGTGAGCAATTTGCAGACGAGGAAAGTTGCATTGACTAAGCACATACGTGAAGTACTGTCAGTTTGTGTGAGTATTTCAAGTTAGTTATACTTTTATTATTTCACTCCAATATATTATTGATTTTTTACTGCACTGATTGGTATTTCGCAGAATTAGGTTGTGCATTTAAAACATGAAAGCAGACACCAATAATAACACAATAGTGCACCAAATGTGTATTAATCCGCCTTTCAAAATAGTTCCCAACAAATACACTACCAGTCGTTTCTAAAGACTGGGTCGTGACCCACAGGTCGCTCACAGCCTTTGTGTGAGTCCCAGGGGTTCCACCTTTTTCTGCCCAAGGCTCAACATAGAGCAGTGCTTCTCAAACTGGTCCTCAGCCCCCGCCCTGCATGTTTAGTGTTCCCTGCTCCAACACACCTGATTCAAATGATCAGCTCATCATCAAGCCTCCACAGAACTGATATGACCTGATCATTGAATCAGATTGTTGTAGCAGGGAACATCTAACATGCAGGGCAGGGGGCCTGAGGACCAGGATTGAGAACACTGACATAGAGCAAGACAAAGCTCAAGGCACACCTGTATTCATATGTGCAAAATATCCTCTATATCCAACCTAACAAATGGAGGCAACTGGCCAATCAGACGCAGAGTTCCTGGAGTGTGGGTGAGAAAAAAAAAAAAACGCATCAATCCATCAGGGTCTTGGATTGGAAAATGGAATTCACTTTGACAGAAAGTTATTAAATGATTTTTTTAGGGTACATAATTTATCTCTGTATCTCTAATAAAGTAAATCAAAAAATCAACTTTTTTGTATAGTTGTATGTTGTGTTTGTCATAAAATCCCACACCTGCTTTATCCCAGTGTTTCTCAAACTTTTCACACTGTGCACACCTTGTAAAATATTGAGCTCTCTAAGTACCACCTCACTGTTTTGCATCATTTGTTACTGGCAGGTGCTGTGGACACTTCACTGGCACTTCTTACTCTTAAGCAGCCACCAGCACCTGTACTTGGATCATTGTCATCCAACCTCGTGTCGCCGACTGTCCTGATGAAAAAAATTGAAGTACGGCACCGGTTCCTCTGCTCTGCAGCAGTGACCACGAAATAAAGACACATGTTCACAATAAGACGCCACTCATGATCAGATGTTAATACCTCAGCCATTTATTTCTTAAACATAAGAAAGAAGAAGGGACTTCTCCAAGGTAAGAAAAATAACATTGCAATTTAAAATCAAGTGCACTTCAACATTGTCTCATTCTGTAAGGGAGCCATCCCTTCCTACTGCGTGAAGTGAGATACACAAACTGAAAAACAATCTAAAGAATCGATCTTTACTGTAAGGCTTTGGGTGGGGTGCTGTGTCGTTACGGTCGTGATGCGTTCGTCGAGATGTCGGTGGCGGTGACAAATATATATAAATGCGGACACACCAGCCGATAAACAGCCAATCCAAACATCACAACAACGTCCTCTGCGACATCTGAACACGAACAGAAATGCGACTATGAGACAAGAGAAGACGTTGACTGTGTAATGGACTCCAGGAGGAGTCGGGCAGTGGGCTAATTTGTGCTAAAACTCCTGCTTTAAGCCGTTTATCAGAAATGGGAGCAAGAAGAAGAAGAAGAAGAAGAAGAAGAAGAAGAAGAAGATGACAGCTCTGGTGTCGGCACCTCACCTGGGCCAAACAGTATTTGTAAGTAATTTCCGGTGTTTGTTGGAGCGCTCTCCAGAGGACCAGATGGACGGAGTTTATTGCATCACGGACAGATAAGTTCATCCAGATGAGTTTCCATGATGTCAGATATCAGCTGTCAGTCACAGAGGGTTTAAACGTCTCAGGTTTTTGCCTACTTCAGCGCAGATGTCTGAGATGCGCCACGTGGGACTGCAAATTTGAACCAAAGTCAATTTAAAAGTACTTTTCTGTGATAAAACACTACCTGGACCTCTGTGAGTGATTTAACAAGCCTCCTCTCCGCTCTGGTCACTCGTACGCTTTTCAACAAGCACTGCGGATGAATTACGATCACCGTCTGTTCCAGGTCTGACTACCATTACATCCAAAAACAACATGGATAATGACACACTGTATTCAGCTTAAAGGGTAACTTTGCTATTTTTTTCAACCTGGACCCATTTTTTCTCATGTTTTTGTGTCATAAGTGGCTGATGGAGGCAACAATTTTTGAAATTGTTCCAATGTTGAGCGTGAGCGCTGCAGCCGGGTGGTTTGTTGACTTTTGTTACCACTGGCAGGCTCAGATTGTTGTTATAAAAGGCCATTTATACCCCCTTTACGCACAAAAATAGATCTGACCTTCACTGCCTATATACAGTATTTCCACGCGTCCTTATCGTTGGTATGGATGTTAAATAATACAACCACTGGAGGGCGCCACTCAGAGTCAAACGTTATCTCAAAGAAAAGGGCTTTCGGGCTGTAAATGGAGACAACATGGATGTTATTAAGGGTGGAGTCGGGTATAGACTTGCCCCAGAAAAAGACAAAACTTTTAGTGGACGTCCTTGACGGTGCAGAGTTGTGTTGTAGTTTTGTTTCACTTCTTCTGGCTGCAGCACTCTCCCTCAATACTGAACCAATTTCAAAAACTACTGTCCCCATTATACATTTTGAACAAAAAAAAAATCATTGGAAAATAGGATCCAGGTTTGAAAAATACTGTAATCACCCTTTAATGGTTAAGTCGGAGAAGTAGGTCACAATCTGACTTTCAAGAACTTCTTAGTTTCCTGCTGTACAAAAACTGCCTTCTTTATTAGCAAAGCAAAAATAATTAACCTATTATCAACTTACGTCCTTGTAAAAGGACAAATCTAAATTTAAAAAATCTAACTAAACTTTACTTTGAGGAGAAAATAAATCCAAAACAATGTTTCATCTGCAATTTCAACTCACCAAATCCAATATCAAATAATGTCCTATCTATATACTGTAGTAGGCCAGTTAAGACAGTAAAATGCAGCAATTCACAATTGCCTTAGTGCGTGTTACATACTCAGGATATATAACAATATACATTAATGGCATTTCACATTTGACATTCTCGATAATACATAATGTTCTGTACCTGGAGTATAACCCACAAAATGATGCTGGTACCTCGTTAAAATAAAACATTACAGGGTTTCACATCGAGGAGGAAAACAAGTGGTTTTGTGGTTGGATTTTAACTAGTTATGATGCCATGAGCTTTTTAAAAAAGAACTTGATTTACTGAACAGCAGGTGGCAGTGTTTATCTGTTTCTCAATGCATAAAAGAGTGTGAAGCCAGCAGTGTAGCCATCATAGAAGTGTCCGTTTCATGCATGCTTTGTTGCATCTCTGCTTCGCCCAAAAAAAAAAAAAAAAAAAAAGGAGCAGTTTTTATCGTGTAAATAGTGGCTACAAAATATGACAGAAAACTTCTACCATGGCTACTTCTGCTACCACAGAAGAAAAGTTTTAACAGTCCCTATCTTGGGAGCCAAAACTGTCAATGACTGAACCAATAAGCAGGTTGGTGCAGGCAGTTGATGCTATAAAGTACGTACCCTCATCCTGGACCGATTTGAAGAATTTCACCCCAATAATTCTCAAATTTAAGGATGTAAAACTCAGTTGTTGCTGTCAGAAGGAGGGCAGTATTGAAGAGCAGATGTGAATATCTGTATGAGTGAAACTCCAGTCCATTTGAATGACAAAAAAAAGCCAATCATATCACGTAGAATTAGAAATGGCTTTTGTAGAATACAGTAGTGTAGGTCACTTGGCACAGACAATCTTGGTGTTGTGATGAGTTGTGTGTTTGGGCACAGAGGTAAGTGGTTCTCTCTGTCTGTAGACTAAAGTTTACTCTCTCCACACAACAAACTTTATTGTTGTGTGGTTTGGGGTTCATGATGATGATGATGATGAAGGTGGGAAAATGAAGTCTGACACATGTGCTGAATTAAACTTGAGAATGGTTTCAAATTTGAAAGACTGCACCTGATTTATTAGGGGTGGGAATTTCTATACTCCTCACGATTTGATTCAGAGGGCGACCATGCAATTATAAAACAACAATTCATCTTGATGCATATTGTGGTACTACTTGCTACTTTTTAGCATATTTGTAATGGTCTAGAATATTAATGTGGCCCTTTTTGCTCTGTAACAGTTGAACATACTTGCTAACCAGTGAAACATTGGTCAACTTACTCCTTTCCTGTTTCCTGTACTTATATATGCTACATGCTAGGTTCATCTATGGTGAGAAGAAAAAACAGATTTTAAAGCAATTAAAAGATGGGACCTGTAAAGCGACAGTCACATCTTTAATTAGCTAATATTAGCAAAATGCTGACTAAATAGCTAGCTAATGATTTATTTAGATTAGCTAGCTGGTTAACTGGTGTTTTGCAGCAAAAAAATTCCCCTGCAGCCCAGAGTTTTCCCCATAATCCATCGTTACAAAAGACACGTCCGCAAAAGTTGTTTAACTGTTTACCAGCTTCCTCAAATTGCAAACAAGGTTGATTATTTTAGCTGAGCAGGAACTCGTAGGTAGGATGTAACTAGCTGGCTAACAGTTGATGTCGATTAGCTAGCTAGTCAGAAAACATTGTTGCAAATATTAGCTAACAGATGTAACTAGCCAACGATTGATGTAGATTAGCTAGTGCATTGCTAGCATTAACTAATTTACGATGTGCTGCTTTAAGATGTCCCCCAACATCTTTTTACCATCTTCAAAATTTGGTTTTCTTTCCAACATAGAAAAGCCTAGCACAGGGAAGTCGGAATTTCCGAGTTCCCAGTTGGAAATTTTGACTGGAACACGCCCCTAAAGTTGGATTTTTGACTCAGAAAACTGGAGGAACCCCAGCGTCAAAATCCAAGATGGCTGCTCCACACCTCAAAAATAGTGAAAGCCGCTGTGGTGTTTGTATGCAGTTAATGGCACGTAACACGTTGTTATCAGCTTCTGAGGTAAACAGAACACATCGTAAGTACAGGAAACAGGAAATCTGACAAAGGTTGCAGATAAAGGGGCGGGACTTAAGATGGGTCAGTTACATACAGCATGGCTCTTGTCCAGGTCCCTTTCCCCCCTCAACTTCATGGAAGCCAAAATGATCTCAATGTCCAGAATTGGGTTTAAAATTCCTGATTACTGACTTTTCTGCATCAAGACATCTTCCAAGGGAGAGTCGTGATGCATCTGAGAATATTTTTTTTCTCCCACCCTTATCATTTATCTTGCCAGACACTTCAGGAATCCCCAAACAGGATGCAGCATTTACAAGATGTGTGAAGTCAAGTGTTTCTTTACAGATCTGAAACATTTTCAAGTGCATGAGACGACCAGTTGACAGGGCCGGGAGTGGAACAAGAACGACCCGTGTGTGAACCAGCGCTGAGGCTGTGGGGATCACTGGGAGCCAGAATCAGTGCAACCTTGTGATGTCCCCCGTGAGAGACATCACAAACCGTACTCATGTCCTCGCTCAGCGGAGTTTGAGACAGTTTGCCCTGGTTTCTAACTCCCTGTGATAATATTCCCCTCTCTGACTGGTCCTCCTGGCCAATCATGAGTCAGAGGCTACAGCAGCACTTGACATTTCAATGCATGTTTTGAGATTTTATTTAAGATTGTGTTTTATGAGAGCAGATCGCTGTATAAACACATGACCTAAAAGTGCCTTTTCTGGATGTATTTATTTAAATTTTAGTCTGCAGAAGTTTTTCCCACTGATACTGTAAATCTTCACTTTGGTTATACACACATTTGGCAAGTTATGTAAAACTGAAATTATACAACAACTCTGGACATGGGAAGCAACTGTTATTACTGATTTTCACCACTGATTGATCTGATGGCTATTTTGTTGACTAATCTATTAGCTGTTCGGTCTATTATGATTTCCAGAGTCAAAGGTGATATCTTCAAACAGTCCAAAACCTAAAGATATTCAATTTAAAGCAGCAATTCCGTTGCACCCCAAACAACGGGCGGTATTGAGCTTTGGATGGGTTCAGGTTTGCAAAACTGGACCTGTGCAGGACTCTGAATAACGTAACTTTTGTTGACTCGTCCGTCAGGTTCAGGATAGTTTCCTTGGTCAAATGAAAGCAAATTGACTTGTTGTCCTCAACAGGTTACTGTGCTCTCTAAGAACTCTTTCCTTTCTTATTTCTCACCTCAAAACATTGTTATAAAACCACATAATTAGCCTTGTTTTCATCTTTTTTGTCTGCACCTCTGGACTGCGGGTGTTCTTTGATTGTTACCACGAAAACACTGGTCTTTTTAGGCTTAAAAAGGCTATAAAATAGTCATTTTTTTAATTTTCTGGAACTGTCTAACTTGCTTTACACTGGTCAAACAATGACTGAACAGCTCCCCCTAGTGGAGAGTCTGCAGCCTGCTAAATGTGAAAATTTGTAAGTTAGTACCAAGTGTTTTGCAGCTAAAAACACTGCACTGAAATGGAAAGTGCAACTGGAAAATCACTTCATTCTCATCCAAAGAAACCCAGATATTGATCTGAACAGAAAACCCAGAGAAAGAAAGTGCTGTGGATGTTCTGAAGCACCAAAATGAACGTGTGATGGATGAGTTGGACACAGAAAAGGTCGTATGCAGGATAATCCGTATCCATGTTCTGCTGCCACCTGCATCTCGCTGTATATGAACAAATTAGCATTACCATGGAAACTGAAAACTGTACAAAAAACACCAGTAAACACGATGGTCACATGCCTCAGTATCCCGGCTGAGCTTGGAAAAAAAAACCCTGCTGCTGTCAGGAGCAACTTTTGCACAATTGTGATAAGAAATATCACAATCACACACATTATAAGGTG
Source organism: Lutjanus argentimaculatus (assembly GCA_034769285.1). Lineage (NCBI taxonomy): Eukaryota > Metazoa > Chordata > Actinopteri > Lutjaniformes > Lutjanidae > Lutjanus > Lutjanus argentimaculatus. Next base: position 2,313,951 of record JAWZSL010000016.1, on the reverse strand, counting down.
TTACATGTACATTATATCTGAATATAAATGTACATGTAATCAACAGAAAGAATGGAGGAGCATATACAAATATAACATGATATATAAGGACTTACTGACGATACCTACACGTTATAGACACATTGCTCATACATTCATATATGTCAACACTTAAATATGTATATACAGTATACATGTATATATTCATATGTATACAGATATATCAAAGGAGGAATAAATAGTGCCATTAATGAGGTGAGACAACCTAGTTTCATTGTTCCTCTCTGGTGAGACAACGTCCTCCCTCCCCTACCCAAAAGGATTCATGCTAATCTGATGTGATGCTGGTGGTCGTCCAGCGTCTGACTTCCCGCCTCGTTCTCACACTTTTCTCAAAAGTCTCAAAAGCGTCTCTCTCGAGGAGTGACCTGGTGCAGGTTTTAAAAACACTCCATCGCTGCCATCCCTGCTGGCACTAGGGTCTAAAGTTTACAGTATTATGCCCAGTAATAAATACAGTGTCTGTCAGAATGTCTTGTTGAACTACTGATGTCTATATGAGTCAACTACAGCCTGAATAGTCATATTTAAATGTGGTTACATTCTATATATCTGATGGGGTATTGACATATATTGCAATGCTACAACCAAAAAAAGAAAAAGGCTTTGTGATTCGACCCGGTGTGTGCGTGATAAATCGCTGTATGACACACACACTGAGGAGTGAGACGAGTGAGACATGTTGTGTATGGACCTTTGACAAACTGTGTTGATGAAACAGTGGAACTGGATACTGGCCGAAACGGCTGTGTCAGGGAATTGGCAGTGGACAACTCTCTGGCATGATGACTGGAACTTTCTGTTGGAGGTGGGTGGCATCTTTCCCTCTAGATGCATCTGACAGTTTTAAACTAAAAGGCCTCTAGTTTGAAGGTGGCAAACTGGAAAAATCAGCTTTTAACACCCTAATTTCGGTGTGTTAATGTAGGTGTGTTGTGAATATTCAACTGAAGGTGTTGACTGATATTATAATAACTGTCGACAACAAATTTCTTTCCTCTTTAACTGAAAAACCTCTGGGTACGTCCACACTGAACTGGCTAAATTTGAAAATGCATCTTTTTCCCCCATTGCAGGGCTCAACAGTAAGGATTGTCCACCTGCCCGAGGAAAGTAAATCTAGCAACTCACTTGCCAGACAGTGCAAGTGGTAAGAAAGAATTGAACTTTTTTGATAACTGATTAAATGTCCTAGTAGTTTTTCAGGCAAACTTGAAGGAAATGCAGTTTTCAGCATCAAAAATATGGAGATTTACTGCTTTTCTCTGTTTATTATCACATTAAACTGAATATCTTTGGGTTTTGGACTGAAAAAATGAGACGTTTAAAGACAAAACTTTGGACTTTGAAAAACTGGGATGCACATTTTTCAGTATTTTCTGATATTTTATCAGCGTTGCAGCCCTAGGACTAGGGATGCACAATACCACTTTTTTTCAGACTGAGTACAAGTACTTACGTTTGGGTACTTTCCGATACTGAGTACCGATACGAGTACTTAATAATGCCCTTACAGTTCTTACAATAACTTTAAAAACATGTTTTATTTTCATCAGATGTTCCTCCTGTGTTACATCACATTTTTGTGTTATTTGTAGTTACTTTACTAATTTTGTGTTCCTTATTAAGTTGTGCAGTTTACTGTGACAAATGGTGTTACATATGATAATTATTTCATTATCATTTGCAGCACTTTTAGAGTCGCTGCGGTGATTAGTGGATGATGTTGAGGACAGCGAGTCTCTCGCTGATAATGACAGCACAACCAAGAATAGCGAGTTAAGCTCCTTGAACTCTGCGTTGTGTTGGTTCTTTAAGTGTTTTATCAGTTTGCTTGTGTCTAGTGGCTACTTTTCATGAAGTGGTAGGACTCTAGTACTGTACTTAACTTTAAAGTTCTGGTACAATGACAACCTTAGTCCACACTAGTCTGGAGTCACGGTTAATGTGGAACCCTGTTTTTGATGAAAAATGACAATTATGAAAAACAGCCTTCAGCTGTTTCACTCAAGTGTAAAACCCAAAGATATTCAGTTTATTATCATACATGACAAAAAGCAGCAAATTGTCACATTTAAGAAGCTGTGATCAGTAAAAAAAATGAAATCAATTTATCTATTAACACAATAATTGCAGACCATCTTGATCAATTGACTTATCGTTGAGAGATCTTCTTGAAAACATTGTGGATGCACGCTGTTTTCTCGTGTAAACAGCATTTTTTAAACTTAGCTGGCTTAGTGTGGATGTCCTCTAAGTTGGAAAACTAATTGAAATGTTTTGACAGCTGGACTGATTAAAATAGATTTGTATCAGTTCTGTCAGCAGATCTGTTCACACTATCAGATACTTTCTACATTCTTATAGGGATTAAAATCACAAACTATGTAGAATTTCCAATTTAGCTGTGGAATATTGTTACATCCCTTCTTAAAAGTGATTCCCACCAGAATAAAAGCCTCTAACACACAAACTGAACCAGCAGATTGCGTTTAAATTGAGCATATTTACCAAAAGTAAACCTGGATGGATGTTACCCAGATAATTTAAGTCAGCTGACTGATGGTGAATAAAACAACATGCAGTCCTGTTCTACTCATCTCCTGCCGCCTTAAGAGAAAATTATAATAACCTCAAATGAATGTCATTTTCTAATACAGGAGGAAATTGAATTTGCAAGTAAGCCACTTTAGAAATGAAACTTTAAATGACATACTTTGAAGAGGATATTCAGTCCAGATTACGTACCAGCTTATATAAATGTGACTCATCTTGTGTGCAGGCTGTCTGAGCTCAATGACAAACTGAACTGACGTCACATTTATCTCTGATGAACCTTCGTCATATCAGCTGCAGCGCGGTCGACCCACGCAGCTCGTTATTTTTAATTAGCTCGACCTTTGCCGTCGTCGGCGCCGGCTTCAGGGATGATTCGGCAAATTTTAAACGCCACCGCTGTCAAACTAGAGGCCGGGGAGCAAAGGATGCCGACTGAGATGCGACATCGAGCTATGGCGTGCGTTCAGAAGGGTGAGAATAAATCGTGTTTGTGCATTAAATACAGGTCGATTTTTCAGGGTCGAGTGGGCCAAAAAAACAAACAAAACTCTGAGGGGCTTCTTCTGTTTTCATGGAATGTTTGGGATTCACATCTCACTTCCTGTGTTTCGTCTGTTTCGTGTGTGGCCGTCGCCTCCTGCTGGCGGAGACATCACTGACATTCCCGGCAGTGGAGAACTATGGAATGATTGTGCTATAATCTTGTTCAACTATTTAAGGAAATCTTTAAAAATCAGGGCGACGTTTCCACCGTCTCAACTTGTGGGGACTGAAGGAATGATTTAAGTAGCTCAGCTCGAAAAAACGCTAGAACGTCATGAGCCATCGGGTTCTAGCAGCGAGACGTCTGCACACGTGTGTGTATGAGTGTGTGTGTGTGTGTGGTGTGGAGATAAAAAAGGGGGATGAGAGGTTTGTTTGAGATCACACTCTGTACACTCTGAGAAATAAGGGATTCCAAAAGGGTTCTACTCATAACCATTTGCTTGTGAAGAACCCTTTCTTGAAGAAAGGGTTTAGTCAAGGGTTCTTTGTATGACTAAGGGTTCCTTTAAGAACCTTTTTCATCCAAAGAACCCCCAGAAGGGTTTTTCATGGATTGTTGAGATCCCTGAAGAACTCTTTTGTCAGGGTTCCTTTGTATCATAATATAAAAGGGTTCTTGGTAGAACCCCCCCCCAGGTGGTTAAAACCCCTGAAATATAAAAGGGCTCTTAGTAGAACCCCGTGTAGGTTCTACATAAAACCCTTGGAATATAAAAAGGTTCAAGGTAGAACCTCGTGGGGTGGAGCCTAGATAAAACCTTAGGAATAAAAGGGTTCTCAGTAGAACCACCTGAGAGGGTTCTAGATAAAACTTTCGGAATATAAAAGGGTTTTTGGTAGAAGCCCCTGGTGGGTTCTTGTTTGCACCCTTCGAGGGTGGAAAGGTGCTTGATAGAACTCCTAGACAGGGTTCTGCATGGAACCATTTCACCATAGATAGGTTCTCTGTAGAACCTTTCAAAGTAGGTTCTGGGTTAAACCTTTCTCAGATAGTTCTAGGTATAAACATTTATGTTGGATTCTCAATAGAACCCCCTGGGTGGGTTCTAGATAAGAGCTTAGGAATATAAAAGGGTTCTCAGTAGAACCTCCTGGTTGAGTTCTAGATAAACCCCTTGGAATATAAAAAGTTTCTCATAGAACCCCCCAAGTGTGTTCTAGATAATTAAAAAAAGGTTATCGGTGGAACCCCCTGAGTGGGTTCTTGTTAGCACCCTTAGAGGGTGAAAAGGTTCTGGATAGAACCCTCAGACAGGGTCCTTGGTGGAACCATTGCACCATAGAAGGGTTCTCTGTAGAATTTCTCACAGGTGGTTCTTGGTGAAACCTTTAACACCATTTATGTTGGGTTCTAGGTAGAACTCTCTGAAAGGGCTCCAAGTGGAACCTTTATAAAAGGTTCTACCAGGAACCATACAGGGTTCTCCTATGGGGAGAAGAACCCTTTATGGTCCTAGTCAGAGCCTTTATTTCTTAGAGTGCAGAGCAGACAGAGGAGCAGCAGTGACAGACGTGAACCAGAAAGAAAAACAGCGTGTGTGTGAGACTGTGTGTGTGTATGAGGAGTAATTATCTACACAGATAAGTGTGGTGTGTGTGTTGTGGTGTGTGTGTGTGTGTGTGTGTGTGTGGTGTTTTGAGAATACCCCGGGTGTGTCAGATGGGTGCTGGTTTGGTCAGGGTGGGGTCAGTCTCCGAGAGCAGCTGAGCAGCCTGTGAAAGGCATGATGGGAGGAGACGGGGCCGCTCTCATTTGGTCTTTAGTTTGCCCGCCTCCCCGTTCAGCCTGCCCTCCTTCGCCAGCTTCTCGTTCAGTTGGCACAGTTGGCGAAGGAAGCCGTCGTTGGGGCCGATTTCTCTCTTGTGCCTCACGGTGGCCACCGCCAGCCGGGCGTCCATTTTGTGGCGCAGCATGAGGTAAGCGATGACCATGGTAGGGGAGCGGCTGTAGCCTTCTCTGCAGTGAACGTACACCTTCCCTGGAGGACACAAAGACGGGAAGAGAACAATAAGAGGGGAGCTGTATGTGGTGTGACGCTGCTTTCACACAATCATAAAAAAGACACACACCCCAAGGAAACACTGAGTCGGATCATAAGTCATTTTAAAGGATCGGGCTGGAACTGTTCTACAGTATTTACATCCTGTGTAAGTACAGAAGTACATGAACTGAGACAGAATTTGAAAGGTGGTTTTTGAAAAATAAATAATGGAATAAAGATTTAAGTGGGTACTTAAATCTTGCACTCCTGCATAAAACTGCACAACTTCATCTATTTAGTCACACTGTTATTTTTATTTTTTTATCTGTCAGGACTTGCCTTAATCTTTAGTACTGTTTGTTGTTATGCACCAACATGCCACAGCAAAGTGAAAATATACTTTGCAATAAAACCGATTCTGATTCTGGGGTAATGTCAAACTTTAAGATGTTTACTAGTGTTGTGTTGATATTGTTTATGCTGATTTTATAGCAGTTCGATTGGAAAACTTCACATTTATTATTGTTTGGCCTGTAACTCCTTATGTTTTTCTTAACGTAAAACTGTAATATACAGCGTAGAGACACAGAGCTGCATGACTTTTTGCATCCACTCACAACTTCAGCACGCACTCCTGATCCCTAATACTGCTCTGCAAGCTTCTATGACATTCAAGCTAACAGTTTAGCGTTATTTTATATGGAAAAATGCATGTATACACTCCCAAATTCAACATAAGTCAATATTTGAACATAGCACAGGAAAAGAAAGTAGATAAGAGAGATAAGAGACATTTATTCCATGGTGTCTTTAAAGTACCACACAGAAAAGTTTAGGGTAAAACCATCCAGGATTTCCGCTATACGGTGGCTTTTTACTCTGTGACTGTGGCTGAAGAACAAAAAAAAAAAAAAAAAACGGTGCAGAGGAAGAAAAATTAGGTTAGAAAGAAGAAACAAATGAACAAAGAAAACAAAGAAGAGTAAGAGTGGTTTGGGAACATATGCTGCGACCAAACTTGCAGAGCGAGGCATCTTCTTTGCCAGCTAGATGCAAATGCAAGACGTGACCTCTGCTGCAGAGTCGGCAAAGTCAATCATCTTCACTGCAGCCGCATCCTACAGAGAAGCCGCATCCTGCAAATAATCTGTGCGGTTTGCATGCAGAATACATGAACGTTTTCTGAGCCGTGTTGGTTATTTGCCCGTGTACCTGTATTGTTTGTGTTTGCTTTCTAAGATGCGTCTCTGATTTACACTTTCATCACTGACGAGCCAAAACACCCCACGAGGAATCTCGGTTGGCAGCGTTCGCAGAGCAGCTGATGTGCCGGGCTCAGGTCAGATCTGCAGATTCTGCACTTTATTTGAAACCCAACACCCTCTCTGTGTCCCTCTCCCAGTATTATCCCCAACATCTCTCCTCCTCCTTCTCCTCTCCTCTGTTGTATACTCTGCCTCCATCCTCTCCTCCTCTTCACTCCACCCAGAAGCTGCCAATGAAACGACCTCTTCAATATCTAATCACCCTGCCTGCTACAGATCAATGCTGATTTCTCTGTATCCTCTTGTTAGACATACAGGATCTCTGGTTCGCTCCATCACTCACTGGATAGTCGGGCTGTCATTCCAATTTTTGTACAAACATGGAGAAAAATTCAATATTCGACCTATAGTGACCTGATCAAATTCAACATTTACAATCTACAGTAGTTCGCCTTGTGGTCCAACAGAGGACACCACTATTAAAATCCATCAGCTATTGTTTGTCCTATTGATCTGTCAGTAATCTGAGCTGATAAATAAAAACAGAGGAGAACACTAGCAAGACAAGCTGACACAGACACACCGTGCAAAATTTATATATTTGGCATTAATTAGCTACAGCTGAATAAATGATGGTGACAGCTGTCATTATTGTTACTAATAAAAAGTCACAGATTAAACCAGAGCTAGACTTGGTTCAATTCTATAAAATAGCACTGAACGTTTTTGAAAAAATATCTAATTGCGATTATTTTTTTTATCCTTATTCTTATTTTTCACCAAAAAACATGTTAAAATTATGTTTTTTGCAGGAATGTGTGCCAAATGAAGATTTTTTTTTAAGTCTGTAGAATCTGATTTGTAGGACAGGACGTCTCTGCCTCACCACATTCATTAATTTAAAAGTTTTTTGACACATTTGGCCTTTAACAAATTGAAAATTGCAGAAAGCCATATTGTGATTTTGATAAAATTCCGATTAATTGTGCAGCTCTAAGAAAAACTCCTTTTTTCCTTTAACAGACATTAATACCACCAAATAAAACACTAAATCGGTCAGGTTCGTTCATATTTCTCCTTGTTGCATTTAGCTGCATGTTGCTTGAAACATGACTAACACATTTCACTGTACTGTAGCTGAAATTATACCTTAAAAACAAGTCATTTCCCAGAATTCCCGGGACAGAGTCCCTACTCTGAGGAGCTGAAGAAAACTGCAGCGTCAGGTGATAAATCTCTGAGGGCTCAAAACCGACACCTTTCACCTTACACACATTGATCCACTGTTAATGTTAAAAATATTGATCAGTGCAGACTGCTGGTCATTTTGTTGATAGTTTCTACTTGTAATATTCAGATGAAAGTGTGAGCTTGTAAAAACGACCACTTACAGGACACACAGTCACTTTATGTCTCTCATAGGAACGATGCATCAATGCAGTTCCTCATTAAAATCCTGGGCCTCTGACCTTTGCAGAGCTCACAGCTCGGGGTCACAAAGTGTCAAAGACAATGTTGCACAGAGCACAATGTCAAATTACAGCAGTAAGATACAGCAGGCAGAGGTGAGACACTTTCTCCTGTTTGTCCTCTCTTCCCCTCTCCTCCACTGTCCCTGTTAGAGCAGCTCTTCTCTCCTGATTTACTGCGGCGTTGGTGCACCTTTGCCAAACTGCCTGGAAATTAAGATGCTTTTCTGTGTCAAAGCTGACGATAAATCCATGCCATAAAATACAGGGTTCAGCACACTAATTAAACACATCCCTCATGTGAGGAGACAAATTAACTAAATTTAGTTGCAGCTTTGGGAGAGCTGAGGAAAGATTTTTTTTTTCTTGCAGGGGGAGGGCCGAGGCCTCCTGGGATTTATTGTTTCTTCAATGTTCAGCTTTCTAACACGTTACAAACAGTGACCTAGAACGTATATCAAATGGCTAATTTAAGACTTAAAGGGATAGTTCAGATTGTTTAAGCTGAGGTTGTATGAGGCGCTCATCCATAGTCAGTGTATGCTGTGGACAGGGTCAGCAGCCAAACATATTTTAGTGGTAAGACTTTATTTGATGTGCAAAAGACTGTCATTAAACTGCCATAACCATGTCATGACACCTGTTATGAACATGAAGGAGTCATTATGACTCATATAACTCTTGTCATTAAGTGGTCAATTATGTCATTTTTAATGCAAAGCTGACATTGTTTGAGATGTCTTTTTGTGACAACTTGACAAACTGTTTAGATTTATGCTTTTGTTTTTGACACTGGCTGTCATGAGAGCATTATAAGCATGTCATGAATGTTTTCCTCGACCTCAAGTAAAGTGATACATTTTGGACTTGTCGTAAAGATGTCATTAAATGTTATAAGGCTGATGACAGGGTAAAGTACCGAGGTGATTTAGCTGAGTTTGTCGAACTGGCCTTGTAACATTTAATGACATCTTTATGGCAAGTCCAAATGGTACCACTTCACTAGGGGTCAAGGAAGGTGTGTCATCGTGTCAAAACCAACCACATATGACAGTTCAATGTCATGTTAAAACTCTGAGCTAACTCTTTCCTTAAGTTTGATAATGTCATGTTGTCATGACAAAGGCAGTGACAAATTATGCTGACTCGATTAATGTCAAGTTGTCATAACAGAGACATTTTTGTCTTGGTTATGTCAAGTTGTCATAACAAAGGCATCTCAAACAATATCATCTTTGAATAGAGGATGGCATAATTGACCAAATGGCACTGACAACAGTCATAAGCAGTAATAACAGTCATAAACATTCATAAAGACTACATCATGGTCATGACAGGTGTCATTACATGGTTACGACAGTTTAATGTCAGTCTTATGAACACCCCTTCAAATAAAGTGTGACCTATTCTGTCACCTGGTCCAAAACTGTCCTTCCACCTGTTTAACACATGCGGTGACTTGGTTCTCTGGTTCTCTGGTTCCACAGGTGTGTTATGGATGGAACATTTTGACAATGCTGACGTCCAGGGACCTGATCTGATCTGATAATGGAATATGGAGCAGGGCTCAGGAGTGCGTCAGATTTAGCCGGAGATGCTCGGGGCCGTCATGATGATTATCTCCCGTCTTCACTCTAAGATCCACAGCAGTGAAGCGTGTTGAGACTGAATCATTAAGAGACGTCTTAAATCTTGTAGCCTTTGTTAGACGAGCAACACGAGGAGCTTGTTTTCATGTCTCAACTCGAGGAGACAAATTGCTTTCAAGTGGGAGCTGCTGAAGTGAGGAAGACGTTGTGTTCGTCTTTGATCTCTTTTACCTTTGAGCGCTTTTGCTAAGACATGAACTCTTAATTCTCTCTGGGTTTCAGGTGCATTTGAATGTGCAGTTAAAAAGTGATATTAAATTTACCGTCAATTTCTGATAACCTATCATTATCAGTCATTTTGGATGCACAGATATCATAGTATCATTTACAGCTAATGTTTATTTTCATTGTCAATTAATCTGTTGGTCATTTTCTTGATTGATCAATTAGTTGTTTGGTCCACAAAATGTGAGGAAATGGTGAAAAATGTTGATATTTCCCCAAATCCCGAGGTGAAGTCCTCAAGAAATCAGAAAATATTAATAATTAATACATTGAAATGAGAGAATTTGGACATTTTTTCTTGAAAAATGACTCCAAATGATTAATCCGTTATCAAAATAGTTGGTGCTTAATTTAATAGTTGATAACAAATCGTTGCAGCTCCGATTTCCAACAGTGGATTTAACCAGTCTTTATCAGAACATTTCCTTTATGCTTCTTCTGAAATTTAAAGGGATAGTTCACCCAAAAATGAAAATTCTGTCATTATCCAGTCACCCTCATGCTGATTGAAGGTTGGGTTTAGTTTTTTAGTCCACAAAACACTGCTGGAGTTTCACAGGAAAACAGTGTTGCAGCATCTCCCAGACAATTTGATAGGGCTGCAAAAATTATTTTCATAGTCGATTAATCAGCTGATTATATTCTCGATGAACTCACCTTTGCCGTTATTGTGTGCGAGGGCCTTGTCGATAAAATCAGCCCCCTCCTCAAAGAAGGCACTGAGGTCGAACTGCTCCGTGTCGTTGGCCTGGATACCGTGGTACGTGATGCCCGTGCCGGCGTAGAAATCCACACTGGTGTTGACGTGCATGAAGGAGGTGCCCTCCGCCACGTTGAGGACATGCGTCACTCCGAGTTTCTGCAGACGCATTGCATTCTGGGCCACGAACCTTGGAAGACAGCAGAAAAGTGGGGAAAAAAACACATTAATTTAATCACTTTAGCAAGTTGCTGATGTCTGTGACAAAGTTTGGGCTCCAGTAAAAACCTATAGAGTGCCTCTGTCGATGGTGAAATAAAACTTTTTGTTCTCTCTCTGACACAAAATGATGAGTAAACAGCAGCAGAACAAGACATCTGAGACAAATCACAGCACTAATAATAACACCTGACAGATACGGCAGAGCAGCGTGTCAGCACTATTTATTTTAAAATCATATTTTGACAATGTAGGTTGCATCTTTCAGGACAACTCTGCATGTGTTTTGGGGAACACTGAGATGGCAATATCACTGCATCTCTTGATGAACAGCCAAGTACTGTATTTCTGCCGGGAGGTGTGAGAGCAGTTCTGCATGTTGTTGCTTGAAAACGACACTCAAATGTGTCTTTTCATCATATTATCCAAAACTTCAAGTCTGCAAGTAACAAGTAATTTATCAATAACTGCTTTTATTAATAATTTGATCTTGAAAATGTGCAAATAAATGTGCATCATGACTTCTCAGAGCTAAATCTTACAGGCCCACACAGGTGTTTTCACTTATTCTGCTTGATTAAAGCTCTGGTCAGGTTGAAGTTGAGCTAATTAATCTTATTGTGTACATCTGTTCTTCTCCCTCTGTGACACGTCGAAATGTCCCCCATTAAAAAAGCCTATGAAAGTGATAAAGGTGTTTGCTGTCCTGCCTGAACATTTGCAAGAAAACTAAAAGCGATTGAAAAGTAAATCAAGCACAGACTGTCCACAGCCACACAGTCCTCAGAAGAGATCCAATTAGGCAAAATAACCGCTGTGTAGGTGGACCATGTGTTTGACAAACAGTTTAAAACCCAAAGAAATTCAAGTGAAACTGCAGATCCTCACATTTGAGAAGCTTGATGCCAGGTGCATAAATGTTTTTTTCCCAGTTTGACGTGGAGGTACCCGACTGGCCTGCACAGAGCTTTGACCTCAAACCCTTCCAACACGTTTGGGATGAATGCCAACTGCGAGCCAGACCTTATCACCTAATATCAGTGTTGGACCTCACTAATGCTCTTGTAGCTGGATGAGAGCAAATCCCTGCAGCCAAGTTTCTTTATCCTATAAGGCTGTTATAGCTGCAGATTAATGCCCATGGGTTTGAAATGAGATGTTCAACAATCATCAGAGGTGTCAAAGTGAAAGATCACAAACAAAGAAAATCACGTGCAAACCAAGAATTTTACATCTCTTGATTTGTTTTTCATGCAGGACTAGAGACAGAAAGAAATAACTGAAGAGCTTTATCTTCTCTTTATTCTCAGCAGCTCTGCTCCTGCAGCTTCACCTCCATCTTCATCTACCCAACGTCCAACAAACAATAAATCTGCAGCCTTACTCGACTTTGTTTGTAAGAATTACAATGCTGCATATTAGCTGTATACAGAACAAACGAACCCACGCGGCTAACAAACCGTAACAAAGGAATACAGGAGGGTTTTGGCTGCTGCGGCCTACCTGGCTCGATGCCTGTGTCCACTGTTACAATCCAACCTGGCCAAAGGCACTGGGCATTGATTCTAGATAAAACGCCTCTTTTGTGTATGTTATATTAAAGTTTTATGGAACAGTTAGTGTCACTAATTAGCGGTACAGAATTTATGTTTTAAAACAACAAAAACTGAACCACACTGTTGCTCTGCAGCTAACAGGGGAAGACAAACCGTGACTTCAGACCAAGGAAACTCAAGTGTAGGTGCTTGTAACATTCACCATCAATTCTTCTTTTTCAGTTTACCTTTTTCACTGTCAACTGCATTAAAAACTACAAGAGATGATTTCTTTTCTGTCATAAAAGATGTATAAAAACGGAATTATGTATAATCTAAAGCTCTGATGACCAGTATAATGTCAAAGTTACATATAAGCCAAAAAATTGTTTGCAGAATTGTCTGCAGAAATGATCCACCTGCTACCTGCCCAAACGTATTATTTTCTCCAATTTAGAGACCTGCACCTTTACCAGCCCACGTAAACTGTATCATCATTTAAATAATGTCAAGCAGTGCAAGATTTCCAATTGATTTCTTTATTGTGTTTTTGTTAACCATCTTTGATGCTCAGAGAGGCTGCTTTCAGTTTTGTTTCAGCGTGTGCAGTAATGTCACTGCAGCAAATATCGCTGCGATTTAAGCAGAAAAACTAAAACTGTAGTTACAAACTTGACACGACAGAGGAACCTCTCCAATGGACACAGAATTAAATGATCGAAGAAGCTGCGCTGTTGTGCTTTGTGCGTAATGTGCACACAGCATCTCTTTTACTGGACAGAGGCAGCCTCTTTCCCCACCCGCAACTCGACCAGCCTCTTTTTGAAAACTCTTTTTTTCAGTGTTGTCTTATAGGCAGGGAAGGACGAGTTTTTGACTTGTAATGTCACAGTGTGTACGTTTGTGCAATGGAGCTATAGTGATAAAACCAGGTCCAGGTCAGCCCTGATCATTAAAATTACATCATCATCTGCTTCTTGTTTACACCAGCATGCACATGTCCAGTGCAGGTAAACTGTCATGTTATATGCCTTTTCAGGCATGTTAATATGGACAGAGATCATTTCAAACAGTGCTTAAACATGTCATCATTTTGGTTTCACACTTGGTTTTTAAAACACCTGTGTACTTGTGGATTAGGCCTATATTTGGTTTATGTTTATTCGGACACAGGAATCATAAATCTTCATGTAAAACGCTCCCCCTGACCTGACAGCACTGTGTGCTTACAGTCAATATGAGGCAGGCAAGGCGAGGCTAGGTGACCCTGGACAGCTCCCTGGAGGTGGTGGCTGCTAGAACTAATAAAAAATCCTCCCTGCCACCATTTTGCTTTACGGCCATAGGAGGAGGGATGAAGTGGGCCATCTGCTGTGTGTCAGCTGCTGCAGGGCACAGACTCCTTCACATGTCAGGACTCTTTGCCAAGGACATTCATATTGTTCTCTTTTATATTCAGAATGTGTCTGTGCACATTCAGACGTGAACTTGTGCTCATAAATTATTGATTAATTTCTTACAGTACATGCTTAAAGTTACAGTGCAAGCACTTTAATGCAACATGCAGCATGTGCACCTGTGTGTGCAGGAGCAGAAGTGACTGTACTGACGTAACTGGGCAGCATTGTTCACTTTTACTGTACTTCCACAACACCGCACAATGCAGAGGCACAGCAGGTTCAAGCGAGTTCACAGCCAATGGCTCTCCTCCTCTTTACCTGGCCTGTCCCAGCCTCCTCACCCTGGGATCTGCAGTCCCACAACATCCATTATTTAAGACCAGCTTCACAAAGAGCCAAAGTGTTCCTCAAAGCAAACAACCACACCTTAAGTGTGTCCCTGAGCTGCACGCGGTGCTTTCATACTGCTGACTACGACTCATCTGAAAACTGTGTAAGAGTTTGAGTTTGGAAAATAAAGTCATAATGCGTTTAGAGGATGGAAACATTTTACCGACTGGTCATCAAAGTGCCAGAGGCTATTGACAAAGCCCACAGATAATGCTTTTAAAACTCTGTTGTACTATTTGAGTGGTGCTGTTTTTCCCCTTCCCCCTCCCATACCCAGGTGTCTGTTTTCTATTCATTTATTTATTGCTTAGTCTCTACATTTGGTTGTCACAATATACATATAGCAACTCCTATACATCAGCCCTACTGTGGCATTGTCCCCACTAGGCTTGGGTTGCATAAAGGAATTACAATATACCAGATAATCAAGAAATCCTGATGGTATGTTTTTTAATATCATCAAAAATACAGACGCTCCTGTTTCTATTAATCTCATACAAAGATGATGCATTGAGGTGATGTATTGTAGTGTGCAGCACACACCACCAGGGGTCAGTCTTTCTACTGGTGGACAAGACAGTGCAGGTGAGCTGAGGGGATAATGTTACAGGACTAACTGCCCCTGTTTGAGAGTATTTTGGATATAGTCCCGATGATAAAGGCACCGACTGGTCAGAGGAGGGTATCGTAGTGAGTAAGGCTGCACATTGAAAACACTTTCCTTAATCGGTAAAGCAACATATTGCACTTTCTCTGAGAGTATCACATTCTCCGAATTAAACATATGAAGATGTAAAGGCCTATATATTAAGCATATTTCTTGAATATCAGATAATATGCAGAGCACACTCATAAAAATATTCTGTCATATTGCAGATGTTTATTTGATAGTAGGTCAATTGGGTTTTACTTGATCAATCAAATTCTTAACAGCCGATTAATTGCTATTCGATTAATCATTATCATCCCCAGTAGTGAGCGTGTAGCTTTAACAAGCATGAATAGAAGGCAAGTGGAGAATGATTACTGTCTATGGTGGCAGAGTGACAGTGAAGCAGAGGTAAAGCTGAGCAGTGAAGTTGTCTTTCTGGCAGTAAATGTACAGTTTAGGTTTGAGTTTGTCGGTCAATAAAAGCTGCAGACTCTCAAGACTGAAGCAGAGCTCCTGTGTGTGTGATGTTTCCAAACCACGGGAATAGCATTGCAATGATGATCAGCTCTGCCTACATTAAGGGAGTATGACAGTACAGTGGAGTACAGTTGAGCTGTCCCAAATCGATTTGATTCGACTCACACGGTCCCAGTTTGATTTGATTTGATTCTGTTAGGGATATTTCAGTAACAATGCCAATTTCGCTTGGATATGAAATAGATTCTCAGAAAACCGATGCTGTAAACTGTATAAGGAACACTCTAACCTGGTACATTATTAAAATATTAATGTTTACATCAAGAATTGACCCCAAAGCAGTTACATTAACAGGAACCCCACGGAACCCCCCAACCCCTCTTGAACAAAGCTAAACATTTTATTTTATGTTGTGAATTCTTCATTTTTAGATGTCTTTCTTCAGAGACCACACATCCACAGGAGCAAAGACATACATATATTAAAAGACTGATTTTGGGATTTTATGAATCGATATACCATGCAAAGGAAAATCATAATACTGTATACCTCGGTAAAATGTGCGGAAGCTATGAAAAAATAAATCCGAAGCCTACTGCCCAGGTAGACCCACCCAGGTAAACCAGTTAATTTTTTTGCCTCTGTGCTTCTCTCAATGGTTTGAAGTGGACGGGGATCATGCATAGTTCTGCACACCAATTAGGATTTAGGAGCACTCGAATCGGGGGCGTGTTCACTCTGAAAATGGTGTGCACCATTAAGCTACAGTTTCCAGGTCTGTGGAGCAATTTTGACGGGTCCTCCACACAACTTCATGCCCACGGTGTTTCTTAGTTGAATAGTTTCTAGGGTTGGGCGACTGGGTGAATACATCATCTCTTGACAATGGGCTTCATCCATCACAGGTTGGTTTTTTTGGTCAATTTTTGGGGTGATATTTGTCATTTTACTTTGCTAATGTAATTTTCTGCAGAGTGACAGCTGCTGCTCAGTACCAGCTTCCATGCACCAATCACAGTTTAGAAACAATATGTGATTTCAGACAAGGCCATACTGAATAATGTTTTTCCTTCTTTAATTTTGTTGCCAAATTATCAACAAATACTTAAGCTGAAGCTTATCTTTCAGCTGAAATGTCAGCAAGCATCATACATTCTGAGAATATTCTGATTGGTCCTTGAACAATCCTTCATTTAATTGTAACCTGAAAATAAAAAAGTCACTTTAAACTATAAATCTGAACCTCGAATGGAACACAAGCCCAATTCCATTTGGGATCCCATGTCAAGAGACATTAAAGAATATTCTCAAGGACAAAACTGTCTCCTTCACATGAACTGTGATCGAATGTGAGTGTGTGTGAACTATCCACAGCATACTGTGTTAAACTACACTCAATTTGAGTTTTAACAAGGTCCAACTAACAGGATACATCAGCAGAAAAGCTTTGTGAGTGGAAACAGTGGAAACAGTGAACAAGGTGCAGACTTTCATCAACAATCAATACCACCTCGCCCTGCCTCCTGAGTCATTTGTAATATCACATTAAGTCACACAGCTCTTTGAACTTGTTTGGACAGTCTATGATATAATTTAATTGTAAAATATTGTGCTAATTACTCCAGCAGACTCTGTTCTTCACAGTCGGACATAATTCCTTCATAAGACTTCATAAAGCCGACAGTGTTGTCTGATCAGCTTCAGCTCAGCGCAGAGTGCCAGCACTTTGTTTGGAGACTTGGCCGGTCGGACAGATTGGCATATTCAGATTGATTCTGTTGTAGCACTGAGGTACAGTAATGTGCTTGTATCCCCTCCTCCTCCTCCTCTTCCTCCTACACCACTCTCCTGGCAGTGGCTGGAGCCAAATGATGGGCTGCACAGAGACACCATGTTTCTCTGGGGCATCCCTGAATCACTTCTCTGCCATGAATCCATAAAACTGAGATTAAGAGCTTCTCTGTGAAAGCTGATATTACATTACAGCACAGAAAAATACACTTCAAAATTATATTTCCCAAAACTGTTTCTTTCTTCACTGGGTGTTCCGAGAAATTTGACAAAAATGATTTCTGACATTTGTGCAATTTCGGATATATTAGATTTAAGATGTACGATCACTAAGCTGGGTGACAAATTTAAATTTGCTCCGCATTTTTGCTCTTATAAAGGGCGCACCTCCTTTATTTTGGGGTGTCTTTCCCCAAATGTTGCCTAAAAATGCCCCTTGTATTTTATTGTATTGTCATGTTATTCTATCAACTCTAAATTATGGTAGAAATGCCACAAATTACATTTTTCTACACCTCAGTTTGGGGAATATAAACACTATTTTCATTTAACAAAATATTCCAAACTGCAAAATGGCTACAAATAAAACACACTGCCTACATAAAATACGGTTTGAAGCTATGATTTCCTTGATTTTGTTCAGGAACAATTAGATAACAGATGGTGATATTGTGCTATATAAATAAAGTTTGACTTGACTGGACTTGATATTACAGCTAGGTCAATATTAGCTCATCACAGCTACATGTAGAGCTGCAACAATTAATCGAGTCATTGATTATTAATCGACTATTTAAATAATCACCAACTATTTTGATTATCAATTCATCACAAGTCACCTTCTAATAAAAAAATGTCAAATTCTCAGATTTCAGCTGCTCCTCTAGGACAAGAAAACTGTCTTGATGTTGTGGACAAAAAAGGACATGTGAGGACGTCATCATGGGCTTTAGGAAACACTAATTAACATTTTTCACCTTTTTCAGAAATTTTATGAACAAAACTAATTATTAAAAGAGAAAATAACTGTCAGTTTAATTGATTATGACAATGACATTTAGTGGCCGTAGAGTAACTTTTTGTGGCCACGGGCCTTCAGACTGTGGTTAATGTTGAACTCTGTTGGTCATAATTAAATGGATCCATATCAAGATTGTTTATGTTTATGTTTATGTGTTTATGTAATATACAAATGGCCAATGTATCACATTTTTTAAAAGGTACAATATGTACTCTAAGAACTGAACACCTGTTGAATTCATCTCCAAACAACTAGGGGGCAGAAAATCACCAGACTAACCACTAACTGCTGCTAACTGAAGCTGTCGTTAGCTGCTAGTTAGCTCAATTAGCTATGCAGCTAGCACAGGAGCTTGCAGGGAGTGGCGCCGGAATGGGCACCAGAATTGTAGCCTCCCAGTGAACACCGCTGGACCGGGACCGAACACAAACTCCGAGACCAACAGAGGCCAGTTTGACAACAGGGAATACAGTACTGAGGTGATTTATACAGCAGCTCTGACCAGAACTCTGACTCTAGGGACTACGAAGACATGGCAGGTGAGGACAGGAGAGTCATATAGCAGGAGAGGAGCGAGAGGGAGGTTGGGCATCATTCAGCACCCCTACCTTGGAGGCCTGAACGAGGGTTACAGTGGGGTCAGTGCTGGGGTGCCAAGAGACAAATCGTCTCTTGAGGTACAAAGTGGTCTTCGGAGACAGGACGGACCAAAGCTAGCTGGTTAGCATGCTAACTTATATAGGTATCTCTGGAATACGATACACAGTAACTGTAATTTCTTCTCATTCTGTTGATAATATCGCTTATTTTTTGAATGTTTTAAACTATTGTGCCTTTACATCCCTAATATCGATCAGTATTGATACTGATATTGTATCAGCCTCAAAAATCCAGCTTTAGTCAGGCTATAGATCGTATGATGAGTTAAGCAGCATAAGAATCTGACACTGAATCAGACGCATTTTGGTCGTCATTTAAAAAGTCTTGGATACTGTGAAGTAGAACCGCAGTGATTAATTGATTAGTTGTCAACTGTTAAACTAATCTGCAACTAATCGGTGAATATTTACTGCTCTCTGACAGTAAACTTAATATCTTTTGTATTGTGAACAAAACAAGACATTTGAGGACGTCATCTTTGGGAAACTCTGATGGACATTTTTCACCATTTTATAGTCAAATCAACTAATCAATTAATCAAGACAGTGTCCAACAGATTCACAGACAATGAAAATAGTAGTTAGCTGCAGCCCTACTGTGAACAACATAAAAGTTGAAGGTGAAAACTAGCTTCTAAATACTGTTGGTGCACAAACTGTGAGGAATCACTGAAGAATGTTGTGTATTTGTTTGTCTCTTTGTCCAGCAGCCACATAATACAACACAACACAATCTGTATGCACGTGTGTGCAGGAGGTACCAGGAACTGGTTTTACTGGAACGGCGAGCTGTAAATTCCTAAACAGTCGGCATGTTCATGACAAAACCAATAACATCCAGTCAACCAACAACCACAGATTTATGTTCAACCTCTGCCAAGTTTAATGTACATATACAGAATATATAATATATAATATATAATATATACTCTGTATGTGTTTGTGAGCTCAGAGCCTTTCACTGATTGATCCAGGTCATAGAGCTGGAATTAAATTACACAGCAGCTGTTTGTTTGTTTGTCCCATAATGTGATTATACACAAAGAAAACAATGTATTGATTATTTGAGCTACTTTTTGTGTTCAATCTTAGAAGTTGTGCAGTCGGTAATAAGGCTTTGAAGAAATATCTAATTGCAATTATTTTGACTGATGTTGTAATATACTGTATATGTAGATTTGTTTGTTTGTTTTGTTATTTTATAGTTATTTAGAATCACTAAATTCCCACTTAAGTTTAATGTTTCAGTGCATTGATTGATTGATTGATTGACAATAAAGTCTATTGACAACTGATACTAGTTTTTCGGGGGTGATGCCAATGCCGGTATTAGGGAGTAAAAAATTCTGATATCGATATATTGGCCAATATTTGTAATGTAGAATTTAACATACTAAGAATACATAAATGCAGTTATCAAACACTTGTGATAAAGATATGTAACAGAGGCAGGATGTTTTAGTTCAAAAATAAACTTTATTGTCCAAAATGATATCAGAGCACTGATATTTTTGATAATTCTAAATAACTAGCCTAAAAAAATAGAACAAAATATATATATATTTAAAGTTGAATTAAGATTAAGGATCAAATATACCTAGAATATTGCTTGTAAAGCTAAAAAAAAAAAAAAAAAAAGTAAAAACAATCTACATTTTGTTCTTTAAAAAAGTTTTCATATCGGCACATATCAGACAACATATGCTGATACTGATATAGACCAATACAGCCGTCAATATCTGGTCTATCACTATCACTGCAAAATATGTGTATTTATGTTTATATTCTATATATGATAATGTCCGATATATCTGTATCGGAAACTTTTTGCTCCCTAATATCAGTATAGTATTGTCCCCAAAAATCATACTTTAACTTTTTTGGTATATTTGATCCTTTTTCCAAACTCGAGTTTAATATAGTGTAAATACAGTAAATATCTTGGTCTATTTGTGTGTTTTGTTTTGTTTTTATATATATATATATATATATTTATATTATAAGTTTTTTATTGTTTCAGTACACTGATGCCATTTTGGACAAGGTTTATCATTAAATTGTAAATTATGTTATTATTATTAGTCCATTAATCGATTTTATTGCTGTAGGTATTTCTGTACCTTTGGCTGATATGAAAACTTTTAATTTACAGGATTTTTAATAATTACAAATAACTATAAATAAAACTTGCAAACAGAGCAAAAAATGTTGAACATAAAGCAAACAAATAAAAACAATCTGCATTATGCTGATACAGATGTAGACCTTAAAGCTGATATTGCTCAGATAAGCCAATATTGGGCCAATAATATCGGTCAGCTGATATGTCGGTCACAGTCTGTGTAAAATATCTTCTATTACACATCTTTGTTCCAAGTGTTTGTTAGTTTATATTTGAGGATTCATAGCAAAAAAATGTTACTTGTCCAGTTTATCAGCATCATGTTTTATAACTTTTTTTTAATTTTATTTTATTAATATCAGTATTGACATTGCCCCAAAAATCAGTCCGGCTCACCTTGTCACTATTTGGCCTGTGCAGTGAATCTGACTCATAAAGGTGTAAAAATCCTTTAAAAAAACTACCTTTCTGAGCTTCTTTGCCACTCACGACTCCAAAAATTCACGTGTTGTTTTTTTTTTTTAAAAAAATCTATTTTATGAATGAAAATAAAGCTGTTTAATTTTAATGGTGATGGTTGTTGTGTGCCTGCAGCCCAGCTGGAGGGGATGGGAGCGGCTCGATGAAGACGTGATTTCATGGCAGCAGCGCTGATACTAAATGATGGAGGGTTCATTGAGTAAAAACGGCTCTTTGTGTGCGTCCTTCGATCCGGCCGTGTTTGTTATGGATTAATAAATGGAGGCAATAATCGATAACGCCTCTAAAAACACTGTTTCAGTATCATCGTGTTGCACAACATCCACCTGTGTGGCTGATGTTTCGAGGACGACAACACAATTTGTTGACAACAACAGGCGGTCGCTTTCTCCATGATGACAGCGGAGGCTACGGAATAACAAGCCCGCCCTGCGTGCGTGCTGCCCGGCATGCGACACTGGCTGCTGTCGCTGTCGGGTGGATGGATGATGAATGAAGAAGAAGAAGAAGAGAGGAGGGAGCGTCTCGTGTCCTACCTGTCAGTGTCAACAGATAATCTGTGTCTTTCAGAGGACATGACAGAGGACTCACGCGTTGCCGATGTATATCCTGGGGTAGACCTCGTTGAAGTGTTGTGTCGGGAGGCTGTAGAAGCCGCTGCCGTTGGACAGGAGCTCGTTGAGCTGCTGGACGGTCACCTCTCCGCCGGAGCCGCCCGGAGCCGCCGGGACGTCCGCCGGTGTCTGCTGCTGCTGCTGCTGCTGCTGTTTGGTCGGACTCAGGTGTTTCTTCATGGCTTCTTCTTCTCTTTCTTCTTTCTTCTTCTTCCTCTCTTGAATTAAATGTTAGATGACAGGCAGCTCCAGACTCGTGGGCCTCGTCCGATTATTCAGCTGCATCTTACCTCCGCACGTGAGTCGTGCGCGCGCTGTCTTCTTGTCTACAAGGTGTCTGATGATGAGGAGGCGCGAGAGCTACAGTTTTCACCGCCAATGTCAAGTACAGTGTGGTTTTACAGTGCAGTTCCGGTGCGGACTTTCAAAATAAAAGCTTAAAAACAAGTTTTTTTTTGTCATTGATAAGATAAGATAAGATGAGATAAGATAAGATGGACTTTATTGATCCCACACCGGGGAAATTCACTTGTCACAGTAGCTCAAATAGTACAGATAGGAAAATAACAATAAAGTACTTATAAAATTAAGATAAAAATAGAAAATATACATATACCTATCAGATTTAAAATATAGAGTCTAAGAGTATAAGAGTATAAAGTGTTCAAGATACTAAGTACAGGGCTGTACACACAAGACTATTTACAATATATACACCTTTCACTTGTACATATATGTACATTGTTGTCTTAACATTAAAATTCTAAGCTATATGCCTTGATAAATGAGCTAATTAATAAATTATTTGCTAAATATAAAAATAAAAATAGTTCAATATATTCACTTAAAATTATTAAATGTCATTTTTTTTGTATGTGCATGTGTAAATGTATATTTTTTGATTGTTGTGCTAACATTAAAACCTCTATGCCTTGATAAATAAATAAATAAAATGATAAATTTTTAGCACTGATAAGATTATCAGCTCTATTGCCCAGCCCCAAGAGATAGACATGTCATCATAAGCAATATAAAAATAGTTCAACAGAATATTTAATAGATTCACTTAAAAGTATTAAATGCAAAACAAAATTATTTTTTATTATTGGTGTAAATTTATGTACTTTTGTGTTTTTTCACTAGTTGTGTTAACATTAAAATTCTTACCTCTGTGCCTCGATAAATAAATACATTAATAAATAAACTAATAAATAAATTTTATCATTGATAAGATTTTCAGCTATATTAGGAGAAAGACACCTCATCAAGAGCAAAATAAAAATACTTGAACAGAATGTGTAATAGACTGACTTTAAAGCATTAAATGCAAACCAACATTATTTATTTATTTATTTTGTGTATGTGTGTAAATTTATGTATTTTTGTGTTTTTTCATTGTTGTGTTAACATTAAAATTCTTAGCGGTGTTGTGCTTAAAGTGATTTAAGTACAAAAAAAAAAAAAGATTAAATTCAAAATAAAGTACTTAAACTTTTTTTGAAAAAGTGGTTAAATCCAAATTTTTTTCTCCTGGTCTTTATTCAGCATAGGTCAATCATTACCAAAAGTGACTGAAATTAAATATTTTATTGTGATAAATTATTCATCACCCAGGGCCATTAGCTTGCTAGCTGGATAGATTCCCATTTGAAAAATAATGAACAGTAGCAAACTATGCAGGGCTTTTATTTTTAGGACCAAATCATACAACTTCCTGTGTGATCCAGTGTGTTTGTGTGTGACTTGCCGCAGCTGCCTGTCGCCTCCACTATCTCCAGCAGACACACCCCACCGGCAGTCAGACAGTCAGGAGACGGAGCTGGACCGGAGGAGGAGGAGGAGGAGGGAGGAGGAGGAGGAGGAGGAGGAGGAGGAGGAGGACAGTAGTGACACACCGACAGGAGAGGGAAGCGTGCTGCCTTCAAGTGCTGCTCGTAACATCCCAAAGTTATACTCACAGTGAGCATTTTGGCTCAGTTTCTTAACAGAGGTTGTTTAGTTTCTATATGCTGAAGCCTACAACAAGTGGTTAAATATAAATATATATTTTCTCTTAACATAGCACAAGTTACGCCTGCACTTTAAACACTCAGATTTTGCACATCATTACCATGAAAATTTCAAGACAATTTATTAATCTATTTATTTATTAATTAATCTATTTATCTATTTATTTAATTTAAATTCTATACTATTATTGTTTCTCTCATTGTAAATACTCACTGTCCTTTTTTAACACTTTTTAAATTTGTTTTCCCCCTGCAATAAAACAAGACATCAACAGCAATAATAAAACAGACAGAAGGGTAGGACAGACATATCAAAAGAGACCCCCAAGGAGAAGAGACACTACTGACTGTCCTTTAACTGAGCACACAGGGTGATTCTCTCTACTGTGAACCTCATCGCAGAGGTTACCTGACGTTTTCTGGCATGTCCCCCTTAAGAAGATGAAAAAACTTCATGTCCCCTCCACCCATAATTATTATCAGTCATTAACAACAACTGGGGAAGCAACTGATAGTAAAAGGAGCCACTGCAGGGAATCACACATGTAATTAAAGAGATGATATGAAGCACAAAACAGTGGAAAGTCAGTCTCTTGTGAGATGATGCAAAGAAAGTGTAACATCTGAGGTCACCAGGAGTGAAACACCAGAAACACTGGTGCCTGTTGTATTAGAGAAAGCTGACGAATGCGTATTGATTAATGATCAGGTGCTTTTGTCTTTGTGGGAGACAAAATGTTCCGTGACGCATGAGCAGTGGTGGAAAGAATACTGAAAATCTGTACTCGAGTACAAGTACTGTTGCATCACTAAAATATTAATCAATTACAAGTAAAAGTACTGGTGTTAGAAAAAGGCTTTGCTTTTGTCTCATTTTAAGTTTTATTTTCTTTATTCAACAAATGGCTCCACCAGACAAAACAATGTCGAATCAGGTGCAGGTACTGACATTTGTAGAATATAGATGGATACAGTTTTATCGGTGAAATTCTTGATGCCAATTAGTCAATTAATCAATTAATCATTAACATCCTTAATCCAAACCTGCTGCTGCTGCAGGGTTTAGTTTTTCTTTCGTAGGTCCTGTTTGTGATCAGATCACCTGATTGGCCACAAGAATGCAGATGAAAGGTTTGGATATTAATTCAACTTGTACTCAGCACTCAATTACATTTTTTGAAAGTAACTAAGTGGATTACATGATGTAATGAGTACTTAAGTACATGAAAACAGCACAAACTTGAAAATCTACTCATAAAAGTACAAGTACCCCCCAAAAATACCTAATTGCAGTAACCTGAGTATTTCCTGTATTGTATTGAGTCTTTCCACCACTAGATGTCAGCAGAAGTCTTTAACGTGTGATTTATTTCATGGAGATGGAGATGCTATTTTTAGCTCTTGTTAATGTATGTGTCTTGTCACATTAATGCAAACAGCTGAACTGGGTTCAGAACCTGGATTTTCTAATTAAACTGACCTCTGACACACATGGTTTGATGATTCATGATATATTTTGCATTGTGATCTGCAAATCCTCTGTTGTCCCCTGCAGGAAAAAGGAAAGTCGACGAGTTTTCTTTGCACGTTCACTGCAGTGAATTTGTGTGTCTGTGAACTAAAACAGTCTGACAGTGCTCAGCCATCATGCACGTATGTGCTGTAACACTTGCAACCACAAGGTGGAGCCACATTTCTATTAAACATCAACACACTGCTGCCACAATTAAACACATGAAACTGGCATTTTAGGAGGCACAATTTAACAAAACAATGATGCACACAGTGAAAAATAAGCAGTCTGATGACTGAATATCAGTCACACTGAGTTGTATTTAACTACAAAGTGTGTTTGGGGCTTAAATCCACACGCAGGGACTGAAAGCTGTTCTGCTCTGTAACCTCAATATGAGAGGTTTATAAAGTAGGTTAATGAGTCATAACAATTCAGGTGCATTCAGTCGTGTTCAGCCAGTGGCCTGAAAACATGATATAATCCAGTAAAAAATATCTGAGAACAAAAGTTTGCTGAGTGCTGCTGATTAATCCCAGGAAAAAAAGAAACATGCAGTTTTCTGTGTGCAGTATGAACGTGTTATTTGCAGCTATTCTATCTGAATATTCCTGCACACAAGAGTCCTTAAACAATATTCAAGTTGCATGAATTGGATCTGGCTGGAAAGTTGAGACTCTTGTGGATCCAGTGAGACAGGCTGTATTCGTGTGTTGATGATGTTTGTCCCCGGAGAAGCCGTTTCATTTCAGCGAGAGCGTTTTCTTGACCTCTCTGTATAAAATGTCCTACAGTGACCTCGAGGATAATCACAGCCTCAAGAAACTTCACAACCATAAACTAAAGACGTGGAGCTTTCAGAGCGATGCTGGAGCAGTCCTCAGAGCAGAAGTGCTCATGAAACATCCAGTCACTGAAAAATGCATTTCTTGCAGAACTCTCCAAAATGCATGAATATTTCTATGGAGTTCCTCAAGGTCTTGGTGTCCTAATGATGTATTTTGTAGGGATTTCTGACCATTTCTATGGATTCTTGAGTGGCCAAAAACAGGTTTGTTTCTTGAGGGAGGGCGTGAGGGGGCACTGGCCACCTTTGAAATTTGATTGGCCACCCATTATCTTCAAATATGATTGGTTATCTGTCCAGTGAGAGATGGGACCTTAGTTTGAATCAACTGTTTGATGAGTATTATTATTATTATTATGTGCCAGTGTTCATTACAGATTAAAATTAATTTTTATGTTTCCAGCTTTCAGATGATGCAAACCACTTCTATGTGGCTTATACTGCAGACCTGCTGTCTCATTGTCCTCTCCAAGTTTTAACCTGGGACCACAATTCTCTCGCATGTCTCCTGATTTATGACACATTTTCACACTTCTTTTTAACGTAAAGCTTTAAAGGAAAGGTGCACAATTTTTCTAAGAGCAGCCTAAATAATATAACCTACGAAAACCTCTTGTAAAATGTTTCTCTTCTGTGCTTTTGTAATCAAATTAAATTCTTTGCTTGTTTTCTAGCTAATCGCATCTGCAGGCAGCTGTTTGAAAAGTTTGTTCTTTCTTTGAAAGTCACCAAAATTCTGGAAGTTTATTAATCTCTTTTTTTTTCCAGGTCATCCACTTTGGTTTCAAAATCCACCCTATTTTTGACGTCTCAAGTTTGGCAGGTATGGCTGTCTCCCCCTGAAGATCTCCTCTCCCCCACCCCCAAAAAAGACAGTCATCTTATCTCACTGTTAGCTTCATGTGTTTCTCCACAAACTCAACTTTATTTCAATCACTTTGGAGAATACGGGTTAACTTTTTTCAAATGTTGTGTCTTCATTTGCACAGCTGCATTTCAAGTGAATGCAGAGTTTTAAAGTGTATAAACTAGACAAATAGATGACACGTTACAAGATATACGCAGTCTGATCGTGTTGTTTTATGTGCTGGTGTATTTTGGGGGATGTTTTTCGTCTCTTCTTGCAGCTCCTGCTTTGGGTCGGTTGAACTGTTTGCTGGTGTCGGTCTTCAAAGCCCGCTGAGAGATTTTATGGTTGTACTAATAAATCTGGTCTGACTTGACTTGACTCAGATGCTCTTGACCCACTTCACTTAAAGCCCCATGCCAGTCATCATTTTTGTGTTTCCATGGCGATGTAAGGAGATGCAGTGCAATACCATGGCAACAACAAATCTTGTGGAACGAAATTTGAGCTCCCTGTTGTGCACACACCTGTGTATGTGTGTGTGTGTGTGTGTGTGTGGGTGTGTAATACAAGTCTGCACTCAACACTTTTGATGGTAAATGACTGGAACATGACACTGATTCAGTTCTGCACAAAACATGCTTTAATGTCAACTAATGAGCTCCTGTAAAGTGTTGCAAGTCCATTAGGGGAGAAGAGAACCCGAAGCTCAAATTTCAGTCTTATATTTATATTTAATACATCAGTTGACTGTTTGATAAACCCTTCCTCTGCATGCAGATAAGATAAAAATGTTTGCAACTACCCGGGAACTGATTGGTGGCCATTCTTGCAGTGATAAGCAGGAAACAGAGATACTTACTGCATTTACTTCTTGCAGCAGCCAGGAAAGCGATAAAAAGCTTTTAAAAAAGCTTAAAAAAGAGCTGCCGATGTATCTGACACCTTGCTGTTAAATGTTAAAAGACCTTACACAGTGGAAAAAATGACATAATGCTGAGATTGCAAAATGCACAATTCATGGGCCGAAGGTCACCTTGATCAGAAGTGATGCAGGAGCAGTGGAGATATACATGTCATGGTTTGTATATTGTTTTTGGTCTGTATGTTAGCCTGTTTATTTTTTGTTTGTTGTGTACATTTGTTGATTTTTTATTTTTATTGGGTATTTAATGGTTTTATAAAGTGTTTCTAGGATGATACTGTCTCATAGGTAAAAGTGATATGCTGATGAAGAGGGGGAGGGCAGTGGATGAGGGTAGAGATGAAGATGCATGTGTAAGGAATGTGTGTTTGAACATGTGTGTGGGTGATAAATAGTTTGGTAACACTTCAGTTTCCATGTCCCATAATTTCGTTGTGTGTAGGTGGTAATTACCAAGCAACATTTAATTTTCATGGGACATTACCCCCATATTTCATGGTAATATGTATGTGAAGTATGTGTCATTCTCATACTAATTATCACATTTGAGGGGAATTTGTGAGGAATTTTTAAAGAAATTTCAAATATATTACTATTGGCAATTACCACCCATCTACTATGAAATTATGGGACCTGGAAATTGAAGTGTTGCCCAGAATTAAATTTTTTTTTGTAACAACTGCAATGTGTTTGTTTACTTTGGCAAATAAACATAAAGCTGAAAACGACCTTCACTTGCACAACAAATCTCAAATCATAGTTGAGCAAATATTACCTGCTCTAATGCTGCTATCGCTAGCATGTCCAGCTAACAAGCTCACTACTTAATGCAGAGTTTATGTCATTATTAACTTGTTTTTTTTAGAAGAGTCTGCACTTCCACAGTACAGTATTCTCACACTGTGTCAAGGCCAGTCCTGGATGCTATCAGAGTTTAGGCTAACGTTAGCAGCTCCGCTGTGCTCTATATTGGATTTCCGTGTGAGATACATGGATGTATTAGATACAACATGCAACGCTGGCGCCCATTCAGTCCAAGGAGGATTGCTCACCTGGTGCATGAGCCAAAAAAGTTCTCGAGCTTCTGGGTTTCACTTTCTGGTCACTGCCCACTGAATATGCAGCAGTGTTTCCCACACTGCACGTTAACTCCTGCTCGGTGAATAGATTTTTAAAATCTCTTTTCTCAGTTCTAGGAACGTTTTAGAAATATAAAACCTCCATGAATCAAAAATTCATCATAAACATGTCATCAGCTTGTTTGCAGTTTGTGTTGTCATGAGGTGCACAATCTTCAATATTTGATTTTGAAGTAATCCAAAAATAATCTAAAAATAATCCAATGGATTACGTTGCTAATTCTAGAAACTGCCATTTAATATGTTTTCAGTATCTGACTACATTTCAAAGTAATCTGACCCGTCCCTGACTGTAGCCGGAACCAGACATCTTTATATGTATTACCATGTATTGCAGCTTTTGTAGATTTGCCATTTTATTTTATTTTTACTATCTGTGACATTTTGCTTTACAATCTATCAAATGAGTCCTTTTTTATTGCCTATTCAAAGAGAAGAATGGACCGCAGGAGGCACTACAGCGATAATGTTACATAAAAATGCAGAATAGATAAACTGGGGTGGGGGTTCCTGCGATAGGGGCCACCACGGGCCCCATCTGGCCGAGAGAAGTCAAGAACTAAACATTGATTTAGTGGCATTTTTATTGACAGGTTCTCCTTCCTGATTCTGCATCATGATGCTGCACTGTGAGCTAATTGGACGACCACCACCTGAGTCCTTCTGCAAATCAGCTCTCAGTGACAGTCAGACTGCTGGATCAGATCTGATTAGAAGTGACCCTGTTCTGGGTAATATCTGATATTAGCTTTGTTATCTTCATATAAAAACCTGCACGGAGTCTGTGAGAGGCTGATTAGAGCAGCAGCATCTGAGTCCACCTCTAAATCCTCAGTATTTTTATTTTAAACAAGAGCTCACAGAACATGAGACATCTTAAACTCTTGGTAATGTTTGTTAATACTAATTTAGAATTTGAATTGGAGGGTCATGGTTGATGTTTTTCCATACTGGTGGAGGGAAAGTGTTTGAGCTTAATTTGGTTTTCCTTCTCCACATTTATTATCCCCAAAAAATCTATGCAGAAATCTATTGCCTGGTAATATTGTCAGATTTCCCCCCAGGGGCTCAGAACAGCTCTGGTTTGTTTGCATCTCCGTCAGCCTCACACACAAGCAGGCAAATTGAATCTGGGCCAACTATCAACATGTGAAAGATTTTTTTTTTTTTAATAATATGCATATAAATTTTAATGTGGGATATTTCTCTCCTCGTGCACATCCAGTGGGCAGATACATTTGCATTTCATGTCGTTTTCAATCCAGATTGCAATCTCTTTCAAAACTTGCGTGGGTGAAACATGCATTAAAGGGATAGTTCGGATTATTTGAAGTGGGGTTGTATGAATCCATAGTCAGTGTATGACCTACAGTAGACGACAGTTGATGTCTCCGTTTGGAGAAGCAGCAGGAGTACTGGTGTAGGAAGCAAAGCAATGTACCGCTGTGGACAGGGTCAGCACTTAAAGGTCCAGTGTGTAATATTTATGGGATTTTTTGGCAGATTATGGAAGGAATGGAATATGATATTCATTAGTATATTTTCCTTTGTGTTTAATTACCTGAAAATTGTGTTTTCGTTATCGTAGAATAAGCTGTTTATATCTACTGAGGCCGCAATATTGAGCTGTCATGTTTCTACAATAGCCCAGAACAGACAAACAAAACACTAGCTCCAGATATGTCTTTTAGTGTTTTGTTTTTTGTTTAGTTTTTTAAGTTTTGTGGCCAGAGTGATAAATTATCCAATGATTTGATTCATTCAAACCTGATTTGATTAAAACCTTTGTGATATGATAAAAACTGAACCATGTTTCATCGTTTACAAGACAAAATTGACATTTATCATTCAAGGAAAGTGGCTTCAAGGGGGAAGAAGCAAACGATAATTGAAGTGATGAAAATGTATATGAATTTTTTAAAAAAAGATAAATTGTCAATTGCTTGCAGGTCTGGCCTGATCGTGAACTTTTATTTTGACATGGCAGCAGCAAATCATTAGGTGAGTGTTGTTCAGTTGTTTGCAATCTACAGCTTCACCACTAGATGCCACTAAATCCAACACACTGGTCCTTTAAAAAGGTCCACTTAAAACAATCAGTATCAGTCTATTCTATATTTAGAATATTTTCACTGCTTTGCCTTGCTGTTAAACAGCTTTTTCTTTAGTGAAACTGTCACCAAATAACCTGAATATCGCTCCCTCCAAAGCTACCAAACTCCATAGGCGAAATGAGTCATTTTACCTTACATAACAGAAGTGTTGCCGGTCTACTGCTGCCTGAATCAGTTAGTTTGTTTGCATTATTGTGTGACTTTGGTGTTTTAAGGTTTTAGTTCAGATTTATCAAAGTCATACAATAACGCAGACAAACTAACCAGTCAAGGTAGCAGAAGACGAGAAACTCACGTGTCCTGCAGGGTAAAATGACAGATTTTGCTCATGGAGTTTGGTTGATTTGGAAAGAGTGACATTTGGCTTATATAACGGCGGTTTCCCATCACAAAAGGCTGTCTGACAGCAAAGGAAAGTGGTGAAAATATTCTAAATATAGCGAACACTTAAACTGATGTTGATTTTTTCATGTCAGCCTTCTTTTATGTAGTTAAAAAACATTACTTTGCTTCTCCAAACTCATGATGTGCTGACAGCCATCTACTGTAGGTAATACACTGACTATGGACGAGTGCCTCATATAATCCAAACTATCCCTTTGATGGTTTATCTTTTCTAAAAATACTATGACCAAGATAGTCTCCTCCCTTTTGAAATTACAGTGATCACTTTCTGAGAAACACCAGCAGAGGTCTACATTTGCCACAGGTCAGCAAGTAAAACACAGCAACTCCAGTTTTCTGGTGATTGTCAGGTTTTCCAGGATTTTTTATAACCCCTGGGTCATGAAAATATTCAACCTTTTACAGACTCAGTATCCACTTTAAGAAAGAATAGTCATTAAAATATACAAAAAAGTCTGTTTTCTTGATTCTTTTTGCAGGATTTATTCCCAGCAGCAGCCTTTTGCTGAATTATCCAGATGGTCTCTGCATGTGCTGTACTCTATCATTTAAAGCCGCCTCTCTGCACGCTCTCTCTATTGTAATGCATATCTGCACGTGGTGCCTTTTAGCCCTGCAGCTCTTTTCATAGCAGAATCAGTGCGTCTCAATCAATCTGAGTTCCTTTTATTCACAGTGACCACTTGCTCGGTCCAGCTTTAGCCAGCAGCTTTTGTAGGCAGTCAGAAGAAGGTTATTTGTCTTATGTCAGAGGGGTTATAACAATAGAAGTTCCTATAAGAGCAGCGATACAACAATAGTGACATGTGATTGATACAACCATCTGCCTGAGTCACTGGACACCTTGATTAAAACTTCAGGAGGAGACGAGTCAAATGAATCCTGATGTCTCAGCGTACACTCTTAGAAATAAGGGTTCCAAAGGTTCTTCCTGCAGAGCTGAGGCTCTACCCATAACCACTTGCTTCTGAGGAACCCTTTGTTGAAGAAAGGGTTAAGGACCCTTTCATTCAAAGAGCACTTTTTAGATGAAAGAGTTTCATCAAGGGTTCTTTGTACCATGATATAAAAGGGTTCTTGGTAGAACCCTCTGGATGGGTTCAAGATGAAACCACTGGAGTACAAAAGGGCTCTTTTTAGAAGCCCCTGGTCAGGTCCTGGTCAGCACCTTAAGAAGATGGAAAGGTTCTGGACAGAACCCCAGAGATTTGTTGAATTCCTTGAGGAATTATTTCTTCGAGGGTTCTTTGTACCATAATATAAAAGGGTTCCTGGGTGAGAACTAGATAAAACCCTTGGACTTAGAAAGGTTCTCAGTAGAGCCATCTGGGTGTGTTCCTCATAAAAACCTTGGGATATAAAAGGGTTCTTCATAGAACTCCTTGAGAGTGTTCTTGATAAA
This sequence comes from Lutjanus argentimaculatus, assembly GCA_034769285.1. Taxonomy (NCBI): domain Eukaryota; kingdom Metazoa; phylum Chordata; class Actinopteri; order Lutjaniformes; family Lutjanidae; genus Lutjanus; species Lutjanus argentimaculatus. Next base: position 2,280,956 of record JAWZSL010000016.1, on the reverse strand, counting down.
TCCATTGGGATATAAAAAGGTTCCCTGCAGAACTGTCTGAGAGTGCTCTAGATTAAAACCCTTGGAATATAAAAGGGTTCTCTGTAGAAACCACTGGGTATGTTCTAGATAAACAATAAAGGGATCCCTTGACAATTAACATAGCCCACCCTGCATGGGTAGAACCCCCAGAGAGGGTTCTGGGTGGAACCATTACACAGAGTTGTCCTTCTCATAGGAGGTTCTGGGTGAAACCTTTGGCAGCTGGTTCTTCGTATCACCCTTTATGTTGGGTTCCAGGTAAAACTCTGAAAAAGTTCCAAGTAGAACCTTTATAAAAGGTTCCACCAGGACCCAAAAAAAGGTCCTCCAATGGGGACAAGCCAAAGAACCGTTTATGATTCTAGTTCGCACCTGTGATTCTCAGATTGTAGTGGCAGAACCCCCTAAGTGTGTTCTAGAAAATTTAAAAAAGGTTATCAGTGGAAATCCTTGGAGTGGGTTCTTGTTAGCACCCTTAGAGGGTGAATGGTTCTGGATAGAACCCCCAGACAGGGTTCTTGAAGGAACCATTGCACTGTAGAAGGGTTCTCTGTAGAATCTCTCATGGGTTTTTTTGTTGAAACCTTTAACACCATTTATGTTGGGTTCTAAGTAGACCTCTCTGGAAGGATGCCAAGTGGAACCTTTATAAAAGGTTCTACCAGGACCCAAAAAAGGTTCTCCAGTGAGGACAAGCCAAAGAACCCTTTATGGTTCTAGTTAGCACCTTTATTTCTAAGAGTGTAGCACAAAGAAGACAAAAGAACGTGAAGTCTGAGTGTGTGAGGATGATAAAACCACAGTGTGAAAGCTTCAGTGTTATTTGTTTGTCCTCGGCAGGTATTTCTTTGTGTATTTAATCCGTGTTTTAAACGTGTGTGTCTGGCGTCGAAGCGGCCTCGCTGACCGCTCCACGCCTCTTCTGGGTGGTCACTCTGTGCCCACATTAATCTCACAGTTGAGAGAGAGGTCCTGACCTCGAGTGTTTTTCTTTGAGGGGAGGTCATTCTCAGTCTGGGCAGCCTGCTTGGTTCTGATGTGACTTGTAAATTCAGGGCGAGTAACCGTCTGTGTGTCTGTGTATTTCCTCAGTGGTTAATTAAAATCAAGGCCTGCAGTTCACTGACAGAATAAATATAGTTTGTTAAAATTAAAGCAAGAGTCAAAAGCCTGGCAAATAAACAAAGAGAGAGTGAAAATAAAGATTTGGGATGCTGTTCATATGGATATTTAGACTATATGTAGAGCTGCTATAGGATGATGGCACAGAGGAAATTTTGTTTCTCACTGTTGTCGTTTCTTTGTCTTATTAAAAATAAATAAGATTCTTATTTTGAGCTTACTGAAGTCTCCTCTGTTTCTCTAACACCCCCTAGAAAAAAAGGAGCAACCTTAGCGAGCTCATAGGTGTCTCAGGCGTTTGTCCTTGACAACATAACAAGACTGCATTTTGACCACTGAGAAAAATGTCGTCACGATCTCTTCAAGCCCAAATGAACGTCTTCAAATTGTTTATTTTGTTCAACAAGTAATGAGATTTTAAAATCTATCCTTTGACGCACAGGAAGCAGTGACTTAAACACTGGTGTAATAAGTGCAATAAGTTTTTCTGTACCTTGTTTAGACAGAAATCCTTTAATTCTTCTTATGTTTTAAGGTGTTAATAGGCTGATTTAGTCATTGTCTTTATGTGACTGTTGAAATTTATGTCTGAGTCCAGAACTACACCAAGATTTCTAGCTTGATTTAGGTTTTAGTCTCATGGATTCAAGGTGTGCACTGACTTTTAACCTTTGTTCTATTTAGCAAATTTAGAGGACTGTAGTCATGTGGTGACACTGTTATATAAGTTGTGTGTCATTTACATAAATATGGTGAGAGATGTTATAATTTTCCATAATCTATAAGAGCATGTAGATGTGAACAGAAGAGGCTCGAGAACTGAGCCTTGAGGAACTCCATGTTTGTGTCAGTTATGAATTTGTGCCAACAAAAATCAAAGTAATCCCTGTCTTGTAAATAGGATTTAAAGCAGCCATTTAAAGGTGCAGTAATAAAAATTCATGGAGAAAGATTGTTGAGTCCCAGGTTGTCAAATACTGACATTTTGGGCCAAAATCTCCTGTCAAAGGCATGATTTCCTTAAAGTCTGAGCCAAGAGGAGGAGCAGAAGTCTAGTTTTCTCTCAGACCACTTAAATTGCATTATGCTTAAATGTTATTATAGAACTTTTGTCCAAAAATAAACAGCCTATCCCTGCTTTAATCTGCATATAATATGCAGTCATGTCTTTTACTGAGACCCCCAAGACACTGTAAGTTACATTCAACTAACTGTCCTGTACTTTCTATCTAATGGCCCCTCAAATTAAAGATTTTTAGATTTTAAAGGAAGTGCTAATTGTTTGCCTGTGTGAAAGATATCTCTCATTCCCTCTTCATCTACAATTCTCTATTTTTACTCATTGCTAAGATGACTGAGCAACCACATCACCCTTCTTGCCTCATTCCCCTCCAATCATCTAAATTATTAACATTATAAATTAAGGCACATGAATGCATTATTTAGTAAGAGCCCTTCATATTATGCAGATACTCTGTAAAACAGAGTAGATCTAACCCTAACTGGATTCTCCTCCCTCTAACTTACAGTTTCATAACCTACTTTGCTCCATAACTCACTAAAATAGTGATTAAACACTGACCCGCACAGCTTAAAGTGATTACACGTCTCTGACCCATTAACATGTGGGAAAAAACGATAACATTCTCCTTCTACAACAAACACTTTCCACCACAAATAAACCTCAGTCTCATGAGCAGAGTGGCATGTTTGAGGGAAGGACTAAAACGCGATTTACGGCCGGCATGTTTGTGTTTGACTCACAATGGCCTCTTTGTCAAACCGTGATTAGGCTCAACGTTATTTCAACAACAGAGTGATAATGTGATAACCACGGCCGCTCCATGCCGTCTTAGGTAATCGGTGTTTGGACGGGATTGAATAATGACCCAGAGGAAAAGAGAGTGAGGGTGTAAAGACAAGAAGAGCTGTTTGTCTGAGCTGACAGGACCGCCATCGGTAATCAGTGGACGGAGGAAAACCGAGCAGAGCTGTGTGAATCCACAACTCCTGACCCCAATATAACACTCGTATATACGGTGTTCCCATGTGATTTTGTTATGTCAGTGACTTGTTGAACAATGGGTTAAAAAAATTATGATCCCTTGAGTAGCTCTTATGTAAGTCTGCCAGATTATGTTAAAGCACAATGACTGAACTGTTGTCATAGCAGCTCCTCTGATAATCTGGTTACATCTGAACATGTAAATCCACAATTATATGACCTGCTTTTAAAAACCACAGAGCCTGAATATTCATAAACTTTGTGAACAAGGACTGACATTGATTGACTAAATGATTGGGGAGACATGACATAGGGTGTTCAAGACACAGGGCATACATGACATAGAGCATTCAAGATATAGGGTGTGTATAACATAGTGCAGACATTAAACAGAGTGTTCATGACATAGGGCAGACATGATATCAGGTGTTCATGACATAGGGCATACATGACGTAGAAAAGACATGACGTAGGGCATTCAAGACATAGGGTGTGTATGACATAGGGCAGACATTAAATAGTGCGTTCATGAGGTAGGGCAAACATGAAATAGGGCATTCATGACATATAACAGTTATGACACTGACATAGGGTGTAGGGCATACATGACATAGGGCGTTCATGACATAGGACATTCATGATGTAGGGCAGACATGACATTGGGCAGATGATATCATGTGTTTGTGACATAGGGCATACATGAGATAGAAAAGACATGACATAGGGCATTCAAGACATTGGGTGTGTATGACATAGTACAGACATGACATAGGGAAGACATGACATAGTGCACTCATGACATGGTGCATACATGAAATAAGGCGTTCGTGACATAAGGCAGACATGAGATAGGGCCGACATGACATTGGGTATTCAGGATGTAGGGAGTATATGACATACAGCAGACATTAAATAGGGCGTTCATGACATATGGCAGACATGACAAAGTGGGTTCATGACATAAGGCAGACATGAAATAGGGCATTCATGAACTTGGGAATCAGTGACTTGTATGTAAATGACATAGGGCAGACATGACAAAGGGCAATGATGATGCAGTGCAGACATGACATAGAGCGTTCAAGACATAGGGCAGACATAACATAGTGCATTCATGATGTTGGGCGGGCATAACATCGAATGTTCATAACACAGGGAAGACATGACATAGGTCAGACAAGACAAAGGGCATTAAAGACATCCGGCAGACATGTCAATCAGTGCAATGGGCACTGTCCCATTCAAATAAACAAATAAATAAATGAAATAGGACCTTCATGACAGAGGACAGACATTTCAGAGGGTGTTCATGACATAGGGAAGACTGACATAGGGCGATATAATTCTTCTGATTATGCAAACTGATTTCGGTCAGCCCACATAATCACAATCAGGCAGTTTGTTATAACTGTGACAGAACTGAGTCACAAGTGTTTCAGAGGTAATCAGCTTCATCCACACGTCCAGGAGGATTTTTATTAAATCTCTAAAGAAAGCTGGTTGTTTTGGCTGCTAAGATCACAGAAAATCTGCTAAGTTGAGTTCCTCTGAGGATTTAACTAACTGGCCTGTGTGACTGAGCTCATGCAGCTTTTTGGACAACGTCCATTAGCTCGGTTCTATCTTTAGACTCCAGCGATTAGCGAGCTGGATGGAGTTGGCGAGACGTATCGACATGTGGCTGAAGGGAAGTAGATCAACGTGTCACTGCTGCTGCTGATGTAATTTCTGCTTAATTAGCACTTAATGCTCATGTTTAGCAGGTTTGGTGAGCCAAATGTGATCAATTAGCATCTACTCACAGAATCTCTGCTCACGGGAACTTTAAGGCTGATCGCTGTTCACAGATCTTCACCCTCAGGCCACTGGAGCGGTCGATTGGAGACCTGCAGCCACTGAGAAGCTCCAAATCCTCAGAAATGTCAGATTACAAACATGGTTGACTGAAGATCTTGTGTCAAGATTAGTGTGAAGTTGAAATTTATTGCTTCTACAGGTCTGCCATATTGTTGTGTTCTGCAGCATCATAAATCAGATGTTCTACAGGGATGGTGTGATGGATAAATGCTCCTAAACATATGTTACTCACTTTTACACTGGAAAATAGAGTTTTACACAAACACTTTTTCAGGTTTATGTGAATCTTAGTATAGAGAGGTGACAAATTGAAGGAAAAAATGGGTTAAATTAGAAGAGAACAGAACAAACTTAGATACTTCTGTACAGGGCACGAATGTATTCCCATACATAAATCTGATATATGGCAATATTTACTCAAAAATATAAACACAGCAATTGTTGTAAATGTGCTGTAGATTTCAATGACTAAAATTGTATGATATTTAGTTGACTGAACTAGACTAAAACTAAAATGTAAAATGATAAATGTATTTTAATGGTATTTCAAAGTTTTTATTTTCCTGGAAAGTGATTAAAAAACTGTTGATGACTCATCCTGCACTCAGGGGAGGTACAAAATTTGCATCCAATGAAAAGCTTTCTCACTTTTGATGCAGTGGAAGGAGAATAATAATATTTTTTAGTAGCTTTCTTCGTTAATTTGGGTGAATCTGGGTCATATTTTATGGAGAAAATATTTTCTGTTTTCCCCTCTGATGTCCTCAAGCTGCTCAACTTCAACTCCTAGCTATTTAATCACAGAGTTTCCTGATGGACAGATAGCTTTAGCTTACTTGTAGCTAACTGTAAATGTTAGCTGTTAGCTGTCATTAGCAGGCAACAGAACTGGTCTCAGCAGCCTCCCAGTACAGTACCAAGGTTGTACTGAGGTGGTGTTCTTGCTCCCAAAACCCCAGGTCTAACCAAGCTAACAGCAGTTAGCAGGTAGCTAACTTAAGCTCATCTTGGAGACCATTTTCAGTCCAGGTCTGGCTGTGTTCACTAAAGGCCCCCCACACATGAGCAGCAGTAAAAACACTTTGCGCTGGCTGTCCGATTGTTTTCCTTTGGAGAGAGCTGTGGCGCCTGACTAAGCAGCACCGCTGCCCGTGGGGTGATGCACCACTCGGATCTGCCACTGACCGCCGCCAACCAATGAGATAACAGCTGAATGTGACGACACAAACAGAAGAGACCACAGATGTTTGGAAGTAACATAAGCAGGAGGGAGAGACTGCGGGTCGAGTCTTGAAGGGAACCCCAGACAGAAGATCTCATGAGAGTGATCATTTTAACGTTTATACAACGTCGCAATGAAGGAACAACAGACACAAATCTTGTGAGTTTTGCAAATCAAGGGTTCCCTTTCAGACACGACTGAAGAAAAGTGTTTCAGAATTCCCCAAACTCTATAACACTACAGTGAAAACAGACTACGATCACACTAGTAAATGTAATGCATGGTGAAATGCTAAAGTTGCTAAAGTTAGCTTAGCCATTTGTATACCAGGCAGACAGGACGTAGCAGTTATAGGGCTGTGCTTCGCCTCTCTGCGCCCTGCCTCACCATGAGTCCGGGACAAATTTGTCATCATGTGAAGGTCCCTTAAACCGCTCAGTCCAGGAAGAGTCACCTAGGACTGTTCTCCCTCCTAGCCATAGCTGCAGAGCGCTATTGGCTACTGTAAATACCGATCAGTGTTTCCAACAAGTCCTCCCCTCGCTGTCTATTTTACAGGAATCATGTGACCAATAAGCACTCTGCTAGCTGTTTTATAGGGACTTTACAATGATTTACAGAGTGTTACCGTACTACATTCAAAAGTGTGAATCGATTTTGCATCCTGCAGAATATTAAACTACGTCTAAATATTCATTTTGCACATTTCCATCAGACCGGCACTGATCTGAACATTACTGTAATGAATCATGGAAAATATTGTAAATTATCCCATAAACACTCAGTGTGAAGCTGTTTTACTTTTTCTGTTGAAAAAGGGATTCTCATGCACTCTCAGGGCCACAGCCTCTGTGTGTGTGTGTGTGTGTGTGTGTGTGTGTGTAACCTTGACAGGGAAAGCTAAGCTTCATTGAGTGCCTGCGAGCGTTGAGCTATCTTTAGCTTTAGTTGAAGCTTTTACCACTGGCCTCCTCCTACTCTTCCCACTCTTCCTCCTCCTCCTCCTCCTCCTCCTCCTCTCCTCTCAGCCCACTCACTGTTGGCTGCACATGCAAACGTGCCGCACACTCATGCATGCTTGCACACAACCGAACCCCACATACACACACACACACACTACTATAACATACATATGCACACTGCAGAACTGTTACTGGGCAGATTAGAGGAAGCAACCTACTTCTGGGATAAAAACACGAGCCCGATGTTTGTTTCTTGGTGCAGAGTGAAAGACTGACTCGTGCTCCCTGAGCGGCCCTGATTCCTGCCTCAAGGCAAGTTATGAGCCATGGGCCTCACAGGATACACACCTCCATTCCTATTGGCTGAAAATGCATTAAATTCAGTCAGTGGTACACTCACTATTAATAAATGGATCTGCTGCAAACCAAACTGTGCTTACACCGGTTATCATTTGTGTGTAATGACCCAGTGCATAAATATTGCATATTATGCACAAGGACTATTGTTAGTGCCGGTGTGAGATGCATTCCTGTTTGGCTGGTTGTTGATATATTTCAGCTTTTAATTAGCACATTCACACGTTGGTGCAGAGCTTGTTAATTTTCTAACATTCCTGGACAATGTTTTGACTGTTTTCCCAGAAAAACACCTCTGATTTTACAGTCAATGTGGCAAAAACAAAAGCAGCTCTTTGTGGGGGATTAATTACAACAATACAACCTAATTTTCCTCATCAAAAAAATCCCAGAATAGCCTGGTCAATCAGATCGGTTAATCAGTGTTAATCATGTTAAATGCTGCCATACTGAGGCTAAAGTGAGGGCAGCCAAACACCAGACTCTAAAGAGATCACAGGAATACAAGTATTAAACTATAACTTCAGATCTCTTTTAGTCTAAAAGTTCTTTACAAGACTGTGTGATGTGCAGAGAATAAAAACAGTTTGTTTTTTGTTTTTTTGGCATGATGTTTCTTTCAAGCCCAGGTACAAAAGATGAACAAAAAATAGCTTTACAATATATAACAAGCTGCTCATTCAAGCCTATGATTCTTTTACATAATATTACATAATCATGCCACATAATATTCTGGTGTACATTGTTATTTTTGACTATATCTTCCTTGAGACGGTGAAATATTAGTTCAAATACAACACTAATTGTGGATGCTGTATGTGCTCTGCTATTGACTGTAATTTGAGCTTAAGTTTAACCTACATGGGCTCAGGAACACTTTGGAAAACCGTTGTCAGTAAACACAGTTTGTCTCTGCATCTACAAATACAAGTTAAGACTCTATCATGCAAAGAGAAAGACATATATCAACAACATCCAGAACACATGCAGACTTCTCTGGGCCCGAGCTCATCTGAGATGGACTGACACAAAGTGGAAAAGTGTGCTGTGGTCTGACGAGTCCACGTTTCAGATTGTTTTCACAAATTATGGACGTCGTGTCCTCTGAGCATTTGGAGCGACATATCCTGCCATCAAGACAACGTCCCCGCTTATTTCAGCGAGACGATGCCAAGACACGCTGTGCACATGTTCCAACAGCGTGGCTTCGTAGTAAAAGAATTCAGGCACTAGACTGACCTGCCTGCAGTCCAGACTTGTCTCCTATTGAAGATGTGTGGTGCATTATGAAGCACGAAGTACGACAACAGAGACCAAACAGGACTGTTGAGCACCTGAAGTTGTATATCAAGCAAGAATGAGAAAGAATTTCACTTTCAAAATTTCAACAATTAGTGTCCTCATTTCCCAAACGCTTACTGAGTGTTGAAAAGCTGATGCATCACAGTCGTAAACCCGCTCCTGTCCTGGAACGTGTTGCAGGCATCAAATTCAGAATTAGTGTATATTTACAAAAAACAATGAGTCTGAACATTAACTATCATGTCTTTGTACTGTATTCAAGTGAATAAAGGTTGAAAAAGATTTGCAGATCATTGCACTCTGATTGTATTTACATTTTACACAGTGTTCCAACTTTTTTTGGAACTGGGGTTTGAAATTAGAGCTTTTTAAAAATACTAATGTATTGTGGTCCTGGAGGATCCCAGTCAAATGCAACCAATGCTTCTGCAGTTTCAATTGATGGAACTATTGATTAAGTTCTCAGTTGCCATGGGTCCTAATTTAAAGTATCTCAGAGTATCAGGGGGGTAGAGGCCCTTCTGTCAGTTATTTTGAAGGAAACAGACACAGATGCAGGAGGCACAGGTTTCCTCATATATGTTGATACTCTGAGGGCTAATTGCTTTTGTATAGTTTCTATTTAATCTATTCTTATTTTATTTTATTCTGTAAATGGAGTCTGGTCTCTTTCTGTGTGGATCTTTTCCATAATGTCATCACACACTTAGAATAACAATCTGAGCCTCTCAGTGACAAAAACAAGCACTTTTAGTGTGCATACATAGACGGTGCACAATTTCCCATAAGGATTACATTGCAGTCTTTCTCTCTGGCTGAAGCGATCTGGCTTAATACTGGACCAATTTCGAAAATTGTTGCCCCATTAGTCAAAAAGAAAAAAAAAAAAAAAAAAAAAAAATAGGGAAAATATGGTCCAGGTTGAGAAATACCAAAATTACCCTTTACGAGCAAGCTTGAAATTCTATGATATTTTGTCCAAGATGTGAATAAACTAAAGGTTGTTATTCTAATATTCAAACCTCTCTGTGTTACTCATCATACTGTACATCTACCTGTCATCAGCCGAACAAGAACATCTCTGCTCCCTGCGCGTGAAAATTACTTGCTTTCTATTCATGCATTCTTAATATCCATTCAATCATGTCAGTGTGAGATTGTCTAATAATAGTCATTTTACACCACAGAATGAGAGCTATTGGTGTCAGCTGTGCACCTGTAATTGTGTCCTTCCCCTCCTCCTCCCTCCTCCTCTTCTTCTTCTTCTCTCTGTTTCTGCACTGCAGTGTCTGAAGCTGTCAGGAGAGCATATGCACCGAGTGTCATCGCTGGCCTCTGCCTGTCATCCCCCATGCCCCCCCACCCCCAACCCAGTGCGTGTGTGCGTGTATGTATGTGTGCACAGACCACCAGGCAACACAGTGAGTAACACGATACACACTTCCTCTGTCCTCCTGCTTCACCTTCTGAGCTGTTGTCCCGTGACACACGCTGAGCTGTGAGCTTCACGCCACAGCTGACAGTGAGGAGAAAGTGCCCTGTTCTGCCTCTAGGAGTAGAAAATGTTGCAGCACTTTATTTTACTGGACACTAATAAGATGTAACCAGCTGTAGTTTGTATTAAATTAGACAAAAACTAGAAATAATATGGTCTTTATGAGACCCACATTAACCCTAAAAAATAGGGAGGATTTTAATACCAAAAAAAGTGGTACGCGTAGCTAATCTTAGTGGTTGGTCTGTGCAGCTAATGTTAGCAGTTGGCCTGTGCAGCTAATGTTAGCAGTTGGTCTGTGTAGCTAATGTTAGCGGTTATCTGTGCAGCTAATGTTAGCAGTTAGTCTGTGTACCCAATGTCAGCAATTTGACATGTCTCGATACATGATCAACAATATGATACATCTTAGAAATTTTTAAATAGCTAACAATTTGGTAGGATTCAGCCCTGTCACGATACAATACAATACAATGCAATGAGTAACTCTTTACTTCTTTATCTATTAATTCTATATTAGTAGGGCACTATTAGTTGCAAAAAGAAATCCTGATAGTTTTACTAAATCCAGTAACAGTAGAGACAGAGAGAAGGGAACATTAAAGTGGTGTTAACATCTTATTAGGAATCTCTTTTGTAAATGAGATACTGTAGCCTGAATGATAATCTGTGAACAAACTTTGAAACTGTTTAAAATGCGTTTTTGCAGTAAGATGATCTGCTGCTCTGTTTTATATGAAGAGTTCTGTGGTTTTAATTGAATTTGACTGTGTAGAGGAAGTGAGGTGTAGAGGAACAGTGATGCTGCGTCTCTGTGGGTTGGAGACTTGTGGCTCTGCGCACGTTTTGTTTCTCATCTTTCTTATAAACCCCAAACTTATTCCACCCTTGCACTTGCATGAAAGTTTGGTGGTGTGACGTCACTTTTTTCACTGACAGTTTTGAGGAAATGAAGAGGAGAGACAGGAGAGGGAGGGGGGAGCGCTTGTTTTATGTGAGCGTCCAGTGAGAGCGGTGCAGGCAGAGGCACTGGTAGAGAGAAAAGAAAGAAGTTACATCAGCAGTTCATTGATGGTAATGAATGAAATGAAACACATGCACATCCTAATGAGAATTTATTGATGTGCTAGTGTTGCATTGATTACCCCCCCCCCCCCCCCCCCCCCCCCCAACCCCCCATTCACATTCAGCTTTTTACTGAGACCATCTTGTACCTTTGCCTTTTTGCCCTTTTTCAATCTTTTTTTGGTCCAAATTAAAAAAGTTTTAAGGTCACCATTCATCTTGTAGTTGGTCAGTTTACAGTACATTTCTCTGGTAATGTGTCCCTAATTACCCACTAAAAAGTCTAATATGGGTCCAATAAAGGATCTAATATATTAATTTTTAATTTCTTCTAATTTCATACAAAGTACAGCTTGTTACATCATAGTAGTGTACTGTAAAATAAAGTGCAAAGGAAAACGTTCATGTGACAGTCCTCCATGTTTAGATAAGCAGTGAAAAGAATAGATCTGAGAGGAAAAATCACGTTTATCCTCCTTCTTCTTCTTCACAAATATTTAGATCTTCAGTGTATTTCCCTGCTAACCTCCTGCTGTTTTCCATCCAGCTGTTCTTAAATCCCAGTATGTGTGCTTTAACACAGCTGGTGAATAATGAATGGAATGGCAAACCGTGGCCTTCACTGCCTTAATAAAAACTATATCCAAGTAAAAAGCGGGTGTCTCACGCTGTACTCTCAAATCCTCTGCATCTCCCTAAAATTGCTGTGCACCCTTGACAGAATGACAGGCTATTTAGTCGCATTCAACTGATGCCTGAGGCGTTTTTTTTCTTACTGTCGCACTCTCTGAGTTTCCATTCAGGTTTAATAAGTTCCTAATGAAAGAGGGCAGGCGGAAGCAGTTTGAGTCAATCTCCTCTGCACAGTTACAGATCATTGGATGCTCCATTTAGGGTGATTTAAATGTGTGCCACGGGACGTATTCCAAAAAGCATTCACACAATGGCTTTCCATTTACTTTCCTCCTTCTCCGCTGCTATTATAGTAATGGCAGCGGGGGTGTCTCAGGCAGCAGACAAAGGAAAGCACAATGGTGGTGCCCCCCCCTCCTGGCAGGATGGTTTCAAGTGTGCACCCGGGTGTCATTGTAAAATAAATAAATAAAGCTACACGCTCAATCGAGTAAGACAAATACTACTGGTGCCAACATTTCACCACATTGCACCATGTAAGAAAATAACGAGGGATATGAAGGACATCGGGAGTGTTTTCTGTTCTTTCTTCAACACTGTACAGTTGAAACGCATAAGGAAAGGAGGTAGAAAAATGTAGTTGTTACGTCGACTAAGATGGGGTATCCTGGTTCACTTTCAGCAGAAAGAGACGTTTGTTGCATGTCATCCCCTTTGCTCTCCTTATTTTCTGCTGTCAAGTAGAAGCAAAATGCTGGAAAAGAAAGAAAAAAGTAGGCTAAGATGTAAAAAGGTGTCATTTAAATTATTTATAAGATGGAGTTCACTAGTGCTTACAGATGTTCACCACTAAGAGTCATGTAAACTAAGGTCCTTGGAGTTCTGAAGATCCTGCATTCATATTTTTCAACCTTGAAACATCAAAAAATAGTAGAGCTGCAACAATTAAATGACTATTAATCAACTATTAAATTAATCAACAACTATGTTGAAAATTGTTTTGTGTCATGTTTGAATAAAAAAAAATGTCAAAATTCTCAGTTTTTCTTTGAATGTGAACAATTAACATTAGAGGACGACATCTTAAGCTTTGGGAAACAATTTTTTACATTTTATGGACCAACCGGCTAATTGATTAATGAGAAAATAATCAGCAGATTAATCAATAATGAAAAAAAAAAGTTTGTTGCAACCTTAAAAAATAGGAAGGATTTCAATAGCAAAAAATTGAGTGGAATGCATAGCTAATGTTAGCAGCTGGTCTGTGCAGCCAATGTTAGCAGCTGGTCTGTGCAGCTAATGTTAGCAGTTGGTCTGTGCAGCTAATGTTAGCAGTTGGTCTGTGCAGCTAATGTTAGCAGTTGGTTTGTGCAGCTAATGTTAACAGTTGGTCTGTGCAGCTAATGTTAGCAGTTGGTTTGTGCAGATAATGTTAACAGTTGGTCTGTGCAGCTAATGTTACTGGTTGGTCTGTGCAGCTAGTGTTAGCAGTTGGTTTGTGCAGATAATGTTAACAGTTGGTCTGTGCAGCTAATGTTAGCAGTTGGTTTGTGCAGATAATGTTAACAGTTGGTCTGTGCAGCTAATGTTAGCAGTTGGTCTGTGCAGCTAATGTTAGCAGTTGGTTTGTGCAGATAATGTTAACAGTTGGTCTGTGCAGCTAATGTTAGCAGTTGGTTTGTGCAGGTAATGTTAACAGTTGGTCTGTGCAGCTAATGTTACTGGTTGGTCTGTGCAGCTAGTGTTAGCAGTTGGTCTGTGCGGCTAATGTTAGGAGCTGGTCCGTGCAGCTAATGTTAGCAGTTGGTCTGTGCAGCTAACATTAATGGTTGGTCTTAGCTGTAAATGATTTTGAGTTTTTAGATGATGACAGTATTTCCACTGCACTGTGTCATTGTTACTCTTTTTTGAGTTCAGGACAAAATAATCTTGAAATTTCCACTCAGTAAATCATTTTCATCATGATTATGATTAATTTTTTTGGTAACTGCTGGTTTCATTGAAGACCAGAGTGATGTGAGACTCTGCACATGGTTGTAACCCATATTCTTTATTTTAAAATGTATTTAAAAAATGTAATCTTGCAAACAATCCCCATTTTTTGTAAATGTAACTGTGATCTGCAGAAAAATATTCATACATTTTCATATGTGCACAGCCACTGAAAATGTTTAACCATCACCTTAAACTGACACTGTAGACTAAAAGAGCATGAAATGTTCTTATTGCATGAATGTGTTTCACCGGTTTGACTCTTTGACACATAATTTCTTAATCATCAGGCAGGCCATGTGTCAGCGCATGCAGGGTGTTAGCATCCATTAGCTCTCCTGTCTAGACGGGACTTAAGGTTATGTGTGACCTGCTGGTCTCATTCCACTGCTGATTCCTGGCAACAGTCCCAGCTTCAGGTCTGTCTAACAGGATTAAAGCAGCACTGGAGGACTCTGTGTGTGTGTCACCTACACAACCAGGGGGTCAGTGGACATGTGGTTAAACAGCGACACTGTCCTTGATGCTTGATATAGGCTGAGGTACGAGGCTCCAATTAGGTCTCTATTATTGGTTTCTTTAATTCGTTTTAAATTCTATTCTCAACACACAGGAGAAGCTGTGTTTCCTCTTCACTCTGTCAACATTTATCCTTATTTATTTTGTGGATAAGTTAAGTTAAGGTTAAGGAAAAGTTTGACATTTCAGTGAATCTTTGATTTCTAAATTGCATGAGGTTCCCTTGTAAAACTAGTCCAATGTGAATGGAGCTCATGTCTGTCAGGTAAATATGAAGCTAGAGACAAGTGATGTTTAGCTTAGCTTAGCTTAGCATGAAGACAGAGGACAATGCATGCTGCACTGTAAAACTGCTCAAATTATTTGTAGTAAGTAACTGGAAAACTTAACTTTTTTGTCTCTATTAACTTAAATATCTTGAGTTCACATTCACGTTCACATGCACACTGTCTCATCTGGGTGTGTGTGTTGTGACGGTGTGCAAACCGCTTTGGGAGACTTGGGTTACACCAGTTTCCAGTTGTTTTTTATGTCTGAAAACTGGTCACCATTCACTTTTGTGTGGTAGATTCTGCATCTCTGTTTTCCCGTGAAACTCCAGCTGTGTTTTGTGGACTAACAAAATAAACCTGACCCTCAATCAGCATGAGGGTGAATAGATAATGACTGAAGTTTCAGATCTTTTACAGTGTTCTGTATTAGTAGAGACATTCGTCCTTGCAGCATTGACTCAGTCCTCTTTGGTTAACCGTGTACTTCAGGAGCAGCAGGAATAAAGAGTTCTTCAAACTGGGGCACCAGCTTCTGGAACGAGCTGACAAAGTGCAGAACCCGCCAAAATATGAGCGAATGGAAACTGTGCTGAATCGTTTTACAGCCAGCTGCTGCTCTCTGTGCATTAGAAACTAATTTGAATCCAGGTTCATGTGAGTGAGTGACCACAGCTCCTTATGGGAATGAACTCACTGCTGTCAAATCAGCACTTTTGGTTGTGTTGTCGTGTGTAGTCATAGTGAAAGGAGGATTTTACGGCTGATTCTCAATAATAAAAAAAAGCTCAATAACACATGCAGCCATGATGCCTGGTCCGCAGCACCGTGTTTGGAGCGGTGACCCGACACTCTGCCAACTCCAGACCCTCAAACACTGAAATCTTTGATAGAATAACATGAAAAAACAACAACAAAAGGAATGCTGAGATGGCTTGTGAGGGACCAGAGCACAGGCTGGGGTAAACAAAAAGACCACTATGGGCGCCTCGTTTGAGAGATCAAGCCCCAAATACCAGATCTGATCCGCATGGGTTCCCCTTCACAACCTTGGTCAAGATCCCTGGGTTCTTCTCCACAACATGGGTTTCACTCCATTGTGCACACATAATGAGAGTTTACGAGCGTTCATAACTGACATATTCTTCAACTGAGTGAGTTTTGGTCATTTTACTAGAAACGAATAATTAATAACAAGCATTATTTAGCCTTTGTAGCACTTTAGCATCATGGTTCTAGATATTTTAAAACAATTTACTTGGCATTTCCTGATTAAAAAATATAAATTTTATTGAAAACTAAACCTCACCTGTTTGTTTTTATAGTTTCATTCTCTGTCTTTGCTGGGGGATTATTTCCAGTCTTAAATTTTAAACAAGTCTGACGAACGCTGTCCTCCAAAGAAAGAAAGCAGCAAGAGATAAAACAAACATTTTCGGACAGAGAGTAGGGGAGACCGGGGGCAAGTGTAACAGTTTTTACATTTTCCTTCATAACTCACAGACTACTTGAAAAGTCATGCTTTGATATAAGAGACATATTTGTGCTCTGATTAATTACACAACAGATGTGAGATTAAATTTAATGCAAGAAGTCAGAGTGTTACATTTGCCACCTTGGTGGACGCAGCTGGAACAGTGGTTTGGGGCAACTGTAATGCTGAAAAAATAAGTCATATTAACCCACTGGTCTCAAATAAAAGCTCAAAGTCTGTCTTATAAAGTTAATAAGATTTTTTTTTGTATATTCTTTTAGATGTTAGACATCTTATGCATTCAAAGCAAAAGTCTGTTTCTATTTTTGTAAATGACAAGGCAACTATACTACTGGTAACTACATTTTGACATTTTGATTGATCTTAAAAGTAATTTTGCATTTAAATTTAGTGAAATATGTTAATTTTTTAACACAAAAGTATGCAAACAGAGTCAAATAATGGGACTCATGCAAGAACCACTCGTATGAACAGATTTGTGGTGTTCATACAGTGGTGTCTACAAATGCTTTAGGAGAACCTGTCGCAGTTTTTATTTTTTTTTCATATTTTGAATTTTGTTTCAGATATGAACACAATTTACAAGAAGTCCAGACCCAAAATTTTTCACTAATGACTGTATATTTCATTAGTTTGAAGACATTTTTCATTTCAAATTATAAAGTACTTGTAAAATTACACATAAAGCCCACAATCATTAATGAATGAGGCCCAATGTGCTTAAATTTGACCATGTGGCTCATTGCACCCGATCTTACAGCCATGACAAATCTGGTATGGTCACCAACAATACCGATATTAACATAGTTTGCTCATGTTCATTTTTAATCAATTACCTGGAGATCAAATTGCTCTAAGTTTAAATTCAGTTTAAGACATCTAAACATTAGACAGCAGAAGAAAATAGTTTAGATCCAAAAAGTAAATTTAATACCTTACAGTCATTTTTATGTCGAAAACTTCTGCTGGGGTGAAGAAATGATCCTACTGAGCATGTGCAGAGTAAGTGTCATCACTTACATACTGTCTGATTGGAGGAATTTAGTTGAATTGTGTTACGATTGCCCCCTGTTAAACTGCCCCTGATCTCCCCTACTGTAACAGATAGATCGATGTAATACCTTCATTTTATGTCTTATTACACCAACTATTTTACAACAAAAATCACATGAACACCCTAAAAACTGCAGCCTGCCTTTTGAAAAAAGAGGAAAACACAGTATCAGGAAATAATATATGTGTTATTTCAGCTTTCCTTCTGCAATTTATTAATAATTACTTCGAAAAATCAATATAATATGTGACTTAGAGGTAGCTTAGACACAACAAATCACAAATTTCTAGAATCACAAGCTGAGATGGAAGCTCATTTTAGCATGACTAATGTTAACTGTTCTTTATCTGTTTTCTTTTAAATTATACAGGTATGTGCTTTAGAAATAACTGCTTTATATGTGCTATGTACTTTAGAAAATGTATATATCACAACAAAATGTCAACAAGTCAGTTGGTTTTAACTAAATGTTGACAAAATGTCTAGTCAGACCGACTGCATTTTGTCTTTGAAAGGCAGAGTTGTTCCATGAAAAAACAGCTTTGAGTAAATGTCCCTGTAATGTTTGACTTATAAAAGACTCTGTCCTCTTTTGTGTGAAGGAAAATCATTTAGAAAAGAAAACTCAGACAGAAGGACGTGCACGACCAACCGCTCTTTGACAGTGGTCACTGCAGCCCAGAGAGAAAAACCTTCCCAACAGGCCCGCTCGGTCAGTCCAGGATTGTGGGTGATTGTTTTGCCATGAGCTCCGCAGCTCACGTGCAGCCTCACTCCCACGTGTTCTTCATATCTGTACGAGGGTGAGTGAAACTCAGACGCAGGGCCCTTCCAGCTGGCCCCCGCGTCCAGCGGAGAGCCATGGCACGGGGGTCCAACACTTGATGAAGCTGTGATCTTGATCTGCCGAGCAGGACGCAGCGTCAACAAAAGACACGTGGGGAGAGACGGTCCGACCTCAAAGACGGAGCAAGTGTTTGTTGTTGAAGTGAGTCATCTTTTCTTCACACACAGCTGGAGTTCAGTGCAGAAGGTACAAGTTGTCCTCAAGAGTGAGGTGAGACGTCTGAAATCACTCCCTCATTCACTCAGTCACTATCATAAACATCCAGAGTTTCACTCTGTGGTGGAAGGTAACTTATACATTTACTCAAGTACTTTCTTCAAGTACAGTTTTTAGATATTTGCAGTATTTGCATTTTCCACTGGACTCCAGATGGAAATATTGTACATTTTACTACAAACATCTGCATTAGTTTGGCAACAACGACAAAAGAAATGCTTACATTTGAATGGATCAGTATTAATGATCAAATAAAAAGATAAAGTAATATAACACTGACAGGGACCTTTATTCTGTACTTACTATACTGATAATACTTCTGTAACTTCTGCAAGATGTTGAATGCAGACTTCTACTTCTGTAATAGAGTATTTTTCCATTGTAGTATATCTAGTTTTACTAGTTTTAGAACTCTTAGATGTGCAGTGTAGCTAAGGTTCATTAAATAAATAACAAGAGTGAAGCATCTCATTGTGGTTGCATGCATTTCACATTTTTAGACCCTCAAATAAAGTGCAGAGGGGTAAATATACTGTGGTGCAGCAGGAAACAAAGAGTGATTTTTGGCAGATGCTTTTTTATTTACGCCCAGCTCGTAATAGCCAATGTAGCTATTTGCACACCCAGGTATAGCTTAGCATGGCAGAGACAAGCACCCAGCCAACAAAGCTATTTGCACCCAGGTTGCAGATAGACAATGTGGTTATTTGCCACAACAAACCATGATCTTTCTCTGAACCTAACAACATACTTTAGTTGCCTAAACCAAGCCTAACTGCAACTGAAAATAATAATAAATTATTTTGTTAAATCATGGTCTCCCAGGCGACGACTCAAACCCTGCTCTCCCGTAGGAGAACCTGGCACGTATCCTATCATCCACTGCAGCATCTTATCACTGGTGAATTTGCTGCTCTTTATAGCCAAACTGAATAGCTGCTGTGCACCTACTTGTTCTCGGGTATAAATAGACACTCCTTGATGTTTTTTTTCACATGCCCCTGCAGCGTATTGTGCGGCCTAAGATGTTACATTACTGTGCAAAAGTTGAATCATGTTTGTTAAAAAGAGGCAGAGAGCAAAATAATTAATCAGAACATGTTTAATTCAAAAGTAAGATAACAGACATAAAAGGCTACTTTAATCTACAATAGCTGATTTTTTTGGCCGCTTGGTTTATGGGGGAAACTAGTTGTGTCCACAACACTGACATATCATCATGTTTTAAGTTGCAGTTTTTTTCATCTGATTGAAACATTTGTCCATTAAGAAATTATACTTTTACAAAACAGGCCTAAACTGAAATACGCCGGACAAAATTAGTTTAGTTTAGTTTTAGTTTGCAAAATATTCCAACACTGAAATTACAAACAGTCATGGAGCAGATCTGTCAGTTAAAGTAGCCAGACTTATCAAAATAAGCCAGGCTTTTTCCCTCAGGTCTTTCTGTGTCCATGAACTGTCGTGGACTTGTTAGCACCTAAATTAGTAATATGGCGCCCTTTTTAGCAAACAGTTGCCTGTTCACACATCCAGAATTTACGGAGCAACATTATCAGTCATTTGGAGTCACATTTCTGGCCACTCAGCGAATCTAAATCTAATATTCATTCTGTTTTAGCTCTGATTTTGGTTTCCACCATCTCCTGAGGGGAATAGGCTCCTTAGATGCTGAATACTCCACAGGTTAAGAGCTTTTTCGCCCCTGCTGTGGCCATAAACAATGGTATGAGAGCGGTGAGAGTGAACCAAAACAGTGAAGCTGCAGGCAGGACAGCTAAACAATGAGCTGAAACTCAATATAAAGCTCCATAAAGCAGATTTCTGTGATAATTCTCTGTATGTTATTTAATACAACAACTCCTTTTACATCATTTGACATGTTGTTATTGTAAAAATAATGGATTATAGCCACTTTAAATAAATATATCATATTTTCATGGACTGAATGTATTGTTGTGAACAGTCGTGACTGCTCAGTGTCTGCTGTTGCCTCTGAGTCCGTCTTTAACAGTGTTGATTATTTATGTCTCACCCTATCACAATAAATCAGCGTGTTACATTTAATCACGCCACGCTATTCCCAAGTCAGCACATTCCCTGATCCACCCACAGCCGGGGCGACACAAATAAACAGCTCTGATCTTGATATAGCACCTCACAGCAGCTCAGAGGCCTGTCTGCTCTTCAACAGCAGCAACAGTCGGATTAACAGTGTTTAGTTTCCACTGGGCACTGATCGTCTACACGCTGCTGTCATTTGCCAGATGGGTTTGTGGGTAATCCCAGTGTGGGATCAGGGGAAGACCCAGGGTGGCGGTGCTGGTGGACACAATCCACACTGGATTAAGCTACCAAATTAAAGGGTAATTGCAGCATTTTTCAACCTGGATCCTATTTTCTAATGTTTTTGTGTCAACATTTTTTGTCAAAGTCTTGACATTAAAGGATACAAAGATAAACCTTTTTGTTAAAGAGTAAGATCCTTTTCACATAACCAGAAAAAGATGATTCATAGACTGTTTTGTCTTAACTCTGAGTGTTAGCTGCAGGCAAAACAAAGGAAAAACTGGAGCCAAACACAGAGCAGACCACATAATCAAGCTAAAATGTCATCTTGCTATGCTGTTGGTGCCAGAATCAAAGTAGTAATGGCTCAAAATTTCAGCTTTATTACATACCAGGAGCCACTGGAAGTGAAAAAATGAAGGCAACTGTGGTTAAATGTGATAAGACGAAAGCTGGGAGACGTGTGCAAGCTGCTGCAAAATAAACAAAATAAACTCACATATACAACAAACACAAACATCGACGACCGATCACCTTCTGAATTCAGGTTTCTCTCTTTTACCAAACTAGTGTTCAAATAGAAAGTTAATTTTTTTTTGCAAGAGTAGATTACATACAAAGATAGTGTAAAGATGCTAATAAACATGAAATTTGCATCCATCATGGGATTTTTGCCGAGTGTTTGTGGAGAGGACTGGGGCGGAGCTGAGGCACAGAGCTGACAGACAGCTGGTGAGAGTCAAGTCAAGTCAAGTCAATTTTTATTTATATAGCGCTAATTCACAACAAAGTTGTCTCAAGACACTTTACATATAGAGTAGGTCTAAACCACACTCTATAATTAATTTTATTTGCATCCAACAATTGAAACAATTCCCCCATGAGCAAGCACTTTGGCGACAGAGGCGAGGAAAAACTTCCTTTTAACGGGCAGAAACCTCGGACAGATCCATGACTCATGGTAGGCGGTGATCTGACTGCACCGGTCGGGTTGAGAGGGAGAGAGGAGAAGGGGAAGAAAGAGGGGTGGTGGGAAAGGTGGAGAGCCAGGGAGCTTTTGGGGAGAGAGCCGGGGACAGACTGGAGCTTCTGGAGGAAGAAACGCCAACGTCACACTGAGTTTATGTTTCAAACTTTTGGGTTGAAAAAGGAGATTTATCTTCACTCTCACTTCTCAACGTGTCTGCAGCAGTGACCCACAGAGGAGCCGACCTCACCCAGCTGTTTACAGTAATATCCACTGTAAGCCTTTAATTGCCTTGTTAACTACATAATACACACTTCATTCAAACTTGACAGAAAAACAATGTAAAACTCACCCAGACTCCAAAGCCAGAATATTTTCACATCCAACACTATGAATTAAGAGTTTATTTGAACCAGACAACTAGAGCTGGAACAGTGGAAAGACAAACCAAGATGTTTTTTGGTGAGTTTTATTTTGTTCCTTGTTTGAATTAAGAATTTGTTCCAGTGATAAAATTACTGTTTCTGTTTCTGTAAATGGAGTTTGGTGGCTTTAACAAGGGCAATAAATCAGCTGTTTGTGGTTAAACAAAGAGGATCTCACACTTTAAAAACAAAAGGTCTGTCTCTGTAGGGAGTTGTCAGACACTTAGAAAAACAATCTGAGCCTGTCAGGAGCAAAAACAAAAACTTTTAGTGGACAAACTGTGACGGTTCGCAACTGCCCATAAGGATTATACAGTGCAACCTGTTTTGCAGCTGCCTGGTGCAGCAGTTTCACTTAATGTTGGACTGATTTCAGAAGTTGTTGTCTCCATCAGTCACTCAGACACAAAACAGGTTTTTAAAAAAAGACCAAAGTTATCCTGTAAGACAAAAGCAATACATCGTAAGACCTTGCACAGATGTAAAGAAGACTTCCAGCTTCCAAACTTGTGTGTAATAGCTGTTTCTGTATAATAATCCAAAACAGAACAGACGAGAGAACTTGCCAGATGTTTTAAAATGACACCACTATGCATCACTTCCTGAGAACTGTGCATTACCGTAGCACGAGACGAGGCTGTTCGTGAAAAGTGATTTCATCTCGACCCTTTGAGAGTCTACGTGGAAGCATGAAATCATCCATGAAGTCACTCTTATATCCCCCCTGCAGCTGAGCAAGTTATGGAAAAGTTTGACCATAAAATTTAAATCACAGAAAATATGTGGCCCATAATTTCCTCACTGCTCCCAAGAGCAATGAATCATCCTCGACTCTGAGTCTGCAGGGAGAAAAAGTGTATTTATGAAAAATAATAAATGCTCCCTGACCCTGATGCAGAGATGAGATGTAATGAAGGACAAGTACTTTCTTACTGTACTTAAGGAGAGTTTTCAGGTATCTATACATGAGTATTTATATTTTCTGACAACTTTTTACTCGTATTCCCTAAATTTTAGCACAAATATCTGTACTTTCTAACCTCCATATTTTCAAAACAGGTTTGTGTCTTTAGTTTTGATGCATTTGAGGGGAATTATTATTTTTATTTTTTATTTTTGCATCATTTTGCCCTGCCTTCCCAACATCAAGACTAATTTCATGCATATCTCACATGCATGGACAGACATAACAAGACGAAAACAACATAAAAGACGTACAGAACGAAACATAACAAGACAAAAAGACATAAGATGAAAAATATGTAACAAGACCAAAGTGATGTAAAAAACACAATAAGACAAAAAAGACGGAACGAATTGAAAGATGTAAGACAAAAACAACATAAAAGACAATAAGATAAAAAAGACATAAGACTAAAACTATGAAACGAGACAAAAACATAGAAGACATAATGAGACAAAAAAACATTAAAAGACATAACAAGATGAGACAGATGTGACAAGACAAAAAGACATAACAAGACAAAGATGTAAAGAGACGTGAAAAGACAAAAGAACGTAGCAAGAAAACAACACGAAAGACACAACAAAACAAAAAAAGACGTAACAAGATGAAAAATATGAAACAAGTCAGAAACAACATAGAAGACATAATGAAACAAAAAGACATTAAAAGACATTACAAGACTAGAAAGACGTGACAAGACAAAGAGACGGAACAAGACGGAACAAGACGTAAATAACATAAGATGTAACAAGTTGAAAAACATGAAACAAGACAAGAACAACAGAATAGACATAATGAGACAAAAAAGACATTAAAAGACAGAGCAAGTCAAAAAGATGTAAAAAGTTAGTAGAAACGTCTTCCTCCTCCTCAATGGGCGACTTTTTACTTTTATACTTTGAGAACATTTCAGAGTCTGAACTTTTTCACTTTTACTGCAGAAAGAAGTTGAATCAGTGCTTCTACTTCTTTTACACAAGAATCTGTAATTCTTCGTGGGTACAGAACATGTGTACTTCTACCACATCTGCCCTGATGTGATCCTGTTTACTCACAAATAAAAATGGCTGCGTGTGTTTTAGCTGCGGGCGGAGGATGAATAACACAGATAATTATATCCGTATGTTTTGGTGCAGGGTCACCTCTGAGGTAAAGACGATTTGATACAAACACTCAACTACAGCAGCCCCACCCACTGAGACATTGTCTTTTCTATGACTGAGAAATACAGCCTCCCTGTTTGTTCTTTCTTGACTTACAGCCCCGCGGGGTGAAAGACGGCACTATGTGGTGAAGTCAAGCTCCGTTTTTATTTTTTTGTTCCCTCGCAATCCCTTCCCATCCATTCAATCCCACGGGCTCGCCTCTAAATGAAGGCCAAGTGGCAGCTTTACGACCTTTCGGGAATAAAAGCCAAAGCAACTAATCCAGCCCTCCCACAAACATTGTCCCTTCTGAACCGTCAAAAAGACCTTCACTCTGCAGCTAACACACCACTCTCCTCCTGCAGGACCAACCTCCCCCCCTCCCCTCCTCCTCACTCCCCCCTCAGTCCATCCACAGCAATGTCAACAGGGTCGATTTCCTAGAAAGACCCAGTTGGTGTGAAATTTGAGATATTTCCAGACAGACTGACATCAACAGCAACAAATGCAGCACAAAGAGAGCGACAAAGCAAACAAAACAGAGGTTGTCAACAACTTTAAAACCAAAGAAGATTAAACAGACAGACAGACAGACAGAGGGAGATAAAGAAGTGAAAGAAAAAAAAAGACAGAGGGACGGACAGTGAGAGGTGGTGATCTCAGGATTCCAGTATTGATCGGAGCTTCTTTTTCTAATCTCCCTGCCCGCTCGGTAACCTCAGCTGGATTGGACATCCAACCACAAAAAGCAATTTGACCCCCACCGCTGCCCTCACAGGTCACCCTTTAGTGACTGCTGACTTCAGGTTGCCATGGTGATGGAAAATTATGTCTAGACCCCGGTCGGACATGTTGTAAGCGGCTTGGATTTGTGCCCAGCGTCCTATTGGTTTTCATCAAAGGGGCTATAAAGAGACAGCAGCAGAGCAGTACTGCTCTGTTGTTATTTATCTGGATGGTTTTGTATGTATTTCTTTTTTTATTTTTTCATTTTCTGTCCTTTTTGCAGTCACTGTTTTGTGTTTTTGGGAAGAGAAAGAAACGGCTGTTCAGCTGACTGGTTGAAATTTATGATTTTGTGTTCCTGTTTTTAGCCACACTGGCTGCCAGGCTCTAAAAATGCTGGTCTGTCTGTCCACCGCTTTGTTTCACGCCAAAAAATCTCAACAAGTATAGGATGGATTTTCATGAAAACTTTTTACTTTTACTCCCAACATTTTAACACAAATATCTGCTTCTACTCTCTACTTCTGACATTTTCTAAACAGGCTTCTTAATTTAGTTTTTATCTATCTGAAGGGAATTATTGATTATTTTTATTTTGCACCATTGTTGGCCAATTTCATGCATATTACACACGACAGGCGTAACAAGATGACACATGTAGGAGATGTTACGAGACAAAAAGACATAACGAGGCACAAAAAGACTTAGCAAACAAAAAAAAGACATAAAGAGCCAAAAAAGACATGATGAAAAACACGTAACTACACGAACAAAACACATCACAAGACGAAAAGAATGACTGGATCGCATCATTAGTGTGTGTGTATAGGCCAAAAAAAAAAAAAAAATGTTACCGTGTAGCAGCTAAGTTAGAATGTAGCTACAATTTGAAAACGAACACAAACGAATGTTACCAAAGTGCTAATATTGCTCTACAACACACTATGATCCTCGGAACTATGCACGAATTAGTCGGGTTATATTATCCATTTACATTTTGATGTGTGTACATTATCAGAGATCATCGTCGGGTGATTCAACGCCTGCAATGGAAGAGAGGAAGAGGGAGAGGGAGAGGATCCGGTTTTACTCCTCTGGTGGAACTGTATGTTTACGTGGTTTCAGTAGCTTTCATAGTCGTGGTAAACGCCGGCTTTCAGTCGTGGTAAAGCCGGACTAAAAGCCAGTGGGAAGGCTTTATAAGCTGGCATTTACCACGGAACAAAAATCTATTGCACTATGTAGCCTTGAAATTTGAGTTTCCTATAACACTGATAAATGAGAGTTAAAATGTAAAAAAAAAAATTATAGTTATTAATTTCCCCTGGGAGCCACTGGAGACGGACTACAGAGCTGCATGTGGCTCCAGAGCTGCAGGTCGCAGAACCTCAGTCTAGTTTGTAACTTTTTGCAGCTTGTAAAAACTGTTTTTTGAGCAAAGAAACAGAGAGAAACATTCAGGTTGTTTATGTCCTTGGGTTGACTGATTAAAAAAAGTGTTTTTAAAGCTCAGTGGTAAACCTGTCTTTGATTTGTGTCACGTGATTCCAGGGATACACCTGAGCTATGTGAGATCCCTGACACACAATCCCAGAGGCTTCCTGTTTTGTGTGTTTCCTGTCAGCCACCATTATGCTTGAAAAAGAAGAGGCAAGACAGAGAAGCAGAGAGTAACACTGAGACTATGAGACAGAAACAAGCGAAAGAAAAGCAGAAAAGACAACGCACATGCAGCTCCCTCAGGTTCTGCCCCCGCTGGATGGATCACGAGTCCAAATCAGCAAGTCAATCACGTGTTTGCAGCATAATGTCAGCACAGCAGCACCTTTTCCTCGGCTGCAGCACAGTGTCTTTCACACCTCTTTACTCGGTCGCAGGATGTTTTTTTTTCTGCGGCTGATCGATGCCTCCACATGCCCACAGTGCATCTCAGCTGCTGAAAACGCCACATCACGATGCTAATTTATTCAGGGACCAGCTGCTGTGTCAAGATGATTCTGCACAAGACACCCTTGAAAGTTTTAATGAGCTCACCGTTGTTGCGAGGTCGCACAAGTCGAGGTGCGAGTGTGCGCACGCGTTTTCATATCATATGCGCATGCATTTATGTCTGTTTTGACATTTAGCGTTTAAGAACACTCAGCGGGAGGCGTCAGGTTGGGAACAAGTAATTATCTCATCATGTTGAGTGAGACAAATATGCAGCGGGAGCAAACACACACTGACGGCGTGCAGGTCAACAGCGTGCGACCTGTCGATTGGATCTTATATTTGTTGCATAATATCACATTTGAGTTAAGAGATTTGTGGAAAAGCAAGTGGATTAAACCCTTAACTGAGAGCAGGATTACCAAGAATAGGTTTAATTATTGGTTTCTGATGCAGCAATAATGATTTGTTATATAACGCGTCAAAAATTGGACACCCTGATATCCTGAAAGGGATAGTTTGGATTATTTAAAGTGGGATTGGAAGAGGTATTGATAACCACTGTATTACCTACAGTCGATGCCAGTTGACACGTCTTTACTTTGGAGAACAGCTGAAGAACCAGCAGGGACACTAAGCAAGAGGTCAGCAGGAGAGTTATTACAGTTTTGTATTTTTGGATTAGGGTTTGGTTTTTTTTTTCATCTCTAATTTTGTTTTCAGTTGTGTTTCAGTTTAGTTTTAATTTTTCAGAAAAGTTTAGTTAGTTTAGTTTTTATTAGTCTCATGTGACTCTAACGACCGTCACTCATACCAGGTTTCAGGTGAGTCTCAGGACTAACGACTCCTAACGACTGTCGCTAGAACTGAATAGAGCACTGATGAATTTGAACACATCCATAGAGGTTAAATACCTGTGTTCCCACCTTTTAGTTAGACTAGTTCAGACTAGTCTGACAGGCATGAACTGATGAAGCTTCTTGGATAAGAGGCGAAACGTCTTCAGAAATGACTTTTAAACAAGTCCAGTTGCTTTCGATTTAATCTTTACTGAGATTTATTAGTTTTAGTGTTTTTATTTTTTATTTTTTAGGAGGGGTATTGACAAAGACTAAAACTGTTGTTCTCCGTCTTCATCTCTTCCTGTTCCTGTCGTGCTTCACCATCTTCTTCCTCTTCAGGATCATCTCGTACAGTTTCTCCAGGCCCGGCTGGAGCCCCTGACCGTCCACGGCGCTGCAGCTCTGCACATGATGCAGCGTGTACGCGCTCAGTTCGTGCACGGCGAGCAGCTTCTCCACCCCGCTGTTAGTTAGTTTCCTAAGCACACAATATTGTTTCAGTTAGTTTTCTTTTTTAAAGTCTATTTTTATTTTCATTTCTGTTTTATCACACCAATTTTTAGTTTTCAGTTTAGTTTTAGTTTCAGCAGCAAATTGTATTTTAGCAATCTACATAAACTTAATCAGTTTCAGTGTACGTTATATGTATTTCTAAATATTTTTACCACTCTACTTTGCCATCAGACAGCTTTTTCTGATGGGAAACTGGCTTTATATAAAAGCCAAATCTTCGCTCCACCAAACTCCATTTGAAAAATCAGTAATTTTACCTCACAGAACACTGGTCTGCTGTTACCTCGACCAGTTAGTTTGTTTTTATTATTGTGTGACTTTGGTGAATCCAAACTAATCCTTTAAGACACAGAAGTCACAATAAAACACAAACAGACAGCAGCAGTGGACCAGCATCTCTCATAGTCTGTGAGGTAAAATTACTGATTTTTCTAAAGGAGTTTGGTTGGTTTGGAGAGAGTGATATTTGGCTTATATAACAGTGGTTCCCCATCAGAATAGGCTGCCTGACAGCAAGGTAAGGTGGTGAAAATATGACAAATCAATAGAGATTGTGTTAATTATTTAGAAAACAGCCTCTAGGATCTCTGGACCTGGTGATTTTGGGTCATTAAACACATCTACAAACTACTGACTTAAATTGTCTAAATCCAAATGTGCTTTTCTTAATTCTTTGTGTTTTTTGGTTTGGAAGTCAGTGTATCTGAAATGTAAAGCAGAATGTGTGCTAATGGTCTCCCATCAATCCCACATGATCACACAAAAGGACTAAACCGCCTCACCTCTGAACCACCTCATCACTAATTGATGCAATTACAGCGTCAGCAGCTGCAGACTGGAAGGTGGGGATCTTTAGTGAATGGATTGTTTTGCCTTGTGTGGGGGAGGAGGAGGAGGAGGAGAGGACTCCTCCCCACCCCCCTCTGACTGCCTCATTTGCTGATTCACCCATTAACAGGGAGGAGGGTCACAGCTCAGGACTTCAAGTTTTGGATGGAAGACGATTTATAATCCAACAAATGTCTGTTTTAGATCATTCGGAAATTTAAAAATGCAATAACTGATTTTTAGGCCACTTGGGGGCAGTGGAAACAAGTAAAAAAAAAAACAAAAACAAGTCACACAATAACACAAACAAACTAACCAATCGAAGCAGCAGAAGATCAGCAACTCCTGTGTTCTGTGAGGTAAAATTACTGATTTTTCCTCTGGAGTTTGGTTGGTTTGCAGAGAGCCAGATTTGGCTTATATAATGGTGGTTTCCTGTTGATGCAGATTTGTTTTTAGGTGGATAAAAGACATTTTGCTGCTGACCCCGCCCACTGCAGTGCTTTACTTAGCTTAGCTTCCATCTTTGATTCTCAGCATTACCGCCTACACCCACACTTCAAATAATCTCTCACTTTAAAGGATATTATGGAACTTTTGAACAATTACACCAGAATTAAACTTGCTGAAATGAACATGTTCCTTCAGTCTCTTCCATTAACTCCAAAGAAAGCAAAGCGCGTTCTGTACAGTGCTCAGATTTATTAAGTCTTCAGTGTTACAAAAATGTACAATTTGTATAAACAACTATCGTTATAGAAACTGAAACTTAACCTCTGTGGCCAGGAGGGGAATGCACTTAGGATTTACTGGTTCCATGGCAATAAAACTTCATCATCATCATCATCATCATCATCTTGGTGTTCCATCACCACAAAAAAAAAAAAAAAGTCCTTCTGTCCAACACAAACACAAAAATGTGGAATAAATATTTTGGGGGAAGCATCAGTGGAAGAACAGAAACATTTAGTGGACCAGAGCTTGTGAAGGATTTTAAGAACATTTTAGATCTTTTTACCACCTACATGCTTAGAAATCATCGTTCTTCCTGAAGGGCTGAGGTTCTACCATTTGCTTGTCTAGAACCCTTTTTTGAAGAGAGAGTTTGTCAAAAGGTTCTTTGTAAGACCAAGGGTTCTGTGAAGAATGCTTTTCATCCAAAGAACCCCTTTTGAAAGAAAGAGTTCTCAAGGGTTGTTGAGATCCTTGAAGAGCTCTTTTGTCAAGGGTTCTTTGTACCATAATATGAAAGAGTTCTCAGTAGAGACCCCTGAGTGGGTTCTAGATAAAACTCTTAAAATATGAAAGGCTTTTTTTGAAAGAACTCTTGGAATATATAAAGGTTCTAAGTAGAACCCCCCAAGTGGGTTCTAGATAAATCTCTTAAATTAGAAAAAGGTTCTCAGTAGAATTCTGTGAGTGTGTTCTAGATAAAGATCCCGTCCAGATAAAACCCAAAATGGTTATAGGTAGAACCCCTTTGGTGGGTTCTTGATGAAACCCTTATAAAAAGGATTCTTGAAAGAACCCACCAAGTGGGTTCTAGCCAAATGTTTTACATTTTAAAAAGGTTCTCAGTAGAATCCTCCAAGTGGGTCCCAGATAAAACTCTTAAGATATAAAAGGGTTCTCTGTAGAATCCCCTGAGTGAGTTCTGAATAAAACGATTGTAATATAAAAAGGGTTCCTGTTGGAACCACCAGGGTGGGTTCTTGTTAGCACCCTAAGAGGCTGAAAAGGTTCTAGATAGAACCCCCAGAGTGGGTTCTGGGTGCAACCACTACATAATAGAAGGGTTCTCATCAGAACCTATCACAGGGGGATTCTGGGTGAAACCTTTCACAGATTGTTCTAGCTTTAATCCTTTATAATAGGTTCCAAGTAGAACTCTGTGATAGGGTTCCAAGTGGAATGTTTATAAAAGGTTCTACCACCGATGGGGACAAGTGTAGGAACCCTTCATGGTTCTTGTTAGAACCTAGATTTCTAAGAGTGTACCTGGTACATGGATGTAAATGTGTTCTTATGTTAGTTCTACAGTTTTGTTAGAACTCCTCTTAAAAACTTGAAGTGTAGAAAAGCACTTAGTGAAGACTAACTGCTAGAACGGTTCCCTTTGAATCTATAATAATCTGTCAGAGGGCAGCAGAACAGAGAATGTGTCGATACAGTTTCAGTTGTTATGAGTAAATCCATTTGTTCAGACCCTGAGGCCGCGTGGAACTCATGTTCTGTTGGCACAAATTGTTCTCCCATTAAGAGGAATGTTAAGTGTCTCAACAGCTGCAGAGGATAAATGTTCTCCGTCTTCATCTCTTCCTGTTCCTGTTGTTCTCTGCCTTCATCTCTTCCTGTTCCTGTTGTGCTTCACCATCTTCTTCCTCTTCAGGATCATCTCGTACAGTTTCTCCAGGCCCGGCTGGAGGCCCTGACCGTCCACGGCGCTGCAGCTCTGCACGTGATGCAGCGTGTACGTGCTCAGTTCGTGCACGGCGAGCAGCTTCTCCACCTCGCTGACGGACAGCGCCGAGTCCAGGTCCTGCTTGTTGGCGAGGACGAGCACGGGGACGCCCTGGTTCTCCGACGTGCGGGTGATCTTGTGCAGCTCCACTTTGGCCTCCTCCATCCGCTCCAGCTCGGTGGAGTCCACCACGAACACCATCCCGTCCGTCCGCCGCGTGTACGACTTCCACAGCGGGCGCAGCTTCTCCTGCCCGCCCACGTCCCACACCTGGAAGCTGATGGTCCGCGACGCGCCCACGGGAACCTTGATCTTCTCCGTGTTGAAGCCCTTGGTGGGAATCGTCTTCACGAACTCCTTCAGCTTGAGGCGGTACAGCAGGGACGTCTTCCCGGCCGAGTCCAGCCCGATGACGACCACGTGCAGCGACTGGAAGTTTGGCAGGAAGGACGGCGTGTTGGGCGCCATGTCGGTCAGCTGGTTCCCCATGACTGCAGCCAGAGATTCACACCTACTTCAGATGAGGTGACAGATTCCTGATCTAATCCTCTCTCAGCTGATTGGCATTTGTCCTCAGAGGCAGATGGGATCAGATGGAGCTGCAGACTTTATCAAAACACACACACACAGAACGTTAACGGGAGAACAATGGCTGCTGAAGGAGTGTGTGTGTGTGTGTGTGTGTGTGTGTGTGTGTGTGTGTGTGTGTGTGTGTGTGTGTGTGTGTGTAAAGGACTATTTCACAAGAAAACAGAGGAACAGATAGTGATGATCATCAGTGGAAGTGCAGGAATTTAATCAATATGGAGCCTCCTGTTGAGTTCACACCTCAGTTTACTGACAACTTTAACTGCTCCATGATTTAGTGGGTTCACCGAATCTTTTCTCTTTAACTTAACATAAATATATACGTTTTACTACTCTGAAGTTGAGTCAATTTAAATTTCTTTTAAACTTTTTATTTTCAGACCACATCAGATTATACTTATAAACATGAGTTAGTCCTGAATCTTAGAATCTTGTCCTGTTTGTCCCAAAAATTAACTGTTACAGTAGACCTGCGACAATCAATCGATTATTAACTAAATCGTAGTGTTCTGATGTGTTTTCTCTTGTCTATACTAGTCTTTTTCTGACTGGAAACAGTTGTTACATAAGTCAAATACTGCTTTTTAACCAAACTCCATTGGCGAAATCAGTCATTTTGCCTCACAGAACACACAGAGCTGCTGGTGTATCGCTGCCTCAATCTGTTAGTTTGTTTGTGTTATTGTGTAACTTTGGTGAATCTGAACTAAGTTTTTAAAACACTGAACTCACACAGTTACACAAACTAACTAACCGATGGAGGCAGTGGTAGAGCAGCAACTCCTGTGTTCTGTGAGGTAAAATTACTGATTTTTCCTATGGAGTTTGGTTGGTTTGTAGAGCGCCACATTTGGTTTATATAGCGGCTGTTTCCCGTCAGAAAAGGCTGTCTGACAGCAAGGTACAGTGGTGCAAACATTCTAAAAAAGCACACGCTTGAACTAATATTGATTTTTTAGGTGTCTAAAATACATTTGGCTTCTGACCCTGTCCACAGCAGTACATTGCTTAGCTTCCTACACCAGCACTTCTTCAAGCTGGAAGTGTGTCGACCATCATCTACTGCAGGTAAAACACTGAAAAATATCTAAAAAATGTGTTTGTAAGCTCCTACAGCTTAATGACAATCTAATCTAACGAAAAGACGATTAAAAGGACATGTTGGTCGTCATGTAAACAGCCGGGACACTTTGCATCAGTCTGATTATGATCTTCATAATAATAACAAATGATCATAATTGGAGTCTGATGTCACTCTAAATTATTAAAGAAGAAACTCTGCTGTCCCAAACTTCACTCATCTCAATGTGAGTTGTTATTCTGACTTGAAGCCTTTTGAGTCAAACTAATGTACTGCTGTGAGTTCACTCAACTTATTAAATTAAGTTTTAGAAAAAAAGCAGACTTCTCACAGTTCAGTTGTTTGAGAGTTAAAACTTTCTGTTTCTTTAATACATGTTAAGATAAATTACGGTTGTTTCTTTAAATCATAAATAAAAATAAATGCCATCCACGATTATGGTCTGTATTGAATTCATTTCTAACTCCTGCTGTAGTTGATTCAACTTCATATCTTGAGCTTATTGAATGTTTTCTCAAGTTTACTTTACTCAGTTCACTTAATTCACATTTTCAAAACTCATTAGATGACTTTGAACCAATTATTTGATCCATGTTCAGTCAACTTACATTTTTAAGGCAGCAGCAAGGGGACATTTTTAAGTTGAACCAACTTAAAATGATTTAAACGGTAAAAAATGAGAAAAAATGACTTCACTGGCCAGATTTTGCTGCAATTTGCTGCAAAAGCAAAATTGAAAAAATATGGAGATTTCGTGCTTTTCTTCAGTTATGATCATATTAAAGTGAATATTTTTGTGTTTTAGATGAGCAAAATGAGACATAAGACATCACTTTGGACTTTGAAAAACTGTGATGGACATTTTTCACTATTTTTCTGACATTTTATGGACGTTGCAGCCCTAAATTAAACATGACAATTAACTTTAGTCTTTGTTGTTATTTGATAATGGCTGAAAAATCAAGCATTTTGTACAGGGGCAAGTAAAAATTGTCTTTGGGCAAGTAAATTTTGAAAAAAAAAAAACAAACCCTGCTGGTCTCTTCTGCTTCTGTAAACCAATAAACACGTTTCAGGTCTCTCAGAGCAGCTAATTGTGTGTGTGAGGTTATCTGCAGCTTTAATCCTCTTTAAGACTGAACTGAACCTGAAGGGCTTTTCTTGGGGCAGCAGACTGATCTCAGTGCAGAGGACGGTGGTATTTATTCTCTCTGTCTATGAGGAGGTCTGCAGCAGCAGCAGTAATCCGGTTGTTGTTGACATCCTGATACCATCAAACAGCTGGACTCAACACACACATACATGCATGTTTTTATTTACTCGAATATTCCGCTGCTGCTTCTTCTCAAAGCATCATTAAACGAGCTTTGTTTATGAGCCAAAATGCACAATCATGTTTGTGAATCGATGCTTTTTTTTAACTTGTATTTTAAATTATTCTGTTGGGAATAAACCACCATAGTTTTCGTCCTGTTTTGCACGAAATATCTGAAATATCTGGTTTATTTTGCATCTTATTGCCATGAAATGTGCAAATGCATTGTGCAAATAAATGTGCAAAATACCCTGCGAGGTGAACTTTCAGCGATGACCACACAAAATGAGAGCTACTCCTATAAAGAATGCATGCAGTTTTAGGAAGAAATCACCTAAATAAACATTTAAAATCGTTCCTACCTTTTAACTGTGCGATAAAAACATCATCCGCAGGAAATAAACAGCTCCATGTTTGACTTGTGAGCAGATGATGGTGTTTGTCCGGGCTGCGGTCACCTCCTCTGTCCTCCTGTCCTCTCCTGTCCTCCTCCAGCAGCACTGACTGAGGAGCCCCGGAGAGGCTCGAGCGCACGGCACCTAAAGCCCGGGTGACGTCACGGCCAGCTGGACCAGGCTCGACCACGCCCCCTGCCGGTGTAAAGGTGAAGTGCACCTTCGTGGTGCAAAACAAACCATCACAACACTTGATAGAGAACTACTGTAGTGGTGGATTACACTTTATTACATTACACTTTATTTATCATTATTTGATTTATAAACACACATTTTACTCATATATTTTCCTCCAAAATGTTTTCTAAACAGAAACCAAATTTTTAAGGAATGTTTTGGAGATGTGGGCCCCTCAGGCAAGGCCAGGAAAATTTATTTCAAGAATTTTAAGTTAAAAAAAAAATTATTAAGTAAAAAAAAAAAAAGGTAAGTTATAAGTTATACAACAATAATAATAATATACATATGAATGAAAATAAAGTAAATTATATGCAACAATAAAGTAAAATACTCTGTGTATGTATTGCATTTCATTCACAAAGGCAGCCCAAAGTGCTTTAATGGAAATACTCAAGAAAAGTACTTAGTTACACACTAATATAAATAATAAAATATAACAGTGTCTCATTATTTAATGATAAGATGGAATGTTTCAGATATAAACTCTTTAGATTCTTCAGTGCTTGAATATCACTCTACTTTTCTGTGCTTTTAAAAGTAATCATGGTGTCAGGGTTTCTTGGTTTCTTCATGTAATTTGCCCCAGTCATCATCAGTTCTGCCCCTCCTGGTTTATATCATCGTCTCTTGTCTTTATTGTGTGTGTAAACAAAGCACTGGCTCCACCCTGTGTCCACCCTCAAGAACTCCAGCAAAATCCTGTTGCATCTTGTTTTCCTACACTTACATTATACTGTCCCAGAGATAATGAGGTTAAAAAGGGTCAGTCTAATCTCTGATGATGTGACACTAAATTAATTTTGAGTATGTTCAAAGTGCTTATTATGGTGCAGAATCACTCCTGTTAATGTTATTATTGGGTTATTATTACTGATGCATTATTTTAATGTTTCTGTTGGTTGAGAAGGAGCTAACTGTTACTGTTATTTACTGTTTTTGTAGTTTAAACCATCGTTTCCCAAACGTTATTTCTGGGGACCCTCTTTTTAAAAAAGTTAATTACTTTATGAATGAGAAATAAATGCATTTAGGCCGAGTTAACAAGCAGTTTCATTATTTTTATTTCATCTCATCAGGAAAACAATTTTTAACATCTGAGTGAGACAAAATAAGTCTGGACTTATGCAGAATTAACAGGGTCTCATATCCACATTTTAAATGCTTTATAAAAGGTGGACTGCAGTTATAAATCTTCTATTTGCAGAATTTCTTTCATAGTCTTTTACTAACTTTACAACCCAAATGAACTATTAAATAATTTTTTTTTATCAGCTAATCCTACATTTTATATCAAATCTGAATTGGTAGATCAATAAAATCAATAGAAACTAATTTCTACTACACAAATGGTGCCTACATATATTGTGTGTTTTGAAAATTATCAAGATTAATCGAGATACGTTTTGCTGGAAATACGTGTTTAAAAATAACTTTTCAATGTTGTGATTTCTCAAAATCTGAACAAATAAAAACAAAATGATATGCATGAACAGATCCCACCAGAGGTAAGAGAGAAAATACAGCATGTTCTTTGTAATTTGGACGTAGTTACAAAATATAAATAGACTTTGTAAATAAACTGGGATGTGTACTGAATCGTGAACGCACTGTTTTGACTTTCTACATTTTAAAAAACGCTTCAGAAAAGTGACAAAGTGTGCTCACATCCAGACAAAAAAAACTTCAGGTGCAAAACAAAAATATCACATCATAAAGAAAAAAATAATGAAAAAAAAAAAGAAAATGCCACAGTTTAATTAAGTGCAAATGAAAAAGAGGATTATTACATCAGATCAGAGATTAACGTCATATTTACACAATATATGGCATCGTGCAAAAAAAAAAAAAAATAGACTTCCAAAAACTCTGTGAAATGAGTTAAATGTGTAAGAAATTTGTCTTCAAATATAAAAATATACAGTTCTCACATTGTGCGTTTAAGAAATTAAATATAAAACAGATTTACAGGTGGATTTACATATACGTCTATTTAAAGGGTCGATATTTTAAATGACAACATTGTAGTGATTGGTTTAAGTCTTCAGGTATGCTAAAACAACATACAGAATAAGATCGTTCTCGTTCACACATTCACATCGCGTGCAGAGGAGGAGATAAAGGCTGAATATTCATCGTGATCGCACTCTCACTCTGCTGTTTTTTAAAATTTTTAAAAATGTCATCATCTCACAGGATGTGGGATCGTCGAGTTGGTGCCACAGTCGATATATTCGAAGGTGTCCAGAGACACCTGCTCCGTGTGGGAGAGATACGAGATGTTCATCGTCATTCTGAGGGAAAGAAAACAAGAAGAAGAAAAAAACATTATTAGAGACGGTTGGAGCCACAACCTGCTCTGTCATGTTTTATTATTATTAAGCACAAGTTGATATTTTTATTAAGAACAGATCAAATGTCTGTGTGATGTAGTTTCTAAAGAGCTGGAGGAGACCAAAACTGAGATAAAAGAGAGTAAAATGATTTTGTGCAATAATTCAACTGCACTGACACTGGCATCAATACTGCATTTATACTGAACATAACAACTATTACATTTTATTATTATTATCTGAGTGGGTTTTATTTTCCATCTTATGTCATGCCTTCTACTTTTATCTTACTTTTATCTTACGTTCAGTCGTATTATCTGGTGGGTTTTATCCATGTGAAGATGTATTATATGTATTCTCTTCTCATCTGTTCTTATTTTTACATGTGGGTTTTATTTTTCATCTTATTTTACAGAAATTATGACATTCATGTTTTTATGTTCATTCTATGTCTTTTTTATGTGAAGCACTTGGTGCATTTAATTTATTTGTTGTAAAGCACTTTGGGCTGCATTTATGAAATGTACTATACGAATAAAGTTTATAAGATACTATTATTTATAATATTCTTGTACTGTAAAACACTTATTTATAGGCCAGTTTTGGGCATTTCTTGTATAAAAGGTCGTGTACAAATGCAGTTTATCTTTATTATTATTATGCAGCACTTGTTTATGTTGACTGTTGTTATATATTATATTATACATTTTGTTAATGTATTTTTTGTTATTATATATTATAGAATAATGTACATTTCTTTACACGTATTTATATTTTCTACTTATCTATTTTCTTTTAATTTGTTACAGTATGTTTCTATTATTGGTTTGAGCAACTGTAACATGAATCTTTAAGTCTTTAAAAGTCTGACATGGCTTTAAGTTGTCAGATTAAGGAGCAGTCGACACGTCATTTATCACCGACAGAGAAATTAACTTCCTGAAATACTTCAGTTTCATAACGTACATCATCAGTCTTTATTAAAAGTTTTCTTTGTGTATAAAGAAAACTGACATTAAGTAAAAAAGTTTGTTTTTGTGGTTAAAATCCACTTTTTTTCTCTCCATTATAAAAACAGAATTGAACATGTTTACACGTCTGTGTTATCATGTCTTTTAGTTTTATTGAACAGAACATTTCTGATTTTGTCTTTGAAGGATGAGACTTTTTTTTTTTTGAAGAGCACCTATTTTGAGGTTGTGGTTTTTCACCCTGCACTGCACAAAGTGATGCCTTTAGCACCCAGTGGGTTTCAGATACGCTCCTTCCTGTTCTGTTGATCTTTAGAGCGACATTGACACTTACTGCAGCTCCACAAACAACGTGTGAATCTTGATGGAGCTCGACCTGCAGTAAGCACTGAAAGAGATCAAACAGACGACGTGTGGACATTAAGACACATTAACAATAATGACAGACGTTTTATTAAACAATTTTCACTCTGTATTTCTGTTAGAAGCCACACTATCAAACTTACTATAAGCCTTTATCAGTGATCGACAGGTCGATCCGAAAGGTGTACTGCAAAAAAATCAAGAAAGAAGGTGAAGAAATTATTGCAGGATAAATATAAAAACACTAGACTATTATTGTTTCTGTCAATAAAACTTCACAAGTGGTCTCAATTTTCAAGTTCCCAGCATAACGATACAAATAAATAATTAATTAATTGGACTCAATTAAAAGTAAAGTAGGGGAGACCAGGGACGGTTGTAACACTTTTGTTTCAGCACCTATAACTCCCTGAATTTTTGGGTCACACCCCGCCTGAAACATTGTCTGAGCCAGCTGTGGTGTGGGTTTCAGGGGCTGCGGTGTGAGCAGCCTCGCTGTGTCGCGGCTACAATGGAGGTTCGGGGACCGCAGCGCGAGCAGCACCGCTCTGTGCCCGGATCACGGCGCTCTCTGACCCGGCTGTGGCGTGACTCCCAGGTGATGCGGTGAGTGCAGCCTGGCCATGTCTCGGTTGCGGTGGAGGTCCGGGGGCTTTAGCGCAAGCAGCCCCGCTCTGTAGCCGTGTCATGATGCTCTCTGACCCGCAGATCTGCAGCTGAGCACTGATGTTTTCATGCTAAATAACACCATCTTCTTCTTCTGTTGCTCAGTTCCAGTAGTTCACTTCGTCTTAGAGTTACAAATTTTTGTCAGATGATGCATCACAGCGTCCCCTAACGCCTCGCAGTGAAAACAGCAATTGATGGAGCATCTCGTCATTGGCGGGGAAAGAGTTAATATACAGATAAATTCTACAAAATTTGCATTTTGGTGTTATTTCAGTTTTACAAAGATAAACTAACAGAATAAATGCATCAATCTCTTAGTCTGATATTCATCATGAGCGACAACAGAGTTCAAAATGACGTTTATGGCCGTTCTAGTCGTTATGGACTTCTTGCACTTCTATTGTTAAACAGCAGACGTTGCTGTGAATCATCCTCTGTGTGAAACTTACAGATTTCTGCGAGCGGGACTGGATGCCGGTCATGTTGGATATCTTGGTCGTCCCCAGCACTGTGGTATAGAGCAGACCCTGAGCAGTAAACTCGTTGATCTGCACCGGGACAAAGTTTTCGTTGGTGATGTTGATGAGGTTCTAGGAGAGAAGACACACGGATCGTCACTTTCTATCATTAAAAAGAAAGATTGAGAGGGTTACTGTTTCAAGCCAAAACCATCCCTGCACTTCCTCATACTTGTTCAGTAAAGTCACTCTGAAACGACACCGCTCCTATTAACTTACTGTGACCTGCAT
This sequence comes from Lutjanus argentimaculatus, assembly GCA_034769285.1. NCBI lineage: Eukaryota > Metazoa > Chordata > Actinopteri > Lutjaniformes > Lutjanidae > Lutjanus > Lutjanus argentimaculatus. The sequence goes on along the minus strand of JAWZSL010000016.1, from coordinate 2,240,730 downwards.
TTCAACTTGGTCTGGGGTGAAGAAGACCACGACTGACAGCACAGACACCGGCGCCAGGGTGACACTCCGCGGGAAGAGGAAGAAGAGGATGAGACAGCTGAGAAGGAGACACAGAGCCATGGAGACGCACACGTACAGCTTCCTGAAACGCAACACAAGCACGCAAAAATGCTCATTAAATGACACGGTGCGACACAATCATGTGCAAGACATGAAGACATGTGATTATTATGCAAACCTATTAGTTAACATTATCTTCCTTACGTGCGTCTGGGTTTCAGCCTCACATCGTTACATGGTATTACAGCAACTAGCTGGTCCTGATGGCCTGAAAATACAAGAATAGACTTGTGAGAATGTTTTCACCATAAACTATGATGTGAAAGTGAATTGTGGCTGCACAGACTTAGTTCCCTCAGTTGCTGAATGTGAAATGAAACTGTTTTTTGTGGGTGAAGAAAGGTGCAACATGGTCTCTGTTAGCTGCCTTTAAGGATTATTTAAAGGATATAAAGGATTATTTCATGTGGGGTTGTATGAGGTACTTATCAATCATCAGTACGCGATATTTAGAATTTTTTCACCTCTTTACTTTGCCGTCAGACAGCGCTTTTGCAATAGAAATGCGCTGTTATATAAGCCAAATATCACTCCCTAAAAACAAACCAAACTCAATGGGTCAAATCAATAATTTTATGTCACAGAACACAGGAGTTGCTGGTCTACCGCTGGCTCAATCTGTTAGTCTGTTTTTGTTATTGTGTGACTTCAGTGTTTTAACAGGATAGTTTGGATTCACCAAAGTCTGATTGTAAAAATGACTGATTTTGCCAATGGAGTTTGGTTGGTTTGGTAAAAGTCTTATTTGGCTTATATAATGGTGGTTTCCCACCAGAAAAGGCTGTCTGATGGCAAAGTAAAGCAGTGCAAATATTCTAAATATAGCGTACACTTAAACTGATCGATAAGTACCTCATACAACCCCACTTCAAATGGTCTAAACTATCCCTTTAAGGTACTGAAGTTGCTTAAAATACAGTCAAAATCATGAAAATCATCACTTAAAAACAGATTTTTCATGGCTGAAGACCAACCTCTGGGTATTCGCCCTGTTCCACGACATGTGGGGCAGGTGTCTCCTGATGAGTTTCCATTCATGGAGCCATACGGAGGGAAGTGCCTCAGTGTTTTCGCCCTCTCCGTCTCATTTGTCATGTCAGGCCCCTCTGAGGATTTGCTGTTTTTCCGTGGTGTAACCATGACACTTTATCGCAAGGAACAGTCCAGTCTGAAGAAGAAAAACAAGACACCTGAAATCTCCACCTGTAGCGCACACTCATCAAGTTCAACAGCCAAATTACAGTATGTGGACGAGTGCAGCGTTTGCATAAAAAGCTTACCAAGTGACCTGCCTCCCTCACAAACCTTTAAATGGCCAATAAAAGCTCATTCTTGTGCTACATGTCAGGATGTGAGCAGAGTCCACAGAGGGCAAGAAATTTATGGATATGAAGGAAAGTCTGATTTATGCATTGACATGGTTGATGTCCTCAGATCCCTTCATGCTTTATGTCGGGAGGAGCTGCAGATAAGATGGTCCTTGGAGAAATTCACTTCCTTGGTAATATTGACTGAGAATCGACATTGATCAATAGTTACCCATATTAACTGAGCCACAACCCCCGCCCACCTAGAATAATCAGGCTTGTGATCCACCCCCACCCCATCTGCCCAAGAAACTCAAACACGAAGATCGCTGCTTTGACTCCTGCAAACACACTTGATAAAATCTTTTCTAAGGCAAATTATATCACTGGTACAAGCAATGCAGTGTAACTGTGAAACTGTGAAATTGCGACATGCGATATGATTAGTGGGAATGATTATTTTTGCATGACAAGAAAAAAAAAAACCCTATTAAAATCGTGATAATGTGACATTTGTTGGGGGCTGAACCAAACAAACATGATTTCTTTCATCTGGAGAGGAAAATTTGTAGACCAGAAGATCTCTGCAGATCTACAGTACTCCGTTAAAATGCTGTTTTTCTCACACATTGTTCCTTTTTCAGAGAATTGCAATTTGGTTCTGGTTCTGTAATTGGATATTTGCACAGATTTTGATAATATTGCGGTTAACTGTGCAGCCCAAGTAAAAAAAAAGTTACCCAGTCTAAAATACGGCCTCATTTCCCATCATGCCTCCTGCTGGACTGAGAAGTTTGTTCAAAGAGCGATATGGAACAACTGCACTTTCAAAAATGAGTCTAGCAGTCCAAATTAGAGCCACCGACTGTATATTAAATAGGTTGAAATCCTATTAAATATACGAACTATGATTAGAGTGACTTGTTTTCCCTCTGCCACCTCCGCTCCAGACTCGAGGAAGCTCAGGCAGGCGGCAGGAACCCTGCAGGAGCATAGTGAGAGTGTCTGTCTCACTGCCTGCCAAACTCCATTCACATTTTGCTCGATTTAACTGTTACAAAAATCTACTTCATCTAAAAGATTATTAATAATTTCTTACGGCTGATAAACCGACATTTAACTCATTTGGCGAATATTCGGCATTAATTTGGATTCTAATTAACATGAAATGGGCACACAATAACAGTTATTTCCCCCCAGAATATAAATTTCTGTAGAGGCATCTCTGATGACATATGGTCATTTTATGATTTATTACAGTAAATATATTACAGATTTCTCCTTTAAGTTTGATTTTTCTTTTTTTTTGCCTATGTTTGTGTCTGTTAAGAACATGGTGGTTTAAGTTGGCAGTTGTCATTTTTGTGCTTGTTTATCTCCTTTGCCAAGAAAATCCATCCACCTGACAGGTGTGGCCTGTAGAGATGAAGATTAAACAGCAGGATTATTGCACAGGTGTGTCTCAGACCGGTCACAATTTAAGGATACTGTAAAATGCATCATGGAAAAAGACATTTATTAGACACTGAGCTGTGGCCATGTCGCAGGGCTACAGATACAACATTTTTTTCCATGAGGGCAAAGTCATTACCTGCCATACTCTGCCTCTGATTGGCTCACCCTGACATTCTTAACAACAGGGCAAAGTGATTTTGCTCAAATATCTGCAATTATTTTGACTAATATTGAAATCGCAATATGACTTGCAAGAAAATAAAAGGCAATAAAAATTATCATTATTCTCCTTTCATTGGAAAACATTACATTATGTTACAGTGTGATCTCTGCAGGCAGACAGGAGGCATCATCTCTTATTTAAAAAAGGTTTTGCAACACACATTTTGCCTTTAACAAATACTGCACTTCCTGCTGTTTGAATTTTGCAGTAGGCCATGTTATGACATTGATACAGTTTCAATTAATGTGGCATCATAAACATACTCAACAAAAATATAAATGCAGACGTTTGTTTTTTTTTTGGTCCAATTTTTAATGAGCTGAAGTAAAGAATCTGAGATGACTTCTGTGCACAAAAAAGGTTTATTTCTCTCATGTTTTGCTCACAAATCTGTTAAATTCTGTGTTAGTGAGCATTTCTCATTTGCCAACAGAATCCAGAGAAGCGCACACAAATTTGTAAAGTAAATTTGAGAGAAATAAACCTTTTGTTTGTCTTAAATCTTTGACTTCAAATCATTAAAGTATTGTATTTATGTTTTTGTTGAAAAAAGTATGAAAAACTGGGGCTCATCAAATTTATTTCTATTCTATTACTAATTACTAGTTTATTCTACTCTATTACTCTATCGTCACACATTACATATGCATATTATTACATGCCACATATAATATTTACATACTTGATATACAGGTGAAGGTAAAGTAGAGTAAAAGGTGATGATAAATGATAAGTAAAAGTAAACAAATCTTGTTTTTATTATTTTATTACGTATTAGCCTACGTCAGTAACGTAAATAGTCTAATACTTCCTCCACCTGTTGTTCTGTGTATTAAACCTCAGTCAGTCTCTTCAAACTGGCTCTTAATCCTGTTTACATACTTTTATTTACTTTTGAAACATTTATTCTCATCCTTCAAGACAATATTTACTGAGTTTCACTCAAAAATAAAAGCTTTATGAGTACGTATCAACTAACCTGAAAAAATAAACTTCAGAGACAAACTTCCGTATGTTAGAAAGTTTGGTTAAAATACTATAAATAAGTACAAAATAAAACAGTAAACAACATATACGCATGAGAATCATCCTGCTTTACTTCAGCTGACAGACATTAAGTTAATGAAATAAACTTACCTCACAACATGAGTTTAAACTCCAAAAATCACCCAGAGTGAAGAAAAACCACCGCACTGCTGACTCCTTCAACATCTGACAGATTTCAAAAAGCCAAAACTGCAGACAAACTACCTCCAGACTGTGCAAAAACAAAAGTCTGTGGGAGAGAAACACTTCCTTCCTCTTCTTTAGGTGGCAGGTCAGTTTACAGCTGCAGATCACATGGGCTGCTTTTCATTAACTCTCCTCCCTTCATACACGAGCCTGTCGCAACACATGATCAAGCACAACTCACTTATCTAAAAATAAGCTCATCCAAATTTAACAAGCATTACAGTTCAGGCTGTTTTGACCTAAAAATCTAATTTATTTTACCACGGCCGGATCATCTTGTCAGGGGGGCCGCAGGGGCAAAAAAAATGCTGTTGGGCCCCTCCTGGCCACCACCACCTGAATGCCTATTTTTAGCACCAGTGTAGTTAGGCTACATTTTAGTAATATTTCTGTAATGTAACAATATTTCTACTACAATCTTTAATGTTCATATGTTGTAAACTTTATTATATTTGCCCAAATAAAGGTTTAGGCTAAAATTAAGCTAAAGTAACCTACAGTGTTTAAAAGTTAAGGAACAGTTCAACATTTATGAGAGTAAAATGAGAACCTACCCTCATTTCTGTGTGTTGAGTAGCCATTATAGCCAGCAGTTGGCTAGCATAGCTTAGCATTAAGAGTATACCCAGGAGGAAACAGCTAGCATGGCTCTCTCAAATGTTCAAAAAGCACATATCAAGATCCCTGTAACTCACCTATTTTAATGAGGTATGTTTCCACCTGTATCAATAATTGTGCTAAGCTAAGCTAACTGGCTGCATCCTCAAGTTAACTGCACAGACTGAGAGTGGTATCAATCTTCTTATTGACTCTCCACCATGAAACATCTACAATTTAAACTAAAATTTTGTAGGTTGAAAAGCATCTTTCCAAAGGACTGCAGTTGAAAATTAGCCAGCTACATACATAACAGGGCACATAACAGAAACGTGTGTTGTCTGTGAACTGAAAATAATTTTTTTTTTTTTTATTTCACAGCTCCTCTATGGTGGAGGCCCTATGATGACATAATATGCATTCTTGCTGTGCTTTATTGGACCATCAAAGTTTGCTAAACCCAACCTCATTCTGTCAAAACTGCAGTATAATCAGTAAATTCCATGTAACCTCTGTACTTTTGACACCATCCAGTTAACCTAGTACAGATTGTACTGTATACGACACATACAGCATGATGTGTGCAGTGTGGTGACCTACATTTTTAATTAACAGAGGCGCGAGGAGACAAGAGAGATGTGCAAATAGTTTATTGGCGGATTGACAGTAGGGTATTTAATGTATACACTCTGTGGCAGAAGAATAATTTGACGAGCATACAGTAGTAGATATATTCAGAATTATTCTCTAGAGCATGATTCTTTAAAACATGACAGAACAGAAGAAAACGTGGTTCAAAAACTCCTCAACCACACACTTGAACACGCGCGCGCACACACGCACACACAGAGGAGGAATAACTCAAATGAAACGGAGGCGAGCATCAACGTAAACCCACAAATGTCAAATCACCACATGTATATTTCAGTAAACGAGTAATCATGTCTCAGAAAGGCAATGTAATGAAATAAAATGTACTTGGTTCCACTATGAGATTGAGGAATGTGTAGTTAGAGACATCACGTCTTGGATTAGTGCTAAAAATGACTGTTGCTAGGTTTGTGGTCAGGTAAGGACGCGTGAAAATGCAGGCAGAGGAAAGGGGGGTGTGTGTTTTTTAAACGATGACGCAAAGCGGACATTTTCCACTGTGACTGTGCTAAGACCACGAGAACACGACTCACCTCTAAAGCCTCTACCTGTCATGCAGGTGTCTCCTAAAAAGCAGTAGAAAACATCCGAGTCTGAACAGTGATCCGTTCGGACAGGTTTTGTATACATTCCACATGTCAACGTCTAAAATAACAGTACTCTGATACAGAAAAAGATTGCATTGTTTAGGCAGATTTCACTACGATAATCGAGAGAGAAGTCTTAAATATCTGTTTGTTGTTCTCACTACTGCACTGCCACCCTCGACAGCCCAGGATGTCCACGTAGCTTCAGTAGCATCGAGCTGGATTTTCAGAACGTTTCTATCTTTTCGAGACATTCAACGATATTAATTTTTCACTGCTCTATTTGTGAGAAGAATCTAGCCAAAGCCCTGTCGATAAAGACAATTATGTTTCAGCGCCGAGGAAGCAGCTACAACAGCCACACAAACACTAAGATGAAGAGCAGAAATACACACTTAACGCTCCTGCTCATTTTGACCAACACATAAGGCTCTATGGGCCAGGTAAACAAGGCATTTTAAAGGTACAGTTCGCATTATTTGACTAGGATTGTATGAGGTAAAGTCACTGTATTAGCTGCAGTAGGTGGCGTAGAGGGGCACCAGTGCAGAAGCTAAATGATGTACTGCTGTGGGCGGGGTCAGCAACAAAATGGTATTTTAGGCACTTTAAAAAAGGTCTACATAAACAAAATCAACATGTATGCTATATTTATAACATTTTCATCGCTTTGCTTTACAATCAGACAACCATTTCTCACAGGAAACCAGCGTTACAGAAGCCAGACAGCACTCTTTCCAAACCAACCAAACTCCATTGACAAATTCAGTCATTTTACCTCGCAGAACACCTGACTTGCTGGTCTACTGCTGCCTCTATTGGTTAATTTGTTAGTGTTATTGTTTGACTTTGGTATTTTAAAAGGTTAGTTCGGATTCTCTGAAGTCACTCAACAACACAAACAAACTAACAGATTCGAGGCAGCGGTAGACTAGCAACTCCCATGTCCCGTGAGGTAAAATGACTGATTTTGCCTCTGGAGTTTGGTTGAGCAATATTTAGCTAAGTGCATTTAGCTGCCGACCTGTCCCCGGCGTATCTTGCTTTGCCTCCATTTTCTTTCTGACAGGAAAGCACCGTTATATAAGCCAAATATCGCTCTCTCCAATCCAACCAAACTCCATAGGAAAAACCACTAATTTTACAGCGCAGAACACAGCAATTACAGGTCTGCTGCTTCCGCAATCTGTTAGTTTCTTTGTGCTTTTGTGTGACTTCTTTGAATCCAAACTAACCTTTTAAAACACCAAAGTCACAAAATAACACACACAAATGAACAGATTGATGCAGCGGTGGACCAACAGCTCCTGATCAACTGATCAACTGATCAAGGCAGCTATAGACCAGCATTCCTTGTGTTCTGCGGGGTGAAATGACTAATTTTGCCAATGGAGTTTGGTTGGTTTGCAGGGAGCGATATCTGGCTTCTATAATGGCAGTTTCTCATCAGACAGGCTGCCCGGCAGCAAAGCAAAGCGCCGAAATGATTCTAAATGTAGCGAATACTTAAACTGAGATTGGTCTTTTTAAATTGGACCTTTTTTAAGGGGCTAAAATATGTTTTGTTGCTTAGGTTCCATGCTGGTACTTCTTTCTGCTCCTCCACATTAGGGTTGTGCCGACCTGCACCTACTGTAGGTAATACACCGACTATGGATAAGTACCTCATGCAATCCCAATTCAAACAATCCAAACTACCCCTTTAAACCACTATTCATAATAATTTACAAGTGTGTATATGGTTAATTCCATCAAAATGTTGAAGCTAAATTAAAGGCAAAGGCAGGAGAAGCCATCACTTGCTTTCTCATAAATCAACCATTTTCAGGAGATAAATGTTCCTCTTTCATTTTGACATTTGTGTCTCATTATTATGACTCTTGGTCCAAACAAACTATCCACCCTTTGGAAAATCAATCAGTTGCATGAATCATAAATAGGTTTTCTTTGTCTCTTCTTTTAAATAATTCAAAATAAAATCTAGACACCGTAAAGGCTGAGAGATACACAGGTCATAATCTAAATATTCTCTTTACATTAGGTTTAAAAGTCACATAAATTCCTTCCTATGACTTTTTTTTTTTTAAATGGTAGCTTTTTTTCCCCACATCTTTTCTTCTCTCAGTGCTGAGTGTTGACAGCTTTGTTCTGGCTGTCCTCGGCCATCTGCACCAGCTCGTTGACGGTGTGCAGCAGGCTGTAGCCGTGCTTCCTCAGCAGCCGCTGGTTGAGCCGCTGGTCTCTGAAGCCCATCTCCAGCAGCATCGCCATCATGGAAGGGTCCTGTCTAGTGGCCGGGTCGATGCCTCGCTGCGGGGGAGGAAAAACAGGGAGGAGATGAGGGATAATAAACTTAATAAAGCAGCAAAATGAAAAATACAAATCACAAGTGCAAGAATAGTGGTTGAAAGACTATCTCAACCACGGCTTCAGTTCCGACTTTTACTGGAAAACGACTCACATTACCTGCGGCCAAATAGAGAAAAGTGGGGAGGTACCTGATCTGTGCACCAATTGTAATATTTATAATATAAAAAACTTACAACAAACAATGCAAAAAATAAATACAATCAACAACAAACAAACAAACAACAAACAAACTATGTTTAAAAGCCACAGCACAAACATGACAAACTACAGTGAAAAGGACTTTGTTTCCCCAGAACTTGTCTTGTCAGGCAGCACGTGCCCCAAAGATATGTACCACTCAAACTGAACGTATTCAAGTCACTTTTTATTTGGTGCCTAAAACAAAGCATTTGGTTAATACAACTTGTTGGCATCTAAGTTGTTAGTGCAACAAAATTCAGGGGAAAAGTTGCGTTACATCAGTCTGTTTAACTTCCTTTTTACAAACCACACAAGCTGCGTGGCTAAAACGTCACTTTCACTGGCTCAGATGTCAAGATGATTATCAGCAGTTTCTTTAGACGGCCACATTTTTACAGCTGAGCAGTGGAAACAACCTGACACATCATCTCCCTATAAAGCTGTTAAAGCTGTTATGACGAACTTGTTAGCAAACGGTTACCCATTTACACATCCAGCTGACTCAGGGAGACGTCAGCAGTCATCTGAGGCCATGTTTGGCCCTTTTTTGCTGTTTTGGTCTAATAACTCCTGAGGGGAATATCTGGTTCTTTAGCCTGGGTGAACTTTTTTTACCCCCTATGAAGTCCCTGCTCAGGGGTTAATATTGTGCAAAAGTACAGGAACCTTGGGGATGGGTTCTGTTCATCCAAAGGTTTTGTCCACTGCGCTTCAACCATCGACATGGAGTTAGAGAAGAAAGCTTACAAAAACGAGGTCGAGTCACGTGCAAAAATGACAGCTGGACTTTTTTATACATAAATCAAACAATCTTTGCAGGTGTTTAGACTGCGGTGGAAATGCAGACAACAGCGGGCTGAAGGAACCTTTTAGTTCCTTGAAAAATATTTCCTGGGACAAAAAGTTTCAGGTATTTTGGGTTGGATCTGCAGCTCTAACTGTGTACTTTTTCTGCTATTTGATGTTGGGCAGGTGGTTTGTGAAGCGGTTTTTAAAACGAAAATGACACATGGGGGAATTTTTCCACCAAACAAGCTCTGGTTCTTAAAAAAGTTCCATTTAATATCCTTGGAACCTTGGTGCTTTCGAGCCACTGTAATCAAAGATTACACTGCTGTTTTTCGTTCCAGCTTGTGGAAACTCTGAACGGTTCACAGTTAGGTTCGGGAATTGGAACAGGGCCGGTTCCATGTTGGTGTAAAAAGCCTACATAAGAGCAGTGAGAACAAACCTAAAGAGTTGTTTGTACAATCAAAACAGTGAGCTGAAAGATGATGAGAAAGCTTAGTAGCACAGAGAAGAACTTCGCTTCAGGTGAGAATTCTCTGTGGGCTTCTCACTACAAACACCTATCTTCTCAAGCACAAATGTTTATATATTTTAACAAAAGCAAATGCGTTGTAAATTAAGAGTCTTTCATTAAAACAAATGTTGAGTTGCTGTGTCTGCGTGATGTACCTGTATCGAACAGTTTGGTCCAGTGAAGAGAGCTTTATAAGCGGACGCTGCCACAGAAAGGGCCCCCTTGACAAGTCCCTCTGTGATGCCTCCTTGGCCCCTTGTGTAAAGACAAGGATGTGGTTACGCTGGGTTATATAACAGGACTGCAGAGAACACTGCGTTCCAGTTACACTTGTTCTTTTTTTTTTTTTTAAAGAACATAGATGTCAGAAAATAAAAACAGACTGATCCTGTGTTAACTTTATTAGATCAGGTTGTTACACAAAAACATAAAAGAGAAACTTAAGTGCAGGAATTTCCTCCACAAAAGTGATTCACACAAAGTTTTACTCTTTGTTTTATTTATTGCACCTTGGCTGCAGAGCGTTGCTGGGTCTGGGGTTGTACGTCTCAAAGGCACTGGATGCTGAGCCTGCTGATCTTGACAAACCAGATGATACTGCGGAGCAGATAGAAGAAAAGAAAATAAAGGAAATAACAACACACAGCAAACACGCACGGCTCTGGAGGAGGAACAGAGCGTTTCGCTGAAGCAACAAATCCTGAAAGCCTGTGCGCCGTCTTACTTCCTGTTTTTCCACAAAGGCCAAAATGTGTTTCCTTTCTCGCCAAAATGGAGCCAAGAGCTGCTCTAACTGTTAAAACTGATGAGTCACACAGAAGCCTGTGAGGCAACACTCAAGTTTAACCACCTCAGTTTAAAGAAAAGTCTTATTTATGTAACACTGCAGTAAAGATGGTATCCTGACACTGCTGGGGCACGAGAACTGTGCTGCTTCTGCATGAACAGGTGCATGAATTTTAAATGTCTGGCACTGACACTGTTATATGCTTCTATCCACTGATTCATGTAGTAAAACTCACCATTTAAGTGGACTCTTGGTTGGTGTGGCTCATATGGATCACAGACTGGAGGACTGGGGTCCTCTGCCAGGTACAGTGCCTCAGACCTGAAACATACAGTCAACAAACAGGAATTAGAGCATAAAAGGTTGGAGCAGGGAAATAAAAATTCTCATGTATTGAGAGAATTTCTAGGTTTTATTTTCTTCTTCACCTTCTGTTACCAAAATCATATTCAAAGCTGTTCTCACTGCAGGAAAACCCTGATAATTTCTTGCAAAACATCACTGAACACTTAACACTGGGCCTTTACAGGGATCAGTCACACTATGTTTTTCTTCTCAGTTTCACTGTCTGTGTTTTCTGTTTTTAGGTGAGCTTGCCATCATTATTCCCCATGAAGTTTTCTGGCAGTGATGTAATGATGTAGCCTCGTGCGTTTCAAGTGACTCTATTTTTCTTGTCTGCAAACGTTCATATGGAAACTCAGGAGGCAATCTGGCCTTGTGTGCTCTGATCAATTTGGCTTTCTGTCAACACACCAGTCGTAATTTCGCTTTAATGAAAACTCAGCTCCTGGCATTTGCATCTGGGCTTCTTCGACCCTGTTTTGAAAGGTGAACCAGCTTTAAAATAACTGTATTTTCTTTTTATGTAAGTTTGTGCAGTGGATGTAATTTACAACAACGTGATAAGTGGTTCAAGTAACTGATAAGTAAGATAAGTTTGGCGAGTCTACATTGTAAGGGATAATGTACAGTGAGCAGGTCATTATTGTCAAATAAACCCCAACAGGGTGATGCAGGACCCCTACGTGAAGCATCCCGTTTATTACATGATTACTTACCAAAATAAATCAATAAACTAAGAAAAAATTTTGATTTTTAAAAGGATTTTGTTGATTTAAAAATTATTTTATTGCTCCTCCAGGGTCTATGATTGGACCTGTGTCCATAGCAACAGCCTGTTCTTCATAGCAACGGTCTACTATAAAGAAATATTCAACCTTACTGCAATTGACCAATCAGAATCGAGCATTTAACAAAGCCATGTAATAAAGGCATGTAAGCAAAGAAACTTTAGTGTTAAAGTTGAGAAGTTGATGCACAGGACATAAACTCCCCTACCAAAAACAAGCCTCCATTCACCTGCACAAATACATATATGTAAAATATCTATACTGTCATAATATCAATGTTCAGCCCAGTTGGAAGAGTTTCTTTTATGCATGTTGACAGATTTGATCCGTCTAACCTGGGTGAGTAGAGGGCCGGTGGGGGCAGCAGGGGGTCAGGCAGCACAGGTGGGGGTGGCACCACTTCAGGGGTGAGCGTCACGGCGTCGAGGGTTTGGGAGGCGCACAGCATCTGGTTCACACTGCTGCTGATGGGAGGGACAGGCGGAGGCCACGTGTTCACCTCGGCATCGACCTCCTGCTCTGTCCTCTCCTGCCTCTGTCTGGGTGGTGCCGCCCTGCCTGACTCCTCTTCTTCCTCCTCTTCCTCCTCCTCCTCCTCCTCCTCCTCCTCCACCTGCTGTACGTCTGGCTTGGCTGAGCTCACAGCAGCAGCAGCAGTGGCGGTGGTGTCGGGCTGCGACATGGCGGAGCTGTACATGGACTCGCCCAGAGGACGGCTGGTGTCGAAGCAGTCTGGGAGGACGATGATGTAATCGTCGCAGGAGGAGACGGAGGAGGTCTGGCTGCTGACCTGAGACACAGGAGGAGAAGATGGTGACAGTTATGGACCTGAACCAGACTACACTAATAACTCTTAAAGGGATAGTTCAGATTATTTTAAGTGTCTGCTATATTTAGAATATTTTCACTGCTTCACCTTGCCATCAGACAGCCTTTTCTGACAGGAAATCACCATTATGTAAGCCAAATATCCTCTCTCCAAAGCCACCAAACTCCATTGGCAAAATCAAACCTCACCTCCTCCCAGTCTTCTCCTCTGGTTCCAGCCTCCTCTTCCTTATTCCTCATGTGTTGCATGTGATCTAAGCCCATCACCTCTTCATCCTCGTTATCATGATGTGAACTGATGTGCAGGTTTTCATTCATTGGTTCCAGAAGAACAACTTAAGACAGTGAGGGAAAAAAACATGCCAGTATGAATATCTAAAAAATTGCATGAGAGGCTCCATTAATTAACTGCTATAAAAGTTACGACATGGAATCATAACCACAAGTGTTTTAAGAGAAGTTGGATCAAACAGTCCTCACATTTTTTGAGATACACTCAATAAAAATACAGATGCAACACAAGATCTCAGACTTTTTCTGTGCATGCAAAAGATTTATTTCTCTATTTCTTTGTTCACAAATTTGTTAAAATCCTGCCAACTTAATCCATTAATGGCCTTGGACACAGGTCACAATAAAATGCTGCTCTAAACTGCAGTTTTATCTTGAAAAAAGACATACTAGACACAAAACTGTGGCTATTTCATAAAAGGCTGCAGATACCAAACTTCTTTCCCATGAGGCCAGGAGTAAGGACCCGACCTCCTCTTCTGATTGGCTTACCCCGATATTCATATCCTAACCCTGACCAATCACTCCTCATGCCCAAACCTAACCAACCCAACCAATGAAGGCCACAAGTCCCAGCTAGTCAAAATAAGTCCTAGAGCTTTTACTTCAATTGATGAAAAATATTTTTGTTTAGTGTATCTGTCATTGTATTTGACAGAAAAAGATAACAGAAAAAAAAGGAATGATGGAAAAATGATAAAAAACTGAGAAAATCTGACACCTGAATTGAACATAAATATAATCCTGGCTGTTGTTCTCTGACCTGGCTTTGTCTCCTGTTCGCGGGTGATCTGGTTGAGACCCGTGTTTGGAGGCAGAGCTGAACTCTCGAGTCTAACAGCGCAGATCTCTCCATTTCCTTCTCGCACCGTCTCAGTCTTCTCAGCCTCTGCAGCTCTGTCGAAGCAAAAGCTTGGACCTCGGGAAACAACTGGAAAAAAATTTTATGGAATAAAAAAAACAAAGTCTGAGTACCTCATTAAGACTCTATGTTGTTCTGTATTTCTGTTTGATGTTTTTTTTTTGGTAGAAGGCTTCCTCACGCTGTGGTTTGTGGTTGCTGTGCTGGGCTCGGCGCAGCGGTCTGTGATCGGGGGCCTCCTCCAGGGTGAGGGAGCGGATGACGGTCTCACAGAGGAACTGAGCTCCACTGATCTCCTCCTCCCTGTCCTCCTCCTGGGTCACAGGCTCCAGCAGCTCCCTCTGCTGCCTCAGTTTCACTCCTGACAAAAACACAACAACAACATTAAAGGACTATTACACTGATGTAGCACCGCAACTGACGCAGCATTATTCTTCCTCAAAACCTGGCGCCTACATTACCCACAATGCAATTCAGCCACTGACAGGTCCACCTGAGATTTGGGTTGTGTTATGCTAGTAGCACTAATGTAGCTTTAATCTGCTAGCCTCAAACAGAGATGAGAAGTAAGCTGCAGAGGTGAGCTCACTTTCTAATGGCACACTTTCAGATTTTACTTAGGCCTGTCGTGATAAGTGCTTTTTCGGCTTATCAAGGACGCCAAAAATTATCAAGGTCATGTCCATGTACATGTTTGTTTACATACTAGTGTCACCAACATTTTAGCCAACAAGGTGCTAGAATAAACAGCAGGGTTTTCATATCATTAGAAGACTTGGACGCAGCATCTAAGCATTTTTTCACAGCACCTGAAAGCTGAATGAAGAGCAACAAGCTTTGCTGACACACATTTTGCTGTCATTTCTGTTCGCACTGCTGCGTAATTCCAGCCGGAAAGTTTGGAAGCATGAGCACAAATGGACTTGGTTTAAAAGCTGCACTCCACAGCTCTGGTGTGGGAACATTTTGGGCTTAAACTGAATAGGAGATGAGGATATTTTAAGATTTTTTTTAAAATCAATTCCCATGCCTGAATATTATTATTAAGAACTTAAAGTTATATAAGCCAAATATCGCTCTCTCAAAACTAATTAAATTACTAAACTGCTCTGGCAAAATCAGTCATTTGTCACCTGCTGCCTAAATCTGCTAACATTTTAAAAAAAACAAAGTCACACAAGTACACAAACAAAAACAAACAATCAAGGGAGCAGCAGACCAGCAACTGTGAGGTAAAATTACAGTTGAGTTTGGTTGCTTTGGAGAGAGGCTTATGTAACGGTCTAATTGCAAGGCAAGACTCAAGAGACGTCACTAAACGCAATTTCATGCTGCGCCCTCAGGAGCCACAAAAGACTTCTTTCACATAAGCATGAACACTTTTATACTCAAAGTACAAACTTCTGCATGTAAAACTCCCCTTTAAAATTTTGGCTCAATGATCCAAGACCTACAAGCGGACAAATCGTTTCAGCTGCCTCCTTGTCGGGTTGTCAACAACACACTCTATCTTCTGTAAGTTTCAATGTACAGAACCAGTCTTACCAAAAAGTTTTCTGACCCCTGTGGCCTCTGCATCGTCTTTTATCTGCAAAGTGACGGCCTTCTCCAGCACTGGTGCATCATGGGGCAGAGGGGATATGCAGGGTGTCAAATCTACAAAACAGGTAGAGCAAACACAGTAAACACACGTGCGAAAACAAGAAAAATGTTCATGCATATTTGAGCTGTGACAGAGTGAAAATTAACTGTGACTGTAACAAGTGAAGCCAGAATTTTTCCAACAAAGCCGCAGAAAATAAGGAACGACGGCTTCAAAAGAAACAGTTAAACTGTCTCACAAGTTCTCCAGAGTTTAAAAGCATCATATGTTGCTTACCCACAGGGGTGTTGTTAGGAACCTTCTCCAACTCCTGCACAATATTTATATCCAGCAACTCAAATGACAGGAGATCCTTAAAAAAACAGACACACACGGGAGAATCAATGCTGTTCTTGTCTTCTTACAACTCGTGCTGTCACAGTTAATCAAAAACAAAGTGCACTTTGTCTTTCTAACATATTTCAGAGCATTTTTAAATAGAAATCTAAACAACTGGATGAAGGAGTACTGAGGTGTTTATAACATGTTTTTGGAGGCTAAATGTCGGATCTTTGTGAGTGAGCACCTGTGCAGTGAGCAGGTCGACCGAGGGGAAGTAGTAGTCGTCATGGTTCAGCTCTACAGACAAGCCGGGGCCGCCGTTCTTGGATCTCACCTCCTTCTCTTTCTCCACCGGCCTCACCTCCTCCTTCTGAAAGAAGAAAAACAGCATCATTAATACTGTATCGCTACAGTACCAGCTCAGAGACGACCCTGTGTTATATTTATTTCCCTGTAGATTTGAGGATTACAGTATTCCAGATGATGTGTTTCTCCAAATCTTTTTTGTTTTCAGAAAAGACACTGTGGTGGACGAAGCTTTGGATGATCATTAACATAAGTATCGAAACAACAAATAAAACTCTCAATTACAATAAAAGCACAACTAAACTAAAACTAAAAGCACAGGCCTATCATCAGAAAAGTATATTTAAGGTATCAGTAAAAGTAAAAGCTACTGATTGTTCAGGAAAATGTCCACTGTGAGCAGAAATTCAATTGTTAGTACATGTGAGCAGCATATTACTGTTAGTAGATGTGGAGATACTTTTAATTAAATACAGTCTGGTAGTTTTGTCCAGTAGTTTCCAACCTAGGGGTTGTGCCCCTTCAAAGGGTCACCAGATAAATCTGAGGGTCATGAAGGGATTAATGGGATAAAAAAAATAAGAAATTCTGCTATGCAAACACTGTTTTTTGGAAGCGATACAGGGCTCAACACCAACTTTTAAAAATGGTTGCCAGGTTGGCAACCAGGCATCAGATTTTAGTTGCCAGAACTGGTTGCTATTTTTAGTAATTTTGTTATTTTGAGTAATTAAGATACTATACAGTTGGAGGACAGCATAATAATGAAAATGTGACAATAAGTATATTAGAGTATCTGAAGAAACTTCTTTGTAGTTCGTGTTTCATGTGATTCTTAACAGATTTCTAATCTAATCACAAGTATTATCAGTTAATGTGTCCAACAGTGGTGCAACTGGTGTCACTGTTCGTCACCTTTGTGCCGATTCCCACCACAGCTCCGTCTGCCTCTCAGCATTTCATCATCATCTCAAGTGACTCCTTTATCACTACTTTCATACATTACGTTTGTTTGTGATGCTGACAGAAGAAAAGAATTAATTTCTGCTACCAATGTCACATTTTCACATTAAAATGTCTAAAAATATAGACTTATGTATACATTTAGTTGAGTTATGTACTTACATTCTCCCAAATGTTTTCAGTAATTCTCAAACGCAGAGAAACAGTGATTTTCATGCTAGCCGTTGATAGCTGCTATAATTTACGCGAAAACACGGAACGCATCATGTATGTAAATAAATGAGAGTGAGGAAGGAAGTCAGTGCACGTGACTACATTTCACATGAATAAAAGTTTAAAGTTTGTGAAAAACAACAGTAAATGTGTGTTCTAAGTGTGTCACTACACAGACAAGTTTGACTAATTAAAACATAAAATTAGGTCTCAAAACCATGAAAAAATTATCGTTTTTTCCTCTGCTTTGAAATACTGGGTAGTGTCCACTCCACTGTCTCAGTGTCAAACACCACTATGACCTGAAAACGACCTGAGACATGGACGCTCCGGCAGGCAGCTTTATTGGACATGTTCACACATGTTTGAGCCACCAGAGGCAGACGATGTTGACAGGATGGTCTTTTTTTGCTTCTGTGTCGGGATGTTGGAACTGAAGTGAGCTGAAGTGAACTGCTGGGCTGATTTGGACTGAGAGAGTCACGTTTGTACAGCAGTGTTGTTTGTATATAGTGTCGTGGGACCACGGCTCCGTCACGTCCCGAGCCACGTTTCGGGTCTGCCCAAAAAATCCTGAACACAGTTTAATGGTCTAACCCCACAGTTCAGTACTACATATTTCCCAGTGTTTTAACGTGCTCCAGCAACTATTTTTTAATGTGTAAAATGTGTGTAAAAGAAAAATTATGAATTCTCTCTACACAGACTTTAATACATTACCATGTCTGTGAACATGATCTCTGTCACGTCAGATAGATTTTCATCAGCTGAAGAAAACTCCCATGATCCCACGCCACTTCACGACATCATCAAACTATGGTTTTTGCTATTGTCTTAATTAAGAGAGACCCCTCATGGCAGAATTTACATATTGTGCGCTTAAATATCAGTAATGCAACAAATATTGAAGAATTTATTTATTTTGCATGCATGTTTTGCTGTTTACTGTCTGTGCATTGTCCTGCATTGATGGCAACCAAAAGCCAAGAACTGGTTGCCGATGGCAACCTGGCAACTGTAACTGTTGAGCCCTGTAACAAACCACATGGTTTGGACCCAATGGTTTAATGTGAGCTTAATAATGTGTTGTATTCCATAAACTTATCCATTGTCTTCTATCTGTCTGTTCAATAAATGTAGTGCAATGAAAAGTACAGTATTTTCCTCTGAAATGTTGTGAATTAAAAGGCAACATAAAATGGATATACTCAAGTAAAGTACCTCAAAGTTTTACTTAAGTAAATCTAATTAGTTACTCAGGTATCATGAATAAAGTCCTAATCTGGATGCACATGTC
Source organism: Lutjanus argentimaculatus (assembly GCA_034769285.1). Lineage (NCBI taxonomy): Eukaryota > Metazoa > Chordata > Actinopteri > Lutjaniformes > Lutjanidae > Lutjanus > Lutjanus argentimaculatus. Next base: position 2,222,100 of record JAWZSL010000016.1, on the reverse strand, counting down.
AACACTTGTTCATCTGTACAGCGTGTCATTGGTTATCAGACTTGCCGGTCGTTTGCTCTGATGCCCGAGTGCGCTGCGGCCGTCGCCGTGTTCGACCACGATGCTGCACCAGACACGCGGGCCGAACTGACACCCGCAGTGCGCCAGCCGCCAGTGGGAGGTGTACGTTCCCTCCATCACGGGAGCGACAAAGGCCACACTGACCACGCCCACTTGTCCGGGCAGCAGCAGGGGGACCGGCACCTCCCTCTTCTCCTCTGACGCCAGGCCGAGGTTCCCCCACATGAACACTAGCTGGGTGCACGTACACACATACACAGAACAACAAAATAGGAATACACATGCGAAAAAAATCACAAAGACAACAGCATGCAACCAAAGTCACACACAGCAGAAAGAAAATACCCAAGTGAGGGAAATCCACACAGAGCCCATTCACACGTGGTGTTAACAGGAGTCCTGGGTGATCTGATCACAAGAGGACAGATCTGAGTGCAGGTGTGAATGCAGCCAAAACGCACTGAGGATGCATTGAGATCTGATCGTTCAGACCACATTTAGAAGCGATCTGAGCCACTTCTGGCCTCATTCTTGTTCTGAACACACTAGTAACCGCAATATCCCAAACTCCCTTAAAAAACTGCACAATTTTGAGAGTTGTTGAGCGAGGAGAAACTTTATTAACTTTGTGAAACGCTGTCCATCCAAAATTCTTAATTATTTGGGCATTCGTGTAAATTCGGCAAAAGTTACACATGAAGTCAAATTCTCAATCATTTGTGCCTTTTTGTAAATGTATTTAGGTTTAGATGAGGGTTGGCGCCTGCAGTGCGTGCAGCAGGAGGAGAAGGACTCATCCACGATGAAGACTGTTTTTGTGTTTATATCAACACAAACTGAGTCTCAAAGTTAACAAACTATGGAAGAGGAGAAGAGTGACAGACGTGGAGATCAGTTGACTCCAGTCTGGTTGCCTGCAGAGGGGACACTTGTGGTGCGCCTCAAATTGCAGGACGCACACTTTTACTTCCTCTGACTGTAAACAGATGTTTTCACGCCACAGATGATGAAGAAAGGCAATAAAACACGAGCTCAAAAGACATTAGACTGATGCAGGCTGATATCGATCAGCAGTCTGTACAAAAACTAAATTACACAAGCGAGCTGCTGCACATCTAGCAACGTGATCAATATACTAGTCTCACATAGCCTGCTCAGCGCTGGAGAATGGTCTGGCTCCATGCATACACATTCTGGGGAAAAAAAAACACCCTGCCTTGTTTGCATTTCTTTAAACTTATCACAAACATCTTGGGGCGGCGCTAAGCCCAGGATGCAGCGATGGTGCATGTTTTGGTGGAACATTTGCACGTCAGGACATGAACTCTGGTATTAAAATGACCACATCACTGCAAAAGAAGAGCTAACAGCTGTTAGCTTGTCTACATTCATACTATTTGCATCCCAGGTGCTAAGTTGCAGTTTTTAGCTTGTAGGTTGCAGCTCTGAGGTTGTTCTTGTTTCCCGGGGACTTTGATAAAATATATAGTGGACGCCGCAATGCTGCGTGAAACAAGCGACCAACAGCAGGACGTATACCTGCATGCGCATCCAGTGAGTCAGATTATCAACACGCCCACTCACTTACTTTCTCCAGACACAGAGCTGCTCTGTAAACAGATGTGGCTCACCTGGATTCAGGACAAGAATGTTGGAGTTAAGTTCAGGCCAAAAAATGCTGACATTTGTGTTCACACACGCAGCTACTGCATCTAGTGTCAAATAACTGTGAAATAGCATGAATCACCATATTTATAATTCCTCATTTGTAAGTTTCTGTCTTATGACAAAAGGAAAAAACAACAACTGCTCAACTGAAAGAATTTCAGTCGACAGAGAGGTCTTGAAACTGATAATCTGAAGCTGAAACTTCCAGGGGGCAGCCCAAATAACACGAGTATTTATTTTCATACAGAGCGGGGAAGTGAGATCAGATCACAAGTGACACATCTGGAGATGTGTTGTTATTCCAGGTGTGAACTGACAGACTCGGATAACCCAGGACATATGCTAACAGCAGGTGTAAACAGGCTCACACACACACACGCACACCACACACACACACACACACACCAACGATGACAAGACTTAAACTTAAACCACAACACAGATTCAACTGAATTCAAATGATAAATTAATAAATCTCAGACGGAAAGGGACATTAGTTGTGTTAGGCTGGGTTAGAGAGCTGGTGTTAGAGGAGAAGAGAGCTGAGTGGGGTCTCAGAGTGGAAGTGAAGCGGGTGGTGGGGGCAGAAAGAGAGTGGGGCCTGTCCTCTCGGAGGGTGGGAGGGGGTACCTTAGTCTCTGAGGTCCAGCTGATAGTGCCCGAGTTCCTCATCTTCCAGTATTTGATGAACTTGGTACCAGGCTCCAGACGGGTGCCGTCCGGCAGATTTTCATCCAGAAACAAGGCAGCCATAGTGGGCACCAAGGACGTGTGCGAGGCCCCGGGACCCCTAGTTTCAAGTGTACAGAGCATTGTTGAAAAAAGCCCTGGTTTCTTATAATACCCATCTCTTTTGTTCTCTACGAATCAAAAAAGCAGGACCCCAGATTTTTTTTTTTTTTTTTTTTTTTTTGCAGCTCAAAAGCAATTTTTCTTAGAAAATCTATGAAGCAGCAGCAGCAGTTTTCACATTGAGGTAGTTCCAACATTTTCCACCACCCCAGAGCAGCCAGCGATACACTCATACAGACTAGATTACAAAGATGGCATATTTTGATTTCTTTTCTTGGAAAAAAAGACTTTATTGCATCCATGCTGGGTTTCGAGGTACCCAGCACTGTCGGACGCCCTTCCAAGGTGGCGCTTACTCTGGACTGGAGGCCTGGGGGTCAGGGACCGGGGCGGGGATGGGACCTTGGGCTGGGGCTGGACCTGAGGCTGTTTCTGAGGCGGTGGAGGGGGGCAGGGCTGGGACCTGGGTGGACGCGGAGGCCATGTTTGTCAGGTTGGCTCTGCCTGAGGTAGACGGCCCGCTCCACTGCAGCCCCCTCTTCTCCAGTCTCAGTTTCTTCTTGATTTCCTTCACTTCAGCTCTGAGCTGCCTCCTTTCAGCTTTGAGGCGCTGTCGCTCGGCCTTGCGCACTGTCCTGTCTCCTCGCCGTGGGAACCTGGTTTGAAATGTCATCAGGAACACCTATTTGTTGACTATCAAAAGTTTATTTGCCAAGAACAAAACACATACACACTCATGATTCAATGTTGACAGTTATCTAGCTGCTAAAACATGTTTTACAATCCTGCTTTGCTTCTATTTATATGCATGTTTTCTTCCATTAGTGGTAGCAAACAGGGCTAGCACTGTTGCAAGTAAGAATGTCTTATTGTTTCCAGAAGTGGGAAGATTTATCCTCAGTCTTGGGGGTTTACCTCAACTCTCCCGACATTCCATGCTCAGGGATGGAGAGCGGCGTCTTGGTTCTCACGAGGTTGTGGCTGGGGTCATGGCTATGTCTGCACATCTCACACAGGATGCAGGATGGGCACACACTGGCAGGGAAATACACAAACATCATAAAGCTGCTCAGAGAACACAGAACATGAAAAGCAAGACAAAAAACAAACTCATAAAGGCACAAAGGATCATTAAAAGTGTGCGTGTGCTTCAAATTCTGTAATTCTGTAGCTGTAAATGTTAGTGTCCCCTCGTCTGGGTTGCAGAGAATAATTTGCAAGATTAATTTAATCTAAAAGTAATTCTAAAGAGCTCTAATAAATGAATTTAAGAGCTGTATTTCAGCTCTGTATTCCTTAACAAAACATTATGTTGTTTGCTAGCAAGCTAAAAAGTACAAAGGACAATGTTATATTGTTTTTCTAGCTACCTAAAAAGTTAACTAAATGTTATACTGTTTGATAGCAAGCTAAAACGTAGAATAAAAAGTTATATTGTTTCCTCCCTCACTAAAAAGTTAACTAAAAGTTTAATTGTTTACTGGCTAGCTGAAAAAGAAAAAAAATATTTTAGATTGTTTGCTAGCTCACTGGAAAGTGAAAAAACAATGTTATGCTGTTTGCTTTGTTAGTCTAGTTAGCCTACTCTTGATGGCTCGAGAAGCTTTAATAATTTCTCCTTTGGGAAAAACTTGTTTATCGCTGGAGTGAAAGAAAGAAAAGACACATCATGAAACTCAGTTGCTTTGAGTTTGTCCCTTAACTTTCTTGGAGGAAGGTGACTGAAACTTGATTTTTGTCAATCCATCTAAAAAAGGCAGCCATTATAAAAATTAAACCTCCTCAAGTGTAAGTTTAAAGATAATACTGGATCACAGTTTAAATTGGAGTTAAAAGTTTTGGTGCAACAGACATAAATTTAATCTAGATTGAGAGTAAAAACTTTTAAATGTATCTTTCTTAATATTAGGGTAGCTTAATAGAACATAACTCAAAGTTAAACCTTTTTTACTTTTGTTACGACCCAGTTTCCCATTTTCCTCTAAACACATCTTATTATACTCAGGTTTGTTCCCTGCCTACCTGCACTTGTAGGCCCCTTCAGAGGTGAGTTTGTTGCAGCTGCTGCAGTTTGGGGTGTAGCCAAGGGACCCATTCGAGGTGGAGGGGCCCGGCCGGGGCCCTATAGGAATACCACCACTGGCCCCGCTGGCCTCAAGGGGCCCATCAGATGATTTGTGGGTACAACATTGACCAGAAAAGTCGCTACACATCCTTTCCACGACCTCCTTCACCACCTCATCTTTAAACTAAGGATAAGGAAAGAAAAGAAAATGGTTTATGTCCAAAGAAGCTAAACACAAACTTTTATTCACAGATAACATAAATAAAATATATTTTCATTTAAATGTTACCTTCTCCATGTAAGATCTGAACCACATGGGAGGTGGTTCATCTTCTGGTTTGTTCCCCTTGGTGTCCTTCACTGTGACCTGAATCAAAAAACATCAGACTTACATCAAATCTATGCTAAGTTCAATTATCTTAAAGGGCTGGGTCAGATTTTTTGAAGTGGGGTGTATATTTAGAATATTTTCACAGCTTCACTTTGCCATCAGACAGCTGTTTCTGACAGGAAACTGCCGTTATGCAAGCCAAATATCGCCCTCTCCAAACAAACCAAACTCCATTGACAAAATCAATAATTTTACTTTGCAGAGCACAGGAGTTGCTGCTCGCTATTTGGTGAGTTTGTTTCTGTTATTGTGTGATTTTGGTGTTTTAAAAGGTCAGTTTGGATTCACCCAAGTCACATAAAAACACAAACAAACTAACAGATCAAGGCGACAGATGTTCTGTGATGTAAAAATCACCAGTGGAGTCTGGTTGGTTTGGAGAGAGCAATATTTGGCTGAAAAAAGATCCTCAAGGCCAAAAAACACTGTAAAAATGGCACATGTGAAGGTGTATAAGAAGCAGAACAGGGAGGAAGAGGAGGAGAATCCTTACAGCTTCTCTCTCCGGGGTGACCTGTGTGCCTTTGTCAACCGTTTTGACCCTCGATGGGTAAGGCGGAGCGGGCCGCAGGTCTCCTTTCAGCTCCTTCACCTCCGTCTTCAGCGGGCCCCCGCAGGCCTGTCCCTTCATCTTGTACACGTTCATGTGCAACTGGTTCCCCTGTTTCTCTGCACTCTGTATTTAAAGAAGCATGAAACGCAGACCACAGAACTGACTGACACAGAAACACGTGTCACATATTCCAAAAAACACTGACACATATTACCAACATGTGTTTGCTCCTTGCTGTATTCTGTACAGCTGTAACTACGTGAATGCTGCCACACTGGAACGAGCGCATATTGTGATGTTACACATCCTGTCAGGCCTGAATAATGAATGACGTCCTCTCATATTATGTCGTGTAAACCGAGAGTAAGCGTCATGGAATGAGAAGTATTTTCCTTTATATCGTCATTAATGGAGTGAATGGTTCACTGAAACCTACTGAAACTCTGATGTTCACTAAAATCTCCCTCTTTCTGCCTCATCTTTTACTCCATTATCCTTCTGTAATAACACTGACGTGTGTTTTGTGTTGTTAAATTTAATCCTGTCGTCACTATTCTACAGAAATCCAGCAGTGCTTCAGTACCTTGATGGCTTCTTCATATTCATCTGAAAGAAAACAAATCAACAGTAAGTTGCTTGAATGATTAACTGTGAACAATAAAGAGTTACAGTTGTTCTTTAAAGGGACAGTTCATGCAAAAATCAAAAATCCATATTTTTTCTCTTAGTGCTCTTTATCAATCTAGATAGTTTTGGTGTGAGTTTTAGAGTATTTTCCATTTTTTACAGTATATTTTTAATAACATAATCATAATTCATTGAAATAGATTCTCATATCAGATATTCATGGTGTCATTTAGAGGTGAAAGGCTGCACATGTGCAGAATGTGGGGCACCACGAAAAAAAAAATCAATATGAACGGGTTTTGTGGTTTAAAAAGCTTTTGGAACCACTGATCTCGATGGATAAACGGCTCTACGGGTGAGAGGAAACACATGTATTATTGATTTTGGGGTGAACTTTCCCTTTAATCTTTATCTTGACATTGAGATGAACAAAGTATTTTTCTCACCTTGACTGTTTATGCAGATCTGGAATAAAGAGAGAATAAGATCAAAATGAGTTAATGAACTTGTTGCTGTGTAAACTCTGCAGCAGATCAAAAATGTGTCGGGTGGAAAATGTGGAGAAAAAACAGGAAGACAATCCAGACACTCCAAAATATAAATAGTAGCACCGAGGAAGGAAATATTACGAATCTGTTGCTGTAGAGTCTAAATCATTCAAAAAGCCAACATGTTTCCACCATACGTCTTCATCAGAGCTTTAAATATGTGATTAAACAATATGGATATATAAATGTAGCCAATGTCACAATACCAAATGTCTCAATAATGTACCAGACTGTGATGATGGTTAATTATTTTATTTTATGTCATAAAAGAGCTGCTACTGCCTGCTGCATTGCTTCTGTTCTGCAGTTGTACAAACAATGTTGAAGTATTCATCATTAAAGACAATTCATGTCTATTTTAAAACATGCTTAGATCATGGCTGGATACTTCAATTTTAATTTATCAAAGGAGGAAAGCGGAAGCAATTAAAGTTATAATGTTAAAGTTAAAATGTAAGTTATACCAACAAAAATGCTGCACACATCAGACATTTTTTCAAGTTGTTTTTTTTTTTATTTTGTGACCAATCATATCATATCATGGACTTTTTATCAAGGTTCGGCTGCAATGACTTTAAACGATTGATCGATTATCAGTATAGTTGGTGATTAATTTAATGGTTGAGAACTAACCCATTAATTGACTAATCATTGCATACCTTGAGTTTTTGGTATTGTCACATCCCTATTAAACAAAAGATGTTTGTTTCAAGTAGAGCCCAACTAATATATCCGTCAGCTGATATTAATCGACCCAACATCGCTCTATCAAAGCTACATCAGTCTGTATCAGTATCAGGGTATATGTTGTCTGCTATGCATCCATATGAAAACTTTTTTCTACATACCATTTGCAAATTATTTTTGTTTGTTAGCTTTACAGGCAGCATTTTATGTATATTTGATTCCTTACTTAATTCAGGTTTAAAATATACCTCTATTTTTGTCTATTTGTGTACTTTTGTTTATTTAATTAAAGGTTTTTTAAATTATTATAAATACCAGAGAAGTGTTTCAGTGCCTTGATATCATTTTGGACAATAAAGTTTATTATAAACTGTAAAATATCCTGCCTCCAATACACATCTTATACACATATAAGTGTTTCTGGGGGATCTTTGTTAAAAAAAAGGTGTATTTATATTAATATATTCTATATTCTGTATAAAGAATATGGTCAGTATTCAGTACTGGAATTTTTTTTTACTGCCTTTTATCAGTATTTGGCATCGGCCCAGAGAATCAATTATGAGTCAGGCCCAAGTTTAAAGCCCTACAAAGACCAAGAGTGGTCTTAACATGTTAGCTTTTTTAAAGACTCAGCTTATTTTTAATATTTCATATCTCATTGTTGCTCCTTCTTATTGTATTTTGAAGTGCCTGCATCGCCCTCCTGTTTATCATTTTATTTTATTTTTTTATTAATATAAAAACATTATACACGTCTACAGCGTGAACACATTTACACACACTCCCTTACCTCCTCATTCTCCTCGTCAAAGTACTTCACTTGAAAGTGGTTGATCCCGAAAGATGCTTTGATCTGAAATACGATGTGAAAAGAGTTTAGATCAAATCCACAAACATCTTATTAAATCTGAACTTTCTGTTATTATGAAAACATCAACACAGGCACGTTAGAGAAACACCTCCACACACAGCTGAGCTACTGTTCACACTAACGCATCACAGCAAACAGAGCAGATTTGACTCTTCTTTGACTGTTTTCTTAACTTGACTTGACTTTAATCCGACTCTGATCGTTTAAATCTATCGTCGGCGGTCGTCTCCTGTCCTTCAGGTGCTCTACAGCATTGTTTACGTGTCTAGGCCGTGTCTGGGCCTGTTTTTTTCACCAAACTGCGCCAGCGTTTAGCCAACGCGCTCAGCTAGCAGCTCACCCAGGCTTCAACCGACTCCCACTCCAGTTTGTCCAAATCCTGAGCCAGAAATCTCTTCACGTTCCCCCGGAAGTTGACTTTAATGGTCACGGGCAGCCCCATGTCAGCCGTTTATCGCTGTGTGACGGCTATCATTTGCGGTGACACCGGCCTGTTTGATCCCTGTTGCCCTCGACTGTCTTTTCTTGTTTACATCGTCAGCTGCGTCTAGAAAAATACGGTGACGTCTCTGCTTCTTCTTCGCTGGACGTTTATTGGCGGTCAGCAAACAGCGATGTGGCGCACTACCGCCACCAACTGGTAACGTGTGGTATCAACTCATTGACTTATTTTATTTTATTTTATTTTATTTTTAATTATATTTCATTTTATCTTATTTCATGAAACCAGAGAACATCCTTCTTTTCTCTAGTAGATTAATAGATATAACAAGGAGGTTTAGGGTTTGCTTTTCAGTATTGGAGGACTTACAATGAATTCATATTCTAACATATAAAAATACAAAGTCTGGTCTACAAATGGAAGACGAGAAAAACGTTTGGGGATAATAATTAAATCATACACAAATACCATTTCTTAAACCCTATTCCTATATTTGCTGTATATTCAAATGAGATAATACAATGTTTACCCTATATCTTGGTGAATATCTACATGCCTTAATTCCTGATTTACCGCTTGTGGGGATTTTTTTTCATTATTATTTATTTTTGTCCTGTAATTGTCCTTTTTGTTTGATATTGCTACCACTCACAGCAAAATAGTGTAAATGAGATGTCAGGTATTTCCATTATTAAAAAACAACAAACAATAAATAAAACCTCATGTCTTTTCAAACATTATTCTAAGATACTGAAATAGGATTGAATAACACTCATTTATTGAATAACTCAAAGTTACTTTTGTCTTTCTGAGGGATTAGAACCTTTCTTCCTCACATTTTTGACTGTATAGCATAACATGCTGTACTGTTCCTTCTTGCTCACAGTTACATCTGCTACATTCAAGGGACATAAAGTGATAGACTTCTGTCAGAGGCTAAGAAAAGTGAAGAAAGTACACATTACAAATATTATTAATTCATTATTTGTATTATTAATTCATGCAAATACATTAAAGGGGGTACACATCTATTTTCTCAATAGTCTTCTTGTTTTTTTTTCTTGATATTAATATGATTAATGAGAGGTTAATAAGGTTAATATGGTTAGAATAATTTAATATGGGTTTGTGGATATTAAATGTTGCTAAGACTATGTTAAAACACTAAGACAGACATTGATGTGAATTGTAGTTTATGTGATGTCCAGAATCTGCTGTAACCTACATTTGTTTTGAAATTGCCCAGTTGTGAAGAATTTCTGGCATATTGCTGAAAATATTGATGATATTGAGTGTTTTATCTTGTTATGGGAGTTTGTATTGTTTGGTCTCCTAGACGATGGTGCACAGAAAGACACTTACAATGTATACATGATTAACCTTTATATTGTAATGGCTAAATTCCATATCCATAAATGTAAATTTACATGTATTTTTTCAATTATTAACATTTATTTTCAGCCCATTTTCATTTAAAATGAACATTTTACAGTTATTCAATTCGACACTATCTGAAACAAAAATATTAAAGGTATAATGTGTCAAAATTTGTTATATAGATTTTTATCTTCTATTTTATTTTTTATTAATTTATCCTTCCCTCGCAGTAAAACATATTTCTGTCTTTTTTTTTCACTTACTTTCGATTATTTTTTCTTGTGCTGCCTTTTGTACACGTTCAGCACATGTAAGTCCTTATATGAATTAGAGGGGAAAATATATGTCGCTAGTTTTTGTTGCTCTTTCCATCTCACGGCGTCGTTCCGCGCAGGCGCAGTCAAAGCATCGCGTCTGCCTGTCGCATGTTAAAGACGTCATCTCTAAGCTCGCAAGTGTGGCTGACAAGTGATAAGCCACACGTTTACAAGTGAATTTAATGCTGTTGGGACAATCGTTCTTCGGCAGTTTGATCACATAAGATGTCTTCACTCCTTAAGGTGGACAATGAAATTAAAACCAAGGTGAGCTTCGTCTTTCGTAACATCCGGTGAAGTTTCCACGACGTGTTGTTGCCATTCGCCTGCTAGCATGTTAGCCACGTTTTGTAGCATGATGTGAGCGCTCTGATAAGGCCGGGCTAACATTAGCAGCTATCATCGGCTAACCGGCTTTTTTTTTCCCGCCCGTTACTCTACACCTGTCACACCTTCTGACCGGTGTTGTGTTACGGTGACGTTCAGCTTCACGAAGAGTGAAGGACAGTGTTCGTTAACGGTTAGTGTGAGAAGAACACATGCGCTCAAAAGGCCGTAGCTGCTAAGTTAGCAACTGTCACACCTGCGTCACGTTAGCTTCATTATCTGTCAGGTTTTAGGTTTTATTCTTCCTGTAGGAGTCCACAAACGTACATTAGTTAACAGACATCAGTGTGTGTATTGGATGGGTTTATCTAAACATCATACACGTGAAATGCGTCGGTTTTGGTGCAGAGGATGTGTGATCAGAGATGTAGATTATGTAAAAAAGGGTCTCATTGATAAGATAAAGCTTCAGTCTCCACCCTTCTCAGTCAGCTTATTTTTACTTGTTTACTTGTTTTATGTGCGGTTCTGAACTAGGAGCGAAATAAACTGCTGCTTCCACTCAGTGAGAAGGTGTTTGATTGGGACGTTTCCAGCTGCTGCTTTCATTATTTATTCATCTCCATATTTTCACAATTAATTTCTAGAAAGTGGCAGAAATTTTGAAAAATGCTCATCACAATTTCCCAGAGTAAAAAAAAAAAAAAAAAAAGATGTCGTTAAATTACTATTTTTGTCTAATCAGCACTTCAAAACCCAAAGACTCTTCAATTTACTAACATAATAGTTTATAGTTATTCGCTTATTTTGTGATATTGAGGAGATGAGGAGCGAAATGGTTGTCATGTATAGAGAAAGATGGTCTGGATATATGATAAAAAAAAAAATGACTCACTTACTGTCTCATAAAGAACAGCTGTAGTGTAGAACCTTAGATCAGAAGTATAATTTTAAACAAATAGCCCAATATGGTTAGATCAGATATCATTTTAGTTTATTTATTTTACTTAGCATATCTTACTTCTATTGTTATTCTATTAGGCACTGTTTTTGCATTTACTCCTGATACCCTTAATATGTGTTAACCCTGTTGTTTTATCCTTATTATGTTACTGTAATTTTTTAGCAATCTGGTACAAAAAATTCCTGCGGGGTTAATTAAGTTCGATCGTATCCTAAGTGAAAATTGAGAATTTGTTTTGCTGTCCTGTGCACGGGGGCATAAGGGATGTACTTTTTACTCACAATGTCCTCCATTTATGTTGATTTCTTTTGACTGGATGATTATGTGCTTTAAGAAGGGAACCTTTTTTGGTAGCAGACATTGATTTGTAAATCTTGGAGAGAAGGTAGAATATTTTTGTTCAAGCTCCAGCTGTAAAATAACCTGTAATTTTGTAATGAAAGAAAATGTAATGAAATGTTTGATTACTGCAACTGTACCTTTGGTGGCTTGTAAACCCATCAGGGTCGGGCACTTGTGCATGACACGAAAATAAAAAAAGCAAAGCAATCAATACAGATTCCATGACAATAACTAAATAAACCCACTCCACGTCTAATGAAACTCAAGCCTTCAGCTGCATCTGATCTGATACCAGGACTCTTCTGTATCTTGTGTTTTTGCAGGTTGATGCTTTCAGGGAACGTATCACTTCAGAAGTAAGTATCATTTAACATGTAAAAACATGTATTGTGTGCACTGCTACACACGCAGCTGTCAAAACTGTTTCGTTTTCAAGCAAGACTCAACTAAAAGCTTTCATTTCTTACAGGCAGAAGATCTAGTCGCAAATTTTTTCCCAAAGAAGTTACTGGAACTTGATCACTTCCTTAAGGTCAGTTACATCTTCAGTCAACTACATACACGTTGCATTGTTTTAAATCAAAATGTCTGACAGTTGACAGTTTTTTTTTTTTTTAGTCTCTTGGTGTAATTGTCATCACCTAACCCCTAATGTCGTTATCAGGCATAAATTTAAAGAAAAATGTTAAAGTTAGTATCCTTTTTGTTTTTCAGGATCCAAGCATAAACATCACTGAACTGAAGGAGATCCACTCTGAGATAAACCTGACGGTGCCAGACCCCATCCTGCTCTCAAACCTGCATGACGGACTAGAAGCGGTGAGGCTCCAGTTTAGAGTTCAGTTTAATCCTCTGTGCTTAAAATAATATTAATAACTACTGTGTGCAGAGTGGAGGTGACATCCTGTTTTATCTGTTTCACAGCAAAATGCCAAAAAGAGAAAGCTGGAGGACGGAGGTGCAGAAGACATGGGTGAGTGTAAATCTATTAAGTAGTTAAAATATTTAAAGCATTATATAATAATCGTCCCTGGACGCTTTTTACGTCTTTCCTCTCTTTCCTGTGTCGCCCAGTGACCGGCACCAAGGTCTTCGTCATGCCTGGTGGGATGATGAAGAGCAACGGAAACCTTGTTGATCTTATTGAAAAGGTCAAACCAGAGATCAGGACGCTCATAGAGAAATGTAACACAGTAAGTAATGATTCTAATGTCTTTAACCATGGAGCACACTCCTGCAGTGGTTTATCTCAGTGCTGTTGTATTACTTAAGGGACTGGAAGCAGTGACTGTGGTGTTACAGCAAAACAGTTTTGGTTACTTAAGGTGTCAAGCCAGCCGTGATTGGAGGCATAGCCCTGAAATAATATCATGATTTGTCAGGCACCTCTGTGACAACCATATTTTTAACGATATGACAAAATAATGAAAAATGTTTTGGGTTTAGAACTCACAATAGCTGTTGAGCTCTTCTCTGGATTTTTGTCTCTCCTTGTATTCAACTGGACGTTTCTGTTTGAGGTGATGAATTTAATTTGTCGTATTGCTTCTTTTGCTCTCAGTCCTCTTTCTCTTCTTACATCACTGTTTTTTTTTTTTGTTTTTTGTTTTTTTTTTGTACATCTGATCTTTTGTAACCAAACCACTTCCACATACTGAAGTCACCTCCCTTTTTGGAACTAACTCCTCCACTGTAGCATTGCCATTATTTTTAATTATGAAAAAAATATACAAAGATATATTGTGAACAATACGATATGCATTTGAAATCAAGTGCTCCCAAACCGCCAACTAGCCTCTTTAGCCTGAGCAAAATTTCCCGGTTAGTTGCAGCTGCAGTCCAGACCAGAAGAATGACATACAATAGAGATCAGACAGGCTTTACGCAAAGATCTGGTCTCTTGAAACAGATGACCCTCTGTTGTTTGGAGGTATTTTAGGGAAAGTGATGTTAAACAAGAACAAACCATATGCAAAGAGTGCGTGAGACGTGTGTCTGTGGCACAAAGCAACAGGACAAACTTGTTTAGCCTCCTGAAAAAAACACCACAAACTACAGAACGATGAATGTGTGAGAGGAAGAATGTCGCTAACGTTAACTCAGTGATCTCCATCATTGTCCAGTGTCAATTCAGACATCCATAACAGCGATGCTGTAGAGGACATCATCGTATGAAAGTATCACAACCTGAAAGCTGCTGATTTAACTAAACTCTGCTTTATTTATATGGCGACTTTCATACACACATGCAGCCCAAAGTGCTTCAGAGCAAAATTAAAACAACACAGACAAGAAACAAATAAAAACAAAAAATTAACACTTTGCGATAATAGAAATTACAATAAGATGCATTAAAAAAAAAAACAATAAATAAAAGTCAGCAGAATTAAGTCAGAGATCATTTACTTTTGTGCAAAAAGTTTTGTGACACTTGTATTTAGATTTGTCTTCCAGGAGCTGCACTATTAAGGACCAGTCGTATTTACAGATTTGTGTGAGTGAACACGGTGCTCTGTATTTAAATGTGAAAGCAGTAAAAATATTTTGTCACTAATATCATATTCGTGCAGCCCTAACATGAATACATGTAAGGAATTGTTGCAAGAAAAATGCTGATCTTCTCAGACAGTTCGGTGGTGTTGATGTGACTCGACTGATGGCATCCCAGGTGTTGTATCCTCCTTTTTTCTTGACATGTTCCTTTTCCTCTGCAGGTCAAAATGTGGGTTCAGCTGCTCATCCCCAGGATAGAGGACGGCAACAACTTTGGAGTGTCCATCCAGGAGGAGACGGTAGCTGAACTCAGAACAGTTGAAGGGGAGGCGGCGTCTTACCTCGACCAGATATCAAGGTCTGCGGACGTCATAAGCACACTGAACATAATTAGACCATGAGGCATGAAACTGGTGCCACATTAAATTGTATACCTGCTAAAGCGTTTGTTTGTCTCTTTATAATTTAGAGAATTGATTCTGCAGTGTTTATGACTGTTTTGTCTTCTTCACTTCCAGATACTACATCACAAGGGCAAAGCTGGTCTCAAAAATAGCAAAATATCCACATGTGGTAAGTGAATATTATCTAAAAAAGAATCAAAGGACAAAGTAGAAGGTACTGAGAGAACAAAAAACAGAATACCAAAAACTTATCTACCAAAAAAGATTAATAATTCTGTTTTCACTCTGAGTATTGAATGTGAAGGATGGATGAATCCTTGTGCTGCTTTGGGGCTTTTAAACACCTCACCCACAGCTGCAACAATTAAGTGATTAATCAATTTTTAATTGACTATTAAATTATTTGCCGACTATTTTAATAATCGATTAATTGTTTTGAATAATTTTTTAAAACGATATGTCCAAATTCTCTGTTTACAGCCCCTCAAATGTGAATATTTTCTGGTTTATTTAGTCCTCTATGACAATAAACTGAATATCTTTGGACTGTGGACAAAACAAGACATTTGAGGACGTCATCCTGAATTTTTGGAAACACTGATGGATATTTTTCACCATTGTCTCACATTTGAAAACAAGCAAACTAATTGAGAAAATAACCAGCTAATTAATCGACCAAATTGTTGTTTTGTTTTTGAGGTACATTTTTCAAAAAAAAAACTTGAACATCTTCACCAAACGTTTTTCACAATAAAAGCCTCCCCTTGTTATATGAGTTGAAAGCTTTTAATGTGAACTAGCAGCAGTGGGAAACGTTCAGTTTGCATCAGCAGCTCTGGTGTTGTTTAGGGAGTAACCATTTAACTGTGAAGATATTATCAGTAGGCTTGTTTGAGACAAACCACGCCTCGCCCGGAAAGTGGACAAGATTGGGGCCAGCAGCAGGGGGCGGGGCCAAAAAAACTGCAGTCAAGTCGCACATTTTTCTGCAGCCTTGAAAGAAGAAAAGGAAGTCAGAAATATTTATATCCTATGCAAATACATGCTGTAGCTGAAAGCATTCTTGATCACTGACTAAGTGCAAGCAGAAGCGTTTCCCCTTCTTTCCATCCTGTTTACCGTCATGCACCATGACCTCCATCTTAGCGGACGTTTAGGTGAACAGACGAGCTAACAGGTTTCTGCACTGGCTAGTTAATCAGGGGCTCTTACTTCACTGAGTTATCTGTACAGATCATCGGTGCAGATAAGTAAATTGTGGTAAAACAAAAAATGTATCCCAGTCTCTTGATATAACATAGTTTTTCTCCCGTCTGCCTCTAGAATGTGTAAGGTTAGACAGTCAGCACCAGCATTATACATGAAATGGCTCTTGTTTAAAATAGACCATAAATAATAATAAGAATAAGATTTGGTTTCATGAATATCTTCAGGAGTATAACTTTAATAAGCTGCTGCTACAGAAATCTGCAAGTAGTGGTTGGTACTAGCAATATTTCTTTTTACCGGTTACTTTATCCAAAAGAAATCTTTAATTTGGTCATTTCCAGGGCTGCAGCTAATGTTTATTTTTACAGTCGATTAATCAGTCAATTATTTTCTCCATTAATTGATTAATTTGTTTGTTTTCATATGTGAGAAAATGGTGAAAAATGTCCATCAGTGTTTCCAAAAATTGCTTATGCTTATTTGAATATCTGATATATTCATCTGTTTTTAAATCAGGAGGACTATCGGCGCACAGTAACCGAGATCGATGAGAAGGAATACATCAGCCTGAAGATCATAGTTTCGGAGCTCCGAAATCAATACGTACGTCACGATCTTTATTTCTCATCACAGTCCATTTAAGTTTATTTAATACCAACACACAGCTGAGACATTATAAAGGTATTTTCACTTTTCGCTGTGTTTCACCTGATTAGACTCTTTTTCTTCTCTGTGCAGGTAACGTTACACGACATGATCCTGAAGAACATTGAGAAGATCAAGAGGCCTCGAAGCAGTAACACCGACGCGTTGTACTGATGTTCATCCAGCCATCTCCGCCTCCACATCCCATCTCCACCTCTCCCCCTCCCCCATGTCTCCCTGCCATGCCTGTTGAGCTACGGTAGCCTGTTCCCCCCCTGCCGATCCTGGTCCCGGTCCGTCCTCAGACCACGTCTAGACATTCACCTCCTTTGGTACAATCAACAGCCCAGTACAGAAACATTAGCTTCCGTAGATGGACACGACGCATATGTTTTTGTTTTAATTGTAAAATATTTTTCTTGTTTTAAACCCTTTGAAAACATAAATATTCTCTCAGAAAACGGGGAGATAGATCATAGACAACAAAAATCGCTATGTATTTTTTAATTTTAATTAAACATTTCGTCCTCAGATCTTTGTGAAATTGCTTCATTTATAGCTCTTAAGAAAACTTCAGAGCAGAGTGGTTTGTTTTTTTTTTTCCCGCCCGCTGCCTCACTGAATGTTTCATTGTGTTTGTTGTTTGTTTGTTTTTTTCTAAACTGTTTTGAGTGTTAGACTCCTGCTGCATCTGGAGGACAGTCGATCATAGGATACGCAACACAACAGCTGTCTTGTTTTATTCTCCAATTGTTGTACAGTACGCAGTTTAGTCATAACAAATATGAAAACTAAGCAGGTTTTAGGTCCACAGGCTTATCGGTTTTCAGTGAAAATTCATAAGTCACCAAAGCATCTCTTATGTCGAGGCATTGATTCTATTGAATAAAACTTTTTTTGATAAGAGATTTTGATTTTCTTTTTGGCATTTTTGTGTTTGTAAAAAAAAAAAACTTCTTACTGGATATCAGATACAAGATTTTTATGCACGTATCAAGATGCTCATTCACACATTTGTTTTATGGCACAGTAAAATAATAATAATAAACTTTATTTGTATAGCACATTTGTACAAGAAATGAGAACAGAGAAATAACATGCACCAAGTGCTTTACATAAAAAAGCAAACATGAAAACAGGAATATAATGCCATAATTAATGTAAAAAGATGAGAAATGAGTAGAATGCAAAACCCACTAGACAATTCCAGTAAAAGTGAGATAAAATACAGATAAAAAATAAAATGCATAACATATGATGGAAAATAAAACCCACTGAGATAATAAAAATAGTTTAAGGTGAAAATAGATAAAATCAATAAAATATTACATTTTATAAGAAATACGTGTTAGAATTTAAGAGAGCGTTGGGAAGCAATGTTTCCTTTTGACCAGCAGGTGTCACTGTGGTATCTGCCTACATAATCTGTACATAAGCACACTGACTAAACCACACTAAATATAAATACTGACAACACTGGTGTAAATGCCAGGATATACAGATATTTGATTTACTATGTAGTTCTGCACAAAATGCATCTTTGTCTTACTCTGTAAAAAAAAAAAAAAAAAATGAAAATAATGTCTTGATTGTTTTAACTCAATGGTTCCTAAACTCTTCCATGTCAAACAGCATTAAATTATGGCCGGTGCTCCCTTTTGCAAGATGCTTGGAAAAACCCAGAGTCGACTGTTGTCTTCAGCCTCTGCTGGATGTTTTTGCTTTAAGTGATACAGAAGTTAAGACAGATTTAAACCCATTTACGAGGGTCTCGGGGCACAGAAAGCAAGTGGGGCACTCAGCTGGCAGTGTGCAGCAGTAAATCCATACTTAATTCATGCTGCACCATATGTTATAAATTATTCTAAATAATCTCCAGAAAATCAGGTTATAAAATGAGTAAACTGACCACCAGTGCATTATTTGGTTTATTTAAGAAAATCTTTGATGTGGCTTCAAATGACTGTCGAACAGCTCCATTTACACAATTCAGAGGTTTTTCTATTTGGATTCAGTTTTGTTTTGCCAACAGTGGAAAGTAACTGATTTATTCAAGTACTGGGACATTACACCTCAAAATCAAAAGTACATATTTTTCCTATAGCTTGTAGTGCTGTTCATCCATCTAGATAGTTTCTTTCTTTCTTTCCTCCTCACACAAAGAAAATAGTTCCTACATGCTGCTCTCAGCAAGGCCTGTGGATTATCTTGAGGAGCCGGGTCGTGATTTTTGGAAAGAGATGCTGCTGTTGAGTTTTTCAAATGTATCTTTGAGTCTGATTGCATTGGAGAGAAGGCAGACATCTCCAAAACTCTGCAGCTCACACCAAGACTATCTACATGGACAAATAACACTACAGGCCAGAGGAAAAATGTGTATGTATTTTTGATTCTGGGGTGAACTGTCCCTTTAATAATGATATATTTTAATTGTATGGCTGTTTTAAAGGTGCTCAAAGGCACTTTACGTGGTAGAAAAAACAACAGGAACAGTAAAGGCAGTATCGGTATAAAACCTTCAAACGAGAAAATCATTGATGTGACGACACACAAGTGTAGTTTTACAAAAACAGAACACAGCATGTTGTGTAAAGATTGGAAAGGACACACTGATGTTAAAAATCAAGCACCTTAGTAGGTGATGAAGTTGTGCCACAAATCCCTGCTTGAAAATGAGGACATGATAAAGTCAGTCTATTTGAGTGATTAAATTAAATAGCGGAAACACAACATGTGACACACTTTCTGAGACTGAGAGGTGGCTGTTTCCAGTACAGAGATAAGATTAGATCTGTACATCACAGCTGAGAAAAACAACCAGTTTAAGCTGACTGCCATAAACATAAAGTGATGTAAACAGCGTGGTGTTGCTCAATGTTCCTGAAGCAGTTATAGCGTCTGACTCGTCCCCCTCCGTCTGTGTCCCACGACGCAGCCTGTCCGCACAGAGCAGCTCCATATAGATACGACTCCATGAGATAAAGCGCGGAAAAGACCCGGGAGGGCCCCGCGGAGATAAGAAGGAGACTCGCGATTTGCGGGAGGAAAATGTCACAAGGCCACGATTATTATGTCATCAGAAGGTGTCTCACATTTCCCTCTCACCTGTGCTCAGCTACAACTGGAGGGGATCACGTAACCGCCTCCGTGTGTACGTTTGTCTGCAGCTAATCTCGAATACGACTGGACCGATCAGCCTCATATTCTTGTGCACATTCATGACTGTAATGCTGAAGGACCTCTGTGATTCAGAATTTTTGAAAAACCTTTTTTTTGACCTTTATTCTTTTATGTTTTTAGGGCCAGAGGCGTTATGTCTTCATGTCGTCTCATTCTTGTGAGCGCGATATCTCAAAAACGCTTTAATATGCTGTAATATCCCACTAAACCCAAGAAACGCATCATCTTTTTTGGATGCTGGCACAGGATATTTCTCGATGGCCTCCACCCGGGGCCTGCACAGGACGAACTCGGCCTACAACCTTGCCGAGATAGGTCACTGTTGCTTTAGCAAACTCACACTTTGCTAAATTTATGGTCTAACGCCGCATTTAAACGCTGAACATGAGCTTCCCATGTGTCACTGAACACCACTACATCTCTAAACATGACAGACCAGCTAACGCCCTGTTCACAAGGCGCTGAAATGTTGCTGGGGCAGTTCACAGCCAAAATGGCATCACAGAGTAGGAAAACAACCCCCGTGGTGTCACAAAAGAGGAAATTTCCTTGGCCGTCTGTGTTAAAATCACCTGCCAGTAACCCTAAAATAAATTTATGGTCTCTGTGCTGTATTTCATTGAATATAGTTGAAGAAGGATTTGCAGATCATTGCAGTGATGGCAGCCCCAACTTTTATAAATCTGTTTGGACCGCACATGTCCATTTGTAAAATAGGATGTAAAATGTCAAAGTGCACGTAAAGATTGCACTTAAACAGAATTTTGATATTTTGAACACCAACTATAGACACTAATTTTCCTCCTTTTATCATAATTAAAGTGTCACATAATTGCGCTCATTACAAAACAGGTTTCTAATCTACGTAGCAGAGTTGTAGAGGCGTGTCTGCCTCTGCAATCCTGCTGATCTCAGTACCACACATCCCGGGTTCCTTTGATACGTCGCCTCTGAGCAATGTACCACTTTTAAAACCGTAAGGGACACACGTGTTGTCTGTAACACATTCTGCCCCTTGACCCTCCGCGTCTCTTTTGAAAGGCAGTGTCGCGATGTGGGACTGCCGAGTGAAGGGAGCATGCTCTGGTTAATATTTAATGGTTGTTCCTGCCACAGAATTAATCAGTATCAGTCCGAGGCATTCGGAGAAATGTGGTGGGGCAGCGCAGCGCTTCTAAAATAACTTCTAAGAGGAGCAAGTGATTAAAAAACAGCTTTTATTGGACAATATTTTACTTCCATTATTCATAACTGAGCTAAAAAAGCACTTTTGTTTGCAGAGGTGCCAACTACATCTGTATAAAAATCTTCTTTTTTTTTTACATGTATATATTGTGTTTACTCAGCAAAGTGTACAGAGAGACACAGAGAGACAGAGACAGACAGAGACGGACAGAGAGGACAACACTGAAACACCTTGAAGGTCAAAATACAGACAAAAATAATAAAAAATAATAATAATTTGATTCCTGGACCACTTTCACGTCTGTGCATTAAAGGAAACTTCTGCACTTTTTGTGTGGATGTTCAGTCAGTGTCCGACACACTGAGAAATAAAGGTCCTAACTAGAACTACAAAGGCTTGTTCCTGTAGGAGAACCATTCTGGTACCTGGTTGAACCTTTTCTACTCAGAACCATTTCAGAATGTTCTACCTAGAACCCAACATAAAGGGTTATACCTTGAACCATCTGTGAAAGGTATCACACAGAAGCCCCGATGACAAGTTCTACACAGAACCCTTCTGTGGTGTCATGGTTCCATCCAGAACCCTCTCTGGGTGCTAACAAGAGCCCACTAAGGGTGTTCCATCAAGAATCTTGTTAGATTCCAAGGGTTTTTATCTAGAACTCATCAGGGGGGTTCTACTGGGAACCTTTTTATGGTCCAGGGATTTTATCTACAAACCACCAAAGAGGTTCTACTGAGAATCTTTTCGTATTCCAAGAGTTTTTCTAGAACTAACTCTACCAAGAGCCTAGCCTTATCTAGAACCCATTAAGTGGGTCCTACCAAGAACCTTGATACATTCCAAGGGTTTTATCTAGAACACATCTGGTGGGTTCTACTGAGAACCTATTTATATCCCCAGGTTTTACCTAGAACACATTAAGCGGGTTCTGCCGAGTACCTTGTTAGATTCTAAGAGTTTTATCTAGAACCCATTCTCTGGGGTACTACTGAGAAACTCGCAAGATTCCAGTGGTTCTATCTAGAATCCACCCCGGGGGGTTCCACCAATAATCTTTTTATTTTCCAATGGTTTTATCAAGAACTCAGTTGGGGTTCTACCAGGAACGTATTTATATTCCAGGGAGTTTATCTAGAACCCATTAAGTAGGTCATACTGAGAACCTTGTTAGATTTCAAGGGTTTTATCTATAACAAACCCTAGAGGGTTCTACTAAGAACCTTTTTGTATTCCAGGGGTTTTACCCTCAGTGAAGAAGTTCCTCAAGGATTTCAACGATCCTTGGAGAACTCCTTCTTCCAAAAAAGGTTCTGTGGATGGTTCTTAATGCAACCCTCAGACTTCCAAAGAATCCTTGACCAATCATTTCTTCAAAAGAGAGTTCTTTGGAAGCAGATGGTTCTGTGTAGACCCTCAGCCCTTTAGGAGGAACCCTTTTGGAACCCTTATTTCTAAGATCCCTAACTACAGTACACATCCCTTTAAGGAGCTGATATCCAGGCCAGCACAGTGACTTCAGGAGCATTTTCCTGAAAATCTAAATGTTCTTGTGTATTGAAAATGAAAAGAAAAGATCCTGGTAAATGTAGAACATTAAAATAATCATAAAAATGACTTTCATCAATTTAGACCTGAATCACAAGTTCTTATCTTCTCTGTTCCCCTTGAAAATCCAGCAGAGAACCCAGGGAACCAGAGTGGTCGGGATTAAAAGTGCAACTGCACTTTTACCAAAAGACAGGAAGTAGAAAGTCACAAGATTTTCAGCAGAAAATGTCCATCCGTCCAGCAGCTGGAGCAGAAATAATGAGACGACGATACATCCCATCTTGAAGCCGGCGCTTGTTTTCTTGTCTTGGAGTACAGCGGCGAGTGCAGGCCCAGACCCAGGCCGAACAGGGTGCCCATGTTACGCAGGAGGCTGGCGAAGGGCGTGGTGTCCAGGTGGACCCACTCCGCCCTCACGCACCACTTCTGGGCTTTCTCCATCGTCCACAGCAGGTCCACACCCAGAGCTTTGAGCAGGACATAGAAGCCAACGGCGAAGGAGGTCAAGAGGAGAGTCGTGATGGAGTATTTCTTCAGGCTGGCGCTGTAGATCCATTTCTGCTGTGAGACGACCTCAGCTACGAGAACACCTGACACAAAAACAGAGACGTCCATCAAACAGTGGCAACCAGCACGCGTCTGTACAATATACCACAAATCTTCACAAAAAATAAACTTTTATCAGTACAAAATGATTTGTTTGGTGGCAGACTGACCTGTAATGACTCCAGCAATGACCTGGTGTGGGAAGTGAGCCGCCATGTAGATCCTGGACATGCAGACCACCAGCTCCACCAGGACCATCAGCGTCCAGAGGCCGATCTGCAGGAATCTTACACAGAGTGAACATGACTGCAAGGTTTAGAGTTTGAACTTTTATTTGTCACCAGAGGGCCAGATTTAAATAAATTAATGATCATATTACCACAGACTCACTTGTATAATAAAGGTGGGCATCGCTTCTCTGTTGCAATAGACAGCAGTGCTGTTACCATCACGTACCAGACGCCAGCCGCACCCATAGCGTGACCTGAGGGACTTCCTGCAAGGAAGCATCTGGTTAGTCAGACTGAGTCAAGCCCAAACCAACTCAAATGAGAGAATGTTTCCATCTGCAAGTAATCTAACAAACCCAAAAACATAATTAGATTGTTGCAGCTGGTTTTTGACTATATTATGTAAGGCTACAACTAATGATTATTTTCATTATGGATTAAAATCCTGATTATTTTCTTGATTAATCATCTGATTGTTTAGTTTGTAAAACTTCAGAATACAGAATCAGGTCAAAGTGACTCCATCACAATGGAAAAAGAGGCAGAGAAACTAAAATTATTAATATTAATGAGAAAGAAAAAACACCACATCCTCATATTTGAGAACTGTTTGGAATTTTTACATCAGAATGTAAACTGACAAACTGATTGATCAACTAAATGTCTCAGTTGCACATATATACGTTTGTTGGGTAGTTTAATCTCTAACAAAGCATCATACATCATAAACTCTTCATGTTTTATGTGCAAAAATTTAAATTTGTTAAGTAACTAAAGTTGCCATATAACTTTTATGGAGTAAAAAGAACAATACTTCTCTCTGGAATGCAGGGGAGTAAAAGTATAAAGTAGCATGAAAAGTACTTGTGTTAATGTACTTAGTTACATTCTTCCACTGTCTTCTGTAAATGCACACAGATAAAAAACAGGACTAGATGCAGTCATTAAAATGGAGACACTATATGATCCAAACTGAATTTTCTCTTCACAGATTAAAAGATAAAAATCAAATCTTTACAAAAGGCCAAAGGTTCTGTAGTTTATAACCAAGTTATCACATTAGAGACGATATTCATTCAATGAAATGCATGTGCACCTGCCAAACACTGTAAATATTATCTGCTCTTATGATGCACTTAAGTATTACCCAGGCTGAAAGTTCAGTGTGCCAGATAAGTCTGTTACAGCCATCATGTGATCTGCTTCACTAACCTGGTCCAGTCTCACATGTGATGGGAAACTGCTGCAGAGCGGGCGCCGGTCCTGCTCCGTAAAACCGGGTCTCGTGAACCCACCAGTACGGCCTCTCCCCGAACAGAACCCTGCCACGGAAACACCAAGAAACTCAAAATACAGCCGCTCTTCATGTGTTTGAACTGACTTCAGACTGGTTACCAGGCATGGGAAGTAACTAAGTACAAATACTTTGTCTCTGACTCTGACTTTTTCATTCTACTCCCTATTTTACCACAAATATCTGTACTTTCTACTTACAGTTTCAAGAAAGGCTCCTTACTTTAGTTTTAATAAATTTGAGGGGAATTATTATTTTTATTCTGCGTTATTGTGCACCACCTCCCAAACATCAAGACTGATTTCAACCTAAATGGACGGGACAATAACACCGACAAGATGAGTCCTTGGAGTGCATATAAAGCATGACAAGATGAAAAAAACATAACAAGATGTAACATGATGAAAAGACATAAGACAAAAAACAACATAAAGACATAACAAGACAAAACAGACATAACAAGACGTAACAAGATGAAAGACAAAATAAAAGATGCAACAAGACCAAAAATTTCATAAAAGAAACAACAAGACAAAAAAAGATGTAAGAAGACAAAAAACAATATAAAAGATCCAACAAGATGAAAAAGACATTACAAGACGAAAGAGACGTAACCAGACGAAAAACAACACAACAAGATGGGTGAAAAAAACATGACAAGACAAAAAGGATGAAAATACGTAACAAGGCAAAAAATTTACATAAGATAAATAACAACCTAAAAGACTAAACAAGACGAAAAAAAATAACAAGATGAAAAAGAACAAAAAAGACGTAACCAGATAAAAAACAACATAAAAGACGTAACAATGAAGAATGATGTAAATGATGCAACAAGACAAAAAGAAAACTGAAAAAACTAAAAAGATGAAAAAGATGTAACAAGATGAAAAGACATAAGACAAAAAAAAACCGACATAAACGACATAATAAGATATAAAACTTCCAACAAGATAAAAAGGACATAAGATGAAAGAAAACATAAAATAAGTAACAAAACAAAAAACAACGTAGAAGAAGTAACAGATGAAACAGAGAGATGGGGAGACTCAATTACACAGAAAAGATGAGGCTCAGTTAACTTTGACCAGAAATGTCCCTCGAGGACGACTTTATTTTATACTTTGCCACCTGTGCTTGTTACCATTTCAGGACCAAGTTGAGCCAGTCTCCGAGCACCGCCACCCAGATGAGCCGGAGCCCCGTGTCCCTCCGCAGGTGGAACCAGACGGGGAAGAAGCAGAAGAAGGTGGTGTGCAGGTCGGCCACCGTGGACGCCAGGCTAAACAAACCCTCATAGCTGCTGTACCTGGTCTGCAGATAGATGGCCAGCTCGACCCCCCAGCTGTGGAGAAGATCCATGATATCACAACTTCTGAGGACGAGACACTGAATCTGGGGTGTTTGGTCTTTCTTTTTTTTTTTTTTTTGTCCCCTCTGGTCTGCCTCTGTGTGAGCCCCACTGGACTTTACTCAAGGCTGTAGCACATTTGTTTGTCTTTGGGACAGAGCAGACAGGTTCCTTAACCTTTACACCCCTGAGGCCCCGGTCAGCGCTCAAATCCATCATTACAGAAATCAGCTGGACAGACCAGGGACCTGATTTATAAAAGGACGAGTGATCAGTTTTGATCTAAAGTGTGACATAAGTAGACAATCATGTATTAGAGTTACTTCTAAAACCACAGTTAGACTTGGAAATGATCTTATCTCTAAGCAAAGTCTAGACTTCACTTAAGTCGTCTGACTCACTGGATGCACACTGCAGGTAGAAGTCCTGCCATTAGTCACTTGTTTCAAGCAGCATTGCAGCATCTGCTATCTGTGCTTTTCCCCGGTAAACAAGAACAACCTTCAAGCTGCAACCTACACACTGAAAATGACAAACAACAACAACAACAACAACAAACAACAACAAAAAAAGCCATAACAAGGCAAAAAAAAAAAAAAAAAACAAGACTAAAAACAATGTAACAAGTTGAAAAAACATAACAAGACGTAACAGATGAAAAAGACATGAGACAAAAAAAAAACAACATAAAAGATATAACAAGACACAAACGACTCAACAAGACCCGAAAAGACATAACAAGGAAAAAACTTTTTAAAGTTTATTTTAAAAAGTCAAGAGTTTGAGTTTGATGTGATGATTAGGAGTGTCTTTTTCACAGTGCCCCTGACAAAACTCTCATCAGTGCTTCACTATGTGAGGCGAAATCACTGATTGTTGGCAGGTGCCATCAATAAGTTGAGATTTGTAGATTACAGGTGCTCAAGTTACAAATTTTCTTCTCAGAACCTGCATAAGAAAAGCTTTTTTTTTTTAAACTTAAGCTCGCTGCTGGAAATGATCTCAAGACTAAGCTCAAGTACAGATCTAAAATCTAATTTTATAAATGAGGCCCCGGATTTCTAGGAAAACCTTTTTCTCCCCTCTGATTGAGTTTGAGCCAGCTGACTGTGAAATCCATTGATCCCATTTGATCCTCTGTGTCCTATTGATAGGGTGGAATGCGTCATTTAGTTTCAGGATCACACAATGTGAGGAATGACGAAATTCTTATCACCAAACTTGTCCCTAAAAACCAGTTGAAATATGAGCTCATCTTTAGTTTCACTGCCAGGCCTGTTTGTCCTGACAGAGCAGAAAAACTCGTCCTCCAACCTTTTTTCCTGTTTTTATCACCGACTATCTCCTCAGCTCCCGCTCAGTCCAAACCCGATCATTTAATCATTGATCTCCTTATGTAACCTGCACTGCCTCCAGCACCAAATCATCGAAAAGACAATTACATAACGGACAAATTATTACTCGGGTGCTGCATGAATGAGAGACATGAAAGACATGTCCTCATAATCAAAGCACTGTGGAGTCTGTTATTTTTCTCAGTTGTAAATTAAGAGGATAATTGAGGTCACAGTTGCAGTGGTTGATCCAAGTGAGGATTTACATTTTCTGCCACATTTCAGAGGGAAATGTTTTACTTTTTACTCCACTACATTTATTTGATAACTTTAGTTACTTTGAATATTCAGATTATTAATGCAAAATATAATAAACAAGCTAGAGGAGGTCACTCAGCAGAGGGCAGATCTCTGCAGGCAGCACGAAGACAATATTTGGATGTAACCCCCTTCGTAATCACCAACATTTTGATCAGTATAATTACATATTTTTTCTCTGTAACTCTAATTATTTTGTAATACAATTAGATGTAGTTACACGCCAGCACTGGTGGTATCCTATTAGATATTTGTGTAAAATTTTGTCATAATTATCAGATGAATTCTTGGGTGTAGCCAAAAATGTTTTTAGTAAGGTCATCCTGACTTTGACCAGCAAAATCTTATCAGTTCATCCTCAATTCCAAGTGGAAGTTTGTGCTAAAAAATTTGAAGAAATTCCCCTAAGGCTTCCTGAGATATCGCCTTTTCAGGAGTGGGATGGTCATATGGTCACGGTGACCTTTGACCTTTGACCACCCAAGATTTGATCAGTTCATTCTTGAGTCCAAGTGGTCATTTGTGCAAAGTTTGAAGAAAACCCATTCAAGTATTCTTGAGATATCACGTAGACGAGAATGGGACAGATGGACTTTTGGTTACAGTGACCTTGAACTATGACCTTCGACCACCAAACTCTAGTCGGTCCATCATTGAGTCCAAGTGGACATTTGTACCAAATCTGGAGGAATTTCCCCCAAGTATTCTTGAGATATTGCATTCACAAGAACAGGACAGACATCGGTCAACACTGACCTTCGTCCTTTTTAATCACCAAATTCTAACGAGTTCATCCCTGATTCCGAGTGAACGTTTGTACTAAATTTTGAGAAATTCCCTCCAAGTGTTCCTGAGACATTGCATTCACAAGAGTGGGATGGATGGTGAGGACACAGTGACCTTTGACCACCAAAGTATAATCAGGTCATCCTTGAGTCCAAGTGGTCATTTGTACCAAATCTGAAGAAATATCCTCCAAGGCTTCTTGAGAGTGGGATAGTCATAAGGTTACAGTCACCGTTGAGATATCACATTCATGAGAGTCAGACAGATATGAGGTCACAGTGACCTTGACCTTTTATCTTTGACCACCAAAATCTACTCAGTTCGTCCTTCAGTCCAAGTGGATGTTTGTACCAAATTTGAAGAAATTCCCTCCAGGTGTTCCTGAGATATCACGCTCACAAGAAAGGTAAAATTACTAAAGGAGTTTGGTTGGTTTGGAGAGTGTTTTTTTTTTTTTTTTACTTTTACATAAAGGAACTTTCTTATGTTGATTTTGGAAGCTGTGGACAAAACTGACAATGTGTCCGAGATGATAACCACAAAGACGATTAGAAAAGCTCCCGCAGAAAGCGAGACAGCGTGCAGGAGTTTCTCTAATCGTCTTTGAATTGAATCAGACAACATAATGACCACAAAATATCAAAACATCAAAAATAAAATTATCTCCAGAAAAATCTCTTCCTGTTTCTTTTCAGCTGTCTAACATATGACTCACTGTAACTCTGTGAAAATGTAAACAGAGGCTTGATTCATCAGGTTTAAGGAGAATCTGACGTGATGGCAGATATTAAGAATATCTGAATAGAAAGCTGATTTTCTCACTGATGGTCTTGTCATATAGAAGCATCAGTCATAAATTAAGACTGTTTCATAGCCAGTTATGGCTTTAAGTAGGATTTTGAATGCATGTCTTTTACTTGTAACAGAATATTTTTACATTTCAGTATTTCTACTTTTACTAAAATGAACAATCTGAGTATTTCTTCCAGCTCCGCAGGGTGGTGAAATATACCCGTTGGTCCACTGACTTCCTCTGTGTGCTGTGTACAGTAGTTCAGCCATTGACGTTTTGTTTTCCTGCTATCTTTTCAGCTTGTTTGTGTGACAGGCCTCCCAAACTCTCCCGACTCCCAGTGTTTTATTACACATGTGCAAGGTCCAAAGATCAGCGTGAGCATGCGTTTGGCTGGTGGGTCCCTCCAGTATAAAACCCACCAGCTGTCTTACTGATAGCAACACTCTTTTTGTCACTCACACATCACCACACTGAGATTTCTCTCTCTCTCTCTCTCTCTCGCTTTTCCTCGGGTGCTAAAGATGAACGCTGTAATGGACGCCCTGCAGGGTTTTGGGGTGAGCACCACCCACTACCTGCAGACCAACTATCAGGATGCTCAGGGCTTGTTTCTCTGGGTGTCCTGGGCCGCAGACCTCAGGAACACCTTCTTCATCTTCTTCCCGCTGTGGTTTCACCTGCGGGCGTCGGTGGGCATTAAGCTCATCTGGGTGGCCGTGATCGGAGACTGGCTCAACTTGGTGTTCAAATGGTGAGTCAGGGACCTCTCAGAAGCACAAGTTCCTCACAATGTTTGTTAAAGATTATAACTTAGAGCATGTTTCTGTCGTCCTCTTCAGGATCCTGTTTGGGGAGAGGCCGTACTGGTGGGTCCATGAGACGGCTCACTACGCAGATGGTGTTCGTCCTCACATCGAGCAGTACCCCATGACCTGTGAGACCGGACCAGGTGAGACAATGAGCTGTTGACCCCCAACTCTCTGTGCATTACATACAATTATTCCTCTGACACTGGGTGCAATAAAAGCTGCAAAATGGAAGACTTAATATCAGGATGATATTCCCATTTTCACCAAGTTATAATTGATCAAATGACCACAAACCAGTTGCCACACAGTGAACCTGAAGTTTTGTCATGTCAGGCACAGGTTTAATCTTTAATCAGTGGTGAAAGAAGCGCTCAAAACCTTTAAACATGCACTCAAACAAATAATTAACCCAAAATCCTTTACTTTATGCATTTTTATCACATGTGAACGTAAAAGGTTGCATTTAATGCAGTGTTTTTCTGGTGTGTGATGCACAGCCTCTTTATGTGATCTAGTAAATGCTACCAGTACAGCAATTACTCTCACAATATCACTGCATTATTACTTCAGTAAAAGTACTCAGGTATTAGCAGTAGAATGTACTTAAGTGTCAAAAGTAATAGTACTTCACTGAGAGCTAGTTTTAACTACATTGTATGCAGTTTAGAGCAGCAGGTCCCAAACTGGGAGGTTGTGAGATGATTAAGTTGTAGGAAAGAAGAAAAACAAAATTTTCTCACACAAATCTGTTTTGATTTTGGGTTGTTTTTTTTTAGACTTTTTGTGAAATATTGGATATTTTAATCTCTTTGTGCCGTCTGAGAGGTTTGGAGAGGATTTGTATTTTATAAGCTTGTTTTATTTTATAACATGCTGTAAAATCTTAATTGGAAAAGGAGCGTGTAACTAAAGCTGTAAAATAAAAGTAGTCCCTCTTAAATGTAGTGAAGCACAGGTGTAAACTAGCATAAAATCATAAAGTACAAGTACATCAATATTATAATTAAGTACAGTACTTGAGAAATAAACAATGCAGTGATTGTTCCACTTGAGTAAATCGATCACTCTGTCTGTGTGATCCAGGCAGCCCCTCTGGTCACGCCATGGGAGCCGCAGGCGTCTACTACACCCTGGTGACCTCCATCCTCGCCATCATGACCAGCAAGAAGAAATACGGGAGCAAGAAATCCACCAACAAGAGCTGGTGAGTCAGTCTGAGAGAAGCTGTTGGTGTTGTTTACCATTTTCCATCCAGAGCTTATCACTGTGGACACACTATCTGCTCCGAGCTGTGGTTGATCATTGACTTCTGAGAACTGTGGGTCACAGAAAGAGAGATTATGGCTGTTTTGATGTCCAGGCAGCAGAATAACTGTGCTAATTGTTATACTGCTTTAAAAGGCTCACAAGCAAATGTCAGATTGATTTAAGTCTCTGTGCTGCATCCTTAGTTTTGTCTGTTTCAAAATAAAATAATCCAAATTGGTTGATCTTTTATTTTGACAGGTATCTGAAGGCTGTGTTGTGGACGCTGTTCTGGGGAGTCCAGGTGTGTGTCTGTCTCTCCAGGGTCTTCATTGCTGCCCACTTCCCCCACCAGGTCATCGCTGGTGTTATTACAGGTCAGTAGACCCCATTAGGAACAGGCTCAGGACAACTGACCCCTGCTAAGTCCCGCCCCTTTTCCCTCTGTGCTCCAATAACAGTTGAGCAAGCTTTGTACCCAGCTGAACCTCTGTCAACTTTCCTGTTTCCTGCACTTAAGGGCTTAAATACATACTCCCTTGCTAAGAGAGCTTTCACAGTGGCAGATTCTAAAGTGGGTTAACCCTGACTTCAGCCTAGAGCTTTTATGGCCCTGCTCCAGGGCAGGGTTAGCCCTGAGTTTGGGGGATTATCCCCTGAAAATCAATTAAACCCAGGGCTTCACATCAGTTGCTGCAGCCTGCGACCCTAATCCTAACCCAGAGCTAGTACAAGGGTAGTGTGAATCATATAGCTCTGGGCTTAGCTTAACCCTTTGGCAAGCAATATGCGTGTGAAAGGGAGCTAAGTTATCCCAGGGTTAACTCTTAGCCTAGGGCTAAGGTTAGTCCTGGGCTATGTTAAAATGAAAACCAGATTTTGAAGATGTTAAAAGATGCTCCTGGGGGACCTGTAAAAGCAACATATATAAAATCACATTTTAAGTTAACTAATCTTAGCTAAGTGCTAGCTAGCTATCTAATCTACATCAATAGTTAGGTAGGTAGTTACATCTGAAGCTAATGTTAGCAAAACACTTGCTAACTTGCTAGCTAATGATTGATTAGGGCTGAATATGGTTAGTGAAAATAATCGCAATTAAATATTTATCCAGCAACTAGAACGTGACTTGGAAGTGATTTTTTACTCCTGTCCCATGTCAATCCCACAAAAATACTCCTGTTCCATTCCAATCCCGTGACAGCGTAGAAAAAAAAATTGTATCCCGTCCTAATCCTGGAAGACGGGATCCTGTCCCATCCTGTCCCCGTCAATCCCCGGTTTCCAGTGCTGAATAGTGCAATCGACTCCCATCCCCCAGGAATTGGACAGGAATCCCATGTCCCGCAGGATCCCAGAGAAAATGTCAGTCTCTACTAGCAACCTAACTATCGATGTAGATTAGCTAGCATTTTACTAACATTAGTACTTTTGAGATATGACGTTATGTCACTTTAACAGGTCCTTCATCTTTTAACATCTTCAAAAAAAATTTTTCGACATAGGGTTCCACCAAGTGCCAAACTTGCTCGACAGCTATTTGTGCATAGACCAAAAAGGGGCGGGACTTAGGATGGATCAGTAGTCAATTTGTGCTGTTCTGCTCACTACAACACATAATATTGACCTGGATGTTTCACTGTGTTGTAGGTATGATTGTGGCTGAAGCCTTCAACAGGACTCAGTGGATCTACAGCGCCAGCATGAAGAAATATTTCTACATTACTCTCTTCTTGACCTCCTTCGCCGTTGGCTTCTACGTTCTGCTCAAAGCTCTGGGCGTGGACCTGCTGTGGACCCTGGAGAAAGCCCAGAAGTGGTGCATGAAGCCTGAGTGGGTCCACCTGGACACCACGCCCTTCGCCAGCCTCCTGCGTAACATGGGCACCCTGTTCGGCCTGGGCCTGGGCCTGCACTCGCCGCTCTACACCGAGACCAAGAAGAGCAGCAGCACGCTGGTGAAAGCGGGCTGCGTCGTCAGCTCTCTGGTCCTGCTCCACCTGTTCGACTCCTTCAAGCCTCCCACGCACACCGCCGCCCTGTTCTACCTGCTGTCCTTCTGCAAGAGTGCCACCGTGCCTCTGGTCACCGTCAGCATCATCCCGTACTGCGTGAACGGAGCTCTGAGCCTGCAGAACAAGAAGGGAGTGTGAGCAGTGAACTCAGAGTGTATAGACTCATCAAATGGAAGTGCAGATAATCCTCTGGATAAAAAACAAACAAACAAACCAAAAAAAAATCCTCAGGAAAAGCCCAGGAGACCGATGGGAAATTGTCACTGGTGTCACTTGGACGCTGGACTCTGTGAGCACTGTGTGACACTATGGAAAGCACTATCCAGGATGTCCAGGGACCAATTCTGAATTCACTAAAATATAATTACAATTGTTTCAGAGCCCTGGAGAAGGATAAATGATGAACACATGAGTAGCAGGTGACTGTTGTTGCTCTGTTAAACCTCAGTTTTTTAGTCTCTCAGCTTTAATATGTTGTGTCAACTGTAATAGTAACGTATTTTAAATGTTATAGAAAGTATTTTTGAAAGTGTTTTGAATATTTTTAATAAAAAAAAATTGTGAAAATGTATGAAATGACTTGCCTCATATTTTACTGCACCATGCAACCACACTGGACTCTAACCATGATTAATTAGCATTTATTTATTCAATAACAACCCCCTTTTACTATTACTAAATAAAATAATAACACTATAATATTATAGCAAAACAATGCATATTTTCAGAATAATATGCAAATTGAGGAATAAGCAAAAGTTAATGAGTGAAAGTTCATTTTTGTTGCATGTTGCAACTGTCCCTAGAGTTGGGGTCAGTTGCAACGTCTGACTTCCATTCAAATAAATATAGTAAATGTAATCTAATCATCTTCAAATGATTCATTTAATTAAAATTAGCAGACAGATGTAAGTTAAACATATAAAGATTTGGTTTGTCTAGTCTAAATAGTGTCAGAGTGACTGAGAGAAATGCAGGAAGGTTGCAACCGTCCCCAGTCTCCCCTTCAAGTTAGTTAGTCATCCATTTTTTTTTTAAAAAGCAATGATTTGCAAAAACTTTTTGACTTATATTCACTTGAATACAGCACAGAGACAAGATATTTAATGTTCAAACTGATAAACTTTATTGTTTCATAAAAATATACACTCACTCTGAATTTGATGGCTGCAACATGTTCTGAAAAAGTTGTGGCAGCAGCATGTTTACTCCTGTGATACATCAGCTTTTCTTTTAACATCACTCAGTAAGTGTTTGTGAACTGAGGACACTAATGATTAAAGTTTTTACAGTGAAATTCTTTCTCATTCTTACTTGATATACGACTTCAGCTGCTCAACAGTCCGGTTTGGTCTCTGTTGTCGTATTTTGTGCTTCATAATGCACCACACATTTTCAATGTGAGACAGGTCTGGACTGCAGGCAGCTCAGTCTAGTACCTGAACTCTTTTACTATGAAGACATGCTGTTGGAACACGTGCAGAATATGTCCTGGTGTTGTCTCACTGAAATAAGCAGGGACGTTGTCTGGATGGCAGCATTGCTCCAAAACCTGCATGTTGTTGACCAAAAACAATAAAGTTTATTAGTCTGAACATTAAATATCTTGTCTTTGTGCTGTGTTCAACTGAATATAGGTCAAAAAATATTTGCAAATCATTGCATTCTGTTTTAATTAACATTTTACACAACGTCCCACCTTTTTTGGAATTGGGATTGTACTTATTGTTGCATAAATGTAAAAGAAATCCACATATGAAAATTTCTGATGCGCATGTCTTGTTTTAAATAAATAGGAATGCAAACGTATTTGCGGTTTTCATCAAAACATATAATATATTCAAACTGTTGAACCTGCAACAGCTTTTCTTGTCATGTATAAACTTAAACTGCCTTTGTGTGAACATTAGAGACTCTCCTGCCACATCTGAACATGTTTTTGATGAAAATATTTGTGGGTTTCTTCCACATATGTTTATTTTATTCCATCATTTATGTCTTGTCTTATTTTTCATGTGTTCTCTGAGGTTTGTATTCATATAAAGGACCAGAATTCCAGACTTTAGATTATTTGTGCCTATAATTAAATAGAATAAATATTTGACCTAAAGCACACTAACCTCACCTTCAACCTGAAGTTTCAAAAAATGTCAAGTTCACCCAAAAAAACACTTTGTCTTCACCTCAGTGAGGATTTGAACTGTTTCTTTTCTTGTTGAACTTAATTTAATAAAAAATACACACAGACGACCTCACTTCCTGAAACTATATGTCCCATTCTGACTGTTGTTTAACCTCCATAAGATAAAGTTATAGATATTTTAGTAAAGCCAGAGTGAAATAAATCATTAACTGAGGAGCAGAGCCATGGCCTTTAGTCTGACTGCAGCGATGACACAGATTCTCACGTCATACGTCTGTGTGTCAGCCGCTGCTCAGGAGGCCAACGCTGCCAGCTGAACATTCAATATTTGTCTGTTTGTGTTTTGCAGAATACACACACACACACACAACATGAACGACCTGATGAACGCTGAGTTATGAAGAAACGATTGTGTCACTGGTGTGTTTTTCAGTGCCGTGTCACCAAAACTGGGTCAAAACTTCATAATAAGCTCCATGAAAGTTTTTAGAACTCATGAGAGCAGAAGTTTGATTCTCTGTGAAGCTGCTTTTTTATTTGAAGAGTCTTTGTGTGTCCATGTAAAGTATGTGTAGTTGAACTTGGGTTGAAGAACAGACTGTTGACTGTATGTGCACAAAAATGCAGATAAGAAAATATGTATATGTGTGCATGTTTTTGCATCATTTTATTTCTGTGTTCCTCCATAAAGTATTCGTTATTGCAGATTAGACAAAGGGACAACCAAGGTGCATTTTGACCTTTTGATTTTTGACTGGGGGGGATTTGTTTTCTTATTTTTGTGGACAGATACAAGAACGAGAACTGAGTTTGATTTCTTGTTTTGGCTGCAGAAGTTCAGAAGCTTACTGTCTTCACATGAGAGAAAAAATTCTGTGTTTTTCTGAATTTGTGAGACAATTTTTCATGAACAACAAATGCTGAATTTATATGATCATATTTTATGAAAAGAAAACATGAAAAAAGACATATTTGTGGAATATGGATGTGAACCTTGTTTTCATGTGTAGATTTGTTTTACATTTATAGGCCTCTATGATAACTATTCCATGTACATTGAAAAATATTTATGTGAAGAGAGTAATTTATATTTTCATTTGATTATATTTGATTTTTCATGAAAAAATAATCTGTTTTTTACTTGAATCATTAAGAATCATTACCTTCACTACTCTTTGACTCTGCATGTGTGGCTCTCAAATGATATAAAAAAAAAGTAAATACATGCTGTAGATGAACAGGTTGCAAAGAAACCATAAACATCAAATACCAAATGAGATGAGAAGCTGGAGGATTATTGGCCACAGTTCACAAAGACACAAACCAGATATTCATGTAAATACACTCATACTGCCACCTGCTGGTAGAGAACATAAACAACAAGTAAAACACTGAGACAATATTAGATTATTGTGATTATTATGCAGGATAATGCTGAGCTGATTAGTTTTTTCTTTTAAATCAAAGCTCATAGTGTAAAAATGAATTTAAAAGGAAAAAAGAAAATACAACAATAAAGGACAGTACAAATGAATGAATAAAAAAACAGCAACTTCGTATGAAATAAGACAAAAACTAGAAAGATTATGTTCTTTATTTGACAGTAGAGCATTTATTAGAACCTTAATGGACTTAATTAGAAGGTAATTAGGAACACACTGCAACAGAACTTTACTGTAGACTAAAGTGAAACCACTTCTCCAGTTAGAAAGAATATGAATCCGATCTACCAGGAAAAGGCCAAAACAGCCAAAATCTATGAATGACAATGAAGAAGAGAGTTTTGTAAATATACACTCATTGTGAATTTGATGCCTGCAACATGTTTCAATAAAGTTGGGACAGGAGCAACAAAAGACTCAAAAACACCTGCTGGATCATTCAACAGGTAAACAGGTTAATTAGAAACAGGTGACAGTATCGTGATTGGGTTTAAAGGGGAGTCCTGGGAAGGCTCAGTTCTTCACAAGCATGGATTGTGTGAGGTTCAACACTCTGTGAAAAAATGAGTCCTCCAACAGTTTAAGAACAACGTTTCTCAACACAAAACTGCAGGAATTTAGAGATTTCAGCATCTACAATCCATAATATCATTAAAAGATTCAGAGAATCCACAGAAATCTCTGTTTGTAAGGGATGAGGCTGATTCATCATTGTATAAAGGACACTACATGGGCTCAGGAACACTTTGGAAAACCGTTGTCAGTAAACACAGTTTGTCTCTGCATCTACAAATAGGCTACAAGTTAAGACTCTACCATGCAAAGAGAAAGACATTTATCAACAACATCCAGAAACACTGCAGACTTCTCTGGGCCCGAGCTCATCTGAGATGGACTGACGCAAAGTGGAAAAGTGTGCTGTGGTCTGACGAGTCCACATTTCAGATTGTTTTCACAAATCATGGACGTTGTGTCCTCCGGGCTAAAGAGGAAAAGGACCATCCAGACTGTTATCAGCACTAACTTCTAAAGACAGCAGCTGTGATGGTATGGGGGTGTGTTAGTGCCCATTCTGTGGCTCATTGCATTCTACTTTTATTTACACAACCTCCCAACTTTTTTGGAGTTGGGGTTTGTAGTTTTATTTGGAGTAAATCAAACTACAGATCTGACAGGAGACCCGAGGACACTTGTTCCCTGCATCAGTTTGTTTCTGAAGCAGTGAAAATGTCCCTTTGGCAGGCAGATCTCTGTGTGTACAGAACCGCAGACGCCCCGTCGGAGACCTCAGGGGCCCCCAGGTACAAAGAAACAAAGAGTAGGCATGAATGAACCGGCAGAGGAGCTTCAAAGTAACCGTCTGATGAAATCAACGCTCTCCGGTCTGATTTAAGGCGACTGGTTTGACTGTCAGAGGGATCTGAGGTCAGTGAGTCCAAATTCTGACACTTTCACCATGAGAGGAGTTTTGAAAAGTGTCTCCAAGAAGAAGAAAAAAAAGGAATCTCACCCTCCCCTTCCTCGCCTCTGAATGGTCTGACCCACTGGTTCACATGGCACCCTCCCCCCATGTGAGTGTATATTGTCTTTGCCTTATATAGAGCAGACTTATCCGGCTGCACTGCCTTGGGACTGTGAGATTTGACTGCAGCTAAAAGTCTGACACACAATCTTTGTCATCCTGTTTTGATAAGACACACAAGGGCACATCATCTCTGCTTCTCTGCTCCACGGCCTCACTTCTGCTGCGTCTGTCCAGCTCTGAAAGGGGACAAAATGAATGGTACCATGGATGGGAACTACGATCCACCTCTTCCTGACGGGTCCTTCATGTTTACCTCTGAGTCTGTGGGAGAGGGACATCCTGGTGAGTAGAGGACTCCCTCTCCGTCCATGCAGCTGCTGCAGAGTATGAATGAGCATCATGTGTTAAACACTTTTATGTTTCAGTGATCATTGATGACTTTGAGGAATGTGCAGAATCCTGAGCGGTGCAGGGAGGTGCTGCACCATAAAAAGTAGTTTGATGAGCCACAGAGCTCTGATTTATGGTTTGATTTGTATTTTTGCATGCAGCTGTGATGTATTCAGAACATGAAATTAAATTTACCCAATTTAAAACATGCTTCAGTACTTTTAAAAGAGGAGGAGAAAACTTGCTCATGCAGTGTGGCAAGTCTGCCAGCTCAAATGATTTTAATCATACGTATGGTTTCAATCATTAAAAAACATCGTCTGTGGGGCTAGTGAGCAAGGAATTGTTTCAGTGACTAACAATTAAAAAGACAAAGTGCGCTTTTGCTAACAATTGTTTGCAACTTCCAAGTGATTATGAGAGCAGGTCGCATATGTAAAAAAAACACATAAATATCTCAGT
Organism: Lutjanus argentimaculatus; assembly: GCA_034769285.1. Lineage (NCBI taxonomy): Eukaryota > Metazoa > Chordata > Actinopteri > Lutjaniformes > Lutjanidae > Lutjanus > Lutjanus argentimaculatus. The sequence goes on along the minus strand of JAWZSL010000016.1, from coordinate 2,182,709 downwards.
TTCCACTCTAAAGATGATATTTCACCCCTTTATTTGTTTATTTAACAGTGTATTTGTGTTTGTGGTGGTAATAATGCAGATTGCATCAAGAAATTGAATAGAATAATAATTAAGGGATTCAGAGATAAATTATCTTGCACACCTGCTGTATCATATTTCATACAAACATTTTCAACATGAATTTACTATAAAATAAGGTACGAAATATTAAGTAATTATAGGTTGATTCAATGCAGTAAATGTCCATATGAAATAGCCACATTGGCTATTCCTCCCTAGGTGCAAATAGCCAGTGTCGCTATTTACACCCCAGGTGCAAATAGCATTGTTGGCTACAGACACCTGGGTGCTTGTCTCTGCCGTGCTACACTATATACACCTGGATGTAAATAGCCACTTTACCATTTCAACCTGGGTGCAAATAGCAGAAATCAGAGACCTGGACTCATGTGATCCAGTTTCTAGACTGCAGCTGTCTGATCACTGACATGTAGGGCTGCAACTATTGATTATTTTTGTTATCAATTAATTGATTATTTTTTCATCATCAATCGATTAAGCTGAAGGCAACATCTGACCAACAGTCCCAGAGGTTTTCAGTTTACTGTGATGTCTGACAAAGAAAAGCAGCACTTTTAAGAAGCAGGAACCAGAAAAACTGACATTAGAAAATAACTTGAAACAAGCTGAATGAGGTTGTAATGTTCTTTCTACTTTTAAGGACAAACTTCAGACTAAAATGACTTGATGTAAAGAAGATTTTGTGCACTGAACCGTGCATCATATTTTTAAATGACATAATCTGTGTCAAGAATCTTGTTCTGTAGTGTAACTTTCTAAACAGATAGCAGATGCAATGTGTTAAAGTATGACAGTTGTTGGCAGTGTGTCGGTGCTTTGAGGATCCGATGGCGTTACAGTAAACCATGTGACACCGGTGCCGAGGTTATTCATAGGCGTGACGTGTAGTACTCTGATGATGGAGAGGTGAAATGTGATATTTTCAGGCTTTGCCCAGATGAAGAATGTGACATGTGCAGCAGGAGGTCACACGAGGAGACAACCTGACACACATACTGTAGTGATCCACATACTAAAGCTCTTTAATCTTGTTTTCCAGATAAAATATGTGACCAGATCAGTGATGCTGTGCTGGATGCTCACCTGAGGCAGGACCCCGACGCCAAAGTGGCTTGTGGTGAGTGACAACGGGCCTCATGCAAGAACCACTCGTACGAACAGATGTGTTCTTAATTGGTTCACAAGAGGGATTTTGGAGAACTCACTGCATTTCTCATTTTTTTCATATTTTGAATTTTCTTTCAGGTATGAACACAGTTTAAAAGTTGCCCAGACCTGTTGTGAGTCATGTGCAGCTAGTCTGCAGTTATTACAACCAAAGTTTTTAACCAGTGATTGCATATTTCACCACTTTGAAGCAACTTTGAGTTTGAAAATCCCGAATGAACCATATGGGGCAGGAAGTGTAGCCTTATATGGTATCACTGGGGTGTTAATTATGCTAATTTACAAGTCTCACTCACGTGCACTCGAATATGCACAGAAGGATCATTAACACAGTTATCTGACAGTGCGACCTTTTGCAGAATCTGTGGTTCCATGTTTGTACGAGCCCTTCGTACAAAAAAAAGTAAGAGAAAGTTAACATAAGAATACGAAAATGTGTTTCTCTCCAGCAGAGGGAAGTGGAGCACAAATAAGAACAAACTGTATTGCCTCAAAACATCAGTGTGCAAACTTGTTATTAATTTTTTTGCACAACTTGTTTGTAAATGCAGTTGACATATACCATGTGTTGCCTTTAATTAAGTATTTGCAAACAATGTTTGAGCCCAGTCTGATTTATAGCCACCCTTAACTCCACCAAGTGAGGAGCAAATCTTTATTTTGATAATTATGGAATTATTTGACAATTATTTTGTAATGCATCAGATTTCAAAATTGGTCAGGACTCCTAAAGTCTAAACCTTTTTCTGATGCATGGAAAATGGATTTCTCAATAAACACTTGATTGAAATCAAAACAAACATGCAGTGTAATGTCCTCTGTGTGTTGAAACAGAGACGGTGTGTAAGACAGGGATGGTGCTGCTCTGTGGTGAGATCACGTCCCGAGCCCACGTGGACTACCAGCAAGTGGTGAGAGACACCATCCGAGACATCGGCTACGACAACTCAAACAAAGGTGAGGGGACTGTCACAGGTTAGATCTCTGCACACGTTCCCACAAAAGCTGTTTTTGCATTTATGAGAGAAAATATTCCAGTGGAGGTTAATTCTGCTCATCCTCTTCTCATTGTCCCTTTCTCTATCTGTCCAGGTTTTGATTATAAGACCTGTAACCTGCTGGTGGCCCTCGAGCAGCAGTCCCCTGATATCGCACAGGGAGTTCATATCGATCGTCCGGAGACCGACATCGGAGCTGGAGACCAGGTCATCTGGAAAAACACAACACAACATTCAGATTTTGGAGAATTCCTGTTGCAGAATTACGTTTTTATTCACAGAAATGTTTGAAGAATCAGAGGTCGACTTAAAGATGCATGCACTAGAGAGAAAGGACAGTATCATGAATGAACAGGTACTGCTGGAGCTCAGATCTCTTCCTTTAAGGGTAATTTTGGTATTTTTAAACCTAGGTCCTATTTTTATGTGCATATTTTGGAGTCTAGATGACAAATAGGTAAAAAATTAGAATTATTTCAGTCCATCTCTGCAGATGTGGAACGAGCTGCAATGGCTGCAACAGTTGCAACGTGATCCTCAGAAACAAATGTGCCTGCTGAAGTACAATAAAAGTGCTTGTTTTTACCACTGACAGGCACTGATTGTTGATTTCTAAGAGTGTGATGACATCGTGAAAATCTTACTTAGTATTAACATCAAACTATATTTAGAATACTGAATGAAATAAGTACAAATACCTCCAAAATTTACTTGAGTAAATGTACAACAAAGACATCAATGACAGGATAATTTATTCGTTTTAATTCTCCTTGTTCTGTGCTGACAGGGTCTGATGTTTGGATATGCCACAGACGAGACAGAAGAGCTCATGCCGCTCACCGTCGTCCTTGCCCACAAACTCAACGCCAAGATGGCCGAACTGAGACGTAACGGGACTGTCCCCTGGCTCCGCCCAGATTCAAAGACACAGGTGGGATATAAAGACACCATTGCAGTATAGAGGGAAGTCAAATGACCATAAAATGTGTGTGTATAAGTACAGAATCCCAGATCCCCACATAGTTGGACTTTGCTCAGTCCTAATCCCAGATCCTCTCTGCCTTCTCAGTGGACTAAAGCACTGATATCCTCTTTAACGGTCAGCTGCTCTTTCAAAATAAAACCCACATATTGATATTGGTCTGTATATAAAGAATGTAAACCATGAAGAAACACATAAATTCACACATGGAACAAAACATCATAAATTTGAGCCAGTGGTTTTCACTGTGTTTATAGTTACTCATGAGTAGGTGGGACGGTGATAGTGACCTACAAAATGTGCTTCCAGCAGACCCCAACCGGAGCACGCTGGTATGCAACATCTGAGCAGGGAGACTCTTCCCAGTAACCCCGTCACCAGTTTCAGCCTGTGCACGTGCGTCAGTGATATCAATCCTTTGAGCTCACGGCACATGTGAAGACTGCTGAAGGGTCCCTCGACTGCAAAAGCTCAAATATTACAATATAACGGCAATCTATAGATGTGGAATTATTAAGAGGATATTTCATTGTGTTACAGTACACAGTTGAAAATCATTTCACGTCTCAAAGGTGCATCATGTAAAAATGTGAAGCAAAACATGTAATCGCTTTGTAATGCCAATGTGTGAACGGACTGTAATGTAGCTTAACAAAAAAAAAAAATTCTCAGTTCCCTATGACAGTTTGTGGACTGATTTGTATATGAAGGACTGGGGCTGGTTCATTCCAGAAAAAATCCAATGGATGTGACATGCATGTGCTCTTCCAAATGCCTTCCCATTCTCTTTTCTGCTCCCCTACAGCACCAACATTGTGCAACACTAGCTATCATTAGGGTAGAAACTGAGTCTGCCAGTGTCAACAACTGACCGACTACAGCACAGATTCCAATGCAAAGTAGAAAGTATGTCTAACTAACTAACTAACTAACTGACTAACTTCTTTACTCGAGTAAAACATGAAAAACTACAGGCTCTGAAATGTACTGAAATGCATAAAAGTAAAAAGTCATCCTCTGAAGAACATTTTTGCTGGTTGTTTCTGTGCAAAGCTAACTGAACTTCACTTTTCTCAATGGTCGAGTTTAATCTTATGTCCGTTGTGTCTCGTGTGCACTGATGAATACACCAAGTCTTGATGTTGGGAAGGCAGCGCACAATTATGCTAAAGAAAAATAATCAATAATTCCTCTCAAATGCTTTAAAACTAAAGTAACAACCCTGTGTTGTAAAAAGTAAGGCGTCGAAAGTTCAGATGTTTGTGTTAAAATGTTGGGAGTAAAATTAAAAAGTCATAAAAACTCAAGTAAAGTACAGATACCTGGAAACTCTACTTAAGTACAGTCACAATCTATTTGTACTTGGTTGCTTCCATACTCTATCCATAATGCAATGTAATATTTCTAGTAAATATACTAAAATGTCTCCTCCACCTTCTCTCCACTGTCCTCCAGGTGACGGTTCATTACACCCAAGAGAACGGAGCCGTGATCCCTAAGAGAGTCCACACTGTGGTGATCTCAGTGCAGCACGATGACAATGTGAGCCTGGAGGAGCAGAAGAAGGTCCTGAAGGAGAAGGTCATCAAAGCTGTGGTCCCATCACGGTACTTGGACGAGGACACCATCTATCATCTGCAGCCCAGCGGACGCTTTGTGATTGGTGGACCTCAGGTAAGGGTCTTCAGGTTACAGCCTGTTCCCATTCCCATGTGGTCAAATACAGATGTTTTGTCACACCCTAATTACCATCACCTAAACTTTTATTTTGAAGGGTGACTCTCATCTTACTCCATTCTGCAATGCATTTGAGACTAATATAAAGCTGGATGACACGACTCCGCTTCCTCTCACTGTACAAAACTGAAGACAAAATATCCTGGAAACTGATCAGTAAAATGAACGCTGAACAAACGTCAGCATGATAAAAACTACCCAAAATATCAGAGACCATCTTTGGGAAAATTTTATTTGATGTGACAAAATGCTAACATGGAGAGGCCAGGGTTTATGGCCTGTACCGCAGCCGGCCATCAGGGGGCGATCAAGATGCTTTGGTTTCATTTTTTGGGGAGCTGTCATGTTAATTTCTAATACAGTCGACAGCCGGGTTACAAATCTTCTAAAAGGGATACAGTCACGTAGGAGCTAATCTTGTAAAGGTGCAATGCTAGCGTTAGCATTAGCTTAACTTAAGAGTTTCCTGCTCAGCTTACTTTGGGCCTAAACTCCTTCACTTTTCCAGTAGTTGGGAAACAACAGACGAGACTTTCTTGCTCTTGAGAACACCTGTAAATTACTGAACTGTACATTTACTGCCACACTGACAATTTAGTGTTAAGGTTAAAGTTCTGATCCCTTAAGGTTCACAATCTTTACCAAAACCTAGCTGAGTCACGTTGTTGCCTAAAAAAAGCGTTAATGTGACTCTTTGTATGTTTCTCTGTCAGGGTGATGCTGGAGTGACGGGCAGGAAGATCATCGTCGACACATACGGCGGCTGGGGAGCCCACGGGGGCGGGGCTTTCTCTGGGAAGGACTACACCAAGGTGGACCGCTCAGCTGCCTACGCTGCCCGCTGGGTGGCGAAGTCCTTGGTGAAGGCCAGACTGTGCAGGAGGGTGCTGGTGCAGGTCAGACGAACAAACAAATCCTTCCAAAATATTCACTTTCAATGCTTTTCTTGTTTTATGAATCTAAGAGTAAAAACTTTAACCTTGATTCTGACAACTATAACACAGATTCATCAATAAAATCCTGCTCTTAAGCCTCAGCTGAAACTAAAACTCTCTCTGTCACAAGTCTTCAGAGGTGAACTGTGTCTCTTTTCTGTATTTTCAGGTGGCGTATGCGATCGGAGTCGCCCACCCTCTGTCCATCTCCCTGTTCACCTACGGTTCCGCTCAGAAGAGCGAGAAGGAGCTGCTGCAGATCATCAATAAAAACTTTGATCTCAGACCCGGCGTCATCGTCAGGTCAGCGTTAAACTGATGATTCTGCTGCTACATGTTTTACCTGTAACTACCTGGATTTATCTTCTGCTGTTTCATTGCTCTGCAGAGACCTGGACCTGAAGAGACCAATCTACCAGAAGACCGCCTGTTACGGACACTTTGGCAGGAAGGAGTTTCCCTGGGAGGTCCCGAAGAACCTCAACTTCTAGAGTAATTGTGTACGAGTGTGTATGACTGCGTGTGTGTGTGTGTGTGGTGTGTGTGTGTGTGTGTGTGTGTTGTGTGTGTGTGTGTGTGTGTGTGAGAGAGAGAGAGAGTGAGAGTGTGTGTGATGTATAGATAGCTGCTCCGCGTGCTTCTGTAACCCAGTAAGAAAGAAGCAGCTGGGTGGGTGCGTAGGGATGGGTCAGGGTGGGTGCAGATAATCTCTGGTCATTGGACGACGGACGGAGGGTTGATCTGTAATTTATGTCTTCATCGTCCCTCAATAGTAACCTGAAATATGAGCCATTTGATATTTTTGTCCCACAGATACAGTTTACAGAACAACCACGTGTTTGTTTAACACTTAAACTGGTTTAAAGTGTAGTTGTTGTTGTTTCCACTGATGTGATTAAAAAAAGAAAGAAAAGGTCCAGACATAGTATTTCAAAATAATGAGAAACTCTCTAAACAAAACATATTTTGAGAAAGTTTCTCATTATTTTGAGATAATAACTCTGGGTTACACCAACAAAAATTAATTAAATTAATTAAATCTATGATTAGTTCCAATCAGAGTTTAGCAAAACTAGGTGTAGAATTTGTAAATTCAGTTTTAAAATTAAGCAGAACTTTGTTGCACAACCCTAAAATAACGTCTGTTTAGTAAATTCAAGTTTAGTGATATAAATAATGTAATATTAAATAGTTTAATCAATGACTAGCTATCTGACAGAAAGGAAAAAAAACTTTATGTTGTTTGCTAGCTAGCTGGAAAGTAAAAATAAACAGTTATATTGTTTGCTAGCTAGCTAAAAGCTTTGTTAGCCTAGTTAGCCTATTCGTGATGGTTCAGCAGAAAATTATTTTTCTCAATTCATCTCAAGTGCAACTTTAAAGTTAATACTGGATCACATTTTTAATTGGAGTTTTGGTGCAACAGAATTAAATATGATCTAAGTTTTGACACTAAACTGAGGATTAAAGAGACGTTTTCCACATCGGTGGAAATGGGCCTCCGTATATTTGCAGCCGTTCAGCTATTTAGCTTATTTTGACTAGAAATTAGTGAATGACCTAATTTTTAATGGAGAGCAGCCATGTTTGCAGATTCATTTCAGAACCACTTTAATGTCTTAAGAAAAAAAAAATCAACATTTTAGTTATTATCAGTATTTTTTAAATGTTTAACACTGTATGATATTAGCTGTATGAGTGTCTGCAGGTTTCAGTTTTACTTTGGATGATCTGAAGCCTTTAAAGATCTTAAAGTAGCCTCTAAATGTCCTTTAAGCTGACTTGATGTTTTGTTTTTTTAGCATGAAATCAAACTTGTATTTTGTTTGACTCAGAAAACAAAGGTGAGACGTAGGTGTGATCGCAGAAGGTGAAGATATACAGCAGATATCCCAAAGAGGTTTAAAACGTTAGTACATGTTAGTAAATCAGAGTGATTGTTCTGTTGCGTGAATCCTAACATTAACTGTTGTCGTCAGTATGTTTATATGATAGATGCTAACTGCTAGCAGAGTGTCTGCAGGTTTTAGCTGGACAATCAGAAGACTTTAAAACTCTTAAAGAAACAATCTTGTGTAGTTCTCTTTGGCGGCACATATGGGAATAAGACGTGAATATTATAACATATATATAATTAATAATGATATGATTAGAATAATTATAATATTCTTTAAGTTTTAGGTTATTTGGTATTGAACCAAATGACCCACAGACATATGATCAGAGGTACAGAAACTCAGGAGATGTTCCCAAAGAAGCTTAAAATGTTAATGATTTAAAAGTGGGATTTAGAGAAAACCTGCAGGCTTCTTAACATTTATACTTGCTGGCTGGCTGCTTGTAAAGTGTCTGCAGGTTTTGGTGTCACACCGGGTGATTTAAAGATCTTGAGATTATTACTATCATTACATCTTTACAGTTTTCAGAGGTTGTCATGTTTGCTTTTCAGTAAAAAAAAACAAAAAAAAAAAACAATGCACAAACCTGCATTCTAAATATACTTTTATATTTTCCTCCAATGTTCATGTTTGAGATCTTAAGTTTCATATCATTTGGTACTTAAACATTATAAATGTAATGCAGACATTTGAAAAATCATTTATGAAATGTAGAAATACAGTAGATGTCCCAGAACGTTTTAAATGTCGATGTGACTCATAACTGAGAAATCCTGAATGCTCCCTAACATTTATTTTTGTATAAAAGACAAGCAGGAGACTCGACTATCTGTAGCTTTTGTAGCTTTTTTTAGCTTTTATACTGGAGAATCTGAAGCCTTTAAAATCTTAAAATTATTAGATTGGTTATAGGCTGAAAATGTTCCTTGTTGTAGAGTTTCAGTAGGAAATCGATGCACAAATCTGTATTCTGGACATATTTTCTTTTAAAGTCGTTCTATGAGATGAAACAGCTGTTAAGTTTTTTATCATTTGACACAAAAACTGTGTGAAGTTCATCAAGACCAGCAGAGCATCTGCAAGCAAAGATAAGATTTAAAAATACTGTAAATGTCAGTCAGAATCAGAGAAAAACATGTCAATCTGTAACCTTGTGAGGAGTATTTCTGATCTGAACGTGAACAATATCTCAGTCTTTACACATACTGTGTCATTAATTGTGGACAAATATGTAAATATGATTTTTGAAAAATAAAACATTTTGAAAAGACTGATTGCACTTTTTTTTTTCAAAGCTGCATAAAAGTGATTTTTTTTAAAAAGGAAAAATCTTTTTACAATTTGCTTTAATTCATCTGTTCTCTGCATACATTATTAAACTTTACTTTCTTGAAAATGCACTTGTGTAAATGATCATAAACAACATGACAACATCTCTTTACTAAATAACTTGGTCCCGTTAAAACTGTAAGACTGCCATTGTTACTGAGAGCAATGACACAAGAGCTGAAGTGAGATGCAACAAAATATACAACAGAGCTTATTGAGACGGCAACATAAAGATGTCTCTCTGGATATTATGACTTGAATTATGAGATAAACTTAGAAAAAGTTTAAAGGGATACTTCAGATGTTTTGAAGTGGGGTTATATGAGGTATTTATCCATAATCGGTGTAATACCCACAGTAGACGGAGGTCAGCACCCTCATTTTGGAGATTGGAAATATTTTCACCACTTTATCTTGACATCAGACAGCCTTCTCTCACAGGAAATCATCATTATGTAAGCCGAATATCGCTCTCTCCAAAGCAACCAAACTCCATTGACAAAAACAGTAATTTTACCTCACAGAACTCAGGAGTTGCAGGTCTACTGCTGCCTCGATCTGCTAGTTTGTTTCTGTTATTGTGTGACTTTGGTGTTTTAAAAGTATAGTTTGGATTCATCAAAGTCACACAATAACACAAACGAAATGGACAGATGAAAGCAGCAGTAAAACCAGTTATGCCAGTGGAGTTTGGTTGGTTTGGAGGGAGTGATATTTGGCTTGTATAAATTTCCCATCAAAAAAGGTGGTCTCACAGCAAAATAAAGCATTGAGAATATTTTAAATATACTTCGTTCCCAAACTGCTGCCTCTCTTGTAGGTAATAAACTGACTATGAGTAAGTACCTCATGTAACCCCACTTTAAAAAAAATCCAAACTATCCTTTATAAACTGTCCAACACAAGGACAAACATAATTTTAAACAAAACAAAACAAAACAAATGTTTTAACAAAGTACAACAATTAAACCACATTAAATGAAACAATTATTCTTGGCACACAGTAACTTTCCAGCTATTGTCAAAACTTTTTGGAAAGCTTCACCTTTAAAAGGTGAATTAAAGAGCAAAAGCTGATTATGTAACAAAACTTCCTGAGTATAAAACAATACGGAGCTCGGTGTCTGAATGTCTAAACATCAAAACTCTCATCAAAAACCCTCCGCTCAGCGAGGAGCGACATCTGAGGATGCTCGATCTGATAAAAGGCGCCTTCGGCCAAGAATCCAGAGATGATTGTTTCATTAAGACAATTAAAACAAACAGCGAGGACTGTGTGCGTGTGTGTGGACATGTGTGACTCACAGAAAAGGCACTTACAACACTGTGCAATGGTTTGCAGTGTAACCTGCACTTCTGCAAAGCAGGATTAGAAGTCTTTGGTCAGTCTTCGGTCTCTGCTGAGAGGAACAGCTTTGGCACTGCGGCTGTGTGCAATAGTGAGCGTGAGGATACGCAGGATGCAGCTTCCAGGCTCTAAAGTCCGCTTTAGTCTCTTCCAGATGGGCCAACGTGTTGCCCTTTGACCTCCAGGCATGGATGAGAGCCATCCATCTGGGTACTTCACTCCTGTGTCATGCCGCCACCCCCTTTTTGGGTGAAAACAACCAGTCTGAGGCCCCGTTTACACCTGGTACTAACATGCAATCACAAGTGGACAGCTCTAAATACAGTTCTGAAAGCACTCAGGACACATTTGAGGTCTGACTGCTCCGACCACGATCAGAGATGGTCTGGGCCGAAGTATGAATGCAAATGCATCTGGGGCCACCTACACAAGTAACACCAGTCTCCATTGAAAAATCACACTATTTTGTCTTTGTCTTTGTCTTGTTTTCCCCCAAAAGGAGTGGCATGGTTGCTCTCAAGACAGCGACGTGACATACGGCTGCTCTCATCCATGCTGAGGTTTGGTTACAGCATCGAGAAGCTCTCCGGCTGGTGGTGGTTGGAGCCGCCGCCCACCTCTGTCTTGTGTTCAGAGGCGGAGAAGCTCGACACTCCGCCGCCTCTGGACAGGACCATGAGGGTGTCCCCCGACATGCCCCCGAACTCGAAGGCAAAAGTCCCGTAGAAGAGCATGATGAGCATGCAGTAGACCCACTCGAAGATGGCGGAGGTGTGCTGCAGCATGAAGCTCTCCTGGCAGAAGAAAACTCCACCTGGTGATCAGAGGTTAAGGAGAACAATGGCTGCACAGCGGGAGGGAGACGACATCAGTGAACACAAACGAGTGCAAATGAAGTGGGGTTGCACGAGGTACTCATCCATTGTCAGTGTATTAACTACACGAGACACAACTCCAGTTTGAAGAAGCAGGAGGAGTACCGGTGCAGGAAGCTAAGCAATGTATTGCTTTGGACAGGGTCTGCAGCGAAACATATGTAATCAGTTTATGTGTACGCTATATTTAGAATATTTTCATCACTTAAACTTGTCATCTGGCAGCCTTTTTGAATGGGAAACCATCATTATATAAGCCAAATATCACTCTCTCATGCTCAACCAAACTCCATTAGGAAAATCAGTAATTTTGCCACACAGAGCGCAGGAGTTTCTGGTCTACCTCTGCCGCGATCTGTTAGTTAGTTTGTGTTATCGTGTGACTCTGGTGTTTTCTAGGGTTAGTTTGGATTCACCAAAGTCACACAATAACACAAACTATCTAGCCAAATGAGGAAGTGACAGACCAGCTACTCCTGTGGTCTGTGAAGTAAAATAGCTAATTTCGCCAATGGAATTTGGTTGAGCGAGAGACAGTGATATCTCGCTGATATAACAATGGTTTCCCATTGGAAAAGGCTGTCTGATGGCAAGTTTAAGTGGTGAAAATATTCTAAATATACGGTATACTTGCACTGATTGTTTTTTTAGGTGTAAAATACATTATTGTTAATACGTAAGGGAAACAAACTGCATTTTACATTTTTTTATACCATTATCCTCATTCAGAAAGTGGTCCATATTCAAAAAATTCACCTGGATAATAGTGTCAGATTCTTCATGAGATGCTAGCTGCCCTGCTAACAGAAGCAGAACAGTAGAGCTTGTGCCTTTAAGTCAGAACAAACTTTTAAATTAGGCCCTGAGGATCTAATCTGAGTGTAGATTCAGAATGTGGATTGCTCATTTCTTGCCTAAAATTTGTTCAGAAACAGATTTTTGTGGACTGCTGAGATAAAATAAGTAAAAGTTTATATAACCTTCTTCTTACAACTGAACCCTGCTGCTCGTGCTCAAACCCCACTGGCTCACAGTACGAGGGGCCTCAGGAGAGAGAGGACTGCAGTCGGACGTAATGATGTTTTTTTTCTCCAGCAGGGGGCCACGTAACACAGTTTACACTCATAACCTCTGAACAAGGACACCAGGGGCATCACAGTCAGAGTGTGGAGAGCCAACGAACGTACAGCCAAGATCATGCAAACAAACACAACACAGTGGTGTACGTCCATGGCATTAATAAAACCAGATGTTAGAGGTCATTTCAGTTCCTGAAAGCTCTGTATCTGCATCTACAGTATGAAGCTAGATTAGATATTTTGAAGAAATAATAATAATAGAAAAAAGGAAACATGTTTCTCTGAAATCACTCATTTATATCTACTATTTTGTCTTCTTTTTCAGGTGATATTAGAGCCCAAAACTCAGAAAATGAGAGAATAACACCCTCAATATTTTTGGAAAATTGCTGATTTTTTGCTACAAACTCAGACACTTGCAGAAACAGACTTTGCTTCATGTTGGAAGGATACTGAGCACCAGGGCGATCAGCGCCAGCAGGGTCATCCCCACACGTAAGTGGCCTATCCAGTACTCCTCCTGGGTCTTGGCCAGTCTGTAGGTCAGAGCCGACTGGAGACACACAAACAGCATGCTGGAGGGGAAGGCCACTCCGGCTCCGACATAGTGGAGGACTTTAGCAAAATCCACCTGGGAAATAAACAGATAAACACATAACACAAACAGTTAAAATCTGGCATAGTTATTATATTCCCTCAAAGAAATAGCATAGTATAAGTTTGGTTAAGAGGTGTTTAGCAGAAATGTAAATTTTTTTTACATACAGTTTATCCTGTGGGAGCAGTAATTTGGAAAACTTTCCCAAACTGTAATCATATATAATCAGCTGTTATGGTTTCTGTCTCTTTTTTTGTTACTATTGTTTCCTCATTTTCAATTTCTTGTCTTTTCCTTTACATCTGTCTTATTTTTTCAGTCAAGGCATGACTTCAAGAATGTCAAAGTTGGTCTGTTGTTTCACCACTTTGGTCCAGACTGAAATATCTCAACAACTATTGGACAGATTTTCATGAAATTTTGTTCAAACGTTTGTGGTCCCCAGAGGATTAATCCTAATCACTGCGAGTCAGTGTGAGTCATTGCTACAATCTTAATATGCTGATGATGTTAGCATTTAGCTCAAAGCATTACGGTCCTTTAAAAGCTGCCAGAGTGGCTGTAGACTTGAGTCTGATGCAGTTTTCACTCACATGTCCCACTCTCATTTTTATCAGTGCAGCTGTCTGCACTTGCGTCCCTGCTGTGTCTGACGGGCATAAACACAACCTGAAGCATTCATATAGACTTCGAGTCTATTTTTTCAACAATATGTGTGCAAAACGGGAGGCCAGTGCCCAGTAACAAGGCACTGAAAAAGTATTTTAACCACACTTTGCAAACTGGGTGGAGCAGAGTGTGCGCCGGTATAACCCCACAGACTCTCCCTTCACTTTTATCCAGCAGCTGAGAAGCGAGACACAGGAACTTCCTGAACTTTTTCTGCAGGGTTTTCGTGGGCAAACTGTACATTTACTGCCACTAGACAACTTCACTGATAAACTTTAATCCCTCTGCTCTCATCTCCAACACTTGTCTGCTCCGAGCACAGCCACCAACACTTTTTTCTCCCTATTATGCGCACACACACAATGACCTGCTTATGTCACAATCACATGCATTGTGTCGATAGAAAAATAGATCAGGAATACTGACACAAAACTGCACAGAAGGTTTGGCAGCTCATTTGCTGTTGGATGCTTTGAAATGCAAGGATAAAATGGAGCCTGTATAGACAGACGATTCGGTGGGGCGCGAACACCGTCGTCACACAACCGTGATGCGGACCAAATATCCTTTTCAACCTCCTCAGCAACAACCTGATTTTTCCAGGTGGAGGGTGACACATTATTGGACTGTCACACCGACCTCTAATAACATAGAGAAGGAAATTGTACATGCCCAGCTTTGTGCCACCGGAAGCTGCATGGCAAGTACATTACAGACACACACACACTACTGTCCCCCTTCAAAAGTTATTCCCCATTGTTTCGTCTTCGTCCATACGAGGACCATGGCATCAAACATAAAGAGCTTGGAGGTCCACGTGGAGCTGGGACGTGTTCTCACATGTGTTTTGTAATAAAACAGTTTTGGACAAAGGAGTTATTGGAAACAGATCACAAGGGATTTTCTGCAGGATTTTTTTGCCATTGAACCAGGTTTTCACCTCTGAAGGGACAGCCAATAGGAACACCCTCTCTCTGAAATGACCTGAAATTGGCCAAAGTCTCATGTCACAGCCTGAAAACAGAGCTAAGAAGAGGAGCAGAAGTCTAGTTTTTCTCTTTAGATAAGTTATTATGGAATTTTTGCTAATTGATGCCAAAAACTCTGCCTTTCTGAGTTTTAAGTCTAAATCTAAAAACATCTGGGCGTCATTACTTGTTGTTTTCTTGTTGTTGGGAACATCTGGACACAACGAAGCTGATAAAAAACAGAAATGGCACACAGACACACACGCAGGGGTCTTTGTGACCTAAAACTGGCACTTATCTGGCAAAGAAGGTCACAGGACAGGACAGGACGAGCTGCACAGGCAGGAAAATACAAGATGAGACAGGAAGCGGAAGAAAAAAACTGTAATGACACCAAATTACAAAAGTCAACGAGATCGTCTCCGTTATCATCTGTGACACTGACAGAGACGACACGGTGGAAACGTACAACCAGTTACTGTAATGCTCTGGTGCAGGTTCAGTGTCACAGACAGAAGAAGTGCGTCTTCCCTTCATTTATAATCTTCTAAGTAACAGCAGCTGGTGTGATGATGACACATCCCGAGCATGGATGACAGAGGTGCATTATGGGAGAATCACAGCTGTTTAAGCTGTGTAATTACAGAGAAGACACACAAAGAGACAGTAAAGGCAGATTCTGCTTGATTTATGTGTCTGCTGGTTTTACACAAACCACCTGAAAACCTGAGAACACAAAGAGGCAGAAGTTCCTCTTCTTCTTCTTCCAAAAATAAAGTCATGAATGCTTTTTCCTACACTTTACATTTGCTTATATTCTAGAAATTATGAGATATGTTATATCATGCTTCACAAATTAATTCTAGTCTAATAAGCACACAGAAATAACGTGCAAATGTCTGTATTATGAATGTACTAATCTTAGTTAGAACGACACTTAGTGTATGAGTGATAGAGGCCTCATACTTTGAGGAAAAAATGCTTTTTAAATGGAGCCACAATTGCAATATTAAATCAAAAATCAATGAACAAAAAAAGGCAGGCTCTCCACCCCCATCTACTTGCAGCATCCGTCAGCAAAAGAAAAGAACACTTCAAAGAAGCTTACTGGCTGTTATATCACACTTGGTACCATATAAACTATCTTCTCTTATGAGGAATTTGAAAATATAAATGATAGTTGTCAGGGCAAAAAAAACATCGGGCCTCATGCCAGAGCATTTTTGTATTCTTGTCTTAAATTTCTCTTACTTTTCTTCGTATGAAGGGCTCGTACGAACACGCCACGTCAGATTCAACAAACGCTCGTAACTGCAGAAAACCGTGTAAATTATCCACCTGTGCATATTTGAGTGCACATGCAAGAGACTTGTAAATTAGCATAACACCCCAATAATACCATATATGGCTGCGCTTCCTGCTCTTTACGAGTTTGGAGTTTCACAGCCTCTTTTCGGAGATCCAAACTGAATTGTGGATTTGGAGAATCGTGGCAGCGACACTGTGCAGGAAGTCAATTGATGGATCCTGAAAGCCAAGAACCATTTTGCATCTTAACAATTCAATTCAACAGTGTTTGGTTTTGGCCCGTGACCCACTGTTAAAGTTTCAGTTTTGGAAAACTTACATGACTTCAGGTGCTCAACAGTCTGAGGTCTGAGGTAGACAGGTCTGGACTGCAGGCAGGTCAGTCTAGTACCTGAACTCTTTTACTGCATGTGCACGATGTGTCTTGGCATCGTCTCGCTGAAATAAGCAGGGACGTCGTCTGGATGGCAGCATATGTTGCTCTAAAACCTCTATGTACCTTTCAGCATTAACGGGGCCTTCACAGGTGTGACAGTTACCCATGAGCACACTTTTCCATTTTATGTCAGTCCATCTCAGATGAGCTCGGGCCCAGAGAAGTCTGCAGTGTTTCTGGATGTTGTTGATATTTGTCTTTCTCTTTGCATGGTGGAGTCTTAACTTGTATTTGTAGCTGCAGCGACAAACTGTGTTTACTGACGACAGTTTTCCAAAGTGTTCCTGAACAGTTCACGGTGCGTCTCCTCTCTGCAGCCTGTCTTTGGCCAACCCATTCATGATTTCCCGTAACTCTGATTCAACATCAACACATCATCTCAGAGATGTAAACAACCGCCCTCACGTGTGTGCGTGGCCGTTTATCTCTGAGCAGATGTGGTGTCAGTGTGGAGCACGTTCATACAGTCCATCACTCTGCTGCCATGTTTACTCTGAGGAAAACACTGAGGTTCATTATGTAAGACTGAGCACGGACAGGGAGGAGAGGCCTGCAGCCAATCAGAGAGGAGACCTTACACCACTGGTGGGTGAGCTGGATGAGGGGCCCTCAGGATGAACTGAGCAGAATGTGCCCCGTAATGTAGATAGAGGGGCCCCCGACGAGTAGAAACCGAGCCGGAGCAGCTTCACACACTGCAGAGGGCCTCAAACTACAACACTGACCTCTGACAGCACCACACACACACACGTGCCCCAGTATTATCACTTACATTTGAAAACGGGTCTGATGGATGTTACAGAAGAAACAGACACACGTGTTCAGCGGTGGAAGAAGTATTCTAGTGTTCTGGTTCACTCTCCCTGCTCTCAGTGTCAGTTTGACCGCAGCAGGCAGCATTTTTCAGTTAAACAATCTTTAAAAACCCACTTTACGCTATTATCCATAATTGTGAGTTTATTCAACAAGAATATCTGAGACTGCTTGAAGGTGGAAATACACGGCGATAGAGCAAGAATTTCATGGTTAGTCTCACAAAATATCATAATTATGTAACAAGAAGATCCAAGTTGGCAGAACTCTCGAAAACCGAAGTAAAGTCAACACCAGCAGCCAAAAGTTGAGAAAACTCAAAAATATAATTTGCGTTTTCCCGACCTTTTCATTTTTACAGTGTATAATTAACAACTAATAGAATGTAAAAACGAAAAAGTTGAGAAAACACAAAATCTCAAGGCAACTGACTTCTTGAGTTGTGAGCTAAACTCAAACTCTGAAGTTTTGAAAAACTTTTAACAGCTAATAATGTTTTGTTGAGTTAATTTACTTTTCTTCTTTAGATAAACTTAAAGCTCAAAGGTTCAACTTTATCTAAAGAAAAAAAGTAAATTATCTCAGCAAAAGATTAAAGATCAGCAAAACTCAAAAGTCTAATGAGAGCAGTTTCACTAGTCTTATTTTTTTTTTTTATGATGAATGCAGTGAAGTAAAAAGTACAATAATTTCCTCTGAATAACACAGAAGTACACAGAAAATTGAGGCAATCAGTTACTACAATCTTTTAGTTTAATAAACAAAAAAGGAAGAAAACTGTTCTGGAACTCAACATTTTTAAGTTATTTGATTTCTAAAGTTTTCACTAGTTTTTTTATTTAATTTATCTGAGCATTCGGTTTTAGGGCTGCATGATTAATTGAAACAATCACCAACTATTTTGAGAATTGATTGATTGTTTGGAGTTTTTTATTTATTTTTTTAATAAAAAATGTGAATATTTTCTAGTTTCTTTACCCTCTTATGACAGTAAACTGAATATCTTTGGGTTTTGGACATAACAAGACACTTGAAGACGTCAACTTGAGCTTTCGAGAACATTTTTCATCATTTCCTGACGTTTTACGGGCCAAACCACTAATCAATCAATCGAGAAAATAATCGACAGATTAACTGATGATGACAATAATCGTTACTTGCAGCCCTGTTTGGTTTTACAGCGCACTACACATGCCTGAATACATGAACGTCAGTGTAAATTTCAAATGCTGAACCTCATTCCTGGCAAAAACCCCAGTTAACACATGTTGAGCAGCAGATTTAAAACAGTAGTACCTGAGGCCATGAAAACTCCAGATGTGTGCAGATGTGTGCCTGTACAAACACTATGTTCCTGTGCATCTACTGAAAAAGCCTGCATGTACGTACATGTGCTGCAGCTCTTCTCCTCTACTGTAAATCACAACAGTTATTTTAGTTTGTCGCACTGAAGGTGAGCCTCCATCACACCGAGCTTCTTTTTAAAACAACACGAGATCTCCTGCGTAAACCGAACTTCTCCGGAGTGTACGCGGACAGGAACACAACACGCAGCCGAAGACGTCTTGTTTTTAAGATCGTACTACCACAGAAACGCTGCCAGACGATCTGCAGACAGAACAAACAAACATCCACATCAAATGAGGTTTGCTTGGCAGGTTTACAAAGTGCTGAGAGGCTGCAGGGGAGACGAACATCAGAGAGGCTCAGCAGCCACGACACAGCGGAGCGTTTTTCAACCAGCTGAGGCTGATTCAGACTTCACAACGGTTAATCTTTCACAGTAGTGTTTAGTGACGTAATCCAGTCGATTACTCCAAAACGTAATATAATTGGACAGTTCCGCCTGTAAATCGATCCTACACTGGGTCAAAAGGACATTATCTTAGAGTGCTCACGCTGCTTGTTTCCTGCTTTTGTCTGCGTGCAGTGATTACATTGTTTTCACAAAATACACATTTCTGTGCTTTACCATTTAAAATGATCTTGTTTGGTCTAAAACAAACCAAAGATATCCCACCCGCGTGCCTTCTATGCTTACTTATATGTGACAAGATTAGTGGAAATGATCAGTTTTGCATTACAATTTTATGTTCACTGCAAAAAAAACAACAAAAAAAAAACTATTAAAATCATGATGACATGATATTTATTGATGTCTGTATCAGACAAACATGTTTTCTTTCATCTGGAGAACAAGATTTTTAGGTCAGGTCATCTCTGCAGCACTATAGTACCTCATTATAATGCTGCTTTCTCACATTTTTCCTTTATCAAAAAAAAAACTACGATTTGGTTCTGTCATTTGGGATACTGCACTTGGCCATACTGTGATTTTATTGATTAATTGTGCAGCTCTAAGTTAAACCACAGTAATCCAAAAAAGCAAAAAGTTCCAGCTTACACCAGGATTGACTTTTTTTTTTTTTTTTTTTCTTACAAGATTACATTAAGAACAAGAAAAGAGCAAACTATGTGTTCATCAGATTTGCTCTATCCAGTAGTCTCCCATATTTATTCGTCTCCCAGAATTCTCTGAGTTATTTTGGAGACATTTTAGTGTGTCAGTATCTGTAAAAATCCAAACTCAGGTCTCATAATCATATTGGAACTTGACAAAATGAATCGTGCATCATCAGATGAACAACCAGACAAAATGACCAACATATTTAAAATAAAGACAACCAGTAATCTGTGAGAAAAGTATTAGATGTATTTGCACCTGTGGGCTCAGAAACAAAGTACTTCTCTTTCTTTTTTCTTTTCTTTTTTCTTTTTTTTTTCAAATGAAGTAGTGATGACATGTCAGTAAATCACTGTTTTGGTTGTCGTGGTGCTGCGGGAGTTCATGTAGGTGTGACAGGAAGAGATGCAGGAACTGTTTCAGCTGTTTAACTCTCTGTTGAGGCCAGACGCAACAGGCAAAAAAATAGTTTCTTCATGCACCGGTCAGGTTTGAAATTCTGGCATTTTTCTTCCATAAGACGCCTTCTGTCAGACTCGTGGAAAGAAAATGTCAGAAAGAACATTTAGCTGCTCGTTTTACTCCACATGTCTATTTGCATCTGTACATTTATCAGAGGGGTAAAGATACTCACCCACACATATTAATACTGTTTATATAAGACATATGATATCAGGTAGGATGCTGAGGATTTATTAGATATGGTGTCTGAAAACTGGTGAACTAAAATAGAAATGTAATTTTACAATGCACCTCTTTAAAGGCCATTTTGTCTCATATTCTGTAGCAGAAATCTCCACTCAGTGATACACAGTCGCACTTAAAAACACCAAACTTTCCAGATTTATTTCTCTCTGTGTTCTGAAGGTTCTTGCAGAGGGGTTTGTCCTTATAGCATCCATGGCCTGATTTATATAACATTTTATTGAAAAACGTGGCAAAAATGTAATTTTTATGGCTGTTTTTGTTCTGGAAATGGATGCAAATGATCAAATGTTTAATGAGACAATGACTCATTTGCATATGTAAACATAAAATTTCACAAAACTCAAAAAAAAAATTTGTCTTAACGTAGGTAATCAACTGGGGAAGGTTCAAGATGATATGAATTTATTTACCTGCAGTGTTTTGCCTTCACATCAGATTTACGGGTGCAAATCTCTGACCTGCACCAGAGATTTCAGAGTATTTAGAGTATTAGAGTATTTAGAGTATTTCGAGTATGCGTGTGTTGGTTAAAGAGAAGCAGGATGGTCTGAGCTCTTTAGCGGCCCGTCTCTAATGTAACCTCCACACTGTTTATGTTACACAGAGGCCACAGAGACCCTCTGCTTTCAGTTGCCATGACGCCGACCCATAAATCATGTAAAGTCTTATCTAAGCAGCAACATCTGAACAGTGTGCTCAGGCTCTGTGTACGACAATAAACAAAAAACTGAGAATAAGGCAACGATTTAACATCCTAATGGGTCTAAAAAGTTGGACTTGTATTTTAACAGATTTTAAAATTTACCAAACCCCTCCAGCGACTGTAATTAGGCTGCACCTCTGATAAAAGATCAAACGTTCAGTTTCAAAGTAATTGTGATCCACAATAGCCGGAGGTGGTCAAAATTCACTAACAGATAGCAATCTCTGTCTGTGAATGAATACTGTTTGGAAATTATGTAAGAAATTATGTAACTTACATTTTAGAAAATGCAGCAGTGCAGGAAGAGGAGTTTTATTTATTTATTTATTCATTATTTTTTTTTAAACGATATCAACACTTAATTTATTTTTGGAGCTTTTGTGTATTGTGCTCGTATGCCACCACATTTTACCACCCATTCTTGTGGGATGTTTTAGTGCCATAATCTCAGTTTCCTCCTTTTCTCTACATTTAACTCCCTCAAAAACTGTAATGAATGTTTGTTAAATGTTTATTTTTCTATTAGAAATCAATCACCAGGGCCGGATTAACCTGTGAGTCTCCTCATTAATCATCCATTCCTCCCGCTCTCTGTGCATTGTGTATGTACCCTGCCATCTTTAAGTGCTCTTTATGTACAGTGCACACAGCGGACGACACATGGCAGCTTCACTGTGAGACCCAGAAACCAAACAGTGCTCTAATTTCTAGAGCACAGCCTGCCCGTAGGTTTGCTGTGTATCAGGTAGTTTGTGGAAAATTAATTAAACATTAAAGTATTTAAGAATGTTAAACACATTAGCACTGTCTCAAGCTTCTGTAAGGTGAGCAATGACCAAAAATCAACATATTAACCTGAAGAATAAAGACTCTTTCTGTCACTTTCACTATAATGACCCTTGATTGATGCAAAGTGGACGATTACACACAGAGCTGTGAGTAAAGGTCAGTCTGACAACATCTGTTGTTGTTCTTGAGTGTCAGCTGATAATCTTCCTCCAAAGCAACATGCAAACAAAGCCCTGAAGCTTTTTAACATGATTATCCGATTAATGACTCTGATCAGAGCGTGATTACCTGGAAGTTTCCCACCATGATGAGGCCAGCGGCGCAGATCCATCCGGTGGAGAGGCCGGCCGTGTTGAGGACACAGTTCTGGTGCTTCTCATCACGTGAGCGTAACGCAGCAGACCGATCAGCATCACTGTGGAAGAAGAGAAGGAAAAGAAACGTTGGCTCCGGCACTGTGCCCACACTACAAACCGTATTTCAGATGTTTATGATTTCAATATTTTCCTGCCTTCTGCTCTTGCTAAATGACACAGAAAAACACTCCCAGACCTCTACACCCAGAATCAAAAACACATCCAGATTCTTGAGTTTTGAAAGTTCATATCTTTGTTTATTTAAAAGTGATCTTTAACAGGCGGAGAAATAAACGTTTGCAGCCTGGTACAAAAACAGGTTTGGTCTCTGTAGCTAATTTCCCCGTTCATCACAAATATAACTCACCCTTTTAAATTGTATTGAGGCTTAAAGTTATGTATTAAGGGCGTGCTGTCCTTGAGTGACAGGTGGGTGCTATCATGGATTCCTAGCTGCTAGGTTACTGCTACATTCGGCCGCCTCAGTTTCACCTCAGCTCATAGTGGAGGACTCCTTCCCGCTTGTTATTTTCAAGTTACAACGTTTTACTCGTCTTGCACTCCTGCAGGAGGAGTGCAAGACAAGCACTCCTGCAGGAGGAGTGCAAGACAAGCACTCCTGCAGGAGGAAACAACTTGCTTCAACCATTAACTGTATATTAATTAGGATTTCAGCCTATTTCATTTGGACCGCTATACTCATTTTTGCACATGCATTTGCTCCATAATGCTCCTTTGAGTGCGTTTGTGTTTAGGTACGTGAATGGATCTTGTGTATTCTGTATTATTATTGTGCAACCTTATAAAATAAAACTGAAATAACAAATTTAACAGCTTAACTGGAGAGACCTTTACTCTCCTTTTAATGTGAAGACGTTACAGCATCAAAGGAACAGCGAGATCCCAGCGCAGCATCTCAAACACGAATCCGTGACGCTGCAGATCTCCGTGTGAGCAGATTCCTCCTGAATGTTTATTAAACTGTCCCATCAAAGCTTCACAGCAGTTTCACTCCGCTCTCCTTCATGTCCGTCTGATGCTCACGCCGCTCACATCTGGTGCTCATCACGCCACAGACTGCGGAGAGCAGCGACTGTTTGGATGTTCATATTGTTAGTCCAGCAGCGAGCACAGTGGTCAGTTTTTGATGGTCGGGTGTACGCGGAGATAAGACTCGATGTTTTGGGTTCCTGGTTATCTGTGCGTTTCACTGGCCGCCGCACAGCGAGGGATCGACCGTCTGATCTCCACTCACACCACACCTTCGAGTTAAACAAACCGCCTCTCAAACATAAACTGAGTATTGTTTTTGAGAACACAATAAAAAAAGGGAAAAGCTTTTTGATGTTGGGGAAGTTTCCAGAGTGTGAGCTCGCACACGCCAGCAGAGTCACAGCGGTCGTCAATACATGAACTAATAGAAAACTATTCACCAACTGTTTTGATAATCAATTAAAGTAGGGCTGAGACGATAATGATGTCATGTGATCATTACCATCATCACCGTAAATTTTATTTTAAAGGGTCGATCACATGTTGAGATCAGTGCATGGATGCATTATTACACCTATGGTCTTGGGATTGCTAGTGGGCAGCTGACAACAACAACTATTTTCAACATAGAAAAAAAGGATAAACAATCACAGAAGCTTCTGGAAGCTGATGTTGTAAAGGTACAACGCTAACATCAGCATTAGCTTAATGTTAGCTCACTGTGGGGATAACTAACCACTTTTCCAGCAGTTGGGAAACACCAGACGAGACTTTTCTTGGTGTTGAGAGCTGCAGCATTTAGTAACTAACACACTGTGACCTGAACTGTACATTTACTGCCACACTGACAACTCTGTGCTAAGTTTATGTTTCTGCTCCGCTAGCGGCAGCGTCAGTCTGCTGCTTACAGTCCTTCTCTTGCACACTCCCCTGTTCCTTGCATATGACACTATGCTTCAATAAAGTTCAATAAAATGTAATTATTAAGGCAGTCGCAGTAAACAGACTCCAAAACCCATGCCTTCACAGCCCTAGATTAAAGTTTCAGTCAATAACTGTGAAAAAATAACTATAATAGTAACTTTAACAGTGAGCACACACACTGAAGAGCGATAATGTTCTATAAACAGTGGTACCAAGATTATGCTGCAGGCTTCGGCTGCGTCTGCAGCTTCGTAAAATGGATATTGATGACCTGCTACTGCTGCACGTTGCATAAAGACGAGACACTCTGTTGCAAGAGTTGTCGTCTGTTGAAGATAAATTTTATTCATACTTTGATGAGTCAACATCACTTTGATGGTGTCCTGGTGATTGTCAAAGAGGACATCAGTAAGGAGTTTTGAGTTAGGCTCAAAACTCAAAAATCTATTGAAATAAATTGCCTTGAAGTTTTGCCTTTTCCAACTTTTTTATTTTCATAGTTTGACCATCTTAAGTTGGCAGGTTCGCATGCTAACATTAATTAGCACTAAACACAAAGTACAGCCAAAGTATTGGACAGATTTCTACTTTTACCTGACGATGAAAAGTCAGATTATTGTTGGTCACGAAGAGGGAGGACATGCAATCCATCCAATAGCTGTTGAGATATTTCAATCTGGACCAAAATGGTAAACCTTCAGGCTGCTGACGTGGCTAAAATACTAAACACTTCCTGGTTTCAGCCTCTCAAACGTGAGGATTTGCTGCTTCTCCTTGTCACATATAATGGTAAACTGAATATATTTTGGTTTTAGACTGTTGGATGGACAAAATAATCAAACTGGAGACATATTTTAAGTTCTAAAATATTGTAACAGGCTTTTTTTGTTACAATTTTCAGGCTCTTTAAGAAAAATGGTATTGAAATGAATTGTTAGTTGCAGGTCTAGTTTTATTTTAACCAAACTTGACTTTCTCCTTTACTGTCTGCCTGACCTTTGACCTTTGTGGGTTACCAGCAGGAGTTGATGATATCACCGTCTGTCCTCGCCACACGGCTTGTTTACGCTGCTGTACACCGTTCAAAAATGTAAAACATTTGGACAGATTGCTGATAGTGTGGACAAACAACACAAGTCTGCCAAAGTACTTCCCAAGAGTGACTAATGAGGTGTAAACTCTGAGCTGACAGAAATGAAAAAATACTTAAAGCAAAAATGAGATTATGCAATATTATTTTGTCAGTTTTAGGCACAGTTTTAATACTAATCTTGGCTTTTGTTGGCTCTGTGAAGTCATTAAGTGTGGTTCAGTGGGTGGTAACATCCAAGCTGTGAGATCTACAGCAGACGCAGACAAAAAAAAAAACAACCCTCAGTTGAGACAGGTTAATGGGCTCATTAAACGTCTCCAGATTCCAACATTTTCTCAGAAAAACTCAGAAGAAGCAGGTGTGTCCTGGTGAGGGGTCACATCAACGAGATTCAGTTTTGAAAAAGTTCAATACTCAACTTCAGTCAGGACGCTCACATCAAGGTTTAATGATTTATTACAACTCAGTGTAATATGTGTTTGAGTGTGACAGTGTGTTTGTGAGATACTCCAACATGAGTCTGTCTCTGACCTCACAAACACCCAACAGAACCAGAGATACGACACAACGACTGAACATTAACTCAGACAGAGAAGCTGAAACAATCACTGAGCAAGAAAAGAACTCCACGTCTGTTTTTAAGGAACGCCTGGTGATTGTCTGAGAAAGACTGAGATCACGTAGGATTAGCAGGTATATTAAACATGTGACTGTAAAATGACGTCCATGTGTGTCTGAACTGCTAAAGCTCGGTTACACCGACAATTACGGTTTAACTATGTTTAGGGCCTAAAATTAAAGAAATTTAAACGTCTCTTTAGTTTTGGCTCTAAACTGAGATTTAATTTAAATTTTCTTGCACCAAAACTTTCAACAATTTATCTTTACACCAATACATGAGGAGGATTAACTTTTAAAATAGCTGATTTTCTGAGATGGTTTGAGAAAAATAATCACGTTCCTTGAAGAAAGTTAAGGTCTCAGACTCAACCCACCTGAGTTTTATTATGTGTCTCTTTTTTCTCTTTAGTTCATAATTCTGCAGACAAAAGAGACAAAACTCACGCTTCTGTGCTGACCCATCATGAGGAGGCTCACTAGGCTAACAAAAGTTTTAGGTAGCAAGAAAACAAATATTTGTTTTTGTTTGCTTTGTTTACTTTTTAAGTAGCTAGCAAAACATTAAAAAAAGTTTAGATTTTTTACTTTTTAGACTAGCGAGTAAAAATATAACATTTTGTTAACTTTTTAGCTCACAATCAATATCTTTTTGTTAATTTTTTAGCTAGCTAGCAAACAATGTAACTTTTGGTTAATTAATACAGAGCAGCTGAAAATGAACAGGTTTTCCTCTCTTTTATAGTTACTACGTCCTGACAGAACTCTAATTTATTTTCATTTATTAATTCATTAATCTATTTATTTATTCAAATTTAGTCAGGCAAAAATATCTATATTGATTAAACTCAATTTAATTTAGTTTACATCAACAAACTTGGATTTACTAAACTGAGAGCAGTTTTTAATTGTGCTTTAATTGACCTCTGATTAATTTTAAATCTGGATTTAGTCATTTTAAACCTAGTTTAAATTAGATTAGACGATAACTAATCTTAGATTAAATTAATCTTGTTGGTGCAGCCCAGTCTAAGAGGTTAAGAGCATCCATAATTTTAAGGATTCAAAGGTTTTATTATCATATGCAGAAGTTATCAGGGCAATGAAAATTTTGCAGTGTTACAAAGACACCAGCTACTCGTAAGTAAAACTTCTAGACTCGACTAGTTGGAACAACATGCAGTATGAAACAGAATAAAACAATAGAAAAGTCTGTGCAAAAAGACAAACAAGGTGCACATCACTATTGCTAACTGTATGAGAGAACACAGCCGTGCTCTGCACAATGTCAAACTGTTTTTGGTATGAAAGTCAGCCTCCGAGTTTAAATATCTACAGTAGTAGAGTTTAAATTCTCAGGCCCCTTACAAAGTTTTACAAAGTAAATAGAGAGAAAAAAAATCAATGTACACCACAGTGCACAACACTGGGCGATGAACTCAGACAAAACAACCTAAAATAGACGGTTTAAGGTTGTAGAATATAGTAGTTGGCCTCATGGTCGGAGGCTGAATACTCATGAGACATAAAAATGTACCATTCATGGCATCGGGTACATTTTCCCGTGGTGAGGCGGGACCTGGCAGTGCAGTCTGGGGAACAGAGACTTGGCTGGAGCCACTACAGCTGAGAAAACAAGCCTGTGAGTGCACAGAGCCTCGTTCAACCAAGAGCTGCATGATGGGTAAATGTGTGTGAGGGTAAAACACACACGCACACACACACACACACACACACACACTACAGCTACATATTCTCTGTACACGTTTTCTGAATACTGCTGTATTGATACTCACCCATGAAGGATCCGGTGCTGCATACGAGGCTGAAAAAGCAGCTTTCAGGTGGGAGAGTTCCACATTTACTGCAATAAAAACAGAGAAAAGAGGAGGTGGGGGTTAGTCCAGGCTGGCCTCAGGCTCAGTGGGCTGAAGTGAAGCGCAGGTTCAGTCAAGTTCTTGCAGAGTTCAAATCCGTTCAGTGACCTGCAGGTCCCCTCTCTTTATCTTTGGTCCTGTCCTTTTTACTGCGCTGCACTCTCGGCGGAAATTCCTCAAAAATGGTCATGAAGAAGAAGCACGGTCTTAAATGTGATCTTTTACTCTGTGGCATCAAAGTGATAGTTCAGATTTTTTGTACATTTGGTGTTCTATGAGGTACAATTATACAATTTACAGCGTTAATTCTCTTTTATATCCAAGAAAAATCAGTATTGTTACTGAAATATCCCGAACTGAATCGATATCGAATTGAATCAAATCGTGAATCGAATCGAATCAGGAAATCTCTCAAGTGCCAGTCCACATTCACGCTCACAGCCAATCAGAGCACGTTAGTAGTAACCAATCACAGCACAGTAGGGCGGATTGTGGCAGACCAGCCTTGGGGAAAAAAACAGCATGTGTAGGAAGCTAAGCAATGTACTTCTGTGGACAGTACATTATTTTAGCAACATAAAAAAAACAATAACAGTTTAAGAGTACACTATATTTCAAATATTTTCACCACTTAACTTTGCTGTCAGACAGACTTTTCTAACGGGAAACCATCGTTATTGTCAGTCAAACATCTGACAGAGTTGCTGGTCTACCGCTGCCTCGAAACTAACAGATCGAGGCAGCAGTCGACCAACAACTCCTGAGTTCTGCAAAGTAAAATGTCAGAAAAGGCTGTTTGACAGCAAGGTAAAGTGGTGAAAATATTCTAAATTTAGCGCACACTTAAACCGATGTTGATTTTTTTAGGTGGCAAATCATTTTTCTGCTGACCCTGTCCACAGCAGTACATTAACCTCCTGCTGCTTCTCCACACTGGGGTTAGGTCTGTACCTCATATAACTCTGCTTCAAAAACTCTGAACTCTTTTTAAAAGCATGCCAGCATTTTCCCTCAGAAAACAGCACAGCAGAGAATTGATTGTCTATAAGTGGAAAGCAACAGTCTTACTGAGAGGTCAAGGACAGAATGACACTGAGATCTTTATCTATCGATCTAAAGCACCATGAAAAATGTCCTGAAACTAGAACAAGAGGCGTCTTCAGCAGGATGAATCTTCAGCAACATAAAGTTCATCCTTCCTGGTGTCATTGTATGCGGTGAAAAAAAACTTTCCGTGTTTACATTTCACGACTCAGTGTGGCGACTTTTCAAAGAGCGGTGAAGGAACCACGACACACAACAAAAGCTCGTCTTCCTGTCGAGGTGAGGAGGTCGACCCCCCCCCACCTTCAGTCGGGCAAGTGTGGACTCATCTCACAACAAACTCTGCACTGCAGCTGCTCACCGACAACTCAGAGCCACTTACACAAAGACTCATCAACTAGAGAAAACACGCTCTAAATATGTTTTTCTTTGCAAACCCACATTGCTGCTGCGCCTGCATCTGCGAGACTGTTGCAAGCTTTGGTTGATGCTGGACATGGCTGCATGGATTCTCAAGTCACGACTCAGTCGATGCATGACTTTTGGTGATGATTGATTAAAGTGGACGTGATTTATTATAAAAAAAAGAATCTACATTTACAGACATTTCACAATCCAGACTTTCACAAAAATCAGCCAAGAAATTGAAAGTTCAAACTGACATGTTCAATTGCGCGGCTTCAGATTAACTCACAATATCAGTAATTGGACGGATAAATCCGAGTCTTATATTTCACTTTTTGTCCAGTGCACATTAATCACAGGCTGGAGCTGTGCGCCAAGTGCAACACAATGTGCTCTGACCTCTTCTTGTTTTTGTATTTGTCGTCTGTTTTCAGCGTTTCAGTGAAGAAGAATTTTTTAAAAAGAGCAACAATAAAGCTGCTTTTTATTGTCTGAAAAAACAAAACCAGACCGAGCAGAGCAAATAAAACTGACTGGGGGAAACCGCAGACCGCAGCAGGACAAGCTGCTGTTTCACATCATTCGATATCTGCGGTCACGTCATGCGTACAATATGTGTTCTGTTGTGCTTGAATGATATTTTTCTCGTTGTGAGGCTGGAAAGAGGATCCTTAGTTCAGTGTGGTCTGAAGAAACCACATGGATGGCAGCGACTCAATATCAGCCGTGTGCTGTTGTTTGGTTCATTGAAGGTCACATGTAGGAACCAGACAACTATGACTGGTTCACGGGTAAACACACGGCAGCAGTTTTACAAAAAGAGTAAAATACTCCTGGTAGGACTGCACCCTGACATACCTGCCAACCCTGTTTTCCAGAAGACTCCCGTTTTTCATTGGCTCTCCTTTTTTCCTCCTGGGATCACAATTGTCTTGGATTTCTCCAGATTTATGACAAAATTTCACACCTCTCACAACTGTTTCTGGCTAAATACAGTGTGTGTATAAGTCCTATATGACTCCAAAAGTCTACTGTTTCCACCCAGACAACAATATAGCTACACCAAACCAGACCTCCCAGAGAGAACAATTCCCGTTTTTTGTTTTAAAGAAACAGGAGATGCATTTTAAATCTGTCACATCAATTTTGTTTTAGGGGATAAAATATAAATGAATGAAAAAACTTATGAATAAAATTATTTAACAGAAAAATGCTGTTTTTATTTTCATTTGGTAAAACTCACCAAAATGCAGGAAACGGAAAAGTCCCTGAAACTCACAAACATCTACTCCCTCTACAAGATTATTAATGATTTCTTACTTCTCATAAACAGACACTCACTCGTTTGGCAAACATTCTGCATTAATTTGAACTCTTAATTAACACAAAACAGGCAAACAATAAGACAAGTTATGGACTGAAAAGCAACAAGAGGACATACGACTGTAGCTTTGTTGTTGGAGAAATCCCTTATTTCAGCTCAGCATGTTTCCTTAATCTCGGGTGACTTATCATGACCATTTTCTGATTTATCAAAGTAAATGTATTATAGTGTCATAAACGTGTTAACTAATTCTTGAACTAACATAGTTGACCGTGAAAATATTTAGTTTGGGGGCAGCCCTGACTCCCGAAATACCTGCAGAGGTGGGTTCACTGACCTGATGAGTGGTATGTTGTCCAGGGTGCAGCACAGAACAGGACCCCTCTGTAATGGAAGGGCTCGTCACATGAAGCATTATAAAGCCTGTAAACACACACACACGGACATTCAGGCACCTCAGTCTGCAGATATAAGAAATTTCAGTAAAAGACTAAAAGTTCTGCTGCATTTTTAAACTCAAACTTGTTCAAAAACTCATTTTGGACCCAGCTGGAATCACTGAAACTCATCTTAAAGTAGCTCAAAGTTTAAAAAGATAATAATAATCTCCATTTCAGGTCAAACTTTTACTTTTTCCCCCTAAGAGCCATTTCAAAGGTGCATAATAAATCTAAAGTAAGCAAATGTGTTCAAACTCTGTTAATGGTTGAGCATCGACCCTCACATTTGGAGGATCACGTCTCAGGCTCTACGCAAACAACAGTAGAAAATTAACCTAAAATATTTGTGGTGAAATGTCTCTTAATTAATAGTTAAATTCATTAGCTGCATGTGTTGCTTCAATTGTAAAACTGTTAGATCTGTCAGGGTTTTAACCTTTAACCTGGATAAAGTATAACAGTCCCCACACAGGACGACAGCGTACTGACGTCAACAAAACAAAAACCTGAGACTTTCTGATTAATATGGAGATGGAAACGGATATGAAATGAACATTTTGAATCCAATGCACAAAATTATAAAGGCACTACTGAAAAGATAAACACAGTGTATAATATACTATCTATTGAACATAGCCAAGGTGAGATTTAGGGGTGTAACGGTACACAAACATTATGGTTAAACTGAGCAATATGTTAAACGTGGGGTGAGTCATTTAGGAGGAAGACAGAAAGACAGATAACACAACAGCCAAACAAACACACTCCCCCCTTCAGTGCTCCTTCAGAAGCTCCGCCCCTCAAAGTTGTGAATGCACATCACCAAGGAAACAACAGTAACAACTGAGCAATATGGCGGAATCAAGCACATCTGCAGCCCAAAGGTATCGGTAGCCTCAGTAAGAGAAAGTAATATTTTATTGCTATGAAAATACAATTATGAAGAAGACAGACAGCTGCTGAGAGTCGGGGAGGTTTGGGGGAGAGAGCCGGGGACAGACCTGACCTACGGCTTCAAGTCATTATGTGGACTGCAGTACTCATTTTTCCATGTGCAATTGCACCCATTTAAAAAAAGGTTTCTGGCAATCACAACTATGTGTCTTTGAGCCACTGAGTACTAGCCAATCACAGCACAGTAGGGGGGGACAAGGCCGGACAGTCTTGGGGGGAAAATTTGAGCAGATGCATCGCCAAAACGGTAAAACAGGCAAAATTTCTGTTCCACTTGTGCGAGTAGTAGATATAAATAGACGATATTGACAGTTTGGGTCTCGGGGCGTGCCAATCATTTCGACTTCTGTCCAAGATGGTTCGGACCATTAAAACTCTAGTTAGGTTAGAGTTACCTCCGATGGCTCTGGTGACGGAGGTGGGCATCAACTGAGATAAAACTCCTGATTTTACTCTGACACCGGAAATTTTTGTGCCAGAGTGAAATAGTGAAATGTTGTTTGTTGTAAGGCAAGAAAGACCTCCTGCTGATTCTGCATCATAGTGTGTATTTTTCGGAGCAATGGGCATCAGAAAAAAATGCTTGTTAAGGGACATTTTTTGGGATTTCCAGAACACCTTCTTCACACAGGTTCTCCCTGCAGGTGTTTTGCAGGCATCGACTGATACGTTTCTGCTGATAAAGTTTTTGAAAACATTTGGACTGCTATTAATGTGGCATATACTGTATATGTTTCCTGTACCAGCTGGGAAGGTACTTTTATTAACAAAACTGGCGATTTTAATCCACGTTTATGTTTCATGTGCCACAGAAGTCACTCAGTATCAGAGATGAATCCAGCTGCAGCCCTCACACAGCTTGAATTCCTCCTTTTTCCATCTGAACCTGAATCTGTTTGCATTCCTCGTTTTTGCTGAAACTCCCTTCTTACTCATATATAAACTCTTTCTTTACACATTTTTCCCCCTCGTGTCAGCAACTGCACCGCCTTATTTCCTTAATGTCCACTCCCCATCTTCACCTCTCCATTCTTTCTCCGTCTCACGCCTCTCTATGTTTGAATTAAGACTGACAGTCTTGCCAGGAAGTGGGGAGCGGTGGTGGAGGCCTCGCTGATGGAGGTTGAGGAAAGATTCCTCGTTGCAGAATAAGCCCACCGTGAACGAGCCGTTCCTGAATCGGTGCCACAAAAACACGCCAGCTGAGAAAGTGTTTAGTGTGTTTTTCCCTCCACGTTCTCCACAGTTTTCACAATGGGCATCTGCGAGCAATTACTCACAATCAGTGGCTGAGTTTTTGCAGTTTTGTGGCACATTAACAGTACCTCCACGCTAGTTTTTCTTTCTGATTGGCTCTCCGTCCAGAAACTGAGCTTTTCTTCGGCTTAAATCAAAACAAAACGCTGGCTGCCCGATGAAGAGGAAAACCTTTTGGAAAACAATGATTTAAATCGCTGTTTGATGCTCGATCTGACCACAGAAACATATTTAAATCTTAAAAGTTTGCTCACTAAAACAAATGACAAGAGTCTAACCAGCTAAGACTCGGCAGAGTAAACAGGCTGTCTTCTCTTTACCAGATACCAGCTGGGATGTGCTGTAGGAGTCTGAAATTCATCTGACTTAGTGAGGACATATTCTGGCAATAAAACAAACTACAAGATTAAAGAGATCGTTCGGGGGAGGATGTTCCAACAAAGGCTGATGAATAAGTCTGCGCTTAAGGGAAAAAGCCTGGCTTGAATTAACTTTAATTAACGTCCACTCCACTGAGACGATTTAGCCTGGTCTGGTCAACGCTAACTCAAGCCAGGCTAAAACAAGCTGCAGTGTGAGCGCGCACGGAGAACAGAAACGGTCCAGAACAGCTGATTGTCAAAAAGAGGATAAGATGTCACAAAAAGATGAAAAAACAAGAGAGATTTTCTTCTCAGCGGTGAAACACTAGTAGAAACTGCTTTTATTAAGTTAGTCTGCATTGCACCTTGAATTTTATTTATTGTCTCTACTTTCATGTGTAGGACTACAGATGGAAAGTAGCGTTTTGCTAAATCTAGTGCAACCGTGTTTTCATTTCTTGTAAATGATCAGTGTCAGTGCACACTGTCCTTTTATACATCAAATAAACTAATGTAAAGTGAAAAACATGCAGACAAAGTAAATTCCAAGATGATGTGATCCTAACACGCCTTGCTGTGTCCTAATAGCTCACATGTAGAGCGTCCGGCTCTACGACTTTCTTTTTGCAGTAGCATTTACTGGAACTACTTTAGAATCTACAGGAAGTACATGAAACTGCTCACAACAAGGTCCGTGGATTATCTTGATTAACTACATCATGAGTTTTGGAAAGAGACGCTGGTTTTGAATTTTTCAAATGTATTTTTGGTGCTTTGTCGGACACAGTTTGATCACTGAATGCATCATTTTACATGTGATGGCTCAAACAATGAAAGGCTGTGTAGAAGCTGTGAAAAGTCTGACAATTTTACTGAAAATCAGCACATCAGTTTTGATCAGGGAGCCATGTGCAAACAATTACTGAGACACGACAAAACCATTTTCCAAGAGTGTGCATCGAGAACAAAGGAACACAGGTGCACAGAAGAGGGGTGAGTAGACCAAAAAGCTGCAAAAGAACGAGAATGTTTCAGTACTGGACCTTCATCAGGCAAAGTCTGATGAACGTGTGCAGGAGTCCTGCAAGAGTGTGCATCTGCATTTTATGGTTAGGAATGATTATATATGTAAAATTGTTCTAAAGTAAAAACACAGCATCGGTTGGTTAATAAATGTATGTTTTGTGGATTTGTGTGCAAGTATGAGTGTGTGTGCTGTACCAGTTATGCACAGGGCAGACGTGCTGGTTGTACAGGGCCATTGCATATCTGTAAAGTTAGAGAAGAGTCTGTGGTTAAAGAACTGAACAGACAGACATGAAATAAACAAGATGTTGTTTTGATTAGCATGATTTGATAACGTCTGGACATCATCTCGAGTACAACAGCTACACTCCCTGTGAGTAGTCTGCTGTTTAATAGAAAATAAACAAGCTGAACGATGACAAAAGTTCTGTTTCACCCACAGAAATGGAGCATTTGAAAGCACCGTCACATAAAGTGAGATTAATGTCAGTCCAGGCTTTAAAGTACAACATATTTTTCACTAACAAAACACGTGTCGCATGAATTATCAAAGTGTTGCTTTCACTGACTTCGTCATAACATGTAGAAGCCGCTGGCTGTATTTTAACCTGCACGCTGACGCCAGACGAGCTGCTGAAATCTGTTAACTACACAATAACCACGTCCACAAACACAGCCTGGCTGCAGGCCTGAGATCGTTCACTGCACACACAAACACGCTGTGAATCACATTATAGGAGCCTGGCTGAGAATTGTGATCGGGAGACGGACGCAGCAGCAGAGACTTGGTTCTTAGTCGATCCAATATCTCAACAACTATTGGATGGATTTTCATGAAATTTTGCACAAACATCCATGTTTCCCAGAGGATGAATCCTACTGACTTTGGTGAACTTCTGACTTTTCCTTTAGTGCAAGCACCAGCTCAAAGTAGAACTCTTTCGTTTTGTTTTTGCAAATCACTGCATTCTGTTTTTATTTACTTGTTACACAGCGTCCCAAGTTGTAACTATGGCAGCATGTCAAATTATAAAACAGTTTCAACCACTGTAACAAACAGTTCTCTGCAAAACCCCCAAAAACCACATTGTGCCACAGGTAAGAAACCAGATAACAAGCTGCTGACAAACGCTGCTGTGCAAAAACTGAGAATTAGACAGTTGGGAGCGCCTCTATTGATCATTGATAACAAAGAGACAGTCATCATCAGGAGAATTGATTTGCCTTTACTTTAACTGTGACTCCTCACAGTCTGCAGCTCTACAGTTCTGTTTCTGGGTCGTACAAACGTTCAACAGAGCATTCAGAGGCACGAGCAGACAGGTGTCAACGTGTCCCGCCTGCCAGAGAGAATGACGGGGGGTGGGGGGATTACAGACTCGTCTCTGACAGGGAAAGCTTTGGAGACCCGGTGTGAAAAATTCTTGTGCCCACTTTGCGAAGGTGTGAAAGGCTTTTTTACAAAAGGAGACTGTGTCAATGGTCTCACACCGAGGAGAGAAAGGAAGAAGAAGAAGAAGAAGAAGAAGAGAGGCAGGGACACTGTCACACAGTCCAGAGCTCAACTTAAACAATGTTTAGGTGATGCGTTTGAGGAAAGTTGTCAGCAGATGTCTCACTGTATGGGATTAAGTCAGTCCATAACATCTCTCAGTAAAAATAAATGCTGCAAAGACAAAAACATTTTACCCTGGATCTGTAGTTCACAGTTTTTCTGTTAAATTCCCTGAGAATAAATCACCTGAAACAAAAACTATCTCTGTTTTATGATGTGATTTTGTCTTTTCTGTTCGACAGAACAGGAACCTGCTGTAAACCAGTTTTAACTGAGTCAGATTTTATAAAGTAACTTTTAATCTTTTCCTGTATAATAATAATAAATGAAATGAAAAAAATGAGTTGACTATCTGATTCTTGATGTAGACCTACACAATGGTCTGGCTGTTTTTATGATTAAATCATTACTCTAGGGCTGCAATTAATGATTATTTTCACAGTTTATTAATCAGTTGATCATTTTTCAATTAATTGATTAATAGTTGATTGTTTTAAAAACCAAAAAAATGGCGAAAAATGTCAGTCAGTGTTCCCAAAGCCTAAGATGACGTCTGCAAATGTCTTGTTTTACCCACAACTCGAACATATTCACTTTACTGTCAGAGAGGAGAAGAGAAACGTGGACGTCTGGATGGCGCCTCCAGACTGTTTTGAACTGGGGATGTTTTCAAACCTCTCCTGAAGCTTGTATTTTGTCTCCGGTTACGCTCCACCTCCATCCTTGCTCCACCTCTGCTCAGACCCTGACAGATGCCATTTATGATTCCTGCACAACGGCTCTGGAGCACGTCCCTGCCACCTGTCCACTCTCTCTGTGCTCGTTTCCACCGTAAAAGCAGCTGTTGCCGGTCGCCGTAGAGCTACAGATGTGGCCGCTGTGGCAGATGCAGGGACACAAAACACACACTGCACAGACGCGACCGGCCCAGAGGAATGTCAAGGACGACTCGTCTTCTAAAACAATCGCGGAATAAACAGCCGTCTCCCAAAAAAGGAAACTGTTTTACATTCATGAACTTTGTACAGCGAGCGTCAGGTCACTGTGATCACTGCAGGGATAATAGGTAGACTATCTAACCAGGATGATGCATTTAAACAACTGAACTCAGGAGTTTCAACACTTTCTACGACGCTGTTTGTCCACAAATGTTAAGAAAAAACACACGGAAGAAGTTCTTACAAGTTGGCAAATGTTTATTCAGTACTTACACGACCCATATTCCAGTGATGGTGAAGACAGGCAGGCTGACAGGAAGGATCATCCACAGGGACATGATGACCACCTGGAGGTCTCCTCCCCTGCAAACAAAACCAGAAAACACTCTGATCAGACCGTCAGAACCACCAACAACAGTTTACAGTTTACATTCAAGAACAACTATACTGAGTTCTGCAACAACAGTCCTGTACTTGATCAGTTACTTATCAAACTTGTCATAGACTCATTTTAGACTAAAAGAAAGTGATTATTTCCCCTGGGGATCAATAAAGTATTTCTGATTCTACATAGGTTGATTGTTTGGTCTAAAAAATGTCAGTAAATGTTAAAAAATGACTTTCACAACGTCCCAAAGTCCTCTGTGACTTATTGAAATTGATTGTTTTGCTCCAGAACCCACAGATATTCAGTTTACTATCAACTAAGACAAAGAAAAGCAGAACAATTTTAGGAATTTAGGAAAAATAAATGCAGATTGATTTTCTGCTGATTTACTAGTTGATTGATCGATTGATCATTTTCTTGGGCTGCAGCTAACTTCATCATCTGGTACATTTAATGTCAAAGATTAGGACAAATTCACATCTCAGCTTTCCGACTGTAATGACATCTACTGTGATATTACATGTTTAATTATTTTATTGTTTCTTTTAATTTTACAGTTATACATCGATAATTCAAACATTGATTGTCAAGACAACTCAGCAGAAGCACTTTAAGTTAAAAGCAAAAATGTGGATTTATTATTTAATACAGAACATTTTTTTCAAGTCATCATTTTTCTTGATTTTTTTTTCCATGAATATCGTATTGTGACCGTTTTTATCGTGATATTATAACACCTTGAGTTTTTGGTATCATTACATCTCTACAGAACACAAGACATAAAATAAAACCACAGATAAAAACAACAAACTACTATTAATTCCTATTAAAACTGATGAAAATGGCAGGTGCAGGAACCATTCAAACCATTTAAACTGACAAAGTTGTCATATGTCTAATGTCTAATGTCTAATAATGACAAAAGTTTCTTAAGTTTCTCGTTATGTTAACAAAGTTTCTCATTATTTTAATAAATTTCCCATTAACTTCTAAAAAGTTTCTCATTCTTTTGAGATGCTAACTCATTATTTTAACACGTTATTTGAATTTTAGGAAAGTTTCTCAACAGTTTGAGATGTAATTGAGATCTTTTTTTCGTCTCATTGGCGGAGGGGATCTTACATAATAACCTTCATGCAAACACTCATCAGTAAAGTCTATTTAATGGGCAGTCATGTGAAGTTTGTTGGTACCTCTGGTTCGTTCAGTGGAAAAAGCTTCAGGCTCTGCTCCTCATCTCAGGAAAAGTTGCAGAAAGTCGCTGTGAGTCCGAGCTGCTCCTCCTGAGCTGCTGCTGCTGTTGTCTCTGCTCTCATTGTAAAAAAAAAAAACAAAAACAAAAGTGATCGATGCCGATCGATCACATCGGGATCAGGACAGATAATTAACGGCGTGATTTCATGTTTTCATTCAGTTCCTCCTCCGTCTGCAGCAGCCGGGTTGTTTCTGACCTGAAGGTGGAGAGAAGCAGCTGGAGTCAGTCTCTGAAACTCCTCCCATGTCTCACATGTTTCCACCCTGTTAAAAGACACATCTGACAGTTTGTGTTGGTTTAAATCACATTTTTTTTCCCTTCAGTTTTGTCTTTTTATTTCTCATATGGGCTTTTAAACTTGTCTCAGAGTCTCTGGACTTCTGCAAACTTCACAGACTGTTTTGATCCGCGAGGAATCAGCTGGAGGTGTTGGTGTGGTGCTGCTGTTGGTGCTGCTGTTGTTGTTGTTGTGGTGTGTTTTGTGAATCACTGATCATTTTGTTCTCCGTCAAGTTCCTGGAAACAGATTTCACAACCACATGGCAGAGAAAATTACACACAGTGACTCTGGAGATGTAGTCTGATATTTTTTTTTTTATTTTTCTCCAAACTGTCCAAAATCATTTCCAAGAAAGTGGACATATGATGCCTTCAAGTACCTTTTGTAAAGTCCTGTTTTCGGGTTGGCAGTGGAAGCTGGGCCTGTGTGCTGTGTGACTGCAGGACATGAAAACAGGTTGAATCTCACAAGAG
Organism: Lutjanus argentimaculatus; assembly: GCA_034769285.1. Lineage (NCBI taxonomy): Eukaryota > Metazoa > Chordata > Actinopteri > Lutjaniformes > Lutjanidae > Lutjanus > Lutjanus argentimaculatus. Next base: position 2,143,262 of record JAWZSL010000016.1, on the reverse strand, counting down.
GCTGGAAGTAAAAGTACAAATACTTAGTTACTGTACTTAAGTAGAGTTTTCAGGTATCTGTACTTATTTTTCTGACAACTTATCACTTTTAATTCCTACATTTTTACACAAATATCTGTACTTCCACATAACAAGACAAAAATTACAAAACAAGAAGAAAACGACATAAAGAGAGTCATGAGACAAAAACTAGACAAAAACAATGTACCAAGACAAAATGGTATAAAAGATGTAACAAGACAAAAATGATCTAAAAGGCATCACAAGACAAAACCAACGTAAAAGACGTAACAAGATGAAAACAATGAAACAAAACAGAAAAGATGAGGTTCATTTAGCTTTTTACTTTTACTCTGAGAACATGTCAGAGCCTCTATTTTTTCACTTTTACTGCAGTTAAGAAGTTGACAGTTATAAACAGCTGATCAAACAGCTGTTGTCAAATACAAATACAAACATATTTTAATATCTTTCTTGAGTAAATGTAGGATCACTTAGTTGCCTTCTTCCACCACCGCTCATACAGATGTTATTCATTCATGAAATAGCAGAGTGAATACAGGTCATCCATACTAATTAAGGTTCAGTTCCATTCAGGTCAAACAGAGTCAGAGTTCTGCTGTTGGCTCACTGGAAGGCTCTGCTGCACTAAATGGAACAGGCCCTTCATTAGTATCGTTGGTAGTGACATTGGCACTTGTGCTTACTATTTCATATCAACATGGCTGCCATGAAAAAGGTCTGTTGTATTTAAAATGAGCAAGAAGATGTGGAGGGAGACGGTTGTTTCCCACAAAAAAAAAAACAAGTGCAGAAAACAGATTAACAAGAGGAAAATCCCATTATCAGAGCTATTAATGCTCATTAATTGAGTGATGCTCATTTTCCCGACAGCACCTGAAGGCAGCTTCACGTGGGTCCTCGCGTGCCTCGCCGTGCAGAGGTTCACACAGCTGTTTTAAATTAACGTGTTTAAGTCGGAAATAAATGTCGTCTGCGCTGCTGAATCTCCTCCGTTTCACTGAACCGGTGCCAGAAAAAACTCTGAACACTGACGACTGACCGCCACAAGAGGGCGCTGAAGACTTTTACATTATTATCACGACGCCTTCAGGCTGCATCGTCATCCTCTGAAGATGGTGACACTCTGACTTCCTTTAACATTTAAAATGTCATTTGTTCTCATTGGTGAGTTTATTTTAAAAGTAGTAATCCCAAACTAAAAATACTCTGTTACAGTATTTTTGAGCTCCCCCTGAATTTGGACTATGGATACAGATGTTAAAGGAAGTGCACGCCAGGGTTTGGGGGCCTCGACAGCAAAAGCCTGATCCCCTGTGGTCACAAAACTGGACCTGGGAACAGAAAGAGGCAGCTGATCTGATGATCTAACATCCCATTTACACCTGATTTTAAAATGTGATCTTTCTCTGGAAACATTAACCACACTGTTGCACAAATTGTGTTTACATCCATCAAAGATCTTAACACAATGCAAACCAGACTATCTCCAGATGTGGTCAGGCAGATCAGATCACATTCCGATCATCTAAGATCTGAGCTTCAAAAGTCAACAATTAAACCTGTTCTATATATGTAGAGGAAGCGAGTGCAGTGATGCTTTGACAGGTGTAATGTGCTCCTTTTTTCTTAACGCCCATTAAAAGTGTGGCAGCAGATTTCTGAACCAGTCGCAGCAGCAAGCCCGCCACTAAATTCTACATACTGCTCCTTTAAATAACTAAAGCTGTTAGAGAGATGTAGTTGAGTCAAAGCAGCAATATTCAAGAACATACTCAAGTAAAAGTACCTCAAAACAGTTCTTAATTAAATGTACTGCAGTCCTGATCCTGCAGCAGTGATTATTCGTCCCATACTCATGAGATTTTGTTGCAGTGAAACTTCCCTAAAGTGTAAAATATCTCAGAGCAGAGCTGTATATCATGTGGTGGTTTTGTAAAAGGAAACCCCCAGTTGTGACCTGAATCCTCTCTGGTGTATCAGTGAGTTCAAAGCTTCCTCTCAGTGCGTCTGACCGTCCTCAGTGTCCTCTGGTGTCACCCACCCACAGCTGCAAGACTAATGTGCTGAGCAGGCAGAGCTTTGTCCTCCATCGACCCACAGTAACCTCCGTCCCAGCGGTTCATCTCTCAGCCTGGACGTTTTATGGGATGGAGTCGGGGCAGGAGGAGCTGCTTGTTTTAAGACCACAGGAGTCTTAACTGTGTCGACAAGATGAATTCCTGCTCTCTTACTGCACTCTGGGATTTAACTGGTTGTGAAAGTGGAGGACGGTGGTTATCAGGGAGATGGAGTATCTCTCTGTGAAGTTTCAGTGTTGTCCTCCATCAATCTGTCCTTGGCAGAGATGAAGGTCTTCTGCTGCGAAGGACAGGAACAACAAAAGAACCTGCAAAATATCATTATACTATAGAAACACTTGTCTGAAAAAGACGTCGTCTGGATGGAAGCATGTTGTTCAAAACCTGTTTCAGCATTAATGGGGCCTTCACAGATGTGACAGTTACCCATGATGCCATGGGCACTAACACCACTACCAATACCTTACCAATTTTAAGCTCTAAAGACAAGAAAACAATTGAATTAATGGTAGTAATTGTCAACAAAGAATGTTTCCCCTCTGAAACAATGAGCAGAGACATTTTAAAACCAGAGTGGATTTATTGAAACAACATTTCAACATCAAAAGCCCTTGAACTGTTTTTGTTTCTCCCTTTGTTTGCAGTCGACAGTAGAATCCACAGGGGTGAAATCAGCGTGTTTTCTGATGTTTTATAAGAGGAGACGCGATGCATAGACCAACACGAGAGCGCTCACATTGATCCAGGACAGAGAAAATAAACAGAAGCGTGTTTGGCACACAAATGACTCATAATCATTTCAAGTTTAAAAGGTGTTAAAACAAATGGGCTTCTCAGCTCTGAAATTCAGACAGTGTTCTTCTTAAAGCGGTCCAACAGTTTTCTGAGCTGTTCATGAGAAGGACTGAAACATGAGTAAACTTCAGGCTACACTGGCACCAGAGGAGACTCCACACATCACTCCTTGATTCAGTCACACAGTGCGCTAGTTTCATTTACCTGTCATCCAGCTGCAGGTTACATCTTCAAAGGTATTTTTTTGTGATTTCATAGCAAAGTTATATTTTTGTATTTTTTCATTAGTTTTTATTTCATTTTTTCAATACAGTTTAGTTCCAGGGTGGATTTGCTTGTTTCAGTTTACTTTTTATTGTTTAACAGAGTGTCTATATGCAACCGTGTGAGAATAGTCACACTGCAGCTATTTGGCTATTTATAACTGTCCTCACTAGTTTAGCTATAAAGATAGACAAAGATTAGCCACATTGGCTATTTACACCCCAAGTGCACACAGGATTGTTGGCTACAGACATCTGGGTGCTTGTATCTGCCTTGCTAGGCTATAATACACCTGGGTGTAAATAGCCACAAATGACTATTCCTCCTTGGGTGTGAATAGTTATGTTGACTAGTTACACCCCAGGTGCAAGTAGCATCGCTAGCTACGGACACCTGGGTGCCTGTCTCTGTCATGCTAGGCTATAATACATCCAAGTGTAAATAGCTACACTGACCATTCCTCCCTGATTGCAAATAGTAATACCATATACTTCAGTAAAATGTTTTTAGTTTTAGTGAACAATAATAACTTTGCTCCACAGATGCTAATTTCTGCCTGGAATGATAAAATGTACGTTAACTCTGCAGCGGCCTGCAAAGTCTGTGGAAATGTTGGATTTAAATGTTGGGCAGAGAGACGACATCTATGGAATCATGAAAACACTTTTTAAGATCCAACATGTTACTGAATAACACGTAGAATATAGTGCTTTGACTTTTCCTACGGAGCCTGTGTAGAAAATGACCAAATCACAGAGTGATGTAAAGAAAGTCACAGGACACGTAATGTCAGAGCTGGAAAACTAGAAACAGTCTAATTGAAAGCATATCATGGACTAGCGTCTGATGTAAACCTCAGCTCCTCCACAACAAAAAACACAGTAATAGTGGTTAAAAATGAGAACAGAGCATTTTACTTCATGTGTTCAAGTCAACCCCCCCCCCCCCCAGTGTACATTTATAAGCTGCTATGACACAGTTCTGATCCATAATGTGCAGTGGTTTTACCTAAAAAGGGCAAAAAACAGGACGTGAAGTAAACAGGACGGTATGAAATTACACCACATGTATCACAAATGAACACACAACTACCTAGATCCTCCTTTAACATGAAGTATTAATGGCTTTAAGAGTTTACATTTCGTTATCCTCCATCTCTTTACATTTAAGAGGCAAAAATGGCGTCAGTTTGTCTGCAGATGTGAGGAATGAAGAAACAAACATGACATTTGGATGGAAAGAGGAACAAAATGAAGCACAGCTAGTTACTGATCCTAACAAAAATACTCTACACATCTACCAGGTTCACTTCATATCTGCTGGAGAATGTTATATATTAAGAAAATAAATAGATTCTTATTATTTACAATGGACACATCATCATCTCTTCCTTCTTTGCAGCTCACTGAGCGCAGCACCAACCATCACAGCAGCCCCGTTACTTCCTGTTTAACTTCATCACGTCAGAATGAGCACCGCAGACGATGCGAAGTTAATGCAGAAGCATCGCTTTGTTTTTACAGCCCGCACAAAGTAAATCAGATTACCAAATCTCGTGCTGCTGGACCCCATGGATCTACAACTGATCTGTATTACAGCACACAAGGAAAAGAGTTCAACACCGACGGGACAAAGGAGCAACAACGCTGCGTACAAGCAGCAAAAATTAAATAAAAGGACAACAAACTGAAGTTCCAGAGGCCCGACGTGTGACGATGTGTATGCATAAAAAAATCCTGGACACCTTTTTTCCACACATTAACTGGTATTTGCAAAAGAAGACATATAGAGCCTGTTTACACCTGATATTAAAGGATCGGTGTGTAGAATTTAGCGTCATCTAGCAGTGCAGCGGTTGCAGACTGCAAGCCAACAATGTATACTTGCGCAAGGCTGTATCGAGAGCGTTTGGTTTGTCTGTTTCAGGCTACTGTAGTTAACAAAAACACAATAATCTTATTTTCAGGTGATCATACAGTAATGAAAACTAAATCTGTGAAAATCTGTCACAGTGGTCCTTTAAAATGTGTCTTTGGTGATCCGATCACAAGTGGACAATGGAGATGTACCGTTTAGTTCCAATGAGATTCCAGTATCTGAATTTAGATATCTGCCAATAACGGCACTCTGATTTTCTTTATTATTATTGTTATTATTGTTATTGGTACTATCAGCGTTACATGCGGCTGAAACTGAACTTAAGTTTAGTGGTGAAATTTTTTTTTATAATCTGGAAAGCTTGTTTAACTTGTGTAATGTAACCGTTTGTAGCCTCTACTTATTCTACTGTTTATTACAACCTGTACAACCAACTTCTAACTAACTATGCTTTGTAAAGCCTTTGCTTTTGTTTATTTGTATCTTTGTTTTTTGCTTCAAATTTGCGTGACAACTAGATGGAAAAAATCTAAATATTTAACACTACAATAAAGAGATTCTCCACATAATTTAAGAGAATTTTGTGTTAACTGGATCTTTAATTTTGTATGTAAAAAACATTCTTATTCACACTGGAGGCATTTTCATTTGCATTTCATTGTTCTTTTTTATTATCCTCAAGGTCTCTGATATTTAATAATGACTGAGTGACTAATTACATAATTAGTCCTCCATTATGAGGTTGGAGAACCTCCCTGATAAGACAAAAATCAGTGAAGCGTTGCCTCTTTTCTTCTCTTTTATGGGTTTAAAGTCTTGTGAACTGGTGATTTGGGGGCGTGTCTTTATCTCTACATCTTTATGGCTCACTGTGGGAGTGGAGGTTTATCTAACATACAGTATTTCTGTCGTTGTGCACACACAGTTTTGAACATCTAGCTGTTGGTTTACATGTCTGGCACCACCACCAGTCACGATGGGGAAATGCAGACTGGGTTTTCACTGTCTAACGCTGTGTCTCACGTGAAGTGAAGAAGGCAAAATGTGCACAGAGTGTAAACATCTTTACAAAAGAACAGACAGGACGGGGACAGGAGGACTTCAGCTCTACGTGTTACATAGCACACTTCCTAGAAGTGATTTTCTCTGGGACGGCTGTCAGCTGAAGAATGTGTTCAGATCTTATCATCCAACAAAAGAGCTCATGTGGTGAGAGCAGAGAGGAGAGGACGTGTCAAAATGAGCATCAGTGCTTCAGAGCTACATATTTTAAAACCTGTGTGTGTAATGACGCTAAAATTAAACATAAGAAAACACCCTTCTTTCATTCAGTGCATTGTGAAGTCTTTGTTCCCTTTTTGTTATCCTAAATATTCTATCCTGAAGGTCACAGTTGTGGTTCGGGCTAAAACAGACAATATTTTAAAGGAATAGTTCAACATTTTGGGTCATACACTTGTACTTTCTTTCTGAAAGTGAGATGAGAAGGGCCGCAAAAACTTAAAGTACAGTCGCAGCAGAGTATCAGGAGTCAGATTTCAAAGGTAACGCTGCAGGTATGAGGTTGATTGGTACCTGAAACCGGTTGTACAGACTTAAATCTGCAGGAGGGACAATTATATGAAGCCTTGGCATCATCAAACAGTAGTGAAAGCATTAGCTGGTGCTAATTTGGTTAAACCAAACTAGCTTTGACTAGAAACTAAGATTGCAAGCGGTGTTACTTTACAACTCACCTGTGAACATCAGCCACAGGTGTCAGGGTCAGTGTGGGGCGTGTTTGATACACCTGCAACTAGGGGGGCTGAACGATTCTGAAGAAATATCTAATTGCAATTATTCTGACTGATACTGTCATTATGATATGATCATTTTTCTCATTTTCATGGAAAAAAAACACGTTAAAAGATTTTTTTTTTTTTTCAGGGATGTTTTCTGAAGTCAAGAGAGCAACGTGTTGGCCAGGACACCTCTGCAGCACCACAATATTTAATTTAAAATGATATTTTGACACTCATTTCACCTTTAACAGATATTGCGCATCCTGTGATTTGAAAATTGCAGTAGATCATATTGCAGTTTTGATAAGAGTTTGATTAATTGTTCAGCGCTTCAGCAACTTGAAACTTAATCATGAACCAACCCTCTAAGCATTCGTTTTGTTGAATGTGAGGGGAAGATCTAAAGATCTAAAGTAAGCCATCTGACATTAATGAGCATCACAGAAGAATATCTTTTCTGACTCTGTCCTAAGTGCGAAAAAAAGCAGACCTACCAGCACCTCTAAAGCTCCTAAATGACATGTTGCATCATGTTTGCTTCATCTGTTCATAAACAGAAATGTTAACGATTTGTTGTTTTAGAGGGAGTTACAGCCTAGAGCTATTTCTATCCTCAAAGTCTTGTTATCACAGTAAGGTTGCCACGTTTGGGAGAACAGACAAGAAAAACCTGTGCAGTCTCTGTATCTGGCAACTCCTGCCCCGGCTTATAAACCGCTAAGAAGCGCTGGGTGGATGGATAAAGTGTTGCTTGTCAAGAAGTAGGTTGCTAACTGGTGAGATGTTTCACCCTGCTTCAACAGTTTATGCTAAGCTAAACACCTCCAGCTTAATTCTTATTAAAGTAGGCTTGGGAGGTATAAAGGTATCATGGTATTCCAGGGTACTGAGAAATCCTGAGGGCAGGATTTTTAACACAGACGCTCCTCTTTCTATTTAACTGACATGGAGAGGGTGTATTGAGGTGATACATTGTAGTGTGCAGCACACGCCACAAGGGGTCAGTCTCTCTACTGGTAAACAAGGTAACTAAAGCTGAGAAGTATGGCTCCGGTGGATAAAGTTAAAGGAGTTAGTAGTAAATAAATAAGAAAAGTGCTACTGTTTGGGAGTATTTTGGATTTAGTCCCAATTATAAAGGTAAGCTAGCAAACACCGCAGACCACTGATTGGTCGCAGGAGTGTAGTGTGTTTAGTGTGAAACTTTAGCGAGCATAAAAGAGGGTGAGTTGCAGAATAATTACTGTCAACGCTGAAGCAGAGGAAAAGGTGAGCAGTGGAGCTGTCGGTCTGGCAGTAAATGTACAGTTCAGGTTTGAGTTCATCAGTGAATAAATCCTCTACAGTACTACAGTAGAGTTGAACTGTTTAACATAAGTTTTCCACGGTAATACCATATACTTCAGTAAAATGTCAGAAAGGTATGAAAACACAGACACTAACTTGCCTAACTTGAAGCACAGCTGTAGAATTAGACACTGTAAGATTCCTTTGCACAAAGTGCATTTGCAATCGAAAAAGTCAAATCTAGGGCTGCACAATTCATCAAAATTTTATCTAAACTGCAATATGACTTTCTGCAGTTTTCGCAGGAGGTGCAATATTTGTTAAAGGCAAAAAGTGTCAAGAAACTTTTAAATTAATGAATGTTGTGAGGCAGAGATGTCCCCATCCTACACATCAGGTACAGATACTCATATCAATCTTCCCATCTCGTTCTCATAAAGACAGCAAATAACTGTATTTTCCAGCATGTTGAACTATTCCTTTAGCAGTTTAAAATTCATACAGTAAGTACTTATTTTCTAGTTCAGAGCTTTAACGATACATCAAGAACTCACTTCTTCATGACAACATACGAACACAAACATTTGTTAACCTCCTCTGACAAATATTTGGCCCTCATATGGCTGTTTTTTTGATACTGAGTCTAAGTAGCCGAGGCAATCATTTAAATGAAGTGAGTACTATGTTAGTCAGACACAAAAATCCCTTTCTTTTTTATCAATTTCCATTCTGAACTCCCATATTAAACTGAGCTCCGTCTGAACTGGCCTCCTCCTTCCTAACGCTCTAAATCCACGGATGAATCACTGTTTGAGCTACAGACGCCTAGAAAAAGTCAAAATGTCATAAAAAGAGGAGAACCGAGCAACCGGTTAACTAGTTGTGACCGACACATTCATGGCTCCTTCACTGATGGTCATGTCTACGTATGGCACGCTTCAATACGACTGCCGAGAACAGTGCGGACTCGCTACTCTGCCTTGGACCCTTTGACACTGGAGGAGCCTTTGAGGTAGCTGTTGTAGAAGAACGAGGCAAACAGGACCAGGTAGCTGAGGTACATCAGAGAGCCCCACACGATGTTGTCCATGTTGGACGGACAGCGCACCTCGTGCATCCAGTTGTACACCAGACCGAGGACGGCCAGGCCCATCACCATCTGCAGGATCTGGGTGGCCGTGATGATCATGGCGCAGGGGCGGGGCACCCGCAAGCCGGCTGCCCGCACCGCGTAGTACGTGTACATGAAAGAATGCACCATGTAGTTCATGGTCATGAACCAGCCGCCGCCCGCCACCTGGTCCTTGTAGGAGTACCAGGAGTAGAGCAGCACTGTGATGTGGTGGTACCAGTGCAGGAAGATGAGGCGCTGCTTCCGGAGGACGATGAACACGGTGTCACCTGGAAATGAAATGAAAATCATGGTATTGGCCATGAGAAGCAGGTAATTATTAAATTTTTTTTTCTGTACTTTTGCCATTGCGACATTAGATTTTCCCCTTTAGAGTTCAATAAAGGTGTATCTTATATTATCTTATCTTATATCCTGCAGTAAAAACTAATGGCCTGAACAACAGGAGGACGAAGACATTCTTCCTGTCTGCGGCTGAGGAAACACTGTCCGTATCAATCATGCACTAATGGAATTTTCTTGCCACCTCAGCATCTGCCTCCATTTCCAAGAACAATCAGGCCTGTGCGTCCAACGGAGAGCATGAAGAGACTCGATCAGCGTGCAGACAGGGAGGCTGCAGCCTCGTCCACAGAAGCAGCTCTTAACGTAATTGTCTGCTGATAAATTTACTGGAAAGTTTAAGTGCTCCGAGGAACAAACCTCGAGTTACTCGAGGTTAAAGGTTATGTCTGCTGAACATGTCCTGTGGGTCTGACGTAAGAAGGCGCAGTAAATCATTACGGATGAGGCGTTCAACTGACGAGCCTCGCCTGTTTAACCATTACCTGGAGAGAAGTCTTGACATTTAATCTTAACCCTGTCACACTATGAGTTTCTGAGACCTCTACAGTATGATCAACACTTTCCTGAAAAACCTGCAGTATAACATGTCTTCTGCCCTCATGGTGATTATCAGAGCACTGCAGGCAGTAGCCGGCCTGTGAGTGCAAAATCCAACATGGCTGCCTTCACGAAGTAACTCACACATTTCAATTAACTAAAAATAACTTACAATTTAAAAAAAAAAAATCATAATTCATTTTCTGGCAATTATTTTATGTGTCAGGCCTCACAGGATTAAAATGTTCCCAATAAGGAGAGATCTGGTGACGTGCGGGTCAAGAGACTTCTAAACTTTAAACTTTGTTTAAAAGTGAAAGTGTCTCAACAGAAAATTAGACCCATTTCACATTGAAATACGCTCATTTAAAACATCAGTTAAATGTAACCTAAACCAAATTTAGCCCAGTTTTAACCCAGATTTCTACACTTTGACCTACAACACTAATCAGGAGCATTTCAGCAGCTGCTACCTCTGTGTGAAATGCTGCTTTAAAGGTGAAATGTGGACATTTACGACTGTGTGAGGACAGATTAGAAGGAGGGAGTCTTACCCAGCTCGGGGGCCTTGCTGAGAACAAAGGCGTAGGCCCAGAATTTACTGACGGGGGCGCTGTAGAAACTGGTGTCACACACCGACTGTCTGAAGCCGCTGGTTGTGAGGACGTGCAGCATGTAGAGTCCAGTCCTCAGAGCTCCTATGATACTGCAGAGTGAACACACGACATGCAAACACATTAGCAAACAGTTTGTCATTCATATGGCATGCATTTTATTGCCTTTGGAAAGGTAGGATGGTCTCAGTCTGGAGGCCTGGTGTGTGAAACAGACACTCAGACACTTCAGAGTATAAAACATCCTCTTTCAAAGGTCAAGACTCTTCTTCTAGTCACAAACTTCAGCCTTACAAGCACCATCTTTACAACCCATAACACAGATTCTCATAAAAACATCACTCAAACAGAGAGTACACTTCACATGTCCATTGTTTCAGCTCTGCTGCAGCCATAAAGACTCAACATTACTCATCGCTGTAATGTCAATAAAACCCTCTGAGAGCTCTGCAATCACAGCACGGTGCAATCACACATTGATCGAGTGCAGGAAGGAATTCTTCTGCTCAACAATATTAACACACTTCAGATCAGTGGAAGAAACAGACATGACACTGTACACAGCCGCTGATTTTTTAAGCACAAACTGTGCAATTTCTGTAAAATATAGATTTTATTTTACGAGAGAAATCCCTCCACTGCTTTGCAAAAAATATTGAAGAAATAAAGCATGAATGAATGAGACATGAGACACTCCCTTCTTCATTTTAATTGTCTCGACATGTCCGTCAGTGATGAAACCAAGAAATATTATATTTGACGTCTTTACATGTCAAGTCATGAAGCTGCTGTGAGTGTTTCTTCTCATCATCTGTCGGGTTTTATAATTCACAAGACTGTGTTTAAAGACTGCTGTATTAAAAGATAAAGCTGATGATATTCTACGTTTTGCTTATTAGCTACAAATCCCAAGAAAAGACACAAACCAAAGACTCATAGTTTACTAAAAATGTCTTTTCCTATGAGCTTTTATGATTGAATGCCATTGGATGAAATTCACCTGTTTGACAATTTGCATAATTCGTATAATTAGCTCATTATCAGTTAAGATAAAGAAAAACATAAAAATTTGATAAATGTTACTGAACTGTATTGTGCATAAAATATAAGAAAGCATTTCTGTCCTCGTTGCATGACCTTATTAGCATATTAATCATTAATAACAAGAACATATTTTAAAAAATGATTTATTTGAGATGTTTTTTTCTCCCAAGTATGTTTTTAGTAAAACAATTCATAGTCGTAAAAAAACAAGCATAAAAATGTTTAATCTGCTCAACATGCAAGTCTTAGCAACCAACAGTTATCAGTAAGAACTGCAACCAACAATTAATCCATTGATTATTTTCTCAATTAATCGATCAGTTGTTTGGTCTATAAAGTGGTAGAAGATGGTGAAACGAATTGCCCAAAGCCCAAGATGACGTCCTCAAATGTCTTGTTCTGTCCACAACTCAAAGATATTCAGTTTACTGTCCTAGAGGACCACAGAAACCAGAAAATATTCTCATTTAAGAAGGAATCAGAGAATATGGACATTCTTTTTCCTAACTTGATTAATCGATTAACAAAACAGTTGTGGGCTGAGGTGTGGAGGGGGCAGGTTGTGCCCACTGCTGTGGGATTAAGATTAGACGGAGAGCTCAACACACCACAGATCCACCGGTGACGGAGCTCTGCAGCCCCGCCTGCTGCGACCTGCCAAGTGGGTCAAAATCTCTACAAACTCTCCTGGCAGTGATCGCAAAGTCGGCACCATGTTTGGTTTTCAGTGGAAACAAAAAAACAAATCATCGTAACACTTCCAGTTACACGTAGTAGCAGATGCTTTAAATATGAAGGTGTGGCTTTCATATAGGCTAATAATTTGATTTTAAGATAAACAAAACATAAATTACATAATTTTCCAGGGTTTTACTATAGTCTTAAAATTGCACACAACACCAAGATTCTTTAAATTAACATTCCTTCACGAATGAAACTGGACTTTGAAAATGTGAGTTTGGAGTTGAGCTGGTCAGTGCCAGACTAACAGTGTGAAGTCAGCAGCTGTTAGTGTGTTTCTGCAGTCCAGAAGAAATGTATATGGCTGAAAGTCTTGTTAAGACAATTTTACTGCAATCACAATGCTAATTTGGTTAGCATGTAAATGGGAATTTCCATTATGTGTTAGCATCAAGCTAATGGACTAAGAATTAGTTATTTATATATATCAAAAATGAAAGCGTGTGCAAATGAGTGCAGGCAAACAACAGGTCAGCTCGCCAATGAGGCGTTTCTCAGGGGTGTGTGAAGTCAGACAGCTATCAGAGGGTGAGGAGCTCTGCTAACAGGAGGGAGCTCAGAGTAGAAACACTGCTCCTTCACTTCGAAAAGGAGCCAGCTGAGATGGAGGAGCTGGGGGATAGGGATGTCATGCTTGGCCTGCTGCCACTGCAGCCCAGCCCCAGAAGAAAATGGGCAGATGGACATCAGAACACGTGTAATAGGGGTGGGGGGAAATGCTTGATTCATCACAGATGCATCGTCATGCAGACATGGGGTGTGGATGTAATATAGCACCCCAAAACATAATATTGCTTAAGTGTATCAATATTTTCTTACATCCTTACATCTTTCTGCGATTAAAACTGATCACTTTGAAGAGAGCAGTCTTAGGTTTATATAACAGCAGTTTCCTCATACAGTACCTCATACGACCCCACTTCAAAAAATCCAAACTATTCCTTTAAATACACAGCTCACGTCTTTAAACCCAGAGAGGAATGTGTCGCTGACAGTCGTGTCATCTGACTGGTTTCGACATTTTTCAGACGCAAACATTCCCTCTCTGCAGGTAAACATATTGATCATATACTCTTCCTGTTTACCCAGAATGCCTCAGAGTACACAGTCATGTTTTTTTTTAACAGTAATCGGAGAAAAAAACAACTGATAAAGTGAAATACTTATTCAGATTTTAACACCATGTCTTCATCATATAATGCTCAATTAACATTAATTAATATTTGCTGTTAATGAACTGATCATTTCCTGAGCTCAGCAGTCTGTGACTGTGACTCACCTGAAGATGGCAAGGCTGAGTGACCACAGCACCAACGGGCGTCGCAGGTTCAGCTTCGGCCTCTCTCTCATGAAGTGCTGACCGCCGAACACGAGCGCAGCATACAGGCCACAGAACATGAACGACTTGCTCCTGAGGGGGAAAAACACAACATGATAACACAATACTGAATACAAACAGAATATCATCTATTAGCTTCACCTCACTGACAGAGCAGGGTTTCCCCCAGTGTACGGTAAGCCCGGCGGCCCACCAGGCCTAAGCTGACCCCCCACTGGACTCAAGCATCGTGGAATCTCAAGTCAGCTTTAACTCGACTTAATGTACGGCTCTATAAAATCTGTGTTATGGTTCTTTAAATTCTCAATTACGTGATTCTGGCTGTGGTTATGTCATCACAGAATCTATAGAGTCCTTCTTTAATGCTGTCATCAGTCTGTTGTTGGCCCACGCCGGCACTCCCATCAAAAAAGACACTTGGCCGCTGACCTCCGTTAAAAGATATTTGCTACAGGGCCTAACAGCTTTGCTAGGTGAAACCCTGCATGTTTAAGAGCAAAATAGCAGCAGAGATAACATAAAAATACCCAACACGGCATTTTTCTTTCCCCGGGCAAGTGGGCAATCCTTTTTGTTGAGCCCTGCTTTCATTCAAAAGTCAGAATTGAGGCTTAAGTACTTGACATTTCTGTTTCCCCTCCAGTCAGCAGTCAACACGGACAGCGAGAGAATAATTTACAAGGTTGAAAAAGGAAAAAGGACGAGGTTTGTAAGTAAAAAGGGGAGCTGAGAGCCGGTGGGCTGCAACAATTAATCAATTCTTCAATTAACAGCCAACTAATTTGATGATAAATCGTTCTGAGTAATATTTTTGCAGATTCCAGCTACTTAAATGTGAATATTTTCTGGTTTCTTTACTCCTCTATGACAGTAAACTTATTATCTTTAGGTTGTGGGCAAAACAAGACATCTGAGGACATCATCTTGGGCTTTTTGGAGGCACTGATAGCACTGACATTTTACAGACCAAACAGCTAAACAATTAATCGAGAAAATAACTGACAATGAAAATAATTGCTAGTTGCAGCCCTTACCAAGACGGTATTGATGGTACCACTGCCACATTGGTTGTAGTATATCTACAATTTTCTGTGCTTCATTCACTCAACTTCACTCGCTCCCTGTACTTAAGGAAGCAGTGTTATTTTTAGTAAGGTGTACATAATAATCTGGCAGCTGAGTGTGAAGAAAAACAAATTAATATCATGCTGATAATCAATACCCAGCCTCTCTGACAGTTAAAAACAGACAAAACATGTAATACACCTGCTATCTTATTAAATTTTAAATGCATTATTTGTTGGATTTCAGTTCTTAAGTACAAATGATAAACGATTTCCTTCAACATTATAACATAAAAGCAGCTAAAAAGCCATTATTGAATTGAACCTTTATGAAATAATCTGGTCTGTCAGCAGCACTGCAGGTACTTTGAGCTCTCAGGTTACAAAAAGAGGAAGAAGACGACTTCCTCTGACAAACAGTCCTGTAAAACCTTAAATCACCTCAGTCAGATCCTGAGTCACTGGATGATTTTGTGATGATATTGTGCTGTTATGCAAGGACATTACACAATTAAGGCGAACGTCCCAGACGACCGCAATTAAAAGCAAAATGACGTGATCCGGCCGTCTGCTCACCGAGGCCATATGTCAGGCGAACACACACATGTATATAGTGTTTTTACAAACTATAAATGAAAAAATATAAGCTTTATAATCCATCCTTCACTCCTGACTTTACCCTTATATCCTCATTCATAATCACAGCAAAGGATTAGCAGAGATTAGTGGTTGACACACTGAACGCTCAGACTGCCAGCTCTGGGTGATGAGGCAATTTTAACTGCCCCGCCCGGCTTATCAGCTGCCACTGATACTATTTCAATTACAGCTGGCTGGCAGCACAAAATGACGACAGAGAAAAGAAAAGGTCGACTCCAGAAACAGCTGAGCCAAAGTACTAAATGTTGCAAAAGAAATGTGCACCGTGGCAAAAAAAAACAAAAAAAAAAAACAGCCACACCTGATTTATTTTTTAAAAATCTTTTCATAAACAAAAACTTGTGGTGTGTGTGCATTACATGTGTGAGGCTGTGCGTGTGTCTGAGGTGGTTTGGGAATACACCAGATGACTAATCCAGACTGGCACAATACATATTAGGCTGAGTAGATGATGGCTGCTGCTGCTGCTGCTGCTGCTTGACCCAGTTTAACGCCACAGGGGCTTCTGATAGCCATCCAGTCCGTCCATGTTGCAGGCAGAAAAACCTGCTGAAGCCAAAGACCCTCAGGATGACCAAGAAGGAACCGACGCAGTTTGAAGCCTCGTTCATGACTTTGACGTTTAAATTCTGCATCAACAATTAAATGTTGCGCAGCTTTTTTGTATATCTGTTCAACCTGGTATTTCTGCACGGTTGCAGATAAAAATCAGGCTACACTTCACATAATTACTATGATACTGTTAGAATCAGATTCTCGGGGTGGCTGCATCCTCCCAGCTACAACCCTCTATCTCTGATCAACACAATTAGCACGATTAATGGGTTAAAATCATCAAACTTCACACTGTTTCCTCTCCACCATCTACACTGAACCACTCGCTGCAGCAGTCCGCCAGAACAACTGCATCAAAGACAAACAATAAACCATGGAAAACGGTGAATTAAATTTATATGCAGCAACGCCCAACCCGACTCTATCTTTTTTAAATTCCTATTTATCATTTATTTATCTATTTAATTTTATTTAACTTCATTTTGGGGGGTGTTTTTGTCTTATGCTGTTTATATCTACTCCTCCCACGATTGCCAGGTGCTCATTTGGCCATAATGCAATTTTGATAATATTTCAATTACTTGTGCAGCAACTGACGATTTTGATTTTTTTATAACAGACATTGAAAGTTTGATTTGAAGCCAACAGTAGAAACTTTGAATCTAAAAAAAAAAAAAAAATTTGGTACAGAGGCATACTTGGGCTGCTAACCTACTTAGAGCTGCAATGACTAATTGAATAATCGATTATTAAATGAATCGCCAACTATTCTGATGATCGATTAATCTGTTTGAGTAATTGTTTAAGAACAAAAGGTCAAAATTCTCTGATTCCAGTTCTTAAATGTGAATATTTCCTGGTTTCTTTGCTCCTTTATGACAGTAAACTGAATAAAAAAAAGACATCTGAGGATGTCATCTTTGAGAAACACTGATTGACATTTTTCACCATTTTACAGACCAAACAACTAATCGATTAATCAGGAAAATAATCAACAATGAAGATAACTGTTAGTTGCAGGCCAAAACCTGTTTTGTCAAATGTCAGTCAGTGTCGATCACAGTTTCACAGAGTCTAAGATGGCATCTTTACATTTCTTGTTTTTGTTGACCAACGAGTGAAAAAAGAGGAAAGACATTCATTTTTTTATGTAGCCTGTATAAAATAGAGAAGTTGGAGTCAGCACTTGTGCTTGATAAATTACATAAAATAATAATAATATTACCAGAATTACAGTTAATTCATTGTCCATCCAGTGTGTGTCTCCTCTCTTGTCCAAAGATAAAGAGCAGCAGTTTTTATGATGCCTATTCCAGTGTTTTTTGCAGGAGTTGACACATTTGTGTGGTGTTCAGTTGCTCTCAGTATCAAGAACAAGTGTACTGTAGAGATATCTGAGTGTGTGTGTGTAACACAGATAAAGATGAAGAGCTATTGTTTCAGACTAAAGGTGAGCACTCATTAATACTGCCTGAGAACAGGAGCTGATACGACAGAGAACACCTCCCTCTGTAAACTGCAGCAAACGCCGACGTGTAACACAATGTCCCCTTTAATTACATTACTGAACTCTGAGTGTGTGTGTGTGTGTGTTGGTGTGCGTGTGTCCTCTGGAGGATGAGGAACATTAATGTGGTTGGTAATGAGGAGGAGACGTGATACTTCAGGCTCAGTATCAAACCTCATTACTTTGGTCCTGACTGAAATGCATCTATAGCACCGATTATGGCTGCAACTATTGATTATTTTCATTAATTGTTCAGTTGTTTGGGCCATAAAGTGTCAGAAAATGTTTCCCAAAGCCCAATGTGACGTCCACAAATGTCTTGTTTTGTCCACAACCCAAAGATATTCAGTTTACTGTCATAGAGGAGTAAAGAAACAGAAAATCACATTTGAGAAGCTGAAATCAGAGAATTTTGACTCAAAACAATAAACTGATTATCAAAATAGTTGGCGATTAATTTAATAATCGATTAATCCTTGCAACTCTAACACCAATTATCAAATATCAGATTTATGATGTTATTTACTTATTGTTTGATCAGATAGTTCCTGATTTAAGTTCTTGTTCAGCTGTTTGTGAATATTTGAGATTGTTGGATTTTTTGTTAAATTGAAAAAATGGGTTTGTACAGAGCTTTAATGATTACTCAATTAATCAACTGGCTGATCGAGAGAAAATTAGTCTCATTAATTGACAATATTCATAACAGATTAATCATTTAAATGACTTATAGGGCAAAAATAACAAATATATTCAGTCTTTACAAGATCTCAAATGTGATGATTTGCTGCTTTTCTCTGTTTTATTGTTAAGTGAACTAGAGATGGGAAATATATAGTTTCCAGGTCATAAAACCAATGATCTGTTGATCTTAACAAATCAATACTCAATATTCTAACAATGGCATAACAAAAGTGAAAAAAAAAGTCATATTGAATCATGGATTTGGAGAATCTTGACATCCCTAATTGTGGTAAAGGGTAAAATTATCAAGATATTATTTATTTTCATAGATTAAATTACATTTCATAGACAAAATGGGTACTTAAGCTCCTCCTAGAATGGACCAAGCTCCAGCTAAGCGCCCTCTCAAATTTTCTTTTATTTTTTTAAATTAACTTTTGCCTAAAAAGTTTATCTAACAAGATAAATCTGCATTATAAAAATAAATAACTGCACTATTTCGTGCAAAACAACCAGTTGACCCCTGACCCTGTGAACTGGAGGTCGTGTTTTTCAGAGCATGGTTACATAACACCTGTCACACGGAGGATGTGTGTTTTGTGTGTGTGTGTGTGTGTGTGTGTGTGTGTGTGTGTGTGTGTGTGTAAGTGACGGGTGATACAGTTCAAGTAAAGAAAAAAGGGGTGTGGCTGTGGTGTGTTTACAGAAGTGAAAAGAGAAACGTGCCTGTTATAATTTCACAGAGAACTCCAGCTGAATTATTCACATTCATTTTTCATTTTTTCCAACCGACATCAACACATTTTAGTGAGATGCAGCTATTTATTTGTTTTCTGGGGGATAAATACCATCTACTAACAGAGCTCCCCAGTTACATTTACCTGACACCACTAAATACCAACTAATACAGGATTTTTGAGAGCGATAAACGGTAGAATAGTGACTTTTTCTAGACAAATCTGTGACATTTCTGTACTTTAATTACTTGTAATTTATCTGCATGAGATCATATAGCAGATTTAACTGGATCAGACTTCACCGGTTGGAGCTGCTTTACGTTTATAGATTGATCGATTAGTAGATGGAAGGAAAAATTAGTGTCCAACTATAATAATAAATTAATTATTTTAGTCATTTTACAAGCACAAACATCAAACATTTGCTGATTCCAGCTTCTTAAATGTAAGAATTTGATGTTTTTCTTTCTTTATTTATGACAGTAAATGAAGAGTCTTTGGGTTTTGGACTTAGTTTGGACAAAAGAAGCGATTTAAAGACGTCACATTAGGCTCAGAGAAACTGTGATGAGCATTTTTTCTTGAAATTGACATTTTATTGACTAAATCTGCAGATTCATCAATAATGAAAGTAGCTGTTAGCCCTTGCAGGGCTGCACAATTAATCACAATTGCAATAAAATCGCAATATGGCCAAGTGCAATATATCCAAATCACAGAACCAAATCGCTGCTTTTTTTTAAATTGTGATGCAAAACTGATCATTTCCACTAATCGTATCACATATAGCGATTGCAGTTTCAGTCAAATAATCCAAATATGACATTTTTAAGAAATCATGCAGCCCTTAGTATCAGCACGTGCATTAAAAAAATTCAAGTGAAACTCTGTGTAGTGATACTGTAATCAGAGACTACAACAGATAATGAAGCATGACGGAGTAATGTGCTGTCTGAAGGTGCAGCTGCGTGTGTCTGCAGCAGAGTTTCAGGACGACTCAGCAGACAGAATTCTGAAGCTGCTCTGATTCAGTAGTTTCTCTTTAAGGTGTCTCCATCTTTCACGCCGCGCGCTCAGAGCTGCTGGGTGTGGAGGACGAATGGGATGCGTTTCGTCTGGACGCTGCACTTTTCCCTGAAGCTTCACGAGGCTTCATGTGACAGCTCACTTTCCTCTGTAGCGGGTGTATTCAGTTTCACTCGTGCACGTGGACGTGAGCCTAAAAAATGTGGTTTTACCAGGTGGAGTTTCTCCATCGGGCTGGAGAGGGGGGGGGCAGGTCACTCCCTCTTTTCAAGACATTTAATTGGACAGTGAGGAATGTGTTTATGTGAGCAGTGATGCAGTATTTTTGCTTTGTGTGTATCTAGGTGACAAGATCATTTTAATGAATACACAATAGCCAAAGAAATATTTACTTATGCATGCAGATTAC
Source organism: Lutjanus argentimaculatus (assembly GCA_034769285.1). NCBI lineage: Eukaryota > Metazoa > Chordata > Actinopteri > Lutjaniformes > Lutjanidae > Lutjanus > Lutjanus argentimaculatus. The sequence continues at coordinate 2,122,761 of JAWZSL010000016.1, read as the reverse complement.
ATGTTTTTTTTTTTTATGGAAGCACATTTCTAATGACTTAATAACTCAAAATAATGAGACAGCATCTTAAAATAATGACTTAAAAACAATGACTGGACAATATATCAACAACATGAGGTTTAAAGGCTGCATTACAGTAAAATAATGTAATTTTCTGGACTTGCCAGTTCTAGCTGTTCTATGTGGTTGTTCTATTATTTGTCTTTATCTGCTCAGTCATTATATCCTCATTACTGATGATTATTTATCAAAAATCTCATTGTGCTAATGTTTTATTAGCACAATTAGCAAGACATTCTTGCAACATCAATATTAATGTATTTGGTCAAAAATAATGTGATTAATTTGATTTGGTCCATTTCATCCAGTCCTACTTTATACTGTTGGGGGGGTTTAAAGGGATAGTTCACCTCAATATTAAATTTTAGTTATTATGTACTAGCATGAGGGTGAGTGAATAATGTATGAATTTTCATTTTTGGGTGAACAATCCCTTTAATCTAAAACATTACATCATATTTTATAAGTATGATATATGTAGATATATATTTCATATTGCAGCATATCCTGCAAATATCAAGATATTATTTATAGGCCATATCACCCAGTAGTACTTTAATTATCCCAAAATAAGAGAAACTTTCTCACAATAAAGAGTAAATATCTCAAATAGCCTGATGACATCATTTCAAAATAGTGACTTGGCAACTCAAAATTCTGAGAAGCTTTCTCAAAATTAGGGCTGCAATTATTGATTATTTTCACTGGCGATTAATCTGGCGATTATTTTCTCGATTAATTAGGTCTTGTTAGGTGACGTCCGTCTGTGTTTTTCAAGTGTTTCCTGTAACGATTACTTTCATTATCAATTAATGTGTCGATCATTTTCTTGATTAATTGATAAGCTGTTTAGTCAAAAAATTGTGATGTCAAAATAACTCGGTGTCTCAATATAATGAGAAGCTTTCTCAAAATAAAGAGCTAATGTCAAAATAATGACTTAGTATGTCAAAACAATGAAAAGTAATTAGCTAATACCTCAAAATAACGAGATACTTTATGAAAATTAAGAGTTCATATTTCAAAATAATTAGACATTTCTCACAATAATGAGTAAACATGTCAACAAAAATGATAATATCTCAAAATAATGACTTGACATCTCACAAATAATGAGAAACTTTCTCAGTTAAAATAGTCAGTGTCTAAAAAAAACCTCCAAATAATGACTTATAATGCCAAAATAATGAGAAATATCCTCAGAATAAATAGTTATTATCTTATAATCTTTTAATATCTCAAAATAATCTTATAATAATAATAATATAATCTCAAAATAATGACTTATTATGTCATAATAGTGAGAAACTTTCTCAAAATAGTTAGTATCTTAAAAAAATGATAATATCTCCACATAATGACTAAGTCAAAATAATGAGAAACTTTCTCAGTAAAAATAGTCAGTGTCTAAAAAAACCTCCAGATAATGACTTATAATGTCAAAATAACGAGAAATATCCTCAAAATAAATAGTTATTATCTTTAAAAAATAATAATATCTCAAAATAATGACTTATTATGTCATAATAGTGAGAAACTTTCTCAAAATAAATAGTATACTTAAAAAAATGATAATATCTCCACATAATGACTAAGTCAAAATAATGAGGAACTGTCTCAGAGTAAAGCTTCTCATCATCAAGTCTTACATGATGTCATCTTCCAGTAGTGTTCTTCCATATCTTTTTATTTTAAATGTCTTGTTAATGAAATAACATGTGGTTTTAATTCAGAGCCAGTCTGGCCTATGAGAGCTCTGATCAAGTCATGCAGTGCATCCTCAAGGACGTTTGAATTAAAGCGGGTAAACCAGGATTCAGCTGTTTCTGAAGGTAACCTCAGATGTTTTTCTGTAGTTTTGCCTGAGATGAGACACATTAAATAAGAAACTACATTAATGGAGGGAGATGTGAGCAGTTTAAACATGCAAAGACACCGGCGGGTCCGCATGGCGTGCAGACAAGTGCAGCCCACCACCCTCCGCAGGCTGGAGGAGGAGGAGGACCACACCGGTATTTCTCATCTTATTATCGGTTATCAATGTTCTCTGGTGTCCTCCCGTACGTACCAGTTCTCCTGCATCCACTCCAGGGCTCGTCTTTCGTCGAAACGCCGCTCGAAGTCGTACTCCGCCAGCGGGGAGCTCAGCTCACTCTCGTTCATTTTCTATCTTCCGCGAACAAAAAAAGAAAAAAAACCACCCAGCGGGTCTGTCTGGAAGTTTCTGCGGGGATGAGGCCGCTCCGAACCGGCTGGAGACAGTCTGACCGCTGCTCGTCTGTCCGGGTGAGTGTGAACTGGATTCAGACCGGTCACAGTCCGGGACCACGGGAGGATGCGGCGGAACCAGCAGCTGGACTTCCCCTCTGACTGTCACTCACTTTCTTTAAGGCTGAGCGGAGAGCTGCACCATGGCGACACCCACCACGACTTCCGGTCCGGACCTCCAAAATAAAACGTCACCGACCGATTACGTAACAAGTTAGTTTTTTTCTTTCAGTGTCAAATATCGACATTTTGGTCTTACGCTCATTTTAGTCACTGCGCCAACAAGGGATTAATTTTTACACCTAAAGAAATCACGTTTAATCTTAAAATGAAAAAAAGATTAATTTTAGACTTCTCTTTAAATCTTAATTTAATTTTACTCCAAACCTAGATTAACTTTAATTCTGCTGCACCAAAACTTTGATCTCCATTACATTTGAGAAGGTTTAACTTTTTAAAAGGTTGTCTTTTTTTACATGGACTGAGCCAAATAATTATTTGTTGGGCCATAATGAGTGGCTAACTGGGCTTTTTGCTTGTTAGCGAAACTAAACTTTTTAAACTCTTTAGTAGAAACAATGAAACATTGCATTTACTAAACTAAGATTGATTTTTATTTGTGCAGCAAAGATGTGTTTAATTTTAAATCTGGCTTTACTCACTTTAAACCTAGTTTTGAACTAATCAGTCTTTGTTGGTGCAACCCAATCTACGAGTAACAAATCTCTTAGGTTATTAAAATTTTTATTTGTATATTTGTATATTTAATAAACCGCAGTTTTTAGTTTTACAACCCTCTGTCCCTGTTTTTTTAAGACCACCTTAAGTCCAATTAACTGTCATTTTTAATGTCTCTTACTATTTATTTATTTAAAGTTTTCATTTTAGTTTTGTTATTAATTTTCAACATATTTAGAATATTTATTTGCCTTTCATCACATTGATTTGTTTTCATCCTTATTTTTGCTTTTGATTTTTTTTTCCAAGAGTACTGTCATACATACGGCTTATTTACTAACAGATTTATTATAATTCACATAATAATCTAATCAATAAATTGAAACGATCATTTGTTGCAGTCCTAACTTTTATTGTGAAGATGGCCGCATTAGTTTCCGGTTCCTCGCGCTCTCACTGACGCAGTCGGAGCACGTTCTCTCCCTCTTCCTCGAGCATGCAGTGATGGAGGCGGAGGGGGCGGGGCTTGTCTGTGACGTTGAATCATCTGTTGGGAGCGTGAACACAGAGAGCATTGACCCCGCAGAGAACCAGTGAGTCCAGTCTGCTCACCAGTAACAGTCTGTCCACCCAGTCACTGATAAACTGGGACACTGTAGTACTTCACTTCACGCTTCTTACACTCACTCAGTGGTGTTTGTACAACTACGGCCATTTTTGACTCTTCAAAAATCAGTAAAATGCAAATGAATTTTGATTTTAAGTTCAGAGTCTGTGATTCATATAAACAGGGACCAAACCTTACATGTAGACATTAAGATTTTAATATTGACGATGTTTATTTTTCTTGGTTTTCATCAGACAAAAATGTGTTTTCTGTAACTATTTATTTTTTTATCAAACTTTGTACATCATAATTTTTTAAAAAGGGGATTTCATAATTCTTTCTACTCAATGGAAAATTTATACAGTAATCTCAAATGTCACTAAAGAAAATATGCTGCTTTTTAAGACAGCTTGTCAATTCTAATAGCGTTAAAATGTTTGCAAATACGAATCATATCAATCACTAAAACAGGGAAGCAATGACATCTTGTGTTGTTAAGGACACAATGTTAAATATTAATAATGTAACATTTAACAATAAAACACTTAATTAGCTGGTTACATTGTGATCAATACTGGACCACTTTCCAAAATAGTTGTTTCCATCAGTCACTTAGACACAAAAACATGGAAAACTAGGCTCCAGGTTGAAACTGTTGCTGCATTTTTGCTAATTTTGCAGAAAAAATGGCAGCAAAGTCTGGCTCCTAGCATCTAATATCCATAAATTCAACACACTGTAAACCTGAATGCTCAAATTAATTATTTTTAGTCAGCAGTGAAAACTATACATTTGTTTAGAGGTTCTACAAACTTAAAAATGTTGAGTGCCGGTTGAATTTTCTTTAAGTTTATTAAAGTAATTACTTTTGATTTATGAGGGAAATGAGATGTAAATATTTTAAAAAGAAAAGAAAAATAATTTATTTGTTACTATATTGAGTTTACAGAACATGAAATCAGGGGCTTTTACACTAACTACATAAACTAATACTATATACTAATACATTATTTACTGTATTAAACAAATGTGTGTTGGGTGACAGAAAATTCTGAGCTGCATTTACTTTACTAGTTGGCTTAATTCATCATTTTAATTTAACTGTAATCAAAGAGTACATGTAACTAACTCCACATATTTAAGCTTTGAAAACCTCCAACTTCTACGTTTCCTCGATTTTTTTTATTACTGCTTATTTGGGTTTACAGCGCAGTAATATGAAGTCATTTTTAAAATGTAGTTTGAAATACAAAACCAGGACACACAATAACTATCCAGAAGAAAAGACGACCTTTGCCTCTTTTTTTCTCGGTCATGAGGCTCACCTGAGTGGGTGGTCCCACATCAGGTGAGCCTTATGCCTTAAGCCTTGATTTAATTTGGAATCATGTCAGAATGTAACTGAATAAACTCATTTTATGTATCTGAACACTGAGACCACAGCTGTGGGACATGAACAGAACAGAAACACCCTTTTTATTGTACAGTTCTCCTGTATGTTGCACCACGTTTGTACCTATACTGTATGTACTGTATATATGTGTAGTGTGAGTGTTGGCTTCACTCCCACTGCACAGTTAATCATTTATTCTTCATGTTTGCACCCACGACCAGCGGAAACATAATTTTGTTCTTGTTCTCCACAGTTCTGCACACAGATGGATAAAAATAATCTTTTTTTATCTCTTATCTTATCTTTTGTTCCGATCCATTTGTAAAAAAAACTGCTGATTTTCTTATTCTTCTGTAATAATTAACTGAATATCTTTGTTTTTTGGACTTTTGATCAGACAAAATGAGATATTTGAACATGTTACCTTGGACTCTGGGAAACGGTGATGGACATTTTTTAACTATTTTCTGACATTTCATTGCCAAACTCTGAAGTAGTTAATCAATAACATAATCTAATTGGCTGCAGCTCCACTTAAATCTGTTCTACTGATGAATTTAATGAATTATGAACCTGTTCAGTGAAAAGGTTCCTTATCTTTCTGCATGTGCAGGCCTGTTATCTGTCCAAAGGGGAGGAGTCACTTACACTACATGTGAGACCAGTGAGGTGTGCCGTTTCATAACACTCCTGATTGCACATCTGCACACATCTGTGACCACACTGTTGTGACGGAGCGGCACTGACGGGACAGTCAAGGCTGTGTTAACAGGCCAAAGGTAACCAGTCGGGTCCCACGTTCACTGTGTTGCAACTGATTTATGATCATCTGATTAACTGTAACTTAGTAAAACATATCTTAAATCTCAAGTTTTAAAAGTTGCATATAACATGATACCATGTGTTTTATATCAGAATCTGAAGAAAAATTTCAGCTTTCAGCAAAACGGAGGCAAACATTTGTCCTGCAGAGCTGTGTAAAGAGAACACTGTGATACATCAGCTTTGTTGGAAACTGAGGACACTAACTGTTGAAGTTTTCTTTCTTGATATACGACTTCAGCTGCTCAACAGTCCGGTTTGGTCTCTGTTGTCGTATTTTGTGCTTCATAATGCACCACACATTCTCAATGGGAGACAGGTCTGGACTGCAGGCAGGTCAGTCTGGTACCTGAACTCTTTTCAGTCCCTGCAGGAAGTTGCAATGTTGCGATGCTGTCCAAATTCCTCTACTTTTCTTGCAAATGTGACCAATCATTATAACTTTCTCTGAGTTCTGCCAATCACAGCAAACATCATACATGTACGTCTCAATGAACCGTAGTTTTTTGTTTTATTATTCACTATTTCTATATTTGTTCATTTTGTCACAGGTACTGAAAAGATCTCATCTGTTGTTGTTATGGACATTTATCAACTCTCTGTGCACTTTTATTTTATAATCTTGAGCTGTTTTTGAGTTTGAGCTCCAAAACTAATCTACACATAAAGCAGATTTTTATCATTTATGTAATTCTGAGCATTTTTCTAAGGTTAGTTAGAACCCTCAAGACCGAGTGTGGTTTTGTTCTCCCTGGAACAAGTTGCCTTTGATTTGTTATATAAGAAAAAATTGCAACTTTCTTTTGCAATTTTCTCTTGGCCCACAGTTTCGTTGCAAAAAAATGCCTGGAAGCATTGCAACATGCGTCGGAATTTTTAACGAAAAGCTGCTGTGAAATCAGACATTTTAGGCTGCAACAATCCCGAAAAAGGCCCACAAAATCCTGGAGTCTCTTACTACGAAGCCACACTGTTGGAAAACGTGCCTCGTCTCACTGAAATAAGCTGGGACGTCTCTGCATTAACACCACACAAAACTGCAGGAATTTAGAGATTTCACCATCTTTAATCCATAATATCATTAAAAGATACAGAGTGATAGGAGACCACCATAACCTACGTATTATTCAATTTATTCTGCAAAATAACTAATATTCTAAAATAAATGCAGAAAAAATGTGTCACATTTGCATCTGAGCTGTTGTGGAGAAAGAGGCATAAAATTGAAAAAAATCAAGTAAAGTCTGAATTGTACTTAAGCACTGTACTTGAGTAAATATACTCAGTTACTTGCTCCATCAGTGTGGATTGAGTTGGAAGTTAAAAACTAAAGAACGAGAGTACTGTAGGTCTCTCTGCTGGATGAAGCATGAAGGAGATTCTCAGCTTCTGAATGTCTGCTGTTGACCAGCTGAGCCTGACAGAGAGCAGCAGTGTTTTTCTGTTTCCCCCAACAAGTAGTTTGTCTTAAAACTAAATGCAGAAGCCTTCAGATTGATTAACAGCTTAAAACACAAAAACATTTAATTGCACTTCAGTTTGGAAGTGGATCAGCAGGCGAGGGGACAGAGGAGTTATTGTGAGCGTGTAGAGGAGACAGAAAAGTGAAAACAGCTCAAACACAGAGCTCCTTTCAGCAGCCGTCTGGACTCGCCTGCTGGTCTGAACCTTAACTGCCCCGCTGCTGCCCTCTGATCTGAACATGCAGTCTCCATCTTCACCAGCAGATGGCAGCAAAGAGCAGGATGTTGGCAGGCATCATTTATTTAAAAAAACAATGAAGTTGATCAGTTTGAGCACTTGTTTGTCTGAAGAATCCACGGTGAGTTGAAAGGTCCGATTATTATGAGGTAAATCTGCTTCAAAAGTCTGAAAATCAGGGCACAACTGCCGAGCACCTGTTTCTGCTTCTTTGCTTTAAGATGTTTACCAGTCTGACTTTGAACCAGTTCTGTAGAATAGCTCATATATCACTGATGCTTCTGATCTGAATAAAGTAGAGTATAAAGTAAAGCGACTGTGATTTTAAAAAAGGCATAAAATTAAGATTTCAGCCAAGAGCTTTCAAACTTCAAACCCCCTTTTCACACCATCAAGCAAACTTCAACTGGTCCAGAATTCAACTGCTGGAATTATTACCTGAGCTCCCTCCATCGAGCACATCACTCTCCTGTCCGCCATGTTGACTTCAAGATCCTGCTTCTCACCTTTAAGGCTCTCTGTGACCTGCAGCAGTCCTGCTGTATCTCTCTGAACTCCTTCACAATCACACTCCTTCCTGTACTCTCAGATCCTTCAGACCATCTGCCCACTCGTCCACCATGACAGCCAGAGCTTTCAGCTGCTCTGCCCCCCGACTCTGGAACTTTCTCCCACAACATATTCGCAGTATCGACTCTCTTTCCGCCTTCAAATCCCGTCTTAAGATGCACCTTTTTAACCTCTGTCTGTTTCCGCCTCACTTTTTGTATATTGTCTATTGTTGCTTGTTGCTTTGTGAGCCCCTGCTGTTTGTTGTCTTGCTTGTTTTTAATCTGTAGTTGTAAGGAGCCCTTGAGCGCCTTGAAAGGTGCCTTTAAATACAACGCATCATCGTTTTTATTATTATGATTATTATTATTATCACTGTTCTCTGCTGTTATGAGGCAGAACAGATGAAAATGTGCTCTAGGTATTTTTCTGCTGTAATTTGTTTCCTTTTCGACCACAGTGATGGCCATGACAGCAGCCGGGGTTCATGCTCGTCTAAACTGTCAAACTCATTTCCTGCCGGAGGCGTTAGTGCCAATTTACTGTACACACCGGACTGAAATGCATTTAGATTACAGCACTTATGTGTGTTATAATTCCATTTCCGTTTGTCTTGTGTCTTTTATGTCTTGTTAGACCTTTTATGATGTTTTCATCTTGTTATGTCATTTTTGTCTCATTACGTCTTTTACGTCTTGTTACGACTTGTTACATTGTTTTACGTCTTTTATGGAATTTTTGTCTTTTACATGTTTTTGTCTTGTTATGTCTTTTATGTTGTTTTTGTATTGTTACGTCTTTTACATAATTTTTGTGTCATTACATTTTGTTTAGTCTGTTGCTCTTTTATGTTACTTTCATCTTATCACTGCTTTTACGTAGTTTTCGTCGTTACACCTTGTTACGTCGTCTACGTCATTTTCGTCTTGATACACCTTGTAATTTCTTTCTCATTTATCATCCTTTATGTCCTGTTACATCCTTTGTTGTTTTCATCATATCACATCTTACATATCTTGTTACGTCTTTAACAACTTATTATGTCTTTTTTCTCTGGTTATGTCCTTTGTGTCTTACGTCTTTTACATCATTTTGTCTTGTTACATCTGTTGTGCGTGGTATGCACTGATGGATACACCAAGGATTCTTGTAGAGTCTTTTATGTCTTTTTTGTCTTGTTACGTCTTCGGGTCGTCTTTATGTAGTTTTCGTCATGTTCCATCGATTACGCAGTTTTCATCTTGTTACACCTTTAATGTTGTTTCCATCTTGATACGTTTTATACATCTTATGTCTTTTATAACTTATTATGACTTTTTTGTCTTTATATTTTTGTCATGATATTTTATGTCATATGTCTTTTTTTCTTGTTACATCCTTAATGTCTCATGTCTTTTACATCTTTGACACTAAGGAATAATCTTTTCTATGTGATATTTAGGGAGCAGTGGTCATGATGCAAAATAAAAATAATCAATAATTCCTTTTAAATGCATTAAAACTGTTTTGAAAACGTGAGTATTAAGTACAGATATTTGTTTTAAAATGTAGGAAGTAAAAGCTAAAAGTTGTCAGTATTTCTACTTTTCGATGCAGAAATTTTACTTGTAATCTTAAGATTTTATACTTTTAATTAGAGAAATACAGAATGTGAAAACGTACTCCATTGATAACTTAACTTGGTTCATCCTGTCTAAACTTAGACCTGCACATACCAAACTGGTGCTCGTGAGGAGGCAGACTGGGCATGCCCAGTAGCCCGGTGGGGAGGAGGAGGAGGAGGAGGAGGAGGAGGAGGAGAGAGAGAGACAGAGAGTTGAGATGTCTGTGAGCTGAGACGGTCGGTAGAAACCCGACAAGAAGAAGAGACGCTCGCTGTCCATTTTACAGCATCACGTCTGTTAACACCTGACGTGCAACAGACCGTCCCCTCCTCTCTCCTCCACACACACACACTCTAACACACACTCTAACACACACACACACACTGGAGCTGGAGGGAGCGGATAAATGTGGACCGCAGTGTCTCTTTTGCAGCATCTCATCATCTGTGGCACCGAGGAGACAAACGCTCTGCTGCTGCTGCCCCTCAGATAACACCACATCCTCTGGTGAGTGGACCCCCTGTCTGTTGTCTGTCTGTCGTCTTCGTGTCAGTGCAGGAATGACTGCTGCGTTTTTCAGCCTCAGCTCTCTGCGGTGTCAGTGCTGCTGATTCTGATGCTGCTGCTGCTGCCGCCTCGGATTCATGCAGCAGCACAAGTGCATAAGTTGAGCTGCACGTACAGAGAGAGCATCACTGCATCACTGACACATGCAGCCTGTCTGTCGGACCTGTAGGATGCAGAGAAAGGTCAAAACACACACACCTCACACACACACACACACACACACACACACACGCCGGCGCAGTCTTTGACGCAGCTGCGCGTGCCATTCACAGGCTGAGTTAAGTTTCGCCCTTGGCAGGAAAAGTTGGCACCGGACTGTTTTATCTGTAAGGTGAGTGTGTACGTGACGGGATTGTAGATAAGTTTGTCGCACCTGAGCGCAGGAGACACATATGGAAGATCAATTCAGCCAAAGAGATGGAACAAAAAAAAAAAAAAAATCACTCTGTGAGTCAGTTTAATGAGAAAACCTCTGCAAATAACGACTTGAGTCTTTATTTTTGAAATACAGACTCAATATTTTGAGAAAGTTTCTCATTATATTGATTTATGTTGACATACTAACACATTAACGCGTTATTTTACACACTATCTCTTTCTTTTAAGATATTAACTCATTATTTTGACAAACTAAATCGTTATTTTGACATACTAAGTCATCATTTTGAGATTTTAACTAATTTTGACACACAAAGTCATCATTTTTGATATACTAATTCATTATTTTAAGATACTAGCTCATTATTTTGACAAACTAACTCATTATTTTGACCACAACTATCTTTTGAGATTTTAATATTTTGACTACAAAGTCATTATTTTTGATATTCTTAATTCATTTTTTGGCATAAAACTGATTATTTTTAAGATACTAACTCATTTTTTCCACACTAACTCATTACTTTGACAAACTAAGTCATTATTTTGACAGCTCAACTAAAATGACTATTTTAAGATAATCACATACTAAGTACATATTATGCAACACTTGCTCATTATTTTGCAACACTAACTCGTTATTCTGAGACAATAGCTCATTATTTTGCTTACTAACTCATTATTCTGAGATACAAACTCATTATTTTGGTTAAGTTTCTCATTATAAAGACTTACAGGACCGTTTTTCGTGGATCATGAAAGCATTGTGAATGCAGACTTGCTGTGTTCAGTGAATAAATGAGGAGATTTTGGGAATCCACATTTCCTTAAAAACACAAATAATTTGGTATTTTTGTCTGCCTACTTGCAAAACAATGACATTTCATGTTGAATGAAGGCAGACAATAATGATATCTTACAGTAATTGTTTAAATTGTCTTACTTTAATTTGGTTAATCAGTCTAAAGCAGTCAGCCAAACACTTTCCCGTCCATTCATAGACTTTTCTAGATCTTACATTCACTTGCATTTAACAAACATCAATCAAACATAAAAAATAATCCATATATTGATAAGCATCTGTTGCAGCCCTGATGAAATCTAATCATCCACTTGTTTCCTCTCATGGTACAGTTGAATATTTGTCAGGATCAGTTTTGTCTGTATGCTAATGCACGCTGCTGCTGATAAATGACACTGCAGGTAAAGCCTCTGCAGCTCAGAGAGGACGACAGGGGGCTACACGACTGGTTGAAGACCCTGTCAAATGTCCCCCAGATATGAGCCCGGGAGCAAGATTCATTCCCAGCCTGCCGAGGGCAGCTGGAAGCATTTTGTCTTCATTTGTTGCAGTTTATGAATCCCCCATCTGGGGCTCCGTCTAGACTCTGCCTCTGGGTCTCAGTGAATGGACGGTGCAGGAGAGGGGGGAGCAGAAAAAAGACTCTATTCTTCTCTTACCTTTTCCTGGAGAGAAGTAAAACACACACACACAGAAACACACATCCACTCCATCAGGTTTGCAGGGCTGCTTGTCAGAGCGTCTCTCTGAGGAATCAACTGCTCCACAAGTCAACTGCACTCTTAACCTCTTGTGTTAGTTACACTGCAGAACTTCATATTACTTTTTTTTACTTTTATACTCTTTAATATGGTGTAAAAATCAGGATCATCAATCAAAATCAGGAGCTGCTGAATGTATTAAGAGAATGAGCGAAGTGTAAAACTTGAAGGACAAGGTCTTTTCAAGGATAATCCAGTGAAAAGACCAAAACCCAACCGCCGTCGCTCAGTGCTTTTGCAAGTCTGCAGCTCTCAATTTCAAGCAACTTATCACAAATACATAGTTACAATAATAGAAAAAGGCTCTTTGGTTTCTTTAAATAACTCGGCACTGGACTGTTTAGCAAACATTTCTCAAACAGGAAGAAATAGTGCATTTGTTAGGGACTATTTTTGGCTGTGGATGAACACATATTTGTTGATCTAATGCAGCCCCCCCCTTTTTTGACATTGTTTTGTCTGTCGAAGCCATTCATTGGATAAGGAAAGTTAAAATTAAACTTAAATTAAAAAAAAAGAGAAAAAAACATGTTTTATATTATTAATTATTCATGATTAATCAATTTTAAGCAATCAGACTAAAATATCATTTTGTTTCACTGTTTTGTTTTGTTTAGCTGATCAATCTGCAGTAAGTGATGAATTCTAGAGGTGTTTAGTACATGTACGAACAAATCTGTCCGTGATGCAACAGTCCCGACTGACGTATAAATGAAAACATAGTCGACTAAGACTCTGGGCACCAACTGATGGTTTAGGGGGCAGATATGTGACGTGACTACAGCACAGAACCCTGATGCTGTGTTGTGTTTGTGGGCAGTGATTAAGGTTTGTAACCAAACTACATATAAAGGAGTCAAAATAAACTCCACAGTGTGTGTGTTCATTGTAAAGAAACATGAAACCCAGTGCTACATTGTGTGGTTTTGTTAGTTTCTGGACAACAGCGGAGCTCTTTGGAACAAAGGGAATGAGAAATATCAGGATTTGGATGCACAGGATCAACTTTTTTCATTTATCGACAGTAACAAAAATCTACAGCATCATCAGGCTGATCCTCCAGTCAGAGGATGAAAGGTTTGTGTTGTAAGCAGCAGGACACACACACAGATGCCTCGATGGCCCCGTGTGAGAGCCGTGATAACAAAGTGGTTAGCGCTAACAGTGTTTGGGTTCCCATCGGTTCTTATTGGAAGACTGAGATGGTCTCTATTCTCATGTTGTTAATGGTGCTGCTGAGAAAACAGCATTAGTGACCGGAGCGGGTCTTGAATTACTGTTTTTTTTTTTCTCCTTCCCACGTCTGTTTTTATTTCATCCTACACTCTCCCACTCTCACTAGCCCGTGGTTACTGCCTCTGTCTTCTTTTCAGCACAGTTTGTTACCTTTTGTGTCAAAGAAGCAGCACATTTCACTTTAAACTTTAAAGTTAGTGTGGCTGTAATGAAGAGCTATATGCTGCATTTTCTGAAAGCCAAGAATACGTGTGGCGGTGGGAGTATTTAGGAGGTGAGAGTGCTGGCAATGAAAGGGCCTTTTAGCATTTGGATAGGAGCGAGCTTGTGTGATGATGGCGAGCATTAGCATTTTACAATCCTGCTGTGTTTCCCTATAATGAGTGGTCGTCTGCTGCTAGCTGCTCCAATCTGTGAGGCTTTTTCTGTATGTTGGCTGCGGTGCAGATGGAGCGCTTTGCAGTGGCCTGGATCCTGTGTGATTAATGAAACGCAAATCTGTTGTAGAGGCGCTTTCTCCTCGTTACATGATGCTAAAACGCCCGTCTCGTTTTGTCGTGCCGGACACTCACAAGCAGTGTAATATGAGTACGGGGATGGAGGATTCATTCTTGGCTGTTTGGTAACATCTCAATGCCAGTAATTGATTTTTTTTTTCTGTGTGCTTGAGTTGATAGCCCACAATGCCCTGCAAAGTGTCCAGCAGCAAGTGATATCACGGTTTATCTGATTGCAAGGTGTTTAATGGAGGAGTAGAGTTACACAAATTACAAGTTCTGCAAAGCACTTCTAAATATTTTGACTGTCTTTATTTGGGTGAAAGTCCCCTGCTTTAAAGGAGAAATCTGTAATATATTTACTGTAAAATGACTGTGATATCTCATCAGAGATTAAGGAAACACTCTCCTCTCTGAAAACAACACCGCAGCTGCCGCGTCCTCCTTTGAAATTAGTAATTTAGTTTGCCTTTTTCAGAGTTCAAATTAAAGCCGAATGTTCACCAAATTAGTCAGTGTCTCTTTATGAGTCATAATAAAATCATTAATTATCTTTCAGGAGTGGATGTTTATAACGGTTAAATTGAACAAAATATTAATGGAGTTTGGCAGCAGTGAGACAGGCAGAGTGTGTATTTTCAAAGCAGTGGGCTTTTGTTTTCAGGATAACAGGCTGAACTTTACATTGACAGACTATTGACAGTTATAAACAGCCGATCAACTTACACTGGAGGACTTGTTGCTGCTTGTTATTGTCAGGTTACAGTGTTGTGCTTGTCTTGCACTCCTGCAGTGTTCCTGCAGCCTGTCTGAGCTTCCTCGAGTCTTGGGAGGAGGAGGTGGGGAGAACAACTCACAGATCGTATCAGGCCTTGGCAATATATTTATAATTTAAACTGAATGAATGACTGAAAAATCAAACTTTTTATGGACCTTTTACAGATCTTTTTTTTTTGAGAACCAGTGGCACAGAACAGTGTTCCCCAAACTTTTTTGTTTCTAGGAACGTTCTTCTTTAAAGTGACAAATCATCTCAACCCAATTCACAACAGGCATTATCAAAATAAATCTTGGGAGAGTTGTTGAGAGTTTTACTGCCATAGGGCTGGGCAATATATCGATAATATATCAAATCATGATAGATTTCGGATATCATTATATCGTGATGCAGCGTAAGTGTTGTCTTTTCCTGGTTTTAAAGGTTGCATGACAGTAAAGTGATGCAATTTTCTGAACTCAGACTGTTCTAGCTGTTCTATTATTTGCCTTTACCCACATACTGTTCATTAATTACCAAAAAGTCTCACTGGGTTAAAATTTTGAGAAAGAAGAATAGTCGTCCGTACAATATTGTTGCAATATCGAGGTGTTTGGTCAAAAAACTCACTCGCTTTCACCTAACCTGACACGCCAGATGGTTTGTTACACTCTAACCATCTGGGTAGCCGTCAATAGAAACTATTTGGAGAAGGGCATGCACTTTCAAAAAAAAAAAAAAAAATACTTGGCAGGTGATAAGATGAACCATCTGTCACGTCTAACATGAGCTAACCTCAACCAATCAGACTGAACTGAAGCTGTTTCCGGCTGGAAGAAAAGCGAAAACATCTTTTCCATCAATAAAATCCTTCAGTATCGTTCTTTGGCCTTCTTTCAATGATGAAATACTCTCCGGTTCTTATATGGAATAACCTAACCTCTTAAGAAGCCGTCAGTGTTTATTCGAGACGAGTTGTTTCCATGGACTCTTCTCGCTTCGCGTAGCTGCCAGTAGTCCCTCCGAGGACACTGATTGGCTTGCACCACCTCTGGTGCGGACACACACGGATACCTTGGAGCCTGGCGAGATGGATTCTCGTGTGATCGTGTGATTTTGTGAATCCAGCTGCTTCACAAGGTAAACTTTCACCAGTGCAAAACATGTCGTCAGTCACAACATACACGATCAATAATGATCTATATTGACTGACCTGCAACTTCACTATTGTGATAGGCTTTTCTTTTCATGTATATCGCCCAGGCCTATTTCCACATCACCATTACAGCTGCTACTACTAAATTTCTGTTATTGTGACGTCCGTATTAATGTAAGTTCATCTGAATTAAGGATTTAACCAACGACCATTTTGCCTTTAAAATGTCAGATAATATTTCCCATCACACCTGGTTACAACAGTTCAAAACTCAAAGAATTTGATAAAAAAGCTGTAAATCGTCACATTTGGATAATGAAAATAAAGGCTTCTGTGTGTTGTTGACCTGACATGAGTGGAGACAGACAGTCGGGATTGAAGGACAGATTTAGAGATCCAATCTTTATCCTCCACTTGTCACATTGAGGAGTTTATTTTTAAAACCTCATCGATCAATGAGCGCCATTGTTTCCCTCTGCAGGACTCTCAAGTTCACCCTCGCAGATCGCCATTGGCCGTTGGAGCCAATCAACATGATTGTTTAATCCGATTGCGTTTAATGTTGTTTGTCTGAAATAGAAGCAGTGGTGGAGCGGAGATGTTGTTTTCATAGCGGCTGCTGAAAAGCCTTCGTCCACATCTGCCTCAGGAGTGCTGACACTGCTGTAAGGTAAAAGCTGGCTCGCTGCTCCTGCTGCTGCTGCTGCTGCTGCTGCTGCTGCTGCTGCTGCTGCTGCTTGGTGCAGTCTGCAGAGCTGCTGCTGATGGCTGCCTGTCAGTTTCACCTGTTTCACCTCTCTCACACACACACACACACACACACACACACACACACACACACACACAGAGGAGAGCTGTGCTGCCAAACTGTTGACTTTAGTGCTTTTGTTGAGCCAGACTTTGAGGAACAGATTGTGAAAGCGATGATGAATCCGCTGTCAGAGGTACGTCTTTGTCAAACATCTCCAAACTCTTCAAGGTATTAATATAAGTAAACATAAGCTGCTTTAGCTCTAAGTTTTCCTGATCCGTTTTCTGTCTTCTTAGAGGACCTGACGAGTTCATATTGTTGCTCAGAGTTAGACTGGATCCTGGAGGAAGCTGTGTGTCGAGTACCAGACTGTGCTGACGTTTTCAGTCACGACTTAGAGGTCAAAGTATCTATCTATCTATCTATCTATCTGTCTGTCTGTCTGTCTGTCTGTCTGTCTGTCTATCTATCTATCTATCTATCTGTTGTGTTTTCCTGGTTTTAAAGGCTGTGTTACAGTTAAGTGATGTAATTTTCTGAACTTACCAGACAGTTCTGGCTGTTATTTGCCTTGTAGTCATTATATCCACTAGGGATGTGCACAAGTAGTCGACAATATGATTAAACATTGTCACCCTCGCTAGTCGGCAACAGAAATACTAGTCGGTTAAACTATTTATAAATATCTTATGTACAATGCCAGTTAACTGTTGCCTCTATAGTGTTATGCAGCCTCCCGCCACTAGTCGGGGCTGCTGATGGTAGCCCCTCTCGCCCAGCGTGAATGCCCCGATGGTCCATGCAACCCCAGATGATTTTATCAGCAAGATCAGACAGATGACGGCTCGTAAAACCAGTGCAGTTTGGCAGTGTTTTGATGTAGAAAATGAAACTAAGGTTGAATGTTGAATGTAGACTGTGACAGAATAAACTGATATATAATCACTGGACTGGAGAAACATGTGACCACATTCGGCACAGACACGGACATTGACCTGCAGGGCAGCTGCTGCTACTGCTAGCACTGCTAACGTTAGCCACACTGTGTGTCAGGCTGGCAGATAACATCAGCTCCAGGGAAACAACAATGTTGTTTAACCCGCAGACACTGTGATCCTTTCGGTCTGAAAAGTTGAAGCCTTTAGCATGAGTTGTTGTCATGTTTTGTAGGTTCATGTGCAGCGTTCATATTGCACGGCGCAAAGTGGCACACATGTCAAGAGCATTTAAAATATGATTTGGTGATTGTAGACTGTGATTAATGGCTTCAAATGGCTCTTAATATGCACAGTATTTGTTGTTGTTGTTTAACATTATAAATTAATAAGATGTGCTCAATTTTAACTGCTTTCTGACTGCTTTCTTACTGTTAAACTAGTCGACTAGTCTAAATTTAAATTGGCGTTGAGTCGACAGGGAAATTAGTGAGTTAGTATCCACATTACTGATTATTATTTATCGAAAATGTCATTGTTATTGCTGAGTCCCATTCACAGTTGAACCTATATGGCACCATTAAAATGTAACTTCTATTGTAAAAAAAATATGTCCAAACTTCTCAATTTAAACATTTTGAATACTTTGTTATTTATTTGGAGCATTTTATACTTGTGTTGCACAGTATACAGATACTATAAAGGTGTTGTGGTGTCCAGCTGTTAAAAACAATACAATAACACCTTTGGCAGTAATTCTATTTTTTGACTGCTCTGTTCTATTCGACCATTGACAGCTGACGTCTCAGTCTTGTTAACCGGCCACTAGGGGCCGCAAGTTATCAACAACCGCTTCTGTTTGAAATTTTGTTTCAGCTCGTCTGAGGTTGTGTTAATGTTGTCAGAAGTTTGTAAATCTCTGCTGGTTGCATCTGGAAGTTGTGGTGACATTGCAGCAGGTGCTTCATCATCTGTTGCCTTTCGGGGATCTGAACTCTTCTAATTCTGTCTGAAATCAGTCTGAATTTCTTGTGGTAAATCTTCCAATTATCTGCCAAACAACTGTGCAACAGAAAATCCATGTAAACAGCTTTTTTTTTGGCATCACATTTCATCAAAGCTGCACAAGACCTAAAGTGACAAACTATGATTTCTATTGTACCAGGCAGATATGACAGTGTGTAGTGTGCTATCCAAAACTCAGACATGCAGAATTTTATTTTTCTTTGTACCTGTTAGGAGCGGAGGTGGTGTCAAAAATACCTTCAGCCAGTCTGGCTGTGTCTGGACTTTCTCTGGGAAACATTTTGCATTTTACTCTCAGCAGAATCTCGCTTGGGATGATTTAAGAAGATAACACCGGTGTGTAGCTCCACACATCACCGAGTGCAGCTTTAAACATAACTTCTGCTTGGAACTGGTCGTAAACACAACATTGTGTGACAATAAATCAGGGATCAGAGAGTTTTATCTTCTTGCAACAACCCGTATAGCTGTTTGAGGACCTGAGCGTGGATGTTGAGTCAACATGTTCATTCATATGAAGATAAAATGAGCACGAGAAAGTATTTTTGTTCATTCAAGGCTTCCATACTTCTCTTTAATATTTCAGTGGAGTGAGAGCGAGCTCTTTCCTTTTGCTCCTTTCTCTCTGATGTTTTCAGACTCTATAAGAGGTTTTTGGTAAATCATAGCCCACATATGTCACTCATTTTTTCCCTTTGAGAAAATGTTTTCTTTAATATCTGTCATATAGAGCTGTCGTCTAATGCATCTACTGCAGCAGCGTCACAGGAAACTCTCATGATGTTAGTCTGAATGCTCCGGTGAATTAGGCTATTTAAAAACTGGCACAAAATAACAGGATGCAAAAAAACACTTTTTGTTGTGTTTGTCTTCCAAACATAGATTGTAGACAGCATGGCCAACAGTATACGGACACCAAACACTCATGTGATAGCTGAACATCTCACTCCAAAACCACTTGCCATTAATCTGCTGATATAAAAGCCTCCACTTTTCTGGTTTCAGGCTGCAGGGATTTACTCCCATCAGACACAAGAGCATTAGTGAAGTCCAGCGCTGATGTTGGGGTGATAAAGTCTGACTCACAGTCGGCAATCCAGCTCATCCCAGAGGTGCTGGACAGGGCTGAGGTCTGGGTTCTGTACAGGTTCTTACACACCAAACAGGGAAATCTATTTCTTTGTGAATGTGGCTTTTGTGCAAGTGTCATGTTTAAAATCAAATCAAAGCAACAAACTACTGATGTAAGTTTTGGATCATTAACTAACTAGTTAATTTGCAAGAAAAACAACATGACAGGGTCCCAGGGGGCGCATGTGGGGGAGTTAACTGCTGTTATCGTGAGTGCAGGCCCGCGAGTTTGTCTGATTTGAACCGTACAAAGAAATCATATCAAGTGAATTTATTATAGGATTGAATGATTTGGAAGAAATATCTAATTGCAGTTATTTTGACTGACATTGCAATTGCGATATGATTTGCAATATTAGAGGAAAGGTTCATTTTTACTCATTTTACTCATTAATTCTCATTTTCATCCAAAAACACATTAAAATGATTATGTTGCATTATTTTTTTCAGGGAGCCATAGTAAACAAACATGTTTTCTGAAGTCTAGAGAATGATGTGTTGGCCAGGACACTTCTGCAGCACCACAGTATTTAATTTAAAACTGTATTGTGGCACACATTTTGCCTGCACCTCCTGCGATTTAAAAAAATTGCAAACAGCCATATTACGATTTCGATAAAATTTTGATTAATTGTGCAGCCCTACTCTAGAGGGCTCTTTATCATGTTTAATCCACCATAGGGGCATCCAGGATGGGGGTTTTTTGTGGGTTTTATTGATGAAATGTCAAAAAAAGCTGACACTTTTGCATGTTATTACATGCAAGATTCCCTAAATCTTTCACATGAAGTGGTGTTCACAGGGTGTTTATAGTCAGTATTTTTATTTTTAATATAATTGTTGTTTGTTAACGTTTTGATCAGCTCATCTTCTCCATTTCCTCATCTTTTCATGAACCACGGAGGTGTCAGGGAGGAGGGGTTCGCACATGCTTGAGATGTTGCCTCCCTGCAGATCAGACCACATGTCCAGTTTCCATCCTCTCACATCTGCCACTTTTATTTTGATTCACTGTATCCCACATGGAGACGAGGAGGAGGAGGAGGAGGAGGAGGAGGAGTTGGAGGAAGTGGTCCAGCTTGTACGGGTGCCCGGTGCCTTTAAACGCTCCGTGCCTCCTGTCTTGCACGAGTCGCAGCACCTCCCTTACACCCGTACACTAACTACTCCACACTGACTCAGCATGCATGTGAGAGGCAGAGGGAAGGGAAGGGGGCAGGGCTACGGGTGGCTGCTGGGGAGGGAGGGAGGGAGGAGAGGGGAGGCTGGCTGAGCTCGTCGGACAGGTCTCCACTGCTCTGCTGGAGTGAAGGAAGGAAGGGAGGAAGATGAGAAAGAAGGAAAAACAGAAAGGATGAGATGAGATAAACCGTGTGGGAGGTGTAAATCCTGTACGGATGAAGAAGCGGCTGTGAGAGGAGGAGAGGTGAGTGTGAGATTGAGATGAAAGATTCTGTGTGTGTGTGTTTGGTGTGTCTGTAGTACAAATGTAGCTGCCGGTGTCTCTGACAGCTCGGGGTCGATCCAGATAAACAAGCACTGAGGTAGCTGACAGCTTTGCACACGATGATCCAGATGACCCAGATGATCCAGATGTGCGTGTCTTGTTGTAGGACTTACAACCTGGTCACTAATGTGCAGAAGAAAGTGGGACTCTTCAGTATATTGTGTGTGTGTGTGTGTGTGTGTGGGTGGGTGGCAGAGAGTGTGAAGGCATGAATGAGAGAACATGTGTGAACTGCATATTTTTGTATAATGAAGCAGTGTGAGCATGTCAAAACATGCACTGCCACCACTGTGATCAACAATGTCAATTATAGCAATGAGCAGTGCCTTTGACATTTCTATTCCAGACTGTAACTTGTGTATTTGCTTGAAAGTTCCACGTTAATTAGAATTCAAATTAAAGCCGAATGCTCGCTGAATTAGTAAGTGTCTGTTTATGAGTTGTAAGAAATCATTAATAATCTTTTAGAAGGTGTAGGTGTTTATAACTGTTAAATTGAGCAAAATGTTAATGGAGTTTGGCAGGCAGTGAGACAGGCAAACTCCAGAGTGTGTGTTTTCAGAGCCGTGGGCTTTTGTTTTCAGGTTAACAGGCTGAACTTCACATTGACACTACAGTGACTCGTCCTCGCCTGTACGATATTGCACTTGTCTTGCACTCCTGCAGTGTTTCTGCAGCCTGCCTGAGCTTCCTCGAGTGTGGACGAGGGGGGATGTAATTCTATAAACAGAAATCTGCATCTTAATGCACAATATGAAGGCAAAGGACAAGACTTTAGCTTCAGAAACGTTCTGGTTCCTGTTTGTAGTCCGAGCGGTATTGACGATCACGTTTGAGCGGGATGTGGTTGCATGCAGGCCCATGTGGAGCAAGCCCCATGAAGACCAGCAGGCTTTTGGGATTTTGGGCTATTTGACATAGTGGCCAAACTGTGTAGTGACAACATCACATGATGCAGTTTGACCCCACCCTAAAAAACCTGTCTCCATAGACATACGTTGTGAAAGAAGCAGCTGTAAAGCGGAGTATACTTTTTTTCTCCTGCAAAATGACTCTTTCAGGAGATTAAGATCTGATCGATTTGGTCCAATAACATTTGGAAAACATGGAGTTATGGGTCTGTAGTGCATGTCCATTTTTGTTGGTTAAACTGTGCACAATCTGGGTGCAAAGTAAAGCCTGATCTATAGTTGGCAGAGCCTTTATACTCTCGCGCTGGTGTGTCTGTGTCGCTCTGCAATCAAGTCGCCAAAACGCTAGCTGACGGTGGGATCTCTGTGCCACTGTGGTGAACTTCTTCCTTCTTCCTGTACATTAGCACAATTGCTACCTATACAACATGGAACCTGGGCAAGAAAAAGACTGTACATGTATATTGCCAGACACATCTTTGACCATCTTGAATGTGCAGTTCATAATATTAAGTGCTAAAGTACTATAAGCACTCTGCAGGCGTCCGGCATCAGAGAGGAGAGACGCCTGAGGTTTCTCCACTTAGCTGTGTTTGGTGCACTGAAGGAAAGAGCTGATGCCGAGGATCAGTCAATTAATCAGAACAGCATGATCGATAATGAAAACAGTCGTTAGTTGCAGCCAGAGTTTGGAGTTTTCAGTCCCATTACAACCACCTCTTTTGGCAAGATGATGAAAAAAAATCCATTGTTGATACTGTTGACTAATGCACCTCTTAAAATCAAAGATAAAATCTAGAGAAGTTGTTTAAAATCTCTCTGGTGTGGTGTTCGATGGCAGAAAAGGCCGCCTTCGCGAGAACATGACGCTGCAGCAGAGATAATACTGAGCAAGGTCGCCTGCTGGGAAAAAGTGGTTTTGCTTTGAAACATGAGTCACCAAAGTGGTAATCAGCTCTTACATGTTCAGCCTTTATGTTTAAGATTGAAATCAGCAGCAGCTGAGCTGGTTGCAGATTTTGATTTATATGGATCATATAGTTTATTCTGCTGTAATTGTTACTACAGAAGTCTCAGATGTACAATCACGATTCCAAAAAAGTTGGGATGATGTGTAAATGTAAATAAAAACAGAATGCAATGATTTGCAAATCACTTTTGACTTGTATTCGACTGTAAAGGTATTTAATGGTCAAACTTACAAACTTTTTTGTAAGAATGAGAAAGAACTTCACTTTCCCAAACACTGACTGACTGTATGACAGTGGTAAACATGCTCCTCTCATGACTTTTTTGTTGCAGGCATCAAATTCAGAATTAGTGCATATTTACAAAAAACAATAAAGTTAATCAGTTTGAACATAAAGTATTATGTATTCGTGCTGCATCCAACTGAATATAGATCTTAAAGTATTTGCAAATCATTGCATTCTGTTTTTATTCGCACAAAATCCGAACTCTCTGGTATTGGGTTTGCAGAAAATGAAGCTACACCTGTCAGCTGTTTGTTGTAAACATTAATACGGCTCCCCCTGCTGCAGATATGTAAGGTGGTGATTGGAGGAGTTATTAGGCAGCAAGGTCACGGCCACTGTGCTGCTGATTCTTCTCCCTCACAATAAGCCTCCCTGCATCTTTCTTCTCACACTTTCTGTGCCTCTGCATGAGTCAGAGGACCCGTCTCTTTTGTCTGAATGTGTCTTTGAAGGCAGCAGCAGCAGCAGCAGCAGAAGGGAAAAAAGCTGTAGAGGGAGGCAGTCCCTGTATCACACGCAAACAAAGTCATGCTTCCTCGACAGCCTCTTTGACACTTTGCCTCTTTAATTCCCGCTCATCCTCTTTGGTTAATTATGATTCAGTGCGGCGGAGGTTCATCGAGTCTGAGCCGTGTGTATTTTTGGGGTGTGACAGTGAGCCCTCTGCCATTTCTTGGGAATTTGCATGAGTAGGCAGCTCTGCCAAATCCAGTATGATGTAACCTAATATTATATGTAAAGAAATCAATAGTTTGATCGGTGTGAGTGGATGATTCAGGGGTTGGAGGGTTCACGTTGCACTGTGAGTGTCCCTGAACGTCCCTCGTCACACATTAATACTTAATACCCTCTGAATCTCCTCCTCGGGCTTTAATGTGTTACTACCAAACCTGCTCAACCTGCCTTGTTGCAGAAATCATAGCTGCTAGTGCACCAGCAACAAGCAAACTGAGAGCTAATATTAGCATTAGCCCCACCCCCCTGCACCCGCCCCGTCGTATCTAGGGAGCTAATAATAGAGCCGCACATGCTGGCTGGGGTTTAATTACCTGTGTGATTTGACTCATAAACGCCCAGCCATGGACTTTATCCATATATGTGTATGTGAGCATCCTTCTGTCAGCAATGTGACCCAGCAAGACAACAAGAGGATGAGTCATCAGCACCGAGCAGCTGTGGCTCTTTGTGTTTGTGGAGAGGTGATGCTTAAGTTTTAACATTTTGTCTTTCAGTTGAAGCTCTCCCGTCAGACTCACAGTTTTGCTAAAAAGTGACCGCAGCGAGTAAAAAATGTTGACTTCATGGCTCCCATCGAGGGCGCACAGGATGTTTTTTAAGTGTGGTTGTATGAGGTATTTATCCATAGTCATTGTGTTACCTACAGTAGATGGAGGTCGACACGCCCCCAGTTTGAAGAAGCAGCAGGAACACTGGTGTAGGAAGCTAATCAATGTACTGCTGTGGACAGGATCAGCAGCAAAATGTATTTTAGACAAAAAAAAAATTAATGTCAGTTTAAGTGTATGCTATATTTAGAATATTTAGACTTTTTTTGAGGGGAAATTGCCGTTATATAACCCACATACAAACCAAACTCCATTGGCAAAATCAATAATTTTACTTCACATAACACAGGAGTCACTGGCGTTCTGCTGCCTTGATTTATTAGTTTGTTGGTGTTATTGTGTGACTTTCTGTTGTTGTGTGACTTTAGTAAATCCCAGCTATCCTTCAAAAAGACAAACAAACTAATAGTTGAGGCAGCAGTAGACCAGCAAACCCCTTGTTCTAGTAGGTAAAATTGCTGATTTTGCTAAAGGAGTTTGGTCAGGGGCGTAAATGTGCAGGCAGTGCAGTCTCTCTGCAGACGGTGGAGAACAAGCCCTTGCAAGTGAGTCATTGGTAAAGGCAAATCTCTGTCGTGGTATTCAGTAGCAATCTATAACAAAATTGGATGCAATTGTGTGCGTGCGTACATGCGTGCATACATGAATGGAAGCGTGATCAAGGGACTTGCAGTTTGCCCGCAGCTGCAGTAATCTCAGATACTACTGGAGGGATCAGCCTGATTTTCTGTGCACATTGATGCTGAAGGACCTCCAAGATTCACAATTCTTGAAAACCCTTAAAAAAACTTTATTAAAACCTCTAAGGCTCCACACCAACAACAGCCGTGACCACAGGCATTATGTTTTCAGGTCATTACATTCTTGTGAACGCGATATCTTAAGAATAAACTTGGTACAAATGTCCACTTGGACTCAAGGATGAACTGAATAGATTGTGGTGGTCAAAGGTCAAAGGTTACTGTGACCTCATGGAATGGAGGTCGTGTTAATGTTGGTTGAACTTTACAAATCTCAGCTGGTTGTAGTGGCATTGCAGTAGGTGCTTCACCATCTGTTGCTTGGCAGGGATCTGCCTCTACTGAGTGACCTCTTCTGGATCCTTCTGTTCACACTGGCTATAAAAAAATACCCTCTTAAAGCGTTTTCAAAATTACATTACAAAGTTCAGCTCAAGTTAATATGAGGCTTCAGCAGTCTGAGTTTGATAAATTAAGTTGGAATCTTTCCACGCTAAAGTGTTTCTGGCACAAAATTCCCTCTTTGCACCACGCCGTTTCTCCCTGCTGCTTCTCTGACGTCCGACCCCGCTCTCGCTCCTCTCGATATTTTTATAACACTGCAAATAAATGGTTTATTTCAACCAAACCAGATTTGATTGTTGGAACAGAGTAAATATTAACCAGGATGTTAAACAGGTTTTAAAAATACCAAAGTTAACCATTAAGTACTGCGTCCAAGTTAATGTAATAGCAGGCACATACTGTGGTGTGGCACTGGAGTTTAGAGAAGATTCTTTGTTGACTGATGTACAAGTTGAGCTGATTCATGTGTTAGACTGTAAATCAGGCAGAGACTGACAGGTGGTGAGTGTTGATGGTCTGTTTCTATTGTAACTCCTGGCACAGCAGCGATGGACCAACAAGAGCTGGTGCCAAGCTGGACGACTGTCAGAAAACTAACACTGCAGCAGGATCAGTGCAGATTACTGTAAAGACGGATCCACCGTCTACTGTTTTACATCCTAAGATCCAGTTTTCTCCGTTTATTTGTTCTCCAGATCTAAACAATCCAACAAATTACAAGTTAGGACAACACTGGTTATTGTACTTTATAGATATTTGATCGTGTTTTAATTGCATCTTTATCATAAAGAGCTTTTACATCTTGTCCTGACCGATCGTCAAATTTAGCAAGAGCTGCAATGATTAATCAATTATTAATCAACTATTGAATTAATCACCAGCTATTTTGATAATCGATGAATCATTTTGAGTCTTTTTTTAAATGAATAAATGTCCAAATTCTCTGACTTCAGCTTCTCAAATGTGAACATTTTATGGTTTCTTTAGTTCTCTGTGGCAGAAAATTTAATATTTTTGGGTTGTGGACAAAACAGGACATTTGAAGACGTCGTCTTGGGCTTTAGAAAACACTGATCAACTTTTTTCACCATTTTCTGACATTTTATAAACCAAACAACTCATCGATTAATTGAGAAAATAATCAAGAATTAAACAGCACAGAAAATAATTGTAAATCTAGCGTTTTTTGAGCATTTATTGCAAAGAAAAACTCAAAAAAGACAAAATTGTCTGTCGAAAATGTGTTTATCCACTGTGGCACAGTAACTCACAAATGCACACCTTCAAGCTGGTGCAAACTCTGCTGTGCTGGATTAACACACAGAGTCAAACTGAGTCGAGACAAGCAGCACGTGCATGGATTGGGAAAGGGGCGGCAGGCGTTCATTTGGGCAATAATTGGCATGTCCACTAAGGTGTCATGTTTACTACTACTACATGTTGATGACTGCAGAGTCATTTGACCCTTGGACTGATTGCTAATTGTGCCCTTTCCCAAAGAAGAAAAAAGCCAGATGTCAGTGGGTGTTTGTGGGCATAAGGCAGAACAGCCTGTACAGTGTGTTGCCTGAGAGGCAAAACTCAGGACAAAGTAAAAACGTAACACCTTCAGCCTCACTGCTGCTCTTTAAGCTCATTGCTTTGAGCGCAGGTTAATAACTGAAGGTGACTCAGACTCATTTTATCAACATTTATATCAGCTCACAGACTCCAGATTCATCTCATCTTCATCTCATCTCTCTGGATTCTGGAGAAGTTCAGAGAGAATAAATCAGCCCCCCACATCCCCCACCTCCAGTGGAAATTACTCCTGGCTCCATCACTCCGTCAGATGGAAATATTCTGCACGTCCTGTGAATCATTTTATGCACATTTTCTAAAAAAAAATCCCTGATATCTGATACTTTTGGGAACTCTCTTTTCGCTCTAGAATAGGGTTAAGTGGGAAAGTATGTTCTTTTTTTTTGTGAACTGACCCTTTAAACAGACTCGTTGCACTTTCTCGCTGCAGAAGAGGAGGTGTTGTGTTACATCTGCAGTTGTGTGTTTCTAACAGGGACCTTCCTGTAACTCTACGCTCTCATCACTCTGGCCGCCTGCCAGTGCAGCTCTCTGCATCACATACATGACTCCATCATCCTGCGTCTCTCTGCCTGTTTCCTGCTCTCCATCCATCTCTCCTGCTCCGTCTCTCTGGCCGTCTTTATCTCCCATCAACACGTGTCTCAGATGATGAATCGATGGATCAAAGGGGCACAAATGAAGTTCAGGCTCATCTCAGCTCTTTGCACAATCAATACCGGCCAGCGTTGTCCTACACGCTTCCTCTCTTGGTGGCTACAAAGATGACAAATCATATCCAAGAATAATCCCTCCAGCAGCTCTGTCACATGTATGATACGGCCAAGAGTGTGTCCATAATAAAGGGATAGTTCGGATTATTTAATATGGGGTTGTATGAGGTATTTGTGTATCATCTGCTGTAGATGGCGGTCGGCATGCCCTTAGTTAGGAGAAGCAGAGCGCATGAAACTAAACCATGAACTGTTGTGGACAGGGTCAGCAGCAAAATGTATAAAACAATGTTACTGTCAGACAGCCTTTTCTTTAGAAGGAAAACTCTGTTACATAAGTGAAACATCGCTCTCTTCAAACTAACCAAACTCCATAGGCAAAATCAGTAATTTTACATTGCAGAACATGTGAGTTTCTGGTCTATTGCTGCCTTGATCTTTTAGTTTGTTGTGTTTTTGTGTGTTTTGTGCTTCAAAAGGACAGTTCGGATTCATTCAAGTTGCACAATAACACAAACAAGCTAACAGATCGAGGCAGCGGTGGACCAGAAACTCCTGTTTTCTACAACGTAAAATGACTGATTTTGCCTGTGGAGTTTGGTGGGCCTGTGAATTATACATTTTGCAGTCACCGCATGAAAGTTATTTTTTCCGTTGTGTAAACTTCTTTAACCACTGACAGCCAGCTGTCATATAGGTTGAAGGGTCTTTTTTTCTTTTTTTAAGTTGACTCAGTTTTATTTTATCAGTTTTTAGAAAAACAGACAAACAGCCCCCTCATTCAGACCGGGTGCCGACAACTGCCAGATGCAACCACCAGAGATTGAATAAAGTTTTCTTTCATTATTCTACTTTATTGTAGTTTTATACGTGTGCAAATAAAATAAATAATTAAATAAAATGCAAACTCTAGGATTTTCTCCAGAACAGGGAGCTGATTTATATAATTCCAGAATATTGGTCTTATATATTTTACAGAAGTTTAGCTGAGACATGTTTTAACACGGGTAATGTGAAGATGATTAGACTGTTTGCTTTTATAGGAATGATGATCTGAATTAAACTGAAAATAATTCCAGAAAAATTTGAAGCAAATTTAGGCAAACTGGTGCTATGAACAGCTGAAGCAACTCACCAACACAGCCCCTTAATTTTATTTAATGCAGGGCTGTTTTCCATCTGAACACCCACTAACTTTGCTAACTTTTACAGGCAAGATTCAGATTTATCAGAATCAGAACCAGGAATACTTTATTGATTTCTTGTGGGAAATTATTTAAAATAAAACATAACGATGGCCCTGGCTGGATGAAATAACAGACCAGAACTCTCTCCACCAGCATTATGGAGAAGGTGCAGCTTAAGTATGTCGCTTGCAAACAAATATGATGAAGAAGAAAGCTAAAAGTTGGAAAATAAAAAAGCAATCGCAACAGGCTGCATGCACGGTCAATACATGCACAGTATTTTCCTCTACAGTATGCATTGATTTTATTTTAAAAAGCTCATTTTGGTGAAGATGAAAGAACCAAAACAGAGCAAGAAAGAGCTGTTTTCTATTCATAGCCTGTTTAGAGTAGAAGTCCTCAAACACGATGCATCATATCTACTCATCGGCGCTTCATCCTTTCACGATGCAGCTGAGGAGCCACATCGTCTTCCTCACACCTTTAGAAACAATGGGACTCTGCAGAGCCTCCAACAGCTGGACAAAGGGCCTTTTTTTTTATTGTGAATGGTGTAGCTGCGGGAACAACAGCTCAGAGGTGTGAACATGACAGAGAGGCTGAGTGCGACAAATGGAGGGGCAGTAAAAGTTGTTAATTAGAGACAGAAAGAGAAACATTTTTATTGAGGAGCTTTGCTGATGCTCTTATTCACAGAAGAAAAATTCTCAATCAGATGGTCATTAATATAAAAGGTCAGAACAGCCTAACAAATGTTGTTGTGCTCAGTTAAATAATTAAGAGCCGAGAGGAGAATTTGTGCGGCTTCGGTCAAGTTTGGTCTCTTTGAAGCGAGGGCAGAAACATCAGTTGGGGTTAAGGAGGGAAAGTCGCCTTGCGTGCCAAGTCTCTCACAAGTTCTCTTTGTTCTGTCAACTTCAATTTTCGACACACACGTGCTCTCCCACTGCTACCATAAGGCCGCTCCAATCTGTCACTGCTGGCAGCAGTCTGGAGCTCGCCATCCTCGTTTGAGTGACTTTTTTTCTTTCCACAAAAGAGTTCTGTTGTCTGCGGCGTTATTGGCGTGGAGAGTCGTTCTGCATGAACGCGAAACAGAAGGGTGACAATTGGAAAGAATTCAGCTCGATTGAGTTGAGTAACTGCCGGGGGAATTAGCTCATCGAAGAGAAAAAAGTGGCTCGAGCTCAGGATTTTAAAAACAGAATAACAAAGGCTTTTTTTTCTGTGATGAGAGTTTGGTGTTTGGTGCGTGACGTGGTCGAGCTTCTCAGGTGTCCTGGAGCTGATTTTAGATTTGTCAGTGAACTTCTGAGGTTTGACAGATACGGTTCAAGAGAAACAAACGACGAACTGTGGAACCACATTTCTAAAGATCCTGTAAGTCAATATAATGAGATGTTTTCATGAAATAATGCTTATTATCACACAAATAATGAGAAAGTTTCTCCAAATAATGATTTAGTATCTAAGCCAATATTTTGATCAACTTTCTCATTAGGAAATCAGTTTCCATAAAGAGCTAAATAAACTGTTGCTCTTTTGAACATGTTTTGCAAACAAGGAAGTCCTCTGCATCATTAATGCATCAATGTGACAGCGATCCCTAAAATAAAATCAGATCAGGCTAATCTGATTTCCCATCATTCACTGGGGTTCGTCTCACAATCAGAAACTCGGTCTAATAGATTAATTTGTGACTGAATCCTGAGTGTTGCATTGTTTCTTTCATATTTTAGATGAAGCTCTGTCACGGGTCTTATCAGCGGTGAGTCAGAGAGCAGGAGAGGATGTGAGGGATAATTTACTCTCAGCAGGATGAGCTCATGTTCTCAAACAGCTCATCACCTCACTACTCTTCAACGTAGTATATCCTACAGAAGATAACATGGACAAGAGATTCAAAGTGTGACTGAGATTCTACTTGATTCTACCAGATATTTACCACACGTCAGTCTAGACAAACCTGATTTGTCCTCAACTGTCAAGTGAGCTTGTAATTCAGTCCAACAAGTTTGTGTTTACAGCTCAGCAGTCTGCTGGAATGAGGCAGGTTTTATCATCAATGCACTTCTTTATTTGTGTAGATGTAGAAGAGGAGTGAACTAATTGATTTAACCTGCTGCAGTTATCTAAAGTCAGCCTGTTTACCATCTTTTTTTTTTTTTTTTTGCTTTGTGACTATTTTAAGGCACTCAAACCCTCTTCTATCACTGTACCTTGGCTGGCATTTTGTTTTGGCAGACAGAGCTGTTACTCTGCTTAAAGATAAAGGATTAAAGTAATATTGTTTATTTTAATTTTCTCTGGAATCAATTAACACGTCAAACAGTCTCAGTTTGTGTTTATGTAAGTTATGTAAGAACAGACTGTCAGGTGAAAGAAAAGTTAACTCAACAGATTTCACGCCACAGTTTGAGATCCAGCTGGAGACGTTAACAGGCCGGCGTTATGATGTGTTTTTAAAATTTTCAACAGCTCTCCACGAGTGCTGCACAATTAAATGAAATTTTATTAAAAATCGCAATATGGCTTTCTGCAATTTGTTGCAATTGCATACTGCAAATTTATTATTTTCCACTAGCTTTTTGCCTTTATGTCATCCATTTTGGCCAGCTGCTAGCCTATATTCAGTGACGTCTTATTATTTTGCCTGTTGTGGAGTCAAAGGTTGTGTCATAGACTTTCACAATAAAATAAAATCCTGGTGCCTGATTAGACTTGATATTATTAGCAGATTTAAGCAGGACTCTAAGTCAGGTGACGTAGTATTAAGAGCACCAAAGTCCACACATGGAGGAGGATGGACTGGTCAAACGCACCCAGATTTTCACCCAGGATGCAACTCTTTTTGTCCCGTATGAAACCAAAAGTCAAAGCTGACTTATTTTACCTTACGTACATTATTTTAACTTGCATAACGTAACCTAACTGACATGAGTAACGCACTAATTTATAATTTTCCTAACCCTAACCAAGTAGTTTTGGCGCCCAAAACTAACCAAACTTTGGCTGTTTCATTACGTTAACCGCGTGTCAATGACGGTCCAGTATGATGAAGGTCCAGTGCACCTGTCGCATGGCAAACTCCAACAGTCATTTTGGGTGTCACTGGCAAATGACCTGTTCTGTTGTTTTCATATGAGGATGTGTTGGTCTGAACACATTTCAAAGTTTGCTAAAAACTACAGTACCCAGCTGTAGGAAATCATTTTTGGTTATTTTGGTTCTTTCAGTCTATTGACAATAAGAAAAAGTGCAGCATAACACCAGCCTTGTCCTCGTCATGGTTTTGTTTTTTTGTGGGGTTATTTCCTGTTTTATTTGTGGGCCACTCGTATGTATTTGTTCACTTGCTTCCTGTCTTTGTCTGTTTTCCCGCCCTTTTAATTTCTGATTGTTTTCACCTGCCCCTATTAGCCCTGTGTGGCTGCACCGTGTATCTAGTGATTGAATGTTGCCTCTATGTCAGGTTACTGCGTCCATTCTCAGTCCTGCATCTGTTTTCCGGTGTCTCTTTGTATCTCCTCGTGTTCTTGGTTAGCTTTTGGATTTATTCTTTGTTTGACAAGCTTGTTTTTTCCCTGAATTCCTCAGCTGCATTTTGTTAGTTTGCTTTCCCACACTAGTGAGTTCATTAAAGTCATCTATTTGTTCTTTCACTGCTGTCTGTCTGTGTTTTGGGGTCATCCGTTAACTGAACTTTGACAATCCTTTAATGTTGGTTTCGTTTCAGACAAACATAAAGAACTGTAATCTTACACAATGATGCATATGCATGCATGACAAATACTGGAATATCCTGTGTGTATCTTGCATCACTTGAGGATACAAAAGGTAACACCTCTTCTTTTTGTTCATTCACAGGTATGAAGAATAGGGAGCTGTTGGAGGTGTCCCACGGGCATGTTTGTCCTCTGGCCGCTCAGCCTGTGTGTCTCTGCTCTGCACACTGCAGACGCTCTGGGAGGGAGAAGAAAGACCGTCTAAAAATAAACTGACACCCACCACCAGCAGAAAAAACAAAATCCAAACCAACAAATAAAAGAAGAGGACAAAGAAGTACTCTCTTTCACCCTGTCTGACTCTCTCTCTCTCTCTCTGCTCCATTTCCGCATCTCTGTCCTCATTACGGCCTGTGAGGAGGTCATGTCCCAGTCTGGAAAAGTCCTTCATTTGTATGTAGAAGTGAGGTCTGCCCCAGATCAGAAGGGAGGGAAAGGAGAAAGTGAAGAAGGGATTTCTCAGGGGCATTCGGTTCAGGACAGTCCTGCGGAGCTCCTTTCTCAGCTAGCGAGCCAAACGACGTGCCCGACTGTCAGTAAGGCCTCCGCGGCTCACCGTCTGGCTCAGGACTGCACACACAGTCAGTCCCCCTCAAGAAACACTGTTAGCTTTCAGCTCCAGCAAGTCAGAAGCTCCCCCACAGTCACCAAGCGTTGGAGTTCACCCTGTGATGAAGTGTCCACCATCCACTCTTCGCCAATGACCTCTTCCGGAAAGGTCTCGTTGCCTCACACACCTCCCAACTGCCGGAGGTTTAATGAAGAAGAGGTCAGCAATGGTAAGCGGTCAGTGGTCACCTTCAGTTACATCGAGAAGTCCAATGTGAAGACCTTGGACAGTCCACGCAACTCACTGGAAAGATCGACCCCCTCTCACTTTCGTAAAAGACCCAGCGATCCAGTTTGGTTCGGGAGTCCCAGTTCATCGTGCAGCTCCAGTCCGAAGGTGACTTTCCGGTCTCCGGGAAGTCACCAGCAGACATTCTCCCCTGGCCTTCGCCAACCACCCTTGGACCCCATCGGCAGGGCAGCTACCCAGCGGGCTGTGGAGGAGTTTGGCTCACCTTTACTGAGGATTAAACTTGCCCATGCACTTGAGCACACCTCATCCTCGCGCTACAACCAACAGCCTCGCTGTCAGTCCTGGGCTGGGTCTCCTGTTCAGCGTCAGTGCATCAGCGCAAATCCCAAAGACCACTTCACAGACAGGAGTCAGGCTGTTTGTGGCCTCCCTCGGAGCCCTGCGTCCGACCAGCTATCCTCCCAGTCCAGACAGTCGAAGACCCGCGTCGAGTCCCAGAGCCCTCGTCACTGGTCGGGAGAGGACAGAGCTGTGGCAGGCAGCCCAGCCACCAAAAGACATGTTCACAGGACCTATAACAGGAGCACTTCACCGCAGGGAGCAATCCTACCACTTGGCAATAATGTAATCGAGGGCTTGAACCAGTTAAGTGACAGTAAATCCTCCTCTCCAGCTCATAGCCCTGAGGTTGCCCGCAGGCTTGCAGAGGAGGCAACCAAAGTATCTACTATTTTCACAGAGGCAAGACGCTCCTCATTGCACAACGCTTTAGGTGAGCCTGCAAGCGGCTCAAACTCAGAATTTCACAGCTCACCTTCTAATGCACAAACGCTCAAGATGAACATCCCTTTAAACGACCAACACACGCCAGCAACTGACAACACAGACAGTCACCAGCCTGAAAACTCGATCTTGCAGTCGCAGTCACTTGAAACGAACTCTCATAATAACTATGAAGCACACCAGGAGGAGTGCATTCAGAAATCCCAGCATCAGAGCTCCATTTTATCAGCAGCTCAAACTTCCCCCGCCATCCCTTCACGCGTCCTCCGTCCCTCTCATCCGCCCACCGAGCTCAGCTCTCCCATGAGGGACCCCCGGCTATTCCAAGCAGAGCTCCGAGCGCCAGATACCCCCACCCTGCATCGGCATCAGCTCCCGCAGTACACCAGAGACTCCTGGTCCCCGAGTCTGGACAAGAGGGGAGACCTGAGCTGCTTTGAGAGAGGGGACTGCACAGAGCTTGCTCGCAGGCTCTTCATCAATCAGAGTGTTGAGGAGGCACCGGTCAGCTGGACGTCCAGGCAGCAGTGGGGGAATCAGGTGGAGAACAGCCCGAGGCCGAATCCCGAGCCTGGGGTTAGGTCCGTCAATGGCCAAACTCCTGATCGTCAATCCAATCGCCATTGCAGGCCGCTCAGTCCCTCCGCCCAGCAGAAACGGGCGGAACAAAGGAGGAGGGAGATCCTGCTTCTGGGGCCGGTGGTGCTGGACTCTGCAGAGGAGGATGAGGGTTGTGAAGAGGAAGGACGGGGTGACGAGATGGAGGGATTTGGGGCGGGGCAGCAGCCACACCTGCAGAGGGTAGAGGAGCCTGCAGAGGTGGAGCAGAATGGAGTGATGGGAGGGTCGTCCTCGCGGAGCTCCAGTGGGGTGACGGGCAGCTTGGGGGACAGGGACTGTGTGTCTCCCGAGTCCAGTCAGTCCAGTCACCAAAGCAATGAGACCGGGGCCGCCACCTCAGGAATACAGGTTGGCACTGGGTAAACTTTGAAACCCACAAATACTCACATTTGATGCTTACAGCCGCTTAATTTTTATATTAACTAAAAAACATCAGAGTGATAATAACAGTTTGACATTTTGGGAAATATGCTTATTTGCTTTCTTGCTGAGAATTAGATGATGAAATTACAGGAAATTACATGATTACTTGAGAAAATGCTGTTTAAGCCAGGTGGCAGTTTAGCTTAACGTAAAGACTGGAACTTTTTAAATGACCCTAATGTAAGACAGTATATTCTTGTTTGTTTAATCCCTCCACAGACAGACATGTAAAAGCAGTTATTTTTGGTCATGGAGAGTCACATGCTGGAACTGTTTCTTTACAGAGCCTTTGGAAAGAGTCAGGTTAAAGCGATATTCCACCCTTACATGATAACCCACTCAGTATGTACTCACCTCTATGCCAATGTGATGATGGGTGATGATCTTCAGTTCACTAAACAATCCTGGAGTTTCAGCAGAAAACAGGGTTGCAGCCTCATCCAGTACAATGGCAGTGAATGGAGACCACGGATAAAACGTTAAAAAAAGAACACAAAGCAAACACAAAATGTCTCCATCCTGCTCGTGTGGTGTAATCCAAGTGTCCGCGAGACATTAAAAATTAACCGCAAAAGACGCCATTTACACCATGTTTTTAGCTGAAATGTCAACTGTAGCATGTAGCCGGTAGGATGTAAACATGGCGTCGATCTCGCGAGACTTCCGCACATGCGTCCATTAAGAGATATACAAGTCTTGCGAGTGTGTCGCAATGTTTGCATCCTACCGGCTACATGCTACAGTTGACATTTCAGCTAAAAACATGGTGTAAATGGCGTCTTTTGCGGTTAATTTTTAATGTCTCGCGGACACTTGGATTACACCACACGAGCAGGATGGAGACATTTTGTGTTTGCTTTGTGTTCTTTTTTTAACATTTTATCCGTGGTCTCCATTCACTGCCATTGTACTGGATGAGGCTGCAACCCTGTTTTCTGCTGAAACTCCAGGATTGTTTTGTGAACTGAAGATCATCACATCGGCATAGAGGTGAGTACATACTGAGTGGGTTATCATGTAAAGGTGGAATATCGCTTTAACTGTGTAGCTAATGTTAGCAGTTGGTCTGTGTACCTAATCTTAGCAGTTGGTCTTTGTAGCTGTGCATAGCTAATATTTGAGGTTGGTCTGTATAGCTAACATAAGAGGTTGGTCTTACCTGTAAACATGTCTTTAAATTAGATGTTGAGTTCTTGGATGATGACAGTATTTTTACAGCTGAAAGCAGAACTGTCACTGTACTGTGATGTTGTTCCTCTTTTATGATTTAAAGACAACATAAAGTTGAGTTAAGCATGTTCATCACT
Organism: Lutjanus argentimaculatus; assembly: GCA_034769285.1. NCBI lineage: Eukaryota > Metazoa > Chordata > Actinopteri > Lutjaniformes > Lutjanidae > Lutjanus > Lutjanus argentimaculatus. The sequence goes on along the minus strand of JAWZSL010000016.1, from coordinate 2,085,775 downwards.
AGAGGCCATAATAATGAACTGACTGTAGGATTAGTTGTTTATCATTCTTTATTTTAAAATCGTAATCCCACTAACAACCCTCATTTTTACTAAATGCATCTGCAATCTGATTACATCTTTTTTATGTACTTTTTTGTACCCTTTTACATGTAATCCATTACTCCTCAAACCACAGTCTACATGCCGTGAGTCAGACTAGCCCCATACTTACACAGATGAGAGAGATATCGATCTCATCTCAATGCAAGAAAGTGAACAAGTGTTGTTCCCAAATTGTCCGACTGCTCCTTTAATGCTGCAGTGCAGAGCTGTCCTCCAGTTTGCGTCTGTGTGTGTGTGTCTTTCAGACGGACAGTGGCTGTGCGGTGCCCGTGCCCTCGCTCCATTGTCAGAGGATCGCTCGTGCCAAGTGGGAGTTTTTATTCGGGACTCCTGCTGAGGAGGCTGCTAGCAGGGGGGAGAAAAGTGAGAGCATATCCTCCTCAATTTCATCTAGTTACTGCACTTTCATGTGGTACCAGACTGGAGGTTTTATTCCTTCGCTCTTCACAACAGAATGTTGCAGTGGGATTCAGCGTTTATGTTTTTTGTCATTTGCCCGGCAAGTGGGTCAGAAATCTACTTGCCCAAAGTCAGTTTTTACTTGCCCCTGTACAATTTGTTTATTAGCATTATTAAGTAATGGCAAAGACTAGAGTTAAAGCTGCTGCAAGGAGTTTTTACTTTTTTTCCGATCCCGTTTGAATTGTGCCATGAATTACACATATGATGTTTGTCAATTTAAAAAAATCAGATCCCCTGCTTTGGTTTTAAAATATATTCAGATGTTTTGTTCTAGCCTGTAATAATGGTTCTGGACCAGTTAGAGCGAGTAAATGATCTAAATGTGTTTTCTGTGCAGTTAGGCACAGACATACCATACCAACAGTTGTTCCACATGTTATTTTTTGGGGTGGATCACTTTTTTTATTTATTCAAAATTTTGGAAAAGACAGCATACAAAAAAAAACAATAATGCAAAATGACAGCAAGACAAAAACAAGGGCAGAAAATTGAAAAAGAAAAAAAAGAAGGAAAAAGAAAGAAAAGAAACCCTCACTCACCCGCCGACACCCTCAGACCAATCTTTGACTCTCTGACTGCAATCACACGAGCAGTGGACAACTCCAAGTGATTTATATCAAGAAATGTGAGAATCCAGTTGCTCACTAAGAGCTTATCAGGGTGTTTCCACCTTGTAGGAAGGCCAGCAGGGAAAAGTCTTTTCTGGTACCCAGGAGTCGGCAGCTGAGATAAATTGTTCACGTTTAAAAATGATGGAGGTTGATGTTTAACTCTCTCTGTCTGCAGACTCTCTGGAAACCTCCACAGCTCCTCCCAGTGGAAACTCCAGTGAGTCTCCCACCCCGACTCCTCCGTGCACCCTGCCTCTGCTTTCAGCCAATCACGAGGTGCAGCATGTGGAGGTAGAGCTGGTGACTCCTCCCCCGGCAGTCATCGGGACCTCGCCCAAAACCGGCATCATTCGCCGCACCTTAAAGTACTCCGAAACCGACCTGGACGCCGTCCCGCTGCGCTGCTACAGAGAGACGGACATAGACGAGGTGCTGCTGGCCGAGCAGGATGACGCCGACTCCGCGTTCGGGAGCAACCGCAGCGTTCAGGGCAACTCGGGGACGGGCAGCAGCCCCCTGGGGGGGCTGGCTTATGGGAGGACAGAAGGGGAGGTGGTGGTGGAGGAGGGAAGGGAGGATGAGGAAGAGGAAGATGAGGAGGAAGAGGATGAGGATGAGGAGGAAGAGATGGTGAGCTGGGCCAGCGTGAGGATGCAGGGAGACAACAGGAAGCAGCAGTACGCAGCTGAGGAGGAGCCGGAGGTGTTTGGTCACCTTCTGAAGAGGTGAACACAAGGAACACACACACACACACACACACACACAGTCTGACACAAGCCTGCAAACACACACACAAGTTCACAAACACTGTGGTGAAGCGGGATTTTCCCCTGACCTATATTTTAATCTGAATTTGGATCTCACTCGTAACCTATTTTTCAGTAAACAGGTTTGGTGGAATGTTTGTACAGTAGATCACATCCCTGGAGTAAACAGATAAAAATACAATTTTAGAACATTTTTCTAAATGTCTCCTTGGTTAACACACATTTAGGGTGCACTCCAAAATCCAGATCATACTATTTAGTATGCCAGAAAAAAGATTTAGTATGTTTCAATGGGGAGGGTCCACAGGGGCATAACATCCTGCAACATCCTGTAACATCCTGCAACATGGCTTCCTTTAGTGGGGAAAAACAATCGATTTTCTGCATAAAATTAAAGGCTGTTGGATTCCACTGATCCTTACTACTCACCAAGAGATGCCGGATGGAAAAACGCAAAGCAAAGAAAGCATAAAAAAGACTGGATGTTTGGTTGAAACATTACTTCAAAGCAGGATTTGTTGGTGGAATTGCAGGGTTTTTTTTTCCATTTGCTAACTAGCATCGATCAATACTGAAGCTACTTTTTCAAAATGATTCATGCAGTCTGTATTACTGACACACATTTTGGGCAAACAGTCAATCTCACCAGCAAAACTCACTCAAACCACCAAAACCACCAAAACTTCATACATGTCTCAAAAAACAACAACAAAACAACAGACAACATTACATTAATAATTAACTTTTATCTTTGAAGTGAATTTATCACATAAATCAATTTTATTACACAATAAAAATGACTTTTGTTGACAATGCGAAAGTATATATAACAAAGAATGAATCTCAAATGCAGTAATTTACTTCAGTATCCTTTGTTTTTTCTATTTATATTTGTATCTTTCTATCTTTGCAGATAGTAATTTACATGTGAAAAAATAAAAAGTTGAAACAAATATATAATATTCAGAAATGCATGAATTTTGACATAATACAATCAGAAAAAAAAACTGTAGTATTCCAGAAAAAGATATAATATGTTCTAATACATACAGTCTTGTTTCAAATGCAGTTTGCAAAAAATACCAGCATGTCCTACTGCATCCAATCACACTTTGCAGTATGAAAGCCAGCGTGCTTTTCTGGCTGTTCTGACCCACAATCTTCTGCGCAATGGAAGATCCATCACATCGGATGAGTTGCAGAGAGAGCACAGACAGATGACAACTCATTAGCTTTCAAAATACATATTTTTTCTTTTATGCTACAGACTGTGACAGATGTATGAGCAACAGAGTCAAAGTTTAAGGCACAATATTGCATGCAACAGTGTGTGCAGGGCTGCTGTCTTATGTACTTAAAGTAAAAAGAAAAAGTATGGGTTTGGGAATGCAGCTTAAAACTTTTTGTATCCACAGCTGCATTGTTGCTGTGTTTCTGAATCATCTCTCTGTCCAGACCGATGGAAACTTTTTTCGACAACCACCATCCAGCCCTGAAGTCCCCCATCCTGGTCTCTGGTCCTCGATGCTCTGCGGAGGACACCTTCAGCCGTCACTTTGAGAGCATCATGGAGTCTCACCGAGCCAAAGGGACGTCGTACAACAGCCTGGACAGCGAGGAGCTGCTGACCTCCAGCACCCAAACCGTCCTGACCTTCGACCTGCCCACACTGACCCCTGCCATCCACGCTCCGGTTTGTCAGAGCGCCCGGCAGATCGTCCAGCTCAGCTTCGCCCCGCTAGCGCACGACGAGCGGCCCAGTCTCTCTGATTCCATCTTCACCGTGACGGGGGACTCGGACGCCACCCGCGCACCGTCCAGCGAGAGGCTGAGCAGCGGGTCAGACGACACGCCGCCCAGAGGACGAGAGTGTACACAGCTGGGGAGCAGCTGGTACAGCAACATCTCCTTCTCATTACCAAGGTGAGTTAGCAGCACATCAAGGAGCCATGACAAATGTTACTGGATGTACATGAGAAACATGACAGGTGTAAGAGTAACAAAACTGCTGAACAGCACTAAAACCTGCCACCTGGGGGCAGTGCAACAAACTACAAACACAACACTGACATATTATCAATTTAAGTTATCAAACTGTCACTTATTTACACATCCAGCAGACACAGCAACATTAACTTTAAGTCACCTGTCAATAAGTTCAACATTCACTCCCCTTTTATCTCTGTTTTGGTCTCCACTCCACCCTTTAGCTGCAAAATGCTTCACTGTCTTCACAGCTAGTCTCCATATATTGTCCTCAACATGTGTCTGTACACAAATCAACAGATAGATAACATGCATGAAGAGAAAGTCAGAGGCTGGACTAAAGTGGAATGCCCTTTACTGTTGTCTTCATTCTCATCAAAAGATTCTTTTGTGAACTGAAATCATACAGAAAGATTGCACCAGTTACTGGATGCTATTTAAATAACATTATGCATAAAATGGTATAAAGGACAGTGGCAAAATAATGTACAAAAAACACCTTCAAACGATATGTAAATAGCTGCAAATAACTTGTAAATATCTTGTAAATAATGTATAAAGTTCACAAGCTTAAAAACACTAAACTGAAAACTGTTTTGCCATACTTGCAGCTGGAAAGTGATCGAATACGTTAAACTGTTCACATGCAAATCAACTGAACATTTAAATGCATATAATGCTCCACAGAATACTTTACATGATTGTTAACATAAATTTTACTTACAAGCAGTGCTTTCCAAGACACAGCTGAGGAAGGAAAGGATAAGATAACTGTAGCTGCAAGTAGCAGCATTTCATCTTTGCTGTCCTTTGATGTCATTTCCTTTCCTTTTCTGCTCTTCTTCTTTTTGAGTTTTACCCATCAAATATCAGTTGCTTGTTCCTTTGTGGTTTGCACACGACACTTCACTCTGATGCCCTGATATGGATTTATTTGGGTGCTTCCTTATGCTAATTGCAAACTTCCTGGCACGCTCCTCAAATTTAGGATCAAACGCGATTCATCAACACACTCAGGTGGGTGAGAACAGACTCTGCTGTCTGCAGATGTTTCATCAAACCCATGTGGGATTTTATTACTTTCCTTTTACCGCTTAATTTAATAACAAATATAAAATAAAGCAAGAAAACATTCATGCATAAGGCCCAATGAGCTGAAAGGTGCTTAAAAACTTAATAGAGCTGAGACGAACGGCACTTAACATGTATTGATTTGATCCGTTGGTAATATAAAAGTATTCATCAGAGCAGGTTTGCATAATTGCATTAGAGAGAAAACAAAAATGATAGTTCAGGATGGAGCAAATGAATACAGTGTACACAATGATTTCTTGAGATAAGTTATAAATATGGCGGACAAGTGATTCTTATGTGTACATCTGCTTGAACACTGAAGTGTTTCTGTTAAAGGCTCTGACGCAGATCTTCCATTTGATGTCAGTACATCTCTGTACATAAAGCCGAAAGCTTTTAATAATTCATGATGTAGTGAAAGCAGAATAGGGTTGGGTTCTGTTCTGTTTTGTAAATACCCCTTTTTTCCCTTGAAAGTCTTGTGACTTTATCACCAGACTAATTCACAAGTGCAAAGACAATGTTGAACTTTTGACTTTGTAGCAACAGTTTGGGGAAAACCCACTCCTGTCCACGTGCACAAACCCAGATCTCTAAAGAAACTCAACACCTTTGTGATGAACTGACTGCGAGCCAGACCTGATCACCCGGTGAATGTGAGCAAACCCCTGCAGGCAGGTTCCAAACACCTGGTGGAAAAGTCTGAAACCGGAGGAGCGGAGGCGGTTACAGCAGCAGGTTAAAAGCACAGAGTATCTTGCCAAATTACATGATTGTATTATGATGATAATCTACGGAGCTCCGATGTAAACACGATCTGTTCAGTGGGACGTGAAGCGAGGAGCTGACAGTGCTGACAGCTGATATGCAGGATGGTGACCTCTGCATCAGTGATTCACCAAGAATCTGGGTCATGTTTGTTGTTGTGTATCATTTTCTACTTTTATTTTTATCTTCACTCTATACTGAAATAAAGCAAGTGCAGCATAATCGTTTGAAAGTACATGAGGTTACAGTCTAGTAATGCCATTGTACTTTGGTACAGATTCAAGGTACCTGTACTTTACTTGAGTAGATCCATTTAATGGCACCTCTACTACTACAATACATTTCAGAAGGCAATATTGTACCTAATCATGTTTCCTGCACTAGAAGGGCACCTTAGAGGGCACTTTATCATGTTTTGTCCACTCGAAGGGCACTCTACAGGGTACAGTACTTTATCACATTGTTTAAGATACTGGGCCACTGGTGGACACTTAAACAAGTTTTACCCACTGGAAAGGCACCCAAGAGGATACCTCATCACATTATTCTTGGGCATTGGGCTAGTATGAGGGCACTTTAGAGGCACTTTATCATGTTTTTGTCCACTGGAAAGGCACTATGGAAGGTACTTTATCACGTTTTGTTTACTGGAAGGGCTCTCGAGAGGACACTTTATCACATTGTCTTGGATATTAAGCCACTAGAGGGCACTTTTTCACCTTTTTTCCAGTGGAAGGGCACTTTAGAGGGCACTTTATCACATTTTGTCGATCAGAAGGGCACTAGAGAGGGCAATTTATCGTGTTTTTTGGACATTGTGCCACTCTAGATGGCATTTATCATGTGGTAACCAGGACCATTTTACTGCATTTTTCTTTTCAAACATGGGGACACCAGGAGGGTAATAGCCCCACTTGCCCCCCGTCTGAGTCCACCAGTGATGTACGGCATGCAGTGACATAAAATAAACCTGGTCTTGTGTCAACCTGTTTCCCCTTGAAGAAACTGTTGAAAGAAAATCACGAGCAGCCACAAAGGACAGAGTTTTATATGTTAACTGAGTATTAATGCCGTTTTGATCGCCTCCTGTCTGAGGTTAATGGACTGTTGTCAGCCTCCAGACGAGCGAGTGTCTCCGTCTGTGTCGTTCTCCTTGTGCAGAGCGATGCTGCAGTGCTATTCTGGACCCCGGCAGCTGAAAGTGAAGGTCGCTACAAGGCTGCCTGTGGTCCCTCTGCTGTGTGTTGTGTGTGTGTGTGTGTGTGTGTGTGTGTGTGATATGTTAATCCATCTGTGTGCATTCCCATACCTGTAGGTGTTTGAGTGTGTGCATGCAGGTGTATCTGTAGGTGATTTTGGATGGTTGTACTTGAAAGTGCATGTTTGTGTGTGTGTCTCTCTCTCTGTGTCTCTGTATGTGTGTGTGTGTGTGTGTGTGTGTGGTGTGTGTGTGTGTGTGTGTGTGTGTGTGTGTGTGGTGTGTGAGTGTGTAGGCATGTTAGACAGAAGCAGATGGCTGCTGCAGCATTCAGAGACTCACCTTGACTGTCAGAGTCCCAAAGACTTTTTAACATTCCCACCTGCAGTACAGGAGACTTTATTTTGTACCCAGAATCCTTTGTCTTTCTCCTGTGCAGTGTATATTCCTTCATAGCAAAACAGCATCTTCCTTAATCCATTTAGCATCCAGACAGATACATGATGGATTCAGACTGTGGCAGAAATGTGGGACATCCTCAGTCTACCTGTCTGGGGAAATGTTTGCTCCAGTGTTTATATGTGTGACTGTGAGGTAGAGCAGCTTAGTGACTGTCATCCTAACTAACTGTGACAGCACTGCAGAGGTACACTGACTGCACAGGGTCACCTTGGTGTTTTGACCACTAGGTGGCAGGAGAGGACAACAATCAACAAGGCTGTTGCAATGAGTTAGTCTAATACAGGTGTTTTTTTTTTCACTCTAAATCATTTTATTGGCATTTAAAGCCATGCAAAATGCACAGATATAGTTGCAAAAATACCCACCTACACACACACATTTCTGCTCCAACAGAGCCCTGTCCCTATTATTATATTAATGTAGCATTTAGTAATCAAACATAATCAATTTCATAAATTACATCGGCATGTAAATACATTCAATGCAGACAATAAAAAAAACAATGCAAATGAATAATAATAAATAAGCAGAGAGAAGAACATACAGAAATTAGAATTTGAAAGTTACAAATACACACACATATATATAAAACAGTAAACTATATAATAATTATAATAATATGGGGTCAATAGTAATAGGCACATTTATCTATATAGGTTAAAAAAGGTAGAATAGTGAATTTTCCCAATGTCAAATGTATATAGAGTCTTTAATCTAATGTTTACAGGGATTTATTGGCAGAATATGGAGAAAGTGGAATGTAATATTCATACGTATGTTTTCATTAGTGTATAATCACCTGAAAATAAGAATAGTTGTGTTTTTGTTTTGTTTGTTTGTTTATATCTACAGAGTCCTCTTCCCTGGTTGCCATGTTGCACCACCAAGTTTCTACAGTAACTCAGAACAGACAAACCAAACGCTGGCTTTAGATACAGACTTTCATGTTTTACAGGAATCAGCTGACTCATTTGGTTCTCACCACTTGAAAGGGGAGTGTAAGACAGTTTGTAGATGCACTAAATTCTACAGACGAGTCCTTTAAAGATTGGAGGAAAATTTTCCTTTCATTTAAAGTGTATAAGTCATCTAGCTAAAAGAGATGTCATATTTTTTTGTCTGGTCACCAAGTTGTATAAATTGTGGAGATACAAATACTGCAGTAGAAGCAGACGGTTCAATGGTTGCTTCCAAAATGTCTGTAAATATTATTTAGTTGTAAAGAGTATTTAGTTTTGGACAAAACCAAAACATATGTAAGGATGATGGTCTTGCCTGCATCAGTCACACATGGGATTAAGTCTAGGTATAAACTTGGTAGAGGTGGCAAAAGTACAGAAGTACAGATACTTCTCAAAAAGTGAAAAAGTACAGGCTCAGAAGTGAACTCAAAGTATTAAAGTAAGAAGTCGCCTCTGAAGGACATTTCTACTGACTATTTATGTACAAAGCTAACTGAACTAGAACTGCAACGATTAATCAATCATTAAATTAATCGCCAACTATTTTGATAATCAATTAAGGTTATTTTTGAGAAAAAAAAGGCTAAATTCTCTTATTTTAGCTTCTTAAATGTTAATTTTTGGGGGGTTCTTTACTCTTTTGTGGCAGTAAACTGAATATCTTTGGGTTGTGGACAAAACAAGACCTTTGAGAACTTCGTCCTGCACTTTGGGAGACACTGATTGACATTTTATAGACCAAACAACTATTAATTGCTTCAAGAAGATAATTGACCAATTAATCGACAATGAAAATAACCGTTAATTGTATCCCTAAATAAAATCTCAGCTTTTCTCCATGCTCAAATCTCCCTCTCTGTCTGTTTTGTCTTGTTTCATTTTTAAATCATTTTCGTCTGTTGTGCGCAGTCTGCACTGACAGATACACCAAGGAATCTCCTGTTATGTTTTATTGTCCCGTACATTTAGGTTGAAATTGGTCTTGATGTTGGGAAGGCGGTGCACAATGATGCAAAAAACATAAAACAAAAAAAAAACAATCGGTTATTTCCGTCAAATGCATTAAAAGTAACAAGCCTGTTTTGAAAATGTAAAGAATAGAAAGTTCAGATATTTGTTCTCCATGTGTTCACAAAGAACAACTTGTTCTCAAGTTTCAGTACAAATACACTCTGAAAGGTTAAAAACAGCAGCAGCTTCATTTTGCTTGTCATTCTTGAGTGTCTTTAAACATGAACTCTCATATTTTTCTCTGGACTTCCTCTTTATACGAGAAACCAAATCACGCTGGTCTTGTCCAGGTGAATGTTTGCTTGGCGCTGATCTTATCACAGTTTTATAACCGGGCCGACTCTGGCAGCCGTCGAGCTCTGGAATCCAGGAGGGAGACGATGAGACAAATATTTCTGAGGGCTTGTCCATACTTTTGATAAAAGTTGGAATTTCCCTCCCCTTCACCCTCCCTCCTCCTCCTCCTTCCCTCACATCACCCTTTTCAGATGGTCTGCACCATTAGACAGTGGCTCATTGTGCAGAGCTGCCCAGCGGACTGAAGGGGGGGAGGCGGAGCTTCAGTTATGCGGGGATACCGTTGAAGCAGAGGCTGACACCAGGAATTCTCTCAGGACCTCTCGGCATTGTGCCGCCTCTTGATGAGACAATGCTAACAGGTGGCGCAGGAGCCCTAAACCAGAGCGCCGGCTTAATCTTTTGAGTATGAACACAGGCCCTGATGAAGCATACACTGTAAAAAAACAAAAAAAAACCAACTGGGCTGCCTTAAAATTTAAATTCAGTTGACTGAATATGAAAAGATAAGTTGAGGTAATTTTGCAATGATTCAAAACAGATAAATTTTTCTTGTCAATTAAACTTGATATTGAGCCAGTCGTACTTACGAAAACACGTTCAATAAGTTTTACACTCCTTTTGAATTTGATGCTGCAACTTTCAAAACAGTTGAGACAGGGGCAACAAAAGACTGTTTCCATTACAAACACGAAGTTCAAAAGCCACGGCATCATGGGTAACTGCCACATCTGTGAAGGCCCCATCAATGCTGAAAGGTACATACAGGTTTTGGAGCAACGCATGCTGCCATCCAGACGTCTTTTTCAGAGACGTCCCCGCTTATTTCATCAAGACGATGCCAGGACACATTCTTCATGTGTTATAGGAGTGTGTCTTGGTAGTAAAAGAGTTCAGGTACTAGACTGACCTGCCTGCAGTCCAGACCTGTCTCCTGTTGAAAATGTGTGGTGCATTATGAAGCACAAAATACGACAACAGAGACCAAACAGGACTGTTGAGCACCTGAAGTCATATATCAAGCAAGAATGAGAAAGAATTTCACTTTTAAAACTTCCTCAAACTCGAACTGAGTGTCGTTAAAAGAAAAGCTGATGTATCACGGCGGTAAACATGCTGCTGTCACAACTTTTTTTGGAACATTTTGCAGGCGTGGAACATTAAATATCTTATTTGTACTGTGTTTAATGGAACGTAGGTCAAAAAGTATTTGCAAATCATTGCATTATGCTTTTATTTGTTGTTTTACACAGTGTCCCAACTTTTTTAGAATTTTGTCCAACTTTTATATTTCAGATTAGTCAACTCCACTGATTCCCTGTGTGATTTTTTACAGTGTAAACTGTAAACAGAGTCCACAGAGGCCTCAGACGTTGACAAAAGGCCATCTTTTCTTTCCTCTGGGCAGTTACGGTTGTATTAGAAACAGTTTAGAGGCACACACCCAACAGATATCGCTGTAAGTTTAAACCTGACACCTCATGTCTTTGTTTTCTCTGAAGGTGTGCTAAACGCTCGCACCGCAAACAAGGTAGACGAGAATTTGTACAGCGCCCAAAAGGATGGATAAACTGAGCATGTGTAACTGGAGATGCAAAGAGAGGGAGAGAAGAGGGAATGAATGGAGGGTAGAAAAGGGAAGGGAGGAGGATTTTTAGGCAGCAGACAAGCCAAGTTTCATGCCATGCTTCGAATCCAAGGTCAGCAGGGGACAGTGAGAGTTTACACAGTGGAACAGGGAGGGAGAACCAGGGGGAGGAGTGAAAAGAGGGAACAGAAACAACAGCAAACAGACTCAGAGGAAAAAAAGATAGAGAAGGAGAGGCATTGCAGGACAAACAGCTCTTTTTACTTTGGGGGAAGGAATCTCGCTGTGAAGATCAAATGACAGCAAACACAGAGGGAGAGTGAGAAAGAGGAAGAAAAAGGGGGACCCATGAAGTCTCAGACAGAGTCAAAACCGGCAGAGCAGAGGAATGTCAGAGCCTGCAGGCCTCTTGGGAGCGACGACAGGTGTTCCTCTGCGTTAGGACCGGACGGTGATGCGTTCAGGTTACGAGGCCAGGAGGAGAGGAGGGGTCAGCCGGGCGAGCGGTCTGAGGCGAGGTGGCGGTCAGAGGACACAGACTGTCTTCTGCTGTCATGGCTCATCAGCAGTCGGAGAGGAGAGGTATCTGTCGATTAGGCGATCTTGCCACAGGTACGTCTCCACCCAGGAACCTGTCCCACCTGTCTGCCGTGTTCATCAGAGGATTTAAATATATAGTTTGGCCTCAGAGAAAATACGAATGGTCTTTTTAGGTGTCAGACTGAGTATATTTGCAATCCTGTTGGAACCTGTTTGAAAGTGAAATTCTTTCTCATTCTTGCTTAATATACGACTTCAGCTGTTCAACAGTCCTGTTTGGTCTCTGTTATCATATTTTGTGCTTCATAATGCACCACACATTTTCAATAGAAGACAGGTCTAGACTGCAGGCAGGTCAGTCTAGTACCTGAACTCTTTTACTACGAAGCCATGCTGTTGGAACACGTCCACAATGTGTCTCGGCATTGTCTTGATGACATAAGCGGGGACGTCTCTGAAAAAGATGTTGTCTGGATGGCAGCATGTGTTGCTCCAAAACCTGTATGTACCTTTCAGCATTAACGGGGCCTTCACAGATGTGACAGTTACCCATGATGGAAAAAAACTCTCTGCCTTGTTTGCATTTCTTTACACCAATCTTGGGTGGTGCTCAGCACAGGATGTAGCAATGGTGCTGTGGCAAAACAGTGTCGAGGGGGAACTTGTTTTGGTGGAACATTTGCATGTCAGGAGGCGAGCTCCGGCATTAAAATGACTTCATCACCGGTAACAGCTGTTAGCTGCAAATTCTGCTTCCATATGCATGCAAAATGATAAGATTCCCATAAGCCTCAGCTGTACTTTGTGTTCCGTTAGCAAATATAGCATGCTAACCCGCTAAACTAAGATGGTGATCATGTTAAACATGCTGATGTTATTGTTAGAGATGGGACTGATCCAATCCGGATATTGCCGTAAGTTATTGATCAGGAATCAGACTCCTGTTCCGGTTCAACAGTGCAATTTGGAAGCAAACATAAACTCTCAGCAATGCATCATGGGAAATGATTCAAATGAGGGGCGTCTCTCATTTGATCAGCTGCATATGAGAATGTCACGAGTCACAATCCTACAGCGCACCACAATGGTTGAAGGAAGCTTTTACGCACATTACATTACACAAATTAAATGAGCTTTCCAGATGTTGAATGCAAACGCAGTCCATCAACATCAAATGAGACAGAGCTTTTCAACACTTAACTGAAGTTCAGTTACTAGTACTAATAATAATAAAATAATAATAATGATAATGATGTTGGAATTGGACCAGAACTGTTAAAAACAGAGGCCTTAGTACAGCCTCTCAGTAGCTGGCGGTGGACTTTAAGTCTTGTTCTTCTGTGTTCCCAGAGTGTACTTTGTGAAACTAATCCCTGTAGCTTTCTTAACCAGTCAGCTTGTGTTATTAATTACTGTTTGCTCTGGTGTGATTTCGCCTGACTCGTTGACAGTATGAGGATGTGTAAGTGTGGGAAGCGAAGCCCTGGGACTGTGGGTTTTGTTGGCTCATTCCTCACGCTGAGAAATCCAAATGAGAGCTCCCACTTGTTCAGGAAGTGTTTTCTGGCTTTTTTGAATACGACTCTCAGCTGTTACGCTGTCATTGTTTTCTCTGGACGGCTGGCGTGACTGGAATCGTCACACAGCTCTCGACGGCGGTGACAAATGTCGGCATCATGTCGAATTCTAAGTAACTGAACCCAGAGACCTCGTTTTCTGTCGTCCATATTCCACCAAAGCCAGAAAAGTAGTTCTCTTTTAGCTCGGTGTGACATAACACGCTTAAATTATTATCACAGAATAATTCAGATCAGTAATAAGTTTTGCACTTCTGAACTGGCTAATGCTTTGAAGGGGCTTAATTAGGAAGTGATAACAAGAAAGTGAGAAAGCTGGCAAAAGAGGAGATTTGGAACGCAGTTATTAAAGTGTATAATCATGCCAAATGTTGTGTTTGAATATGAAATGATCTGCATATGTTCTGCTGTACTTGTTACTGAATTAATGTAAAATATGGGTTTTGTTTACTGCGCTCTCTACCTTTATTATACCTTCCATCTTTCCATCCATATGTCTTTGTATCCTCTATAATCCTTATTTTTCCACTCATCATCCATCATGCATGTTTTGTTTTATTTATTTTCTTTCTTTAAGCTACTCTCTCCTGATCAGCTGCACTGTTTTCATCTTCCCCTTATATATTTTAGTGTTCTTGTCTAAAAACCTCACTGGAAACTCGCGCTGCACACACCAGATATTGGTATTATTAAATTATTGATATACTGGAGTTTTATTATTATATCATCATCAATCTTTGTTCCTCATTTAATAACTTTCTCTCTTTCCTTTTTAATTATTTACCAACCTCTAAAAATTTCCACTTTCGACTCCTTGGGCTATATTATGCAGTAGAAACTTTCTATTTTAAGTTATCTATTTTATCTATCTATATTAAGTATAATTTAAGATAGGAAGAATTTAAGAATGCGGAAGTAAATCCTAACTTTGGGAATCTTATCTTACTTCATCCAATCTTATCTCAGATCCTAAATACTCAATCCAACTTTGCTTATCAAGTTTTATCTCTGCTACCTCGCTACTTTTCTCATATCACCAAGCAAAACTACTTTTTAGCATTGAAACATACAAAAAACAAACAAAGATAGCTAACAAAGATAGGTTCTTAACTTCAAGACAGAACAAGTCAGAGGTGTTGGTGATATCTGTAGAAAAATCTTCTTCTTTATGAGAAATTTACAACAAGGCCAAGCCAGGAGATTGAAAAAAAAAGCCTCTACTGTATTCAGCATCCATTGTGTCAAAGCAAAAAAAGAGCAGCCACACAGAGTAAACAAGTTAGCTAGTACTACATTAGCTTGTCTCACCACCTTCTTCACTATTTCTGCCCTCTCAGCAGGGACAAGGCTCGCCTGGCGACAGATTCGGAGCTGGACCAGGACCTCAGCGACAGACTGGGATTGGGCAGCAGCGACACCCTCACGAACGGCAGCCACCGTGCCGACGTGGCTGCTGCCAAACGTTTGGCCAAACGCCTCTTCAACTTGGATGGCTTCAGGAAGTCAGATGTGGCACGCCACCTTAGCAAAAAGTCAGTTAGTTGAGGTGTAGCGTTAAAACACACATACAGTATTATGATCCTTCTTATAGCTGCCATCCCAAACACCTTAGCAACAAGCACCTACCAACACCCGGACAATCAAACTAAACAGACAAGCACCAGTTAGTCAAGGCTGTCGACAACACCCTAGCAACCACTTATAAAAGTAGAGTATCTAGCTTCCGTGTTTCCAAGTGAACATAATAGGCGGGATGGGCATAACGTCTGGAGGAGTTTTGATTTGACTGTTGGAAACATGGGTGTGCTTTTGCTAGCTAGCTAACTAATGAATCAGAGCTCTGTGCCGCCAAAAGCTGACGATTGATTGACGGGTGTATGTCATGATGGTTAAAATTAGTAAGTTCAAGCCTACGTAAACACGTTTTATTTTGTCGTTTGCTGTTATTTTCAAGTTGAAATTTGCATTTTGACGCTAAAACCTACGTAGTTCCAAAATTTAACGGTTTAGATTTGAATACAAGAAACACCTCTGGGAAGCTACAGAATGATATTAAAACAAAAAAAAAATAATGGACCTGCCTGTTAAGCAACATCTTAGCAACCACACTTAAACACCATCCACCATATTCATGTGGCAGCCATTTTCGTCTGATGTCATACTCAGGGTGGGAAGCTCAAATGTCGTACTGCTGTGTTCCAGGTTGCAAGTTGTGGTTGTACCTGCAAGTCTTAGCATTAAATACATTTGTCCAAGATATGTGTTGATGTTTCAAAACACTGTCAAACTGTGCTGTTAGCTAGGAAGTGGTTGAATGCTAATGCTAACTGTTGTGTAACAGTAGCTAATGGGTTATGAAATATGTTTTTGTTTTTTTAGTTGGAAATATAGGCCGATATCCCTCCAGATTTTCACTGGCCATTGATTTTCAGTTGCTGATCAATAAGGAAGCAGTAAAATGGTAACAATTTGTCGGATTCTTTATGACTTACAACCTGGAAAACAGCAGTACGACATTTGAGCTTCCCACCCTGAGTGTGATGTCAGAGGAAAATGGCTGCCGTGTGAATATGGCGAATAGCAACACTTAGATAAATCCATAGCAACGTACCACGTCATAACAACTAGCTGCCACATAGCAACTACTTTAAACATCTTAGAATAGCAACTAGTCAACAAGGTGCTAGCAATGTTGCTGAAAGTCATAGCAATCAACGGTAACCATATGGCAACCACTGCTAGCACAAAGACTTAGCATCCAACTACATATTGCATCAGAAACACACCTTTGACAAGCAGCAAACACACGTAAGACATTTTCTCGTTACTTCCACAGATGTGTCGTTTTATCACTGATTATTTATTTCCTTATTTTTGAGGAATTATTTTTAGCTATCACTTACTGTAAAATTATGAATAGTACCAATTGCAGTGCTGCTACTTTTATAAAAAAAATAAGAAACTATGTGTTAACCAACATGTTAAGTACCATAAAAGTGTAGTG
Organism: Lutjanus argentimaculatus; assembly: GCA_034769285.1. Taxonomy (NCBI): domain Eukaryota; kingdom Metazoa; phylum Chordata; class Actinopteri; order Lutjaniformes; family Lutjanidae; genus Lutjanus; species Lutjanus argentimaculatus. The sequence goes on along the minus strand of JAWZSL010000016.1, from coordinate 2,069,366 downwards.
TAGCTCCTTTCTACTGCATGTCATGTTTATTTAATGAATGAATGTTAATCTACTAGCACCAGTGCACGTTTACTTTCCTGCACATTTACTGTACGTCAGTTTAAATTCTGCCTACAAAGTGCTGTGTTTTAGTATTTCTGCATTCCTCCAGCGCTGTGCCGCTCGCTCCATCAGGCCCGTCAGTCTGTCAGCTGCTTGCTCGTGCCGATGAGAAAGAATTTGGGATTAAAGGGTTTCCTCGCTTTCTGACAGATGCACCCTGTGAATCTCCTCTTTTTTTTTTCTTTCTTCTTTTTTTTTTCTGGCCTCCGGTCTGCATCTCCAGCTGACTGTGCCAGTACAAACTGACTGACTGACAGCCCAAACTGAGGCCTTTCACTCAGCAGAGAGAGCTACCATCTTGAACGTTTGATTGACATTTTGTGCTTTTATGGTTACTGGAGTTTTTTTTTTTGTTTGTTTGTTTTTGCTTTTTTGTCTCTTCTTCCAGTATCTGTATTCCTCCTCATGTGGTGTTTTATCTGTCTGTTTACAGTAACGACTTCAGCCGTATGGTAGCACAGGAGTATCTGAGTTTCTTCAACTTCACAGGCCTTGCTCTCGACCAAGCACTGAGGTGAGAAAACACAGTTCAATAAATTCAACATGTCACTGGACTGTTTTATTAAAGGAGCAATAAATAACAACTGTGCATCTAAAAATGAGTACAGCAGTTGGGGCCATAAACTGTGTATGAAATGGGTTGAAATGTATTGTAAAAGCAAATTATCCTGAAAACAAAAGCCCACTGCTCTGAAAATACACACTCTGGACTGCCTGCCAAACTCCATTCACATTTTGCTCAATTTAACCCGTTACAAACATCTACTCCTTCTAAAAGATTATTTATGATTTCTTACAACTCATAAACAGACACTCACTCACTCAGCAAACTTTCGGCATGAATTTGAACTCTAATTAATGTGAAATGGGCAAACAATGACACGAATTAAGGGCTGGAATAGAAATTTCCTTAATCTCTGATGACATATCATGGTCATTTTATGATTTATTACAGTAAATATATTACAGATTTCACCTTTAAGCACATATTATTACAGTACATTTCAATATATGAAGTGAAGACAAGACAGTAAAAAGTAATGCTAAATAACTGCTAAATGTTAAATCAACCATTTTTAATCCTTAGATGAAAAGCTGCAGATGTTTTGACTTCATATTAAGTGGATCCTCTCTACTGTTGAACACTGCCCTCTAGAGGGCAGCTTCGGTCCTGCATTTAGAGTAAAAGGACAGTTTGTACTGAATCTTACAGAAAGCGATCACATGCACACAGTGTCACATACTGTTTACCCTTTGTTTAACTTTTACTTTATTTAATCAGATATTAGTTATACAGGCCATTAGGGCTGCAAACTATAAGATATTTCCTTCATCAATCATTGGTAAAAAATATTTATTTTTATTTATTTTGCCTTTATTTAGACTTGAAAAATTAAAATGAGGGGAAAAACATGTCTTTTGTATCTAAAACAAACTAATTATTAATCAGTTGTTAGGTTTTTCAAAATGCACAAAATTTACAGGTGAGCAGGTAATTTAGACAGAAGATTTGGACAAACAGATTGAATGCAGTCATTGATAATGTATGAAACATCACTGATTAAGAAGTAACTAATACTCTAAGTATTTTTCTAACTCCAGTACTTTTTGATTAATGTTTTCAGCTTTATCGCTCAGCCCTAGTTTAACACATTCCAGTGGGCTTTAACTATAATTTGATGTGCTTTAAAATCAGATTTTTCCTCATAAACAGTGCACCAACAGTAGGAGAAGAAGTACTAAGATCTGTCAGTTAAGTAATGATATTGAGGATACTCCATTACAAGTAAAAGTCCTGCATCCTGCAAATGTACTAACATTTTATCAGCAAAATGTACCTCTAGTATCAAAAGTAAAAGTACTGATTGTGCACATGTTTACATTACTGTATTACAATTTTACTGATGTATTAACATTTAAGCAGTATTTTAATGTTATAGCAGGTCAGGTTAAAGCTAATTTTAATTATTCTAGGTAGTTGTTAGGTAGGTTAGTTTTCAGTTTAAGTATAAAGTAGCATAAAATAGAAACAGTCAAGTAAAGTATGTATATAAAAATTGTAGTTTGCATTGAATAAATATATTTAGTTACCTTTCATGTCTGATAACATACTGCATTTAATCACATTAAACTGGTAATCGGTGATTGTTATTTGTCACAGACTCTGTTATATAATTACATATAAAAACATCTTAATGAGAAAATGCAGCTCACACACAGTAAAGTAACATTAATTTTTTTTTTTTAATTCTTTTCTTCTTAAGAAGTTGTTATTAAAGCCCTGCTGTCTGTCCCTGTGTGTTTGTGTCTGCAGGACTTTCCTCAGGCAGTTTGCTCTGATGGGGGAGACTCAGGAGAGGGAGAGGGTGCTCTCACACTTCTCCAAGCGTTACTTGGACTGCAACCCAAGAGTCATACCATCAGAGGGTGAGTTCTGCAGGGAAGTGTTTCCAAGCACCGGGCAGCAATAAAAAAAAAATATCTGGCCTGGCCTGAATATTTAATACACCCAGGCAGACATCTTTAAAGCAGCCATAAGTGATATTCCATCATAACAAAGTGAAAACAGTGTGTAATGTGAAAGGATTCGCCTGAATCTGGCAGCCCACAACTTAACTGTTTTAAATCTGTTTGTTTTCCATTTCACTGCTCTCAGACGGTTGTTTTCCGCTGCAACAGGCAGCTGTTTTCAAAGAAAAAGCTCTAAAAACCCACCGCACACAACCTGTTCAACACCAAACGGCAGATAGCCAGTTAGCCGCTAGCTAGCTGTTGAACATGGCGGGAAACAACAACCTACATGCTGAAAATGCCAAAAACATTCTGTAGGTTGGAGTAAATATTGATTTGATGTGATTGCAGTTCGATTTGAACAGTGTGCATTGTTTATTAAACTTGTTTATTAAAATGTGCGTTGGGTTGCAGTTTCAAGGCAACCCATTGTGGAGCAAACTTGAAACTGCTGCATGAAAATACAACAGAAAAATGTATGTGAAACAAACTAAAAAATATATGGTACAAATCCTTAAATTTAAAAAAGGATATTTATAGAGATAATCATGTGACTTCATTTTAGTACACTGTACTCAGTGGTGTCTCGAAAGTCTTTGAAATATGTTTTATTTAAATTGGTTTAGCCTAGCTAAAGACTGGTGCATCCACACCATCTGTTAAATTAAATTAGCATGTAATCATTTACATTCTAAACAGGACTATTTATCGTACTTTAGCCATTTTGTTTAATCTGTTTTGTGTTATGACTGCAGTGCTAGGCTAGTAAAAGCTAGCAGCATTTATTGTTTACTTTAAATATGAAACAGTCTGACTGTGTGTTATCTTTTTAGCTAATTCAATTAAAAAAGAAGATGTACATTGATTTAAGCAGTTTAATTTCTAAGTGAAGGTGTCTTGTTTTGCAGATCGAGCTGATGTTGACTCTGACTCTGTTTTCATCCTTCAGATGCAGTTCACACTCTCACCTGTGCTCTCATGCTGCTGAACACTGATCTACACGGTCAGGTGAGGAACAACGAGTGCGTGTGTGTGTGTAGATGTGCACATCTATCTGTTAAAGAGAGTCTACTGCGCTCTTAGAAATTGAGGTGCTAAAAAGAATATAAATGGTTCTCCTGCTTGTCCTCTTAAGAGAACCCTTTTTGGTTCCTGTTAAAACCTTTTATTAAGTTTTCTCTCCAAACCCTTTCAGAGAGTTCTACCCAACATAAACAACTTTACCTAGAACCATCTGTGAAAGGTTCCACCCAGAATCCCATATGAGAGGTTCTACATAACACCCTTTTATGGTGTAATGGTTCCTCCTAGAACCCTCTCTAGAGTTTCTACCCACCCTCTTGGGTTGCCAACAAGAACCCACCCAGGTTGTTCTGCATTTTTTATTCCAAGAGTTTTATGTAGAAGCCACCCAGGGGGTTCTATTAAGAACCTTTTATATTCTGAGGGTTTTATCTAGAACACATTCGGGGTTCCACCAAGAACCTTTTTATGTTTGAAGAGTTCTATCTAGAACACACTCAGAGGGTTGTATTGGGAACCTTTTTATATTCCAAGGTTTTTATCTAGAACACACTCAGGAGGTTCTACCAAGAACATTTTTATATTCCAAGAGTTTTATCTAGAAGCCAACCAGGGTTGGTTCTATCTAGGGTTTTATCTAGAACACACTCAGGTTTCTACAGAGAACCTTTTTATATTCCAAGGGTTTTATCTAGAACACACCCAGGGGGTTCTAAAGAACACCCTTTTATATTATGGTTGAGAAGGGATGGAACCCTTAGTCTTCCAAAGAACCCTTGACAAACCCTTTCTTCAAAAAAAGGCTTCTGCAGAATTAAATGGCGCTGGGTAGAACCTCCGCCCTTCAGGAAGAACCCACCTGGAACCCTTACTTCTGCAGGTACAGCAGGTGTTGCCGACAGACAGACGTGCTCAGTCAGGCGACAGATAAACAAATATCAGATGAGGTTTTAGGAGCTGCGTTCTCCTCTCAGGTTCTCCTGATTAATTCTGGAGTTTTGGGACTGTAGGACCGAGGCTGATCATCAGCTGATCTGCGGGTCTGCAGGTCCGCCTGCTGAGCTTCTTCCACCATCATTAATCTGCTCCTTCCACAGTCGGAGCCTCTCGGTGTAAATCTGGGCCATTGGCGGCTCCTCTCAGTGAAAGTGCAGCTCTGCGGATGAATGATTAATTAAAGAGGCTACAGAGGTGACGAGGATCAGCTCCTTAAGAGAAGAGCAGATCAGGAAAGTTTCAACAAATGTTAACAGATAAACTCAAAGTTTGATCTTTATTGTGACTGTGATCATCATCAATATCATCTTCATCATGATCAGATCATATATTAAATAGGGATTCAACCTATTTCATATACAGTCATGTAGTAAAGTACAGTAATGTATAAAAGGCCACTGCTCTGAAAATACACACTGCCTGTCTCACTTCCTGCCAAACTCCATTAACATTTTGCTCAATTTAACCGTTACAAACATCTACTCCTTCTAAAAGATTTATTCATGATTTCGTATGACTCATAAACAGACACTTACTCATTCAGCAAACATTCAGCATTAATTTGAACTCTAATTAACATAAAATGGGCAAACAAAAACACAAGTTACAGACTAGAATATAGATTTTAAAGGAGGATATAAGGAAGCATTGCCTGGAGCCTTAATCTCTGATGACGCATCATGGCCGTTTTATGATTTATTACACTAAATATATTACAAATTTCTCCTTAAATTCAATAGTAACAGAGGCTTTGTTCTGTATTAGCTCCTTACTGCTTTGATTCAAAATGGATTAAAAATTGAATAAAAACTCACTGAGTTAATTGAAATAGACGACATCAAGGAGGTGTTAAATAAAGAGTGTGAGGAGGAACGTGTAAATATTAGTGTGAAATAAAAGTACATTTATATTTTCTCTGTTTTCAGAACATCGGAAAGAGGATGTCGTGCACACAGTTCATTGGCAACCTGGAGGGACTGAACAACGGCCAAGATTTTCACAAGGATCTGCTTAAAGTAAGCTACTTTCAAGTCTAAAATAGCACACACACACACACACACATGCTGTCATGCAGAGACACACATCTTTAAATGAGAGCGAGCAGACTGTGTGTGCCAGCATTGTATTGTCCCTCAGATCTGTGTGACTGAGCCTGGCTGTCTGGCCTGAGCTCGCTGCCAGCTGGCGTTCACCTCATCTCCAGAGGCCTCCAATCAGAGGCCTGCCCGGGCCCGCCACTTCCTGGTACACCGCGGCTGTGGCGCGGGCTGGAGGACTAATTGTTATGTGATCTGGAGACAAGGAGAATGAGCCGCAGCCGCCCTCGGGGTATCGGTGCGTGACTTCGACAGCATTAGATTAGCCTATTAGCTTAACCCAGTTGAGTTTGGCTGCGATAGATCATGAACCTTCAGACGGGGTTCAGACGGAGGCCTGGGGCCGCATGATGTGGCGAAATAACCCAATCAGAGCGGCCTGTCTGTCCATTGGTGCGCCTAATGATGATGCCGCTGATTAGTTTTGGTCTGCAGAGTGGTCCGTCAACATGCCACAGGGCCCCAGAGAGCCAGTCAACAAGTTGTAATGGTGTATTTATAATGCATGAGGGGCAGGAAGAGAGATGACGGGAATGAATTCAGAAATGAAAAGCTGTGTGTTTATTAAGGGCAGATAGTATCCACGCCGAGGCCATGTGACCGCGAGCAAAGAGCACCCGAGAGAGAAAGAAACAGACGTGCATCAGCTCTTTTATTAATGCTCGGACACTCTGAGAAACAAGGGTTCCAACAGGGTTCTGCCCAGAACCGTTTGCTTCTGAGGCACCATAGTTTGAAGAAAAGGGTTCTTTGATTTAATTATTGTTTGCCTCATCTGTAAAATACAATATAGTTCTTCATAGAACCCTCAGAAGACCAGAGGATTCTAGGTGAAACCCTGGACGGGTTTTAGAAGAAACCCATGGAATAAAAAAGGGTTCTCAGTAGAACCCCTTGGGTGGGTTCTAGATGAAACCCTTGAAATATGAAATGATTGTTGGTTCAACCACCTGGGTGGGTTCTAGATAAACCCATTGGAATATAAGATAGTTCTTGGTAGAACCACATGGATGGATTCTTGATGAACCCTGTGGAGTATCAAAGGGTCCACGGTAGAACCCTCTAAGTGAGTTCTTGATGAAACCCTTGGAAATATAAAAGGTGTTCTCAGTAGAACCTCCTGGGTGGGTTCAAGATGAAACCCTTGAAATATCAAAGGGTTTTCGGTAGAACCAGCTCGGTGGGTTCTAGATAAAACCATTGGAATATAAAACACTTCTTGGTAGAACCCCATGGGTGGATTCTTGATGAAACCCTTGAAGTATAAAGGGGTTATCGGTAGAACCCCCTAAGTGGGTTATTGATGAATGGACCTTGAACCATAAAAGGGTTCTTCCTAGAACCTCCTGGGTGGTTTCCTGTTAGCACCCTTAGAAGGTGGTTCTAGATAAACCCCCTAGAGAGGATTCTGGGTGGAACCATAACACCTTGCAATTGTTCTCTGTGGGGAAAAAAAAACGTTCTTTTCACTGGGTGGAACCTTTCATAGATGTTTTTTGATGTAAGTCTTTATGTTGGGTTCTAGGTGGAACCCTCTGAGGGCCCTTTTTCACCAACATGGAACTGGCCCCGTTCCAATTTAATCACCTACGTTTACACCAAAAAGAAACCTCAGAAAAGTTTGCTTTCCAACTTTTTGGTTCTCAACCAAAAAATAGCAGGTTTTCCTTGAGAACCAAAGTGGGCGTGTCATGTTCTACAGGTTCTTGTGCCTTGTGTGGCGCCCTCTGTTGATGACATCCTTGATTGCAATGGTTCCACTCAAAACTGGTCCAAATGTCGGCCGGTTCACTAGGTTCCACCAAGGTTCCAAAAATCTCATTTGGTGTAAAAGAACCCTGTATGGTTCTAGCTGCTGTATTCTTCAGAGTGTACAGACTCAGTCACAGTGTTTTTAATCGAGCCTCCCGCTCTTTTCTTCTCTTTCTCTCTCAATGAGTCTCTCCTCTGTCTCTCCCTGCAGCTACACTCTCTTTTCTCTCTGTTCTCTCTTTTCTTTCCCTCCCTTGTTCTCCGGTTCTCTAAATGTTCTGCCTGCCCACTCTCACTTTGTTCCTCATCTTGGCTCAGTTTAATCTCCATCTCTAGACTGTGTCTTGCTGCCACCTTCATCTGAACTCCTTGACCTCCACCCAGTTCTTCTTCTTCTTCTTCTTCTTCTTCTTCTTCTTCTTCTTCTTCTCCTCCTCTTCTTCTTCTCTTCTCACTTCTAATGTGGCTAATGTGTGATGCACTTCATAATAAAACACATGATTCCAACCAATCACATGTCAGCAAACTACTTTTGTCAGCTCATAAAGAAACTCTGTTATTAGCCTGCTGATAGTTTGTAACTTACTTGACCAGCTGACTTTGCTGTGAGCTGATTGGCTGTTGAACAAAGTGAGGTGCCTTGTGCTGTAAAAGACGGCAGAGGAGATTTACTGTATAACTGCTAAACATCAGCATGTTAGCGTTTTCATTCTGCTAGCATGGCCGTAAGCTCTTCTGTATAATTTCCTGAGAAACTTATTTTAGTGTTTTCACAAGGGAACGACATTTTACATTTACAACCTGCAGTATTTTCAGCAGTCAGTAGTTTTGTTCTGACCTTCAAGGGCCCAGTGATGATTTTTAAGTCCAAATCCCTTTATGAAGTAAAAATAAGGAAAAATTCTATTACAAAAAACACATTTATTGAATCTATTAATCTCTTTTTATGAAATACTGTGAAAAGAATTATTAGGCAATATCACAAAACATCACCAGATAACTGTCGGGATTTCATGGTGAAATGCAAAACAGCTATCACTCTAAGTGTTTAAAATCAAATAAAACCAAATAAAAACCAACAATATATATAAATATTGCAAAAAATGCCAAAAAGTCTTGTTGATTGTTAGGTGTACTCCAGTTTAGCTGGGCTAGAAAGCCACATTAAAAGTCCGCAGGCTGAGATAAATGTATAAATAGTCTTATTTAATTAAGACATAGGTGTTCAAACAAAAGGTCCTTGTGTTCTAAAACTGGCGACTCACAACTTGACAAGCTGAGTCGCAGGCGAAGCCATTGGGCGGTTTTAGCTGAGCTGACACAGGCCAGTTCACACTGCTGCAACTTTTCCCTGCAATGGTCTAAAACAGTTTTCTGTCTTTGGTCTGAATCGGGCTTAAAGGAGCAATATGTTACAACTGCACGTTCAAAAATGAGCACTGAAGTACAGATTAGTGAGTTGGGGCCACAGACTGTACATTAAATAGATTAAAATCCTTGCAAGTTGTTTCCAGCAGTGCCCTCCTCTCCAGACGTGTGGAAGCTCAGGCAGGCTGCAGGAGCTCCGCAGGAACGCAGACTAGCAAAGCATTGTAATCTGACAATAACAAGCGGCAACAAGTTTCACACTTTAAGTTGATCAGCTGTTTATAACCAGCAAAAGTCTGTTAATGTAAAGTTAAGCCTGTTATCCTGAAAACAAAAGCCCACTGCTCTGAAAATACACTCTGCCTGCCAAACTCCATTCAGATTTTGCACAATTTAACCTTTATAAACATCTACTCCATCTAAAAGTTATGAATGACACTGATTTATTCAGCGAACATTCGGCATTAATTTGAACTCTAATTAAGGTGAAACAATAACACAAGGGCAGAAAATTCAAAGGACACAGCGGCTATAGCGTCAGAGAAGCAAGAATTTCAACTTTATTTTTTATGACGTCCATTTAATAACCTTGCAGATGATATGAGAGAATAACCTAGTTTCATTTGGTGAGTACAGGATGGCAAAATTTACATTCTTATGAGCCTAAAATGTGTGAGAGTGGTTGTACCATGTCACTGACCTTTCTATTTGAAAAGTAGGTTCATTTGTTCACATTAATTGACCTCAGCAATATCAAAAATTCTCAACTAGACACCATTAGGGTCCTAAAAAGACATTCAGGTGCATGGGAGTCTATTTCTCCTACTAGACTACATGGTTTTATGATTTATTACAGTAAATATTTTACAGATTCCTCCTTAAATCTCCTCTAAACACTTACATTATGAGAAGACAAAGTAACTGGCTCCAGTGCGTTCTCCTTGTCGTTCTTGTTTTCTCCTCTCCTCCCTTTTTCTCAGTTATCGCTCCATCATTTCCTGCTACAGAATCACCACCATTCCTCCTCCCTGCCGTCCCCGTACCTCTCATTTCCTCCACTCATTTTCTTGTTTTCCCATTTCCCCTTTTGTGTCTGGTATCTGTGTTTGTTTGTGCTGTAAATACATTAGGAACGAGCCTGAGAAATCCCTCATTTTCTCCCTGGTGCTCATTCTGCACAACAACACGCTCGTGTTTCTCACACATTGTCCCAGAATCAGCACTTGTTTCTTCTGTCACCATTTTACCATGGCATCATCGCGCCCGTCGTGCTTCCATCACATCTTTCCCTCGTATCTCCACCATCCTTCTGTCCCTCTTTCTCTCCCTTATCTCTGGGTTTGAAGTGGTTATTTTCATCCAATTTAAGAAAATAAACGTGGGTTTGTTTGTTTGTTTTTTTGTTTTTTTTGCAGTGTTGCTAAAAAGTCAAGAATACCTTGATCAGATATTTATTTGTTGCACAGCAGCAAGTGGTGTTTGTATCCGTGCAACCTTGCAATTTTGTCCAACTATTTCCAGTTTCCTCTGCAACTTTTCTGTAAATTTGACCAATCACCAATCTGACAAGTTGCACCAATCTTACATGTACACCTCAATGAAATCGACTCAGCGTTTTGTTTTATTTACAACATTTATCAGTGCTCTGTGCACTTTTATTTTTATAATTTTGGACGTGCTGTTTTGACTGAGTTTAAGCTCAAAAAAGATTTTGCTTCTTGTGGTATTTTTTTTTTGGTAAGGTTACTTAGAGCACTCAGAATAGAATGTTGTTTTGTTCACCCTGGAACAAACGCTACTTACTTTTGCAATTTTCACTTTCTTCCCCAATTTCATTGCAAAAAATGCCTAAAAACATTGCAACGTGTATTGCAATTTTTTAGAAAAGCTGCCGTGAAATCAGGCATTTTTAGGCTGCAACAATTCCAAAAACAGCCAGCGAAATCCTGGAAGGACTGCATGCAAGAGACATGGCTCTGTGGCAGTGTCTGCTGTTTGGTCCACACTTGAATAACCTGAATAATCAGCCATGAAAGTGTGTACAAATATTTGTGCTCCCCAGAGGATGAACCTTAATCACTTTTGTGATCTCCTGATTTTTCCTCTAGCAGACTGACATTTGTGTTTTTAAGTAGAATATCTCAGCAATCAGTGGGTGGATTGCCACAAAATTTGGTCCAAACAATCACGGTACTGAGAGGATAAAGCCCAGTGACTTTTAGGTTTCCATGAATTTGTCTGTAACCACGACCAGCATGTGTGCAAATGTGAAATATGTCAACATCTACTGCAGTGATTTAGAATAACTTTAACTTTTCTTGAAGCATCATCATCAGGTAGAACATGTCACTTTGTTCAGTCTTTTGGATTATGACCAAATACCTGCAAAAATAATGACACTCCCTGCAGACTCAGTTTATGTTTAATGCTAATTAAACAATAATAATAATAATCATTATTATTATTGCAGACACAAACTTATTCTGAACTTTTCCTTTCCTCTGGGGACATTCATACAGATGGATTAGTGTGTATATTTGTTTTGCAAACTGCTACACGAGAGCTTTTTGGCATTTTTCTGTGTCTTTCTTTACTTGAAACCGTGATAGTCCCTCCCCAAAAAGGGGGTGTGGCCTTAGTGACTGTCTTAAAGACATATTACCAATCTGATATATGTTAGCATGCTATTGTTAACATTCAGCTGAAATCACCACTGTGCTGGTGATCTTTAAACTTCAAACTCACTTATGGTGTTTTTCAGGAAATTTTCAAGCGTTTTGTCATTAAGAACACGACACAGAGCAGAATTTTTAGGCATTCAGTGAGGTACTTTGGCAGTCAGACATATGAAATTTGGATTCTCATTGGATTTTATTTAAAATTTATTTAAAGCAGTCAAATCTCTGCGTTAACTCCATCCATCATGACACACAGTACAATGTGATTATTTAAGACTGTGCCATATGTTGAAGCTTCACACTGTAGTGGTGCTGAGGCCTGTAGCTAAAACAGAAATCAGCTGCCTGCTGGACTGGAAAATAATGAGAGGGGCTTTGCATCCCCATGACACCTCCTGATAGTCCTCTCCCCCTCAGGTAGACCAAACCCTCCCTCCTCCATCATCAATTAGTTCCTTTCTTTCTCTATTTTCGTTTCTTTCTGTCTCATTTCCGAGCTGCTTTTGCTTAATTTCTCCTCCTCAATAACTCTCTCAGCTGTCTCCGATTCCTCGTCTCTCTCAATTATTCCCTCTCAGCTCTGCCTCTCTTTCTGTTTCTCACCAGTTCAGCTTATTTTGATTAAACCTCTTGATATGTTTCCCATTACCACCACAATAGGGCTGCACAATTGAGCAATCTCCTGAACTGACTGTGTAAAGCTTCGGCTTCACAAGCCTCCCTCACACACCAAAGTAATACCCGGAAAGGTTTGTCTTTTTTACTTTTTATTGCAGTTTCACCTTTATAATAGCAGGGAAATTGAGGAGATAAAGAAGGAGCTCTTGACGAAGGTACCTGACGAAATTTAAAATCAGGGGATGATGTTATGTGGCATTTTAAACAAATTTGCAGAAAAAAACTGACTAAAGAAAATGTGAATTTATACATATTTATAATGCTTCAAGTTGTGCTTAACAACACCTCGTAGCTGCTCTAAAATAACTGCAAACCACATTTCCAGGTCCCATAATTTCATGGTAGATAGGTGGTAATTACCAAATAATATATTTTAAATTTATTAGAATTACCCACAGATTACCTCCAAATCACCCCCAAACTTCATGGTTGATTATGTGATAGTTGGTGGGTGGTAATTACTAAGTAGGACATTTGAAATTTCTTAGAAATTAACCACAAATTTTATGGTAAAGTATGTGATAATTAGTAAGTACCGTTTTCATGGAGTTGATGGTGATTACGAAGAAGGTCTAACTTCAGAATTCATTAGTTCTCAATCTTTTCATGTTTTCACAAACTGTATTCTAACATGTATAATGTGTTTATAAATAAATCCCAGAATTTCCTTTACATGGACATTTATACTGGGTATTTATTGTCTGATTTTCAAATCTTTTTTTCCCCTTAAAAAAATCACTTTTTATTTTGAAAAATGTCACACCCATTTAAAAATCAGTCAAAATATCAGTATCACTTTTGCTAAAATTGCAACAAAAAGTATCAGTAATGTGTCAATTTGAAAACTTTGGTATTGCCCATCCCTCGTTGTCATTTGTCAGTTATCATTCTTAGTAACCACACTGTAACAAAAAGTACAGACGGACCACGTAGTCTGTTTAACGGCTCTTCACTTCCTCTGTCATTAATTTCAGCATTTCTGCTTTCTTTTCTTTCTTTTTTTTAAATCTTCCTCTTCTATCCTGTCCATCTCTTTCAACTTCTCATCCACACTTAGCCCACACAGTAAATCAAAATACAAAATAAAATCTGACATTTAGAAGCAATTTGTTTGGCACAATAATTCTGATATAATACAGTAACAATAGAAAATTGTACAGAAGCTTCAAACGCAGCTCAGCCAATCACAAATCAAGAACCGTATCTCTTTTTTTCTTAGTATAAACAATAAAACATGTGAAAACAGTGACAGTCTGTCATTCCATGTCACTTCATCCCAGCAGTAACAGGATGGATGGAGGTACAGAGCGAACAAACAGCACAGCAACACACGTCCAGTCGAGTACTGATGCCTGTTTGTCTCAATCAGCGTGTTCTCGTTCTCATAATTCATAATGAGGCAATGAACTATCGTAATGGACTCCAGAGGAAATTTTCCTTCCACAGTTACCCACAGCAGACTATCAGTCAGCAGAGACGTGACAGGCTGTTCACAAGCTCAGAGGCCAGTCAACAACATCCATTTTCTGAAAGCTGCGAGTTCACGGAGTTCATTTTTCTTCTTTGTGATTTTATCTATCTGAGAAAAATTGATATTCTCAACGGCCTCATCTCTTCATTATGTCTTTCCTGCATTACGTTTCCTGCCCTGCTAGCTTGCTAAATTTTTAGTCGCCTCCAGATGCCGACAGTTTGGGCGTCCATGTTGCCGTTGCCTAGCAACAGTGTTCTCATGACTTAACTACTCCGAACGCGTGGCATATGATGCACATGACTTCCCACGTCTCACGAGTTCCATTTGAAGGCTGCATTATGGGAATATGCCGGACTATTTCTTGTCTTTTAGCAGTTGCCAGGCAACCAGTAAAGATTCGAGGAAATGACTGCTCGAAGCCAAGAAATATTCCGGCACAAATCCCCCATAAAACAATATATCAAACAAATGGGATATAACATGTCAGTTAGGCTAGAAAAGTGGTGCAGGTAGGGAGAATTTATTACTTTTGGACAGAGCCGGGCTAACTGTTTCCACCTGTTTCCAGTCTTTGTGTTAAGCTAAGCTAGCCAGCCTCATCTAGCCTGTCTGCTTGAAAGCTAAGAGTTTATTTCCCAAAAATCTTGAAATAACATCTCTACAAAATTGAGCTGCACGTGTGTGGCAGGGGGTTTTTGTGAACCAAAGACAGACTGTAATTTGTCCACTTTCATAATTAATCTGCTTGTTTATTTATTTACTTGCTTCCTCATTTCTGTCAAAGACTTTGAAGATTCTATCAGCTGTTTTTGCAGCACTGCAGCATTTGGGCTAAATGTGTCCATAACCATAATGTTTGGGCAATAACCACAAAAAGAAATGTTTAAGACTTGTGGTCCCAGTGCCGCAGTAAGCTTTTAAGCCTTAATGACCACATCATGTTCATTTGCCCTTCTATAGCGGCTCATATGGAGAACATAGCTGCTGTGTTCCTCCCACAGTTCCCTGTAGAATTTGGAGCTCTGGCTGCCGGCCCGACCTTGTGCTTTGGTGGAAACTTTATTACTTTATCGTCCATTATTGTCCAAAACCTCTTAAAAAACTTTTTTTTTTTTTTACATGGAAATATGTAACCTTTTGCTTTATAAACAAAAACATGCAAACTCATGCAGAAATATATAAACTTTTTTCTTACAAAACATGTAAACTTTACATTTTTTACACAAAAATATGTAAACTTTATGCTTTTGTAACAACATGTAAATGCTACACCTTTTTAGCCAGAAATTTGTCAACTTTGTGCTTGTTTTGCACAAAATGTGTAAACTACAAGGTTGTTTTTTTTTACACAGAAATATATTAAAAGCTTTTGTAACAATATGTAAACTGTACATTTTTAACTGAAATACGCAAACCCTACACTTGTTTTACACAAAAAAAATTACGTGTTTTACAGTGTGAACTTTTTTTTTTACACAGGAATATGTCAACTTGATGCTTGTTTTGCACAAAAACATGTAAACTTTATGATTTTTACACCAGACTTCTTTTACAAAAAATATGCAAACTTACACTTTCAACACACAAGTATGAAAAGTTTACACTTTTGTAACATGTAAAATCTATGCTTTTTACACAGAAATAACTTTATGCTTATTTTGCACAAGAATGTGTAAATTATGTTTTTTTTTACAGACATATCTTATGCTTGTTTAAACTAAAACATGTAAACTTTGTATTTTATGCACAGAAATACTGTATGTTAACTTTACACTTGTTTTGCACAAAAACATGTAAACTATATGTTATTTACGCAGAAATACGTAAACTTTATGCTTTTTTAAACACAGAAGTATTTAACTTTCCTCATTTCTGTCAGAGACTTTGCAGATTCTATCAGCTGTTTTTGCAGCACTGCAGCATTTGAACTAAATGTGTCCATAACGACACTGTTTGGGCAATTACCACAAAAAGAAATGATTAAGACTTGTGGTCCCAACGCCACAGTAAGCTTTTAAGCCTTAATAACCACTTCATGTTCCTACACACTTGTATAGCAGCTCGTATGGAGAACATAGCTGCTCCCACAGCTCCCTGCAGAATTCGGAGCTCTGGCTGCTGGCCCGAGCTGGTGCTTTGGAGGAAACTTTCTTCTTTATCGTGAGGCTCAGAGATACACACTCTCTCTCTCTCTTCAGCACTGCTCAGGGCTTAAAGCTTGAAGTGGGAGCTAATGATGCACTGAAGTAGGTTACCAGCCCGCATTAGAGCAGGAGAACAAATTCTGCTGAAATGAAAATGTTGCACAGCTCAATCAGACACTGAACCACGCTCTTCAAACAGTAATTAGGTGTACTGATGTTATCGATTGCGTAGCGGCATCGATGGCGAGGGGAAAAGACGGATGATTTATTTGTTTTTGTTAATGAGGGGGGAGGAATCATTTTTGCATGTGTGGCTGCCGTTGGTCTGGTCCAGCTATGGATGTGTCTGAAATCTGCACAGGAGCTGTAGTGCCAGCACTCGACGGCCTCGCCAGCCTGGGCAACGACAAGCAGGTCAAGACTGAGGAGGGAGAGAAACCTGAAGGCAGATGCTACAAATTTAAACACATCATGACTGGTTTATATATTCAGAGAGAAAAATATCAGTTTTTGGCGTGTAGGGTCTCCAGCTCACCTAATATTTAAGGCCACAGGACAGGTTGTCCTCTCCTGAGGCTGCTTCAACGCTCTTCTTCCTCATATTGCCCTGCATGTTGAGCAGAGTAATGTTGCTTTATTCATGGAGAATCACATGAAAAGATAATTAATTGTCCACTTCTCTTAAACCTGTCTCTGCTCCAGGTCGACCTTTATTTTAGGTTTGAAAACCTTTACTTTACTTTTTTTTACACAAATAGATACATGTTTTACTTTATTTTTTTTTACACAAATACCCAGTAAACTTCACGCTTTTTACACAGGAATGTGTAAACTTAATTTGTACTTTATACTTTTCTATGCAGAAAGATGTCAAATGTATGCTTATTTTGCAAAAACATGTAAACTTTATGCTTTTTGCCCAGAAATATGTAAACTTAATGTTTTTTACACAAAAAGATACACACTTTACAGTTTTTTTTTTACACAGAAATATGCTAACTTTAGTTGTTTTACATTAAAAAAAATTGTAAACTTTATACTTTTCTATGCAGAAAGATGTCAAATGACTGCTTATTTTGCACATAAACATGTAAACTTTATGATTTTTACACCAAAATGGGTAAACTGTGTTTTTTTAGACATAATTATGTAAACTTAGTGCTTGATTTACACAAAGACATGTAAATTTTAAGCTTTTGACACAGAAAGATGTAAATTTTACGCTATTCTTTAAATAGAAATATGGAAACTTTGTGTTTTTACATGGGAATATGTAAACTATTTAGTTTAAATAAACTACTTGCTTGCTAGTAGAAAGAAAGCAGTTTTGATAGATTCTACAGCTGAAAGATTTAGATGGATGAATAGCACTACAGACAAGAGGAAAAATGTGTATTTTTGATTTGGAGTGAACTGTCCCTTTTATGTCAGTTTATTCATAATGATCTTAATTGATTGATTTATGTTTTCATTTCTTTGATGCTTAAATCTTACAGGTGTTCAGCCAGTTTGAAAACTCATAAATCCTCATAAATCCGGAAAAATAAAGATAAGACAGCTTTCCAGTCTCTCTATATATCATCTAAAATAACTGAATTCCTTCACTGAAACACAAACTGAACACCTGCTGTCCTGAGAGGCAAATTGATCGAAGACGGAGCAACGGCATAACAGACTCTGACTGAAATACAAATCTCACACATTTTTACTCTAAAAATAAAAACAAAAAGCTGTAGTGCTGCTGGAGTTGAAGGGGCACAGAGAGACGTAGTGAAAGAGGAAGACGGGGTGTGAAGAAGAGACAGCTGCTGAGGTCAGCAGAGACGTGAGGCTGTGGATACACTCCCCCTCTCCCGAGCTGTCTGGACTCTCCACGAGGGACGCTGGGAGAGATTTAGACACGATGTGAAATATTGAGTGGGATGAGGAGAGGGAGGGGGAGACTGACAGCAGACGGGAAGACTGATCGAGGGCAGAAGGTAACAGAAAAGACAGATTTATTCTGCTTTTTAGCGTCGTAGTGGTGAGCAGGTGTCTCCCTGTGGGGCCGCAGCTTCATTTGAGTAATTGGAGGTTAAGTGCTTTGCTCAGAAGCACTTTGATGGTTTTCTGGGATTCAGGCTTCAAACCACAAGCTGCTGCTGCTGCCCGCAGAGTAAAAGGAGGAGAGATAATTGTCAGACAGAGAGACAGTGTCAGAAACTAACACCAGAGCTTTCACCTCCTCCTGTATCAGGCTGTCGTCCTCACGCAGGTCACTTGGTTTTTTACAGTCGAAGGTTACCTTCACTCCCCCTCGGCTCGCTCTTCTTCCTTTCTTAACCCCCCAGAGTCACAGACGTCTCACATGTCAGCTCGCCAACATGTCCACCCTGATGGCGCGTGTCAAGAGACAGACACTGGTTTTTTACGGTCACAGCGCCCATGAAAGTTTTATTACAACATTTTAAATTTAGCAGAGAACAAAAGATACAGAACAACAGCAAGAGGACGAGGTTAATTAGACACAAACACACAGGTACAGTTCATTACACCAAGGATTAGACGCATTAAGTATTTAAAATACCCCAAAAATAAAAAAATTAATAGAAAAAAGTAGAGCATGAAACAATCTCTGCTTTCTTTTATCTAACAATCCCATTTGTTCCAGTGTTTTTCTTCCAGTGCTGGGAGTACAATTTATTTAATTAAGTATTGTATTTGAGTACAAATTGTGCTTTACTTGAGTTTTTTCCATTTAATGCAACTTTATACTTATGCAGCTCCACTACATCTCATACATAGCCTACTGTATATGTCATACTGTAAGGGGCACCAAAGCATTTTTTTCCTGTGGCCTGTATAGTTTTTCAGTTGTTTCTTATGGTAATGGCACATTTACACACACACAGTGTGACGAGGCTGAGCGTCTATTCAGCACTTGTTTTGTATAAAAACATGTAAATTTTACATTTATTACGCATAAGTATGTAAACTTAATGTTTTTTTACTCAGAAATATGTAAACTTGCTCTTGTTTCGCACAAAAACATCAACTTTACGCTTTATTTTTCGACAGGAATATGTGAACTTTTCTTTTTGTACAGAAGAATGTGTAAACTTTGTGCCTTTTTTTTAGACAAAAATATGTAAACTTTATGTTTCTTACATTAAAGTTATGTCAACTTTGCACTTTTTGACACAAATGATACACACTTGACATTTTTACACAGAAATATGTAAACTATGCATTTCTTATTCAGAAATATGTAAACTTATGCTTGTTTTGCACAAAAAAAAAACCTTTACTACCCTTTAAACTTTACATTAATTTTTTTTTTTTTTTTTACAGAACATGTAAACGTTAAATGTTTAGCACTAAAAAAAGTAAAAGTTACATTTCCTACGTTTAGCGTTTTTGTTCTAGTTGCTGAGAGTTGAAAAATGTTCACCTTTGGTTACAGCGCTGTGCTTATCATTGTCACTTTCTACCCAGCTGTCCAATCACAGAGGAGGAGGGGCGGGACAAATGGGCTGCCATAAACTGTACTTTACTGTATTTTAGTGTGTGGTAAATAACTGTACCAATAACAAAGGTGACAGTTTTTTAAGGACCAGTGTGCAGGATTTAGTGGCATCTAGCGGTGAGCTCGCAGATTGCAAACATCCTGTCTCCCCCTCCCCTTCCAAGCGTGTAAGAGAACCTATGATAGCCTGATGATAGCCATGAAACTCAAGAAAAATGCAAAGAGCCAGTGTTTGGTTTGTCTGTTCTGGGATAATGTAGAATCATGGCTGTTAAACATGGTAACCTCCATGAAAATGGACCCACGTCCTCTGTAAATATAAACAGCTCTATACACTCATGAAAACATGCTTATTATATTCCATTTCTGCCACATTCTGCTAATAAATCCCCCTAAATCTGTCACACTGGACCTTTAATTAAGGTCATGTTTTCAGTCAGTCTTAACATCACTTAATCTTAAATTTGTGGTCAAAATCATTTGTATCTGTTCCACTTCCTCCCCTCAGGCTGCTTGAGATACATGTAAGATAACACTGTGAGACTGAGCACTGAATCCTTTGGTTCATTTTGATTATAGATCCCATAAAAATCAGTCCAATCGATGCCCCTCGTCTGTGACTGACACAGTCATTAAATCTGCGGTCACACTCCTGTAGCTCCAGATATTTTGTTTCTGTGTCGCTCCTGTTACTCACTCTCCAGTCAATAACTTAACGTCTCTCGGGGAAACACCTCATTCATTTGTCTTGTGAGCAAAGCTTTGTGTCAGATGCTCAATTTTCTCTGTCGCCTCATTTTTCTTCCCTGCTTTCACTTGGCCTCATTATGGTGCACTCTTTGTTTTTTGGATACAAGTCAGTTTTGTGACACTTACAGTTTCTTTTTGGACTTTCTGCAAATGTTATATTTGGTTGCTTATATAATCTGATTTTTCAGTTGGAACAGTTTCACTGAATGCAGAGAAAACATGAGGTTTAACATTTAGATAATCAGTTAGATGCCATAAATCTGTGTGCTGTGATGAAGTAGCTTGCGTTGGCATACTGAAGCTTTTAAAAGGCATTAAATCACAGACACTCTAATCATTGGAGGCGTTTGAGCAGAGTAAAATGAAAAGTTTAAATACGGTTGAATGATTAAGCTTGTTTGTAGAACATTTAAAGAAATAGTTCAACATTCTGGGAATTTTATTTGCAGAATCAGATCACTCTTTTTATGTTAACAATAGATCACATGAAAATATTTAATGTGAAAAGAGTCTCTCATAGTGATGAACAGACAGACTGCATTTTTGTTTATTCATTGTTCATTTTTGATTATTTTGATTTTGAGGACAGGGTTCGTCATTGATTTTAGGGACAATATATTTTATTTCAATAATATATTTTATATTTAAATAAACAGAGCTCTGCTAACACTTTCATGTTGTGCTACATTCCTGCAAATCTGTTGACACTGGACGACATCGTACTGCAGTTTGTGGTGTTTTTTCAGGTGATTGAACAAATTCACTGTGTTGCTTTGCAGTCTCATGCACTCCTCGTGTATGAGTTGTCGTTGCCTAAGACCACTTGCCCTAAATCCAAAATGCTTCCAAACAAGAGGTGATTGGATGATGATGATGATCTATTTCGAAGGACTAGCTCTTCGCATGTTGCTGCAGACATTAGGTTTCCATGTTGCCCGTCTGCTCTGCAGAGTTGCTGGCTGTTAGTTGAGGAAGAGTTTGATTTGACATGCAGCAGACTCTTCTATGTGTGGAGCACACATTTTAAACGTCAATGTCACCGTTCATCATTTTGATTCAATTGTGGGAGGCCAAAGTAGTGATCATGATTTAATTAAATTTGAAGCCCTATTATAGAGTCATCAATTCTTGGCATGATTTGATTGAGAGACATGATAGACTGCATGTTGGTCCCTGATCAGTCGAACGTGAAAGATAAGAGCACTCGCATCGTCAGCTGATTAAAACAAAGTGTGATCGCAGCAGAGAGAGAGAGAGAGAGAGAGAGACAGAGTGTGTGAATGAGGCCAGAAATGTCAGTGAGGTATAAAAACTTTGGTTGATTATCTTCTGTCTCATCTTCCTTTTTATCTCCCTGCAGTTCTCATGTATTATGGGGCGTTCACTTTACACAGGAATGTCGGAATTGTGAGTTGCCAGATGGAAATTTCAATAGTATGTTGGTGTTCAAATTTGCTGTAGTGTAACATGTTCTTAAATTGTTGTATATTGTTTTTAATAAGTATAGATATGAGTAATCCTGGGACTTCAGATTAAAACAGGAATATCATGTACCACTGATATTCATATGACATCATTGTTAAGACTCCAGCGTCCCAGGTAAGAGGAGGTTCTATTTAAAATTAGAGTTTTTAGAAAAAAACAGAAGAAATGAACGTGAACTAGTTCATTTTTGGAACTGTGAAAACTATGGCGGCTCCTGAAGAGGTTAGCGTAGATACTGTGATAGCATCAGTTATATCAGAACTGGAGAGTATTTCTTCATTGAAAGAAGAGCAAAGAACGACACTGAAGGCTTTTCTCAAAGGAAACTCTTGTCAAACGTGATAGACAGACGGTTCATCTAATCACCTGCCAAGTGTTTTTTTGAAAGTGCCTGCCCTTTTCCAAACACGTTTTGAGGACGACCTCCCAGATGGTTCTGTGTGACAGACCATCTGGTTAGATGCTTCCTTCTGCCTCCAGCCTTTATGTTGAGCTTTAAAAACAGACCCGACACTGACATCAATTCTCTCAGAAAGAAAGCTAATCAATTGTCCTCCCAAAATGTTTTACTACTCCTTTAGTTCAGTAGCAGTGGCGCTCAACACACACACTTTGTCTTACACACCTTTTCACACTCTGTCCCCTTGCAGCTGATTCTGTCTCCACTCACCTTACCAGTCGCTCCAGCAGCACCACCTCTGAATACTAATCGCCATTTCAGATATATTTTTTAACAAAGTGTGCATGTTGTGTGTAACCTTGCCTGCATGTGTTGTGTGTGTGTGTGTGTGTGTGTGTGTGTGTGTAAGAGGGCATTTGGGAGGCTGTGATTTGCTGGCGATGACTGAGAGAAGGAGGGAGGGTGGGAGGGAGGTACGCATTGACGAAGCGGCGAGGCAGAGGGAGGCAGAGAGAGGGAGAGCACCGTCCCTATCTGCTTCTTTTTTGCGCTCGGCGATCCAGGCAGCCTGCTCTCCTTCTCCTCTCCTCCTCCTCCTCCTCCTCCTCCTCCTCCGCATCAGCAGCAGCAGCAGCAGCGGCAGGAGCTGGGAGAGCAGAGAAAAGGGAGAGGAACGACAAGCGCTAGAGAAAGATTGCAACAGCTTGACAAACCAACGACTGACAAGGAAGCTATGAGCGGCAGGAGAGCTGCGTTTTTTCCCTCAAAAGACACCCACACTCGCCGAACGATGGGAAGAGACTGAAAAGAAAAACCCCTGAAGAAGTGGATCACAGATGGGGCTGAAGGATGACAGCGGACCTCTGCACATGGACAGAGAGCTGAGAGAGTAGATCTGACAGTCAGCACTGTGACTGTTCAACCATTTTACTGTGGGAGCAACAGGAACACTCAGTGCCAAATCTCCTCCACACGTTTTCATCTGCCTCTTTTTTCTGCACTATTTTAATTTATTTTGTTTGTCTGTGACGAAATCGAGGGCGCTCTTTGGAATCCCTGCTCTGAAGTCCGAGGGCGGCTGTGTCTCCTTCCCACCCACCCACCCATCTTCCTGTAACTGTATCTCCCCTCTATTGTGTGCGTTTGTGTTCATGTGAGCATAAAGAGCTCCTTGCATGCTCGTGTGTGTGTGTTTTTACCTCCTCATTTCCGCGTTTTGCTCCCATCTGTTTCACGCCTGCTGTCCGTTCACACCTCCGCCAGTGCTTCGTGCCATCTGTGAGAGTGTCAGGTTGGGTCTCTCCGCTGTGAGTGTGTTGCTTTCACTAAAAAGGTGGCAGCTGGACAGGTGTCACCTTTTGGTAACATCCAGGAGAAATTACACGTTTACCCGCCTCGAACTGCAGTTTTTCCCCCGTTTTTAAACTTCTTGGCTGGAGGAAAAGCGCTGGATTTATTGCCCCGTCGTGGCCGATTCTCACCTCCTCATGGCTGCAAAGGGAGTCGTTTCTGTACATATATAATACATGGCTGTCTTATCAATAATTCAGCGTCAGGTGGGTGTCCCGGTGCTGCCTGGTGGGCGTTGATCAAGACGTTCAGGGACTGGACTGCTGGGGTTTGATGCCTGCTGACCCGCTGACAGCCGCCTGATGATGCTCTGCCTCCCTCTGCGGTCTCCGCTGATCACCGGCTGCTTTCTGTAACAGCTGGATTCACTTCCAGCTGTCTGTTGGCACCTCATTTCACACTTCTTTAGCTCTTTGGATCCACTTTTTTTTCAGGACTTCAAGAGAAAGACTGAATCATTTGGGCAGATTTTTCTTTGTTGGACTGTTCGGTGCACCCTCGTCTCCTTTGACCATGATTGGTGTGAACAGCCTGCACTCGCGGGGCGCCTGCGCTCACGCTCTCTTTGCACTGTGCGCTATGGAAGGGACTTCCGGATGATGGACCCGTTCCGCTATCCCAGAACCCCGCGCTCGCGTTCCCTCAAGCCCCTGGTGTTTCCAGACCTGCTGGGCAAAGCTCAGGACGGACAGAATCACCCACAGGCCAGGAAGAGGAGGAAGGTACAGAAAACTGTCAGCTAGTTCCTGTTAACTTTGACACGTCACTGAGACACGTCATTTATCAAAGCACTTGTCAGCTGATCTTTAAAACTAATCTCCAGAGATGAATCATTTTTTTTTTACAACTTTATTTCATACCACTATGACACATATCATAACAAATTATATCAGGGGTCATTCTGACAGGAAATTTAGTAACTTAAATGCCATTTAGTTAAGTCATATTTCAGTCAGACACACTTTATTTTACAGTCCACAAACAAGACAAACCAAGCAAACAAAAACAAGGAATAATGTGTTCTTTATTAGACAGTATTAGACCCTATATTAGACTTTATTAGAGGGTAATTAGCAACACATTATAGCAGAACTGTACTGTAAACTAAGGTGTATTATTTCCCACATTTAGACCTTTATTAGACTTTATTAGAAGGTAATTAGGTACACATTATAACAGAACTGTAAACTAAAAGTGTATTATTTCCCACAGTTAAACCTTTATTAGACTTTATTAGAGAGTAGTTAGGGGCTCATTACAGCAGAACAGTACTGAAGTCAACTAAAGTGAAATAGTTTACAGTTCAGCTCTGTTGTAATGTCTCCCTGTTTATGTTCTAATGAAATCTAACAAGGGTCTAATATAGGGTCTAATAATGTCTAATGAGGAGCTTTATTTCTAGTTTTCGTCTAATTTGATATTTCTGCTGAAGGTACGTCTTGTTATGTCTTGTTAGTGTACTGTAAAATCTAATTGTTATAGTTTTAGTCGACTGAATCTACAGTAGATTTAGTGGGTTTAAGGTGTTATGCATTATTTAAATGTTTGTCTAGGATTTCCAAACTCATTCTCAGGATTATTAACATTAATATCGAGTATACTGCATTTTTGTTACATATTTGTTTCAGTTTGAGGACAATGAAACTTTACACTTATTATCTTTAGCATGTCTTTAAATTTACAAACTAAGATTAGCAACTCTGACTCATTCACTCCTCTAATCAGTACAGGACGGCGGTGATTTCTTTTAGTTTGTTTCGTAAGTTTAGTGAAAGCACACCAGCTCAGGTTAACTGATGTTACGTTAGCTTGAAAAACTAAAACATTTAAGTGTGTTTACCTTTGCATGAATTTTGGGATGACTTGTTAGCAAATGTTGCTTCAGGCTCTTTGTGTTTGTACTGATTGTTGTTAACCCACACAGTTCACAAAGGGTCTTATTTTCCTTGACATCAAACGTGAAATTTTCCCCCTTAACTTCTGCCTGTGGTGACGCTTGATTTCTACCTGACCTGTGCAGGGCTGCTGCGGTCAGATTTACAGCTTAGCGAACAGCAAACATGGTCAACAGTGAAAGCAGGCAATTCAATGACAAATTGACAGATGAATTAGCCTTTATTTTGCCACCTCTGACCAATCTGAAACCACGGTTTAAAGGGATAGTTCATCTAAAAATAAAAATTCAGTCATTATCTACTCACCCTCATGCGACTGAAGGTCAGGTTTAGTTTTTTGGTCCACAAAACACTGCTGGAGTTTCACAGGAAAACTGTTGCAGAATCTCTCAATCAATGGAAGTGAATACCTCCATACTGCTCGTCTGGTGTAATCCACGTCCCCTAAAGCCCCAACATGCCAAGTTGACCAAAAAAAAAAGTTATTTACACCATGTTTTTAGTCTGAATCTTCACTGGAGATCTTTAGCTTGGAGCCACAGTCACGTGCACGTGCACGTACACACCGTCTGAACTGTGTGTGTTGTGACGATGTGCAAACAGTATGTCTGGACTTTAGGAGACTTGGATTATGTCAGACAAGCAGTAAGGAGGCATTTGTTGGTTGAACAGATACAGATATGGATGCACCTTTATGAATGAGGGGGTGGAGAGGGGGGTGATGGCAGGTTTACAATGGGGGTGTAGTCTGGTTGTTTTGCTGACGAAGGGGATGACCTCCACCCCTCAAACTTATTGCAGCCACGTCTATTTAACTTAATAATCCTCCACACACAACAAACCATTATCACATTAAACATCTATTGTATCACAGTTTGATGAACCATCTAAGCCTCACATACGGAGTGTATGTGGAGCGTCTGATGATGATTGGTTGACTGCCAGCCGAGCCTGATTGGCCATCCACCACGGCTCAGTCACCACTCAAAGCTAATGGCCTCTCATTTGCTGCCACTCGGTGACGTTGATGAAGCAAGTAGGTGAAGGTGACGAACATCCATCCTTGTCTCAATGAGCCTCCAGACTGAATGAGTCTGACTGATTTATACTCCACCTCCATCCACCTGTTTTTATTTATTTATTTACCTCCGTCTGTAGTCTGTAAATCCACAGAGTCCCTCTGCTGTTGGTACTCTGTGTTCCCCCCAGGATTTACAGTGAGAGGTGACTTTTTTTAAATTTTACAAATGAAAAATACTGAAGCTGTAACACAGTTTTCATCTGTTTCATGTTGGCTCAGGAAAAATATAAAAATATATCAATTATTACACATTAATCACAAGAAAAACTCTCATAAAAGATGACAGTCACATTCACCTTGATTAAAACAGCCATCACTTAAAGGTGCTGACTAGAACCATAAAGGGTTCTTCAGCTTGACCTCATAGGAGAACCCTCTTTGGTTCATGATAGAAACTTACGTAATGGTTCTTGTTGGAACTCTTTCAGAGAGTTTTATTGAGAACCCAACATAAAGGGTGATACGTAGAACAGTCTGTGAAAGGTTCCACCTAGAACACCTTATGAAACGTTCTATGCAGAACCCTTCTATGGTGTAGTGGTTCCATCCAGAACCCTCTTTCTGTGGTTCTATCCAGAATCTTTCCATTTTCTAAGGAGTTTATCTAAAATCCCACCCAGGAGGTTCTACTGAGAACCTTATTCATGTTCCAAGGGTTTTATCTAAAACCCACTGAGGGGGTTCTACTGAGAACCTTTTTATATTCCAAGGGTTTTATATAGAACAGACTCAGGAGGTTCTACTGAGAGCCTATTTTAGACCAAAGGTTTTATTGAGTATCCATCAAGGAGTTCTACCTAAACCTTTCTATATTCTTCATATAGTTTTTTTTCTAAAATAAAGTCTGCCAGAACTTATATCAAGGGTTTTCTGAACGTAAGAGTTCTGCAAGAACCTTTTTATATTCCAAGGGTTTTATCTGGAACCCATCCAAGGAGTTCTACAGAAACCATTTTTACATTCCAAGGGTTTTATCTAGAACACACCCAGGAGGTTCTATTGGAAACTCTTTTATATTATGGTGCAAAGAACCCTTGATGAAAGAGTTCTTTAAAGGATTTCAATCCTTGAACAGACAGAACGTGTTCCTGTTGAGGCGAATCAATAAACTTTTACAGCTCACAGATTCACTGTTAATATTTGATGATTTGTTCTACAGAAGCAGAGTCAGAGTCTTCCTCTGTCAAACTGTCCAGCTGAGGTTCCCAGGTTCCTCAGCTGGTTTTTATCTCTGATTATTAAAATGTGTGAGGAGCACATTTAGTCTGAATGTTCAGATTTTACAGTAGAGAGTACAGTCTTAGAAATAAGGGTTCCAAAAAAGGTTCTTTCTGAAGGGCCAAGGCTCTACCCAGAACCATTTACTTCTGAAGGACCCTTTTTTGAAGAAAGGGTTCATCAAGGATTCTTTGTAAGACTAGGGGTTTCATTAAGAACCCTTTTCATCCTGGGGTGGACGTTTAGCTCAGTGGGTAGAGCGTCCGACCCATGTATGGAGGCTGTTAGTCCTCTGCAGCGGCCGCTGGTTCGACTCCCGCCTTCGGCCCTTTGCTGCGTGTCATCCCCTCTCTCTCTGCCCCCTTTCCTGTCTCCACTTCAGCTGTACTATCGAATAAAGGCAAAAAATGGCTTAAAAAAAACTTTTTGAAAAAAGGTCATCAAGGATTCTTTGTAAGACTAGGTTCATTAAAAGAACCCTTTTCATCCAGAGAACCCATCCAGAGTTCTTCAAAGATTGTTGAAATCCTTGAAGAACTCTTTAATCAAATGTTTGTTAAGGGTTCTTTGTACTATAATATAAAAGGGTTCTGAGTAGAACTCCATGGGTGAGTTGTAGATAAAACACTTGAACATGAAAGTTCTTGGTAGAACCTCCTGGGTGGGTTCTAGATAAAACCTTAGAAATATAAAAGGTTCTTGGTGGAATCCCCCGGATGGGTTCTAGATATAACCCTTGCAACGAAAGCACTCTTGGTAGAATCTCCTGGGTGGATTCTAAATAAAACCTTCACAATAAAAGGATTCTCTGCAGAACCCTTGGCGTGGGTTCTAGATAAAACTTTCACAATATTAAAAAGTTCTCGGCAGAACTCCGGGGTGGGTTCTAGATAAAACCTAAGGAATATAAAAGAGTTCTCAGCAGAACCCCCTGGCTTGGGTTCAGATAAAACCCTCGCAATATGAAAGAGTTCTCAGCAGAACTTCTGGGAAGAGTTCCAGATAAATCCTAAGGAATGTAAAAGATTTCTCAGTAAAACCTCCTGGTTTGGGTTCCAGATAAAACTTTTGCAATATGAAAGAGTTCTCGGCAGAACTTCTGGGGTGGGAAACCTATGGAATATAAGAGCGCTCAGTAGAATCCTCTGGTTTGGGTTCTAGATAATACCCTTGAAATATAAATCACTTCTTGTTAGAACTACCTGTGTGGGTTCTTGTTGGCACCGGAAGGTGGAAAGGTTCTTGGTGCAACCCATAGAGAGGGTTCTGGGCGGAGCCATTAGACCATAGAAGGGTTTTCTGCAGAACCTCTCATAGGGGGTTTTTGTGGAACCTTTCACAGATGGTTCTAGGTATAACCTTTTATGTTGGGGTCTAGGTAGAACTCTGACAAGGGTTCCAAGGTTCTACCAGGAACAAAAATGGGTTTTCTTATGGGTACAAGCCGAAGAATCCTTCCTGATTCTAGTTAGCACCCTTATTTCTAAGAGCGTGTGGAAACCAGAACTAAATCTGCGATGTTCTCAGCTGGGTGCTCATTAATATTCACGATCCTCTGGAAGAATTTCTGATTAGTTTCAAAGAAAAACTCTGGAAATGAACCTGATTGGACGCCGAATCAAAGCTCATTATAAATGCAATTTAATTTGACAAATCACAGCTCAACAAAACGATGCTCAGAACAGGTTGGGGGTCTGAAACAGCAGCAGTGAAGTGAAGAAGATCATTAGCAGCGGCTCTTTAATCAAAGCAGTGTAACAGAAAATGATCGATTCTAACTGAGTATGAGGTTCCTTCCCCCACACGGCAATTATGAGAGAACGTTTGGTGTTGGTCTACAAGGGATTCAGAGGTGAACGAGGTGCTGATGAACTGCCTCTAAGTGTCCTCTCCATCACATCGGCCATCACAGCTGTCCATCAGCTGCACCTCTGTCTTAAACAGGACAGTCTGATGTCTTCATGCTGTCCTCCTGCTCCTCAGTCTCAGTGTATCACACTCAGCTGGTACCGGCCGGTGTCACTGGGGGCAGTTTTGAATGAGAAGAGTCTGCACGTCTTTACTAAAAGAAGCTGAAGCTGAATGTGCTGCAGCGCTGACCAGCTCCCTCATTAAACCCTCCCTGCTGTGTTATCCTCCAGTTTTTCCTCTTCATTATGATGATAATGGAAGTAAAAGAGAGTTTTTCCCAAAGGAGGAAACAGTGACCCAAAAAATTATAAAAACTGGAGTTGGAGCTGAAAAAACATAAACATGACCTAGATGAGGTTTGTTGAAATTAGCTTAAACATACAGTACATGCAGATACAGCCAGTATTTCTTCACAGATATTTGGAGTTAACATGTCGGTGATGCTGCTAGACTGCATGCTGCATGTTTTTAAAATATACATGGCGGTAGCATATTATAGGCAAGATTACTTTAAAAATGTATTCTGATACAGTTACTATTACCTGTTACAAAATGTTCAGTAACCTAATCCATATTAAAGTAATGTAACTTTCCATTACAGCATCACCTCTTACAGTTCCAAAATATTTTTCAGGTGTATCATTAGCAGTAGCAGTAGTAATAGTAATTGTAGTGGTAGGTAGCTATCTGGATAATGCTATCTGATAGTTAATAGTAGCGATTGGTCAGGATTTCGTCAGTGTAAGTAATGTTAGCAGTTGGTCTGTCAAGCTAACATCAGTGGTTGGTCTATGTAGCTGTTGTTAGCTGTTGGTCTGTGTAGCTAACAGTAGCAGTTGGTTTGTGTTGCTAACATTAGCAGTTGGTCTTAGCTGTAAATGTTTCATTAAATTAGAAGTTGAGTTCTTGGATGATGAGTACTTTTACTTTCAGTTTCAGAGTTGATACTAATGTTGTATTATTTAAGTTTAGTTTGCGGTGCTTGTAAAAGATCATCCAACAAGCTCCTGCAAATAATGATGGGTTTCCATTGATTAATCTGTCGATTATTTTTTGATTATTTTAATGAATCGTCTTGACTGTAAAATGAAATGTTGAAAAATGCCCGTCACAGTCCAAGATGATGTCTCTGACCAATAGTCCAAAAACCCAAAACTTATTTTTCTTATTTTTGTTGTTTTTGTTGTTGTTGTTGTTGTTGTTGTTTAGAAGAATATAAAACTGAGAAAAGCAGCAAATCTTTACAGTTGAGGACCTGGAACCACCACATGTTTGACATTCTTGAAATTATCAGAATTTTCTTTCAAGTGACTGGTCAATTAATCAGCTGATTGATTCAGCACTGCAGCATTTAGACAGATGTGTAAAGCCAACTCAGCTGTTTCTTTGTCATGTTTGAGTTTTTTTTTTGTCTTCATGTTCTGAAGCTGTAACTTAATTTTGCTCCTTGCTGGTCAATATGTTTGTGTCAAAGTCTAAATTATCTATCGGCTGATTGATCTGCTGGTCTTTACATCGACAGGCCGGGTGCTCACTGGATAATGGCTCTGTAACTGATGCTGTGGTGGTTGACTGATTGGATGATTGATGGGTTGTTTGGCAAAGAAAATGAATTAAGCTTGGGCAAAGGGCAGTTTGAGCAGCGTGAAAAGGGATGACATTTCTCAGACCACAATTTATTGAATGAAGCCAACTTGCTTACTGTGCAGCTGTGACAGAAAACCACAATATACCTGCAACCCCTCCTGTAATATTTGATCAAATCGCCAATTGAACACAGCTGAAACATTGCTGCTATTTGTCATATTTGTCTGAAAATGTGATTTTCTTCTTTTCTTCTTCAGGCGCTCTACAACTCAATCAAGAATCAGAAGCTGCAATGGACACTGTAAGTCATTTTACATTCACTTTATGTTGATTTCGTTCACCTTAAAGGGATAATTCAGAATATTTGAAGTGGGGTTGAATGAAATAGTTACAAGCAGTCAGTGTATTACCTGCAGAAGATGGTGTTAGACACATCCCCAGTTAGAAGAAGCAGAGAGGAGCATCAACACGGAAACTGACCAATGAACTGAATGAATGAATGAATATAGCCACTTAAAAAAGGTTAATCTGCAAAAAAATCATGTGTACACTATATTCAAAATATTTTCACCACTTCACCTTGCTGCCAGACAGCCTTTTCAGACAGGAAATTGATGTTATATAAGTCAAATATCGCTCTCTCCAAACCGACCAAACTCCATGGGCGAAATCAGTAATTTTACCATGCAGAATGCAGAAGTTGCTGGTCTACCGCTGCCTCGTTTGGGTAGTTTCTTTGTATTATTTTGTGACTTCTGTGAATCTGAACTAACTCTTTAAAACACCAAAGTCACAAAATAACACAAACAAACTATCAGATGGAGGCGGCAGTAGACCAGGAACTCCCATATTCTTTAATATAAAATGACTGTTTTCACCAATGGAGTTTGGTTGGTTTGGAGAAAATGACATTTGACTCATATCATGTCCATTTCTCGTCAGAAAAGGCTGCCTGACAACAAAGTTAGGCAGTGACTTTGGCTTGTCCTCATAGGAGAACCCTTTTTGGCTCCTGGTAGAACCTTTTATAAAGGTTTCTCTCTGAACCGTTTCAGAGAGTTCTACATAGCACCCAACGTAAAGGCTTATACCTAGAACCATCTGTGAAAGGTTAGCAAGGAAAGAATCTTTCCTTCCTTCTAAGGGTACTAACAAAAACCAATCTAAGAGGTTCTACCAGGAACCCCTGTAATATTCCAATTGTGTCATCTAGAATCCACTCGGGGGGTTCTACTGCAAACCCTTTTATATTCTAAGGGCTTTATCTACATGTAGAACCCAACAAGGGGACTCTCCCAAGAGCTCTTTTATATTCCAAGGGTTTTAAATAGAACATCCTCAGGGGGTTCTCCCGAGAGAAGTTTTATATTCAGAGGGTTTTATCTAGAACCCACCCAAGGGGTTCTACTGAGAACAGTTTTACATTCAAGGCTTTTATCTGGGACTCAACTGGGGTTCTTCCAGGAACCCTTTTACATTCCTACGGTTTTATCTAGAACCCACTGAGGAGGTTCTACTGATAACCCTTTTATATTATGGTACAAAGAACCCTTGACAAAAGAGTTCTCCAACAATTTCAACAATCCTTGAAGAACTCTTTCTTCCAAAAAGGATTCTTTGGACGAGAAAGATTTTTAATGGAACCCTTTGTCTTACAAAGCACGCTAAATGAACCCTCTCTTCAAACAAGGGTTCTTCAGAAACAAGTGGTTCTGGGTAGAACCTCAGCCCTTCAGGAAGAACCCTTTCGGAACCCTTTTTCTAAGAGTGTACCTCATACAGCCCCACTTCAATTAATCTGAACTATGTGTTTAAACTCTATTTTCTTTTCATTTTCTCCTCCTGTGTGACTCACAACACACACACACACACACACACACAACCACACACACTCTCATTGTCCTGATGGGCAGGAAACAATAAGGGATATTGATTAAGCGGTTAGCGTCCACATTAATGACGTGCGTGTTGTCTGGCATGTGAAGGAAACATTAGTGTGTCAAGGGTTGCTATTCTGGATCACAGCTCCAGAGTGCCTCAGAGATGCCAATTAAGTCACTAGCTTTCCAAGCTTTGTTGCCATAGTGACGGCACCATGGATACGACTCCATAGCTACCGCATTGCTCTTTCCTCCCTGTGTTCTCTCAGCAGCGAACACACACACACTCACGCTGTAACAGATGGATATACTGTACATAGGAAACAGCATGTATGCATGTGTGTGTGTGTGTGTTTCGCATGTACGTGGGAACATGAAACGCAAGGAAAAAAGAGAAAGAGACACTGACTAAGAGCGAGAGAACGCCGTTTAAATGGCTCTTTACCTGCATCCTGTACAAAGGTGTGACCACAGCCTCCCACTACCTCTCCAAAAATAGCTGCAGCAGCGCTCCCGAAGCAGCTGAATAAAAGTGGTCAGAGGAGCAGATCGAGGAGGAGATCCACAGAGAGGCAGGCAAATCCAGTTCAAACATCTCCACTGACATATAGACAGCTATTTAAACACTGCCACCGCTCAGGAGGCCACGCGGGGATAGAAAAGATGTCATTTTTAGACACGTAAACACCACCGAGCACAGAGAGAATCCACCTCCAAACAACAATGAATTACAGATTAAGAGATTCAGCCCACAGCAGTCTGGTTTTTGTTTTTTTGTTATGTTTTGTTTTTTTATGTTCCTGGTTTTGGCAGAGGAGAGTTGTTCATTTTTAATATTTCAGCCGGCCGAGATCAGAGAAATAGAGTAAAATTCTGTCTGTGGTGGAGCTCTGCTTTGAAAAGCAGAGCACAGTGTCACTTTTTGCCACCGCTTTCACACCCCGCTGGCTCGGCTGATGCATATTTCATCACACGGAGGACGTTGTTTCTTCACTCGCGCACTCATTGACGGAGATCACAGCACCCTGAGACAGACACGCCGCAGATCTGTGTCCATTCTGAGGCTGTAAATGATGCTTTTGTTTGTCCTTGTGCACGTCGTTTCTTTATGGAGGACTGGAAGTGCCAAAATCAAAAATAAATAAATATATTAATTAATTATTGTGACCTCAACTGCACCAAAATAATATTAAAAATGAATAAATAATTTATATTTAAAATGATTGTCATAAATTAGGTGATCTATGCACACTGATGTCGATCAGCTGATTGGCGAGAAGTTGACCCAATGACACACTTTGAATGACAGCTGCCTCATTTGCATAATGAAGCTGAGTTGCATAAAAAAATGTAAAAAGAAAAATACAGAAAGTTGAAGGAAATAAATAAGGGGGAATGCGATGCAATATCAAAATTCAATACCAGTGCATGTCACATTTTATAGATTAAACATTTATTTTTAATATTGTTATTGGTGCATTTAATGGTGTATTACTTTATTTATTAGGTCATCTATTTATTCATTTATTTTTTTTAGTTTGGCAGTTTCGGTCCGCCATACTTATTTGCATAATGAGCAGAGATGCATAAAGAAACGTAGAAAGAAAATGCAGAACGTAATGGAAATAAATAGGGAGAGATGAAAAGAAAATAAATAATAAATAAGCAATACGTTTAGAAAAAATGAAAATAAATCGGAAAGTAAATAAATACAGAGCAAATCAGCAGACAGCAATTAATGTCAGAATTAATGCCTACATTTATTTGTAGTTTTATTTTTTGGTACATTTAGTGGTATGTTGAAATGAAAAAGATGAATGAATACCAACGCAAGTTAAAAATGTCAATTTATGTCATCATTTATATAATAATTAATTAATGCCTACATTTATTTGTGGTATTTTTTGGCTGTATTTAATGGTATATTAATTTATTAAGTCATCTATTTTTATATTACTATTGTTATTTTCTCAGTTTCTGTCCTCTGTAACCATTTGCATAATGCTTAAAAATATATATTTTTATAATATTTGTAATATTATTTGGATTATTTAATGACATATTCATGTATTTATTATGTCATCTATTTATTAGGACATCTACTTATTATTTTATTTTATTTTGGCACTTTAGGTCCTCCATTCTATTTGCATAATTAAGCACAAATGTGTAAAGAAACATAAAAAGAAAATTAAGAAAGTTTGGGGTGGTACGTGTGGGGAGAATTCAAAGGGAAAAACAAACAAACAACAAACAAACAAATAAGTAAATGGAAAATGAAATGGCAAAGTAAATAAATGAAAGGGAACAAATACAAAGCTAATGAAAGCCTACATTTATTTTTAATAATGGTTTTGGTGCATGTAAATGACATATTATTTTATTTATTAAGTCGTTTATCTGTTTATTTTTTGACTTTGGCAGTTTCGGTCCTTCATAGTATTTGCTGTTTGTGTGTTCACAACTTGTAAATTGTAATCACAGCACAACAAAGTGTACATTCTACTCGATTCTATTCTATATTTAGATCAGCCCTGCATTGATTTACTAATTTACTCCCAGATTGAGGCTTTAAAAACACACTCCTCCACCTCACTGAGAGAGAGAGGTGTGATTTTCACACACTAAAACAAACCGCTCGCTCTGCTCAGATGAATACAAACTGTATATATGTGAAATCTGTACATCTGATTACAGGTGTGTGTGTGTGTGTGTGTGTGTGTGTGTGTGCGTGTGTGTGTGGGCACGCAGCACAGTACAGTGTGTGTATTTTTGTGGCCCGATGAGAAACACAACACAAAACACAGCGATGGATGTTATTTCACACCCCCACAGAGAAAGACACGCACATGGCCACTCTCTCTCTCGACGGTGCAGTTGGATGCACCCACATGTTCTCCACTCTCTCTCTCTCTCTCTCTCTCTCTCTCTCTCTCTCTCTCTCTCTCACTCTCTCTCTCTCTCTCTCTCACACACACACACACACACACACACAGAACACAGACATATACAACACACACATGCTTCCTCATTCAGGCGCGGGGGTGGAGAGGTGGTGGTGGGCATTGTGCAGCGAAACAGAGACGCAACAAGTCGGAGATGCAGCAGAAAAAAAAACACGAGGCGAAAACGGCAGAGAAGTAAATTTCATCGCAGGACGTGATGAGAGGAGAATGAAGCGCGCTGTGCATGAGCCTGAGACAAGAGCCATCTGTTCTATTATTGCTTTTATTCTGCTAATCCCTCCTCTCCTCCTCCCTCAGTGGCTCTAATCATCTCGTCTTACTGTTGTCTGCTGCCGCCACCTCTCACCTACAGTGGGAGAGCAGACTGGGTGCCATCCATTTGAATCATATGACATTAACCAGCAGGGCTGAGTGTCCAAACTCTGTGCTTTTTTTTTCTTAAAATACTGACCGAAATACGTCTGTAACACTGAGTACTGAAACCTGGCATCAAACACAAATCCCTGAGATTGTGAACTTATTCTTCAGTCAGATAATTCTAGATTTAATTCAATTTTA
Organism: Lutjanus argentimaculatus; assembly: GCA_034769285.1. Lineage (NCBI taxonomy): Eukaryota > Metazoa > Chordata > Actinopteri > Lutjaniformes > Lutjanidae > Lutjanus > Lutjanus argentimaculatus. The sequence continues at coordinate 2,032,957 of JAWZSL010000016.1, read as the reverse complement.
CACTGTTTTACATTTGAGAACTTTGGCTTCTTGTATTAAAGGGTAACTTAGCTGGACCCTATTTGCCCTTGTTCTTGTGTCTAAGTGACTAATGAAGACAACCGTTTTTTGAAATTTGTCCAGTATGGAGCTCTGCAAAACAGGGTGCAAGTAATTCTTCTCTGGCAATTGCAAACCTTCAAAGTACGTTTGCAATGCCAATTCCAAAATAAGTTGTGTAAAACTTAAATAAAAACAGAATGGAACCACTTACAAATCATTTTGGACTTACATTCGATTGAATACATCACAAAGACAAGATATTTAATGTTCAAACTGATTAACTTTACACTCATTCTGAATATGATGAACCTTTGGAAAGTTGTGGAATGCTCAAAAACCAACATTGAATGTCTGTGACCTTTGACCCCTCAGGCAGCACTGCGTTAAAAACTGCATTAAAAACCCACATCATTGTATAAAGGATACTACATGGGCTCAGGAACACTTTGGAAAACCGTTGTCAGTAAACAGTTTGTCTCTGCATCTACAAATACAAGTTAAGACTCGACCATGCAAAGAGAAAGACATATATCAACAACATCCAGAAACACTGCAGACTTCTCTGGGCCCGAGCTCATCTGAGATGGACTGACGCAAAGTGGAAGAGTGTGCTGTGGTCTGACGAGTCCACATTTCAGATTGTTTTCACAAAACATGGACATTGTGCCTCTGGGTGAAAGAGGAAAAGTACCATCCAGCACTAACTTCTAAAGACAGCAGCTGTGATGGTATGGAGGTGTGTTAGTGCCCATGGCATCATGGGTAACTGTCACATCTGTGAAGGCCCCATTAATTCTGAAACAGGTTTCGGAGCGACGTATGCTGCCATCCAGACGACGTCCCTGCTTATTTCAGCGAGACGATGCTGAGACACATTGTGACGTGTTCCAACAGCGTGCTTCATAGTAAAAGAGTTCAGTTCCACTTCAGAAACGACTGAATGGCATTCCATAACCTGATCTAATAGAATTGAGAAATTATGTTATTTTATTATGAAGCACAAAATACGACAACAGAGACCAAACAGGACTGTTGAGCACCTGAAGTCAAGAAAATGTGATGCAACACAGTGTTAAACATGCTCCTGTCCCAACTTTTTTGGAACACGTTGCAGGCATCAAATTCAGAATATCTTCTCTTTGTTCTGGACCCAACTGAATATAGGTCAAAAACTATTTGCAAATCATTGCATTCTGTTTTTATTAATGTTTTAAACAATGTCCCAACTTTTTGGGGTATTGAGGTTGTAATAAAAGTCTTGCTTTTTTCCACTGACCAGCTCAGTTTATTCTTCTAAGTGTCTGACAACATTATGGAAAGATTCCCTACAGAGAGAGATCTTTTTGTTTAAAATCTCTGTTCCAACAATCACCAGCTCTGGTTCAGTTGAAATAAACCTTTAATTCACCAAGCTAGATGTGAAAATATTGGGATAAAAGCGAGAGGGAGAAACAGTCCAGCCAGAATATTTTCACATTTAATTCTGTGAATTAATACTTGGTGATTGTTGAAACAGTGAGTATTTTTTTGAAGTGTGTTTTATGATGATGGAGTCTGGTGTGTTTGAACAGAGCGGTAAATCTGATGAACAAAAAGGATCTTACTCTTTAAAAAATGTCTCTCTGTAGGGATCCTTTGCATAATGTCAGACACTTGAATGACAATCTGAGCCTGTCAGAGACAAAAACAAGAAGTTTTAGTGGACAGTACAGCCTGTTTTTTAGCTGAAAGCTGCAGCGGTTTCCCTCAGTTTCAAAAATTCTTGTCACTTAGATGCAATAACATGAGAAAACAGAGTCCAGAATGAAAAATACTGAAGTTACCCTTTAAACAAAATGAGCTTTATAGAAACATTGTCAAAATAAAGGATCACTTTGGTGTCTATTATAAGCACTTCCATCTATATTAAACACTAAAGAGGCTTGTGAAGTCTCCACATGTGATAAAAAAAAGTACTTTATAAATCCTATAATCAGTTCTTTTATTAAAATAAGCTCTTCTCTTCTGTGGATGATGATATAAATGTGAATGAGGAAACGTTTTGCCATGTGTGGATGAATTAACGTCCTCTTTCACTTCGCTGTGTTTGGAGTGTTTGTTTGCTGTTTGGTACAATGACTCAGTGTCACAGGTGAAACACGGCGAACGTGTTTCTATTGGCTACTGATGCAGCAACATCAGCACAAAGAACCCAGCATGCACTGCTTTCAGCCACACTGACCGACCTGTTTCAGACGTCTTTCCTTCATATTGCATCAACAAGCTTACTGTCTTTTCTCTCTTTTTCCTTTTCTTTCCAGACTTTCACTTCATTTCTTCTCTTTTCCTTGACGTTCTTTTCCTCACCATTCATTTCTTTTAATTTTTTTTCAATTAGTTTGTTTTCCTTTTGTTTTCTTTCTGTGTCATTTTTCTCGCCAGTATTTTTTCTGTCTTTCTTTTTCCTTCTTGTTTTGTTCCTGTATATTCCTTTCCTTTCTCTTCTTTTCCTCTCCCCTCCTCCCGACTCCTCTACTATTTTCTTTAATGTCAATCTTTATCTTTCCATTTTCTTTCCTTATGGTTTTTCTCACCCTTTTCCCTCTACTGTCTTTCCTTTCTTCTTTATTCCTTTCCATTCTTTTCTTTTCCTAACCTTTCCCTTTATTTCATTTCTTTTGTTTTCCTTACCTTTTATCCTCCCTCTCCTCTGACCTCTTTTCCTTTACTTTCTTTTGATTCAATGTCAATTTCTCTTTTTTCTTTTTCTTTTCCTCCTCTCCTCTCCTCCCTCTCTCCTCTCCTCTCCTCTCCATCACATTATTGAGGATAATATTCTACCATCTGAGAAGGATCATCTTTGTCTTTTTTTTTTCTCTGCTCGCCCCCCTCTCTGTCTCTGTCTCCTCACTCCTCTCTCCTCTCCATCCCCCCCCCCCTCCACTCCTCTCTCTCGCTCCTCTCCGCGTCTCTGTGTAGAATGGGATTCAGGCAGGCCGGCAGTTACCAGGCAACAGGCTGCGTGCTCATTGGCTCCGTCTCTGCCTCCCGTTCTCTCTCTGGCTCCTGCGCGGGGTTAACTGCTGTTATGTACTGTTGGTTACTCATAGCGTGGTCTCGGGGGGGTTCGGCATCCAGCCATTATTCTATTTTCGGGCTGAACTTTTGCATGGGTGCCGCCTGGTGAGGTAACAAGTGGAATTGCCATGTTACCTCACCAGGCAGCTGCAGAGACACTCGCTGCTGTTGCCTAAAGCATCTATCATCTCCTAATGTGACAAATCCTTTTAAAAACACTATAAGAATGTGTACAGTGCATTGTGGGGGATTATTGACAAGAGAAGGGGATTAACACTGCTGCACCAACGTGTACAGTAAGTATTATCTGTCATTCAGATATAATACAAAGACATATTCTTTCTCACTTACATTATTTATAATAAACTGGAATATATTATCATAATAATACTCAAAAAAACAGCCCAACAGTTCATGAAATACTCACTAACAGTCAATTATCAGTCCCTCCAGGATTTTGTGGGCAGTGTTTGGGAGTGTTGCAGCCTAAAATGTGCATTCTGATGCATGTCGCAGTGTTTTTAGGCACTTTTTGCAATAAAATTGCCCAAAAAAGTTGCAATTTTTTGTATATTCATTAACAATCAAAGGCCAGCTTGTTCCAGGAAGAATAAAACCACAGCGTTGTTCTGATAGATGTAAGTAACTTTACAAAAAATGTCTCAGGATTACAATAATTCTAACAAAATATGCTTTATTTGTAAATGAAGAAAGGGGGTATGTCACAAAGAAGCTACGTCTGGGTGGAGATCAAACTCAGACAAAACAGCACAAAATTACAATATAAAAAAGTGCACAGAACATTGATAAATGTCAGTGACAAACCAGGGTTCTTTTCATACTCATGACAAAATGAAAAAAATAAAAAAACAAAAAAATAGTGAATAATAAAACATTGAGTCAGTTCATTGAGACGTGCATGTAGGATGTTTCTGCAGGGGACTTCTGCTATTGGTGGAACACGCAGGAAGTTACAATGATTCGTCAAATTTGCAGAAAAGTTGCGGTGATTAGACAAAATTGCAAGGTCATGGAGAATTAACGAGGATTGGTCGAATTTGCATGAATTCTTGCAACATTGCAACTTGTGTTTGCTTCACATCAGATGTACTAAATAATCTGATCTTTAAAGCACCAGCTTGCATTAATGTCAATTTCCAGTTTTACAACTCAGTTATTGCTGTAAAATACCACTCCTTAAAGGAGCAATATGTAGCAATTGCACATGCAGAAATGAGTCCTGCAGTCCAAATAGTGAATTGGAGCAGTAGACTGTAGGTTAAATCCTATCTACTGCCTGAGTGAAGATTATTAATGATTTCTCACAACTCATAAACTGACACTTACTCCTTTGGCTTAAATTCTAACTCTAATCAACAAGAAACATGCAAACAATAACAGTTATTGTGGACCAGAAGAAACCTGCCTGAGCTTGCTCGGGTCTGAGGAGGGGGCGGGGCGAGAAACAACTCATTTCAACCACAGACTGTATATTAAATAGGATTTTGGCCTATTTAAAATACAGTTCATGGCTCCAACTCACTTTTTGGGCTGCAGGATTTTGAGTAAGTGCATGCATGCGTGATCACTGGACCTGCAGCTTGTCCGCAGCTAATCTCAAATACTACAGTCCTCTGTCCTCCTCTGTAAAAATAGTCTCTAAGTGAAGACAGCATGTTTCTCACTGGAAATTATTCACTGGGATCACACATGCAGAGTGAGAGCTTCCAGCTGACTTCTCACTTTTCTTATCTGGCCACTAGGGGCCGCAAGTGATCAACAACTGCTTCAGTTTGACATTTTGTTTCAGCTAGAGACAACATATATGAATGTTGTGTTAATGTTGGAGGAACTTTGCAAATCTCTGCTGATTGACATCTGTCAGTTGTGGTGGCATTGCAGTAGGTGCTTCACCAGCAGAATTGCTACATATTGCTCCTTTAATACAAAAACTGATGGGGTAAGAAAACAGATTACAGCTGAAATATAAATGTGCTGTTCACTTTTTGGATAAAGAGTTAGAAAAGACATAAAGAGACTTGTTTTACGGGAAATATAAACACACACACTCACACAGACACACACGATGCACATGAGGGTTGTTAATAAAGCTGCAGTCGAACGCACTCAGAACTCAGCAGATCATCACAGTCTTCATTTACAAAGATGGCTCCTCCAGGCCTGTTTCTAATGAGCGATGTGCTGCAGCCTGCGTGAAAACTTCAAATCCTGCACCAGCAACAACCCTCAGCCCGAAAACTCACTTTGATACAGAATGAAGTTGTCTGGTAAATTACATTACATCCTCAGACATGTCAGTGCTCCAGATTCAGACTTTAGGTGAGCTGGTTTACTTGCACTAAACTTTCTTTTGACAGTTTTTTAAAATTAGAATTAAAGGGACAGTTCACCCCAAAATCAAAAATACTGCCCTGTAGTGCAGTTCATCCATCCAGGTTATTTTGTGGTGTGAGTTGAAGAGTTTTGGGGATATCAGCTGTAGAGATGTCTGACTTCTCTCCAATATAATGGGACTAGATGGCACAAAATAACAATAGTCTCTTTTCAAAAAACATAACCTGGTTATTTAAGGTAGTCCACAGACCTGGTTGTGAGCAGTTTCAGGTAGGAACTACTTTCTTTCTACAGTCGAAAGTAGTTCTGGTAGATTCTACAGCAGAAAGAAATGAAGTAGTTCAGACATGAAACTGCTCACAGCAAAGTCTGTGGATTATCTTGAGAAACTGGGTCATGATTTTTGGAGAGAGACACTGGTTTAGAAGTGTTGCAGAGTTGTGGAGCTCAAAGCACCAAATTCAAAAACTTTAGGTTTAGGTGTTTCTATTCAATGCTTTACTCATGTGCCACAATGATGTGATATTTCTGAATTGAAATATCTTCATTTGGGGGTTTTTCTCAGCAAATATTCATATATTTGATTGTGATTAAATCAACATATTTACTCTTTTTACCACCCCTTAAAGTCTCCTTGCCACCCCATGAATATTTCTCTAGATCCGCTTCTGCTCCTTAAACTTCAGCCACAATGTGTGTGTGAGTGTATGCACATGTGGATGCAACACAGCCATCGCAAATTTTATTTCAGTTAACAATTTCTTTTTCCCATGCCTAGTTTTAGTTTTTAATTTAGTTACAGGGCGTTTTCACACCTACCTCATTTTGTCTGGACTTTCGGACTTTTCAGTTTGATCGGGACCAAAGTTACAGGCGTGAAACCTCCCCTGGACCACAGTCGGGACCAAAAAGCCGGACTTTGGTCCAACAAAAAGAGGTGATCTCAGTCCAAATCAAACTGAACAAGGCTTGGTTTGTTTCTGGTGTGAAAACATTTCTTGGAGTGTTCAGACTTTCGGACCAATTACAGGAAATTACGACAGGATATCATCAGAGCTGGAAGAGGGAAAAACAAACGCACCAAAACAAAATGAACCGCAGGAGCACGTGGGGACAGGAGGAGACCAGATGTTTAATTGACCTCAAGAGTCAACTGGAAAGAACTCATGAAAATGACACTTTTCGGTTGTTGTTTCACTTCGGTGCTGCCATAAATAGTGACAACGATGTGAATCTGTTCATTCATGTCTCTCATAAACGGCCACTGAAGTCAGGCTACCTGCCGAATTATAAACACACCGACATCAGACGCACGCAGTCTACAAACCAATCAATGTGAAATATAGATGACAGGACAGAGGTATGACATGTAAAGTTATTAAGTCCGCTTGGATCCTTGCACTGTGACACCCGCACTAACCAGACCAAATGTAAACAGTGTCTCTAAAAAACAAACCTTGGTTCAGACTTTTCGATGTGAAAGCCTCCTCCTTGTGGTTGCTAATTTGAGATTTAAAACTTCTACTTGATTCAGTAAAATAACGAGGCCTCCTCTTTCTTCTTTTTTGGTACTACAAGTTTTCAAAGCTTGATTTTTTTGTAGTAAGGAACAAAAAGTCTTCCTCACCTCTACGAGGCTCCTTGTGAGCATCAAGAGGAGGAAGAGTAACACTGATGCGTCTGCATTTCTGAGAGGAGTTTGGCCCCCCTGGGTACCGATGCCCCTGTTTCTCACCTCAAAGCTGGAACAAGATAGATGGTGTCACTCTTTAGCTGTGGTACGTTTTGATCAAGGAGAGTGGACTTGTCCTCGGGAGAGCCGAGCGCAGAGAGAGGAAAACACACAATTAAAGCTTTGAAGATGAGACGGCTTCATTCGCTCAGGTTTCCCCCAGATACACGGTGCTTTGTAAATGTCTTGTGCAACAAAAAAGAAGATGCCATGCCAAAGACAGCAGCAGTGGATGGAGATATTACTCATGTGTCCTGCATGAGATGAAAGTTTCCCAGCGAGCGTGTGAAATCTCGTCCTCTGCTGTTCCTTGTGTAACAGGCACAGAGTGAGAGGCAAATGGACAGGATGAGTGATGATGTGTTTATTCGCGTTTGCTAATGAGACATGACACATAAGTGTTGATCACCACACAATCTTGTTTTTTTTTATTTATTTATTTTCTCCCTTGTCTCCATAGCGACGAGGAAGAGCTGCGGAAGTCGTTTTCGGAGCTCGGGGACAGCCTGTGTGACTCCAACGCCTCCAGATCGATGAAGCGGGTGGGCAGCAGTGGGAAGCCCCTGTCGGACGGGATGGAGCCCACCGGATCGCTGCTCTACAAGAACGGGTTCCTGGTCCGCAAAGTCCACGCCGACTCGGACGGCAAGAGAAGTACGCCTCAGACACTCTCATTTACACTCCAACGTCTCCAGTTTAAAGGTCCATTCAGTTAGTTTGGAGCCTTTTATTATAAACAACAAACAACAAAGTTTGATCAGTTGATTTTATCCATCTTATTTGACCTAAAATGTTGTTTCCTACACTCGCCCTTAGAGCTCAATGCACTGCAGCTAAAGAAAACAAGTGCAAATGAACAAAATCCAAGCAAATTAAGAAAAAACATCTTCAGCAATTTGACAATACTTGCAAAGTTAGAAAGCACAACCAAATAAAGAAACTCTGCAAATACAGGAAACACAACCAGAGCAGCCCTCTGAAAGTCGAAGATTCAAATCCTTAGTCGACTGAGATTCTTCAAGTTAAGCAGCCCTTTTTTGTTGTAGTTTTTTGGTTGTTTCTTTAGTCAATGTTGACAATAACAGGATGAAACATATGAAAGTTTACAAAAATGCACAGGGAGGCTGGCGCACTTATTAAAAAAAAATCCTTTTGACAACATGCGCTGGTGGTAACTGATGAAAGAGGTTAAAACAAGCAGTTTCAGTTCTTGTTTTTTAGCTGCGCCTCTGTCTGCAGAGCAGCGCAGCAGCATAAATCACCACAAACCTCAAAACTAACTGTGATTAAAGTGGAGAAGAAGAGTGAAAGAAACGGAAACGCTGACAGCCTCCAGAGCGCACCGCAGAGCGCACAGAGCAGGTGACGCTTACTTGTTTGCTTGTCGTCGTCGCTGACAGGCTCAGATTATTGTTTTGTTACATCATCATCAGCTTCATTCAAACTCGACAGAAACAAACAAACAAACAAACAAACAAAAAACTCACCAAAAATGTCTTGGTTCATCCAGTCTGATGTTTTCACCTCACAGATGATGAAGACAGGATTTAAAAGTCTTACTGGTAAAATCTGATTTGACTGAATAAAATCTACTATCACTAAAAAGCAGAAGTGTCCAAGTCTCAAGTCTTAACATTCAAGTCCCAAATCAAGACAGGCAAGTCCTGAGTCAAGTCCCAAGTCCTAAACTTTGAGTTTTGAGTCCTAAAGAAGTCATAACGTAACGGCATTTTAACAACAGAGACTCGACTTTCTGTTCTTTGTGCAACTTCAGATGTTGAACAAAGTTGGAAGTTGTTGCAGCTCTGTCATTTTCAACCTGCACGATTTGCATGCTGCAATTCTTTGTTTTTGTGTTAAACAATTTGTATTTGGCCTCATGTTTTCTAACTGGAGTTCAGTGATGTAACATCAGTTCTTCATGGTTCTCCTGCATCTTGATAAAATGCTGTCAGACTGGATCAAACAAAGAGGATCTGGGGAATTAAAGGAGCAATATGTAACAATTATGTAGCCATAGACGGTATATTGAATAGGCAGGAGCCCAAGGCGAGCACAACTTTCTAATTTGACAATAACGAGTAACGATGACTCTGTTGATATAAAGTTAAGCTCGTTATCCTGAAAACAAAAGTTCACTGCTCTGAAAATACACAAGATACACAAAGAGTCTTTTGAGCCCAACCCAAACACTTAAACTTATTTAAGCCTAATTTTGAGTTTTAGAAACACACAAAAAAAGAATTTATATTTCAAAAATTGTTGAGTAAACTCGTTTAAGTAAAGGTGAGTGATAGCTGATAATTTAATATTTTCAACCATTTAATTTTCAGGCACCCAAACTGTGAACAAATGTTTGAAATTTGAGTTTCTAAAGCTAAAAGATTCAAGTTTATCTAAAGAAGAAAAGTAAAGTATCTCCACAAAAGCGTCAAACAAACCGGTTGGCAAAAGTTTGTTTAGTTACCTTGAAATTATTTTGTTTCTGTCCATAACTGCAGGCGTGTTTTTCTCTTTCAGCACCACGAGGGAAAAGAGGCTGGAAGACTTTCTATGCCATCCTAAAAGGGCTAATTCTCTATCTGCAAAAAGTAAGTTTCTCACATTATTTCAGACTATATTTATATATATTAATTACCATATTATACTTATTATTTATTCATTTTTGTTTTGTTAGTAGCACAACTTTCCTTCTTGATATACAACCCTGTGTTGGAAAATGATTTATACTTGTACCAGTAAAAAAAAAAACAGTCTAAAAGGCTGTGTGAAGCGATTTGTAACAGCTTCTACTTGATATTCATTATTCAACCTTTAAAATAACAGCTGACTGCATCTCCATAAACATCCTGTTTCACTTTCATGCCAGCAGCACATTTTTAACAGAAGGTGAAACTTCATCCCCACGGTGGAAAATAACAAAAATGTTCTTTTGTATCTCATCACCTGCTTACACATTATCCCCCAAAATGCTTCACTTTACATCAAGCAGCCCACCTGAGGGGGTCTCTTCATTCAGCCAATTTCCTGTTTACGTGTCTTAAAAGTGCTATAACATCATGTCCTGCTATGACACAATGTCCTGGCTCTGCTGAGGGGGAACCTGTGCCAGCGTAAACAGACCACCGTCGCTCCAACGTCCTCCTGAATGGAGAGAAAATCACAACATCCCTCAAGCGGGTGTTGTTGTTTTTTTCTCAGCCTGTAGTGACACAATTGGTTTGTTTTCTTGGGCTGAGAATCAAACCTCAGTTTTTATTTGGTACCGACCAGAATGTGTCCGTAGTCTGTAGAGTATCAAACTGTCACACGCTGAAAAGTTGGGATCAAATGTCTTTGTCTTGTTTACTTAGAAATTAATTAATTTGACATCACATCCATCATAAATAATATTCAAAATGAGTGAATTAATTTATAAAGTGGGACATAAATTGACACTCTTTCATTGACAGCCCCCTCATTTGCATAATGAAGCAGAAATGCATAAAAAATATAAAAAGAAAACTACAGAACGTTTAGGGAAATAAATAAATAAATAATCATAATTTCTGTCACATTTTATACATTAATGAATGCCTACATTTATTTTTAATTTATTTTTAATATTATTTTGCCCATTTAATGGCAAATCATTTATTTATTTCATTTGTTTATTTATTTATTTTTTTTTTGTACTGTTTTTTGGCAGTTTTGGTTGTCCATACGTATTTGCATGATGAAGCACAAAGAAATGTATATAAAGAATTTTAAAATTAATAAATTAAGAAATAAAGTAAATAAATAGGGGAATTAATGCAAAAGTAAATAAATACAGAAGCAAACAGAAATGTCAATTTATTCATTTGTTTTATATTATTTATTCATTCAAGATTTTGTCTGTTTCAGTCCTCAATTAAAACGTAAAGCGAGGAATCAATAAAAGTCTTTTGTTGTTTTTATATTGCTGCAGAAACTCAATAATGTTCACTGGTCCTGCACCGGATCCTTTAAGATCAGAGACTCTCTCTTAGGATGAAAACTGTCCTTATTGAATATTAGTTGTTTTATTTCTTTATGAGCATCTGAAATAATTTTAGTCCATTTGAGGAAAATACATCATGCATGATAATCAGCTTCTACTTCAACAGATTTGGGTTTATCAGTTGTTTTTCAGTGGAGCTGCTAATGTTCATGTCTCTCATGTCACCACTTGTCCAATAAAACATGTTCTTCATGAGCTCAGCAGCTTTAATAAGCTTTCAGACCCCTCTGCGTTTATCATAACATTGATTTCTTATTTCTAATTGTCATGTCAGGGGGAATACAGGCCTGATAAACAGCTGTCTGAGGAGGACCTGAAGAACGCCGTGTCCATCCACCACTCTCTGGCCATGAAGGCTTCAGACTACAGCAAGAGGCCCAACGTGTTCTACCTGAGAACGGCCGACTGGAGGGTTTATCTCTTCCAAGCACCGTGAGTCACCGAAACTGAAATAATATACAGAGAATTTTACACATACGGTGCAGTAATCCACACCGACAGTATACTGCATGTGTGTATGTGTGCATGTGTGTATGTGTGCATGCACCGCGTCTGCAGCAGACCTGAAAATTCAAACCAAATCCAACATGGAAAAAAAAACAAAGCTTTAATCACACCCAGCACAGATGGATCCCTGTCTTATCTTGACTTTGCAAGCTTCACTGCTTGAGGCATGTTTCTCTGTCTGACATACACTCTCAGTCCAAACCACAGCATGTGGTCAAAAGTATGCGGACACCCTGTCTTTATTCACATTTGTACAGTTTTTGGTACTCGAGCTGTTTTTCAAGGTTTGGGCTTGACCCCTTTGTTCAAATGAAGGGAAATCTTAATGCTACAGCACATAATCAGTGTGTTTATATGAAGTAGCAGATTAATGTAAATCTGTGTGTACATGCAGCCCAGGCTTGTTACTTCAATTTTTATGTATTTGAAGGAATTATTGATTATTTATATTTTGCATCGTTGCCCTCCCAATATCAAGGCTGATTCAAACTAAATGGATGAACAATAACACATAGAAAAGATGATTCCTCAGTGTGTCACCAGTGCATATCACGCACAACACATGTAACAAGATATAAACAACTTGAAAAGACGTCCCATAAAAGACGCAACAAGACGAAAACAATGCAAAAGACGCTACAAGACATCAACAATGTGAAAGACATAACGACAAAATAGACATAGAAGGTGTAACGTGATGAAAATGACTTAGCAAAACAAAACTATGTGAGAGACGTAAAAGACAAAAACAATTTAAAAGACGTAACAAGATGACAAAGGCAACAAGATGAAAAATATTTAAAAGACGTAACAAGCGGAAAACGACGCAACAAGGTGGAAATGTCCTTCAGAGATCAACTTTTTCCTCTTTGTGAACATTTCAGAGCCTGAACTTTTTCACTTTTACTGCAGTAAAGAAGTTGAATCTGTACTTTTACTTTTACCAGAGTGTTTTTTTTTTTTTTACACAACCATCTGTACTTGCAGCATGTTACTTGTTGTAGCTGCTGGAGGTGGAGCTACTTTGAGCTACTTTATAAAGACTTTCTGCTAATTTTTTTCTATTTTTGACTTCTCAGGCTGCTGCTCCAGTGTAACTCTTGTGCCTTAAGACCCTGCAGAAACCCTGAGTAAACCTGCTTGATATCTTTCGGGTGTCCGCAAGTCATCGGTCAGCTCTCAGATCGCGCCTTTGAACAGTTCACACAGCAGTCGCGTTAACTTGCCTCTGATTTGGGGGCTTTTGTCAGCGATCCCCTAAAACTGTCGTCAAGTGGAAAACCAGGTCTACAGTCTCTACAATCCACTAGTTAGTTTTGTTTTTGTCAGACTTTGGACTAAATAGTTTCAAATACAAGGACAGATGGCTATGTGGAGCCATATCAAGCTGTTACTTTCCTCCCTGCAGTCTTGTAAAAGGCCACAGTTAGCTGTTAACCTGTAGCTTGTACACTGGACCGCACTAAATGTGAGCAAACCCCTGCAGCAGCTTCAAACATCTGATCTGAAACAGAAGAGTTTTCGGATCAGCATATTCAACAAACACACATGGGTGTAATACTGTGGTGTCCACATACTTTTGGCCATGCAGTGTATCTCTGGCTGGTTAATCACAGCTGTGCATCCACCCTGGACAAACAGCGTGCGGCACAGCTGCGCACATGTGCCCACGGTGTGTCCGAACACATGCTGAGAGCACACGGATCATTGCAGCACACACATGTTGAACAAGACGCAGTGAGTGTGAAGGTGGAGGTGTGTGTGTGTGTGTGTGTGTGCGTGCATGTGTGTGTTATCAGGATCCAGGAAGTGGCACATGAGTGGCCACATGTTTCAGGCCCCAGGAGGACCGGCTCTGTGCTCCAGTTGCAGCTTGCATTTGTCCCAGATACTGTACCCCTCTCTGGGTGTCTCTCCTCCTTCTGTCTCTCTCGTCTTTGTCTCTCCGTCTCTCCCCGGGGATTTAAGCAAGGCTGTCTGATTCAATCTGATATTTCTCATGGGCCCCTAATGGCTCTGTTAGTGTAAAACAGGCCCCTTTCTCTCCTGCATTAATTGGCTCCAAAATAATGTCTTTGTCAACAGCGAGGCTGCATTCTCTGATAATTATCCCTTTGATGTTGTAAGCTGGCCATGGAGAGGAGCTGATAGTGTGTTTGTACCTACTGTTCTGTATGTGTTCTGCGTGTAATTACTGTTGTGTGTTTGTGTCTCTGTGTGGGCGTGTATTATCCGTCGCAGGAACGCGGAGCAGATGCAGTCTTGGATCACACGGATCAACACGGTGGCCGCCATGTTCTCAGCTCCTCCCTTCCCGGCAGCCATCGGCTCGCAGAAGAAGTTCAGCCGGCCGCTGCTGCCGGGGACGACGTCAAAGCTGTCTGAGGTATCTGTTTGTTTGTGATGCTTTATTTTTATTGTTTTGTATAACAGAAAAGTCACATTTTATAATAAGCATCATTAATAATGGTAATCGGATTAATTAAACTTTAGTTAATAATTATTTTACTTTCAACAAACATTCGAATAATTCTAATAATGTTGACAGATGCACCACAGTATTTAAGAACCATTTACAAAGTTTTATAAACATCAGTTGCAACTTTACCATAACCAACCAAATGTTTACATACATGTTCTCACTTCCTATGTTTCAAACTATGATGCTGTAGATACCACTATAGTATCAATGCAGAGCTCCATGGTCAAGTTAAATATGCAACATCTAGTTAGACTTTCAAAATAAAGGCACAAAAACTACTTGGGTAGGTTTAGGAGAAGGTCATGCTTTAGGTTAAATTCTTTGAATTGTAAACCGGATTATGGTTCTAATTATTCAGTTTTTGTCTAAATTTACATCGTGCTCTTTTTCTCTGTCATGAAAGCCCCTTAGTTGCATAAATCTGGTCCTGGTTGTTTAATGTATCATTTTGTTTCAGTGCCTCAAAACTCATGACTTTCTCATCTTTTATTACTGTGCATAATGCTGTTCTAGCACTTGGAATCTATTGTTTGAACCTCTGGTCTAAAGTGCCAGGGATAAAATGTGTCATAGGTCATCCATTGAAGTTATCTGAGCTCTTTATGTTACCTATATCTTCACGTCAGAGGTATCTTAATGTTAGTCCTAGAAGGGACTGAACTCGAGAGCTGAGTCAAGTCCAGGATCCTCTGAAATTCATCAGAGCAAGCTGATACAAATCTGTCAAAATTAGAAAAAATGAGCCGCTCTGTTCAGCCATTTTCAAAACTTGTTGACACATAATTTTTCTTAACATAATGGCCGAGTAATTAGAATTAAATTTTCATGAATAAACACTCCACTTAACACAAATATAATATATTACTAGTGGCCACTCGTGGCTGTGAGTGCAGGCATTTCATTCCTCATGTCGATCTGTTGTGAAATGAAAGTGAAAACGTATTTATGATTCTGCTCTTTAACAGCCCAGAGGCGCAAGTTTAATAAGAAACATCAGTGATTAGCCTGGCAGCAATCAAAGTTATCAGATTATACAATTACTGCCATCATGAGAAAAGACATGCTCAGTTTGATGTAACAAGGTCTTTTTCTTCTTATAATAAGAATATTGATGAAGTGTCGCCGTGGCCTCGAGACAAATGCCACATACTGTGATAACAACATCCTCGGTTTGATTGCAGCGGGGGAACTTTGTTGCACCATGTTCAGTTTTATCTACAGGGGAACACATGATGCATTACTCTACAAGAACACTGAAATCAATATTGCATGTATTTGTAAAGGTTCAGTGCTGCAGGTTGTGCACAATATTCAGCTGCCCACATGAACACTGAAACCGGTTTTGCTTGTGTTTCTAGTGCAAGTGAGTCCAAAAAGAAATGTTCATAGAAAAGTAACAGTACTTTAAAGCTGAACACACATTAGAGAATCTGTTTGGGAACTGAGGGAAAGTGTTTTTGTTGGAGAACTGATTAGAAGCAGGTGCTCATGTAGACGTGGGAGTCAGTAATGCAGTCTGACTAAACATTTTCAAAATATAAATTACCGAATGCAGGTGTTTCTTACTTCCTTCGTGCCCCTCATGATGTCAGCGTTGACCTCGTGTTTTACAGGAGGAGCAGGTCAGATCCCATGAAGCCCGATTCAGAACCCTCTCCACCGAGCTGGCTGAGCTGCGCTCTTACCCTCCCGACCGCAAGGTGAAAGGCCGCGAGCTGGAGGAGTACCGCCAGCGAGACGAGTATCTGGAGTTTGAGGTGAGCCACTGGACTCAGAGGGGATGGAATAAATGAGAAAGTCGGTCGAGCATGAAATCATTATTACAGCACTGCAGCTCTCTCAGTTGACCCTTCACTAAGCCCCACCCCCTCTCTCCTTAGTTACTGTTGCTATGTCCGTCAAGCTTTCCATCCTTGCACTGCACACATGCAGTTTACAGTGATCAAGGTGGGAGATTGTTTATTGACTAATAAACAGTTTTACTACTGTTGATGTGCGAAGCAGCCATATTGAATTTTGACGTCAGGGTTGGTGAGGCTCCACCTACTTACCGAGTTGGAAGTCTGACTTCAGGGGGCGTCCCAGTTGAAATTTCCAACTGGGAACTTGGAAATTCCAACTTCCCAATTCAAATGGGACACACCATAGGTCGTGAGTTTGGTTGATGCAGTGGTATCTAAGTTCTAAGTTTTGCCGGTGGTAACGTTACTGCAGATAGTAAGCTAGCATTAGTTAGCGAGACATGCTAACATTCGCAGCTTACATTAGAGTGGATAAAGAAAAGGTTCAGATTACAAAAAACACACCAAGTAAGACTTTTCTTCGAGTTCCATGCACACTGCCTCAATACGGGGAGAAATGCAAAGCTTGACAGGCCTGCAGTGCCCTAGTTAAGATTGCTAATTTATGATTGGATAGTTGCTGTTCGGAGGAGGGTCTTGGCTTTATCCTTCCTAAGTCCTGCCCCTTTTTGCTCTTGCCCCAACAACAGTTAAGCAAACTCGGTACCTTGGTCAACTTTCTTGTTTTCTTGTAAAAGTGACATATAAGTTAGCAAAATGGTAGCTAACAAACTGGCTAATGATTATTGTAGATTAGATAGCCAGTTAGCTGGCATGTTGCTAACATTAGCTAGCTTAAGATGTGAATATATGTTGTTTTTGCAGGTCTTCCACCAGCCCTTTTAAGCATCTACAAAATTAGATTTTCTTTTAATCATAGGCGAGCCTAGCATGTGGCATATCTGCATTAGTCAAACAGGAAAAGAGAAAGTTGACGAGGTACCAAGCTAGCTCAACTGTTACTGGAGCGCAGAGTCAAAAGGGGCGGGACTTAGGAAGGGTCAGTTGCCCACTCCTAAATGTCTTCTGTCTGTCTCTCCTTGTAGAAAACACGATACGGGACTTATGTGATGCTGCTGCGAGCTAAAATCCGGAGCGGCGAGGAGGACCTGTCTGTGTTCGAGTCTCAGCTCCTGGAGGACAACGGGCTGCAGCGGGCTCACTCCAGCCCCACGCTGCAGGACAGCAGCCAGGCCAGCCAGATGAGCCAGGCCAGCAGCACCAGGGACGGAGGCAACAGCAGCAAAGCCAGCGGCTGCAGCGGCAGCAAACCGCGACAGGAGGGCCAGAGACACAGCTACCGGCAGGCCGTCAAGAAGTGAGACGGGGCGGGGGCGCCGGGAGCGGCACAGCGTTGCACTGCCAGCGGCAGGCCGTCTCCCTGCATAGGTTTTTATTTGAGATCCAGGAGGGTTTGGAGCTCTGCTTGAAGGGGGAGCAGGAGTGAGGGTCCACCCCACGCCCTCCCCCAAAACCACGACGCCCTACCCGGCACCCCAATCTTCTCGTCTACCAGAGGAGGGCTGGGAATCACCAGCGAGGATGTTGGTGCAGGAGGTGGGTGGGAGGATCGGCTGGGAGGTCAGAGATCTGCAGAGACGAGGTGTCTTTGAGAACGTCCGCTGGACTGAAGACAGCAGACTGGACTGTGCACTGAGACAGGGAGGGTGCTCAAACACCCGACAGGGACGAACATCCAGCATCCTTTCCTTTTCTCCCCTTTTGTTCTTTCAAGGCACCTCTCCGGTCACGTTCTCCCACCTTTTTTCTTGACTTTTTCACTCCGTTTTGGGACCAAACACGTTTTACACATTTTAAAACATCGCATTTTAGACTGATGATTTTAATTTCAGTTCTCTCTGATTTGAAGCGCTGTAACAGTCGCTGGACTTGTAAAACATCACCGGGTCTTAACGGAGCCGTCACATTCCAGCTCCTTCTTTTGCCACATCGCCGCCGTGGTGCGTTCACATTCCACTCAGGAGCTGGACATCGCAGCTTTTAGCTCCTGAACGTCTTTCACCGAAGGAAGTCGAATCTGTGCACGAGGAGGGCGCGGCTGTAGGATACAACATGATGAGATGGTGCGGCTCGGTGCAGCTCGTCTCTCCTCTTTTTCTCACGTCGCTGATGGCCAATTAGAGGCAACAATGTCAGTAGAAGTTCACAGGGGAGGTCTCTTTTTTTTTCTTTTCTTTTTTTTTTTTTTTTTTGGCGATCTCTCTCCCGGTTGCTTTCGCTTCTGTTCCGTGGTGTGCTTCTGTTCTCTTTCTATTTCTTGGCCGAACGTTGTTTTTCTCCAGTGATCCGCATGCCTGCATCCAGCACAGCTTCTTTTAGGCCTTTTACTACACCGAGGGCAGCAAAGGGTCCTTCTCCTCATGCCGGTGCCATAGCCAACATGTGTAATCTCTGTCTGTACTTATAGCCTCTCATTTATAAACCCTATTTTAACACTCACCAGGCAGACCCTGAATGTTCTTGTTTTTTCAGTATTTTTACAGTATTTTACAGTCGTTTGTTGATGTTGAACCTATTCCACCTGTGTATGTCAAGTGTATGATGAAATATGATATTGAAAAATGTAAAAGGAAATATGTTATTATCCATACTCTTTGTAAACATCCAGGATATGTTGTATATATAAAAACGCACCGTCAGCTTATATTGTAGGATACATGACAGTATATTTACAATATATTCGACACACTGTTGTGAAGATGCATTTAGGTACACTCAGAGTTGACATTTTCTTCTTGTAAGTCCCAAAAACGCTACGCGATAATCACGTGTTGGTTTTTTTTTTTCTTTCTTACATGGTGGTAATAATTCAGCACAATATGATTATTATAGTGAAGCCTATGTACCTATCAAAGATTAGTAAGTGATCAGAGGGTTTGTATGGAAGCACATTTTCTGCCATTAAAAGAAACAAACATCCCCATGGTTAGTCATAATTATGAGATGAAAAGTCATAATTATGAGATGAAAAGTCAAAATTATGAGATGAAAATTTAGTTTCTTTTATTATTTATTATCATAATTTTGACTTTTCATCACATAATTTACTTTTTTAAAATCACAATTTTTATCTTTTTAAACTCATATTTTTTTTCTTTTTTATCTCAGAATTTGGACATTTTATGTCATAATGTTGACTTTTTTTTTAATCACACAATTTAGCCTTTTTTAAATCTCAAAATCTCAACTTTTTTAACCCATACAGTAGTTTTGTGCTTTTCTTCTCATAATTTCAAACTTTTTTATCCCATAACCTTGATCTTTTTTATCTCATAATTATGACTTTTTTAAATCACATAATTTCACCTTTTTTAAACTCATAATTTAGTGTTTTTTATGTCATGATTTCATTCTTTTTATCTCACCATTTTGACCTTTTTTTCCTCATAATTTTGAGGGGTTTTTTTGTCTTGTAATTTTAACTTTTTGTCTCATCATTTGACTTTTTCGTCAAATAATTTGTCTTTTTAAAAATCATTTAGTTTTTTAACCTTATAATTTTAACATTGTATCTAATAATTTCACCTTTTTAAAAATGTATAGTTTTGTCTTTTTTTAACCCATAATTCCAACTGTTTCATCCCATGCTTATGACTTACCATGAGGATATTTTTGTTTTTTTATTGACAGAACTGGGCTTCCATACGTTTGTGACGGGATGGTAGTGAAAAAAGTGAATTCATGTGAGGATTTCAGCTACCGTGGGACGTATTCCAAAGACAGCGCATGGTTCGCAGCATGATTTTAAAGGGATCAGGGTTGATTCTGTGGTCGGAGATGCATGAAAAAGGCGAGGAATGTATTAAAAAAAAAAAAAAAAAAACAAAAAAAGAAAGGAGGACAGTGTGACAAATGAAACTCCTCATTCAGGAGGATGCGGGCGGGCTGGTTTAAATACTGTTTGGGTATGATTTTGGTAGCCATATACACCTCATAGCGTTATTATTGATGTATAGCCATTTTCTACTCAGGCTTTAAAAATGACACCTTGAGCAGCTGCAGTGCCAGCGTCTGACCAGCAGGGAGAGCTGTCAGCATTCAGTTATTTCAGCCATAATCACACCTGCTGCACCTGCAGTGAATATGCATGGCGTCACCCACTCACCTGAGGACGGGGGATGGGTTATTGCAGGGCTAAATGAGACAAGACCTGTTTGTATCAACTGTGGATGTCACGTCTGTTTGGTGTGTGTGCGTGCGTGTGTGTGTGTGTTTACACGTCTGTCTGCTGTGTGTGTGCATGCTGTGACGCACCAGTTCCCATGTTGTCAGCTGATGATTTAATATTCCAGCTTGTGTTTGCCTCTCGATCACTTTCTGCCTGCAGTTTAGAGCTCAAACGATTAGTCCATTAATCAGTTTGAGTCATTTTTCAAGCAAAAAAATCCAAACAATCCTCAGTTCAGGCTTCTTAAATATGAGTATCTCCTCCTTTTCTTGGTCTTATGTGATTGTAAAACTGAGTATTGTTTGGTTTTGACCAGAGCTGCAACCAGGGCTGTCGCTATATCACGATTATCATGGCCAAAAGAATTAAAATTTAGGGAAAAATGCTTTCAGTCAAATTCATCTTTAACCTTGTTGATTGTGTGTTTTGTCTCTTTTGTGGCAAATGAGAGTCTGTAACCATAATTGTAAGTGATTTAAGAGCACACAGTACGTTTAAGAGGCACTGGATTATTTATATGTGTATTAGTAACATTATTTTTAAAAAATATCTCTGTTAAAGTGCCAATAAAGGTATATCACTGCACCACTACCTGCAACAAGTAGTAGATTAATTGATTAGTTGTCAACTATTAAATTAATCGGCCACTATTTTGCTGATCAATTAATCATTTTGAGTCATTCTTTAAAGAAAAATATCTAAATTTTCAGATTTCAGTTTGTCAAATGTGCACATTTAATCATTTTTTACCATTTTGAAATGGTCGTCACATTAAGATGCAGCCCTAATTTTGATGTAAATCTGACAGAAGAAGCAGTTAATTGACATTTTTCATTATTTTCTGACATTTTGTCGACCGATTAATCAACGATTAATCAATGATGAAAATCGTCATTAGTTGCAGCCCGACTGCATCTCATCCTCTGCTTCTCTCGTCTGCACTTCTGTCACTTCACCGATGTAACTTTTCAGTCTGGTGGTTTTAAAAAAGACGTTTATTATGTGGATGTTGTTTCCATCGCTGACATCCTGTATCTTCACTTGACATTGCAGCTCTGTATTGATTAACAGTGTTTGACTCTGCTCTTTAAAATGTGGCCAAACTGTCAAAGAGCAGCTGGACTCATGTTGAGTGTCTCTCATGACACGGAGGGGACGGACGAGGACTTCTGATTCAGAAAGTCCCAAACTGATTCATTCTGCAGTTTCTCAGTTACGTCAGATGAATCCCAGTGTTGTATAAACTTGAAAGCACCTCTCAGACAAACTCGTAACCGTTAGACAACTTTTTTTTCGCAGGTTACACATGAGTAGAGATGAAACGAAACAATAACCACAAAGATTATTGGGGTTTTAAAAATTGATATGGCGTCTAATATAAGATCCTGTGCACTGTAAAACCAAATGCTCAAATTAATTGATTGTAATAAGTTGTGAAAACTTAATTTACTGAAAATATTTGAGTTGGTCTGATCAATCATGTGATTCCAACTGTAATCAATGAGTACATGTAACAACTCCAAATATTTAAGATCTGATAACCTCCAGCTTAAGTTTTTAATTTTTAGTATGAACTGATCGCCTCATTTTTTTTTAGTGTTGCTGACTCATAAAGTAGAAGTGAAATGAGTAGTGAAAACTGAAAATCTATTTAAAAGTTCGACTAACTTAAAAATGTTAAGTGGCAGTAGAATTCACATTTCGATTAATATGAAATTATGGTGTTTTTTATACACTGTAAAAACAAAAAAGCTGAGAAAACTTAAAATGTCAGGGCAATGTGGACTACAAGAGAATTTTGAGTTTTAAGCTCAACTCAGATTCTTAAGTTTTGAGATAATTTACTTTTCTTCTTTAGATAAACTTAAATCTTTGAATTTTAGAAAGTTAAAATATTGTATTGAAAAAATTCAATGAAAACTATTTAATTTTTCAGGCACTAAAAGAAGACTAATCAGGTTCGCAGCTCACTGTGGCCAATTTTTGAAAATTTTGTTTTAGTTTCTAAAACTCAAAGATTATCTAAAGTAAATTGTCTCAACTAAAGATTATAGGTCAGCAAAATTTCTTAAAGTTTATTTAAAAAGTTTGATTTGGGCTCAAAACTCAAAAATCTATTAAGTTGCCTTCCCTTGAAATTTTAAGTCAAGTAAACTTTTTTTTTACAGTGCACATAATATTAATTTATTTTAACCTGTTGGAATGAGAGGGATGAATGAAAATTCTTGATTTTGCAAGCTGCATTTACTAAAAATACTTGAGTTGGTTTAATTGATCATTTTAATTAAAATATAATCAAAGAGTACATGTAACAACTCTGCATATTTAAACTCTGATAACCTCCAACATTTAAGTTCATAAACTCAATAAAATTGTGAAACTTTTTGCCTCATTTTTATTAGTATTGCTAGAAATGAAATAAATAAAATAAAATTTGTTTAGAAGTTCTACTACCTTAAAAATGTTGAATTGCAGTAGAATTTTCCATCTTGCGTTTATCAAACTCATACATTTTGATTAATATGAAATTATGTATTTTTAAAAATACATAATATTATTCATTTCTTTTAACTTACTGCAGTGAGAAGGATGGATGAAAATTCTGAGTTGCATTTACTGAAAATACTTGAGTTGGCTTAATAGATAATTTTAATTTAAATATAATCAAAGAGTACATTTAAACAACTCCACATATTTAAGCCCTGAAAACCTCCAACCTTTAAGTCTATGAACTTAAAATAATTGTGGCAATGATTGATTGATTTTTTTTTATTACTGTAAACGTATCCAGGTTTACAGAGCAACAAATCTTGTAAGTAAGTCAGATGAACTCCAGAAAGTTCAATAACTTAATGGTTATTCTGGGCACAGGCTCCATACGCTCTGTACAGTATGGATGGATGTAGAATAAAAGGAAGGCAGCTCTTCAGAGCCTCCACCTTGACGAAGTCTCCAAGGTCCCCCTCCTCCTCTTCACTTCTCTCCTCCTCCTCCTCCTCCTCCTCTCCCTCTCCGTGTGTTGTCACCGCTCACTTACATCAAAGAGCAGCTGCAGGATCTCCATGGCACTGGTTAGCATGGAGATGGCTGGTTCCCCTGGTGACGGCCCTGTGATGCTCAAGTGAAAGTCACCCTGTGGTACTGCGTTCACAGCGGTAGATTACCTCTGTTAAAGCAGCAGCGCATGCCTGCGGCAGTTTGGGCGGACTGTCCTTTAAACGTGCACTTGTACTGTTTCCATTCGAAGCCTCATTTCTGAATGTGACATGTAAATAAAGCATGAGATATTACGGCCTGCGTTCATTTATATTATGGTTAGAGTATTAAATGAAGGGTTAATATATAAGGTAGGTCAACATTTTTTTCTTGTCCTTGAGCTCATGGTCATTTTTTTTTATTTCTATCAATGTGAATGAAGGAAATGGCTATATTTAACGCTGTTGTATGCTGTTGTGTTTTAGAGACTCGAGCCAGCTCATCAGAATCTTTTTACATGTTAGAGGTCTGATCTGATCCATCTCAGTGTTTTTTAGACTGGTGCAGGTATAAAGGCAATGTTCATTTAATGCTTCACACACACAGTGAGCTACATGTGTCACTGCCTTGTTAAAACTCACCAAGGAAATGTTGTTCGTGAGCTTCTCACTTTGGGAGGCAGAGAAGATGAAAATAAAAGTGTTTTGGAAGCTTAACTGTGTCTGAACATCATTTTGTGTACAATGTAAAAAAGTACATTTACTCAGTTAACTGTAAAGACGAAAAATTTTAAAATAATGAGCATATAAAACAGTGTTTTTTTACAGTCTATTTAAGATTGGCTGCTTATATATTTATCTATGAACATAGGACGTTGGGAACTTAGGATCCTGGCGGAGCACATATGTAGAACTGGGGAACTTAGGACCTTAAGAACATAGTAACTTTGGAACTTAGGATCCTACAAACATATGACCGTGGAAACTTAATATCCTAGGGACATAGTACCTTGAGAACTTAGGACCCTACAAACATAGGACCTGGAGAACTTAGGACCCTACAAACATCGGATCTGCAGAACTTAGGACCCTACAAACATAGGACCTTGAGAACTTGGACCAGAACATAGCACCTGGAAACTTAGGACCCTAAAACATAGACCTTGAGAACTTAGACCCTACAAACAAGCACCTTGGAACTTAGAACCGTAAAACATACGACCTTGAGAACTTAGGACCCTACAAACACAGGACCTTGGGAACTTAGGACCCTATGAAAATAGGACTTTGAGAACATAGGACCCTGGGACTCATAACTTTGGAACTGAGGATCCTACAAACATATGACCTTGGAAACTTAATATTCTAGGGACATAGGACCTTGAGAACTTTGGACCCTACAAACATAGGACCTTGGGAACTGAGGCTGCTATGAACATAGGACCCTGGGAACTTCTGACCCACGAACATAGAACCTTGGGAACTTAGGACCCGACAAACATAGGACCTTGGGAACTTAGGACCCTACAAACATAGGATCTTGAGAACTTAGGAACCTACAAACATAGACCTGGGAACTTAGGACCCTACAAACATCGGACCTGGAGAACTTAGGACCCTACAAACATCGGACCTGGAGAACTTAGGACCCTACAAACACAGGACCTTGGGAACTTAGGACCCTACAAACATAGGACCTGGAGAACTTAGGACCCTACAAACGAAGGATCTTGAGAACATAGGACCCTACAAACATAGGACCTGGAGAACTTAGGACCCTACAAACGAAGGATCTTGAGAACATAGGACCCTACAAACATAGGACCTGGAGAACTTAGGACCTTGAGAACTTAGGACCCTACGAACATAGGACCTTGAGAACATAGGACCCGATGAACATAGGCCCTTGGGGACTTACAATCCTGGCAGAGCACTTATGTAGAACTGGGGAACATGGGACCTTGGGAACTTATCTCAATCTATACTCTATCTGTCTAGTATTTTGATCATATATATTTAAATTAATTTATTTCGATTTTAAATTTTAGAAGGTTCTCCAGTGTCCAAATACTTGGCAGTTCCTAGAAATCCATGTTCAGTTTAAAGTGAAAACTATAAAAAAATAAAAAATAAATAAATAGCAGAGATCAGCACAAATACGTCAAAAAGTATCTTGCTACAAATTACAAATACTTTCTCATAAAATGTATGAAAATAAAATACAAAATAGTGGTATAACAGATGGATTTAATTACTGTAAATTACAAGTAGTGCAAGTACTTCAGATTTATACTGTGCCTACGTACAGTACTTCAGTGCTTGACAACCTCTACCACACCACTACCTTAAAAATGATTAAAACCTGAATGACTGCTGCCATCAGCAGATAAAATCATATCGTATTTATTGTTTGATTTGATTATTTGTCGGTTGGTAAACACTTTTAACGTCTTTGAACGCCGCAGCGGGTGTGGCGTTCTCGAACGCGCCCTCGTTTCGTTATCGCATCCGGGGATTCTGGTGACGTCACGCAGGAAAGTACACATTCTCACGGTGCTGCATTGACCTGAAAACAAGCAGGCTGAACACACCTGTGCCGACAGCAGCTCATGACACTGACATAGAAACACCAAGTAAGTGTCATAACGCGTCTTACCGACACCTCGTCACCGAAACATTGATTGAAACGTCACTGATCAGCCGTCGAAGCCTTCATTTCCTAATACCAGAGAGCTAGCGACTGGCTACGGCTATTTCCCGGAACGTGTAGTCAGGGCTGCTGCTGATTGGCTGCAGTGTTGATGTAGCGTTAGCTAGCTGTTAGCTAATGTAGACAACATCAGAAGAGTCATCTTCATGTGTAATGTAGTTATTTCTGCCATAGTTAGTTAAATATGTGTTGTGTTGGAATAAACGGGACACGAAGCGACAGTTTGTCAAACATCGACGTAACGTGATCTGACATTAGCCTGGCAGCTGATCCGGGATGTAGTCTGGTCCCTGTGCCTTATACTTCTGTTTTAGCAGGTAGAATCCAACAGAAACGACCTGCCTGTGCCTTTAAAATAAATTCTGTGTTACATCTCTGTTGGTGTTTTGTTGCTGTCATGTTTATCGTTATTTCTACGTTATTTCTTTTGGTCCAGGTCGCGTTACAACGATGGAGAAACCTCCCTTCAGGCAGAACCAGAACTGCGGAGACTGGGAGCTGAAAGAGAGGCTGGGAATGGGCGGGTTTGCTCATGTTTACCTCTATCAGCATCATGTGAGTCCAGAGCAACACAACCATCACACTGCACACGTGATGTGACACTGAACCTCAGTTAGAAAGGAAGAGACAGACACCCCCAGAATAAAATCTCTCACCTCATAGATACTTCCTATTGCTTTTAAAGGGATCATTCACCCAAAAATGAAAACTCAGTCATTATCTACTCAGTCTCATGCCGATTGAAGGTTGGATTTAGTGTTTCAGTCCAGAAAACACTGAGTTTCACAGGAGAACAGTGTTGCAGAATCTCCCAAACAATGTAAGTGAATAGTGACCAGGTTTCAAATGTAAAAAAAACAAACATAAAATGCTCCATACTTCTCCTCTGGTGTAACTCAAGTCTCCTGAAGCCCTGACATGTTGTTCACTTGCGAGTGCACACCGTCACACCACACATGCCCAGTTCAAACAGTGTGCACATGCACGTGACAGTGGCTCCAGGCTGAGGATCTACAGTGAAGATTTCGGTGATTTATGCTTTATCCAAAACACTTTGGGGTGTAGTGCTGGCATAAATGGCAGCAAATGGACTGTAGCTGAAATTTTACCTTGTGTGTATAGAAAATGTGTCATTTTCAGGAAAAATACTTATCATTAGTGTGTAAGCCCTCTAACTGCACACCACAGTAAAGCATATTATTTTTAATATGCTTAAACATTTATCATGGTAATGACACTATCACAAAATCTATATTGTGGGCATGCGTGGGCCGTACTGCCCACCCATACCTGTTATATTGATGTTTTCCTTCTCTCCTTCAATAATGGAGAGATGCTCTAAAAGAAGAATAATTAAATTATTAAAACTTCATTTAGTCAGTGTCCTCAGTGTTGCAGGACAGCAGAGAATAGCCTTGTAACCATTTCCCCCCGAATAACCTTCAATTTTAAATTTGTCTTCTAGTCCAGAAAAGCATACGTGACCCCAGATCATTATTGAGTCACAGTGGTGATTCTGCCGTTAACTCGGTGGACAAACCGCACATGTTTAAACTGTCATATGTCAGTGAATAGTATCTTCAGTTCCCATAGTGCCAAATTGGCCCGGGCAGTAAAACAGTCATGATACGTAAGCAAGAAAAACCTCATCAATAGCAATAAGAAAATTGTCCAATAAAATGTAATACAATAATTGTTTCACTTAAATGCAGTAAATGTCATGAAAGTCCATAACAAATACGCTCTGGCTCATAAACATCCTCTCATAAATTGATAATGGAGCGACACGCAAACGGCCAATCATTTAACAGATGGGTTGTTCAGTTGCACCGTTGAAATGTGACACAACAGCAGAAACAGTATAGCATAACAAAAGTAATGCAGACAACGAGGAAATTGTTAAAGGAAGTCTGTAATATACTGTATTGTACTGTAATAAAACATAATTAGGAAACTTGAAGTTGAAATACTTGCCTCACTGACAACAGTTCTGCGGCCGTAGTGTCCTTTAAAATGTCAATTTTGGGCTGGAATAACAGTTTTAGTTTCCCCGTTTCACATTAATTAAAGTTCAAATTCCAGCAGAACGTTCGACAAATGAGTTAGTGTCTGTTTAAGAGTCATAAGAAATCATTAATGATCTTTGTCACAAATAAATAAATAAAATTTAAAATAAATAAATAAATAAATAAATAAAATAATGACGGTCAAGAAGTATAATACAGGCAAATGGTGAGATAGCAGAAGAGATAACATAAAAATACCACCTTGTGCACAAGTAAATAAACAGAGGAGCACTTAAAAATATAAAAGACAGCAGAATAAAAGTGAGAGTATGTCCTTAAGGACTCTCAGAAGCCTCAGAAAACATGCAGGTCTTAAAGTTTTGTCTTAAAAATGTCAACAGAAGGAGAACACTTAACTGAAAGTGTAGACAGGATGATATGTTAACTCGCTACAGGACAGACTCGATGTCCTCTGCGATTAGGTGGAAAAAAACTGGTGCATATTAGAGCTGCAACGATTATTAAGTTAATTGTTAACTATTTTGATAATTGATTAATTGGTTTGAGTTATTGTTTGTAAAAGAAAAATGTCAAAATTCTCTGATTTCAGCTTCTTAAATGTGAATATGTTTTTGCTTCTTTACTCCTCTGACAGTAAACTGAGCTGTGAGTAAAAGGAGACATTTGAGGACGTCATCCCAGGTTTTGGAAAACAGTTATTAACTTTTTCACCAGTTTTCTGACATTTTAAAACTAACAACTATCAATCAGTTACTTGAGAAAATAAATATATATAATCATTAATTGCAGCCCTAGTGCATATACTGGTATTGACATATGCAGTTGGCTAAAATGAGTTGGAAAATATCAGCGTATCAAATATCAGCAATATTGTGGATCCTCAGTTTTAAGAGCATCTTTTTACTCAAGCAGTAGGCATTATTGTTCACTTGACACTGGAACAGGAACCTCCTCTCAGATTTTGATGCTAAGCATCAAGTTTCTTTTACCAATTACTGATGACTTCTTGTTTTCTTATATAACTGTTTCTCAGAGGGATCTTTGTCTCTTTCTGCTCTTTCAGCTGTCAGTCTGGTTGAGCCCTTGTACAGCGGTTTGTTCTCCATGCACAAAACACTACTTTTTTAGTAAACCCTCCATACAAAGTAACATCCATTTCTAAAGAGGACTTTGTACAACCTAAAAGCACAAAAGACTTTTCAAAAATATAGAGTAGCACTCTCAGCTGCACCACACTGTGATTCCAAAACATTTGAACAGTAAGGTATGGGGAGGGGGGGGGGCAGCTCCAAACCTTCACACAAACAGCTATTTTTGGGTATGCTTTTATGTGCTGATATAATAATGGATTTGCTGTTTGTCTTGTTTTGTAGGAAACAAACGAAAAACTAGCTGTGAAAATGTGCCGTCTGGAGCTCACACCAAGGAATAAGGACAGATGGAGCAGAGAAATCCAGATCATGAAAAAGTGACTCTTTTTTTTTTTTGCATTTTCTTCCAGTTCACACAGTTCATGTATAAGATAAAATGATGCTACTTTTCACAGTTATTGTAAGTAATTAATTACCTAAAGGGAAGTGCAGACATTTAATCTGATGGAATCTGGCATGTGAAGTATTTTGCAGGCCTTGCAGGAGTGGATGACGGTGCAGAATCTGTGTCTGCATCATTAAATAATAATGTAGTTAAGTTTCCTCCTTCGCTCTCACTCAGGTTAAATCACATCAATGTTGTGACAGCCCGAGACGTCCCGGACGAAATGGAGCACATAGCCTTAAACGATCTTCCACTGTTGGCCATGGAGTACTGCTCCAGGGGAGATCTGAGGAAGGTGAGGCTTGAAATATGTCCATGTTAAACCAGTTAAATTTGAAAATGCATCTTTTTTTTCTGTTTTGGCTTTCCATTCACACTAATGCCTGGTGCACATTAGAGGATTTTCAAATCTTAACTGATTTTGGAAACATCCTAAACGATAGATTACCTAATTTTTAATATTTTAATCCTAAGAACACGGTGCCAGGGACTTGGATCACACAGAAACTTTTGTGATCAGTTGCGACTTCAGCAAAAAAACAAACATGGAGGCCGTCTGTTATGGTCAGCTGGTTGTGCTTGTGTTTGCTTTGTTTTGCACTGGGGGAAAAAAAAAAACCCCAGAAAACTGTGGATGAAGTCATGCCTGAGAGCACAGAATCAGCTTGGCTTATACATTTTGCAGCGAGTGAGTTTTACACAAGATTGCAACATCCTGTTGGCGACACTTTCCTGTCAGCTTGCTCTCATTGCTTTTGTGGGTTTCCTTTCATACTGCAGGATTACAAGTCGCAAATCTAAAATACATGTTGGATATTTAGGATTTGAAATTTGGGGTCACTCTGGATCCAGTTGTTAACATTAAGACTGTGTCTGTAAACACGTCAGGATCTTTTGGGTAGATAACCCTCCCATGATTGTTATGAGAGACCAAAAATCTGCACCATAATCTCTGCACTCCAATTTCTTTTACTTGAAAACGGTCTCCAGATTGGACAGTTCACCCTAAAATCAAACATACGTATTTTTCCTCTTACCTAAAGTGCTGTTTATCCATCCAGATAGGTTTGGTGTGAGTTGCAGAGTTTTAGGGATATCGGCTGTAGAGATGTCTGTCTTCTCTCTGATACATGCGACTAGATGGCACTTGACTTGTGGTGCTCAAAGTGCCAAGAGATCATGTTGTGAGCAGTTTTGTGTTGGAACTATTTTTCTTTCCAGAAGAAAGAAAGTCGTTCGGTTAAGTTCTACCATAGAAAGAAAATGGTTCCTACATGAAACTGCTCAGGTCTGTGGATTATCTTGAGTAACCGGGTCATGATTTTTGGAAATACACACTGGTTTTGAGTTTTTTTGTTTTGTTTTTGCTTTGAGCACCACAAGCCAATGTCTCCAAAACTCAGCAACTCACGTAAAAACAATCTAGATGGATGAATAGCCCCACAGGTCAGAGGAAAAATATGTATTTTTAATTTTGTGGTGAACTGTCCCTTCAATCGTTTGATGTTGTATGAGGCTCATTTTCCTCTCCAACAATCGTACTGCTGCAGTGATAGATGCTCATATTTTTAAGCACGGGCCAGATGGGCCACCGAGCCCCTAAATTTCGTGGCCTAAATGGAAACTTTGCAGAAAAATCAGTTTCTCACAATTTAATACAGCCGTCCTTAACTGTGACCGCTGTGTTGTCCACTGTTCCCATGAATTGTGATGTATTGTTTATGGTGAAAACGAGCTCAGCTTCTTGTCTATTTGAGGAAACTGGCTGATGTGTCAAATTTTAGACACTTAACTTCCTGCTTCCATTCCCTGGTAAATATTTGTTGCATGACATTTTTTCTTAGTCCAACTTCTGTGTTCCTGGTTCTTCTGTAAGGATCCTGTTAGCAGTTTGAGTTGGCTTAGTAAACCCAGGCTTCAGTAGCCCTGACATGTCCTCAGGTAGCTGGCATCAAGTTTTTCCCTTGAGTGCAGCAAATCAAGTGGTGTCACCATTCTGTCATATTCATTTAGATTTACTGCAGATCTGATAGAATTGTGTTGTGTTGGTTACAGATGCTGAGCAAACCTGAAAACTGCTGCGGTTTGAAAGAGAGTGAAGTGCTTTCGTTACTCAATGACGTTGGTATGTCCAGATTTGTGCAGCTTGTTCATTCAAACATGTCTTTTAGAGCCTCATATCATTCAGTTAAACAACTGTTTTCTGCCGTAGGATCTGGTATCCAGTACCTGCACGAGAACAAGATCATACACAGAGACCTTAAACCTGAAAACATAGTGCTGCAAGACATCAACGGGAAGGTAAACCACCACTCTGTGCTCTTGTGCCTGTTCTGCTTGTCTGTACATCTTGCAGAAACTGTCTTACACTGACTTATTCCTCTACAGCTGGTTCACAAGATCATTGACCTGGGCTACGCTAAAGATCTGGACCAGGGCAGTCTGTGCACCTCCTTCGTTGGCACGCTTCAGTACCTGGTGAGCACTAAAGCAAACAGATGAACCAAGCTCTATGTAATCTCCTAATAATGCATTGAAATCCTGTAATCTTCTTCCTGTCGTCATAAAATGATGAAATGTGAAAATGCTAATTAACTGTGTTGTTCTATAACTGAAAAGCAGGTAAAAATTATACTATAGCTTGCTGTAAATTGACAAATAGAGAAAAACATCAGAGATGACAGCGTAATTGTATCAAACGCACCCTGTTCTTCTTCCCTGCAGGCACCTGAGCTGTTTGAAAATAAGCCATACACTGTTACTGTGGACTACTGGAGCTTTGGCACGATGGTGTTTGAATGCAGTTGCGGCTTCCGTCCGTTCCTGCACAACCTTCAGCCTGTGCAGTGGTGAGTTGACCTGGCAGTCATCATCGTGGCATGTTAAATTTTAACCAGGTAGCTGTTGTTTGCTGGATAAAAAGATACTGAGGCCTTTAATTAGCTCATAACTCGAAAAGTTATCAACAGCAGAGGTGGAGTGTAGGTGGAGGTGAGGCAACAACTGGCAGTGAGGTGAAAGGAACAGGTGCATGCAGGTGTTTCTGAACAAGTTAGCTTTCATACTTTTGGCTGCTCACCAACTCAGTCAGCAGTTGTAGCAGCAGCAGAGGGTGTGACACATTTAAGGTATTTAAAGCATTCAAGGTGCTTTAAAACCCTCAGAGTGCAATGGTGCGCTCCTTCTCTGGGTCATAACACAATCTGATATGAACACAGACAAAATAAACAGATTTTTAGATTCAGTGTGACTTTCTCTTCATGTGGATGTCATTATTTCTGATGTGCACAACTAAAAATCTGCTTAGAAAGCATAGAAGGAGATGTTCCTCCTGCAGAAACGTAATCTGAGAAT
Organism: Lutjanus argentimaculatus; assembly: GCA_034769285.1. NCBI lineage: Eukaryota > Metazoa > Chordata > Actinopteri > Lutjaniformes > Lutjanidae > Lutjanus > Lutjanus argentimaculatus. The sequence continues at coordinate 2,000,129 of JAWZSL010000016.1, read as the reverse complement.
CTTCACATTTTTATTCCGTATCAAAATAATCTGGTGATAACTGTCTGTACAACAATGGGGACACCACAAACAGGAACTGCTAAAAGCTAATTCAGCATGCTTTTGATGGTGCAAGTTTGGTGAAATATGAACAAATCTAGGCTAAAAAGTGAACTGTCTCCGTGTACATTTGTACTCTGTATACTTTATGTTGAGATCCCCCAAAACCCCCCAAACTGTGGCAACTGTAGTTCTGAAACTTGGAGCAAGACAAAGAATAAAATTGGGATTGACAACATTCATTCATAGAAATTTTTCATATATCATTATTTTGAAAACGGAGAGGCGCAGAAGCATTTAGTCATTAAGAGCATATTCACTCCCACGCAGCTGTAGGATTTCTTCTGAAATTCAAATGAGTGTTGACAAATGTCACCACCTGATGTGCGATTAGATCTCAAGAAGTCTTTCTTCGTTTACATGAGATAAAATGTTTGGTGTGTGCAGTTCATGACATTACCGTGACTTGAAGCACGTATTTTGCTTCAGGTCTATTTTTTGACAAAACGCATGTAAACGCAAGATTAACGCCCAATAACAAGGGCGTGATTTACAATACTGTCATCATGAATAAAGTTATCTGAAGCATTAAAGTTGCAACTGTTTTTTATTGATGGCAAATAAAAATTAAAATGAAATTGATTAATAGCAAACTTAGCCAACAGAAGAATTATTTGGAGGTAGTGAAAAATTAATTGGCTTGTCATTTCTGCCCCATAGCCTGTGTCTCCTGCTAATTAATTAAATATAATTAGATGTAGAATCATGAAAATAATCCCACATATAACTTTATGTTGACATGACTTCTTCTAACTATAGAAGCAGTTTATTAGCCACGTGATACGTCTGCAGATCATCTCTGTTCAGCCAAATGATGTGTTGGTATCCGCAGGCAACAAGTGTCATCAGGCCCTTAAGCATGAATCTATGGAATAAGGGCACTTATTTCCTGTGTATTCATTTTTCTAAGTATTTAAACCCAGCAAGACTTGTCAAAGACGGCTAATAGCATATAAGAGATAAAGCTTTTTAAGCTAGACAGTATCATATATGCTACAATGATTTCTATCGCCAGCTTTTTTAATATTTTTTTTTCACACAAACATGGTATACCCTGGTGAAATGTCAATAAAGTTTTTTTAATAGGTATGGCAGAAAATTTGCTTTTGTAAACACTATCCTATGGCTAAGTAATGCAAGTTAAAATCTGAAAATAGCCAGCTGTGCTGTCAGGTTCACTGTAAAATTATGAATGACTTCAGTGTCAATCATATGCATCAGTGCTGATAGAAAAAAAGATTAGGAATACAAGCTCGCAATATCAAAGTAAAACTGCACACTGCCAAACAGTTTTGCTGCCCTATGTTTAGAAGTGTGCACCCAAGATGGAACAGATATAGACTCCGCGTCTCTTCAGTGTCGCGTGAGCGCTGTTGTCTCTCAAGTGTGACGCTGATGTGACACTTGTGGTCTAGACGAGAGTTGAGATGAGCAGCAAAATAAAGAGGACAGGCTGGTTGAGCCAAATCTAAGAAAGTATTGCAGCAAAATTAACTGTTGAAATCAACTTATTACAGCTTTTTGATTTGATTTTTCATCAAACTTCTCTATGCTTGTTTGCTTGTGTAGAAAATCTTTTAAGTCTTGTAATGGAATGGTTTTAAGATGTAAGGCTGTCCGTCTTTATCGTCTTGTCTCTTTTCATCCGCAGGGCCAGCAAAGTGAGGAATAAAGGTCCAAAAGACATCATGGCTGTAGAGGAACTGAACGGAGAAGTCAAGTTCTCTACACACCTCCCTACCCCAACAATCTCAGCAGGTTAGGACCCTGTGACTGCTGAAAAAATATCATTTGTAACATTATTCATACAGGGTGTTGTCGCAGATTTTTCTTCTTCCACGGGAGGGAAGTAACATCGTTGTTCATTGTTCTATTCCAGTATTTGGACAGTGTTTGGTGCCAGTTTCTCTCCTTGAACGCATCTTTTTATTGCTGTTAAATAGGACACTGTTGGAGCCAATGGAGGGTCTGCTGCAGCTGATGTTGAAGTGGGATCCTGTCCATAGAGGAGGCAGAGTCAACTCTGACACCAGGAAACCTCAGTGCTTTGAAGTGCTGGAGCAGATACTGAGTATGAAGGTGAGCCTTTTGTCACTGCTTTTGAGCCAGCGTTTATATATTTATTTTTAAAACGCTGAGAAAATGTTGATGGTCACTTAAGAGTTGTGGGATTTTGTTGTGATCTTCTTGACTGACAGCTTTTCTCTTGTGTGTCTCTCCAGGTCGTCCACATCCTGAACATGACCACAGCTCAGGTTCACTCGTTCCAGCTGACCCCGGACGAAAGTCTCCACAGTCTGCAGAAACGCATTGAGGCAGAGACCAAGATCGAAGTGGTAAACCAGGAGCTGCTGCAGGAGACGGGAGTGTCACTGGATCCAAGGAAGCCTGCTGCACAGTGTGTCCTAGATGGAGTGGTGAGTTGACTCTTGAGCAGAGCTCCTGTGCAACAACAGGTACAAATAAACAGAAAAAAACAAATAAATCACTATTGACTAGTGTAAATTCCTTCTAAACCCCTTAAAAGATCTTTTTATGTTAAATGCTTGACCTGCAGATCAAGTTGCACGTAGGAGGAAAACTTCATTTGGTTATAGTTCACCCCAAGTCTCAGGCACAGTTAAAACCCTCATCAGACCTGGTGGTTTTTGGGGTTTAAAGCAGGCGGTACACGTGCATTTGTTGTAATTACATTACTTCGGATCAAAACCCAGCCAGACATCAAACAAGAGCAACAAGACGAGACACAGTAAGCAGCTAATATTAGCAAGAAGGCCAGCTCGGCATCAGTCTGTCAGCCTTTTAATTCACTTTTATTTCATGAAGCTCTCGCCAGCGACTAAAAAGCCAGTCTGACATTTACTCGTCTTGTGACCTTTTGTTCCATCACTCTCTCTTTTTCTCTTTGTTGCTTCCTCTGTCAGTGTCTTTGGTCTTCTCTCCTCTGCCATAATGATAATGATTCCTTTAAAAACAGAGTTTAGAAAGTGCTTTGGGTATCATTTAAAAAAATGATGATACCAGTATTCTTACAGTGACACTGATACCAATGGAGTACTTCATTCAATAACTTATTTTGAAGGTTCTTCTTTATGAAGAACGTTTACAGTGACTGGCTGCAAGCAAAACCATATAAATCTTTTTTTTTTTTCCTAGATAGAGGTACAAAAAGGATCGGTTGATGGTATCGTTTGACTGAGGATGTTTCAATACTGTTTGGTACTGTGTTACTTCAATCGATATCATAAGAGTGACATTCCCCAGCCCTAGCTTTGAACACAGGAAGTAATATAACAACAGAAAGACAAACAGTGGGGCCAAACAAAAGCTATGACAAAGTTAAACTAAAGTTGAGGTAAAAAAAAGAAAAGACAAGGCAAAAGACAAAAAGTAGAAAGAGGCAGAATGATAAAAGAGATGAGAACAATAAAAACAAGAAAAAATGTGTCAATATAAATAGATGAAAAACATTTTACAAAAGGATAAAAAAAGACATCTTCACCTTATGTTCACCCAGGCCACGGGCCTGAAAACCTTGTCCTCCTCCTCCCATCAGTCCCAAACTCCTGTGCTACTTGTTGTGTAAACACCAACAAGTGTGAGCAGTACGGCTAAGCTAACAAGCTAACAGCAGCTACGTTTAGCCGCAGAAGTTTACTTCACTGTCCATCAGGGAACTGTAAATCTCAGAGTTGAGGCAGAGCAGTCAGAGGTAAAACCAGAAAACATTTTCTACATAAAATATGATCCAATTTCATCAAAATCAGTGACATATTTGGTGGTATGTGACTTACTGACATAAGGTGTTATGTGCTTATTACAACCAGGCCACAAAAGCCACACAGAACAGTGGTTTGGGGTGCAGAGTGGGAACGTTAAAGGCGCCATGCACCCTATTACGAGTCAGTGTAGCATTAAAATGATTTTAAAGTTAAGTAATGTTGCTTTAAGACGTTGATCATATATTGGCAATGGCCCCAATTAGAGTCAAGCCACTTACCTTTGTTGTATTTTGTCATTACAGCTGCTCTCTCTCGTCTCTCCTGTTTTTTATTGCTAATTTAGCAAAGGATAACAAACAACTTTTATGTTCGCATCTCCCACTGGAAAACCTTTGCAAAGCCAGGAGTAGGTGTGAACAAGACTTGTCACACTGCTAACAAACTCAAATGATGCAAAAAAAAAAAAAAAAAAAAGCTGTGTCTGCAGGTACTCTGATTCACTCACTGTGTGTGCGTTGAGGGACTTTGAGTCTCCTGACAGTGAAGGTATCTGCAGGCTGTGTAAGTGCTGGTTTTCTTCTCTCCCGTGTAGAGAGGCTGGGACAGCTACATCGTCTACCTGTTTGACAAGAGCATCACCACGTACTCTGGTCCCTTCAGTGCCAGACAGCTGCCTGATAAAGTCAACACTATCGGTGAGTTTATTTTACGTTACGCCTGCTAATTGTGAGACAGTTAAATGTACCTTAATGCTCCTGTTTTATTATATTTATCAGATCATAAGTTACACTCACTCCATCATGTTTCTTCCTGTGTCACTGAGGTTGGATGGATGATTTTTTTTACCGCGATGAACGCCATCCTTGGTGACAAATTACCCCACTAAAGCGCAGTATTTCCGATGTTCTCTGCTCTGTTTTAACATCACGTCGTGCAGCTGTCACGGGTCTTGTTTTAACTTCACAGTGCAAGAGGCCAAGACGCAGCTGCCCCTGGTTGTGTTGAAGAAGGTTTGGGGTGAAGCAGTGAGCTACATCTGCGGCCTGAAGGAGGACTACAGCCGGCTTTTCCAAGGACAGAGGGCTGCTATGTGAGTCACATGATGGGCGTTTATATGTCTGTATATTTGTATTCACCTGACAAAAGAACCTAGAATCAATACAAAAATATCTGTTTTAAAGCAGTTTACAAATGCTGTTGTTGTAAACAAATCTTTAACAACATCAAAAAACTTAAATAATTCAAATTTAGTTGTTGTTTAATGTTTGTTTGTTTATTAAGGCTTGTCAGTCCATTTGGGACTGATGGAAGCCTTAATTTAAGATTTTTGCAGGAAGGTAAGGCTGCGCTCTTTTAAAGTTTTGATGCTGGTTGTGCCTTTAAAATGGCCCTCAGCCTGTCCTGTTTTTAAGCCCAGTGAAGCCTCTAAATTAATATCAGTATTCTTCTTCTTTGCCGTTTAAGTTTGGGAACTTGGTAGAGGAGTGATGGATTAAATCGGCGGATGAATTAGAAAAAGCACAGTAGATGCTATGGCTGCAAATTAATTTTCTGCGCTTGAAATCACTGAGGCAGAATCTTCTGAAGGTTTGTTTTTTACTCCGTGTGTGCTGGAGGGAAGGCAGCATGTTTATATGCATCCTATATGGACAGAAATAAGGTCAAAGATAGATTTGTATGCAAGATATGTAAGTTCACTGAGTCAGGATCGAGTCTCTTATAACACTAGAGTGAACATTTTCTTTCTTTAGGGTATCTGCAGGGTTTGAAAAGTATTAGAGCACTGAATGTAGTTTAATCAAAAAAGACTTCAGGAGGTATTTAAAAAGTCTTAAATTTAATTTACATAAGTCTTAAATATGTCCTCTTGCCTGCAGAACGCTGTGATGTGAGAAATATCTGATCTGCGCTGCAGGAATCTGTTCAATCCTGTTTTTTTTTGTGGCGTTTCAGACCTGCAGTAAACACTGTCACTACTGCAGCAGCAGCAGCAGCTATAAAGCTCATTGACTCATAATCTGCAAGTGTTGATTTTAGCAAATTAACTTAAATGTATCAATCGTTTTCAGTATGCTAATCCATCCATCCATTTTCTGCCTGTCTGGGTCCATCTCACGTTAATATATTTGATTATATCATTAGGAACTCTTGTTATATACTGCTGGGAAGTGGGGCTGTGCAATATGAGCAAAATAACATAATTCAATATAGGTTAATTTATATCTAGATAGAGATAGAGCACATTTTCTGTAAATTCAATATAACAAAAAGTTTATATAAAATGACCCTGAGGATGCAGATGTAAGTGGTATTCGCAGCTGTTGTTGCCTTCCATCTTTGTGATATTTTTTGCCATATGGTTTGCTACAGGCAAAGATCTCCTGCACTGTCTGAGTCTGGGGTTTGTTTGGATCACTCAGCTGTACCTTTGTGCGCTCTCTCTGTATTGTTTGTCATGATTTTTGAGTAGATGGTAAAGGAGGTTTGTGGTGTTTGAGTCTCTTGTGTGGAACGGTCTGCGAGATGGTTTGCAAAGTACTTTTTCCGCTCAGTGACAAACTTTTCAGGAGACAGGAGTAGCCTCTCTTTCAGGTACAAGCTCCTTATTTAGTCTTGGCTGGTCAGAGTCCTTCTGTTCAGAATTATCCTGTTCTTTGTCACCTTCACTCCCCTTCATCCTTGTTTGTGTTGTCTTCATGCAAACTCCCCGTCTGCATCTATACCATGTGGAGGAACGCAAAGCGTCATCAAACTATTGAAAAAATACTGTCTTAAAGAGTGTGAGTTGTGACACAATGAATGACATAATAGAAAACAATAGATGTTGTTCTGTCATAGAACTCTTCTGTATAATTCCTCTGCAAGTGTACAACAAAATTTCAAGCTTTGATTGAATATTGGGAGTAATACTTACTACTCACTGTCAACTCCCACTGTTAGCTTGAGGAGGCTGTGCACAGCCATGTGTTTGATACACACCAGCTGCTTCAGGTGCTCCTCACATCGCTTCACGCCTGCAGATGCTGGTATTTGCTTGATGGGGCACAGTGCAGAGATTGAACCTGTACTGGTGTGTCCTCCTCCCTCCAAACCTTTGTAAGTCTTAATCATCTCCTTCCTCCTCCTCCTCCAGGTTGAGTCTCCTGCGCTACAACACCAACCTTACCAGGTGTAAGAACAGCATGTTTGGCTTCTCTCAGCAGCTGAAGGCAAAGCTGGACTTCTTCAAGAGCAGCATCCAGTACGACCTGGAGAAATACAGCGATCAGATGCACTATGGCATATGTGAGTGTTTACTGGCAGCTGTTTGTTTTGATACTTGACCCACTGAAGGAGAACGTTTTCATATGGGAACATTACGTCTCATATTTATAGCACTGAGCAAGATGTTGTTTGTTTTGATGAGCTGTCCGTGTTTGTCCGCAGCCTCTGAGAAGATGCTGAAAGCCTGGCAGGAGAACGAGGAGCGAGCTGCTGCGTTTGCACAGGTAATGGATGTTTGTTTAAAAAAAGAAAATGGTAGATTTCCACTCACAAAATCTATGCTGTGTTTTGCTTTATTGTGAGGTTTCAGTCATCATCAGAGTACAAATGTTGGTAACTGATGAATGATGACAGTCTGATACTCTGGGAGCTCAAAATATAGAGTAACACTGGACTCATCGATGGTTCCAGCACCTAAGATTTAACCCTGCATTAACCACTCATATATATATGTATTTAAAACCCTAAGATCCTTATGGTGGCAGTCATGTGATGATTCCTGGTTTGTCCTGCAGGTGGCAGAGGTGAGCCATTTGGATGATGAGATCATGGCTCTGCACTCTGAGATAGTTGAGCTGCAGAGGAGCCCGTACGCTCGACGCCAAGGAGACAAGATGGAGCAGCTGTGAGTGTTAATTAATGGAGTCTGACCTGCCAATATGTCCCATGTTTTGATTTGAAGGACAGAGGCGATGATATGATGCTTTCTGCTGTTATGTTTGCCACAGCACATGATTTGTGAAAAAGCTGTGCATAACAATGTGATTAAATAATAATGCACAGCTATAATAATAATGTGTGACCATCACCAGGTCCTAATTGCCCTTTGTTTTGAAATAGAAGGAACCAGAGTTCGATCACTTCTACTCACTTTATTAACAATGTAAATGTCTTCAGGCCAAATCATTCAGTCAGTTTGAGAAGTTTACAGCACAGACAGAAAAAAAGGTCCCCATCTGGCCTTGAAACAAGGATACTGTGATTACATGGCAGTGTGTGCGCCAGTTGGACACAGCCGACGTGCAGCTCCTCAAAAATATAACTAAATGTCAGGGCCTCAGAGATGCCACGTGGGAACTGTGATAACTAGGTTGGGTAAAAAATGATGATACCAGTATCTTTAAAGTGACACTGATACCAGAGAACTTCAGTGGCACTGATTGGCTGCGAGCAAAACCATATAAATAGTCATATTTTTTCTAGATCTGGGAATAAAAAGGATCATTTGAAGGTATCGTTTGATTTCAATCAATATCTTAAAGATATCGTGTACCGATATCCAGGCCTAGCAAAAATTTCTGATGCAGGTGGAGATTATTGATAGTAGGGCTGCACAATTTGGTAAAAAAAAAAAAAAAAAAAAAAAAAAGGTCATATCGCGATTATTTTGACTGAAATTGCAATACGAATAGTGGGAATGATAATTTTTGTATTAAAATTTTCATATTGCCTGAAAAAGCCAGAGCATCTCTGCAGGACTGCAGTACTTCTCACACACTTTTCCTTCTTCAAAATGGCTCAGTTATCTCCCTCCCCTTTTTAATGACATACATGTTATGTAGCAAATCCATCTCCACCACAAACCCCGCCTCTTGCCGCAGTGAATGACGCAAAGTAAAAATGCACAAAAGTCCCACATTCAGTAATAAAGGATGATCACATCACAAAGTAAATGAAAGAATGTAAACAGAGTTACTGTGAGGAATAAAATTAAAGCATGAAACAGCCTGATCATTTATGATACAAACGTCTGGTGTTGCTGTGATGATATTAATGGATGAACACTCAATGCTGCACTAAAAATCAAAACAAACACCAGTGTCAGAACTCTTGTTTACCCCTTTGATCGACCATGAATCCAGCAGCCATATTTAGCTGAGTGTTGGTCATAAATCTGAAACCGTGTTAATTCACATCCATCAGGCTGCCATGAAGAGTTTCCTCAGGTCACTCTGATTTTTTTCATGCTCTCTCTTCTGTAAATCCTGGGAATTTTTGTTATATCATCCACTGGACTGAAGTATGTTCACATGCACCCAGAGCCACAGCTAGATTAGATTTAAGGCATTCGTTTAATAATAATAGCAATCCTAATAACTTTATTTATAAAGCACTTTTAAAAACAGAGTTTACAAAGTGCTTTAACAGACAAACAAAAGAACAGGATACCCAGGAGGCAAAATTAACAACAGAAAGCCAACATAATTAGGCCAAACAGAAGCAAGAAAAAAATAAGCTAAAATTGGAGTAAAAGCAAAAGACCCTAAAACATGGTAAAAATGAGACAAAACCGTAAAAGAGAAAAACATGACAGTAAGAATAAATGAAAATAGAGAAAATCTGTGCTGCAGTGACTCTGGTATCACTTCCTTGGTGCAAACAGACAAGACAGGAGGGATGTCCAACAGCGTTTTAAACCTGCTGCGTCAGACACTAATCTGCTGTTTAAAAGACCGCTGGTAGTGCTTTACAACTCAGTCTGCTTAATATTTAAATCTGACTTATTTATTTTATTGCAGAGAAGAAAAGGCGATTGAGCTCTACAAGCAACTGAAGATGAAATGCAAAAGTAAGAAACATTTTAATCAAGTTTATTGTCAGTCAAAATGTTGTATCACGATGGCTCTCAATCTAATGACTTACTTGTTCTCAAGAATCAAAACAGAAATCAAATGAATATATTTGTTCAGTTAATCTGATGCTTATGTTTCAGCGCCTGAGCCTGATGTGAGCAGCGACAGCTCTGAGATGGTGAAAGCCATCATCCAGACCGTCCAGAACCAAGACAAAGTCCTCAAAGACCTGTACACCCACCTCAGGTAAGAGTCCAACTCGTTCACTGTTTTATTCAGCTGCCAGTGTCAGGCCTGTGGGTTGAGCTCTAAATTTAGTTCAAACTCATATGATTCCTGTCTTTCTCTGATATGAAAACACGTGTATGTTAACGTCTGACCTGTTGTGACTCCTCCCAACAGTAAGATCCTGATCAGCAAACAGAAGATCATTGATTTGTTTCCACGAATAGAGAAAACCCTGGAGAGCATCAAGGATGCTGACAACACAGTGATGCAGATGCAGATCAAGAGACAGAGAGAGTTCTGGCATTTACTGAAGATCGCCTGTGTGAGTGACTCTGCACTCTTTATTTATGCTGGCTGTGAAAACAGATGTCCCTCTTTTCATTTTTTATGTTTGTGTCAATACAGAAAGAAAGCTCTGGTTCCACACATGATCATTGTGCTATAAAGGAAAAAAAGGCTCTGGCTTGTTTGTATTTCTTTAAACCAACCACAGTCACCTTGGGCGGCGCTAAACCCAGGATGCAGCAACCATACCTGCAAAATAATGTCAGGGGGAATTCGTTTTGGTGGAACATTTGCACGTTGGGAGGCATTAAAATAACTCCATCACTGCAGAAGAAAAGCTAACAGCTGTTAGCTTGTTTAGGTTTGTGCCACAGACTTTGAAAACGCAGATAGCGGACGCTGCGATGCCGACTGAAAGAAGTCGATCAGTGGCAGACGAATGTAATTTAAAAGAGAGAGAGAGAAAAGAAAAAGGAAAGAATTTACAGTTTTCTGTTACAGTTTAATTAAAATCATCCTCTCAAATCATCAACCATATAATATTTCATTAATATTTATTTAGTATATTAATAACGCTAGAAGATACAGTTCTTCCTTTTGTAGGCTTTTGAGATGTGTTCCAAGGGGAATATTGTGTTTTTCTAGATACAGAGTTTTCCTTAACATCTGTTTTTCTTTTATTTTAATGTAATTTAGTTCTTTCTAGTATGAAGTGTGATGTATCAGTGCTCAGGAATCCTATTTTTAGGGCCACAACTAATGATGATTTTCATAGTCGAATCGGTCCTGTATTTTCTTGATTAGTCAATTAATAGTTGTTTGTTTTAAAATGTCAGAAAATGGTGTAAAATGTCAAACAGTGTTTCCCAAAGCCTGAGATGATGTCCTTAAATATCTCATTTTGCTCACAACCCAAAGATATTCAGTTTACTGCCACAGAGGAGTAAAGAAACTAAAATAAATTCACATGTAAGAAGCTGAAATGAGAGAATTTGGACGTTTTTTCTTTATTCAAAAAAGGCTCAGAATGGTTGATCGTTGCAGCTCCACACATTTGTTAGAGTACATATGTTATCACTGAGGCCTCTATCTGCTTTGTTTAAATTCTCACAGTAATCTGCTATAATTTAATAAAACCATGTCACACGCTGTCCTAAGGCTGCAAATAATGATTGTTTTCATTATCTGCTTCTCTGTGGATTATTTTCTTGATGAACTGATTAAGCGTTTGGTTTACAAAATGTCACAAAATAATTAAAACTGTCTGTCACAATTACTTTAAGGCCAAAGCGACGCCTTCAGATTGTTTTTGTCCAACCAACAGTTTATAAATCCCAAAAAGATGAAGTCTGCTGTCACATAAGACAAAGGAAAACAAGAACGCCTCACAGTTTATGTGCTTGGTAATATTTGATTATTAGAGCTCTGCACTGTCCATCTTGTCTCTGCAGCGTATCAGTCAGTCCTGTGGTACTTTCTGTCCTTTGGTCTTCTAAATTACTAAAAACAGACAGTTGGGGAGCGGCTGCCTGCATTCCTTCTGCAGAAGAAAGACAGAATGTTTGTTATTGCTGCATGTGGGAGTATGATCTCTCATTCTCTGTCTCCCCTGCAGGCTCAAAACTCATCGAGGAATTCGATAGCAGCCAGTCCCGAGTCGTCCAACCTGCTGCAAGTGTCTCAGTGGTCACAGTCGGCACAGCCCGTCAGCTCCCCACATCCTCTAACATCCCTACCAGGGCCAAATGACAGGTGACTGATTCCTTCATTCATTCATTCATTCAGAGCAATCATAAGTCACATGATTGCTCTGTCAGTGCCTTTTATGAAGCTATTTACCACCTTGGTCCTTTTCATGATTAACTGTGTGGAAACAAATCTTCACAAATTGATTTAATCTCAGTACAAACAGAGAACACAAAATGATTTCTTGCATAAATGTTCAGCCCTTTCAAGTCAGTATTTAGTGGAATCACTGCAGCAGTCCAAATCCAATATTTCACTCTCCTTTTTGCTGTTTATTTAAGATCTTAAAATTAGCGCCAGGCACTATCCAATTGCTGTAAAATGATAATAGTAAAATCAGTAAAGTGCCGATTGTTGTGCTTCACTCACCTGCCCCCCACCCCCCACCCCCCAATAATAAATAATCTGGCTGTTCAGCTGCTAAATACTCCACTGTGTTCACCGTCTAGTCGATAACTGTCTGTTCAGTGTTTGGTGCTGAGCAGGTCGTGAACAATGAGTTTTTAGAGATTTCTCAGTGAAAACAGTTGCCTGCTGTGGCTGTAAACTGATTTAGTGCGAGTGAAACAAAACAGTTAAGTTACTGTGAAACCCAAACAATGCACTAAAAGTCACCGTGACGCTCAGTAGGCCTGTGGGAGTCTGTCACTATGAGCCACACCTTTCACATCCAAGTAGTCATGTGACCCTTTCAGATACAGATGTGTTTAACACAAAACCAACTGAAGCCCCTTGATTACACTCTGATGATCTTCATTCAACTTTTTATACATTTTCAACATCATTTGGCTGCACCGAGAATGATTTAGGTGTGGGTCATGTTGTGTTCTACTGTACTTATACATTGTTTTTTTGTTTTTTTTTTGCTTGTTTCTTTGCTCATAAAATATGTAAAGAGTCACAGGGTTGAGTACTTCATCATTACTGTTTGTTCTTTTTTATAACCAGAAGAAAGACAAACATTGTTACTTGTTTGATGTTTTGTTGTATGTTCAGTCGGGAGCAGTTGACCCGTGTGTGTTCATGTATAAATAGTATACTGTTACATGTGGTTTTGTAGGTCAGTGAGTTTCATCCCCCAGTAAAATACTAAACACACAGTACATATAATGGAGGTCTCATGTGATTAAATCATGGCTGACAGTCTCTTTATGTGTTTTCCCCCTCAGTGATGCTGCACCGCGGCTGCTGCAGGAGAACCAGAAGTACCTCAGTCAGCTGACCAGCCTGATGCAGGAGGCTGCAGACGAACAGACCAAAAGCATAGTGGTGAGTTTGCTTGTTTTAATTTCATACAAGGTTATTGCAAAGTATAAGTGGCCTTCAAATTAGTTATAAAGTCTCAAACTTTTATTGCAAGTTCACTTGTAAAAACACAGAAAAGTGGTGTGAATGTCAGATGTCTGCCAGTGTTAGAAATGTACAGAACATCTAATGGCAGAAAGGTAAGCAACACTTAATATTTATAGTACTTAATGAAGAAAAACATGTACATAGGGTCAGTTTGCACTTTGAACAAAAGAATGAGCCTCAGTTGCTCCTTCTTGAAGATGTGAGTTTAATACAGTTTTACCGAGTATCTTGCTCACGTCATACAGAATCACAAATCATCACAGCACCAGATAACATGAGCAGCTTCCAGTCAATGTCATGTCTTAATGAATAAAACCAAAGCTGTTAGGATAAGGCCTGAGATATCTGTTGCTCCAGGCACCCAGAGTCTGCACATGAAGTGTGCCATGACTGAAGGACAGTGAAATTCTGCATCAGTATTTTAAAAATAAAAGCAGTGATGCCTGTATTATGTGCTGTCTGTTTCAGTGTTTAACATATTAAGACGAGCTAAAAGCCCTTTTTAACCAGATCCAGCAGCACTAACGTAAAGAAGACCTGTCATGATGCTGGCTTTGCTTCTTTACACTGAACCAAACAACACCACTTCCTAACATACCGCAAGCGACTTAACTTCTGCAAATGGAGCACAGAAAGTTATCCAGATATACTATGATGTTCACAGCGATGTTGCAGCAGTGCCACTTTTTCCTTTCTTATTGTAACAGAGAATTTTAACAGAACGGTCGTCCACAGGTGTAGGTCTGTGCTGTTTTTTTTTTAGCCTGGTGTTTGGCTGCACTGTGTAGAAAAAGAAGGGAGTTCACAGTTTCAGGATTTAACCTGTTTTGCTGCGCTCTGAGCACCAATCAGCTGAGTGAACAGAGCAAACTGGATGTGGTGCTGTGCAGACCGCTGCAGCAGCGTGTGTGTGTGTCAGGGAGAGAGGGACATAGACAGAGCCAACAGCAAAAATATGGTGAAAACATTTACAACACAAAGCATTGAAGGATAACCCTTCAAAATGCTGCACAAGAGCTCATTGAGGTAAGAGACCAGAGTGCTCTCGTATTTAACATTATTTAGCATTTTTCCAACTGGTTAGTTGTCAGTTAATGTCGGTCTGCTGTCCCTGATTCAGATGGTAATTTATTGACAGCCGCTAAAGGAACTGACAGAAGTTTCTGCAGCACGTGTTGCTTGTTGATCAGGTGGAGGCAGAACGAACAGGAGGCGTCTTGTATAGTGATGATTCAGGGTTTATTACTGTGAGATCCCTGTTGCTCACTTTTTAATTAACTTTAATCTAAGAAGTTAAAATACCAGAACTGACACGCATGCGGTTTTTCTCGATGATCTGTCAAGTGCTTGTGCTCAGAAAGTAGCTACTGAGGTTACTTCTGTAACTGACTTCACTTTTATTACACACATCAGTTTGTCTCATGATTACCTTGATCTTTGAAGATCTTTGAAGTTTTGAATGTGACCTTTACCCGCTGCCTCCACACTCGAATGCTGCACAGTGCAGAACGTGCATGCGCTCGGTATAAAAGCACTGAAGCAGTTGCTGATAAAAGACACAATAGTTTTGACATTAAAAAAGCCTGTATGCCTATTTTCAACAAATGCGGCAGCCAAAAATACAAAGGCGAAAGGAATACCCTGTATACATGCCTGGGCGTACATGTTAATTACAGGGAGTGTTTGTCATTTTTGTTAATTTCCCATCATCTAAAGTCCACCGTTTTTCAAACACATCTTCCATATCCCTGACTTTGTGAGTCATTTTTTTCAATTTACTTCTGGGATTGTATTTCTCCGTGTAATTAAATCTGGAGGTGTGTTTTTTTCCTCCATCCTTTTGTTATTTGCTTCAGTGCTGCGATTCTGAGGATCTTGAATAAATAATTCTCATCCTCACTGAGACCCTTTGGAGCTTTTCTTGGTTTAACAGGCTCTGCTTTTAAAAAAAAAAGCTTAAAAACCTTTGCATGAATAAAAAATATGTAAATAATTTGCATTACTTTCTCCGTAGTTCCTCCAGCACTGAAAGCTTGAACTTCTATTACACTTAAAAATAATTCCTGTCACATTCAAACTTCCACTACTGTACAAATGTTGCAAAAACTGAGCAAAATATCAGGAGTTAGATCAATCTTACCGACCTGTGATCGGCCATCACAGGCTAGATTTTCTAAAGCCTGAAAATAGCAAAGAGGAGGAGCAGAAGTCTGGTTCTCTCTCAGACCACTTGACTCACTTACATTAAGCTTAACGGTTATTATGGAGCTTGTTTAATTCTCTTAACCCCTCGGTTTTCCCTCCCTCAAGGACCAAGACTGGAGCTGGACGAAATATGAAACTTTAACGACAAAATTAAAAAAGAGAAACGCGTGAGCAGTGTGTTGCATCCTCCATCCCTGCCTGTGCTCCGAGTAACACTAAAGACTGTAAGCTGTTGTTGTTCACGCAGCAGAGTGGCGTCACACGTTGTACAGTTGTACATGGACTCGGGATCTTCTCTCCTGATCTTTGGAAAAAAAAAAAAAAGAAAGGAAAAAAAGACGGGAGCTCACACATGCTCAGTGGTGTCTGTCCACTCCCATCGTCCCACATGGTGGAAGGTTTGATCAATGAATATTCTTGTTTTTATATAAGAAAAACAATGAAGCTGTGCCACTTGACTTTTTTCCTTTTGCTGCACAATATTCACCATAATCCATAAAAAAAAACCTTGTTTCTACTGTTATTGCAGAACTGTAGCACCAGATTTTGGGGGGTTTGAGGTGGATTTATCACACGGGGAGAGTATTGGTCAGGAACATGGGAACCAGTTCAAACTTGTGACATACAAGGAAAACACAGGAAGCAGTCGGGGGTGGGGCGGGCGGGTCGAGGAGGAAATTACAATCAAACAAACAGCACTTTGATACTCCCATGTATCCTCTCTGTAAAGAGCTGCGTCGTTCCAGATGAAACGTTCCAGGCTGCCAAAACTGTCGCAGGACTTTCAGTCACGACAAGACAAGAAACTGTCACTCATGATCAATTTGATATATTTTACTATTCACAGTCTGGGGTTTAGATTCTATGTAAATGTCAGTTTGATTTAAGTCTTTTTTAATAATAAAGTGTTATATATCATAGGCAGGAGTCTTTTGTCATGATATATGTGACAGACGTGGCTGGCCATTATGTTTATACAATGTCTATACTGTACATCTGTCTTTTTAATTGTCTCCAAGATATAATGGTTGTCTCATTTCTGTGCACATAATATTTCACTGGATGGTTTATGCTGCGTTCATGTCATGTAGAGCTGAAATGTTGAGTTTCCTTCCAAATTTAAGGCAGATGTTCAACAAAATCTACAGCAAAGGAAAACGCGAATGAATGCATGTTTCCATCCACTTTTGTGAAGCAGAGGTGGGAGTCGTTGTTTTGTAAGTCTTTGTCTTCGCACTCACGTCCCAAGTTAAGACAGGCAAGTCCCAAGTGTTAAACTTTGAGTCCTGAACAAGTCATATTGTGCTCTTCACACCAGAACCTTGACTTGCTGTTCTTTGTGCAACTTCAGATGTCGAACCAAGTTGGAAGTTGTTGCGTCTCCGTCTGTAATTTTCAATTAATGGCACCGCTTTGCAATGAGACTACCTTATAGATTATTTATAAATGTTTTATAATTAGTTAATTAGTTTGTTAATGAAGGCAGCAGTAACTTGTTTACTAAATTTATTAAATTGCTTACTTTTGTCTTCTCCATCAGTAACATTTATACTTGTCAGCTTCATATTTACTAATAAGTTACCATCATCTACCACCGTCAGCATATCTTAATAGTCAAACAGTTTCATTTGGCAAATCAAATCACAGCATTCATACACTAAGGCTTTACATTTTCAGCTTGCACTATTTTACGCTGCACAGTAAAGCTTCATTTTGCCAGTTACAGATGGTAGAAAGTCATCACTAAATGGTGATTGATTGTTTACAAGAAGGCTCCCGTTGTACGTAACTCATTAGTAAGATTAATTAGCTGAAGCAGGAACTCGATCTTGCCGTGTATGAAGACTGTTAGAACTTGTTTATCAGTGTTTACAACCTAATGAATAACCATTTATAACACATTTTGAGGGTAGTCTAATTGTAAAGTGGTATTTGTTTTTCTTGACCACCAAATAGTTTTTGTACACAGATGGAATAACTAACATAACCTTTTTGTTCTCTCCCCTGCAATTTGATTGGACGCTGTCAGATTGGTTCAAACAAAGTGGGTCTGGTGAATTAAGTGTCGACTTGCTGAGAATTAACAGATTCTACATTAGTTGATTTAGTAAATGAAGAGAAATTAATCGATTCATGGATGCTTTTTAAATAACAGACTTATTAATGTTTGGTTTTAGGAGAAGATGTCAAGTAATCGCGAGTGAAGTCACGAGTCTTTGGTGCTAAAAGTTCAGGTTCAGTTGTGAGACCTTTTTGATTTTTGTCAAGTCAAAGCTAAAGTCCAAACCTCTGCTCTGATGTCAATATTAAGAGTTGTGTGGTGCTAATTTTCCAACCAGGTGCCGTCAAACCATTGCAGAAGAAAATGGTGCAACAACATGATGTAATTAAAAAAGTTCCCAATCAAACCTCAAATGAATGAAAATTGTGTGGAAATCGTGGTGGAAATATTCAGACAGTTCAGTTTGTTTGATGTATCAGTGTGAGAAAGGTTACAGTCTCCTACATGATGAGTCTCCAAAGTGCGTCTAAAAAATGTGGATAGAAAGTCATTTAATCAATCAATTTTGTGATTAAAAGTGCTAATTTTCTTTGTCTTTTATGACAATAAATTGAATTTCTTTTAGTTTTGGTCTGCTGCTTGGACAAAATGAGCAGTTTATAGATGTCACCATGTGCTCTAAGAAAAGATTTTATAAGAATTCTGATATTTGAGAAAAAGAATGAATCAGTTAATCAAGAAAATAATCAGCAGATTAATTGATTAAAAAGTTTTCCTGCTGCCCTAAATGTCATTTGGGAGTTACAGTTAGAACCAGTTCCCATCCTTCATAATAAGCCAGAATCTATTGTTGATAATTGATAATGAAACCCTTGCTAGGGCTGCAACTAACAAATATTTTCATTGTTGATTATTTTCTTAATTAATTGATTAGTTGTTTGGTCAATAAAATGTCAGTAAATGGTGAAAAATGGTGATCAGTGTTTCCCAAAGTCCAAGATGACGTCCTGTTTTGTCCACAACCTGAAGATTTTCAGTTTAATGTCATAGAGGAGTAAGGAAACCAGAAAATATTCACATTTAAGAGGCTGAAATCACAGAATTTATCATTACAGAATCTTACTCAAACCGGTTAATTGAATGTCAAAATAGTCAATCAAATAATCAATTATGAATCAGTGAGTAAATTATTCGCCAGTCGTTGCAGCTGTAACCCTCACACAACCAATTCTGCAGTTATTTAACTATCTTGAGTGATCTGATGATGCACATTGACCTTAAATAATATTTTTTTGTTATCATTTACGTTTTGGTGATTATCTTCTTGATGTGGTTTGTGTATAAAATGTCAGAAAATATTGATTATTTCCAGAGCTCAAGGTGACACGTACAGATTTCATTTATCCAACCAACAGTCTGAAATCCAAACATATACAACTTGATATCATTTAAATCAACAAAAAGCAACAAATCATCTTGACCAGAGAACATTTTGTCTTTTTTGCTTGAAAAATCACTGAAACAGTCAGTCGCAGATTAGTTAACTGCTCCTTTCAGCTCTAGTTGTAAACATGGGACTGTTTATCCTATATGATCTGAACGTGGCATAAACGTGGAGATGTGACACCGCCTGGTTTCAATAAAACATCGTAGCACAGTTGGCATCTTTGACCATCGATCTGCAGTGAAACGGACGTGAATTATTTGATCTGAGTGCAGAGATGCTCACAAGAAACCAGGATAGTAAATGGTTGAATGTACTGCAGTTACACTGATAGGTTGTAGCTGAATCGGGCCAGAGAGAATGAAAACCTTCTGAGTTGTATTTATGAAGTTGAAGTGCAATGGAAAAGATTTTTTTTTCGTATTTAAGTAACTCGATTTGTTAGTTTTCTTTCCATTCAAGTATTTGTTTCCATCTGATGGTTTAAATTTGTCTCTGAATGTTTAATTTTTGGATCATTGTATAAAGATCAAATGTTTGCCTGGTAATGAAATAAAATGACTTTGGCATGATTCTAATGTTGATGACTCTGCTTTCATTTTACTGTTTGTGTGTTTTATTTTATAGACTTACTGTGGTTTTTTTATGCTTGGCTCTGTGAACCGCAGCGACACTCTTTGGTTCAGTTGTTTCACCACTTCGGTCCACACTGAAATATCTAAACAACTATCTCTTGGATTTCCATGAAATTTGGTTCAGACATTCACATTCAGTCAGAACAAATTCTGCTAGAAAACTAAGTTAGCTACTTAATACCTTGGGTTATGAACAAAATAGTTAAATAAAGGTAAAACTATTCGACAAAACTCATAACATTCCCATCATCAGCAGCAGTACTGTGTCAAGCGCTAATTAACAAATGTTAGCATGCTAGCACGCTAAACTAAGGCAGTGAGCATGTTAAACATTTAACATGCTAAACAGAGACTGCCCATTGTTCTGAAATAACAATAGTCCAACAAAGTACAATTGGACCGAAAACAAACGGCCATTGCACCGAAAGCCAGTTGTTCCAAAAAAATACACACATCCATTCCGGGGGGTTTTCCCCTCAATAGGCTGTCTTTCTGGCCTTACATCAAACAAAACCCAAGTTGTTAAATGTGGGCTGATCAAGAATTCAGTCAGAAGAAAGAAAGATAAATATAGCCTATTAAAGGTCAGAGTCTTCAGTCTTTCTTTTATATTAATTATTAAATATCAAGGTTGGTTATTTCTGGAACGTTTACCTTCAAAGCAATCAGACTTTGTTTTCGGGATAACGGACTGTAGGACAAGTGGGCTTTCAGTCCAATGTGACATTTTTCAGGCTGTTTCGGGACTTTTTCAGGGTAACGGGCCATTGGAACAATGGCATTGCACCTGCTAAACATCAGCATGTTAGGAATACCTTCCATGATTACTGATTAAGATTCAGCAGCATGCTGGCATGTACTGGCAACTATTTAAGTGCACAACAAAAAACACAACAATGGCCTAGTCGTTTTTAGTTATTAAATGTTGAAATGTTCCCCAATTTCCCGATAGTTGCCTAAAAAAATTAAACTGAAAATGTCACATTGGAATTAGCCTGAAAGCTCATTTGTTCACCAGCCCTTTATCCTGAAAACAAAAGCCCATTGTTCCAAAAATACGCACTCTGCCTTTTTTTCTCCTTTTCTGGAATAATTGGCTGTTGGAAACTTTCAAATTTAATGATTTTCTCAAACTGACTCCTGCAGTCATTGTACAAGATATATTGTTAGAATCCAGAGATGGAAAGTAGTTCCTGCTCAGACAGTAAATTTTTATCATGTAACATTTGGGATAATGTAAGTACACATCAACAAAATACCTAACATAGGCCAAGTTGTTTTTAGACATTTTAATGTGGAAATGTTCCCCAATTTCCCAATAGTCCCCAAAAATATGTTCTGGAAAAGGTCACATTGGAGCTAGACTGAAAGCCCATTTGTTCAACAGCCCTTTATTCTGAAAACAAATGCCCATTGCTCCGAAAACACAAACTTACCTTTCCATTTTTAGGGATAGCAGTTAAGCGTTAGTGTGTTACTGCAGGAGAGTGTGTATTTTAGGAGCAATGGGTGTTTGTTTTCAGGATAAGAGGTTGTGGGAAAAAAAGGGCTTTGGTCCAGTTGAGGTTTTGGAATAATGGGCTGTTGAAAACTTGCAGATTTAGTGGTTTCCCCAAACTTACTCCCGCAGTCATTGTTCAGGATATAATGTTAGAACCCTGCTCAGACAGTAAACCTTTTATCATGCATGTCAGTAAGTCAACTGTCTTATTTCACAGAATTAAAACTAAAATTAAAAAAACAGCTTGCTAGTAACTTAATGGGCTTGAACTGTGTCAAAGAGGAATGTCCCCAAAATAAATCATGAGTTCCGGTTCCTCCTGAGTGTTTCATTGTTTTATAAAACGTCATAACAAATGAGGTCAGTGCACTGCTGTGATGACACACCTGCTGTCACCTCTGTACTGGTTTTTGTCAAATTGGGACACAATGGAGGACACGTTTGGAAAACAACAGATGCAGTTTGTCCTTGTGTATCAATAAAAAAGGAAGGAGAAAAAGGAGAAGCTGGAAACAATGGCAATAATTTGACTCAGCTATTTAACCAGAGTTGCTCAGCCTTCAAACTAAGTGATTAACCGTGAGTCACTGAGCTGTGCAGATTATCTTGGTCCCTTCTTCCGTCCCTCTCATCACCTGTGTTTTAAGTGTTTTCTGGTTCACTTGAGGACTCACTTTCAGCCAGCTACATTTACATGTGTCAGGAAATGATCTGTCGGGGGTTTACAAGCATGCAAAGTCATGCCAGATCACTTCTGCTTGCCTTTGGAGAGTTTTAGATTACTATCTCGCTCTCTAACAGAAGAAATATTCAAAACTAATAATCAGCCATCAGTTGCACTCTGTTGTTTTGACTTCTGAAGTTATCACAGAGACTGAGGCTCAGTCATAGCCAGAAACCTTGAAGCATGAATCGTAAATCACCAAGACAAGATTAAACATTAAAAGACCACACAAAGACCTATCATTCTTTCACTGTAGTCCGAGTGGTTGGAAAGTCTTGTGGATTCTTCTGGAACTGGAATTTGAATCAGAACACAAACACAGATGGCTGCATGTTTGACTAAACGCCCTGAGCCCTTTGAAGAGGGATGTCGTCATCACATATCGTCTCCTGCAGAACGAGCCCAGTAACCCGCTGATCGGAGCGCTCGACAAGCAGAGGCAAAGATTAGCTGTAAAACAAGCTACAGTCATTGTAAACTGTTGTTTTATGATAGTCTTGGCTTGTGAATCAGAGTGAATCAGTCTGTGTGAAACCAGATCCTTTCTCTGGCCTACATTCCTCAACGCTAAACTCCCCTGACTGAGCGCTGAGTTACACCCAATCTGTACCCCAAATCAGATTTTTTTTTTTTACCCATTTACAGTTAGATTTATGCATCTGGCATTAAATATTTGTATTTGATTAGCGTGAAAAAAGATTTCTAAGCATCATTTTTCTACATTAGTCCAAACAAAGAAGTCTTTCTGCTACAGTTTGCTGCAAGTAAAATCTCACTGTTGCAGCTACAACATTTAAAACAATAGAGTTTTTTCCAGTTTGTTTGTCCCGTTCCTGTTTCAACGTGACAGTGTCAGCATGAACAAAGCCTGCTTCACAAAGAAATGGCTTTCCAAGTTTGTTGTTGAAGAATGACTGGCCTGCACAGAGCTCTGACCCAAACCTCCAGGGAAAGGTGACTGTGAGCCAGATCTTAACATCAGTGTTGAACTTGTAACAAGCTGTTAATACAGGGCTGATATTTATATCACAGCTAAAGGTTGATGTGACTAATGTGTTGCTCACCTACACCTACATGGTGGTGTTTTCCTCCAGTAGATAGGTGGATAATTTATTGTCCTCCGTTTGATTGTCCTCAGATAGATTTATAGGACGGAGAGTCACTGCTCAGACAGTATGCCGTTAACCTTTATCCTCTTGGATCCTCAATCCTATGTTCCTGAAGTCCTACGTTTCCCAGGTCCTATGTTACTAGCTAGTTACTAACTTTTCCAATGTCCTATCCTCCAAGCGTCTTAAGTTCCCAAATTACTATGTTCCTATGGCCCTATGTTTAGAGGGTCCTAAGTTTCCAAGATCCTATGTTCCCCAGTTCTACCTGTGCTCTCCTAGGATCCTAACTCTCCAAGGCCCTATGTACATAGTGTCCTAAGTTCCCAAGGTCCTATGTTCCAAGGGTCCTAAGTTCCCAAGGTCCTATGTTCCGAGGGTCCTAAGTTCCCAAGATCATATGTTCCCCAGTTCTAGATATGTTCTTTCCTAGGTTTCTAAGTTCCCAAGTCCCTATGTTCATTGCATCCTACATTCCCAAGGTCCTATGTTCCAAGGCTCCTAATCTCCCAAGGTCCTATGTTCATAGGCTCCTTAGTTCCCTAGTTACTATGTTCCAAGGGTCCTAAGTTCCCCAAGATCCTATATTCCCCTGTTCTACATATTTGCTTTCCTAGGATCCTAAGTTCCCAAGGCCCAATGTCCATAGCGTCCTATGTTCCCAAGGTCCTATGTCCTGACACCCTTAAGTTCCCAAGGTTCTGTTCCCATGATCTTAAGTTCCCAAGATCCTATGTTCTCCAGTTCTTAATATGTGCTCTCCTGGGATCTTAAGTTCCTAAGGCCCTATGTCTATACATCCAAGTTCCCAAGGTCCTATGTTCCCAAGGCCCTATGTTTCAAAGGTCCTAAGTTCCCAATATCATATGTACCCCACTTCTACATATTTGCTCTCCTGGGATCCTAAGTTCCTAAGGTCCTATGTTCATAGGGTCTTAAGTTCCCAGGGTCCTGTAAGTTCCGAAGTCCATATGTTCCTAGGATCCTAAGTTCCCAAGTTACTATGTTCCCAAGGTCCTGATAAACCCTGACCCATTGGTGTGCTATATAGAGCTGGGGAACATAGGACCTTTGTCATGTTCCCGTCATGTGTCCTATAAATCTGGGGAACTGGACCTTTGAAACATAGAAATGACCCCAAAAAGTCAATTCCACAAAATTAAAATAACGTTTATAAGAGAGCATCTTCCCAGTAAGTTTCTAGGCTTGAATTGTGTCAAAAAGAAAAGTCCACAAATTAAAGCACGAGTTCCTGTTCCTCCTGAGTGTTTCATCGTTTTATAACATGTCATAACAAGTGAGGTTAATGCAACTGCTGTCACCTCTGTACTGGTTTAAGTCATTTTTTAAATTGGGACACAATGGAGGACATGTTTGGAAAACTACAGATGCACTTTGTCTTTGTAAATAAGAAAAGGGAGAAGCTCCTCCTCCAACAGATAATTTATTGTTCTCCAGTAGATATGTGGATAATTTATTGTCCTCTGATGGAAAGAGAAAAATAATTTGTCTTCTGATAGAGGAAATTTATTTCCACAGCCTGTACACACACACACGGACAATTAAGGAACAACATAAAACAAAACTGACAGAGAAAAAAAACAGTCAGGGAACAAATACAGTCACAAAGAACAAGAGTCTAAGTGTTCGTGCTACAGTTTGCTGAGAGCAGAGATGGCAGAGGGCACAGAGCTGTTACTGTAGCGTGTGTCTTTACAGATCAGAGATCTGTATCTGCGGCCGGATGGAAGTAGAGTGAAGAATTAGTTCAGGGGGTGGCTGGGTGGTGCAACAGTGAGAGTGCTTTGCGTGTAGAAGCAGTGTCACTAAGTGCAGGGAGGGTGGAGGTGGAGAGACCAAGGATTTTAGAAGCATTGTGAGTGATTTTTAGAAGTTTTTTCCCTGTTGGTGAGAGTGGTGACATAACGTGGAAGCTCATTTCATTCTTTTCTTATTACAGTTATTATGATATTCTATGTTCAGAACATGTTATTTCATATTTAGCTCTATACGTTATTAGTATTGGTCACTGTTAAAACGCTGTTTAGACAGCCGGTGATACAAGAGGAGCACAGATAGCAGACACAGATCCTCGCCTGTGTGGGTTGATTATTTGGCGATCTGTTGGTAATACCTTTGGGCTCCAGTGGGGGGATCGTGCTCCTCTCCCTCGCTAAAAACAAATGAGTGAAGGCGAGAGCTGCGTGTGGTTGTCTTTCTTCATCCTTTTCCCTTATTATTCCCCTTTATTTAAGGCAGTTACTGTACAACAAGCACTTTGAATTCATGAACACGTTTGTAAGAGTTTTCGCTGTGTTACTGTGGCTTTATCTGGAGGAAAAATATCATTTTTATACTGTTTTTGAGCTGTTGTTGACAGTTTTTGGCTTGGACGTGGTCTCACCTTTGTTTATATTTAA
Source organism: Lutjanus argentimaculatus (assembly GCA_034769285.1). NCBI lineage: Eukaryota > Metazoa > Chordata > Actinopteri > Lutjaniformes > Lutjanidae > Lutjanus > Lutjanus argentimaculatus. Next base: position 1,974,819 of record JAWZSL010000016.1, on the reverse strand, counting down.
GCAACATGCTGTTGTATTCACACTGTTTGTGCTGTATAGTTTAAGCTGCTCTTCTAACACTGTCAAAACCTAGTAGTTCATTCAAGCATAAGAATAAGTTAAAATGGTTAAAAGTGAACAAGATAAAGAATGTATTTGGTTAAAAATGTAAAACGTGGGAACATGGCACATTAAACAACAACCATTCTGATAACGTTAGCCAAGTAAAACACATGCGAGATCTGTCTGTAGTCCCAGCTTGTCATGAAACTCTCCCTATCTTGCCAAATGCTAGACTGTAAAGCCCCCTGAGGCAAATTCCCATTTGGGATTCTGAGCTATACAAATAAAATTAACTTGACTTGAGTAATCATGCTTCATCACAAGTGAGCAATAGAAACAAAAGGGAAACGACAGAGTGGACTGATAGGTAGTTCGCTGACCTCCTTCCTCATTTTCTGACGAATCATCTGGTGTTTTCTGTGTTCTAGAATATAGAGTGACTAAAGGGGATGTGACACCAGTAACTAAATGTACATTTCATCTGGGTGCTGTAGTTTTAATGAAATTACAGGTTTCTCTTTGAACATGGTTGTAATAATTTTGGATAATGTAAGTTAGTCTAACATAATGTTGTAAGTTCATTGTTGGTTTATTAATTGTTTGTCCAGATGTTCCTCCCTTTGTTACGTGTGAATCCACGTTTAGATTAGTAGCGCCAATTAGAAACATTTAAATGTACTTTGTTAAGTCTGTAATTAATACTTCAGACTTAAAGTCAAAGTAAACTGATAGAAACTTATTCTGGTCTGTGCTGATGTTTTTACCCACACAACATCCTGGTCACCATTATCAACACCGACAGTCCAAAGCTAGCGTTAGCAGTTGGTGTGTGTCGCTAACGTTGGTGATTGTTCTGTGTAGCTACTGTTATCACTTGCTCTGCATAGCTAATGTTAACGGTTGATCTATGTAGCTGACATTAGCACTTGGTCTGGTAGCTAATGTTAGCAATTGGTCTGTGTAGCTAACATTAGCACTTGGTCTTGTAGTAGTATGTTACAGTTTTGGTTCCTGTGAGCTATGTTAGCAATTGTTCTGTTGTAGCAACATTTGCACTTGGTCTGTGTAGTAATGTTGGCAGTTGGTCTGTGTTAGCTAACATTAGCACTTGGCTGTGTAGCTAACATTAGCGGTTGGTTTGCATAGCCAATGTTAACGGTTGATCTATGTAGCTGACATTAGCACTTGGTCTGTGTAGCTAATGTTAGCAATTGTTCTGTGTAGCTAACATTAGCAATTGTTCTGTGTAGCTAACATTAGCAGTTGGTCTGTGTAGCTAATGTTAGCAGTTGGTCTGTGTAGCTAATGTTAGCAGTTGGTCTGTGTAGGTAGTAAAAGTTTCCACCCAGTGAAGCATTTTTTTTCACCTGAGGCAGTGATGATGAACTGATTAGCTGGTTTCAGTCCGACCAGAGTCGTGTTGTGAGCGTTATGAAGTGTTATAATGTGTGTGCACAGCATGGTGGTATATCATCCTTTATTTTAAAATGTATTTTAAAATTGTAATCCTTCTTCTTGCTTTTCTGTAACTGTAATGGAATACAGTTACCTTCTTTTGAATCCTGATTACGTAATCTTATTAGAAGTAATCCATTACTTCCCAAGCCTGGTAATTACACAACTCAACAAAATACATGACAGGTTTGGTTGTTTTAAGACGTTTAAATGTGTAAATGTTGCATATTGTGCTTTTGACAGCTCAGCTTGTTGATGAGGCCATTACTGTGAATTCATTTCACACAGTTCTCAGTTTGTTTCCCACGATGACTCTGAGTCTGATCTGAGTCTGTGTTAAACTGGGAACACATCCAGCTTTGTAATCTGATTGTTTAAGAAGCCTTGACAGGAAACACAGATAATGGGAGCTCACGCTGGGAGTCTGAGCCCGGCCGCACAGTTCTGACTCACTGCTGCTTCTCAGCCCGTTTCCTCAGGCCTCTCACCGGTGACCAATAAATATGGATTAACTGTTAGCTGATGACGGCGCCGTTAGCTGGGAAAAACAATAGAATGCTTCTCAGGAGGTTAATAAAAATGTTACTCAAGACAAAAACGGCACAGAGGCATAGACACAACAGGCTTCATAGACAAAATGGTAACTTTTAATCATTATGCAGTTCACATAACAAACCCTTAAAGAGAAACACAGCAGATAAGAACTGTTTTGTTTTGCTTCATACTGATTGTGTAACCTGCTGATGCAACGTTATTATCTCATCACACTTTTGTAATAAAGTGCACTTTAGTTATTGCAACAAAAGGCCCTCTCATGGAAATTCATCTTACATCCCATCAGTCAGATGTGACAGACTTGGACCTTAATCATGCATGTCACCAATTTATAATCTAACCTGCAAGGTAATAAAACCCTGTTACTGTTGCCCTGGAAACATATCAGTGCAGTAAAAGATAACTTCTTGCTCCTTGAGGCTCTGTCATACATCCTCCCCCTGTAAAGATGTAAAGACTTCAAGATGAACCACAGTAATTAAAACACACAGGTCATATGAACTGTGCAAAGCCTCCCATGCTGTGTACCATTCATTGGTTTTCAAGTAGAGTGCAAAGTGATACAACATTAACCTTGTAGAAGGCACAGACTGGCTTTGGACTGTTTAGGGACTGTAGGAAAAAACATTTTGTCTCAGAAACAACTGCTAGATCGCCCCCCCTAACATCACAAAATAATAATATCAAGTGTTTAATTGGTACGACTAGTGTAAGGGCCCTTTCAAATCTAAATTGTAGGTGGAAGATCTCCCGCAGACCAAACAGCTGAACCTCAGTCCGAGCGTAAAGAGATAATCTTGGTCCGGGTCAAACTGAAACATGGTTCAGTTCATTTCTACATTTTGTTTGGATAGTTTGGACCAATTGACCCTTCCTAAGCCCCGCCTCTTTTTGCTCTGTGCTCCAATAACAGTTGAGTGAACTTGGTACGTGGTGGAACCACGGTCAACTTTTTTGCTCAGGAACTCTGTGTAGTTGGCTTGTCTATGTTGAAAAGAAATTTTGAAAGTGGTTAAAAGATGTTCCTGGGGGACCTGTGAAATATACAGTCACATCTGAAGTTAGCTAATATTAGTAAAACGCTGGCTAACGAGCTAGCTAATGACGATGGAGATCGGCAAGATAGTTAGCTAGCGTTCTGCAAAACACTCGCTAAAAAACTAAAAAAACTTCAGATTGAGTTTCAGCTCGTTGTTTGTCTGTCCGGGTACAACTTTTCTGTTTTAGTTCACTCTCATAGTGTTTTCATCTGCAGCAGGCAGATGTTTTCTGAGACGAAGCTCTAAAAAGCCACAGTACACTATCTGTTTAGCACCGAACAGCTATTCTTGTAAATATACCAGCCAGCTGGAGATCTCACTGCCTACTTATCGTCTGGGGATTTCTAAATGATGGTGGAGACCAAAAACAGAGCTAAAAGAGAGTAATTATGAGAATCATCAGGAACACGGCTGCTTTCTACATAAGCAACTGTTTGCTAACAATTAACTAATTAACGTAAAGGTGATGAGAAATCAATCCAGTCTTCTAAAGTGGCTTAAAAAAAACACGGTTCTTTCAGGTTTAAGGTGCATAAAGAATTTAAAATGAGCATTTCTTGGCCAGCAGCTCTGTGCAGCTCGATTGAATGCTGGAGTAAAATATAAATACCCTCAACCTACCTTTAGCAAAAAGAAAAAAACAATCTTTTTCTAATAATTTCCATATAGTCCCTTGTTCAAATATTAAATAAATATTTAAGTACATTTTCATGTGAGCACCATTTTGCTCACATTTATAACAGTGCAATAATAAAACTTTAGACCAACTTGTTACAAAAGAAGTTAGCAGAAAGAAGTTTTTACAAACACAATGAAAACTGCAGCAGCAGCAGCAGCAGCAGCAGGCAGCAGTTCATGGAGAGTTTTCACTTTCCAACATCAGCAGTGAAGCTGTTGGTCATCATAGACATTCTCAGTCGGTGAAGCCGCGGTCACGAACGGCTTCTTTAAAGGCTTCGAGGAAAAAGAGTAAACTTTTCCAAACTCTTTGGCTTCTGTGACTCATGTGTCTGATCCCCCCCCAGAAACAGGATCAGTCTTTCTATATCTACGACTGAACGCTGGACGTCTTCTGCTTTGGTCAAACTTGATCTTTTAATGAGAGGTTCATGTGAGTCTGTGAAGCTGTGGCTTCGCCGGGGGCACAGGAGGAGTGAACGGTTTGATCCTGGCAGCCGGAGGAGGGCTGGGCTTGACTGGAGGTACAGGAGGAGCGCTCGGTTTGGCTGCCTGATACTGAAAAACAAAACCAGATGAATTTTAGACACATTTCTAAATAAAAAGTGGTTTCTTTTGCACTTAAAACTGTGGAGGGTTTGGATGGACTGTTAAAAATGTAGAGGAGTTGAATCTGCAACAGAAAATTGGCTGCAGCTTTAAGATAAGACTTAAATGATCCCCTGAGGGGAAACTCATGTCACAGCAGCTCCAGTTTAGAGAGGCAGGAAACGGATAAGAACTATTTAAAAATGAATAAACAAATGGACAAAGGTGCCCTCAGGGTCTGGTTTAAGACCTGTGAAAGGTTTCACCTTGAACAGCAGGCAAGAAGAATGAAAAGGAGTTTAATCAAGTCTGGTCTTGATATTTGGTTTAGTCACTGGGAGCATAAACGTGGAACAGCTTAGAGTCTTTTAAACGTCTTTTGAACACCTACAACCTTGGAATAAAAAAAGAAAAAATCCTCCAATATATCAGGTCAGAGTACTTCAGTAAAAAAAGAAAAGAAGAAGAACAGAAACATTTTCCCCTGACCTGCGGGGTTATTTATCCGTCTAGATAGTTTTGGTGTGAGTTGCAGAGTTTTGGAGATATGAGCTGTAGAGAGGTTTGTCTTCTCTCAAGTCTAATGGGACTGAGTGGCGCTCAGCTTGTGGTGTTGTAAGAGCCAAAAAATGCAGTTGAACAATTCTAAACCAGCGTCTCTTTCCACAAATCATGACCCAGTTACTTAAAATAATCCACAGACCTCGTTGTGAGCAGTAGGGACTACTTCTTTCTAGCAGAAAGAAACTAGTTCCTACATGAAACTGATCACAATGAGGTCTGTAGATTTGAATTTTTCAAATGTTTTTTGGTTTTTTTCGGTGCTTTAAGCACCGCAAGCCGAGTGCCAGTGAAGTCTCATTATATTGGAGAGAAGTCAGACGTCTAAACAGCAGATATCTGCAAAAATCTGGATGGATAAACAGAACTGCAGGCAGGAGGGGGAAATAATATGTATTTTTGATTTGGAGCCAGGTTGCATTTTTCAACCTGGACCCTGTGCTATGAAACAGGCTGCAGAATAATCCCTATGGGCAATTGCAAACCACCAAAAACTCTGGTTTCGTTGAAATAAACTCTTATTTAACTGAGTTAGGCGCTGTCTCTCCCCGCTGCTCCTCTAATATCCGACCTCCCTCTCCTGATGTTTTCACATCTGTCTCTGAAAAGTTTATTTCTACCAAACCAGAGCTGGTGATTGTTGGAACAATGGAAAAACAAACCAAGATGGTTTTGGTGAGTTTTATTTTGTTTAGTTTTGAATGATGTGTGTTTTACGATAATAAAATTACTGTTCCTGTAAATGGAGTCTGGTTAGTTTGGCGAGCGCGAGAATTTGTCTGTTTCTGGTTAAACAGAAAGGATCTTATCGCTGTAGGGATCATTTCCATAATGTTGTCAGACACGATAACAATCGGAGTCTGTCAGTGGTAAAACAAACACTTCCAGTAGACGTACTTTGACTGTTTGCAGGGTTACACTGCAGCCTGTTTGCAGCTTCAGCAGTCTCACTCTCATGAAATTACAAAATAAACTAAAGTTAATCTAAGGTAATAAATCTACGGGGCTACAATGTTTATAAAATGTCAGAAAATCATGACAAATATCATCCCAGTTTGTCAAAGTTCATGTCTTTTAACATCTTATTTCGTCAGTCCATAACCAAAGATATCCAGTTTCTCCATGTTTGGAAGCTGAAGCAGCATTTTCCGCAATTTTTGCATTCAAAATTCCTTAATGATTAATCATTAATTAAAATACATGGCAATCCTTATCCATCCCTGCCCATTAGTCACTTAGACACAAAAACATGGGAGAATAGTGTTAAAAAGGTTCAAAAATACCAAAGTTACCCTTTAATTTGGTCAATTTGGTAATTGGCTCGTATAAGATTAAAGATAAGAAACACCTAATTATTATAAATTTACAGTAGAATTCAAAACTCCAAGAACTTTACTGATAAATCAAACAGAAATGAGAGAAAGAATCAGGAGGGAGATACCTGAAGGTTGGAATGATAAATGGAAAAACCAGGCTAAGTAACAAATAACAAAAATCAGACTATGTATCAGTGCCTATAAGATACAACCCATGTATATTATACAGTATATGTAAAACTTATTGAAAAGAAGATATAAGACAATTCAAAATACGATGAAATTGTGTCTCTTATGTAAAATAAACCTACATGTTTCTAAATAACTGGATGTTGTAGCTCTGTATGGTTCACTGTATGTAAAGTACGTGTTCATAACATGGAAACTGTGTGAAACAGGCGTGAATTTACTGGAAATAAGTCACACAAGTTAGTCACTTGACCCTGTGGGTAATTAGAACGAACTCAGTTAGTCATACTGAAGTTATAGTGTGTTATAGTGCATATATATATATAGTTTACATAACATATGGGTTTTCTTAAACGTGTTGTTTGAATGTTGGTTTTAAGACAAATGGAGTGAACTGAGGCAGCTGCAGGTGTGACTCACCTGTGGTTTACTCAGAGGAGGTAAAGGTTTAGACGGAGGTTGAGGTTTTGTCTGTGGTGAAGAAGAAAAAGAAGAAAGTTAGTGAAAGTTTATGTTGGCTTTCATGTGTATGTGAGTGTGTTTAAAGTGAAAAAGTCATATTCAGAGTGGAGTTTTTAAAGACGTGTGTGAGGAATTAACTAAGATGCTAAAGTCTGCTGATATATTTTTCTTCTTGTCAACAAATCAAATGAAAAGACCAAATTTAACAATGAATTGACAAAGAAGAGCTGGATATTTCTCTTTCCGCTGTTTCACAAAGCTCCATTGTTCTAAAACGCATCAATGAGCCACACTGTTGCAGCGTCAGCGCATGTTCCTACATTACCACAAACACACACACTGTAGTTTATTTTAATTCAGCCCCACACACACCATCCTGCCGCCTCAAATACTCACTACAGCACCAAATGTGGATTAATCCACCACTGAAAATAGGGCTGTACCAAATTTATTAACCAACAATGTATGCTTTTTTTAACATTTCCACAGAGCTCACAGTTTTTTTCATGATTTCAAATCTCCAGTTTGGTTTCGCCTTGTTAGTCTAGAAACGGCGCCCAATTTTTTTTTGTCCAGCGGAGCCATTTGTTGAATCAGGACAGGTGGACAAGAGCAGCCGTTTAAAGCAAGAGACTAAGGCTGCAGATATACTTGCTTTTAACTACACATTTGCATACACATCATGGCTGCCTGATGTATCCTGCGTCCATTTGGAAACGATGGTCGTGCACATCTTCAGAAATTAACGTTACACGTATGCAAATGTAAACTTGTGGTTAAACAGGAAGTATATCTGTGGCCTTAGAGCTGCACCACATCTGCTGGAGCTGATGGCAGCCAGTCTAGACAATGCTTGTGCTGAAGCTCGTCCCAGAAGCGGTTCTCTGCTCCACTCCCCTTCAAACATGCGCCAAGTCTATTTTTGACAGATGCCACATCAGTCTACACAGAGCAGATCGAGCAGGCAGGAAGTCACAGACACAAACACCATAGAGAATCTGGTCAGTTTTCAAAATAAAAGACCCTGTGCAGACTCATGATCATAAAAACAGACAAAAAAAGAAACTAAGTAGCCTTTCAAAAATCAAGGACAGACGACCAGATCAACTAAATCTGAGCAAGTGGCGAGCAAAAAGCTCCACTATCTGCAACTGTGCATAAATACAGAATTTAAACAGAAAAAACAGACGAGCAAAAAAAAAAGCTTCAGACTACAGTATTTGTTGCAGCCCTAGAAAACAGTCCCAAACAAATGCATCATTTCTATTATATTTTACGATAAAAACTACATAAACCAGATGTTTTAGCTAATTATTGATCCTTTTGTAACAAACTAAACTATGTATCTGTGATGCGTTGTGCAGTATTGAGAAACAGACTAACACATTGATCCTGTAAGCAGCTGTCTGTAACTTTCTGCATGTATTATTTAATTTGACTTTTGAACTTTAGCAGCCGACGTGAGCAGCCAACTCTGAATGTGATCCTGATGTGTTTGCATAATGCATCAGATCACATTGCAAGTGTGTCTTTTTTTAAGCTTACCGGCTCAGTTTGTGAGGTAGGAGACACTGAAGACACTTTATTTGGTGGCTGGAAAAAAAAAGAACACTTGATCACTATAACAGCACTTTGCAGGCAGTAAAAGCTGCTCATCTGTAACCTGCCTGCACATGATGAACTAAAACAGCAAGACATGAATTTCCATGACTCATTTTCCCTTCGTATGACTGCTGTGTGTACCTGTGGAGCGGGTCTGCTGGGAGATGCAGTGAACATCAGAGGGCTGCAGGCTTGTGTTGCTGTTGATTCCATGAAAGTGGGCTGACTGATCTGAGGTCTGTCTTTAACGCTCGACTCCTCCTGGAACATGGGGTTCAGCTTGTCAGGAGCTGAGTGAACTTTCCTGTGAACACGACATTTATTCAGCAGGGAAGTGAAAGACTGAAACCAAAAAAAACAAAAACCAGACATGCTGAGCTGCATGTGAGACACAAGAGAAGTAAAATCTACCTTTTAGAGGTGTAGTTGTCCATGTTGTCCCTCTTACAGCACATCAGCCCTGCGACCACCAGAGTGATCACCAGGAGGATGGAGAGGACCGAACACACAACGGGTATGATCACGTTCTGATCTGCAGGCACAGACGGAGAGATCACACTCTGTTATAATCCTCTTTACACAGTGTTTATGTCATACTGTGCACTGAAGATATCATTGGATGGATTGCCATGAAACATCAGAGGATGAACGTTAATAACCTTATTGATCTTCTGACTTTTCTTTAAGCATCATCATCGTCAAAATTTCAAATTGTCCAATTTAGTTTAAGACCAAATGCCAAGTGGAAATCTTCCGGTCGGAAAAAATGAAGCTGAAGTGCCAAAACTCGTGTTTCCTCTAATGGCCACTGGAGGCTCCAAAAGTGAGTCAGACTCCAACGTTTACTTTAACTTTTAAACTTTACAGCAGAAATTAACATGTTTGACGAGAGAAAAACGCACTGAACTCGCTTGCAGCTGCAACAGGAGGTAAGTTTTCAATTCAGTTCAATTCCACGGAGCTGCTAAAAGGATGTACTAGCTGTGTCAGCACAAACAGCTAGTACAGATGAAAACTTTTGTTGACTACTTTTTAGTCCTCATAAAAACACATAAAAGGCACTTAACTCAGCGGCGTGTTGCTGCCACTTTGACAGAAAAATATTTGCTCCATTTAGAAAATTTCTTTGAGTCAGTGTCTCAGTGATCTTCTTCTCTGTTATTACAACCAGCTTATCACATTATAACAAGTAGTTTTAACGTGACACCCTGAATTTATGTGATAAAAAGAAGGTTTTGTGATATAACAGTAAAAAATGATCTTATTAAAACAAGAAAATCGTCATAAGGAACTGAGCGTTTCTTTTGTCAGGGTGGCAGCAACATGACAAACAACGAGAAGGTCAACATCGTGCAACGCCTGAACATAAGATGACAGCTGCACAAAATCAAGAAGAGAAAGTTTGGTGTTGTTTCGTGCACCAGTTCTGATCAGTTTTCACTTTGTTGATCAACTTATTTCATCATAACTTGCAGGAAAAGGGAACAATCGAGCGCCTTAGTCGGAAAATCACTGAAAATAAAGGTTTCACAAGTTGTTTGATTTGTTCTGGTAAAAGACCAGTACACACCCTGTTCTGAGGTATTTCACAGTAATGTCCTGTTCTCTGTTAAAGAGTTTCTTCTTCCTCATTTATGTTTGTTTTTAGCTGTTTACTGTGAATAGTTGCACAATCACTTGGCAAACTCTTTACGACTTTCTAATGCAGCAATTAGCTTCTTGTGCAAAAGGTTTCCATGTGAAAGGCAAAAACTTGTGTGCCACTGTTTTATAAGATAATACACGGAGCAGTTTATATTAAATGTTAATTAAGACAAAAACTCTTGAATGAGGTTGGGCAGCACCAACAAGTATTAATTTTAAAGCTGATTAAATCATGATATAACTTTAAATTATGTTGCACAAACTAATTTAAAATGTGATCCAGTATGGACTTCAAACAATGCAGTTTGCAATTTTTAAGTTTGACTGAGAAAAATAATAAAGTTCTTTGAAGAAAGTTAACGGACAGACTCAACCCAACTGAGTTCAATGACGTGTCTCTTCGTCTTTTTCTTTAATGTGCTGTTGTCAGTTTTTTAATCTATCATTTGGCCATATTGTTCCTTTGATTTGGCCAACAGGTTTTTCTAAAAGTTGGAGAAATTTGAGTTTCTTTGCCGAGCCATCATAACATTAGACTAACTAACCTTTTAGCTAGCTAGAAAACAATGTAACGTTTTGATTATTTTAACTAGACAGAAAACAATGTAATGTTCTGTTAACTTATTAGCTAGCTAGTAAATAGCAAGTTAACAGTTTTCTCTGTTCTTCTATACTTAGTAGCTCCTGACAGCACTCAGATTATTTATTTATTTTAATTTGGATAAGCTGTAACCTCCACACTGATTAAACTCTGTTTCATTTTGTTTTACATCAGTAAACTTGGATCTACTAAATGCAGAATATCATCTTATCATCTTAAACCTGGTTTTACAACACTTTAGCTTGTTAATGCAGCCCAGTCTAAATCTAATAAAAGTTTATTTAGCGCTGTACCTGAGGTCAATTTTAAGCTTTATCACTGATCACTCGATCAGGTGAATGCTGGAAACAGGAGCTCACTCATAATGAATGATTCATGTTTCTTTCTTACTGGAAGAATGATTCAGTGAGCAGGTGTGACCTGTTTTTCTGCTCCGCTCACTGAGAGATGACCTTCAGTTTAAGATAAGATATTAGCTTTTCTTTTTAGCAACCAAACATTAGTGTTAATCGATTCCAGTGAGGTGTTCTGTACCTTGAGGTAAATCTGTGTACTGGACGTCACAGTAAGGTGGAGCCCAACCAGGGTTACAGTGACACTCTCTCTTGTGATTACACACCTGAAGATAAAATGAATTCAGACATGAGTCAAGCACTTGAAAATGCACTTTGGCTCAGAAGAGTCTAATTGAAAACAGATAGATGTGATTTCAAAACTTAAAATAACTCTCTTACCCCGTTGTTGTTGCATTTCTTGGCACAATCCTCTCTGCCGCCGTAAACCGATACATCCACACATCTGTTGTCAAGACAAACCTGCGCACAAATGTTTGATTCTGAGAAAAAAACGTCCAACAGAATCAAACGCTTACATAACGTGTCTCCCCACTGAAAGTTTTACCTTATTTGGTCCACATTGGGTCCCTTTTGGCACCATGTCGATGTTTCTGGTCTTATCGTCGTCCACAGCGACTTTACATTCTGTCCTGAACACCGTGTAGGACGCCCGTTTACCTGTGATGGATTCACCCCTCCTTCACAAAATATAGATCCACACCTAAGATTCCTACAAAAAACAGAAAAACAGCTCAACAAATGCACAGATAGACATGGGGTCAAGTTTATTTGGTTAATTCTGTGTGTCTTTAGGAGCATTGTGTGGTAACTTTAAATAGAAACTAAGCTGCACCTTCAGTAGGAAGTTTAATATAAATGCTGATAAAACATACGCTGGTGTGCAGGGGGTGTAGCCGTATTTAGTCCTCCCACAGTTGGCGCCTTCTTCGCCCCGTTTGTTCAGGTCAAAACAGATGTTCGATCCAACTCTGGTCCCTGAGGAAACAAGATATTTATCATTAATATCTTAAACATATCGAAGCCCATTTATGCCAAGAGAAGAGAAAACTGATGAAAAGTTCAACGCACAATTTGTAAGTTCTGGTCTCTCACATTAAAGTGAAGACAAAAGACAAAGTTTGATGACATCTGAGCAAGTGTGGGATCATGGGAGTTCTTTTCTTTTTTGTTAAACAACCACAACTGCAGATGAAAATCGGACATGGTTGAATAAATAAAATTATTGATACACAGAGCCAGTGTAAGTCAGGAGAATCCAAAATAAGGACATCAGTGTCCTGGCTGATGCATTTAAACAGAATTCAGTCACATCTGATTCAAAAGAAACGTTTAGTCACATTGATGACTTCCTTCCTCACTCTGTCATATCCGACGTATCCTGTGTTTTCCCGGAAGTTACAGAAACTAGCAGCTCGCAGGAAACACGGCGTAACCTTTGAGTACTCAACAGTACATATAACAAATATCTAGTCTTTTTAGACATTTTAATGTGCAAATGTTACATAATATAGCTTTAGATCTACTGAAAGCGAAATAAAAAGGGAAAATTTGATGTTAAGGGTTACCTGAGCAACAGAGCAGCTGCACTTATAGACTCAGGGAAGCAAACGTGTGTTTTTGTGTCCCCGCTTTTTAATCATATGACTTTGCTATTTTTAAACCTGTGAGCTAGTTTGGATCAAGAATAGTTCATGATGATAATAAAATTTAATAATAGAGGGTAGGTGCGCTCTCTCCAGCACATCACACACACAGACAGAAGACGGTGAATTAACAGTGTTATAAGTCAGTGTTTAAAGGAACAGTTCACCCAAAAATGAAGATTCAGTCATTATCTGCTCACCTTCATGCCGATTGAAGCAAAACACCAAACCAAACAAGTCAACATGGCATGTCGGGGCTTTAGGAGACTTATCTTATGTTTTATTCTGTTTGTTTTTTTCCGTTTGAAAACTGGTCCCATTCACCTCCATTGTTTGGGAGATTCTGCAACACTGTTTTCCTGTAAAACTCCGGCAGAGATAATGACTCAATTTTCATTTCGGGTGAACAATCCTTCTTCTGATCCACCATCCAGCACCTATTTTAGTGAGATGTCTTAATTTTTGAAACAGTTTGCCTTTGACTCCCACTTTCTTCTCCCTCTAGTGCAGCTAACCAGTGACAAATTCAAAATATAGTGTTTGTACAGAAATACAGTTACTCTTTTTGAATTACATTGATACCGAATTGACAAGAAGACATCTTAAAGGGAGTTTGGCATAATGTTTTTTCCTGCACACGCAGCTTTGGTTGACTCAAACTGGTTATATACATATATTTTAACATTTTGTCACCACTGAAGAAGAAAAATCCTGCCCTGCTTCCACTTTCCTGACACTAATTTGCACTCATACTTTTAACTATAACTATGCACCCATGGATGTTGGGATGTCATAAAACGTTGGGCATGGTAAAAATTTGTCAAGTCTAGTATTTGTATATTATATTTATTATTTTATTTGTATTTTATTTGTATAGCACCAAATCATGATTTTTAATATCTTCTTTGTTTAGAGGCAAAGACTGTGAGAGTTTCTGTGAGAGTGCTATTCATCAAATTCTCTGTAGTCCTTTATAATAAAAATACACACTATTAAAAGTGTTATTTTCCGCCATGTGACACTGTAACATACTGGAGCTGCTTTGAAATAGACTGATAACAAAAGCTCTTTGAGGCTCAGCTTGTCTATTCAAAAGAAAAAAAAGGAAACACTGATGTAAATAGCGTCCTTGTTTTTACATGAATGGGCGTACTGACGGCGGTGTGTTTGGGTGTACCTGCTCCGAACAGCCTCCAGCAGTGCTGCTCATGTGTGGGACACTGGCCGTTGTAGCAGTAGCCCTCTGCCTGGTCTTTGCAGGGTTTGCCGTTCATCTCGAAGCTGTCCTCGGACAGTCCTCCGACAGTCCGGTGCAGTACTCAGGCAGGTCACAGCCGCCAGCCGCCGCTCTGCACACACTTCCAGCCTGTTTGAACTGAACGACAAAGTTCATTTCAGGTGATTTACTCGAGTACGAGGTAGTTAAACGTTGTATATAATTAGCTTATCTATTTATGTGGCATTTTATGTCGTGCACCACCTGCCATTACAGGAAGTGTGGGTTTGGTACACGGAAACAGCAGGATATCACGTTTCCTGCTCTTCAGATTCACATTCAGATTATAATTTAACTGCCGCTGTGGGTTTGAAGGGTAACCTTTCAATGCTCACAGTTATTAGCCAGCAACCACATGTGTCTCTATGATTGTTATATTTAAACATTTGGATGAATTCTCAGGTGAAAATAAAATTCATGATCCATTCCAGTCTGGCTTTCGACAAGGACACAGTGCAGAAACAGCAGTGGTAAAAATAATTAATGATCCTAGAGTCAGTGCAGACAACAAAATGTATCTGATGCTTCTTGAATCGACTGCACATTCGACACAGTAGGTCATAAGATTCTTTCAGACAGAATTCAAAATTGGATTGTCTTAAAGGTACATTTTTAAACTGCTTTAACACATATCACACAAGCAGAAAAAAAATTTGCAAACCTTGGCAACCATATCTCTGAAAGGCATGCTAGTATTTTTGGTGTTCCACAGGGTTCAATTCTCGGTCCTTCATGATTCTATTTATATATATGCTACCACTTGGTAAAATTATCAAACGCATGCTAGCCAAGCATGATACTCTGTTGTATTTATCTGTGATTTATCTGTAACATGAGCGTTAAGTTTCTTAAATTAAATGATGGCAAAACAGAAATTCCCATAATTGGTACAAGTGAACAGAGACAAAAGATTTTGGCACTACAGAACAAGTTGGAAGCAAAAAAAAACCTGGCTGTTATTCTCGATTCTGAGCTTTTAAGTCACACATAAACAACAACTTTTTTTTGCTTTTTTATCGCCTAAGAAATATTGCTAGATTTAAAACCTACCTTACACACGAAGATGCCAAAAATTATGACTCCTGCTTTCTCGCCTGGACTATTGTAATGCACTTAATTCAAGATTACTGGAAAAAAATGTATAGGCTGCAGTTTGTGCAAAATTTAGTCGGGCTGGGTGGGTCACACTACACTAGTTTTAGCGTCATTACACTGGCTGCCTGTGTTTCTGAGGATTTATTTCAAAACTCTTATACTCTTTTTTTAAGATTTGTAAAGGTTCAACACCTTCATACATTTATGATCGCTTATCCAAGTATGTTCTTGTAGTGCTGGCTTTCTAAATATTCCTAAAATAACTACAAAAAGCACAGAGATGCAGCCTTCTGTTTTTATGCACCAAAGGTTTAGGAACACACTCCCCTCACAGATTAGACAAACATTGTTTTATCTTTTTAACTTAATATTTTTTGTTTTAAGGTTGCTGTTACGAGCTGTTGTTCACATGGCTGACGTTTAACACGGGTTGTTTAAAAAAAAAAAAAAAGGTCTGGTTTACAGTGCTGCGACGGCATAAATCAATGTACATTAATGTCACTCAAGGTTCCTCTTCTGCTAAAGAACTTTTAAAGAAGGTGTCTTTTTGAAATAGATTGAGAAAAATAATTCCCTGCTGGGTCATCATGAACAGGCCAACTAGGCTAACCAACGGTTTAGTTAGCAAGCAAACAGTGATAACTTGTTTCTTTTTAGCAAATACTCTTAGAATAGATCAGTAAACTTGGATTTACTAAACTGAGATTAGTTCGTAATTGTGCAGCCGAGCTCTGCTGTAACTGAAATCTGGATTTACTCATTTTAAACCTAGTTTTGCTAAAGCTTATCTAGGTTTAATAGTCTCTGCTGGTGCAAATCAGTCTCAGTCTTCTTTGGGACTTCTGGTGGAAATTCACAAAACAACTTTGGATTTTTATCTGACAAAGTTTAAGAAACCCGGGTTTAAAAGCGACACTAAAGGCAGCTGGGTAAAAAGTACCTTGCAGTTGTCACAGCACGGTCCGTGAGCACACTGGGATCCTTCAGTCAGGCGACAAGTTGAAGCATCACAACAAGGATTCTTACATTCCTGGAAAAAACACACACACACACACACACAATGCTTTTTAGATGTGTGAGGATGAACTGCAGTGATTAAACTTTTAAAGATTACAAAAGCAGCATCTTTCCAAGAATCTATTCTCTCTGATGTGTGAGGCACAGGAAAACTATTTTTATTTACTTCCTTTTTATTAGCTGTGACTTCTCACACAGGAAATCACACCCGCAAAAACATAATCCAAACTTCCTTCACCAGAGGATGTATTTAAACTTTCCAAGGTCTCTAAAATGACTGATCTGATCCTCCACCGAGAGTTTTACCTCCGCGGTGCCGCAGTCACACTCCTCTCCGGCGTCCAGCAGGCCGTTGCCGCAGCGAGGGACCATCGTGATCGTCTTGACGGAGCTGGACGGTTTGGACAGGCAGCTGGGCTGAGCGCGCTCCAAGAATTCAGTGAGCTGCTGCACGCTGCAGTCGCTGAAAAACTCTGGAAACGCTTGACTTGCTGACCTGAAGAGGAAAAAAAGAGATATCAGCTTTGTTAAGACTCAATAAACACGTGTTCATGTTGTGAGTCCAGTTAAAACTGTACAACACAAACGGCCAAAAGTACGTGGACGCACAAATACTTATGTAAAAGAATAAGAAAATATAAAGAGGAATAAATAATACAATAAATAAATAAATGAAAAAGTGTAAGGAAATAGCAAGATATAAAACAATAATTATAAGCATTTTCATTTATTTTCACATTTATTTGTTCATTTATTTCTGTGTATATTTATTTATATATTTATTAAACATCTATATTTTTTGCATATAAATTAATCAGTTTAATTTTTTAAATTTATTTATTTATTGATTTAATTCTTTCCCCTACTAATATTGCTTTTCCCTATTACTTGTATAATAAATAAAAAATAAAAAATATACTGAAAAAAATTGAGTAGTTTATATGCAAAAAATAAATTGTTTTTAATATTATAATTTTTGTATGTCGAGTAATGTTTTTTTTTTATTTTTTTTTACATATAAATTAATCTATATTTTATTTTTTTAATTTATTGTTTTATATAATGTCATTTATTTATGTTTATCCCTTTATTGTTCCATTCTTTCCCAGTTATATATAAAAATAAAAAAATATACTGAAAAAATAAAGTAGTTTATATGAAAAAATAAATATACATTTTTGAAAATATTTAAATAAGTATATACAGAAATAAGTGAAACAAATAAATGTGAAAATTAATGTAAATGTTTATAATTAATCTTTTATACGTTTTTTTTTATATTTCCACATTTATTTATTTGTTTTATATATTTCTTTCTGTGTCCACATAATTGTGATTCGTGATTGTGAAATAAATGTTCAATGTTCATGATGTTTAAACTGAATATCTAACACTGAATAATAAACATACTTCCAAACACACAAGACAAGAAATCCTCACAATATTTGCAGTAACGTTCGTACTTGAGCTTATCTGCCATCACACAGTTCCCGCTGCTGTAAAATGGACCACACACACATCCTGCAGCATCGTGGGACAAACCGAAATTATGTCCCATCTCATGAGCGATGGTGGAGGCGAGGCCTATCGGGTTGTCATGGTGATCCTGGGAGAGAAATTCAGCAGAACTGTTGCTTTAAATTCAGCAGAACGTATCATAAAACACTAAAACACTCCCTGTATTTATCAAGGTACAATAGACTGATCGAAAAACAAAGCTGACCTGCCCCTTTAATCACTTCTGCACTCATTTTTTTTTGCTCTGTGCTGTTTCTGTTGTTGTGTCACATGCTGATGATGCAGCTGAACAACACACCTGTTTAATGATTGGCTGTGTGTGTGTGTGTCATTCATAGCACGTGCTCCATTATCAATGGATATGAGCCAGGGCGTATTCATTATGTGCTTTAATGACAGTTTGCATTTTCTTATTACTATTGCTGATAAATATCACTGGTATTTCACTGCCCAGGCTTAGTGTATCCTATATTTAGAATATTTTCACGGCTTTACTGTCAGACAGCCTTCTCCGATGGGAAGCGCTTAAATAAGTCAAATATCGCTCTCTCCAAAGCTACCAAAGTCCTTTGGCAAAAACAGGAATTTTACCTCGCAGAATACTGGAGTTGTTGGTCAACCACTGCCTAGATCAGTTAGTTTGTTTGTGTTATTGTGTGAATTCTGCATTTTAAAGGGTCAGTCACACAGTAACAAAGCAGTGAAAAATATTCTAAATATAGTGTACACTTAAAATCTCTCCAAAGCAACCAGTCTCCTTTGGCAAAACCAGTAATTTTACCATGTTGCTGGTCTACCACTGCCTTCATCTGTTAGTTATATAGTGTCAGAAAAGGCTGTCTGACACACTGACTGTGGATAAGTTCATCATACAACCCCGCTTCAAATAACCCAAACTAACCCTTGAATGTAGTTAGAATTCATACCTGATTGACTCCACCTGAGTTCTCAGTACACATGGCGAACTTATTTGCCAGTCCGACTGTGTCTCCATAAAAATCTTTGCCCCTGTTGAGGGAAAAAGTCCAACATCAGATCAAACTGGCAGCACCACTGTGTTCAACATCTGCACAGACATCTAAGACTGATCCTCACGTCACAAACTGGGCACAGTCGTGCTTCGTCCTCTGCAGGAGATCAGCTGGCGCCACAGGAGGAAGTTGTCCAGCGCCGTCTCCGAATTAATGTCAACGTCGATGTAGTCTTTGTGCGTCCAAATCTCCAAACCCACCAGCATGACCCGAATGTTCAGAGTTCGATAGAGCTGCAGGCAGAGGAGGAGGAGACGGTTTTTCAGGGAGTGAGCTGTCAGCTTCGGCAAACAGCTTCCAAAACATGAGCTTCAACAGGAAAAATTTTTACCTTGTCAACGTGATTTATAGCTCCAAGAATACGGGATCTAGTCTCTTTTCCGTATCGCGTATACTGGAGGAAGAGAAAAGACCAACATGATCAGACTGATTTAGTGATGGAGACTAAAGTTTTAAAGAAATTAAAATGAGAGATTTACCTCAGAATTATCCACCACCACAAACAGCTCGACAAACCTCTCTGGACCTGAGATGGGTTTAGGTTTCTGAAGGAGAGGAGAAACAGAAATTCAACCTTTGTACTAATATTCTTATTTAAGTCAACATAAAGAACAAGTTTATATGATGTATCTCTTAGCTCAGTTGTTAATTACTTGTCTGCATTATTCAGTCATCTCTTTATATAAACATTTGTATGAATTATCCTATATTTATAAAATAAAAAGACTTATCAGTACAAATTTAAGCATAACATTCTGCTCTAAATGATGAAAAATTAACCTGAAAACTGAAACAAAGAAAAAAAGAAAGAAAGGAGAGCAGAACAGAAACAAGAAACAAGAAACAATACTCATGTCACCTACCCATGATCTGGACCTGAAGAAGCTGGCGCGCGGAGGGCCCGGGTCCCCGTCCTGGTCGTACGGCGTGCTATCGTTGGAGGAGCCACAGCCGGCCCTGCCGTTGACCTTCAGGTGCTCCCGTCTGTAAACTGCATGATCACCGTCGTCGGACCGTCCCAGAGGCTCGATCAGGTAAACCTGCTGCCGGGCTCTCAAGAAACCACTGCAAACAGAAAACAAGAGGATCAACACTTTTACCCAAATGAAAATAAATAGAACCTCGTAAGTATAAAACAAAGAGAGACACGTTAACTTTCAGCTGCTCTGTATTTTTTATTTGTCCGAGCTGTTCGTAAAGACATCAGGACGTCAAATATCAACATTTCAGGTTGGTCAAACATCCCAAGTACAGAAATATGAATCTATACATTGTTT
The DNA here is from genome assembly GCA_034769285.1 of Lutjanus argentimaculatus. Taxonomy (NCBI): domain Eukaryota; kingdom Metazoa; phylum Chordata; class Actinopteri; order Lutjaniformes; family Lutjanidae; genus Lutjanus; species Lutjanus argentimaculatus. The sequence continues at coordinate 1,954,873 of JAWZSL010000016.1, read as the reverse complement.
TCTTTAAGAAAATGTCGTGGATTATACCTTTAACAAAATGTTACATTGTTTGCTAGCTATATCGTAACAAACAACAACAAAAGTTGTCTTGTTTGCTGGGTAGCTACAAAGTAGTAGTAGTATAAAAAACATGATGTTTGCCAGCTAGTTTTTGTTAACAAAACTTTACAATGTTTGTTTGTTCACTAACTAAAAAGTTAACAAAACATTATATTGCCTACTAGCATTTGATATCATTTATAATAATAATAATAATAGTGTTCTTCTTAAAAAGTAACAAGAACAAAAAAACACTATATTGTCTGCTAGCCAGCTAAAAGGTCACAAAAAGCCTGTTATATTGTTTTCTAGCTAGCTAAAAAGTTAGTTTGCCTGGTCAGCCTGCTCATGACAGCTCGGCAGAGAAGCTCTTTTCTCCTCTTTTGAGAAAAACTCAAAAAAGACACATTGTGAATCTTGGTTGGGTCGAGTTTGTTGAGTTTTCAGGTTGAGGTTTTGTTGAGGTTTAAATTTAATCTGTCTCAATGTTAGGCTAGTTTGAAAGTTTGGTGCGGCATAATTTAAAGTTAAGGAAAGAGAAGTGCAGTAAAAAGACTTATTAATCAAAGGCACGCGGTTTTAATTTGACAGCGATTATAATACTCAGTTGAAGGCGTCAACAACATGTTGAAAATCTAACTGATTACTAAATATGATGAAGCAACACGTTTCACAAGTACATGAGTAACTTGAACTGGAGATAATGTAACCGATAAATTACAAACAGGAAGTCTGAAGCTGTGTTTTCTTACCTAATACCTGAACAGATCCCAACACTGACCGAAGAGTCCTTCATGCCTTCAATACGGCCGTGATAGTAACAGTGATCCTGCACAGAAACAATACATTCGTTCTATTATAAAGACATCAGTGTGTTCAGGCTGCTGGAGTTAGTTTACATTCTTCTCATAGCTGTTACTCACAGAGAGTTTCTTTGTTTTAATGTCCATGAAATTATGAATCACAGTTCAGGAATGTCAGATCTTTATCACGTAAACTCCATATGGATGAGGTGAAATAAGAAGTTTCACAATGTATAACTTCTGTTTGTATATTAAGATAAAATATACAAGGGTGCAGATACAAAACGCAGCATTTATTTCTTTGTAACTTCTATGTATTTATTAGAATATTTGACATTAAATATTAATTTCTGTGTAGGAAAAACATCAAGCAGTAGGAGGAACATGCTAACGGTTTAAAATAGTTATTCTGATCAGTTAAGATGGAGGAAAGTAAAATAAAATAAAATAAAATAAATAGAATTCCTCCCTGATACAGCCTCAAAAGATCTATTATAAATTATATCAATATTTATATAAAAATATGTAATATTTGTTCTTGTTTCCTTTTTTCAATATTATTGCACTGAATTGTATTTCAGTGGTATTCCTGTTATTATGTCCACCTTCTGCACACTGTATAATTATCAAATTTCAGTTTGTCTTTTCAGCTGTAAAAAAATACAGTTTAACTATAATGAGTCTTCAGGAGCAGAGTATAAAACCGACAAAATGTCAGACAAAACAAACGTGTAAATACACATGTGCACAATCTGGCTAAGCAGTTAAAAAATTAGGAAAAACACCTGATTTGCCATCATTTTCAGCTACTCTATTAAAATGTAATCTTTCCACTCTTAAACAGAAAACAGAACAGAATACTAAAACAAAAGAACCTGTGTGGTAATTTGTCTTAACTTAATGCTTCAGCGTTAAAATATTAAAGTAAAATCTCACCTCATCTGGTGATGTGGTCACTCGTTTTCCATCTTCTGTATAATGTGTTTCAGTGTAGCCTCTCCCAATGAGATTCCTACAAAACAGAAACAGAAAAAATCTATAACATACGGTTTCTTTTTCATATATTTAAATATTGAACTGTTGAGTGGATCTGAAATGCTGATTAAAACAGTTTTCTATAAAAATAAAAACAATATTTACCTGTTTTTTTCCAGGTGAATTGTGTGGTTCCTCCCTTCAACAGCCAACTCGTACCGAATCGTATCAGGATACAACTGCTGAAAATTATCACAAAACCAGTCACAAAAACAAAACTATTGATAACTGTGACAATCAGACACGTTTACAGGAGCGGAAGAAGAACTCACATCCTTTACTTTGGTAAAAGTAGCAAGCCTACATTAAGAAGTCATGTGACTTTAACGTTTTAATAAGTGTTAAAACACCTAAGTCACAGAAAAACACCAATAATCAGATTGAAGCAGCAGTAAACTGTAACTCCTGAGTTCTGTGAAGTTTTTTTTTGTAAATGAGGACTGGTGGCTTTGAAGAGAGAAACTGATTTCCTGTTTCACAGCTGCCAGCTGAGTTTGATCCCACTGAAACGATTCCAAAACTTTTTGTAGCTAAAAGTCATTCAGTCCCCAAAATATGTAAAAAAAAATAAAAAAATAGGGCTCAGGTTTACACAGAAAGTACCTAAATATTATAAACAAAATGCACCTAAACTATTAAAAAGTAAAAGTGCTCATCAGACAGAGTTAAGAACAATTAACAATAATTATGTGTTATATTTTTGAATCATTGTTACTGATGTACAGACGTGTACGTTTCATTTTAATGTTGCTTCAGGTTGAAAAGAATTGGACTTCAGCATCATTATATACTGTTGGGGAGTTTATTCTGGTGCTGCAACAATTATTGTCTTTATCAATTAATCTGCCAGTTATTTTTACAATTAAATATTTTATTCTATATGTCAAAAAAAGGTGAAGAATGCTCAGCACAAATTTCACAGAGACCAAAGTAACATCTTCGCTTCTTTAGTCCGACAATCTAAAACACAATGAGTCTACATTTACTGTCATAAACTTAATTAATTAAAATAAATAAATTTAAACAGCTGGAACCACCAAATGTTTGACATTTTCACTTGAACAATGACTAACGATTAATTGATTATCAAAAAACTTTACTTGAAAACAACTAATCAATGAATTGATTTTAAAAAAAAAAGGCACTACAGTAAAATCCTGCATGCACAGTAATTATTTAGTAATAAAACAGACAGACGAGCACTTTTACTCTTGATATCTTACATTTCACAGTTCATTTTAGTGACATGAAGGATTTTTACTTATAATGGAGTATTTTTATACACTGTGATGTTGCTACTTTTACTTGAAAATAAGATCTTAACACAGGGTTTCTACAAGTTTCAACAAATTAAATTTAAGACTTTTTAAGATATTTCTAATATCATTATAATTCAATTTAAGAACTATTTCACATCTAATCTGGCAAAAAAAGTCCATGATTATTGGTTCCACGTTGGTTTTTGTTTTGTAGATCTTACAGCATGATCAAGACTTTTTTCCCAAAAAAACACATTTAAAAGCAAGACTGAAATTAATGCAGCTTTATAAACATGTTAATTTCATAATTCAATCAACTTTTAAGTCCTGTAAAATTGTATTTAAGACATTTTAAGGCCTAAAAATCAGATTATTGGATTTTAGAGTTTTTAAAACTTTTCACAGACCTGCAGAAACCCTGTTCTACTTCTTCCACACTGATCTTATTCTGTTAGACAGACCCCATGTTCTGTATGCAGAATCATTATATGACTTTCAGGTGTGACAGGTGGGTGAGGTAGGTGCGCTCGGTGCAGTCACCTGGTCGTCCCGCAGGCTCCTCTTCTGTCTCCCTGCAAGTCTCTGCGGTCTGACCACCTCATATCTGTCCACGTGTGACAACATCCCAGAGCTCTGCACCACACAAACTATGCACACAAAACAAACAACACTATTATTATTATAATTATTATATTATTAGTCGCATTTAAATATATTTTTTACAGATATAAGGAGACAGTGTGAAATATCTGCATTTTAATGTGTTTACCAGAGTTAAAGGAAGTCACGGACACTCCCTGATTAATTACACTCTCTTTGTTTGAAAAGAAAAACGCTGATATATCAATAAAAAATGCCTTAAGACATAATAAATATGATTATAATCAGCAGACAGCACATTAATACCTTTTTATTCTGTCAAACATCTTTTTTTAATTTAGTCTGAAAACACTCTGCGCATGTTAAAAGTGTTTTAATCCGGATTCATTCATTAATATAGTTGCAGTGTAAACGTACCGCATGTCAGCCACAGTGAGACGGTGCTCGCTCCCTTCATGCTGCAGCTCTGCTCGGGCTCCGCCGCTCTCTGTTACCGTTAACGTTACTGCACCGTGAATCATCGGGGCCAGCTGTTCCGTTAAAGCTCCGCCTCCGGTTCGCTGTTATCACCGCCTCACATGTTTACCGGAAACAGCGGTCAAGCCAACTACGGTTAGAAACGCACTTCCGGTCAAATAAAACACGTCAAAATAAAAGCACTCGTTTATAGCCTAATTTTTTTTTTGAACCGTCACGTTACAGTCGTAATTTACCGAAATGTTTTTTTTTTATTTGTTATCAAGACGCGAGTTATATCTTTAAAATCATGCTCACGGGTCCGCTGCTGTCTTCTGTCTGCCTGAGACGATAAAACGTTTGGCTAGATGGGAACCCCAGACCGCGTAAAATCTCGCGAGAGTGATTCTTTAAACCCAAACCTTGACCTTTCCCTTACCCTAATGACGTGTTGTTGTTTTTTCTATAAACCTATGGAGATCTAACTACAGCGTAATTCATAATTAAGTCGTACAACATGAACAATAAAGAAACTAATCCAAATCTCGCGAGGGTTTCCCAAACCTAGGGTTCTCATCTGGACTCGACCGTTTGGGACAGGTGTAACTCCCACTGCGCCTATCGCGCCAGCGAATAAGTATTATTGATTGATTATTAGGCTGACTATTTTCGCAAGCAATCGGTTAATCATTAAGTCTAAAAAATGTAAGAAAAAAACTAAAGAAAAACAGAACAGAAAAATGTTCACCGTCCAGAGCACAAAGACTCTTCATTCATTAACAAGAAATAACAAATTACATTTTTAATTAAAAATATGCAATTCTCAAAGTAAATGGTAATTATTTCAGGACATTGTTACAATTAAAAATAATACAAACATTTACTAATCAATATTTCGACCTTGTACAAATGCCAGGTTATACGCTTTTATTTTGAAGTCAGTCTCGGTACAATTTCCGGTAAGGTTTTAGTTTTTCCGCCAACTTTAATGTTCGACTGTTGTATCAAACTACAAACCAGCAAAAAGAAAAATCAGTTAACTCACAAACCAACAAGAATGAACTAAAAATTACCACAAGAAATGCGCAAAAATTAATAAAAGTTCACTTTTAAGCATTAAAAATGTCTCGTTTAGCTCAAATAATTCAGTCCCCCCTCACCAGCTGCATAAGGGCTGCTGCACATCTGTTGTGAATTACATCTTATTTTGTAAACAGATGATTTTTGTTTTTTTAAGCGGGAGGTTTCTACACACAAGAACAAACTAACAGTCAAATTGGAGTCAAGTTAAGGCAGCAGCTCAGACTCCAGGTTCATTCAGTAAAGTTTTGTTTTAATGAACACAAACATACATTTTTCATTGTACAGGCACAATAAGTTACCCATAAGGAGTGCCACAGCTTTCAGTTTCAGAGCAGAATAAACATTATAGGTTCCACATTTCTTTAAATGTACAATGAGGCAGCAAACATCAGACCATAACTCTGCATTTCATACAGTTCTTAATATATAATAGTAATAATATACACACTGAAGTATCAGTCGATATCTGTATGATAATTATATGTGAGGTTGGCGTTGGAGCGATGGACAGACATGAGGAACAGATGTTTTTATTGCTGCGTGACGGTTAATACACACAAAGACATGTTTCATGCTACGCTGCTGCTTTCTGGCTCCGCTCGATGGCCATCCTCTCCAGACGCTCCGTGTAGAACCCGTTAAAATCCAGCCTGTGAAATTAATTAACAAAAATATCAAGATTATTTTTTATCCAGATTAGATCTTTTTTTATTTTTAATACAGTGCAACTATCCTTTGGGAGAACAAGGTGAACAAGGTTTAAAATAGATTTTTTTTGGCCACTTGGAGGCAGCAGAACAATCTTAACATCTGACATATTATCACTTTATTAACATTATTATGCAGAATATCTCAGCGAGCAGTAGCCTGTCTGTAGACTTGTCACGGTAACAACTTTCTTCCATTCAGACACTGAAACTGGAATGTAGAAAAAAATAGTAAAGGAGCATTCTGTAATAATTGTGTGCAACAATGAGCACAACAGTCGCAGTGACAAGTTGGAGCCATAGATGGTACATTAAATAGACCGAAATACTTATTTTACATAAGATCTATGATTGAAGTGAGTTGCCCCGTTTGTGTCTCTACCAGCTGCTGAGAGGACGATCTGGCTCTTTAGCTGCTAACTGCTGTGTGTTCATCACATCGAGAGACTCCTTTCACATCGTTAATATTAAATATTCATGCAGCTTTGCAGGATCACATCAGTGTTCCTGCATGTCGATGACCATGTTAACTACTTCACAGTACTGACAAAGACTTTCCCAGGCAGCCACTGTTTTTTTCATCACAGTACAGCATGAAAATTCAGCAGAAACACTTATCAGCAGAGTGCACTCTTTCCAAAGGCACTTTCAGTCATATTACATGACTTGTTTTCTGTAGTAAATTATCTACAATTACTCAGTTCATCCTGCCTGAGGTTCATACTGAGATGAACAGAAACATCATGTAAGTAACTGAGGATGCTGAGGATAAATCATTAACTGACATTAAGACGGACCACATGCTTCTAAAGCTGACAGCCGCTCTTCACTACCATGAGCACCAACTGTGCAGCACTGGTGCTTATTTTAATGTCGCTTCATTCTGTGCACCAGGTGAAGTTTTAATTTTTAATTTCAATGTGCAATAATCAGGTGTATTATCATCATTCTATGTGCAATATCAATGTTCCCTCTATTTCTACATTTCCCTCGTTTAGTGTTCCTATTTTTATTTTTATATTTTTCCTTTTTCTCTTGCTTATATATATTATATATATATATTTTTTTTTTTAAAATACTTCTTACTGATGCCTCTTTGTATTTAAAATAAAATAAATAAAAAGAGTAAAAATGAAAATGAGACAAAAACATACGTTTTTCTATCTTATTAATTACGGATTAATCAATTGTTAGCGTTTTCAACTACTGGTTAAGATGCACCTGCATGCATGCACAACATGGGTCTAGTTTTTATTTTCTATATCTCTGCACTAAATTAATTTCATCACTGGTCCCAACTGCTGTTCTAAATCACAGCTAAACACATTATTTTATCCAAATTATTAATACAGTACATTTTAAAATTCCATACATGGGTCATTTTTGATCCATGTGTCTAAACCTAAGGTGCTAATACACAAAATATATGTTTTGTCATGAAGTAAAGAAGTAAAATGAAAAAATGCTTTGTGTTAATTAAAAACAAGTTATTTAGTGAATGTTTGGGATTGATTTCAAGAGATCCAAAAAAGAAAAGAACCAAAGAAACACTCACCAATACATGAAAACACACAGGAAACGGTTACAGGTCATTTTAGACCCATAGTAACATGAAGTATTTGTACATGTAAAATCGCTCTGTGGCCCAGGACTGACTGTGTTTTACCTGTAGATGATGCTGATCATGCTGTGCTCACAGTCGTTGGTGCTGTAGATGCTCAGCTTGTCCAGCAGGTCCAGCAGCAACATGCTGAAGTTAGTGTCAAACTTGCTGATGGTGGCTTCAAAGCTTGCGTCTGATTGGACGGTGTCGGCGTACTCGGCTAAAAACTGATGCAGTGAAACAACACATCTAACTTGAGACACGTTAAACCCAAACTCTGCCGTAAACAGTTGTAATATTTTCTGGTTTTGATGCAACACTGGTGACCTTTTCATATCTCAAAGAATCTGAACATTTCCTGCAGAACTATCAGTATATTTGATGGGGGAACGTCATGGAAACGAGCGCTGTGAAAATACCTTTGTGGTCACCCTCTTCCTCTCTGCCTCCTCAGCATGTTCGCTCTGAGTGGGAGGACCGTCCATCGTCCCCTGCTCCAGAGACAGACGCTCTAACCTCATGCTCTGAGTGAACCGCTGCAACAGACAGAAAAAAACAAACATCTTAGTACTACAGCTAAGATTGGTCAGTTGATAAAAAGAAAATTAGTTGCCAACTATTTTGATAAGTGATTAATAATTTTAGTCATTTTTCAAGCAAAAATGTTAAACACAGCTTCTTAAATGTGAGAATTTGGTGCTTTTCTTTGTAATTTATGATGCAAATGAAGAGTCTTTGGGTTTTAGACTGATGGTTGGACAAAAGAAGCAATGTGAAGACGTCACTTTGGGCTCAATTCACAATTTTTTGACATTTCATATGGGAGTTTTCCTGATATTTTTAAAAACTTTTACACAGCTCTCAGTCTGTAATATGTATTTAAACATTTTTAATACTTCTAACATAATATAATAATATAAATATCTACTAGGCTTCTTTTTTTGACAGATTTTCTTCTGAAATGCTGAGATATAGGTCTTCTATATATGTTGTTTTAAGTTTTCTTGCACCCCTTAAAATCAAGTTGGCCTCATGAAAACCTTTGGCGACCTCTAGTGGGGTTGGGACCCGCAGGTTGGGAACCAGTGCTTCATGAGAACAAACCTGCATGCAGTTTGTGAACATGACGCAGACGGCCATGAGTTTGGAGAAGATCCTGAGCAGCTCCGGGTTGGTCAGCATGCAGTCCTTCAGGCAGTTGTCCAGGAAGCTCGTGTGGTGGCAAAGCACATCGTCGATGTTTGACGCCTGCAGAGGAAGAAGAGAGACGGTCAGCACAAAGACGGTACAAATGATCAGGACAGGGGAGCTCAGTCACTCACTGTTTTCAGGTTGTTCTCCATGACGTGCCAGGTGGGCTCCATCACCTCAAACATCATGTAGTACTGGATGTTCTGCACAAAGTTGAGCATCCGCTGCCGAAGAGCGAACGCTGCAGCAAACCTGCATATGGGTCATTTGAATCTGAGTGTGAGGTAGGGCAATAAATCAATATTATATTTATATCATGATATGACACTAGATATCATCTTCTTTTTTTTGAGACCACTGTGAATGTAACTCAGGACTAGACAGGACTGCATATTGCAGCTAAAAATATCAAGATATTATTTCTCAGCTGTATCGCACAGCCCTAGCATGAGGACGTTTTGCTGGTTGAGATTTTTACATAAATTCACCTGAAGTTCTGCATCAACTCACCATTTAGGAGAACGTATGGAGTACTGCTTGAAATCTTTGTTGCTGATCCAAACGTTGCACAGCAGCCTCTCGACATGTTTGCAGTAAAACATGTGTCTGAACAACATCTGGTACCTCGTCAGTGCTTTCCTGGAAAAGGAACACATAAGACAGAGGTTTTTTTTTTTTTAACTTAATTAAGACTGGTTCATAACCAGTTATAAACTCCTTGTAGCAGCTTTAAGAAAACCAAACAACATGAAATGATCTGTCAGCAGCGGAGCAGCACCTGTTGATGATGAGCGAGAGCGGCCATTTGACGATGTAGTCGAAGGAGAAGGCCTCCAGCCCGCTGAGGGCCACGTCTGTCGGGTCGGCGTTGATGATGGCCTTCTCCTGTTTGGTCTCGATGGCGAGCACCCGCAGCAGCTGAGTGATGACATCATGAGGCATCAAGTCAATCTGCGAAAAGAAGAGATGGAGTGTTACGCACAGATCCACAATATCATATGTGTATTATTAATATTAAGTTTACTGACGAGCGTACACAGAGCTGCAGTCTTATTTCCACCCACCTTGAGGTCGTCTTTGAAGGGGTCGGTGTTGGCGGTGCTCATCCTCAGAGCGAGCTCCAGGAGGGCCTCTAGTCTGGGAGGAACGATGTCGTCAACAGGCTTCTTCAGCTCCTCCTCCGTCAGGTCCATGAAGTGCACAAAGAAATCGCCTTTGTCCATCAGAAAGTAGTGTTTGATGGATCTAATAAAAACAACGCAGATACATGTCGTTTTATAAATCACCAGACATTAAGACTGTGAACAAACAAGCCTAAATCCATCTGTAAGAAAAACTGATAACAAAATAAAAGAAAAACTTTTCCTGTTTATAAATCCAGAGTTAAGACTCCTCTTTTTAGCTAAGCTTTATATTAATGTAGTTTTTTCTTGTTTTTCTGCATGTAAACTGTCATTGGGTTACATGAAATGTTGTTATTATTATTAATAAATAGAGAATCATAACAAATGCAGATGCTTCCATACAGAACACGAGGGTTTTTGATCCCATCTATGACTTTGAATTAAACGCACAAACTTCTCATCAGTATCTTATTGACAGTTTACACCTGGTATTAAAAGGGTGACCATACTCTTAAAGCAGTGTGTACGTGATGTGTCCCGTCCACACTGAAGGCCCGCCCACTCCGCTAACATCCTGTAAGTCCACACAAAACAGTTTTCTGTTTCCATTTGATTCACTGTAACGTAAATGACGTGTTTGGGCTCTCTTATCTGCCAAGAAAACCACCAGATGTTTTCAATTACATTTTCTGTTTAAACTGATTTCACCACTGACATAGTAAACACAATATCCCCAGACGGCCTTAAAAATTGCGCAACTCTGAGACTTTCTGAGTGAGGGGAAATTTAATAAACATTGCAAAATGGCTCCGGCAAATTCTTAATAATTCATGCCTTCTTGTAACACTGGCGCTGTTCTCAACTGATTTCACCATTTATTCATGAAAAGGATAATATTTGTTGATGTTAAACTTGTCAAATTTGACAAATACAGTCGACTGTAACCAACATAATCTTCTTTATCTCCTGTGGAGAAAGTCCCCAGACTTAATCTTGGTCATTGGGGCCTTCTTATAAATTCAGCAAATGTTTTACATCAAGTTATTTGTGTGAAAAACTTTTTGTCCATTTCCCAGCATGTTTGCTACTATTTTTTGAGCCACTGGTTAAAAACACATTTGGCCTTTGCAAACAGAAATAATGTACTGTAGGGCCCTAAAATAGTCTGGATATTTCTGTGATAACAATAATCTAGACACTATGACAAAACACAGAAAAAATAGTTTAGTTTAGAACTTGCAACAGCAAACCGTGTTCTTCTGCAAGAGGTGAAATTAGTTTGTTGTGTTGCCCCTTTTGCAGTTCTTGCACTTCTCACATATACAGTGAGATCCGATCACAAGTGTTCACTTGATAGTATGTGGAGACATGTTCTAACACCAAGTGTGAACATATTTAGAGCTGTCAACTTCGTGATAGGATAACACAACGCATCTTAATTTCAGGTGTAAACAGGCTCCTCTTTGTTATCTTTCCCGTCCCTCCATCATTATAAAGATCTTGAAAATTTGTTTACCTCAGGCGTGAAACCAGCTCCTTCTCCTCCATGAGGAAGTTCAACAGGACCTTGCTGGCGTAGTTATAAGCTTTTTCTATCTGCTCCACATACGCCCTCTCCTTCAGGGTGTACAGCACCTCCCGAGCGTCAGGGCACGTCACGTCGCGGCCGCACTCCCGCACCACGTTGAGGTATTTTCCTGCAGAAGAACAAGATGAAGGAATACAATCTGGTGTCTTGAGAAATGCTCTTGTAATGTTGTATATTTGTCTTTGTTTTCTTTTACCTGTGCTTAATATTTTGTCAGCCATCTTCTGTAGATAGGAGGGAATCCGATGTTGAACGATGGTGTATCTCTGATCCCAGTATTTATCGTTATAGTCCTCCTGGATTTTCTCTTTCTGCAGCTCATGTTCCTCCACCATGAACTCACTGTGAGGACACAACAGGTATTAAATCAGGCTTAAACACAGAGCAGACACAGCAGTGTGAGTGTGTTTTGTTATTCTGAGTCTGAACTGCACCTGTACGGATCCTTGATGATGCCTCTGTAGATCCACTTCTCCAGGATTTCAAAATAAGGGACGCTGGCTGCTTTAGTGAGGTAGAGACACAGCTCCTGAGCCTGGCTGTCGCCGGTGTAGTTGAAGGTTCGATCGTGAAGGAGACTCAGTGTCGACCCGCCCATACACTCTCCTTTGTCCACAGAGGATGCTGTGGAAATAACAAAACAGAACCAAATATATAAAGTCTATTCTTATCAAGGGGTTTAATTTTCTTTGAATGATTCTCTGTAGAACCAGTACTTATACTCTCGATACTTAAAGTACATTTTATTAATACTTCTGTACTTTTACTGAGCAGGATTTTTTAATGCCGGACTTTTACTTGTACCAGAGTATTTTAATCATGTGGTGTCGGTACTTCTGCTTCAGTAAAGGATCTAATTACTGTAGTTCTTCCACCACTGTTAAATGATCAAACACTGCAGCTACTTGTTGATGCTGAAATTCTCTCTCTAAACCTGGTTCAGATCGCCCTCAAGTGGTTCAAATGAGCAGCTCGTATTCACGGGCAATTTGTCCTAAATATGAAGACGTGCAGCTTGTTATGTAATTGTGCTGGCAATTCACACGTCATTCTCATGTTTGAATATCGCTCACCAAGTCACAAGAACTGTCATTTATTTGTCATCTCATAAAATTAGTTTAATCAACCATTAATCTCATGTCAGATCAGTCTAGAAATTATTTTTTACCCATGCTGAGCAGAGAAATAGCAAAAAAAACCTTGGAGGACCACAGCAAACAGTCACCATACATTTTCAGCTTCCACACATGCCAGCAGCTTACAGTAAAAAAAAAAACAAAAACAAAAAAAAAAAAAATCTAATTGCAATTATTTTAACTGACAGTGTAACTGCAATACAATTTGCAATATTAGAGGTAATGATAACTTTTACATCGTTATTCTTATTTTGATTGAAAAACATGTTAAATGACGATGGTGTGATTTTTTTTTTGCAGTTTTTCTGCAGAATCTGATTTGTAGGACAGGACGTCTCTGCCTCATGACATTCATTAATTTAAAAGTTTTTTGACACATTTTGTCAACAAATATTGCACCTCCTGCAGTTTGAAAATTGCAGAGAGCCATACTGCAATTTCAATAAAATTTCAAGTAATTGTGCAGCCCTAGCTTACAGTTGATTTTTAGGCTGTGTAAGCAGGAAGCGATTTCCATATTGATCTAATAAATGATGACATTATTGAGAAAACTGGACGATCTGGATTGGTTTGACAGGGGGAACAGAAGCACTGACAAACATCTCTCATGCTTATGATGGTGTTCCTTGACATCATAATTTCCCATCTATCCGGCGTTCTCCAGCAGTGTGATTAATCAGAACCACACCCCCGACACATCCTTCTTTTGTTTCCTCTTCCTTCCCACTCTTATGTTTTCATCTAAATGATGCAGTAGGCAGGAGGAGATGTGCGAAAATTGGTGCCAATACTAAAAGTCTGAAATAAAGCGTGCAGAATGTAAATAGCAGGAAAACTAAACTCAGACTCACCTTGTTAGAAAAAGACATGCTGTGTTTACCAACTTGGCAATTTTTCTTCAATTAATTTGAATTTTCTTATTGTAAATCTCAGTCTCACTGCTGTCTACTGATCACCGATATAATTGTGTAACCTTGTTTCTATTCCATGTGTCCTGTTTTGCAGCTTACACTGCCATATGATTCATGATATGAAATACCAAAGACACAAAACTCAGGCTCTTACCGATAGAAGCGAGTATCTCCATGGTCTCATGGTGGGTTGGATGTAGAACCAGAGCTTCTGCAGGGACAGCAGGCCCTGTCGCTGGAGGTGCTCCAGCTGAGTGACCAGGATGAGGTACTCCTTCATCAGCGTCCTCATCGCCGCCGTCAGCGCGTGGTTCACCTGACCGTATTCAAAGGACGACTTCTCCTCAATGAAGCTGAAGGACAAACACAAATCCCTGTCTGACAATGTTTCCTCTGGAATAAATGAGCTTAAATGTTTTGATTCAACTCGACATTGTTACACGCTCACCGTGTTATAGTGGAGTAATACGACGCCACTGGTAATATTCTGTTCACCAGCTCTTTGACAGACATGTCCAGCGTTGAATCGACGATGAAAGAGCGGTTCTGTCTCCCCAGAACAGGCTGAGCTGTGATGTCCCGCCCGTCAACTCCAACCAGGACAAACAGCAGATCCTCCACCAGAGCTTGTTCCTGAGCAGCCAGAGGCATCGTACCTGACCGCAGATAACACTGTTACAAACACTAGCAGCAACAACAAACACTGTCACGTACTGCAGTGAACAATTCATGCAAGCTTGTAATAAACTGGATTCATTTTATTCACCTAGCTGATGACCCAGAATGAAAGCAGTGGCAAAATTAAGTTTAAAAATAGCTCACCGATGGCCACAGCTGGATCTCCTGGAGGGGTGGGGCTTGTGATGAAGTCTCCGAGGAGAGCAGGACGGTCGTACACCCAGTTAGGAAACACGGGGTTGGGCTGAGTGGGGTTCTTCTTGTTGTGTTTGTCTCTCAGCATCTTCCGTGTGACCTCAGCAGGCTGCAGGGATAATCACAAAAACAGGCCAATCAATGACAAGCAGCATCAGACACAAGGCGAAATGCAATTAATTAGAACTAGATTGTACGATGTGTTGTCCAACTGCACCAGAGATCAAAAGTGGACAATCATATCATACAGAGGGGCCAAAAATTAAAATCAAAAACTGTTCAAATAAAAGGTTAATGGGGCACATTTTCAGACTTCAGTCTTTCCTGTGAGGTATTCATTGTGTTGCATTCAGTTGTTCACATGAAACAAGACAGAAATAGTTACAAAAAAGAAGGAAAACAGAGCTGAGAGATGTTCAAACACTGGTTTTTCTCTCTTCTCTGCACAGCATCACTGATAAATTACTAATATGTCGGCTTGGAATTGTAACTAGTAAGAATATAATTTCACATATCTACAGTTGTATTTAATCTAATTTAAATTATCTGTAAACTAGGGTTGATAATTGCAAGCACTAATTGATCATTGGTAACATTAACAATCACTTGATAATTGATTAATCATTATCATCCCTAATGTAAACAAGTGTTGACAAGTTGAAATGTAATTTCTAGATGTAAAAATGTTTATTGTAACCTGTTGAAATTGTTCTTAACATTTCTACATGTCAAAATAACATTTTGACCTCCTGAAATGTCATTTCCACTAGTGAAAACTAAATCACTACTAGTCAGTTCTACCGATTCATTTAAAATCTAGAATTTAAATTTATAGCCTTTCACTGCTCTCGTAAGCTTTGTGAGTCATCATGGGACTTCAGAGTTGGTAATCAGAGCTCTTGGGGTCTTATCAAAGTCACCAAACCTCCCAAGAAAATAAATCTCGTCCAAACTTTTTCATGTCTTCTGAAATAAATCATCCTACAGTGTCAACCTGACCTTCAGATCTACTGAGTGTGAGAAATGCTCACCAGAGGAGCGTTGGAACTGGCCGTCACGTTGCCGAGCTTCTTTCTCAGCTCGTCCAATTCCTGCATGGACATTTTGGACGTGGTCTGAGGCAGACTGTAACTGGTGGTCGTGGTGGACGTCGTGTTCGCTGACGACTCCGACCTCTCTTTAGCATTCTGCTGCAGAGCCTGAAGCGTCTACAGAAATATCACAACAAAAACTGTGAGACAGTTTGATAAGAAGACCTACTAAGTTTCAATAAGGCTGTTTATCAATCAGCATTAAACATGGGGGACATCTATGGGTCATACATGTCCTGGTTTTATGGTATTTTCAAAAACCTTATGAATGTGTTCCAGTCTTCTATCAGTAACATTACCTGTTTTTCTATATGTATATTACATTTTCACTTGTCTGTTCAGACTACTGCATTTGATAAGAGATGATCACATGAAACCACAGGAATCTCTCAGATCATAATCATTTCAAATCTGTGAAACCAGTGGATGAAATTAATTAACTGGATTTCAAAATAATAAAAAAAAACAAAACCATATAATCAGGTGCTTGTAAACTTCGTATTACCTCTTTATCCTCACAGAGTTTGGAGAGCAGATAGACGAGAGGGTCGAGGTTTCGCACATTTTTGGACTTGAGCTCCTCGTACTTCCTCAAGAAGTCCTCCGGGGTTTTAGAGAACTCTGCTAGTTTGACCTGAAAATTATAAAACAGACATTATAAATGACAAGGGGTGTGACAAATCATGTTCATAATAATACGCTCCTGTCACACCCGATTTAAACCCTGTAACTGTTGTACTTTCTAAAAATTCTGACTTTTTGGAGGTGACACAATTTTTGCTTTTAATGAACAAGACAGCTTAAGATTTGACAGGAAAAGTGGGGGGAGAGAGAGAGAGAGAGAAGGATGACATGCGGCAAAGGGCCACAATTAAAATAAATTAATCAAATTAAATTGTGGATTTGAAGAATCATAACACCCCTGATCACTTTATTAAGGCTCCGTCTCTTTTCAAGGAATCATTTTCCAGAAGATTTTTTAACAACCTGAACATTAATATTTATGTATGAAAAGGAAAATAAGCTTGACTGCGAGAGGAACACGCTATTAAAAAAAAAACTCAAAAAAATATAATAATCTTTTATTGACAATAACAGGACAAACCTTTAAGATGTTTAGATTTCTACAAACAGTAATTTGTCACAGTGTGTTTGGTTCAGCGTTTCACCAGGCTTTATTAGTGCAGAGAAACACATTTGCATAAAACCCCACTCCTAACCCCATTCCTAAGTGTGTGTGTAGTCCCGACCTTGGCACTGTGAGCAGAGACTGTGGTTGTGACGTAGGGCGTCCTGTGTTTCTGCAGCAGGTCTATGTAGCCCTCTGCTCCGTCACCTCCTCGAACATGAAGCAGGCTGAGCAGCTCGTTCACGTCGTGGTGGATCCTGAACTCACTCATGGCTCAGGCAGCTGAAGACGAAAGAATGCAGGAAAACAACATCACATTATGCTGTCTGGTCAATATAAATAAGGAAGGAAGGAAGAAAATGGATAAAGGGACGACATCATGTAATGTCAATATTAGAGCTGAAACTGTTTCAGCTTCAAACTACATTTTATGGACCAAATAACTAATCGATTAATTGAGAAAATAATCAGCAGATTTTAGTTTCAGCCCTAGTGAATATAAATAAATAAAAATGTTAAAAAATGAAAAGATTACATCACATAAAAGCAAAGTAATAAACAAGTTAACGTAGGGCCAAGTTTTATCGCTTTTAAAAAAACAGATTTACTTGCATTATATATTGATTAAAGTAGAGCTGCAGTGATAATCGATTTTGAATCGACTGGACAATTATTTTGATAATCAATTAATTGTTTTTCAGGCTTTGATCTACATTTTTCCACATATTTTTACCCAACAACTAATCAGTTAATTGAGAAAACAGCCCTAGATTTAAATCTCTTGAAGTAATTGAATTTGTTTTTCTTTTCTTTATACATGTTTATTATTTTTATTTGTTTTGTTGAGTGTTTTCATACATGCTGCTTGGATTTAAAGTGTTTAAAGTGTTATGTGAAGATGCTGAATGAAGGTTAAAGCACTCTGATCAGTAGAAACCATGGATGCATTAATGGGAAAGACGAGCTAACTAGCTTAGCCTCGTTACAGCAGCATCAGTGCTACTAACGAGCTTCTAATGATGCTGAGCTAACAGCTAACGTTGTCTCATGCTAGCTTGCTAACTAGCTTGACAGGAAGAGCCGGGTAAAATGAGCTAGCTTGAAGGGTGAGGATGCTAACAGCGTAGCTAGCTCATCCTAAATAAAACAGCTTTAATATCGTGACTCAGTCTTTATAAACCTTGTCACAGGTAAAGTCGGGTCTCAGCACTGTACCTGTCAGCCGCGCGCAGCTACAAAACAACAGCAAACACCGAGCAGCTAACAAACGCGCCCACAGACAGTCAAATTCTTCTTCTTCTCTTGACGTGATGGACGCAGTCGTGGCGCCACACTGACCCCCAGCGGTGAGACGCGACACTACAACTTCATTTATTGGTGGAGTTCAGTCGTTCCCAAAGACTGGGTCGGGGGCCCACAGGTGGGTCACAGGAGAATTTATTTGGGTCGTCAAATAAATAAAAGACTCTAGAATAAATTCAGCAAATTTAAGATTTAAAATGTGATTATTGATTTACTGATGAGAGGAAAAATGACACCCTGTTAATTCTGTCTGATTTATGGAGCAGGGTAAAATCTCCTATGAATGGAAATAAAATAATAAGATAGCCGGTTAATTTAGCCTAAATTAGATTTATTTCTCATTTATGGTGTGCATGATTTCAACATCACAGCAGTAAAAATGGTCAGGAATGTTTATTTATGCACAATTTAACTGTCCCAAGATTAAAAAGGACCATTAAATGGGCAAGCACATATAATATTTATGAAAAATAATTAATTTCTATTTTCTAATGCAGCTAGGCTAAAACAACAAAATTTCACGTTTTTTTTTTCAAAACGTGACCTTAAGTTTCCAATTTACACAATTAAATTCAGTATGCTTTATTGGATGACATGATATATACATGATATATATGTGAATGTTTTATAAACAAGATAATCATACAATTTACAAAAAAATGGTAGTACAAATTCATTAAATTCAATAATGGTATTTGAGAAAAAGCTCAATTCATAAGAAGAAGAAAATGGATTTACACTTTGTATCACCAAAGATACAGCACCCAATTAAGGTAGCCTATACATTTAACATTTTTCCTTTTTTTTTCTGTTACAATATTTTATAAACAATTAATTAGCTACTTTCTTTTATGCTTTGCAAAAAAAAAGTTTTTAAAAAGAGAAAAGAATAAAGAAAAATAAGTTGTTCACATAGGCCTATGGTTTGAACGCTGGAAACAAATGTAATCTTTGAATAAATGACTTATTAACATTTACAAACAACTTCTCTTACTCCAGTTTTTATCCCATCATCTTCCTTGTGATTTTAGGAGCGATATCCTGGTGGCCATGGAAGCTGAGCTAACATGAAAAAGCTGTGAGCATTTTGACCAGTGATCGTGCAAAAACATGTACACACTGGTGAAATAATCAATAGTGCATGTTTAAGAGTAAAATAAAGAGTAATCAATATTTCACGCATTCATATCATTGATTATCTTTTGGGTTCAGATCTGTGGTAATTTCAAAGCATAGTGTCACGTCACTACAGACAGTGTTCATGAGGCTGACATCTAGTGGTCACAACACGACATTACAGCTCTCAGTCCTGATAACAAAGGCACAAAGTAAACTTTAATGCAGCCCATGAGCTCACAAATGCATATTGGAGCCAAATCATGGAGAGCTTTTAAAATAAAACCTTAAATTTGTCTCTAATAACCTCTTGCAATTTTTTTTAAAAATACATTATTTAAATAGCAATGCAGCCATTTATGTATCATAAAACCACACCTGGAGACATGTCTTTAGTGCCCTGGTGAAAAATAAATATGTATGTTGCAAAAAAAAGTCATAATGTTCTGTTGGTTAACATTTTGGCTGGGTTTTTTGTGTGTGTGGAGCTTCTGTGGAGATAAAACGATGTTTGCTAACACCAGTTAGTGGGAGTGAATGTGAGTTATTTAACAGTAATCCAGAGGAATTATCACAACTTGTCTTGGATAGACTCGTGTTACACAACTTTTCTTTTTATCTCAGAGCGAAAGGGGGGCAGATTGTCAGGAAGTCTTTGTGTTTTTTTTTTAAGAGTTTCCACTCAGAGGAGCCTGCAGACTTGGCATCCAGAGAACTCATTACCGTGATGTGAAAGTGCTTTGTACAGTCGACACTGATCTGAATCTACTGTCACAGTCAGCTACCAAATACTTGAGTCACGGCGAGTCACAGTCCTTCAGTATGAAGCTGCTTCAAAGAGCAGCTCGTTACGGCGGGACGGTACAAACGACACGTTGGGGTTTTACGGCCAATTACGTGGACGGGAGCAGTGACTTCCCGGAGTCTTGTCACAATGTTGTTTTTACACTTCAGCTTTGAACAGATTAAACTAATGAGATATAACGTGTTATTTAATGAGATTTAGAGGCGCTGGTTTTTCCACCTTTGGACAGGGACAGGCTAGCTAATCCCCCCTGTTTCAAGTCTTTATGCTAAGCTACACTAAATATTGCTGGTTCTTACTTAATATTTAACATAGCCCGTTGATTTTGTTTAATCAATAGAAAAGGGCTAGCGGCTCAAGCTAACTGTATAATCATGATCCTATAGACGTCCAAGAATTGAGCGAAATTAAGCAAGTCAACTGAAGAGAGGGGCCTTTTCCCAAGTTTTATCTGAGGTTCGCTGGGACGCTGCTTAGGCAGGTTCTGTTGCCCGCTAACGGCAGCTAACCACAACAACAAGGAAGCTGCTAAAGCTAGCTTGTCCATCAAGAAACTCAAGGTCCAAGATATCAGGACTCTTGATAATTTACATGAAAAAAAGGGAACAAACAGTCAAATATTCTGTTGAGCGATCTGACGAAGCACCAGCCGAAACACGCTTCAAACAAAGCCACAGTGACTCAGTTCAGTGTGCGGTGGTTTATGATGTTTTTACTTGAGATGTTCCTGCGACTGACCAGCACCTGATCCCTGAGGGAATTCTATTTATTGATCAAATATTCATATTGAACAGCCAAATCTGATTCGATTGACAAAATTCTGAGTCAGGTACAGCCTTAGTAGCTTCATATTTATCATATAGAAATGAGGGGTCTGCATCTTACTGACTGAGACGATTCAATACGTATCTCAATACATGATCAACGATACAATAGCAAACGATTAATAAGCAATGATATGATTCGATTCAGCCCTGTCACAATACAGTATGACAGGATGCAATGTGTGAATCCTTATATTTTGATTCTATTAATTCTATATTAGTAGGGCACTATTAGTTCCAAGAGAAATCCTGATAGTTTTACTAAATCCAGTAACAGTAGAGAGAAGGGGACATTACAGTGGTGTTAACATCTTATTATGAATCTTGTGGTAATGAGATCCTGTAGCTTGAATGATAATTTAAAACTGTTTAAAAAGCATTTTTGCAGTAAGATAATCTGCTGCTCTGTTTCATATGAAGAGTGCTGTGGTTTTGATTGAATTTGACTGTGCAGAAGAAGTGGGGTGTGGAGGAACAGTGATGCTACGTGTGACCTTCCTCAGGAGACTCGTGGCTTTGTTCTCTGCTGTCTGACATGTTTTGCATATATGATTTCCAGCAGTGTCTTTCTTATAAAACCCAGACCTATTCCACACTCGCTCAGTTCTTTCACTGTCTGTTTTGAGGAAATGAGGAGACACAGGAGAGGGAGGGGGGAGCGCTTGTTTTGTGTGAGCAAGGCAGCAGGCCTCCGGTGAGAGTTGTGCAGGCAGAGGCGGGGGGAGAGAAAACGGGGGAAAGTTACAGCAGCACTTCATTGATGCCAAAAAAGAAACATACGCACGTCAAAATGACATGTATCGATACGCTGGTGCTGCATCGAGTTTTTACAGGCTGTCTGAATTGTTGCACTCGTATCTTATACATTAAAATCTGATGCATCGGATGCATAAGTGAATCGTCACACCCCTAAAAGACATAGTAGGGTGACCAGGTGTCCCACTTTATGTGGGACTGCTTACTTGTCCCACATCCCACATACTGAGACCATGTCCCACATTTTGATCGGCTCTAGTTTTCAAAAGTCAAACCACTGCAGGACAGAAGCTTTTCCAAAATCTTTTATCTTTTATCCAGAGACGGCTGTCATCTGGGGGCTGCGTTTGATGTCAGACTGGGGTCAGGTGCAGGTTAACCTGTCACCGTCTTTGCTTCCCTATGTCCAATGGGAAAAACTGTGAGTCACCATCTCTTATTTTATAGATTTTAAACACTCTCCCTTCCCAAAAGGTTCTAATTCCAGTTTAGCCTGTTTTGCATTTTTAGGATGTAAGAAGGGAAATGGGAGGCAAAACTGGGCAACTGAAAATTTTGACTGCTTTTCAGGATGACCCACATTGTCCCATACGAACACACTCTGTGTCCCACTTTTGCTTTCGTTGAGATCTGATCACTGTAGACAAGATCAATATTTAACCTCTCCTCTAACTTTCTGCAAGAAAATGAACATCCCAAAACATCAAACCAATCTTTTTTTTTCATAGATAAAAACCTGCCAGCTTTAAGCCTTCATCTCCTCTGTCTGTAATCTGCATGGCAAGACTGTAATCTGTCCTGCAGTCCCTGAAGTGTCCCTGCAGGTAAACAGACTGTTGACTGATCACATGAGGATTTAAAGGGTGTGTAAAGGGGGATTTTAGGCCTGAGAAGGATCCCACGGCAGCACCTGGCCCTCAGTGAACTCCCACCACAGGATAAATCCCATCATCTTCAGCCACACAGCTCGCGGCAGCTGTTGTACTGGGAACACTTCCAAAAGGATAAGGAGGAGGAAAAAGAAAGCAACAGAAAGAAAGAAAGAAAGAGGGCACAAAGAGTCCCCGTCTTGCCAACACGTCACAGCCTCAACATTCCCAAACAGATCTGACCGTCAGTAATTCCACTGCTGTTTTCCGGAGCTGAATGGTTTCTCGACTGGGTGTAAAAGTTGGCAGCCAGTGTGTGATAGTGAGAGGCCACAGGCAGGCCAGTGAAAGAGCAGTGACACAAGGGTGCACTGTTTAGTCCCCCAGGCCTCCACCGTTTATGTGCCAACACTCGACCTTTGTGTGCAGACGGACCACACTGATCTGTTACTGTACCTTCTGTTCAGTCTGGACGTCTCACACACACACACACAATCACTGCATGTTAATAAATGTTAAATTAAATAAACAATAAACACATTTATATATGGACTTTATTTCCTTTAAAGTTGTTAAAATCTTATTCTACTCCTTAGTGAAGCTTAAGGACTGAATAATTAAATATAAAACACCTGCAAATGTTTTAAATGTCTTTTTGTCAGAGGCGGCAAAAGTCTTTAAATTCTTTACTCAAGTAGAAGTACAGATACTTGAGTAAAAAATATTCTTCTTTACTAAAGTAAAAGTGAAAAAGTACAGAGTCTGATATGGACTCAGAGTATAAAAGTAAAAAGTCGTCCACTGAAGGACATTTCCCTCTCTGTCTGTTTCGTCTTGTTACGTCTTTTACCTTGTTTTTGTCTTATGTCTTTTTTTCATGTCATGTCTTCTACATCTTTTTTTGTCCTGTTAAGTCTTTGACATCTTTGTCTTTTTATGTCTTTTGCTTTTGTTTTTTATCTTTTACTTTTTTGTCTTGTTGCGTCATTTTGTCTTGTCGTTCTTTTACATTGCTTTCTGTTTTGTCCTGTCTTTTAAGTCTTTTTTGTCTTGTTAAGTCTTTAACATTGTTTTTGTCCTGTTAAGTCTTTTATGTCTTTTACATTGTTTTTGTCTTTTATGACATTTTTGTCTTGTTGTGTCTTTTTTGTCTTATGTTTTTTTTTTGCTTGTCTTGCTGTGTTAAACATCTTTTTTCTCCGGTTATGTCTTGTATGTCTTTTTTTTGTCTTGTAATGTCTTTTACATCATTTTTGTCCTGTTACATCTTTTCCATCACTTTTGTCCTGTCCTCACTTTTCTTGTCTTTTTTGTCTCATGTCTTTTATGTCATTTTTGTCTTGTAAACTCCTTTTGCATCTTTTTTGACTTGTTACATTTGTTTGTGTCTTGTTATGTTTTAATAAATAATTGATGTTTATTTAGTTTTACAAGGAACATTAAATAAATCAATCAAAAGACATTTTTTTAAAGTGCAAAAGTGATAAGGTACTGAGGAACAGACATTTTACAAGGAAACATTTTTTACAAAACACAAAATCAGTTTTTAAAGTGCACAGTGATAAAGTTTCGTATCAAATGTCCAGTATTCTCCAGATAAAGAAGCTGAGATTTTTTTCTCAGCTCTCCTCCTGGCGTTCAGTGAGTATTTCTCCGGTGATGTTGCTGATGATAACAGTCTGTTGTGTTATAATGGCACATCTGGTTTTTAGTTTTGTTGTTCACAATCCCTTGTTCCCCTCATGTGTCATCAGTTAGGCCAGTTTCAGTTCTGTTGCAGTCGTGTTTCACTGTACTTTGAGTTTTATTTCTGTTCTGTTGACATGTTTTAAGGCCCATTTTACTTATTATTCCCTTTGTTCCAAAATCCTGCATCCTGCCTCTTCCTGCTTGGTCCCTTACAGACTATTTTAGGAATATTTCCTCCCACATGCAGTTGAAATCTATAAATAGCATCAGAAAGGTATTTGCAGTCAATATCAAAATGAATCCTTTTTATTTCAGACGTGGTTCTCTGAAGAAGAAGAAGATACAGACTCATAAGTAAGAAATGTGTTTCATTTTGAAAGGTTACAGTATAGATACAAGATATATGTTGTTTTCCACCAGATGTTGACATGCTGCAGGAATTCTCTCCCATTCAGACACCAGAGCACTGATGAGGACCAACTCTGGTCCACAGTCGGTGATCCAGTTCATCCCAGAGGTCTTGGATGAGGTTGAGGTCAGAGCTCCGTTCGGGCCAGATCCTCCACAACAAATGGAAAAACCATTTGTTCATGAAGCTTGCTCTGTGCACGAGGAAAAACTCAAATCATTTAAATATACTGAGTGTAAAAACAGCTGGAAACAGCCAACAAACTGACCATCCAGGTGTCAGTAACTGTAGAATGAAAGACTGGGAATCAGACAACTCCTCCAGGTTGCTAAAAGCCCAGAAATTCCTAGAAAAAGTTAGATCAGTGTCCCCAGTACAGGAGTGTCCATATAAATTTTAGCCACATGGTTTACAGCTCAACACAAAGACACAGAATCGGGTAGGGATGAGACATGTCCCTACAAATATCCAGAGATTACTGAATTATCCTGAGCAATAATTTTGATTTTAATAAATAAAAATATAAACACTGTTGTCTGTCAGTGTCCAGTCAACGTTAGTTGTTTTAAACAATATTTTTATTGAAATTTTAATCATAATATCAAAACAAACATAAGTATACACAAACCCTATATACACCCCCTCATACAGTCACACATTCACGCGGACAAAGGAAGTAGAATAAAATAAAATAATATATGGAAAATACATGGTTGTAAACTAATTTAAATAGATAAATAAATAAAATTGTAAGTAACGTAAAATAACAAATACCAAAATAGTAAAATAAAATAAAAATGGCAAGTCTCTATACTGTCATGTTGTCCATATAATATTTTGTTTTCAGTCAGTGATACATATTTCATTTTTCAAGAAAGACATAAATGAGTTCCAAATATAAACAAACTCTCCATGTTTACCTTTAACAACATATGTCAGCATACACTACTGTATTTTAACGTAGGTCTTAACGGTGGCCGGCTGCTTGGTGAACCTAATATTTTCTATGTAGAAAGTTTGAAAAACACTGAATTAATACATTTATGTGTAGTCAATGCTAATGTTACAACTGGTAACGGTGAAGCTAATTTTAAGTCCTTTATGATCCAGCTGTGTCGCCTAATCTATAATCACATATAATACTGTTATATTAGTTTTATTTTGCACTAATATGAGTCTGTAAATTAACTATAGCACCTAAAGATATCAATTAAATGTAGTGAAGTAATAAAAACAACATTTCCCTCTGAAATATGGAGCAGAAGTATAAAGTAAGATAAAATGGAAATACTCAAAGTACAAGTACCTCAAAATTGTAATCAGTACCATCTTCATTCTGTCACACCTGCACAGTAATCTGGTCATGTGCTGCTCAGAAACATCTTAAAAAACTTCAAACTGCACGTGTGTGAGATGCATAATTGACGATCTTGGCTGAACTTAAATCTAGTCTCCTCTTATTCATGCATACAGTCATCTTGAAAAATACGCCTCAGTTCTTTAGTAATAAACTAATATATAGTGGTTTTTGTCATGGGTATCAGTGAGTCAGTGTCAGTGAGTCCACAAACAAATTGTATGATGAGAACTGTTCTGTATAGAGGTTCTTCAGCTTGGAATATGTTCCCCACCAACATTAGACAGATAAAAATCAGATACTCCTTCAAAAAATCACTAAAACTAAAATTGATTAATTTGTTCTGGCAGTTCTGGAACATTTTTTTGTTAAATTTATTAATTATTTAGTTCAGTCCGTATTATTTCTTGCTCCGTGTAGCTCCGTGTCATTTTTCACTTGTCTTTTTGTCTTAATTTTATTCTGATATTGAATGTTATCATCTCACTGTGATTTTAAAATGATGTCTTTTTATTGTTGTTTTGTGTGTGAACCTCAGGAAGACTAGCGACCACTTTGTGGAAGCTAAAGGGGAACCAAATAAAGAATAAAGAACAACTGAGTAGTTCCACCACCGGAAATGGGTCACCATGTGTTTAACGCATACTTTTTACTTTAAACCTTTTAATGCAAATACCTCAGTACTTTTACTTTCATTTTGAATGCAGGGTCTTTACTTCCTCCTCTAGTTAAAACATGAACATGTGATAAATCAGCATGTGTAGAATCTGTTGTTATCTGTACTTTTAAATATGTTTTAAATTTAAAGTGTGTGGTGCATTGAGACCTAAAATAAATGTAAAACAAACGCTGCGTTTGCAGTTTGTATTTGCACTTCTTTGTTGACATGAGTGCAGACGGGCTGAGGAGCAGACAGGTTGCATTTCAGGACAGACAGTGGTCTCTCCGCTCCGCAGCGCCCCCCTCCGGCCTGCAGCTGCACCGCGAGGAGGAGAAGAAGAAGCTGTATGTGTGTGTGTGTGTGTGTATGTGTGTGTGATCCCGGTGAGCGACTGCCGCTGAAGAGACAACACCGCTGTCTGCACTCAGGTAAGAAAAACCCCACATATTTCTGATATCTGACGGTTATAACCTCTGTGCAGCCGCGCCGAAACGTCCCGGCGAGCGGCCGAAACGCTGCGTCGTTGTTCTCCATCGGCATTCGTCTTGTCACTTAATATTTTTTTGCATGAGGTGGGAGAGGTTGGGCCTCTGTGCGTTTACGCGTATAGATATACTCATAATGCACATGAACGAAATGCATTTTTCGCGCATCGAACGCGCGCACAGATCCTCCTGCAGCGCGTGTTTTTTGCGCTTTAAAAATCAGACTTTTCTCATTGTGCGCGATCGATCCTTCACGTAGAATAAAAACACAGAAACGTGTTTTTGTTGCAGCCATCCCGGAGGAGCAGTCACCTCCCCGCAAACACGAGCGTAAATGCATGTTTTCTCCTCATTCCCGGCAGAGAAAAACCCAACAAACATGTCTCCATCCTCCTCCGGAGCAGGTCCTGCTCTCCCCTCCACAGAGATTGTCCTTGCGCGCTGTAACAAGACTAATCCGCCAGAATATTTATAATCTCATTATTAAAGGCTCCCAGGGGACAACAGTGCAATGTTATTTCTCTGATTTTACTCCTTTTCTGCAGCTCAACACTTCTTTTCTTTGTGTCTGATTGCGCGCAGGGTGATTTTGTGGCTTCTTTACGTTGCTTTTCTCCCTCCCGTTATTCTGGATCTTTCGCTTCTTTCTTGCATCTGAGGGCCTAAATGGTTTCTAGCATCGCTGTACGTGCAGGAACACAAACCTGGGCTCCTTTATTTCTACAATCTAACGTGAATTCCTGCACCCAGAGCAAAAACAACCCCCCCCTCCTGCGTGATGCATTTGCGCTCATTTACACGCGTTTCCACTGTGTGTTCATATTCGTGCATTATTTAGAGAGCACATTCTGTGGGGAATCGGAATGATGCGGCGCCTGTGCGCAAATGCCAAGCCCATTTTTCATGTGATCACCAGCGTGAGTGTCCGCACCGCTGTCACACGGCCCGAGCAGTCAACCAGGCTGCTTATCTGACACATATGGGCTCCTCGGTAATCCGGGTCAGTGGACACGATCTGATCCACTGTAGGTGCATGGGAAGCCTTTCCCAAGCATGACCCTCTCTTCAAACCGCATGAAAACAATAGGGCTTAATGCGCTGTTTGCATGACAGTGATGCTGATAAAACCTGCAGGATGATGGATTTGTCAGAATTGTGTCTTTCTTCGCCTCCGACACACCTCTTTCCCATCATCCTCGTGGGAGTTCGGAGGAGCTCAGCCTCTCTCCGGTGCGTTACGCTGATGATGAAGGAGGGAACCGGGCATGTTGTGGTCTGTGCGCGCAGCTGGAAGCCATTCCAAGCGGCCAGATGATCGTGAAAGGAATGAAAGACATCTCAGTGTCATTTTGTTCATGTTTGGATAGACGCAGACAGCCCTCTGCAAGTTTCTGCAGCGATTTGGCACCAGGCCTACTGGAGAAATGTTACTGGTATGCACACAAACACAGTGAAGGCTGACATGATGGACCCCTCCCTTCCAAAGAACTGCTGAAACTGTAGTTCAAATCAAAGGATGCGTTCAGAGTTTCTCAAATTCATCCTAACACAATACCCCAATGCCAACAAGACTTGTTGTGATCAGTTTTTCTGTCCACGAACGTCTCCAGGCCTCATATGGAGGCCATGTTGTTTATTCAGAATTTGTTTTTATAGATGGCGCCCATCCATGAATCAAAAATTGATCAAAGAAAGAGTCATAACTGGCCTTGTTTGTAGCTCGAGGTGTCCTGTCAGCAGTTTTATAGATGTTTCCTTAATAATCGCGTAAAATTATCCAAAGCTAAATGCTTTTTTGGGCTGGTGGGTAATTTTACGCTACAATACCACGAGTGGCCACTGGAAAAATGGCGGCAGGGCTGAGCGGCTGACCTTCACAGTATAAACATCATGACCATAGAGGCGTTATTTCTTACTGTTCCCCCTGGTTCTGCTCTAATGTGCTGTGATTGGCTAGTGCTTATTGCCTTGACGATGTGTCGTTGCCAGAAAACCTTTCTAACATTCTGAAAGAACGTATTTTATCCGTAAGCCGCGATCTTTTCCCCAATAAAGTAGTTTTTGTGCTTAAACCTGACCAAGTAGCACCACAACCTCGGTGCTAGATTATTGACTCACACTCACAGCCATCAGAGCACAGTAACAGTAGCCAATGCCCTCACAGTATGGCAGGAAAAGGGTGGAGCAGTCCTGGGGAAAAATAAAACACCATAAACTGTATATAAAGACGGTACGACAACACGTCTCCGCTCCCTCTGACTGTACACAAATGAAGCCAAAATATTGCAGATACGAGCGCCGCCATCTTGTACTTTATTTGACGTCTACTTATTTTACTGAGCGGTCATGTTGCCCATCTAGTCAGTGGTCAGACTTGACAAAAACGGCAAATCCAGGACCAGGTCAAAGCGTCGCAGCTAGCTCAGACGTGCTGTAATAACTGAGGACAGAGAGATCAAGCTAATGCACATTAGCTAGGCTAGCTGCTAGCAGGACTAAGTATAATTACATTTTCTTCCCCATTATGGCTAAATTTAGCTTCTTCTGCCTTGTTCATGTTATATAAACTCATTTGAGCATCAAAGTGATATGTCAGTTACAGGAAAAAGGTTTGAAAAAGTCTAGAAATTAGCTTTAGCTAAAGCTAGCTGTGGCTGAACTGTGTTAGCCACTGCAGTTCGGTTTCTACCTGTTTTTGTGGTTCTTGCAAGTTTTACATGATGTATTTTTCTGAAATTATACATTTCTATGGCAGTATAACTTTTATGGTGTAAAACAGAAACAGATCAGATATGCAGGCCTCTGTATGAAGGCCTTTTTAGTGCATTTTGGCTTCATGGAGCAGATTAACTGGAGAACAATCAAATTTTTCATTAACATTGTTATCTGTAATTGATCTAATCTGTTTCCCGTGATGTTTGTCATATCAACCAGCGACAGCAACAGTCAGCTGAAAATGAAAAGCTGCTACTTGTAGGTTTTCCATTTCTCTTTGCTCATAAAAAAGAGTGAAAAAGAAAGAAGGTTTGAATAAAAGATGTTAGCGTCGGACCTTCCTGGTATTTTGCCAGAAAAAAATCTGAACTTATCCGTTAATTGTCAGTTTTGGACCATAAGTCACATATTAGTTGTCTATTTTTAGATAAATCGTCTGTAGGACTTTGAAAACAGCAGAAACAACGATGGAAATAAGTCCAAGACTTTTAATTGTTCAGTCCATAATAAAGGCTGATAATTGAATTTTCTAAATATTCTCAAATGTTGTCAATAAACCAAACCAATTCACAATAATTCATGAGACAGTTGGAGGAGAATCCAAACCTACAACATGGCCAAGTTTGAACAAAGATGTAGAAGATACTGAAACAATCCCTCCTCTGAATCTGAGTCGTCGACTTCAAACGTCAGATATTATGAAATGAATCCACGCTGCAGCGCTCCATTTAGCAAACACTGAGGCCTGAGTCGCCCCGTTCGGGCTCCGGTCCAAAGGTGACCACATCCATCCAACCAGCCTCATTTTGGAAGGAGCTGCGTGACGAGCTTAGGCTGGCAAAACCAGCAACATCACCGAAATTACTTCCCTGCAGTCGAGCTTTTACATAAGTCACTCAGACTGACTGTGTTTGATTTTGATTTTGATCTGCTCCAGAGCTGAAACAATTAGCCGATTAATCCCTCAGTCAGGTGTCTTTTTTTTAACCATTAATGACAAATATTCTCTGGTCGCAGCATCTCAGATGTGAAGATTTGCTGCTTTTCTCTGCTTTGTTTGAATTTAAACCAAATATATTTGGGTTTAGAACAACAAAGGAAGCAATATGAAGACTTTTGGGAGATTATAGTCTCTCTTTTCTGTTGCCAAATCAATTAATCGAGAAATGCAGCCACAATCTGCTTCTTTTGGCGTCTTCTTTGAGTAAAAATTCCCTGATTTCAGCTTCTCAGATTTGGATATTTTCTTGTTTCTTTACTCCTTTATGACAGTAAACGGAACATCTTTGGGTTGTTGACAAAACAAGACATTTGAGGACATCATCTTGGGTTTTGACCAACATTTCTCACAATTTTCTGACATTTTATAGACCAAACGACTAATTGATTAAAGGAGAAAATAATTAGCAGATCAATCGACAGTGAAAATAATCTTTAGTTGCAGCCCAGAAATTAATCGCCATGAAGCCTTAATCTGCTTCTTCTGGGGTCTTGCTATTGAATAATGACTCATCTTTTGGATAATTAAACATTAAATATTCTTTTTTTTAACCTTAGCGGTTTTGTAAAGACAAATCAATCCCCAGATTCATTCAGCAGGGTTCAACTTTAATGTTTTTGTTTCCCATTTAAATTTTACTTGCTCCTGTACAAATAGTTTAATTTATTAGTGGTTATCAAATACAAAACAAAATGTTTCAACATGGTTGCAATGTCTATAAAATGTCAAATAGTGAAAATAGTGGAAAATATCCACAACAGTTTCTCAAAGTCCAAGGGGATGTCTTTAAATGTCTCGTTTTCTCAGTCAAAGACCCAAAGATATTCAATTTAATATGATAAAAAACAGAGAAAAGCAGGAAATCTCCATATTTTAGAGACATTTTCTGCCATTTTTGCACAAAAAATTGCTTAAACAATTACTCGATTATAGTGAAGTTTAATAGTTTAAGTCTTTTTCAATAACTTGCCCGGTTCGGTGAATTGCTAGATTTACTTGCCCAACGTGGTATTTTACTTGCCCCAGGAAAGCAGGCCTGTCCAGTGCATTAATTCAGGTGCACAATAGAGCTGCAACAATTATTCAGTTAATCAATGAATTGATTAGTTGTCAACTACTAAATTAAACTATACTGATAATTGATTAATCATTTTGAGTCATTTTTTAAAGAAAAAATGTCAAAATTCTCAGTTTTTAGCTTCTCGAATGTGAATATTTTCTGTTTTTTAATCCTCTCTGACAGTAAACTGAATATCTTTGCGTTGTGGACAGAATAAGACATCTGGGGACGTCATCTCCGGTGATGAAAACAGTCGTTAGTTGCAGCTTTAGTGCACAATAACAAAAAGACGAAATGAATTCAAGAGTTGTAATTTCTACCGGAAGAAGCTGCTCAGACGTGTTTCCGATTGCGGCAGCGTCTCATTAAAGAGAAGAAGAAGAAATGCCACCGCGGGCTTTAAACTGCATTCCTGTGTGTGGTTAATTGGCACCATGCTGATGGAGGACTTTGGTTAACTGCAGCAGTATCACAGTGTGTGTGTTTGTGTGTGTTTGTGTGTGTGTGGTGGATCCAGGTCTTGTGTATGTACTGAAACATGCAGCAGCCGTCTGCACCATGACAATACAAGAAGAAATCCTCACATTTTGAATTCCGCACTGAAAGATTTCAGCCTCAAAAATCTCACGTTGTGTCGCTTTCTTCTCTGCACTCCGGAGCTGCAAGTGGAGCTTCGATTATGTAACAGATATCTTGTTTTAAGAGGCTTTAAAGTGGCGGGAGGATGTGTGGAAAGGTGGCAGGGTGTGGTAACATCCTGGAGGAATGAAAACAAAGGTGGAAAATGTGACTACTGGGGCACCAGAGCTGCTGAACATGTGTGTCTGTAGCTGCCAGGAGATGCCGAGCAGGAGGCCACGTGCAGGCCGGCCCCTGCAAGACGTTTCCCCGCTGCCAGTGCTTATAGACGGAGGGCAAAATGGGAACGGGCTCCACCTTCAGCCCCTCCACTGCAGGGCCGGGCGCACATTAGAAAGGTAGAGCCGGTCTGCGGCCGCCGGAGGCTGAGCACAGAGAGAGAGGGAACGATGAGGAAAGTAGGTCAGAGATACAGAAGCAATCAAGCATGAGAGCAGCATCCTCGTCTCTCAGCTGAACTACAAGCAGCGCTGGTGAGGACGAGACACGGCAGCAGACAAACGCCTTTGTTTTTTTTGGGTTTGGTCTGTTGTAGCATGGAAACGATTAGATGATGAAGCAATTACTCAAATAAAATCAAATGAATCTACGATTTTGAGTCAAAAATGTGAAATATTCTCAGCTGCCAGCTTCTCAAATGAGAGGATTTGCTGTTTTTCTGTGTTTAATGTCAATTTAAATGGAAAATCTTTGTTTTTCAAGCATTTTGAAGACGTCAACTTGACGTCTTTGCACAATTGTTTGACATTTGAGACAGCACATTTTGGGTTCGGTTTGTTTTAGCACGGAAACGATTAGATGATGAAGCGATTAGTCAAATGGCATCGAATGGATTGACAATTTTGAGTCATTTATCAAGCAAACATTGCTAAATATTCTTTGCTTCCAGCTTCTCACATGCAAGGATTTTCTGCTTTACTCTGTTTTATGTCACTTTAAATGGAAAATCTCTGTTTTTTTGACTGCTGATCAGAAAAAACTTGATCTTTTTGCACATTTTTTTGGCATTTAACATCCAAAGTCCCCCCGAAGACAACATATATTTAAGGTTTCAGGCTGGAGCTGAAACCATCAGTCGATTCATTGATTGATCGAGGGCTGCAACTATCGATTATAGATGTCTTTCCAGCAACTTAATTATTTAACCAAGCAAAAACGAAATATATTCTCTTTCTTCTGCTTCTGACGAGTGAGGATTTCTCTCTTTTCTCTTTTCACTCATCTTATATGAGAATAAACTGAATATCTTTGGGGTTTGAACTGTTTTGTGTGACAAACAGGATGAGACACGGCATCAGACAAACGCCTTTGTGTTTGCGTTTGGTCTGTTTTAGCACGGAAACGATTAGATGATGAAGCAATTAACCAAATGATTAGACGACTGGGATTCAAGCAAAAGGGTGAAATATTCTCTGCTTCCAGCTTCTCAAAAGTGAGGATTTGCTGTTTTTTTTCTGTTTGTCAATATAAATGGAACATCTTTGTATTTTTTGACTGCCAGTAAGGCAAAACAAGCATTTTGAAGATGTCAACACAAGCTTTCTGCACTATTTTTTGACATTTAACATCCAAACCCCCCCCCTGAGGGCAACATAATTTTAAGGTTGCAGTCGTGTTCTCTGCTGTGCATTGGAGCTGAAAGCATTAGTTTCTGGATTCATTGATTGATTGGGGGCTGCAACCAACGATTATAGATGACATTTTCAGATGTCTTGTTTTGTCCGTCTAAAACCCGAAGATGACACAGACCAAAAGGCAGCACGTCCTCTCAATTTCAGAAGGTTTAACTGGAGATTATTTACCATTTTTGCTGGGTTTAAAGGTCCAGTGTGTCTTATTTAGGGAGATTTATTGGCAGAATATTGCAGAGATGGAATATAATACTCATAAAGATGAAAATAAAGTTCTCTGACTCAGTCAGGGGAATTCCACTGATTTCATGCATAAATATCAGTTGTTTAGTCAGGGAGGAAACTGCGGTTTAGTATAGCCTGTTACTCTGCAGGAGGTTTGTCAAGTCTGAGATAATAAGCAGTTATCTCAGTTTGGGCTTGAGTCAACAAACATTAAAGGAGAAGACTGCTCTCCAAACTGGAGGTTTGGTGTTAGAAAGGTGTGGCCATTTACCAGACATTAAAGGAATAGTTCTGATTATTTGTAGTGGGGATATATGAGATAGTCAGTGTATAGATGGTGGTTGACATGACCCAGTTTGGAGAAGCAGCAGGTGTAGGATGGTTGGTTTCGAGAAAGTGGTATTTGGCTTATAACATCCACATGGGAAAAGGCTCTCTGAAGGTAGAGTCATAAAAACAGTCTAAATGTCATGTGCACTTAAACTGATATAGATTTTTTAGGTGTATAAGATGTGTTGCTGCTGACCCTGTCCACAGCAGGACATTGCTTTGCCTCCTACACCAGCTCTCTGATATACTAACTATGGAAAGTACCTCATATGACTCCACTTCAAATAATCCAAATGATCCCTTTAAGGGTCTGACAAAAAGATGCTATTAGATGCAAAGTGTTTTTGGAGCTTGACCCACATTAAAGGACTAAAAATCAGGCTATCCCTGCCTGTGGTCCTTTCACAAAAAACAAAACAAAACAAAAAATCTGTCTCCTGTGAGTCCAACTTCCTGTTTTAAAACAGCTGCAAGATGTTTTTGTACAGATTTTATGCAGATTAGGGTTTAATGCCCTTCACGGTCCATCGGGACGTCTTCAAAATCACTTGTTCTGACACACAAACAGTCCAAAACCCAAAGATATTTAGTTTAAGACAAGGAAAAGAGGGAAATCCTCACACTTCAGCATCAGACATCTTTTCTTGAAAAATTATAGTTTTTTTTTTCCATCCGAATGCTTAATCCAGAGCTGAAACAACTGTTTCAGTTTCTCTGCTGTTCATTGGAGTTCAAACCATTAGTCGATTCATCGATTGATCAAGGACTGCAGCTAATAGATGATAGACTATAGATGACATTTCCAGATGTCTTGTTTTGTCCAACAGTCGTCTCATATCAGAAGGGCGGAACCCTCTAATATTTGAATAGAAGCTTTATTGTCATTGATTGAATACAGTGTATTAACACAACGAAATTCGTTCCATGTGGTTTTTGCATGGTAAAATAATCCAATTATTAAGATTATTATCTGAAATGGGAGGACTGTTGGACAGAACAAGACATCTGGAAATGTCATCTATAATCGTTAGTTGCAGCCCTCAACTGATCAGTGAATCGACTGATGGTTTCAGCTTTAATGCTTTGCAGGAAATATAACTGAAACCTTAAAAAAAATTTGTCCTCGGGGATTTGGAGGTTAAAATGTCAAAAAAAAAGTGCAGATGTCTAACTAGCACTCAAAAATTAAAGAAATTTCCCATTTAAATCAACATGAAACAGAGAAAAGCAGCAAATTCTCAAATTGAGAGGCTGGAGGTAGAGAATATTCAACATTTTTTGCTTAATAAATGACTCAAAGTCATCGATTCAAACAGACCAAACCCAAAAATGTGCTGTTTCGGGAGGATTTGGAGCTTAAATATTAATGCTGACGTCTTCAAAATGCTTGTTCTGTCTAACTAGCAGTCAAATAAAATAAAAATTTCCATGAAAATTCACACGAAACAGAGAAAAGCAGCAAATCCTCTCATTTGGGAAGCTGGAAATTGAGAATATTCTGCACTTTTGCAAAATTTTTGCTTCATTTTTGTCCGAAAATTAAACCCAAACTATTCCTTTAATGCCTGGTAACTGGCCACACCTGTCAAACACCAAGCCTCTCGTTTGGAGAGCAGGTTTTTCCTTAAATGTTTTGTTGACTCAAGCCCAAACCGAGATAACTGCTCATTATTACAGACTTGACAAATATACTCCTGTTTCCTCCCTGAGAACAGAGCTGATATTTATGAGTAAAATCAAGAGTTTCCCTCCAGAAAAATCAACATTTTCTCTGGTGCATCCCCCTCAGAACAGTGGAGTAAAACACCACGTCAGGCCGCCCGTCTCGCTGCGCGCTCGCTGCTCCTGGAGCTGTGTCAACATCCCTGTTGACCGAGCTCCTTGCAGAGCCGTCTTAGCGGTTTGCTCTGGAGGCCGGGGCCTGTGCCAAGACTACATTTTCACACGCCCCTGAGAGGAACAAGCTGCATCAGCAAACCTTTGAGCCTTTTCCCCCTCATGAAGCTGCGACAAAGAGTGCTGTCATGTCCCCTTTCTGCAGCAGGTGAAATTTGTGTGTGTGTGTGTGTTTTTGCCCCAGAGCAAATCATCAGAAGGGTCCGCTGCTGTCTGGAGCCCCCGACACAATGAGTGACAAACGCGTGAAAATAAAAAGCTCTCGTGTTTACACCTGTCTAACCACGGTGCAGACTAATGAACAACCCTCTGTACACACGATTATCAGATGAAGGATCCGGTTCCTCTTATCGGCCGTCAGTTTGTTTGCTCTCTAACCGTCTGAGCTCCCGGATGCAGAGTGAACGGCTTCTCAGAGGGACTGTCTTTGTTGGCGAGGGTGCAGCTTCTGTCTTGTTGTTTGGATTCTGTCATGTGTAATGCTACAATGACAGTTTTGTCCCTCAGCTGTGTGTGTGAGCTGCTATTCATCAGCCTCTCTGTGGGACACACAAACATCACTGCCTCATTTAGAATATCTTCTTTTTTAAATGCAGTTTTTTTTTTTTTTAAAGGACAAGTCTGGTGTTCTTCTGTATTTCTCTTACTCTCAACAAATCCCTGCAAAAGGACTACAACAAACAATGCATTACTGTCTGACTCCCCGTCTGTCTGTCTGTGGCTCTCTCTGGCCTTTGAATCGCTGCCTGTATCTCCGATTATTTCAGCGAATCAGATAGCTCTGCTCTTGTGCTCGCTGGCGGCTCTTTGCACCGTTTGGAAAACCTGACAGAGCCAATCAGGGCTTTGTGGGGAGGATTAAGAATGGGGACGTTATGTTCCTGCACCAGGCCAGAAAAATGACGAAAGACAAGGCCACGAAAATGGCGGCGAGCGTTGAGGAGATCGATGCAGATGTACAAAGGTTGTTGTAAGTGAAGAAACAATCCTTAAGATTGTTTTTTTTCTTCGATAACGACTACTAACAACCGCTGCTCCCGTGTTGACTGAAAGTGACGGCGTTTGCTGCTAATTTGTTCGAGCAAAATAACAAACACGACCAAACAGAGGTTTATGGAAGCTGGGAACAGACATGTTTGCAATTATTTCTCTAAATCCAAAGTTAATTATTTTGTTAATTAACTCATTATCACGAGAAAATAAAACATCATTTCCTCGTACTTGTTTATTGGAGAACAGGAGGGACATGCCAGCATGCACAGACGATGCGTTTGCAGCTGTACAACTGATTTAAGCTCAATCAAACTGGTTGTTTCTTTTCTTACAACAAATGGCAAAAGTTCATAAAAAGTTCATATGTTTTGCTTTGAAACTCTCAAACCGGAGCTGTGTGTGTACGTCTTGGGTCCATAATTTTATGAAGTCCTTTTCTCGTGATAAATTATCTCCTTATCTCGAGAATCAGTCTTATCAGGGTTTCTACAGGTCCTTAAAAAGTCTCCAAAAGTCTCAAATCCAATAATCAGAAATGTCTTAAATACAATTAAAGACAAATGCAAATTAACATAAGTTATAAATTTGCATTAACTTCAGTCTCCCTTTGAAATGTTCCTGAGAAAAATTTATATTGATCACGCTGTAACGACTATCTGACTCTGTGTGGTCCTGTTCAGTCGAATGTTGTAATTCTGGGACTCAGATTTTCATTTCTTTTTCTTCATATTTTTTTTTTGCCAGTATGGATGTGAAATCGGTCTTAAATTGCATTCATAATGGTCTCAAATTTAACTTGATGAAATCTGTACAAACCCAGCCAATATGGACAAAAGTGCAATTCAGTCTTTTCCCCAGATCCATCCATTCCTACTGAAGAGGTAAAAACTTAAAATGAGCAACAAGTACACAGTTTTATCCTCAAAAAATGCTCAGTAATGTTCTAAAACAGCTGGTTACTGTAGTTGTCAACAAATGTTACTAAAACAGGGGGCGATTGTGCATTTGTTGGGGACTATTTTCTGTGGCGGATTAATCACATTTAGTGCTCTAGTGAGTATGTGGGGCAGCAGGACAGTTTCTATTTCTAAATCATTTTTCCCCCATCTTTAGAATATTAATTCAATTTATAGTAAATTAAATCAAATAAATTAATAAAACTGTGTACCAAATCATTTCTAATTTAGTCAGATCACTGGCTAATGTTTAAATACAAAAACATGGCAGAAATTGCTGTTATATTTTACTGTATCTTTCTTTAATTTATTAGAATAATTCACTCAGTCAAGAGGCCAGATTAACACAATATTACAGCAGAATGTTTTGTTAATCAATACTTTATACTTCTGATATGTCATTTGATTGATTCGGAAATGTATGCATGATCAGTTCATCGTTGGTTTTGGTCTTTTCATGGGATTTTTTGACGTTAGAAAAATGTAAAATATCTTCAGACGTCACCTTAATTTACAAACATAAACTGAACTTACACATTTTACATTTTGGTGCAAAACCTTTAGAGTTTTACTTTATAAAGGTGAAAATCTTTTCCAAACAGTAACAACATAAAATGACAGACAACAGCAACTTCCTTCCTGAGGCGACTTGTTTTAGCTTGCCGTCTTTTTACAGTGTTTTTTGGGCATCATCTGGTTGCCACTTTCTCCCGTTCATGCCGTCAGTGTGTGTGTGTGTGTGTGTGCTGAAGTGGTGGGACGTTGTTTAAACATCCAAGGTCAGGAGATATGAAGGTGCACAGAGGGAAGGTCACATAGCTGAGCCAAGTGTGCCTCTGGAGCAGGATTTATAGGGTGGAGTTACCACGGCAACAGTTGAGGCGTTGCTGCCCGTAAAGAGACAATTACATCAAGAGCTGTCACATCACTGCAAGTACTGGGATCCTTTACATAAAGGGAAAATTCACCACTTTTTATGTGACGACCAGTCAGTTCTGACAGTAAATGTTGTCAATTGAAGCAATAAATTCCTCAGTGTTGTTATATTAGAAAGATGCTGCAAAATCTGTCGTTATTCCTGCACCAGTGATGTCACAGTGATGTAGGTGGTTTTAAAGGGATAGTTCAGATTATTAGATGTGGGGTTGTACGAGGTACCGGGCCTTACCAGCAGTAGATGTGTCCAGTTTGGAGAAGCAGAGAGAGGCAGCAGCATGGAAGCTGTGGACAGGGTCAGTCACAAAAGGTATTTTAACCACCTAAACAAAAGGTCCAATTTAAAAAAACAGTATTAGTTTAAGTGTACACTCTATTTAGAATATTTTCACTGCTTTACTTTGCTGTCAGGCAGACTTTTCTCTTATATAATCCAAATATCCCTCTCTCCAAACCAACCAAACTCCATAGACAAAATCAGTATTTTTACCTCACAGAGCAGTGGGGTTCACATAACTGTTCACTGCTTCACTGTGTTAGTTATTTGTGTTATTGTGACGTCACACAAGTCACACAACAGCACTGACAAACTAACAGATTGAGGCAGCAGGGAGACCAGTTGCTCACAAAGTAAAATGATTGATTTTGCCTACAAAGTTTGGTTGGTTTGGATAAAGCAATATTTGGTTTTCATCAGTGGTTTTCAGCCTTTTCAAGTTCTGACCCCCCCAGAATAATCAGCTTGTCTCTGTTATGTTAAAGTCTTTTAGGGGCTGAGAGCTACTGTACTTCTTTTCTTTTCTTTTCTTTTCTTTTCTTTTCTTTTCTTTTCTTTTCTTTTCTTTTCTTTTATCAGTACATAAAATCAGTTTAAATGGATGCTGGAAATCCTTGAAAACACATATATTTTAATGTGTTGTTTTCAAGGTTTAAAAAGTGCCTGGATTTCAGATAAAGTGCTCTAAACTATTTGAATTTGCAAGTGCATTACTTTCATAATAAACGGCGACCTGACTGAATAGTTAGCTTTTTAGATATGTATGTAAATTTGTAAATTACCACGGCTGTAAGGTACTGAAAAAGCTTGAAAATGCATTGTAAAATTTCTTGAAAAGTGCTTGAATTCAGGTGTAGGAACCATGTTTTATTTTCCACAACCTGTTCTAAATATAATATTGATTTTTTTAAGGTGTCTAAAATATGTTTAGCTGCTGATCCTGTTCACAGCAGTACATTGCTTAGCTTCCTTACACCAGTACTCCTGCTGCTTCTCCAAACTGGGAGCTTGCTGACTGGCACTTGTAGGTAACGCACCGACTATCAATAAGCACCTCTTGCAACCCCACTTCAAAAAATCTGAACTATCCCTTTAAGGAAGAACTACAAGCTATTTCAACTTAGATTTCCAGGCTCCTGCAGAGGGCATGCAGATGAGTATTTTTGTCACCTAACACACATATTTAAGTCACGTCATGTCACGTCTCATCATTGACATTTATTTGTAATTCATGAACTTTTATTTTGTTTTTTGTTTTTTTATAAAATCTTAATCTGCAAAGTAACGAGCAACTAATCTGTCAAATAAATGTAATAGTTGAGTGAAGAGTACAATATTTTCCCCTGAAAAGTAGAAGTAAAAGTAACAGAAAATGGAAATAACTCAGATTTCTTAGTTACTTTCCAGCAATGAAAAAAAGCATTTATGGCAGCCTTACTTCAACTTCTTGCATTTAATCAGAGCTGATTCATTTCCATTCCTGTATAATATTGACCAGTGATCATTTCTAATATTATAATCTGTCTTTGTGTCAGCCGGAACTCTGAGAGATTAAACTGAGTTGTGTTTATGTGCCAAAGTGGGCATGAAGGCGAAAATAAAGATCAGACGCCAACAAATCTGCATCGCTACACAAACACGGAAAGAGCAGTTTGGATGCCGACACTGATTACGCCATAAGCTCCGTTTCTGTGTGTGTGTGTGTGTGTGTGTGTGTGTGTGTGTGTGTGAGAAGAGAGAGAGAGAGAGGGCAGTGGGGAAAAAAAAATATGATTCAAAGTGAAAACTGCTGATGTAACCAGAGGCTTGTCTTTAATCTGACATGTAATCCTCTTTTTATGAGATTTGACGCAATTCACATCTCCGTGGTTGAAGGAGCGTGTCAGGACTGTCAGGTTTATGTCCTGCGGTACAGTGACATTAGCATCTTAACAACCTATTCTGCGCTGAAACGTGGCGGTGCATGAAACACAAGTGCTGCACTTGTTCAGAGGTGGTTGTTTAGGAAGTGCAGCTCATCAGGACGGCGTGCACATGGGCAGAAGGGACTATTTTTATCTTGTCAGGCTGTAACCTGAAGCACCGACCCCACGTCAGGATGTATAAATAACTGGTTTTCACAGACACAGTGTCTGTTTACATTTCACGGTGACGGACGGGGCTCAAAGTGTCTATGAAGTACGCCATCATTAGATTTAATCCTTAAATGCATGAAATGTTAGTGAGTATTGACAGCAGTTATGTGACACCTCCCGGACTGTCCTGATCTGCGTTTATTGAACTTTTTGCAGCCTGACCTGCGACTGGCAATGGACTACGTCAACAACACCTCCAACAGCTACAGCTCTGGGGACACCGTGAGCTCCTCCTTAGCCAACATGACCATCAACGACCAGCACCACCAGGAGAACGGCGTCCAGTCGGGACACAGAAGCCCTGGAATGAAAGGTCAGACTTGAGAAACCAGCACAGACAACAAAGAGATGCTTCCTCAGATAATGTGTTCAATGAATAAGGTTAAATGGTGGCATTAACATACAGAATAAGCTGGTATTTTGATTATTGTCCGAATGTCTCATCAAGACGTCCTGTCACGATTCAAAAATAGCTCCAAAATGAAAGTTATGCCGATATCCAGGATGTTCCTCACCGTCAGCTTGACGTCCTTCCAGGGCATTCGAGCAATGTATTCAGGTGTTCTGCTGAAGTTTATGTACTCAGTGTGCATTCAGCAGCTTTATGCATCTTAAAAACTCAAAATAAGTCAGCTAAGTCTAAAAATAGTAAGTCAACGTTGACTTTTGGTTCCACAAACCCAGAGTCTCCTGGGTGAAAGTCTTGTATTTGACCCATTGACCCACTACGACCTCCTCCGTACATGGACTTTGTCGCTCTTAATACTCCGTCAGCTGACTTTCTGGCAGAATCCCTGAAGGTAAACTTCTCTCAGCTTGGATAAAGACCTTTGCTTCTTTCAAACACCACAGGCTTAAAACGCTGATACAGGAATTTGATTTTTATTTATTGTTTATTTGTGTAAAGACAAGTGTGAAGCATGATCGAATGCCACATACCACAGCAGTTATAGCCTGAAGGGGCCTTCCCATGATGCAAATTTGTCCTGCGAGATTGAGCACAGAGAGCACAGCACATACATCCTGTCTGCTGCTAAGCTTTAGCATTGGATTTAGATGAGTTCATAAACTATATAGTTCACAGATGTCATAGTGCAGTCTGTCTGTTGACAACTCGCCATGCATAATGTCTCTTAACGAGATCGTAGTGTTTTTAATGTTGTGTTATAGAGTTTGGGGAACTCCAAAACACTTCTCTTCCGTCACTCTCGATCATGTCTGGCAGCTAAACCTTGATTTGCAAAAGTCTCGCTAGATTGGTACATGTTACTTCTTTATTTTTACAATATGTGGTGAGATCGTGCGATCTTTCTCAGGTGAAGACTGGGCCATTCATGAAAGACGAAAACGCCACTGTCTGGCCGTCCATCTCATAACCACGTTGCAGTCTTTGGTGTCTGACTGGGATCATTTTTGGCCAGAGACACAACGTCACCGCCCGATTTATGTTTGCTGCAAAGGTGTCAAGTGATGATGTTATAATATTATTCCAGGAGTCCAGTTTGAATAACAGAATCATGAATCTGAAGGTTTATCAGACACAAAAACAGACAGGGTTTTCCAACTCTGCAGCCTTCGCGTTACAAATCTATCTATCTGATTGCACGTATTTGATTGGCCAGCGCTGCACCTCGCCGGGTGACGTCACATCACGCTTTAGCAAAAAAACTGCCAGGTTCAGCCCTGCAGTGTTTTTTCCCAGGAGCCTCCTGCGTTGGCGCTCCCGCTGAGAGTTTTTTCACACGGTGCTGCTGTCTGTGTGAAGAAGGTGATATAATCCAGATGACATCACTCATTATCTTCTTATCATTATGTCATGGGTCACACAGACAATACAGAGACTCACACACTCTGCAGCACTTGGATGAGTTTCTCAGCCAGCGAGCTATTAAAAACCCAAGTTACATAATATTTTAGGTTCCAACCAATAAACATGTATTGTTAGGCTCATGAACAGTTTCCAAGGCTACAACAGACTGACTAACTGATATTGACAAGATTCCCTCTATTACATAAATTAGAGCCTGAAGAAAACAAACAACAACATGCCTGTCCACGTCGTATTACAGATGATTAATACAGTTCAAAAATATTAATAAGGTCAATCAATATATATACACCTATGGAAATAAACATAACCTACAAATAGCATTTGTAGATATTTATGACAATACAAAACAATATTACATACATATAAATTTATCAATATTTTATATATGAAACTATTAAAATAATCAATTTGGGTAACAGAATAATGTAGAATGAACAGAAAGGAAAAGACATGATTTTATTTAT
This sequence comes from Lutjanus argentimaculatus, assembly GCA_034769285.1. Classification (NCBI taxonomy): domain Eukaryota; kingdom Metazoa; phylum Chordata; class Actinopteri; order Lutjaniformes; family Lutjanidae; genus Lutjanus; species Lutjanus argentimaculatus. The sequence continues at coordinate 1,910,884 of JAWZSL010000016.1, read as the reverse complement.
AAGCAAAATTAAGTAACACTTCATTTGAAAAGGTGTGCATTACACTGTCATAACCACGTCATGACACCTGAAGGCTCTATGAATGTTTATGACTGCTGCCATGAAGTGTCATTCAGTCAATTATTTCATTTTAATGCAAAGTTGACATTGTTTGAGATGTTTTTGACAACTTTGACGTTGACCAAGACATCATAACCACTGTCCATGGTTTGATTAATGTCAAGTTGTCATAACAAAGACATCTCAAACAAGGTCAGTCTCACATTAAAAATGATATAATTGACCAAATGACACTTCATTCATAAAGACTCCTTCATGTTCATGACCTTGCTGTGACAGTGTAATGACAGTCTTATGCACACCCCTTCAAATAAAGTTTAACCGTTAATTTGTCAGGATAAAGACACTAACAGGTTATGCTCTCTTGGTTAATGTCTAGCTGACAAAGACTATATTTGTTTGATTAATGTCAGGTTGTCATAACAAAGATATTATCTGCCTTATTAATGTCAGGTTGTCATAACAAATACGTTGTCTCGATTCATGTCAAGTTGTCATAACAAAGACATTATCGGCTTTATTAATGTCAAGGAGCCATAACAGACATTTTTGTCTTGATTAATGTCATGCAGTCATAACAAAGACATCCCAAACAATGTCAAATTTACATTAATAATGACATAATTGACCAAATGACACTTAATTCATAAGGACTCCTTCATGCTCATGACATGGTTATGACAGTGTAATGACACTCTTATGCATACCTTTTTTAAAAGAGAGCATTTCCTAAAATGAATATTATTATATATAATTAAATGCATGAAGGATAACATCAGTAAATTTGAGTAAAATACAGACTTTACTCACAGATGTGTGAGCTGATGTGTAAATCACATGAGGTCCCCTGGTGATACTGACCCCGTGTGAGTCGGGCCTCTGTAAACAAATTTAACTCCTTCTGGTAAAGATCCATAACTGGATGCTGTTATATGAACAGATAATGAATGATAATATAATATAACACAGTAATATTGTATAAAAAATGTTGAATAGCTACATCATAGTGTGTTATAAAACATCCGCTGCTTAATAATAATCATGTGACCCAGCTGACTGTGGGGCCCCTCAGGTTAAAGGTCGACTCAACCCAAGTCGATCTGCCTTCATGTGAGAGCTTTAATCCCGGAATATATTCTCAAATGATCTCAAAGAGCAGGATTTATATTTCCATGTACAGTTTCCTAAAAGTCACTGTATAAATCTGTGTAGATTCGGGGCTGAGGCCGAGCCCCGCAGTTTCTACTGTGCTTTGTTTTAATCCCGCTTTACATAATGGATAGAAGACATGGTTGACTGGCCCTGAGTGCCTGACTGCAGCTGCACTGTGCTCTGTAATCCAGGCATCTGGGTCAGACCCCTTCAGAACGAGCCCTGTCTCCATCCTGTGTCACTGTACGCGACCGATTCAGCTCATAAACAATCAAGCTTTTAATGCTGCACAGAAAACATCGACCTCTGAAAGGGCGACTAATGTCAAAAATGGAAGATCTGGTTGTTGTGTTTGTCAGCTGCAGAGTTTTTTCCCCGACAGATTGTCCAGCGTGTCACTAATAATCAGTTTCAGTTTCTTCCCTCTCATCCCAATCAACCATATGGCCAATTAGTACGTAGCCTAGCTTTCCCCAGTTTACAACCCTCGCTAGTGCGGTCGTTCTCCCCGTTTCCACTTCCCATCATGTCATGTGCAAACAGGAAGCAGCACACAGGGTCAGGTCCATCTGCAACAGAGATAAACAGCACACACATCAACGGTGAAACACAGAGTGAGTATGTCATCGATCTGTCTGAGTAGAAGACGTAGTCGAGTAGAAACTGTGACTTTAGAGAGCGAAGAATATTTAGTATAGAGTTAGTTAGTTGTGTGGTTGGTTAAATGTAGAATTGTGTTAGTCATGATTTGGTTGGACAGTTTGGTTATGGAGTCCTGTTTAAACATGTGTAAACTAATTAATTATTACCTTAAATTTTGTGCTTAAAAGTCCCATATTCATTGTCCCAATAACACACTGTTAAAATGGCTATAATTATGTTGCTCGTACAGAGAATTATCAGCTGAATCTGCAGCTCCCTTCAGTTTTACAGAGCTTTAGAATGAGTTTTAGCTCATTATTTCTCTCTCTCTCACCGCTCTCAAAGGAAAAGTTGTAAGAACCCACTGTTCGGCATGCGTTTAGCAAACCAAACAACGGGCAGACACAGTTAGAAACTAGCTGGTGGATGCAGTCGAGCATTTAGTGGCTATAAAACTAGATTTTTCCTGCAGGAGTTGGTGGAGACCAAAAGCAGAGCTAAAAGAGTTTATTGTGTATTTGATAAAATGTAAACTGTTTTCATCAGCACAGTTTGTGGGCTGGAACTATTCATTTTCACTGTAGTATTTGCTGCATGTGACAATAAAGTCTTCAATAAAATGTAAAAGATTCAAACCCGTGTGCATAAAAACTCAGAAAAACTGGCAGAAGCTAGAAACTTTGAAATGTCATTGTAACTTCATTACATCCACATCCATGAAACTCACCAAACCTCTCTTCTAAAGTAATTTTCAGAACATTTTAAATTGCAATTTCTGTTTTGTTTTATTTCTTGTTTTAAAAACCTTTAAAGCAGCATTTCCCAAACTTAGGGCTGCAACCCAAAATGGGTCATGGACCCGTTTTTATTGGGTCGCCAATAAAATACATGACAATTCTATAATATGTGAATTTAATTTTCCTGACTAAAATAGAAGAAAAGCGACCTTTTTGCTGTCTGTCTTTGCGGTATGTTCAGGTAGCTAGCTAATAGTGATGCACAGGGAAGGGTTTTTTAAGACACAACCCACCTGGTTAAATCTTGAAACTGTGGACTTTGTTCTTTTACTACTCTGTGCAGACTAAACAACAGATGTGACAACTGCTCTGTTCAAATTAACTGTTAAAATAAGAGGGGAAAAAGAGAGAAAAGGCAACAGACTTAATATCAGAGCAGAAATCACTGTTGCATTACTCTCATGGCAGCCTGCTCTCCTAACAGTGATTTGTGGCAAACTCAGTAAATCTCCCCCTCAGTCTTTTGTCTTATAACCTTAGAAGAGTTTTAATTTCAGGTGGCAAAGAAAAACAATAATGGCTGAATTTTAGTCTCATTTTTGTTGTTTTTCTGTGGTATCAAATTAGGTATCGAGAATCGTGGAAATTCACTGTTACCGGTATCAACTACTAAATTTCTGACATCCTTAGAAGTTATTAAAAACTTACTCAGACTGCTGCCTTGTGACTTGACCCCACCCGCCTAAAAACCTTCATATTTTCTTGAAATTCGACCCGAACCCACCTGACCCCACTGGTCAACCCCTGCATCATTACTAGCTAATATTACTTGTCAGTGTTAACAGCGATTACTGATGTTATCTTGACAGCCGTGACTGACATTCTGACATTGCGTCCCTGATTTGCGGTCTTGTTCCCAATGTGAAAAGTTTTGCATCTCTTTTGGTTCTTGAGCTGAAAAAGTTTGTGAACTTCTGCTCTACAGCAGTGACTCCTGTCTGTCCTGCTCTTATCACGGACGTGTCTGAGTTAACCACAACCCCTCAACTCGCTTGTGGACTCTGGCCTCTTTTATTGAGCTGTAATGTTTAGCTCACAAACGTCTACAGCTTATAGAAAATGGTGTTCGTCAAAGGCAGCAAAAACCATGAATGCAGAATAAACAATATCAGACCATTCTCCAAGTCCTTATTTAAACATGTAAAAGCTCTGTTGCAAAGATGCATTTGTAGTTAAGAATATGAACATGTGTCAATAGGTTAGATATACGTCTTTTTAAAAATTAATGCTCTATCATAGAAATAATACAATGCATGTTAGAGTAAACAACTCTGAGCTTAAAAATGTTCAGCCTCCATAAACAGCTCAGTCAAAATCTCTTCATGTGGTGAGTGTTGAAGCGACAAATCCAATCAGCTGTAACTGAAACCAGATGTGGTGGTGTGACAGGCCCTGCGATGATTGTAGCTGTTCCATCATAAATAATGTCGTTGTCAACATAAAATATTTTATATGGGATTTTCTGTCACTGTGATGTTGTGCAACAGCTTGAATATTTATTTTTTCTAGTTAAATGAACAATGGGAGCCTCTGACCGTGTGTTCCTCTGAATTTCTTGTGCATGTTTTTGTGGTTTCGTCTTGCGGGGTGAATGTTTGTCTCTTGCCGAGGTTTTAACCGTTTTAATTCTGCTCCACAGCTCACATGCGGTTGATTTTCACTGTAATGTCTGCGTCTGTCGAGCTTGACCCGCAGTTTACCTTTGATTCACAGAGGACGGAGCAGCGGTGAGCGAGAACGGGCTGAAATCTGTGTCTGAGCTGTCTCAGCCAGAGAGCAGCCGCGGTGATGTCGAGGTGCAGCCTCCTGGTACGCCTGCCTGCACTCCTCATGTCATGACGCCTGAACACCAAAGACCTTATTAACGCAACTTAACCCTCATTTAGCATGTTTCAGTTTGTGTGCAGATTATCTTTTCATTTCTCCTCTTTTATAAATAACTTCCTTTTGTTTCAGAGATATATGTTTGGAGATATGTTCTTCTTAGTTTGTTGTGTTCTTCTACCTCCAACAACTAACTCATCTTGGTTTAAATTTGGGGTTTTCTTCCTGTGTGCTCATGTGTGTTTAAACCTGCTAATTTGCCTGATATTTATAGGCTGCTGGGGACATGTAGCTCTGCTGTCACCACAAAGTGCAATAATAGCTTATTATCCTCCAACACTCTGAGAGATCAGGGTTCTAAAAGGGTTCTTCTTGAAGGGCTGAGGTTCTAGGCCAGAACCATTTACTTCTGAAGAACCCTTTTTTTCAAGTAAGTGTTCATCAACAGTTCCTTTGAGGACCCTTTTCATCCAAAGAACCCTTTGTGGAAGACAGAGTTCTTCAAGTTGTTGAAATCGTTGATGAACTCGTACGTCAATGGTTCTTTGTACCATAATATAAATGGATTCTAGATAAAACTTTTGACATCTAAAAGGGTTCTTGGTAGAACCCCCTGGATGGGTTCTAGGTAAAAGCTTTCAAATATAAAAGGGTTCTTGGTAGAACCCCCTGGTTGGGTTCTAGGTAAAAGCTTTCAAATATAAAAGGGTCCTGGTGAAACCCCTGGATGGGTTCTAGATAGATTTTTTTTGCATATGAAAGGTTTCATGATATAACCCCTTGGATAGGTTCTAGATAAAACCCTTGGAACTTAAAAGGGTTCTTGGTGAAAACTCCTGGGTGGGTTCTAGAGAAAACCACTGCAGTGTTCTCTGGGAAACCTTCTGGATGGGTTCAAGATAAAACCCTTGGAATATAGAAGGGTTCTCAGTGAAACCCAATAGGTGAATTCTAGATAAAACCTTTGTAGAAGCTCCTGAGTGGGTTCTTGTTACAGTAGCACCCTTAGAAACCTTCCACAGATGGTTCTAGGTATAACCCTTTATGTTGGGTTCTAGGTTGATCTCCCTGAAAGGATTCCAAATTGAACCTTTTCAAAAGATTCTAGCAGGAACCAAAAAGGATTTTCCTACGGGGACAAGCCTAATAACCCTCTATGGTTCTAGTGAGCACATTTATTCCTCAGAGTGCAGACTCAGCTCTTCTTCATTGGTGTCTCCGTTCTCTGACTAACAGTTAGAATAAAGCCTCAGTGTGTCTGTTAGAACCAGCCACAGTCGCTCCTCTCCAGTCGGGTCAAACATGCTTTGATCATAAACAATGAGAGCGACAGATCGTCTAGAACGTGGAGGTGGAGTCGAGGGTCCGTCAGGTTGAAAAAACCTCCTTGATCTGTTTAAACAGCTCCCGAGAGCGCAAACATGAGAAATACCACAGCTGACCTGTCGCCGCAGACACGAGGTCAGGAGGTGTCGATTTAGCCGAGTAAACCTGAGGAAACTGTCAGATTAGGGTTAAATTTAGGGGCTGTTTCCTGACTGACTTGACGTCCATTTATCCCACAGCAGAGACGTCTGCAGAGATGTCTGCAGAGACAGGCGCCGCTGAAGCTGCTGAAATAGAGAGCACCTCACGTGAAGACGAGGGGCAGCTGGGTACGCCTCCGGTCTTTGAGCGCTTCGCTCTTTTCAGCTGCTTGTGCCTTCAGTTGTTTTCTCAGCATCTTTAAAAGATTAGTTCTACATGCTGGGAAATACACTTCTCTGCTTTCTTACCAAGAATCAGATGAGAAGATCAATTTCACTCACATGTCTGTGTGGTAAATGTGAAGCTACAGCCAGCAGCTGGTTAGCTTAGCTTAGCATAAGGATTGGAAGCAAGGGGAAACAGCTAGCCTCCATTCAAAGGTCCCAAAATCCACCAACCAAAACCTCTATAGCTCAGCAATATTGGGCAATAACACGTTACGTACCTCAACAACAACTGTTTTCCCAATCAGAAAACATGTAAAACCCCTAAAAAAGACTAAAGTAAGACTAAGAAAAGCAGCAGATTCTCACATAAGAGAACCTTGAAACATCAAACATTTTCTGAAATAATTAATCGACTATCAAAATAATCCTCTTGGTTGCTGTCTTGGGAGTTTTCTATCAGTTTGACTTGTCTTCTGTGGTCAGACTAGTGTGAACATGTTAGCTTAGCAGCAATGTTAAGCTAGCTGTTGATGGTCAGTAAAGAGTTTACCTCCAAGCTACAGGCTGGCTGTTTGTTAAACAATATCTTCTAATTCATCTGTTAAATACAGAATATGTGATGTGGAATTGTTTAAAGGTGCCTTTAATGGAGTTGTGCCTTGTAATGAAAGTAAGCTAACAAGTAAGGTTACCATAATTAGCATGCCATGTGGCGTTTTTATCCGCATAATAACTACAATGTTAAAATGACAATTTGTGATTATACCATTGAAAAATTATTTCCAGACTGGAGAAATTCACATGAACACCCCCTCAAGTCAGAACAACTTAGAAATATTGTTAGAGAGTTGGTGTCTGTTGTCATGTATGCAGGAACATGGCAGACTAAACTAAATGTCTGGCTCATAACTTTTTCTTAATTCTAATGCTGCATGTCAGTTTTTTAGTTTTTGTCGAGTGATCTGGATTAGTTAGAAGGTATTTATCAGCATTAACCCTGATAAAGGTGACACACCTTTAATAACGGATGAAATTCAGATTCAGCATGTAGCACAACCAAATGCTACCCTTTAGTAGCATCCATATTTTTTTTCACATGCGATTTAAAAGCTCACGAAGTTGGAAAATAACGAATTCCCAAATCAGGAAATGGGACCATCCAAGGAGCATGTGAATGCACCATATTTCTTCTAACTCCCTGATGTCTTGTTGAGGTCGCTAGGCAGCCAAGAAATAGTCTGGCAAATACCCCCTCCACAAAACCACAATTTGTTGTTATTACATTTTTACGTTTTTTTTTACAGATTAAGCAAGATATAACAAGCTAATTCTAGGGCTTTATCCTAGCTAGCTGTATCCTCCTGCTTCCAGTCTTTGTGCTAAGCTAAGCTAACAGGCTGATGATTATAGCTTCATACTGAATACTGGTTTTATGAAATGAAAATTGCTGATTATCATAGGGTCATTGTAACTGATAATAAAACCATAAAACCATGATATTTTCTGAACCGGATTATCTACCATGAAAACTTCCTGCCATTTAAACCCCACATGAGACTGGAGATCTAACATGTTGCAAGAAAACGAAAAAGTGTATTTCCCAAAATGTTGATTTATTCCTTTTAATTTTATGACCAAAGCGGCTTTTGCTCTTGTGTTTGTCCTAAATGTAAACTGAAGCTTACTATCTTTTCCTTTCAGCATCATTATTGGAGTTTTATTGGTGTTTTTTTGGGGGGGTTTATTCTGTTGCTTGGTTCTTTTTTCTTTACGCTCGCTCTGACGGTTAATACTCTGCTCCTTTCAGAGCTGCACCCTGATCACAAGCAGACTCAAACATGTCCTTTTTTTAAACAAAAAAGATGGTTACATCCTGGCTATTTCTGAGTGAAGGGTATGGCCAAAACCACAGGCAGATTTAAGACTCCTGTGATCTGTTGAACAGATGCACCGCTCCCAGTGGTGGGGAACGCCAGAATAATGTTAAAAACAGCTGAAGTACCACATGGAGCACCAGCTTAGGTGTGGTACTGCTGCACCATGTCAGACTTACAGAAAAACTGTGCGTTTGCATATTGTTTTTGAACGATATATTTAAGTTATTTGCTGTGGGCTTTCTGCACTAACTGAGGACATGCTGTGTGTGGGCTTCATATTGATTTTTTTTGCAGAGAGTGAGTGCATCAATCAGCTATAAATGACAGGAAGTCATTACTGATCATGCTCTAATGTCTTTTTCATCTGTCTCCACATGTCCAACCAGCAGCAGGAGGAGCAGCCCCAACAGGTAGGCTCTTTATGTTTTATTGGCCGCACTTAGACTGAATTTATTTACTGCAAGACATGAATACAGTTTAGATAACTACAGGTGGACAACATGAAACCAGAGGGGGACGAAACTGTTGTCTGTTTTTATAATATACTGTACAGACAGATTTCTATATTGCTGCTACCTTATTACACAGTCTGGAGTGTGACAACTGAATAAAATGGACTTTTACAGGGTTTAATCACAACTAATTAATAAATTAGACCATTTAAAAGGGTTAGGGTTCTTTGGTTGATTAATCATATTTGCAGTTCAATTCTGTCTTAATAAACTAATAGTAGAAAATTTTCATTTCAAATTCAGGATTATGCATTAAAACATAAAAATCCACCACATGCAGTTCACATAACTTATGTGCATTTCATGCATGCAAAAGGTAAAACTAAAAGTAATAATTGTGGGAACAGGAAGATGCATATTTCCTTACGTAATAGGCGTCACTTGCAGTTTCCATGTCATGATCGCTTTAACTTAAACAGCGGCAACTCAAGCTCTGATTGGTCTGACACCCTTAATTTCGTGATTCCATTCTAAATCTCAATTATCAAATCCTAATTTGAAGTCAGAATGAAGAAATACAATCATTAATTCGCAATTGCAACGTGCAAAGTTAACATTTATCAATCTAACATAGGGTTCTAATGAAATGTGCATTTTATGCTGCACACAAAATAAACTATTTATTATTATTTATGCTCTCTTTCTGTTTTTTTTTTTTATTCTGAGATTATTAATGCATCACTGAGAAATGCTAAAAAACATTCCAATATATCATATCTTTTTAAAATCTATAACTTCCATCCATCCACCATCTTCAACCGCTTATCCGAAGTCGGGTCGCAGAGGTAACAGCTTCCTTTTCCCGGCTACATTAACCAGCTCTGACTGGGGGGATCCTGAGGCGTTTCCAGACCAGGGTGGAGATATAATCCCTCCACCTTGTCCTCAGTCTGCCCCATGGCCTCTCCCAGCTGGACCTGCCTGGAACACCTTCCTAGGAAGGCGACCAGGTTGTATCCTTATGAGATGCCCGAACCACCTCAATTGGCTCCTTTCTATGCAAAAGAGTCCCTCGCGGATGACTGAGCTTCTCACCCTGTCCCTAAGGGAGATGCCAGCCACCCTCCTGAGAAAACCCATTTCGGCCGCTTGTATCCACAATCTCGTTCTTGTGGTCATGACCCTTTGTGACCACATGTGAGTCATCACAATGCGAACGCAACACCGCCCCCGCTGCTCCAATTCTCCGGCCCATCTCACGCTCCGTTGTCCCCTCACTTGAGAACAAGAGATACTCGAACTCCCTCACTTGGGGTAAGGACTCATTCCCTACTCGGAGTAGAAAATCCACCAGTTTCCTCCTGAGAACCATGGCCTCAGATTTAGAGGTGCTGATCCGCATCCCAGCCGCTTCACGCTTGGATGCCGATCCAGTGACCGATGATGCCATCAGAGCCACATCATCTGCAACTTAATAATAATAATGATGATAATATAACTTTCTTTAAAACCATTTTTATCATACAAATATACAAAGTTCTTGCGGTGTCACACTTCAGACTCTACAATGAATGGACAGACGTCTTTTAAATCTCTTTAATCGTTTGTTTTATTACTACATAAAAAGTTCAGTGGTGGTTCAAAAGTTTTTTTAGGGGGGGGTGCGTTATTTTAGAGGTTCAGGGAGACTTTCAATCATAATTTAATCACTTTTTTACGGTGGTCTGTTGTTCATTGTGTTCACTGGAATGCATCATCTGTTGTTTGTCACCCCAGTGTGATGCATTACTGTCCATTTCCATCTCATTTTATTTTCATGTGAACTCAGATTGTTGTTTTTTTGTTTTTCTAGCACTGATCACGTCTCTTGCATCTTCACCTTTTATAGCTCTCTCGTTTTGTTTTGTTTTTCTGGTTAATGAAACAGTCTTTTATTTTCCTTGTGGACATCACTACTTCTTTAATTTTTATTCTTTTTGTTTCAATGGGGAGATGGAAAACAGAGTGCTGTGAATGTCATCATTAATCTGCTTTCCAAACAAATTAGCAAAGCCTGGTTCTGGAGTCAGCAGTGAGTTTGCGTTTGACGGATCAAAGCCTGCTGAAGACGAGGCTGCTGGCGAGGGCGTTGACTTCATGGGAGCGTCCTGCTCCCCGGACGCTGGAAACGAGGCGGCGGGAGAGTGTGGGAAGAGGCTGAGTGACTCTTTATGGGCCTCCGAAGACCTCAGCTGCAGGTCGGAGATAATACGGGACTCGCAGGCTGGCAGGGGGAGCCCCGAGTGGACCGGAGCTGCAGACGCTCAGAGGGCGATCAGCCTGGACGCCTCAGAGTGCCTGAGCGAAATGAGCAGCCTGTCTTTGGTGCGCAGCACGGCTTTGGAAGACCTGACATCCATCGGAGACAGAAGCTCGTGGGTCAGTGAAGGAGAGGAGCAAACAAAAGATGCAGCAGCTTCAAAGTCGTCCGGAAGCAGCTCAGAAACACAACAGCCCCCTTATTCCCCAAATCTGTCACAGCCTATCTTTGATTCTCATCATTCAGAGGATCTGCGTAGCAGTAGGAACATTTCTGAGAAGGATAGCCCTTTTACCAAAATGCCATCTGGCACGGCAGCTGAAAACAGCAGCGGTGACTCATCGTTACATAGGCCCGGCCATTCAAAGCCTGACATTTCTCATGACTCAGATGCGAGGAGCGGTGTGGCTCAGACCACCGGTACCGCCGAGCCCCAGAAAACTCCCCCCCCAACCCAACCAGCCAGAAAGTCTTTGGTGCCGGTCGCTGTGTTCAAAGGTCTGTTTGCTGTCATGTTCACCAGTTCAGAGTCCTCTTCAGTTAAACTCCTCCTTCCACTTCTTTCATTTACAAACGCAGCTTCTACTCTGTGTTATGCGGCACTCTCCATATGGACGTTAAGGAGAAGCTTGTTGTCCTCCCTCCCCACTTTATAGCTTTTTGTTTCATCTCTCCATCTCTGCTCACTCTGCCGGTCATGCAGCCCTGAACTTGTAAAAAAAAAAAAAAAAGCCACTTTTTTGTTTCCCACCATGAGCACTTTGTGTCACCGTGCATGCTGCATACTCACCGAGACATTTGATTTGCCATGAGAATGTGTTTAGGCACACACCTGGAAGTCTTAATTCACTCGGGTGGATTTAGAAGAGGAATTATAAGATATTAAACTTTAAAAAGAAGTGGGTCAAAAAGTTTTAAATCCTGATTTTCTCTCTTCTGTCTGCAGCTCAAGCGAAGATGGATAACGGCTCTGCAGAAAAGGTATGTGACCACCACTGTTATTAAAAGTTTGTCACCCATTAAAGAGATAATTCTGCTTTATAACAACTTGGAATCAATCCTTTCTATCAGTTTTTTTATGCCACTGCATTGCTGAGGTCTGGGAATGTTGGAGTCAGATGATCAGACAGGTTGTAAATAAATCTCCAGGTGTGACAAAATGAAGGTGAAAGGTAAATTATTACCTGACTGATAAAAACATCCATCACAGTTTACTGTGACAGATGGATTGTTGGACCGCTCGTGTTTGGAGACTTTTATAGCAGTGGTTCCCAAACTTTTTCTAGCATGCCCCAATTTCAGAAGCAGAAAAAAGTTTGTGCCCCCTCCCACCCCACATTTTTTATCAACTGGAACTGATAAAAAAAGGAGCCCCAAGTTGATTTTTAGTGAATTAAGGTTAGTAGGATAGAATCAGCACATAGATCATATCCATTCAACTTTTAGTCACTCTTTTCCCTTTCACTCTTTGTCACTCAGAGGGCCACAAAAGGGGCCATCTGGGGGGATGTGGGAGGGCACTGTTTTATAGCATCACTCAATTAAAAATAGCCTCTCTCTCTATATATATATATGTTCACCTGACAAAGACCTTTTTTGGCCCTAGAAGTCCTTGTCAGCTGATTTATGACTCTTGTCTGTCATAAGCAAAGGTGGAGCCCTTTAAAGGGTAATTCTGGTATTTTTAAACATGGGCCCTATTTTTTTAAAACAAATTTTGGGGTCTAATTGACTAATAGGTAATAAAACATTTTGGAATGGGTCCAGTAGATCACTTCAGCCAGAAGCTGTAAAATAGGCTGGAATATATTCTTTGGGGGGGATAAATGCAACCCTCATAGTTCGTCCACTAAAAGTGTTTGTTTTTGCTGCTGACGGGTTCAGATTGTTATCACAGCATTATGGAAAGCATCCCTACAGAGACAAACCTTTTTGTTAGAGTAAGATCCTTTTTGTTCAAACAAAAACAGCCGTTATATCGAAATCTTAAAAGCCACCAGACTCCATTGACAAAAACAGTAATTTTACCTCACAGAACATGGGAGTTGCTCGTCTTCCATGGCTTTGATCGGTTAGTTAGTTTGTGTTAGTTTGTGACTTTGGCGTTTTTGTGAATTTTGTGACTTTGCCCTCAAGGGTTATGTTGCGGCTATTGCAGCCTGTTTCACAGCCGTCAGGCGATTTTTGGTCCTATTAGAAAAAAATAGGACCTATGTTGAAAAAAAGCAATTATCCTTTAAAGATTTTGATAACACACCACCAGAGGTCCTTGTCAGGTGAACACAATCATTGGTTACTGTAGGTTTGTGAGTGATGCTCAAAACGATCAAACAGGTTGTTAACAAGCCAGCAGTTTAGCCAGATGATGTAAACCACAATTTAGAGGTAAAACTTGAAATGAGAACAATAATTCAGCATGTAGACCTCAAAATAGGGAAGAAAAAGTTTAAAGATACTGGAATTACCCTCTGGGTGGAGGTTAGGGTGGATGGTTGTGTCTGCATAGAAGAAACTGCTGTCTGTTTTCTGTTTCCTCCCAATCAACCAGTTCCTCCCATTAATGCTGGTTTATTTTTATGATGACTACAATCTGTCTCCAACCTTAAACCTGCAATAGGTTTTTTTGGCTGCTTAGTGGTCAAGATTCAGGCTCTTTTTGCTCTATTTTTGGTCTCCACCATCTCCTGAGGGAACTATCTGTTTCTTTAGTTGCTAAATGCTGCGCTATATTCACCAGCTGGCCTCTAACTGGGTCTGTCTGCTGTTGAGTGATAGTTAACATTGGGTTTTTAGAACTTTTTAGCTGGAAATGACACTGATTACAGCAGCTCAAAACAAGAAAACCAAAATAATGAGCTGATTTGTTGATCAAGGCAAGTAGCTTTTGGTGTCCTCATTAACCAAAAGTGTAGCCACAGCCGTAACAGATCACTTTATGAATCATATGAATCATTTGCAGCAGTGATTTTAACAGTTTTGGGAGCCTCAGATCAAAACATGACATATTTTAACATTTAGCTTTGGGACATTTGTGAGGTGTTTCTTCGTCAGTCAGACTTTATTTCTGTGGTGTCGCTGTGATCTCAGCAATGACAAGTGCAAAGTTTTTACAACAACGGAAAAGATGACCAAGACTATGAAAATATGACCCAAGTTGTAATGAAGCGGAATAAACCATTACATTTGTGAAATAGAATCATTCTTTTCCATCGTTTTTCATTTGTTGAATCATTCCTCTGTTTTATGTTCACTGTCATTAGAGCTTTTGTTTTTTTTTCATTCATTTTTCCTCCTCATGAAAAAGACTCAAACTGCCACCACACCAACATCTCTCCTTAAAAGACCATCCATAGTCACCAAGGGCAACAAAACACACGCCTCCTCCCGAAACGGCCACAGCTCCATCCCCATTAAAACCGGCAGCACCGGGCCCAGGCAGCCCGGAGTACAGGTACAGGTACAGGTGTCTGAACGCAGCTCAGAGTTTAGACCTGAGCGCGTTCAGGATGGATGGATGTTTTCCTGGACCCTCCTGAACTGAGGATGTAGTGGAGGTTGTCCAGTCAGTTTGAATGCACCCAAACCTGCACTGATTTATTTTTTTCTGAGTTACCATAAACATTAACCAAGCCCTCGTCCATTCATCATCTGCTCGACCACATCAGAATAAGTTCTACAAAATTTGTGTGATTTTCTCTTTTTTCTTCACTTGTTTGTTTATAATTATTGGGTTGCACCAACAAAGATTAATTTAATTTATGAGTAATTCTAATCAGAGTTTAGAAAAATTAGTGCTCTGTTGCACAATTACAAACTAATCTCAATTTAGTTAATCCTTGTTTGATTTAAACTGAACTATAAGGGTGTAACCATATGGAGATGTTAGCTACAAAATTAGTTAAAAAGTTGAATTGTTTGCTAGGTGATATTAGCTAAAAAGTTGACAAAAATGTTACATTATTTGCTGGCTAACATTAGCTCAAAAGTTAACAAACGTTACATTTTTTGCAAGCTAACATTGGTTATAAAGGTAACAAAATGTTCTATTATTTGCTAGGTAATGTTAGCTAAAAAGTTAACACAATGTTCCAATGTTTGCAAGCTAACATTGGCTGAAAAGATAAAACAACAACAACTTCATATTGTTTCATAGTTAATATTAACTAAAAAATTAACAAAACATTACACTGTATGTTAGCTAAAAAGTTAACAAAATGTGACATTGTTTTAGAGCCAGTTAAAGTTTGTTAGTCTAGAGTCTAGAGAAGCTCTAATTTCTTATTGTTTGAGAAAAACTTGTTGGCCAAATTAATGGAGCACCTTGATTATTTTTCTCAATTCATCTCAAAAAGGAAGCCGTTTTAAAAGCCAAACCTCGTCAAGTGTAAGTTTTAAGTTACTGGATGACAGTTTAAACTGTACTTTAAAGTTCTGATGCAGTCACTCAGAGACAAAAACATTGGGAATTAGGGCTCAGGTTGAAAAATAATTTCCCTTTAAGTTGAATAAAAGCAGTTCTCTGAGGTTAAAGCAACGTCTCTGCTGAAAACTAAATAACTTTTCAGTTGTGTTGTTGATTTTCAGGGTCCTGGTGCAAAGTCTCAAACCCCTGGAGCCAAAACTGGAGCCAGAACTCAACCAGGTAGAGAAAGAGGACTCTACAATTTAATTCTTTTATCCAATTTTAATCTTTTTTCATTTTGATTTATGTAATTTTATAAGGAGTATGGTTTAAGGATTGCTTATGATGTGTCATTTTTTGTGATACAGCTAGTGCCAAGAAACCTCCCACTCCAAAAAATGAAAAAGGTAAAAAGAAAAAAAAAAATGAAAAAGAAAAAGCACGAATCATTAGAGATCATTTGTAGTCTCGCATAGCCACAGTGCCACAGTCTGATCCGGACTGATCTGGATCAAACTTGGCCAGCTTCTAGCCAACAGAGCTCCTTGTTTGATTTTATTTTATGATTTATTATTATTTCCTCATTATTTTGCTTTCATCCATGACTGTTGACCTTCAAACCTCTGACTCGCTGCTTCTCTAATTACTTAAGATGCCCAAAGTGGACAGAGCAGCCCCGGTACTCCCAAATCTCCCTCTAGCCAAGCTCTTTCTGCAAAGGCGGCAGCTGAGGCCAACAAAGTCAAGAAGGTGGCGGTGGTGCGTTCCACACCCAAATCCCCGGCTCGCTGAAGAGCCGCCCACCGGCGCCTCTGGCCGCGGCGGCGCCCATGCCAGACCTGAAGAACGTCAGGTCCAAGATCGGCTCCACAGACAACATCAAGCACCAGCCTGGAGGCGGAAAGGTACCCTGACTCTGACTCCAGCCGTCACGCTGACGACACCTCACGCTGCGCACGGTTCAGATCCAATTAAACAGTTAACATCACCTGAGACTTGAGCTGCTTTGGAGGCAGAAATAATCTGATTGGAGGTTTGAAGCTCAGTAGGCTGATCCAGAAGTCTAGACACACAATCGTATTTCCCGTCCTGCAGCACGCAGTGTTTCCCCGATGAAGAGCTTAACTATTTAAAGGACCAGTGTGCAGGATTTAGGAGCAGAAAAAAATGTAAAAAAGGCAAAAGAAAAGGCAATATTTGTCTGCTCTGGTCTACTGCAGAAACAATTCTTATCTTCAGGTGATTATACACTAATTAAAACATACTTATGAATATTATATTCTATTTCCTGTCAAAAGATCCCCCTAAATCTTAGAGACAGGACATTTAAAGTCAAGATGAAATGAAAAACTTCTTTTTAACCCTTTAAGATCACATCCCCGGTTGTATGTGCACCTATTTAACAATATATGCCATAAAAACTTAAAGAAATAAAAACAAAAAAATCAATTTATTTGCCTTCTTATATCACAATCCAATCATGGTGCTTCAGGTTATGACACCGACGCTCTTCAATGTTCAAATCAAACAGAAATGCCACGAAAGCCGGATACTCTTGAAATGGCATTAAATCTGGACTTTAAAAAGATATAACGTAAACTTAAAGGTGCCTTTTGAGGTCTGAAAAGTGAGAGAATTGAGAGAATTTCCTTTTGCAAAGACGATTTCTAAAATATAGATCAGCGGAACTGCGTAAAACTGGCGAAGTAATTTGTATTGTGTCGCCTGAATGCTGGCAAATGTGTGTGTTCATCCCTGTGTGTGCAAACAAAACTCAGACCAACTATTTAAAATCAAAAAAAAGGCATTGCTCCACAGCACTTCTAGTGGAGAAGAAGAAAGCAAGCAAAACTTAATTTATATAGCACTTTTCATTCAAGGTGGACGCACAACATACTGCACAAAGTGTGAGCCAAGAAAGTCGCAGCGACAAGAACCATGTGAAAAACGTAAACAGTTAAAACATGAGTTAAAAACCATTAAGAAAACTGAATTAAAAAACTCCACAGGTTACCTTTAATATCAAATCTTATGCTTATCTTATTAATTCTGGTGAAAGATGTTAAAAACACAAATATTCAGACTGTTAATCAGAAAAATGAAGACAAATATTAAAGTTATCATCCAGACACTTTAAAGGCCGACTTCCCAGTTCAAATTTTGATTTACTGTACTTGTAGTTTTCCTGTGTAGTGATAGATTATTATCGACAATTTTAGTATAAGTTTAAAGTGTTAGATAATCTGGATAAATTGTTGACTTGTTTACAGTCTGATTGTCTGTTTGTGTTTCTCCGTTTGTATTCTCAGATCTCAGCAAAGTCTGCGGTGAGTACACACCGTCAACACAACTGAAAAAGATGTGAAAAAAGATGTCTGAAATGATGAAAATAAAAAGTAAAAGTAATGAACCAAAACAACAGTTTTTCTGTGACATATCCTGCTCACGTCTGCCCCAGTGTAGCAGAAACAGGACAGCTTGTGTTTGCAGATTATATGTATTTAAAATATGGCCGATTACAACTGGGAAAGCCAACTTGCATAACTTCTCTCCTAATATTATCGTCACCTCTCTTATCCTTTTGAATCTGTCTGGTTCAGACTAGATGATATTTTTGTCTGTTCTATATCATATATAGTGTATTATATTTAGTACAGAGCCATAAACTCTTGATGTGACTTTGCTGGGACAAATGACAGACCAGTCATAGCTTGCTTTTACCAGGGTGCCCTCATGCCGTCAGCTGCTTCATCAGGAAGGATGTGCTAGAGATCGACTTCTGGGAACAAGAATGTAAATGCAAATAAACATCTGAAGCGTGATCTTGAGTTGGAAAAAAAGGACGAAAAAGAAGAGAAATCAGCTGTGAGCTTTCATCAGTTTCACACTTCCTCATCGCAGCACCAACAGTGTTGCCATTTATAGGATATTTATCGTATTTGCACAATAATTTTGCCCTTTGTACGATCAGTGATGCCAAAAATCTCATTATGTATGATAATTTGATCATGATACGTCCCACAGGTTGCACAATAGCTGCCTTCCAGTGCTGCTGGAAATTAAAAATTCACATCTGCAACACAGAGGAAAGACACAACAAATTGGTTGCAGTTGTTGTTGTTTTGAGTCATATTTGTGAGTCGTGTTTGTGACCGTGCATCTTCAAAGTGGGACTTTACGGCGCGTCCCTGAACGCAACAAGCCCTGCAGCCAGCACAAGACAAGTTTTCTAAAACTACACGTCTGTTCTCATGTATGACAATTTTCCTCAAAATACAATAATTTTAAGCCTCTGGTACGATGCTTTAACATTTCCCATCATGCAACACTGAGCACCAACAACATAATTTCTCTTTCACTTCACTGTGTTTGCAGCTGAAGAGTGTCTGTGCTCCTATTGGTCAACTTTTTTAAGTTGACCAATAGCTCGTCGTTCTATCAGGACGCCAACGCAACCATCAGTTTTTGCATCTAATAGCCATTTTCGTTCACCACACCGTCTGTCAGGTCAGGCTCTTATCAGGCTGATATTGTGATGTCTGAACTCACCGTTTGAAAAAACGAATTATTTAATTTAAAAAACAAGAACAACTGGCTCCGCCCACTACAATTTGAATCAGCCAATCTATTTTTTTTTTATTATTATTTCTGCCTCCAGAGCAGCCAAACCAATCAGAAATGTTTGTGAAACTAAAAACTCCAAAAACCTTTTGATGTTTCAAGTGCGGCCTAATCTACAGAACAAACTGTGTCAGTGTGCTCTGTGTGTGTGTGTGTATTTGTGTTGTGGTTGACAAGTGTGTGTGTGTGTGTGTGTGTGAGGTCAATTTTAGCATTAAAAGAGCTGCAGGTCTTTGTTCTAATTGTGTGCAGGCTGCAGTCACGTGTCAGATGCTTCACCGCTGAGGTTTAGAGGATGCTGAGTTGTGATATTTATGGAACAGAAGAAATAATTAAAGTTGCAGAGTCTTTATCTGACTGACGGCAGCTCGAACAAACAGAAGAGCATAAAAACATTACAGCTGTTTTGCAGACAAATGTTTTTTTTTTCCTCAATGATCCCCCCTTTCCTTCTCACATGATCTCACCTCCACCTGCATGCGGTTGGTCACACACAGCAACACAGCTGTCTCTGAACCAGTCTGTTTCTTTCAGGCTTCACAGCTCATGTGTCAAGCCATCGTCTACACTCAAACTCTAAACGCTGACGTTTTCATTTTTCCAGGTACAAATCCTTGATCAGAAGGTGGACTATTGTAATGTGCAGTCTAAGTGTGGCTCCAAAGACAATATCAAACATGTACCCGGTGGCGGCAATGTGAGTAACTGAGGGATGAACTCAACACCAGACTCTTGAGTATCTCTGCAGTTATGATCATCAAAACCAACTTTTGGTAAAATGTTAAAATACATGATCAGAAGATGGACTACAATCTGCTCAACAATCACTAATAAGACATTAAAATAAATAATTAGCTCTTTTTTAAAAAAAGTTCTTGTACTAAAAAGCTCAAGGTGCATTTAATCAAAAGCCCACTGCTTTAAAGGGATAGTTCAGGTTTTTTGAAGTGTGGTTGTATGAAGAACTTATCCACAGTCAGTGTTTTACCTACAGTAGATGGCGGTCGACACGCCTCCAGTTTGGAGAAACAGCAGGAGTACCGGTGCAGGAAGCTAAGTACTGCTGTCAAACAAACTTTTCTGATGAGAAATTGCTGTTATAAATCGTTCTCTCCAAAGGCAACCAAACTCCATTCGCAAAAACAGCAATTTTAGCTCGCAGAACATGGTAGGTGTTGGTCTACCACTGCCTCGATCAGTGAGTTAGTTATTGTGTGACAGATTTTTTCCTTCTCTATTCTGGTATTTTTGTGATCCAGCACCCAACCCAATGGGCTCAGGGATGTACGTGTCTTTATCATATTGTTTCTGGTGATTTCTAACTCTTTAAAACACCAAAATCAACCAAAAACAAACTAGCCAATGGAGGCAGCGGGAACTCTGTTCTGTGAGGTAAAATGTTTTTGTAATAGGAGTCTGGTTGCTTTGGATGGAGCATAGCGTGTACACTATATTTAGAATATTTTCACTGCTTTGCTTTGCGGTCAGACAGCCTTTTCTGACAGGAAACCACTGTTATATGAGCCAAATGTCAGTCTCTCCAAAGCAACCCAACTCCGTTAGCAAAGTCACCAATTTTACCTCACAAAACTCAAGAGTCACCAGTCTACCACTGCCTCGATGTGTTTGTTTTTGCTTTGTTGTGTGATTTCTGTTTGGATTCACCAAAGTCACACAATAACACAAACAAACTAAACAATCTAAGCAAAGTGATATAAACCAAATATTGCTCTCTCCAAAGCAACCAAACTTCTTTGACAAAAACAGTAATTTTATCTTGCAGGATAAAACACAGGAGTTGGTGTTTGACCGCCGCCTCAATTGGTTAGTTTCTTTGTGCTATATTATGATTTCAGTGTTTTAAAAGGTAAGCTCAGATTCACCAAAGTCACACAATAACACAAACAAACTCACCAGTCGAGGCAGTGATAAACCTCAACTCCTGTGTTCGTGAGGTAAAATGACTGTTTTTGCTAATGGAGTCTGGTGGCTTTACAGAGAGATATCTGGCTTATACAATGGCCGATTCCTGTCAGAAAAGGCTTTCTGACAGCAAGACAAAGTGATGAAAATATTCTAAATGTTTCCCCAAACTGGAAGCATGTCAGTCGCCATCTACTGCAGATAATACACTGACTATGGATACGTACCTCATACAGCCACACTTCAAAAAACCTGAACTATCCCTTCAATGCATTAAAGTTGTCATCTGTAACATTTTATTTAATTATTATATGATATATTTGATCATTTGTGTGTGGTAAAGTAAAAAAAAGACTCATATTACTTATTTACTTAATAACTTCGTGAGTTTCACCACAATAACTGATCCAGAGCACCAGAAGTGTCACATTTTTAACATTATTTATATCTTCATGCACTAAAATCACTGGAATACCTGGAACAAGCATAGCTGGAACAATGTGTGCTGGAACAATATGTGTGACAAAGTTTTGGATGACAGCTTTAATGAAATGAGTCAAATTATCTCTAGCCTTCATCCCTTCATCATCTTATCTCCTCCTATTTGGGCTGATCCTCTCCTGTGGGTTTTCTCACTGTAATTTCTGATAAAACTGTATTTTTCTTCTTGCTTTTTGCAGGTCCAAATCCTGGACAAGAAGCTGGACTTGACTAATGTCCAATCTCGTTGTGGTTCTAAAGACAACATAAAGCACACGCCTGGTGGAGGCAAGGTGAGGAATCCGGACGATGACGCAGTTTGTGTTTGGATTAATAATTCTCAAAATCTGTTGGGTGTTTTCTTTGTTTGTTTATTTTTTTCTGAGCTCATATATAATTTTAAGGCAAGACACTACAGCCAGAAATACACCCAAATCTATTGTTTTGCAATTTATTCCCATGCATGTTGTAATCTTAGTCAGCACTCCTCTGGCAGCAGCACAGCATCTCTCCGTCCTCCCTTGCACTGTGCGTCTCAGGCAGGAGACTGACTTTTGTTATGCTTACAGGGCAAACTGTCAGATTATGTGCTAATTCACATAACTCCCAGTAGGGACACACCCAAATCCAAATACTTAGGAAAGAACAAATAATGTGACGGATATTTTTTCCATCCAAAGCTGCTCATTATTATTCTGAAAAAGTCAGCTCCATGATTATCTCGACATAGTTAAAAAGGGTTGCATCTACTTTAATCAATCACTGATTTAATGCATGAAGAATGTTTTTATATACATGTATATCTTTACTGTAGAGTTTTTATTTCTAGTGCAAAACAGAATCTTTTGCTTTATAAAACATTTTTTCACTTTCTTCTTGTTTAATATCCTCCAGTTAAAGGGGAGGTGTTGGTGGGCTTCAGACACTAAATAAAACTTAGTTTAGATAAAAAATAAAAAGAAACAAATAAATGAAATGAGGATGTGGAAATACATTTCATCAATTAATTATATGCCAGAATTAAATATTTTTTTATGCTTTTTAGGCACAACTGCACTGCCAATGAATGTTTGGTTAGAAAATAAACATTTTTGGCCAATTTAAAGTGACCTCTTGTAAAAAGCACGAACACTTCTGGTCTTCTATCCGAATACAGATACAGAGACAGATCATCTTTTAAGTGGAACAGATACAGATAAACATAATGACGGCTCTGTGTCTCTGTGCACCTCTACTTTCCAGAACAGAAATCTGAGAATTACATGATGCCAAGCTTTAAAATTCTTATTTCATTTTGTTCACGTATTAGACTTTTTATAGGTCTCTACAGGGGGGATTTTGAATATCTCTTTTATCAATTCATTAATTGAAAATACGGTCTTTTTACAGTATATACAGTATTTTTGTCACTGCAAGTTTTATAAAATGTTATGTTTAAATGTGCAAATGAGGCAGTATTATAATTAGAATTAAATATGCACTAATTTGCACTCTAAATATCTAAATGTGTATTTTATGTGTTTTCTTTCTACGTTTTCTGAAAGAAAACATGTTATGGAAGCAAAATAGACCAAAATCTCAAAACTGTAGTCAAAATGTAAATCCTCTTCAAATATTCGACTGTGTAATTATTACACACGGTACAGCCTGATTATCTCTGGTACAAACATCTCTTCAGTGGTATTTTTTTCTTATTAACACAAGATGCACTTGCTGTCATCACAGTAGTGTCACAGTTTGATGGTCTCACTCCTCACCTGCAGCCTCGCTGCTCTCAGTCACTCCACCTTCACTCCCCTTATATCTAAACGCTGACGTTTTCGTTTTTCCAGGTACAAATCCTTGATCAGAAGGTGGACTATAGTAATGTGCAGTCAAAGTGTGGCTCTAAAGACAATATCAAACATGTACCCGGTGGCGGTAATGTGAGTAACTGAGGGATGAACTCAACACCAGACTCTTGAGTATCTCTGCAGTTATGATCATCAAAACCAACTTTTGGTAAAAAATTAAAAATAAACAGAGCTCTCTGATTTTTGCTCTCCATGTTAAAAATACATGATCAGAAGATGGACTAAAATCTGCTCAACAATCACTAATAAATAAATAATTAGCAGTTTTTTTTAGGTTCTTGCACTAAAAGCTGAAGGTGCATTTAACCAAAAGTCCACTTCTTTAAAGTGCAGATACACTTCTGTGGACTGGGATTGCAGCAAAATAATTTTTAGACACCTAAAAAATCAACATCAGTTTATGTGTACGCTATATTTAAAATAAAATTATATATGATAGCTAAATATCTGTCTCTGCAAAGCATCCAAAACAAACTCCAGGGGCGAGACCAGCATGATATCTGCTATAATTTCTGCTCTTTGCAGCAACACAGTGTGTTTTTACAAGGAAGGAAACAACTTAATGTGTTGGATTTAAGAAAGCAGAACTGATAAAGAATTTGCCCTAGTTGTTTTGCTTCCCCCCTCTGTATGCAAATAAACATGTTTGCAAAATACGCTGTTGTTTTTAACCAGAGGCATGGTGGGACAAACAGACATGATGTGTTTTTTTTTTTTTTTCAAAATTAAAGATATAAATTTATGTAGAACACTTGCTGAATTTACAAGAAGGCACAAATAATTAAGAATTTGTCATAGACAGCATTTCATAAAGTTTATAAAGTTTCTCCGCACTCAACAACTCTCAAAATAGCTAATTTTTTGAATGGAGTCTGGGGTTACTTGTGTCTTCACAAGCATCACAATGAAACAATGATGGACCTACAGGATGCCAGTTAAGCAGGCATGGTCCCAGGACACATATGCAATCACACCGATGAAAGAATGTGGCCACAGACCACCTGTGAATGTGGATCTCATCTTGAGTACATTCAAACCTGTACTTAAAGCTGTCCACTGGTCATCAGATCGCCCAAAGATGCACGTTAATAAAAGGTGTAAACACGACCGTAGTAACGTCCAGTCAAGTGTGTCTCCAAAGATAAAATCAAACATGTATGTGGAGTTTGTAATGGGGTACTGATGTGTCTTATCACCAGGACAGTCTTGAGTATCTCTGCAGTTTTGATCATGACAGAAATCCTTGTTAAAAATAAATCAAACAGTCCTTCCCCCGTCCTCTTTAATCAGCCACGTTCCCTGGTTAGATCTCTCTCCCCTGAGCCTCGAACTCGACCCTCCAAGATCTAATTTCCTCTCCTGCAGTGGTTCTCATTTGCAGCTTGGCTGCTGTTGCTTCCTCCAGGATAACCATCTTCTTTTCCCCACATATCGACTTTCCAGGTACAAATTCTTGATAAGAAGTTGGACTTAAGCAATGTGCAGTCCCGATGTGGCTCCAAAGATAATATAAAACATGTACCCGGTGGTGGCAACGTGAGTAGATGTGGGATGTCAGCCTCATGGCAAAAAAACCCCCTTCTTGTTGCTTCAAGAGAGGAGCAGGATGTCAGAGTGCACGAAAACCTCCCGTCTGTGTGAAACCTGAAGCTCCCAACACTCTGTTAACACCTCCTATTAACAGTTTTATCATTCACCTTATACACAGTCATGAGCATTTCATACTGACAACTAGAACAACACTAAACTGTAGAGACACTTCACTATATCTGCAGTTTCATTTGTGCATGTATCTTAGACTTTAATTAGTGACAGTGGTGGAAGAAGTAGTCAGATACTTTATTTAAGTAAAAGTACTAATACCACACTGTTAAAATACTCCACTACAAGTAAAAGTTGTGCATTCAAAACCTTACTTCTGTGAAAGTATGTAAGTATTACCAGCAAAATATACTTAAAGTTAATTTAATGGTGTTATCTCGAGATCATAAATTGATTATTTTATTATTATACAATAGCAAGAGCCTGTTTTCTCATAATAATTGGTTAATTATTTAATGATGTTGAGATAGCAACTTGTTTTCTTGTAATACTAGTTAATTATTTCATTATCTTGATATAAAAAAGCTTTTTTTTTTGTAATAACAGGTCAAATATTTTGTTATCTCAAAATGACAGCTCGTTATCTCATGATAACTAGTTAATTATTTTGTTATCTCAAAATAAGAGCTCATTTTCTTGTGACCACAGGTTCATTATTTCGGTATAACAATATAACGTAGCTTGTTTTCTCGTGATAATGGGTTAAGTCTTGAATGATCTCAAGATAACCGAGCTTATTTTTCTCATAGTAACTGGTTACTTATTCCATTATTTCTATAACAGCTCATTTTTTTGTGACAATTAAGTTATATTGATATAACAGAGCTTGTTTTCTTGTGACAACAGTTTGTTTATTTCATTAGCTCGAGATAAGAGAGCTATTTCTCATGGTAATTCTATTGTTATTTTATATTATAGTATTATGCATTTCATTATCTCGATATAAAAGAGCTCATTACCTCATGATAACAGGCTAATTATTTTGTGATCTTGAAAAAACAAATCTTGTTCTCTCATGATAACTTTTGAATTATTTTGTTATCCGAAGATAACAGAGCTTGTTCACTTGCGGTAACGGGTTAATTTATCTTGTTAACTCAAGAAACGCGTCCTTTTGTTTTCAGTTTTGGTCATGAGAAGACAAGCTTTGTTTTGCCATATTTCCCAGATTTTGGAATTTCCCAAGATCAGTTAAGTACATATATCTTTCTATCTATTACAACTTAAAAGCTCACGAACACACCGAGGTCAGAAGAGCAAATGCAACACAAATCCACCAGTTTATCATCAGTTTATCAAATCACATTAAAAACCACAGAAGATACGTGGTTTTCATTCGACAGGAGAGGAATTAAAAAAATTGTAATCTAAGTTACCTGATGTTAACTAAAGCTGTTGAACAGATGTAATGGAGTAAAAAGAACAATATTTGCCTCTGACATGTAGATGGAGTAGAATATGAAGTTGCATGAAAGTAAAGTACAAGTACTTTGAATGTGTACTCAGGTACAATACTTAGTTACATTCCACCACTGACTAGTGATGGTTTATTGCTCTCAGTGCTTCTACTGTCACAGCTAACGGTGTTATGTAATGCTCATGATCTAAAGTAAGCCTGATAACTCTGTTCAGTCTCTGTGATCAATGTCCAAACTGGCCCCTGGAACGACCTGCATGAAACCCTGTGTGTGGGTGTTTTTACTCAAACTGATCCTCAGTGCCTCGAGCTGCAAGATCGGAAATCGTTTTTACGAACAGAAGATCTATAAAAAGAACATTTTAATTCTCCCACGTGGTGGGGTGAGCTAATTGTGGGGTAAAATTGTAAGGAGAAGGAGTCTCTCTACGCATTAACAAAGAGTCTCTGTCCTCGATCCTCTCCAACAAACTGTGCCTGTTGTGGCGAGCGCTGAGATGACCTCAGCTGAGAGACTGAGCGCTTTGTGTCGAGACACAATCGGCCATGACAGGAGAGCCCGAGATGAGGTCACAGTGATGAGAAATATGGCTTTTATCTGCAGTCAGCCTGAGCAGCGCAGGTCAAAGAGCAGATGATCGATACGTTTAACATCAATTGATCATTTTCTGCATTATTTAATAAGGAATAGTTTGGGTCTTGAGTTTGATTTTATGAGGTATTTATCCATAATCAATGTATTAACTACAGTAGATGGTGGTCAAAATGCCTTCACTTTGGAGAAGCAGCAGGAGTACCGGTGAAGGAAGCTAAGAGATGTACTGCTGTGGACAGGGTCAGCAGCATAACGGATTTCAGTGAATCAATATCACAAGTGTACGCTATATTTAGTATATTTTCACCACTTTACTTTGCTGTCACACAGCCTTTTATGACAGGAAATTGTCGTCATATAAGTCAAATATCACTCTCTCCAAACCAACCAAACTCCATTGACAAAAACAATAATTTTACCTTAACACAGGAGTTGCTTGTCTATTACTGCCTTGATTGGTTAGTTTGTTTGTGTTATTGTGTGACTTTGGTGAATCTGAGCTTACCTTTGAAGACACCGAAATCATAAAATAGCACGAAGAAACTAACCAAACTGAGGAAGTGATAGACCACCAACTCCTGAGTTTTAATTTTACCCCTGCAAGTTAAAATCAGTTTTTATCAATGGAGTTTGGTTGGTTTGGAGAGAGTGATACTTGGCTCATATCACAGTGACTTCCTGTCAGAAAAGTGTGTCTGACAGCAAAGGAAAGTGGTGAAAATATTCTAAATATGGTGTCCACTTAAAGATTTTTTAAGGGGCTAAAATATGACAATGCACAGTACATATCTTAGCTTCGTAAACCAGTTCTCCTGCTGCTTCTCCAAACTGGGGGCGTGTCGACGTCCATCTACTGTAGGTAATACACTGACCAAGGATAAATACCTCGTACAGGTACAAGCCCACTTCAAAAAACCCAAACTATCCCTTTAAAGTGTTCGTAAAGTTTCCGGCAGTCACAGATGATAGGACAAGGCTTTGATATCTAACCCAGTTTGTCTTCCCGTGTTTTATTGATCTGCGTTTCCTTCCTGGTAACAGTTGTAGAGGACTAAACTAACAGTTTCCAGGATCAGTTTGTCTGTAGTTGCATGCAAACTGAGTTTAGAGTCACGTCACGTGTTTGTACTCTGAATTAAAACTTGTGTTTTTCTGCTCTGCTCTTGTCGCCTTCACAGGTCCAAATCTTGCACAAAAAGATCGATCTGAGCAACGTGACATCTAAATGTGGATCGAAAGACAACATTCGTCATAAACCAGGTACAGTTGTACTTGTCATGTCTTGCAAGACAAAAATAGTAGTTACAACGAGCTCTACTTCCAGTAGCTACAACAATTAAATGCTTTTTACACAGTGATGCATCATCATTAATGATCTGATAATTTTATAATAATAAACTGTCACAGGAAGGCATTTTTTCTTTTACTTTGGATACCTCAAGTACATTTAGCTGAAAATGCTTCTGTACTTTTACTGAAGTAGAACTTTGAATTTAAATTTACTCAGAGTACTTTTACATTGTAAAATGTACTTAAAACAATATGTACCTTAAACCAACATCTTACATCCTACATCCCGTGCTGGAGGGGACGTTCTGGGGAGCTTGCGTAACATTATTTTAAAGTTTTCTAAAGGAGACAAATGTCCTGAACCTTTACAGAACATTTTGGCTCTAAAAACGCTGCAGTTCAAAATTTCTTATTTGAATTGAAGAGGACATTTAACTCGAAGCATCACAAAGAACAAATCAGAGACGTAAACAGAATGTTCACATATGGGTCCACGATGGTCATATGATCATGTTAACTGTATGGTTTTAAGGGAACGTTCTAAGGATGTTAACAATCCTTGAAGAACTCTTTCTTCTAAAAAGAAAGAACCCCTAGTCTTGACAAAGAACCCTTGACAAAACCTTTCTTCCAAAGAGGAATGTTCCCTGAAAATCTCCCAAATAACGTCCCCTTACCATTTAAAGAACTCCACATCCTGACTGCCTGAGAACGCTCAGGGAACGTTTTGAACATATAGAAAACGTCATTATGTTCTCTGTTCATCTTTTCAGGGGGTGGAAATATTGAGATCAAAAATGAGAAGCTGGAGTTCAAAGTCCAGTCTAAGATCGGCTCTTTGGACAACATCGGCCACGTTCCTGGAGGTGGACAGAAAAAGGTGAACACGTCACAGCCAGACTCTGTTAAAAACACCGCATTAATCCTTTACTATCAGCTTATTGTTCCCCTTTGTCATGTCTCATGTTCTGCTGAATGCGTGGCCAGAGCTTCATCTGCTGCGACAGTTTTCACTCGTTATGACCACCTGACCTGCAGACTCACCTGAACGCAGCGCGAGCAGCAGATCCTTTAGAAAGACGTTTGTTTCCCAAGTTTATCATCTCAGTCGGACCATCCTAACAGAAGCATCCAAAACTACAGGAAGATTTCAACTTCAAAGATGTTATTTCCACTAAAAATTATAATTTTTATGCTTTTTAGTCAAAATGAGGCCTTCAGGCTGCTCTGAGTCATCTTCAATTACTACAGTTCACAGCAAACAAATTTTACAAGCAGCAGCAAGCTCTTTATGGGATTTTCTTTTGCCCTGCATGTCGCCTCTCAGGCCACACAGGCTGATAAGGAAGCCTGCAGGCAAGATTCAGGGCTGAAATGAGTATTTCCTCATGGTCACATGTGGTCTGCGGGTTTAAGGCCAGACAGATGAGCTGCCAAATTCTCGGAAACGACATCGGAAGAGGCTCATGTTAGTGAAATAAACATTCAGTTTATGGACAACAGCTCTGGGGGACATTCCTGCAGACAACACACCAGCTGCCCTCAAAACTAATGACATCAGTGGCATCGTGTTGTGTGATAAAACGTCACATTTTTTTTCCCTCTGGTGTGCTGCTCGTCTGTGAACCAGGGCCAGCTCTCGTATTTGTTGTTATTTTCTGTTGCCGTCTTTGTAACAGAGCTGCTCAGGGACACAAATGAATTTCAGCGTAGACTGACGATAAAGTTGTATCGTATTTTAGAGTGACCTTTTTTTATGGTGGCCAACGAGGGCAAAAACATACTGCAACTTAAGAAAACATGTGCATGGATTTGAACCAAATTTGTCAACAAAATTTGAGAGAAATAAACATTTTGTGTGCACAGAAGAAATCAGAGATGTTTCACTTGTGAGAAATAGAAGCAAAAATATTTTATGAAATATAATAGAATAAAAAATCTTAATATTTTTGTTGCATGTAGATAAATGCAGGGAATGTAAATAACTGGGTTTTTTTTTTTTATTTGATGGTTCAGAAATGTCCCCCAAATCATTTAACTTCACCAAATTTCCCTCCAGAATCTAAAAAACTTTACGGGAGCGACATCTTGATCATTGCAGTATTTTCCAGCTCAGTTCTGAGTGGGCTGGCAGACTGTTTCTAACCCACAATGCAACACACAACAAAAGTTTAGTCATCAACACTGATAAAAACAAAAACAGACACTTTTAGAGCCAAAAATGCATCTTTGAGCCATTCATCTCCATCCTGTCCTCCTGAGAACATCAGCGTTCTTCTGCTTCTTTTGTTCAAGTTTCCATCTTCATCCAGCTGATTTTATGTTCATCATTATTTATTTATTGATTGTTTTTTTTTTATCTTCTGTTTGGTTGTTTTTTTGTTGTTTCATATATTGTTGTGTTGCATTTTGATTTCTGTTGATGCCATCACGTGTATTTTCGTTGCATGCCGTGTCATTTCCCTCGCTGGGGCTCGTCTGTAGAGGGAGAAGGGGAAGGAAGGAGAGGGGAGTACCTCAGACAGCCCCTCCATCCCCTCCCCCGCTGTCACCCCCCCTCAGTCACCTCAGACTGTCCCTTCAGCACCCATCACACCCATCCTGACGAACCCCCTCATAAAGATTGAGGACTCCTGTAAGTACTCACCGCTGTGTGTCGTGTGCAGCAGTTTTTATGAATAAATGCAGCGATTATTTATTTTATTTTTTACAGGTTTAAACATGTAAAACAATAAACATGATTTTCTGTGATATTACATATCACATCACTTCAAAACCACGAGCACTGATCTGCTGCATGTTTCCACCAGATGTGGAACCTGTCTGCAGGGATTCACTCTTATTGTGGTGTTTTTCGGACCAAACGGTTCTGGGAACTCTTTGAAGAGGAACTACACACCTTCAGGGACTTTTCAACCGCAAAAGGGATAGTTCACACAAAAATGAACATTCAGTCATTATTTACTCACCCTCATGCCGATTAAGGGTCAGATTTATTTTGTTCCTCTGCAAAATACACTGGACTTTGACAGGAAAACAGTGTTACAGAATCTCTCAAACAATGTAAATGAACGGTGACCAGTTTTCAAACTTAAAAAAAACAACATAAAATGCTTTTGCACAAACCGTCACACACCACACAGTTCAGACAGTGTGCATGTGAACATGGCTCAGTCAGTTTGTTAATGTCGGGGCTTTAGGAGACCTGGATTACACCAGACGAGCAGTATGGAAGCTATTTATGTTTTTATTCTGTTATTTTATTTGTTTCTGCAACACTGTTTTCCTGTGAAACGCTGTTTTTTTGGGAGGACTTAAAAAATTAAACCTGCCCTTCAATCAGCGTGAGGTGAGTAGTTAATGACTGAATCATCATTTTTGGGTGAACTTTCCCTTTAAGGGGACGTCAGGCCGGTCGGCGGTTGGTAGAGCTACGTCACTTCTGCGCGACGCACAACGACAACTGTTACTAATGACAACAGCTAACCAAGATGGCGGATGCTGCGGTCGGAGCTGTGTTTTATGATGATTAAACTCAAAGTCTGACAGGAGAGAGCGGGTTCAGATTATGAAAAAAGCGCGTTAGGACGGAGAGCGAAAGGCCAAAAAGCTTCATAATCATGAGACTGAGGCTCTGACAACGTTATGTAACTGTAACGTTATGTAACTGTAACGTTATGTAACTGTAACGTTATATTAACTGTTTTCTTTACATGTTGTTAACGTTAGTGTGTACGGAGCCTCTTACCTCAGCACAGGGTTACAGGTGCAGGCTGACCGGAAATGCTGCAGGAAATGACGTCGTATTTCCTCCCACTTCACTGTTGATCCTGTTTCCATCTTTTAAATCATCCTGAGCTAAAGTTTCTACGGGGGTTTAAAAATGGCGGTCGCTGGTGCTGCGTTTGGCCCAGTCGACGTACACTCACTCTGGACCAATCAGCGCGCACGTACGTCATTCAAAGTTCCTGCGGTCCGAAAACAGACGCGAGAACATCAGTGAGGTCCGATGTTGATGTATGTGAATATAATATTTAACACAAACACATGAGAGATTTCAGAATTTGTTACAATAACAGTTTTTGTGGTCTCGTTTTCATCTTAGCTCAGTTTGTGAAAAGTAAATGGTTACCATTTCAATATGTTTCTCTATATTAACTTTAAATAAGGTCAGAATAAAAGAGAAACATATATAAAGGAGAAAACACAAATGTTAAATATCCTGCAGATCCTGCAGCCTCTGCCTGTATCTTCTTATTTTTCCTCATCATTTTGCTGCTCGGGATGTTTTCACCAACCCAAAACAGCTTCAAGGGACAGTTCACCCAGAATCAAAAGTGCATTTTTTTTCCCCTCTAGCCTGTAGTGATGTTTATCCATCTAGATAGTTTTCGTTGGAGTTGCAGAGTTTTGAAGACATCGGCTGTGGAGATTATGAACTAAATGCGATGCCAGTTTCCTTTTAAAAATCTGTAAAGTGGACGAGCTCTTGATAACATCTGCTTCAGCAAGATGATCAACCTGTCTGGTGTTGTATGAGTGAAACTGAGAATTCAACTTGATGAAGTCACAAAAGGATGATGGTGAAGAAAAAGGCAAAAGCCTGAAAATATTTATATATAAAGAAACGTATCTGATGAATATTTATGTCATATACTGTTAAGTTTTCTGAACAGAGGAGCCGAAGCCTCTGCAGAGTCTTACAAATCGTTTCTGCAGCAAATAAAGTTTATGAAGATGGTGGGGTGTGTTTGTATTTGCCCAAACAATATTACCATAAATCAAATAAGGATAAATCGTGGAATAATATAAAGTTTTGTAGTTTTTTCCAACTTAGCTTCTCATCAACAAAGATGCTTAAAAAATGAGTGTCGAAACTTGAGAAATTTCTTTTCTCCATACTGAAACTCTAACATAACCCTTTTTATATCTCCAGCCCCTTCCTGCAAATATTATAAAATTTGACTCTTTAATATTTAACGAGAGCTAATTGGATAATTGAACAGGATTTAATCAGGTTAATCTCACCATGAAGCTACAAATGACCACAAATGACAGAGTGAATCTGAGGGTTTAATGATCCAACATTAAATGCATCATTCAGCTCACTTGTGTCCACCAGAGGGCGCTCTACAACACTTTCAATCACTGAGGGAGAGGATGCATCATGTGTGACCTCCTTCTCTGTGATCTCCCCTCAGATTGAGAGCCACAAACTGAGCTTCCGCGAGTCAGCCAAGGCCCGCACTGACCACGGCGCCGAGATTGTCTCTTTGGAAGACTCCCCCCACCAGCTCAGCACCGTGTCCTCCTCCGGCAGCATCAACATGGCCGATTCTCCGCAGCTCTCCACACTGGCCGACCAGGTGTCCGCCTCTCTGGCCAAACAAGGCTTGTGAATGCGCCCTTCCTCCTCCTCCTCCTCCTCTTCCTCCTCCTTCACCTCCACCTCAACCACACGACCACGTAGAGGAGTTGTGATGCCTTCCTCATTATTTTCACAGGACTTTTTAGCTATCCATCACATGTTTACCCCTCACTAACCTTTGAAACTGTTATCCAGAAACAAAACAAAACAAAAAAAAAAACAGATTAACAAGTAGGCCAAAATGTATTTATGATTTCTCTCTGTGGTCTTTGATCTCTTTTATTTGCTCTTTCTACCTTTTGTAATGTCCCTTTAAGAGTTAAAGAACCCCAGCAGAGCAAAATTCTCCCTGTGAATCTGAGGAATTATCTTATCTTCATGCATATCCTGGTAAATCTGACATCATTTAACACTTGGTTTCCTGTCACATTGACTGTGAACCCTTTAGGAAGTTTTTAATGTCCCCTTCGATGGGTGTCCCCCCTGTTTTAGTTTTTTTTCTTTTCTTTTTTGGATAAAACTACACTTGTAAAACGGAGGAGAGATGCAGACTGTTAGGTGCCAGTTTGTGCTACAGCAGAAGGAGCAGTTACAGGGTATGTCTGGTGAAGGGGGCGGGGGTGTCAGAGGTTAGAAGAAGAAAAGTAGCAGAAAAAAAATGCTTTCAGACCTCACTGCTGTCTTTGCTTTGTGTAGTCCCGACATGTGCTGCACCTCCAAGCTACTGTAGGTCACAGACGAGGTGTAACCTGGATTTAAAAAAAAAAAAGAAAGAAAAAAGAAACCGGACGGCTAGAGTAGAAACTTTGGTTTGTGTTGGGCACAGTTTTATAATCGTATTCTGTGGATATATGACATGTATTTGATATGAAGAAACATTTGTATTGTGCCTGCTACTGTCAGTGTTATTATTTTTCTTTTGTTACTGCTCTGTTGTAAATGCGCTAAAGCTTGACGTAAAGTACGAGGAGGAAAATTAACCTTAAAGTGTAACTTTCATGGCCAAATTATGACGAGGAAGGTGAGTTCATTACAGTATTTAAACTGCTATATGCACATAAAAGGTAGGTAGAATAATGTTCATCGCAATTATCGAAAAATATACAACTGACCGTTCCTAAGTCCCGCTCTTTCTTTGATCTGTGCTCCAATCACAGCTCGGTATCTCCTAAGATGTGACTGTATAGGGCATAGGTGGCTTTTACAGTTCCCTCAGCAAATTTTTTTAAACAATCTTCAAAATTTGACGAGCCTAGCATATAGCATCTCTAGTACAGGAAGTGTTTTTTTCCCCCAGGATGGCGAAGTCCTTACCTGCCTCTGATTGGCTTACCCTGATATTCTTTTTCTAACCCTACCCAATCGCCCTCCTCCACTGCCTAAACTTAACAAACCAGAACATCCCAAGCTAACAAAGGCAACGAGTACTTAGCCAATCAGAGTGAGAGTAGAGTGGGTCATGACTTCGCTCCTCTGGGGGGAAAAATTGCGTACAGGAAACAGCAAAGTAGAAACTTGGCGAGGGTCCCGGCGGGTACCAACCTCGCTCAACTGTTATTGGAGCACACGTGAAGAGGCGGGACTTAGGAAGGGTCGATTCTTAAAGCGAGACTACGTAACTTCTGCTAAACAGGCCACTACGAGTGTAAATTATGAGATAACGCTAAATGCTAAACTACTAGTTATCATTTAGCTACAATGCTAAGCTATTAAGAGTAGCACAAGTGTAGAAGAGTCATAGGCTAAAGTAAACAAACTGACTCAGTTACTTTATATATTTACATTAGCTAAAAGTAGCCACCATAAGTACAGGTCAGACCAGACCGAACTAGACTACAGCAACAAAACCCTTCACTGTATTAAACTACACAAAGTTGTGTTTCACTGCTCATGAATTCAACTTTTAATCTGTAAGAAGAAGATTGTGACATTTCTTCTCTCAAACGTTGCATAGTCTCACTTTAAAGGTTGACAAAAACTAGTGTTTTAAACTTTACTCAACCAGAATGAATATGACTGTCTTATTGCAAAGCAGATGGATGTATGATGGATGATGATGATGATGATGATGATGATGATGATGATGGTGGATGGGTTGACTGGGCCAAGTTGAGATGAAGGATTTGGAAAGAGAAAACTGTACAGCAATGAGTCCATTCGCTTGGGCAGTTAATCATTATTACATCTGTTTCTGTACCTGAGCGCTGAACTGTAGAAACACAGGCTTCATCAGAGGGGGACTGACTGCCAGCTGGATGATTTTATTTTTTACTGAGAAAATATTAGAGCAAAAACTGCACTACGTGGCCAAAAGTATGTGGACGCCTGAATATTACACCTGTTAATGAATCTGCTGCTCTGGCTGCAGGGATTCGCTCCCCTTCGGCCACGTCATTCAGTCATCGTTCCAGTTCAGCCCAGAGGTGTTAAATGGGGTTCTGTGCAGACCAGTCAAGCTCTTCCACACCAAACTGGGAAAACCAGTTCCTGTATGGGGGCGTTGTCATGTTGAAACAGGGAATAAACAAACACAAGACTGTAGCAAAACTTGCAAGACAAACAAGTCTCAAGTCTTTACATACAAGTACCAAGTCCTAAACTTTGAGTTTCGAGTCTCAAACAAGTCCTGATGTACTCTTCACCAAATGTAACACCACTTTAACAACAAAGCCTCGACTTACGTTTCTTTGTGCAACTTTAGATGTTGAACAGTCGGAAGTTTTTTGCGTCTCCGTCTGTAATTTTTCAACCTGGACATTTTGCAGAACACCATTTGTTTTTGTGCACAAATAAAATTGTTTTTTTCTGACTGGAGCTCAGTAACGCAACGTAAGCTCTTCACGGTTCTTGATTGCTTGATGTTCTCTCAAACAAAGTGGTTCTGGGGAATTAAGTGTCAACTCGCTGTGAATGAAGAGCATTAACGTCAGCAAACGAAGGGAAATAAATTGATTTGTGGCATAACTTTTTAATCTTTGGGCTTGGGAGAAGCTATCAGGTATAGTTTCAGCTATTTTTCAAGCAAATTGTCAAAAAATGTGCTGGTTCCAGCTTCTTTAATGTGAAGATTTGCTGCTTTCTTTGTCATTTCTGACAGTAAA
This sequence comes from Lutjanus argentimaculatus, assembly GCA_034769285.1. Lineage (NCBI taxonomy): Eukaryota > Metazoa > Chordata > Actinopteri > Lutjaniformes > Lutjanidae > Lutjanus > Lutjanus argentimaculatus. The sequence goes on along the minus strand of JAWZSL010000016.1, from coordinate 1,874,435 downwards.
TGAAGAATCTTTAGGTTTTTTACTGTCGATTGGACAAAAAAAGCAATTAGAAGATGTCACTTTGGGTTCACATTTTATAGATGAAAGAATTTATCGATTAATAATGATTAAAAACAATGAAAATAACTGTTAGTTGCAGCCCTAATCAAAAGGCTCAAGTCCAAGTGAAGTCAAGTTATTGGTGTTAAAGTCCAAGTTGAGTTGTAAGTCTTGTTTGATTTGGTCAGTTCCAGTTTAAAGTTCACATTTGTGACTCAATTGCAAGTCATGGGACTCAAGTCCACACCTCGGGTTACCAGCCTTTTTTGAACACTTTTTAGAGGCCTGAAAAGCAAAAATCAGAGGAAAGTATGCACAAGGATTTTGTGTGGTTGAAACGGATTTTTATTTGCTTTCCTGTCCTGTTAATCTGTGTTGGGGGGTCTTGACCCTCTAAGTGGAACCCACAGTAAAATATTTGATGCTGTAGCTTTAAGATTTCTTTCACTGAAACCATGAAAACATCCAAAAAGTACATAAAAATATAGTAATTTTGCAGGGCTGTCCGCATGCTTTTGGCCATGATGTGTTTCAAATCAAAGCCACAGATAAGAAAGAAAATGTGGGGAGTTATTATTAAGAATCTCATATTTTAAAGTGAAATAAAATCAACCAGCTGCAGATTAATTCCGTTTTTCCTCATTTTTCTAACAAGAACATGTTTCCTTCTAGAAATATTCTCCGTTCATGTGCTCAAAAACGTCCTGATGTTGATCCAAATATTCCTGGTGATTCATCACTATTACTCACAATAATATAAGTGAAACAACTTCTTTCTTGCATGCACCTCATGTAAGAGACAGCCGTCTGCTTGTTGCCTCCCTTTCACTAAGTGGTCTCTTTGTATATCCTGTTTGTATTTCGCTCTCCGGACGAGGAAGGATATACTGATCTAGGACTAATAAAAATAAGTGGTTATAAGTGGTTATAAAGGATGAAAACGTCCCACACTTTGCTCCCAACTGTGTGTTGAGATGAAATCACATCTCTACTTTAAGTTAAGGAGCAGACACATAGGACTTAAGGGTGTGCTTGCAACATTATCTGCATGCTAAATTCTTGGTTCTTTTATTCAAATAGACCACATTCGTCTCAGTGTGCAGGACAGACATGACGCTGAGGGAGAGGAGACGAGGACAGATGAGTGTGCAGTAGAGTCTGTGTGCTCCGGTGGGTCCTCTCCACGTATGTTTGTACCGCTGGAGCAGTTGGAGAGGCTTGTGCAGTAACAAAACTCATCACCTTTTTTTGGTTACTTCTGACGCTGTACAGTTGTGGAAATGTGATTGTTCTCGTTATTGTGCATTTTATCAATAACTGGTTTATGATGATTCTTGTTGCTGTATATGTGTATTTGAAAATAAATGCTATGAAGTCACTGTGGTTGTGAAGAGTTTGCAACACAACAAACACCACATATTCTGTTTGAAGGTGCAACATGTAAGAATTTGTTTGAATGTTCAGAAATTATCAAGAGAAGGTGAAGAAATATCAGTTTTGACATGTCAAAGATGTGAATGCACTGTTTTACAGAGATATCCACTCAAGTTTCTGCCTGTTAAAAGGGAGTTTTTCCTCGCCACTGTCGCAAAGTGCTTACTCATGGTGGGAATTTTTGGGTCTGTCAATAGTGTACAGCCTTGTTTATAAAATGTTCTTAGATTTATACTTGCACTTAGTCATAAAAGGATAGTTTCACCCAAAAATGAAAACTGAGTCATTATCTACTCATCCTCATGCTGATTGAAGATCGGGTTTAGTTTCTTTATCCACAAAATTTTACAGGAAAACTGTTGCAGAATCTCCCAAACAATGGAAGTGAATGGTGGCCAGTTTTTAAATGTTAAAAAAAACAACTGGGAAAAAAGCATAAAATGCCTCCATACTGCTCATCTGGTGTAATAAAAAAGTCTCCTAAAGCCCAAACATGCTGTTTGCACAGTCACAACACCTCACACCCAGTTCAGACAGTGTGCATGTGCACGTGAACGTGGCTCCAAGCTAAAGATCTACAGTGAAGATTCAGGCTGAAAACATGATGTAAATGACATTTTTTGGTCAACTTGGCATGTTTATAAAGTATAATTTATGAACGAGACCACTGCTCTTCATGAAAAGTGCTCTGAGATGAACTCTGTTACAATCTGACACTGACTTGACTACCAAAGTTAGCATGCTAATCAGCTAGCCCCTGTCTGTCCTGACTCATAATACTATTTTGTACCTCACGAGTATGACTCAGACCTCAGAGGTGGACACTGACTGATGCTTAACCTACCTCTCACTCCTGTCCTGAACCCACCCTGTCTTCGTCATCCTCGGAGTCGAGAGCCTGGTTGGAGCAGCTGAAAAATCACCTTTGGTCCTGTATTCCCTGTTGTCACACTGGCCTCCATCGGTTCAATCTTTTTTGCACCAAATTAACTCTGGTTCTGGAACTAGTTGTGTTCAAGATCCTTAGAACATTGGTTCTATTTGATGAACCAAACTGTGATGCACAGTGACCTGTAGAATATGACACGGCCACTTTGCTTTCCAAGGAAAACCTGCTATTTTTTAGCTCCAGCTAGGAACCAACTTTTCAGGTTCAGAACCATGATGCGTCGCCCCGCCCCGGGCCTGACAACCTCCTCTTCCCGACGTTTCAAAGCTTCTGTGGTAGTGTGGTAAATTCTAACACTCTGAGCTCCCAGTCTGGGTAGAGTCAGTTGGTAGGATTGCTAGATGCACAGCTAACTGAGCTATCGGCAGCTACAGTTAGCCGTTACTCTGGTGATATTCTGCTTCATATGTGTTTCAAGTATGACGAAGAGTTGCCACAATACTGGAATTTTAATCTTCAATATAATACTAGTATTTAAAAAAAGTTACTTTTTCAATACCATGGCAAAAAAAAATAAGCGAGGATAGGAGGAGTATGTTTGTGTGGGACAATGTGGGTCATGTTACTAAAGCTGAGTAAAAGTTTCTGAAAAATAATTCATTTACGGAAAAAAAAACTTTCTTGTAGCTGTTTTTTTTTTTTTTCTTTCTTCGTGGTAGTTTCCATCATAGTCTGGCTAAATCTGCATCACTTGTGACTTTAAGGTTACTCATAGTTTTTCCTGTTGGCCATAGTGCAACATAACAAAGACGTGATGGTTTGACATTAAACAGCCCCATGATGACAACCTTCCCTGTTTTCTTCAAAGCTACTGGATAAAAGCCAGATTTTAGTAAAACATCCGTCCTGCAGTGGTTTGACTTTTGAAAACTAGAAAAAAAATCAAAATGTGGGTCATGGTCTCAATATATTTACCTTGCGAGGCAGCTGAATTCCTAAGATCACACTAGAATCCATCTTGACACTTTTCAAGTTATCAAGTTTGTGTCCACACCAAAAGTGGTGCAGGCAATCGCATCCTAGGAGGGACTACTGGCAGCTATGGGCTGGAGGCGTGCATGGAATTGGCTGGTCTCGAACAAAAAATAGCAGCTCCTGAAGAGGTTGGCGTAGATTCTGTGATAGCATCAGCTATATCTTCATTGAAAGAAGAGCAAAGAATGACACCAAAGGCTTTTCTCCATGGAAAAGATGTTTCCGCTCTTGTCCAAACTGGCTTCGGCAAGTGTTTGATCTGATTGGCTGAAGTTAGCTTGAGTCATACGTGATTTGAGTTTTTTGAAAGTGCCTGCCCTTTTCCAAACAGTTTCCAAGGACGATTTCCTGGATTGTTCTGTGTAACAAACCTGGTCACCCTAACCTGCACACAACGCTGGTACAGGAAAGTTACTGAACTCTGGTTTGACTGTGCCGAACTGAACTGAGGTCTTTAATGCAGTATTTCTTTTTTAAAGCTTCTGTACTTCTGATACTATAATTATGACTATGTATTGTTTTAAACCCAGACTAATGTGCCCTCAAAGATCCTGTTTACAGATGCAAAACTAACATGATGCTAGGAAGTGTGAACAAGTGAATTATTGTTTGTTACACAGTGAAGAGTGAGAGTGAATGAGGGAGTGATTTCAGACAGTTTGAAGGACTTGAGACCAGAGCAATGATGCCAAGTTAAACATAAATGTTTTAATGGTACTATTTACAAAAAAGAAAAAACAATTCTGCTTTTTGATTAGGTTAACTGCTGCAACAATCGAACAGGTACATTGACATCTTGCTTAACTACAAAAGAAAAAAAAAAAACAGTGATTGAATGGCTGTGGCATAAAAAGGTGTAAAATGAAAACCATAGATTTTTTTTGCATAGCAATTAGTTACTTAAGGTGGGGGTTGGTTGGGTTGGAGAGGGGGGCAAAGAGTGTGGTTATGACATTGTGGGGTGGCAAAAAAAAAACAAAACAAAAAAAATCCATCTTGCAACAGAGTAGTCTAGATCTGATCAATCTGAGAGTGAAAACTATGAAACAGCAGAAAATATTCCCTTAAATTGAAAAACCTGAGCTCGGGGGTGGCTTCTAGCTGAGAGCTGCTACATTTGAAATGTTCTGCAAGAGAAAACCTGTCAAGCTGAACCAGAAAGAAGAGGATGGGGAAGTGGTAGGGGGGTAATTGTGTTACGTCCTTTATTTTGCCACAATTTAACTTTTTCTAATACAGCAAAGACTGTACGCAAAAGAGGAGGAGAAGGGAGTGAAATTAGCAGATGGTACAATCATCCCTGTTACCTGCGATTTATTACTGTTTTTTTTTCTTTAATCAGTGGAAATCTTACTGTGTGCTGTTGTGATAAGACTAACATGAGCATGTTTTTCAGCATGCAGCAGCGCTTTTCTTTCTGTAGGGCAAGTGCTCGAAAAGACACCCCAGTCCTCTATATGCCATCACCCTCTTTTTTTTTTTCTTCTTTTTTTAAACAGAACTGAGAGAGTTAAGAGACTGCGGGGCTGGACACTCTCCAAAGAGACTGTAAAAAGGAATGATTTTACTATTCAAAAAACACAAAGAATGTGTAACGCTGGAACAGACAGAACAGATACAAATAAAACATGTCAGGAATGAAAAAAAAAACAAACAGAGAAAAGCAAACCAACAAAACTAGACTTGGCAGTTTGGAGAAGTGCTCTGGTGATTTCAGGCGACCTCTAGAGGGAGAAGAAGGAACCACATCTCAAATGTACCTGTTTATTTGGATGAGGAGGAAGAGGAGGAGGAGGGAGGAGGAACAGGGAGGTGGGAGGGTATTTTTTCTTGTTTCGTTATTTGTCACTCCACTAAAAATGTACATGGGAATTACAAGCAAACTAGTCAATAGAAAACACCCTTTGGCCATATTTTGAGGAGTCCGCTACATAGTGCGCTACAAGTGTACACGCGACATATGAAACACCACTAAGCCCCCATGTACATTGTTTAGCCTACTACAGAAAACATTTTTTGTAACGTGTTGTTTTATACTTTTTTTTTTTTACATTTATCCTTTTTTTTTCCTGTGACAAAAACAAGTGTAGGGAAAGGCTTCTATCTCCATAATGTTCACTAAAAACTGTGAAAAGTATTAGACTGATGTTTGAATATCAAACAACAGGAACCCATTTAATATCTTATTCTGCGTTGAGGTTCTGCTTGTTAATGCCAGAGAGGAGCTGTGGGTGGAGAGGGGGGAGAGCAGGAGGGCAGGTGGGTGGGGTGAGACCTCAGCCTGTCAGTCATTCATCGGTGGGTGGAGGCCTTGTGTTTGGGGCCGCTGCCGCTGTCGTCGTCGCAAGGCAGCTCCATGTCGTCCGAGTCCAGCCGGCCGTAGGCGGTCGCTCGGCAACCTGAGATGCTGCGCATTCTGGGCCTGATGTGGTGGTCGCTCTCCGCCTCGGGCTCCGGGGCCGGGTCTTCTGGCAACGGGAAGCTGCGACGTTCCCACGGTGCTACCGTCTGTAGAACATCAGAGAACGTTTGATAAAGACCCTGAAAACAAGACTTCAGTGTTTCTATAAATTCATGACAGGTTTCGTACAGCTTTCTAAAGGGTGTTTTCATTCCTCTTAAATAAATGATTCAATGTTGCATTGACAGAAGTTTCGGGAGTAATTTAATGTTTCTGATATGATATTTATGTTCCTTTGTGTCACAAAGAGCTCATGGAAAAAATGACTGATTACAAGCATTTTTAATGTAAATGCAAATTGACCACGTTATAAATAATGACTAACAAGCAGAGAGAGGATGAAAACGAGGAGTCAATGATTCTGGGCTTATCACTGTTGGATAACTGTCACACACTTTTTAATACATTTGATGAACTGAAAACACACAGTTGGATACAAGCACAGCAGTTTCAGTGGCTTTTGACCTGTTAATAAGGGAAACTACCCGTGCTGATGTGCACGTGCTGCTAAATGATTTGCACTTTTGACTGCTTCCTGAACAGATTTTACCATCAGATTTATTAGTTGAACTTTTGAAATCATGCTAAAATCAAAAAATCCTGTGGTTGGTTGGTTTTCTTTCAAACCACAAACAAGCTGCTCCAGAGTCTCCTTGGAACTGGACCGAAGCCCACTTTTTTAAACTGGTTAGGGTCAAGTTGTTTAGTCCACACCAGTAACAGCGCTACCTTCTTAGTGTCTCTCTTAACTGAAGACAAGCTCGAGGAGGCTCAAGTTGGGCAGCTGTAAAGGGGTCGATAAACCTTCCCTGTACATCTCTGGGATAAACACACTATTTCTTTACATTCTTCACAATCAAAGTCCCGTGTTGTTTCATTATTATTATTTCATTATTCTTATTGCGAAGCAGCACAAACAGGAAATGTTTTCATTCTGGGAGGTTTCATCAGCAGTAACTTAACACGACCTTTACGCAGCTGAAAGTGAATATGAAACAGTAAAATGATAAAGATACCTGAAAGTTCAAACCGCGAACAAGAGGAAAAACTACATTTCAAAACAAAAAAGATTCTGTCAGAAAAGTCCTGAGAGCTGAACATAAAGAGACTTTAAGAAACATCTTCCTCTCTGCTCTCCTGCACATGAGCTTGTTTGTTTGAGGGGGAGATAGGAGGCCCATCATGGGTTGGCCACAGCCAGCTCAGGCTCACTTTGGCCCCGCTCCAGAGAAGGTCCAACTCGGGTGTGGCTCGCCGCGATAAATGTAGTAAAGGAAATGCAAATCAGCACGGCACAGTTTGACATGGCGCAGCCAAAAGTGAAGGTGGAAAAGCCCCGCAGGGTTCAAGTGAAAGTCTCACACCAGCCCAAACAAACCACCAGGGTTTGTTTTAACAAACATGCTGGGTGTGAACACACCTTAAGGGTAAAATTTAAGCCCTTTTCAAGCACTTTCAAGGTACCTCGACCAAAAACTTCCTGACTCTCAAGCATCAAAATTGTTACTCTAAACGTAAATGGAAAAAATAAAGTTTGCAATGCTCCTTTATACCCAGAGCAATTAATGGATTGGACACCATCTGTGTCTATAACTTTGGCCAAATTGAGAAAACAGAAAACTTTGCAAAGATGCCCCTTTTAATTTCAGTACCTATTCCAGGCAATCTAGCTCAAATAAATGACAACGGTCGGATCATTTCTTTCCAAATAATAAAATATTCTTGGTTTAGATCGGGGCTGTAACAACATCAGATTTTTACTACATGATAACTGTAGCCCAAAGAATTCACAACACCGATATCCCAATCTCTATAGAAGATTTGGGGGGAAAAAGCTATCAAGCTAATCTTTAACTTTGTTCATTGTGCATTTTGTCTCCTTTTTGGCAAAAGAATTTACACTCAAAATACAAGGTGGAGAGTCTGTGACCATAAGTCTACAAAAGATACAAGAAATGGAATTATATTTAACGGACAGTGAAAAGGCAACCAGATGAACTTGTGCTGGATGTTTCATATTTTAAATATAACAGTTATCATCAATACTGGTATACTGGGACAGCCCTAGTTTACATGAGCATTTATGCAGATAAAACACCAGATCATGCTGAAAATATTTTTTGTAGGAGTATATTCAAATTAAATCATATTCCAAACCTTCCAGATGTTGTACAAACCCCGTCGTGACTATCTGATCTCAGTACGTACCCGCTCTTCAAAGGTGAAGTCCGGCGTTGAGCACCGCGTGTCCTCGCTGGACAGCAGCCGATGGGAGTCCCTGGAGCAGGGTGTGTGGGGGTTGGAGGTGGTGTCGGGGCTGGCGGGGCTCATGGGCGACGGCACGTGGCTGTAGTCGTGCAGCATGGGGCAGTGGGCCGGGTCTGGAGACGCAGGCTGGGGGGTGGGAGGGTTGGTCCCGCACAGCAACGGCGTGGTCCGCCCGTCAACAGATTTATACGACCTGGAAGACGAAGTCCACAGGTCACATCTACGATTTTCACTGCGGTATCAAAAGAGGTATCCAGTACTGTCACGACTGTGTCAACTCTACCTGCTGCCCCTCCTCTTCGCAGGAGCCAGAGCCATCCAAGTCCAGCGGGAACGCTCCTGATCCTCGTAGGGCTGATGGAGCTGAGTGAAGGCTGCATCTGACAGGTCCTCCACCTACACACACACACACACACACACACACACACACACACCACACACACACAAAAAACCATCAGACTCCGGAAGGTGCCCAAATCTGAAACAGTCTTTAATCTGCTGACAGAAAATTACAAATGGCCACAATTTTGATAACCAATTTATCATTTAGGTCATTTATTAAAAAATGGTTCTGGTTCAACCTTTGCAGAGTTTCTACAGAATTTTTAGTATAATTTAATACTTGTTTCACTTGTTATGCCGGCCAAATGTGAAATATATCAATTAAGGAGGCTCTGATGGATCATCCACTGTTCATTATCTGCAAAGATCTTGTCGTAAATAGTTTGATTGGTGGGATCTGTAAAGGCAGAAGAGCCAATCAGATGATGAGGTGGCAGGGTCTGAAGTTACACTTTGCTAAAAGCAAAATGTGGGTAGATGTGTACCAGAACAGTCATGTAATTAAAAAAAACCTATGCTGAGAGTCGCTTATGTCCTCTGCTGTCGTGTGACACACACACACACACACACACACACAGGGACTTCATGGTGCATTCAGGTGCATCTCATAGACTCAGACATATACTTCAAAGGCAGCAAATGTTGCCACAAAAATGGTACAGTTCCTATTTTACATACAAAGGCCTACGTCTGTCACTACTGTTTTGTTCTTTCACTACAACATTTTTAACAATTAGATGTTAAAATCATAACAATATCCCATTCATTACCAAATGCAAAAACAAGTCTCCAAGTATTTCTGTGATTATTTTCAAGTTGTTCTGTACTTATAATCAATAAACAAAGTTACTAAGAATAGTTAAATAAATGAATCATTCTAAACAATAAATGTAAGGTTTCAAACAGATCACATGACCGGTGATCAGCTGATACAACGTCAGAGAACAGCCTCAAAAATCATGATCAGAGCACCATTAATATCTCAATGAAAACCAGTAGAGATGATGAAGCTGAGAATTAGTAACAAAGTGCATGACATTACTGGCATTAATTACACAGTTTTGTCTGAATTACAAAGCATTCTACACTCTTATTTCTGAATCTCGGACCGCGGCTATGAATAACTGGCCGTTGCTATGGAAGCCATTCTCCGGAGGACTTTATGGAAGCAATAAAAACATTCTTAAATCAATATTTTGTGTCATATTACTGTTTCTTTCCAGCCATGTAATAAGCAGGATAATATAGGGTGAGTGGGTCATTACTGAGAAATAAAACCCCTTCAGGATGAGTCAAGTCCTGCATCATCCTGCCAGGGTTTGGTAATTAATCATTAAAAACAAATCTGACCTGGATGGATTAACCAGTTTAAAGATTATGAACTCATTCTGAAGTCTGCAACAACTGTCTGGGGATTTTCCACTGAGTTTTGGACTGAAGTGTTTCTGCTGTAAAAACCTTGAAAGTGTTTGACCACCAGGTGTCACTGTTCACTCACTGACAGACTGAATATCTGAGCTTACATTTTCAAAGTGCAGATGATATAGTCTATGATTAAACAGTGATTCACACATCTCAGAAAGCATGTGCACATTTTAAAGTGAACAATAGGAACCAAGTGTGTGACTCAGTGTATTCTAATGTAGGACACCTGGAAAAATAAATAAATACCAGCTGGTACAAACACAGGACACTAAAGTCAGTAAAACACTCACCTCCCGCTCATTCTCCTCTTCAGTGATGGGCTGCGAGAAAATGTCCACCGATCGCCAACTATACAAACAGAAAAATAAAAAGTGAAGAGTTAGTTTTTATGCATTTCACAGGCCGAAGGAGAAACATGAAGCAGGTATTTATTAGGGATGTTCCTGGAAACTTATTTCCCTGTTGACTAAAACACAAATTTTAATTTAGACTGGTCGGCTAGTCTAACGGTAAGAAAACACTCGGAAAACCATTAGAATTTAGCACAATTTATTAATTGATCATGTTAAACGCTGTCGGAAAACATACTTGATACCATCTGAAGCCGTTAATCACAGTCTATAATCACCAAACCGTATTTTAAATGCTGCTGAAATGTGTGCTACACAAACATTACACAGTAACCTACAACACGACAACAACACGCTAAATGCTTCACCTTCTCAGACCTAAAAGGATCACAGTGTCTGCAGAGCTGATGTTAGCTGCCAGCCTGACACACAGTGTGGCTAACGTTAGCCGAGCTAGCAGCAGCTGCTCTGCTTGCAGGTTAATGTTCATGCGCTGAATGTGGTCACATGTTGCTCAGTCGAGTGATTATCTATCAGTTTATTCTGTCACAGCCTCCAGTCAACCTTAGTTTCATTGTCTAAATTAAAACACTGCCAAACCGCGCTGGTTTCACAAGCTGTCATCTGACCGACTTTGCTGATATCATCTGGGTTTGGGCGGGACTAGCAAGGGCGGCGATGTTTTATCGTATACAGTGCCTATAAAAAGCATTCACCCCCCTCACTCCTTATAATATTCATGCAATCTCTTATTTTACATTACATATTTTGATTTAACTGACATTACTTTGTAAAAATCTGTTTGTACCCCTTTTTTTTTGCAATTTTTTTTGTCAAAAAAGCCAAATTATATTGACCATGATTCCATTTATAAAAGCAATAAGGAAAAAACATCCAAGGGGGTGAGGCTGCCCTTGTATTTTCTTTACCTGGGTGTGAGAATCTCTTTGTACTGCAGCTTCTCCACTCTGGTGGTGGCGGCCACAGACATGGGGATTACGATGTTGTTGATGTCGAAGGAGCTTTCACCTCGCCTCCTCTTGATGGGCTGCTGCTGGGGGACAAAGGAACACGTCACCACACGGCGTGAGGATTCATATGGATGAACAGGGAGTTTATACAACACCACTAAATGTATGACCTCATACAAAACCACGGGGTTCAATCAGCAATTTGGTGAGACAGTTTCAACAACAATTGAACAATGAAATGTAGTTTTCACTGCAGGTAGAGCTGAGAGTTAGATATCACTCATTATTATAATTTATCTGTCAATCTAGTCGTGCTGGGAAAGATTTCCTGTTAAAGAGATCAAGGTTTTGGTTCTAAAGCTGGATAAGCCACTTGACAACATTTATTTTTGGAAACTTCTAGGATTTGGGATGTTGTAAGAAACCCTAACACCATTTGGCTCAGTGGGATGAGTTTAACCCATTTACAGTGTTATTTTGAATACTTTTGTAAACATCATTAACATATCAATAAGGATAATTCCACATTTATTGTCCAGATCACCCATCTTGTAAATGCAGGACCACTGTTTTAGACTAAACCTTATGTTAGACAGGTTTTAATGTTGTTTCATGTGTCACTAGGAAGGAGAATTTAACAGACAAGGTTAAAAATATTTGTTATTCTTGTCACCGTCAAAAAGACATGCAGGAGTCATTTAGATATTGATGTCTCTGTTAGAGTCCTGTGTGCAAATTAGCAAAAAAAAAACAGCTCAGCAGTGCCTGAAACTACCGCTGGCCTGATAAACTGTTTGACTTCTCAGTCAGAATGAAACTTCATGTGCTTGGTGGGTTTTTTTTTTTTTGTTTTTTTGTGGTTTTAGTTTCTCTTTTTCACCTGCCCTCCCACTGACTTTATCATAACCTTGCATGTCAACAGTATCTGATATCAGGCTGTATTTAGGTGACATGTTCTCTAACGGCTGAAATACAGGGAGGGCGGACTCACACTGTCTTGGTTAGAGACAATAGATGGTCGGCTTCTGTGTGTATATTTAGTTTTACCAAGTGTGGTTATACAGGGTTTGAAAGAGCAGGCTACATCAAGAAGCACTGAATTAACTCGATATTTTTAAGTAGTGTTGCAGGATGGTTTTTTTTTTCAGCTGATAACTGATAGACCTGCTTCTCATGGCCAATACTGATAAGAAAACCTATAATTTCATTTCTGTATTTTAACAAGTTCATATAACCTGCAGTTTATCGACATTTGAAGGTGGGAAAGGCTCAGATGTAGTGAGCAAAGATGGATGACTTAATACTCCACATCTCTGAGTGAACCAAATCCAACAAAAAACAAAAACAAAGAACTGTTGTGACTCTTCAAATGTTCTGTTCGTTTTTAATCATATAAATTTACTTTGGTGTGCATGGAGAATTTTGACTCAAAATTCAAATGAAATGTTTTGTCAAGTCAGATATCAGTATAACCAGTATTTGTTGGCTAATATACAGCGACAACATGTTTATTTTCATCATTTTTAAACAGACTACCTGTTTTTTTTGCTCAGTTCTGTGTATTTTTTACATGTTGAAGAGCCGGGCTACTGGTGTCCCGGTTCATTATCAGAACATGAGGTAAGCAAACAGAAAGTGAGACTGTTTTCCTTACAGGTGTGCTGGGGACGCTCTGGCTGCTGGGGCCCAGCGGTGTGGAGTTCTCTGAAGACGTGGACAGCTGGCGTGTGAGGGGGCTGTGAAGGGACGAGTGCATGTTGGCCAAAGTCTGGCAGGGGCTGCTCGAGTCCAGGAACAGTTTGGGGGAGGCTGGAGGAGACAGAGGACTCATCACTTGGAGTTCTAAGTGCATTTACGCTAACACAATAAACTACTCAGCGTTTGACCGGGCTCAATTCATAGAAGACTCACAGTCAGTCCTGTCCAGCGAGTGCTCTCTTAACCTCTTGCGGCTGTAGTTCTTGTCGTAGGGCCCGAGCGGGGTGGAGATGGCCTGCAGCCGCTCTGTCTTGCACACGGCCTGGCCCTCGAGCCGAGGTGTGTTCAGAACAGCACTGCTGCTGCCCATGCTGCTGTCCACTGTCCTCGGCTTCTCAGCACGGTTCTTATAGTGGCTCAGTCCTGCACCAACAAGGAGACAGTCACATCATGATGAGACAGGGAGCTGATGACGATTCGGACAGCTTTAGTAAAAATCAAGCACTTTCTCACCACTTTGAAGGCATCAAACAAGAAATTTCCAGGCTCAAAACCTTTATTGTCACATCTAAATTGTTTCTATAATGCAACTGCGAAAATAAAGTTTAAAAAATTCCTTTATACACAAATCAATCAATGTATATTGTCATTTTATTTTTGATGCTGCACATGTTAACTTTGATGTTTTGATTGTGATGATTTAATGCTGACTAGTTTCCAGAGTAAGGGATCAACAGAAGACATTTCTAGTTATAAGCAGTGTCGTGATTCTCAAAATCCATGATCCTATTTTACTCTCAATTTTAAGGTCATGATTCCATACAATATTTGATTTTAAATATTTTCTCAGCACTTACAGCTATGGTATTTCAAGTCTTGATTCGTAAAGATCAACAGATGATTGGTTTTATGCCTTGACAACAGCCAAATTATTCTTTAAAAAAGATAAACGAATAAATATTAACCGTGGAAACACTTAGCTAGCTGCTGCTAGATAACCATAGCAAAGGTTTAGAGCAAAGGGTCAGTCAAGGACATGGACACAACTCAGACTCTGTCAGGGAAAAATGCAGCTGCAGGCTACAGGTAAGCTCTGCTACGTTGTCTTAGAGGTGTTGTTTTTTTTCCTCTTTGGTCACAAGCCAGATGCATGCAAAATAGGTGGAAGTGGAAAGAAAAAACTGAGGGAATTGAAAACCCTGCTTTTGAATTTGATTCAGCTCATTTTGATTTATTTTTTATTTAGAATTTAAACCGTGACACCAGATTATGCATATTCCAAAGCATATCCCTAGCCTTAAAACTATAAACAGTTAAAATTAAGCATTCTCCAAATGTTCAAGCCTGGTCGATGCAAGTTTTCAGAATGGACTTCCTAAATTTCAAGATTTTAGGGACTAAGCATCCATTGGGTTTACACAAGCTGCCAAAATAAAGAGATTCACTGTACTGGGGATGAAATGTTTGCATGTTTCACCACTAAAATAGAAGAAATAAAGAAAGTTACTGTGGACCTGTCAGAACATATGTTGTTACAAAGTGGGACTGAGCTACAACAGCCAATCACACAACCGTGTCTGTGACATTGTGAAATGAACCCAACGGTTACTGGGACAAACATTGTGAAACAAGAACGACCGGTAACAAACTGTTTCTGTCAAAAGAAGCAAGATGAAACATCACTTAATAATGAGTTTTAAGAACTTATTTCAGTTTTATGTTGATATATTTTATGTCTTATTTCATCTCCTGTAAATTTTTTTTAGAGTTTACAGTTTGGAGTCTTATATTCAGGCAGTATAATTCCAGGCCTTTAGGGGACATTTAGATGACTCACACAAAGCTCCTTAAGTTTCACTGTTAGTCTTGTGTGTCTGATAACTTCAACTCCAACATTTCTGTATCCTGCACACCCTCAGCTGTAGTGGAGCTGCAAAAATTGGGTCCGACTGGAAAGCTGAGACTCTTGTGAATTCAATGAGCCCAGTTGTATTTATGTTAGTGTCCACAGCAGCCAGTAGGGTTGTTACGATACCAGACTTTACACTATTAGAAAAAACAAAACAAAAAACAAAACAAAAAAAAAACCATACTAGATACTTCTTTTGATACCACAGCAGAAAGAAAAGTCACAGGCACACAAAACAGGATAATTTTTGTTCCTTTCAAAATTTTTTTACAACATTCTGCTACAGAAAAAGCCAGTGAACATTGTCTGGTTTGCTGCAAGCCAAATTTCATGCAGGAAAATAAAGACTAAACTGAACAGATGTCTTGAATGAGCACTTAGATCTCTTCTTTTTTATAGCTTTGGTACTTTCCATACTGCCGAATGTTGGTATTGTATTGTTCTGAAGCATGTGGTATTGAACGGTTGCGGAAGGAGTGCGAAAATGACCTATAGTGACCTCTAGGATAATAACAGCCCGATGAAACTTCACAACCTCAAACTAGAGACCTGGAGCATTCAGAGGAAGGATGGAGTTCCTACGTGTCTTAACAATTAGGGTTTTCTGAGCAGTCCCTAGAACAAAAGTGCAGGAAAAAAAACTCCATATGTCAAAAGATTGATTTTCAAGCAGTAGTTCAGTTAAGTTTTGTGACAAATCTACATGATAGATGGTATAAACGCAAAAACTGCTGCAGAGAAATGACAGAGCATGGGAATGGGCATCATATACTTCAAACATAATGTCCTAATCCCTTATACACTCAACTTTCAAAATGTGGCGCATATAGAAAACCAGATTTATGACAAGAGTGACTGTGCTTCTCAAATTAATCTTCTGATTTCCAGCTTTCAGATGATGTAGGCCACGTCTTTATGGCATATACTCCTGACCTGCTATCTCCCCCCAGAGACCCCTGTCCATCCCTAAAAATGACGAGTGTATGGGAAGGAGGGGTGGAGCGGAAAAGGTTAAGGAGGTTAAAAGACTGTGTACTTACTGACTGCCATAAGTGAGTTGGTGAACTTGTGCTTCTCTTTGGACGAGGAGAGCTTGTGTTTGAGGGAGAGCTTCTTCAGTGGTTTGCTCCTCTCCAGTGACTTGGTCTGCCACTGGCTCTTCATCACCTGCTGCAGACGGAGGCCTATACAAACGTCTGAGGGACAGACGTAAACAAAAGAGCATTAAACGTCTTAGAAAACTAAATCAGGAAATTCCACCAGCATGCAACCATGTGTGAAGTCTAAAGCTGGATACTTGAGATCTGCCATCTGTAGTTCAACATTAGCAATTCACAATGGCATGCAGGATTTATAATAAGCCATAGGCAATCTACCATACGAGCCGATGCCAAATCCATTGTTGTCTTGTGGTTGTAAATACAACTTTGTCTCAATTATGTATCAGTGTAGTGCAGCTCATTTTGTATTTGAGACAAAACAAAACAAATGCCACAGATTCCTTGCATTGTTACACATGAAAATACAAAGGAAAGCAAACAGGACATTATTATCACTCAATGGTAAAAGGAGCCAGGCACTGAGAACACAACACTTATTCAGGGGAATATGACACCCGTTACAGATAGAAAAGATTGTCTAAATCGCTGAAAATGTTCTCTGAGAACTTCCTGGCGAGAAGTCTCTCTACAGCCACTCCTTGTTTGTCTTCCCCTCTAGATGTAAAGTAGGAAATGACTGCGTAAACTGAGTTCTCCTTTGAGCGAGGAGCTCAGCACTGACCATCAGGGAAGGAGAGGATGGGGTGGACGCCAAGATCCAGTCTTGACAGGCGCTCCAGGGTGGGCAGCTCGAACTGAGGGTCCTCTCTGGGGGTGGGCCAGCCACCACACATCACACAGCTGGGATTAACCCTGCAGTTACACTGGATACAGCTGCTTCTCGGGGCCTGTGTGGGGGGACAAAAAAAAAATTATGTTGTAAACCATGTAAATCTCAGCTGTGTATCTTCATGATTCAGCTTGTACATGAACACATTAAGTAGATTTTATTACTCTGTGAAGAACAAATGGTTTCTAGAAATTCTCTACAATTTAATGCACCACAGGAGTTCAGTGAGTCACCCCAGATAACATTTTTGAAGCCACTGGCGTCATGGTGACAGAGTACCTGCAAATTTCAGCCTCTAATATTAGTCCTACTTTACACTGAATTGCTGAATAATTTAAAAAACAGAACAAACCATACAGGCAAAATTATACTTAAATCCTGTCCTGATAATATAAAAGTATAACAGACTCTTGCATGTTGCACCACTGACTGTTCTCTCGTTCTGAAAAAAACAATCTCGGAAGTCAGCGGTCATCTGATGACGATTTAGGTGTCTGTGGGGAACAGTCAATGTTTCCAGGGTAGCCAGTCCGGATATCCGTTATCTGTTATCCGGATATCCGGACCAAGACTTCCTCTTCCTTGCACCAGTCCTTGTTTACAGTCTGATCAGCAATTTGAGATGTGAGGATGCAGTTGCAGGGCTCAATAGTAAGGGTTGCCCAGTGTGTGTAAAATGCCATGTCGGGCAACTAAATCTGGCAACTCACTTGATCTACCAGGCAAGGGGTGAAAAATAATTGAAATATTTTAATGATCAATTAATTGTTGCAGTAATGTTTTAATTATTATAATATTAAACCGAATATCTTTGGGTTTTAGACTGATAAAACTAGACTGGGATAGATATTTTTCACTATTTTCTGACATTTTATAAACACTGCAGCTCTAGACTTAAACATGACAATTAATTTAAGTCTTTTTTGTTATCTGATTACTTATAATAAATAAAGCAATTGTACAGGGGGAAAGTAAAAATTGACTTTGGGCAAGTAGATTTCTGACCCACGTGTGGAAGTGGGTCAAATGGAAAAAAAAAAATCAATGTTGAACCCTGTGTTGGAGGCTAATCTCTATAACCAGACATCCACATATGAATTAGGGCTACATAATATGGTAAAAAAAACTATTTTGATAGATATTACAATTGTGATATGATATGATAAATGATCAATTTTGCATAACAGTTTTTATTTTCAGTGAAGTAACTATTAAAATTAGTGCTGGGCTGGATATGACTTATAAATAATGACTTAATATTTTTAGGAAATGCCACAATAGAAAAAGCTTCTGCACTTTGGATATTGCACTTGGTCATACTGCGATTTCAATAATATTGCAATCAATTGTGCAGCCCTTCTGTGTAGCGTTTATCTATAATATGTATTAAAGTATACTATAATACAGTAGAGAACAGTCTTAGTAGTATACTGTATAGTTGATTTTTCTGAAAAGTGAACCAATTAGTTTTTTTATTTTAAGAGACTAATTTTCTCTTTTGTACATTTAATACTGATGTTTAATAAAACCAAAGTATTTTTTATACTATTACATGATTAAGCGATGGAATAAAAGGAGAACATATATACATGAATGTAGATAAAGTTCATTAAAGATCTAAGTTGTTGTCAGACAATAGCTGTTGGGTTCTGAGACTGCAGTAGGGCCAACATGTTCCTCTTTTGTTCTCCACACAGACTGTTTGCTTGCATGCCACCAAAGCTTGCTCAAACCTGATTGGTCAATACTCCTCGGACTACAAACAGAAACCTGAATGCTTCAGATACCAAAATCTTGTCTCTTGCCTAGAGATCCTGCAGATATCTGTTTACAGAGAAAACTATACAAGTGTCACTAACAAATCTCACCGTACTATGAAAAGTGTGAGCAGTAAGTACATATATGACATTTAAATACCTTAAAGTCCCACAGAACTCTGAGTTGCAGCGTTGTGGGGTGAACAGCATCAACAACCAGCTGTTGTTTCTGTTCTGTTATCTCTTCTAAAACTTGTGAGTCGTCACAAGGGCAATTACTCCTCTTTGTTGTTTGCCCTAGTTTTTCATAACCAAGTCAGCCATCTCTTGTTTACTCAGCTATTAGGTTACAAATTGAGGAACTAATCAACGACTGCAGCTTAAAACACAAGATGCTCTCCAAGAATAAAAGTTCAATTCATGGCGCTCTGCATGCAACATCTTCACAGCACTTCCTCTCATATTTCCGTATCAAACTGATTCACAGAAACACCCCGTGTCAGTTCCTTTAAGGTGAAAGCATTGCATGATGTAATGATGACTTTATATTGCCCATAAACAGTATGTGAGCATGACCGAGCCTACAAACACTGACGGTGACACTCACCTTGCCGTTGAGGTTGGGCACCGTGTTGGGCTGAATGAGCCGCCGTCGTCGACAGCTGACTAGTGGTCGTGTGCGCGCAGCCACACATGTGCTGTCAAAGGCCAACGGCTGCTGGTGCTTGGTGTCTGCACTCTCTGCCATCCTGTCACAAGAACAACCAACAGATAGAAATGAGGTCACAGATCTTACACAAATTCAAATTAAACAGAAACACATTTTGTCTCAAGTGACGACCAAGTTAATTAAAGACATCAGTAGCGTGTATAAATCTATTTTTAGTCTGTCAACACAAGTTAAAATATAAGCTGAAACAGACATTGATGGTTATTTTATTAACTCGTTTTTTGAGAAGAAGTGAATCAATATTGGGAGTATATTGTAAAATCCTCTTAGGATTTAACTTCTTCAATTCTGTGCAGACGCCTACATCTGCAGCTGACATAACTGTCTCTCAGAGGCTGTTAAAAAGTTAAATTACAGCAACAACTTATGAGACATAATTGAGCATGGAAATGACCATCATACACTTGAAGCATTATGTTCTAAACCCTACTACACTCTAAACTTTAAAAATTTGAATAGGGGCCTAAAGAAATCAGAATGTTTATGACAGATCCATGGCTAGAAACACAGTGCTGAGCAGATGATGTAAACTACTTCTATGTAGCACATACTGTTGACCTGCCATCTTCACCTAAACATCCCTTTGCCGTTCAGGTTAATTTTTCTCCAATAAAACTGACAAAAATGGTTTTATTGTGTGGAGGAGTAATCTGAAAAAGGTTAAGATGCCATAGCAACAGTAATATTTGTGCTACAACTGCTGATTATTTTCCTGACTAATGAGTCTGACAATCATTTTCTCAATGGTTTTGTCTATGAAATGTCAGAACATGGTGAAAAATGTTGGTTATAATTTCCAACTGCCCTGTAAAATTGCTTGTTTTATTCAACCAACAGAGTAAAATGCAAAGACACTTACATTTACTTTCATATATGATAAATAAGAGCATTAAATCCTCACATTTGAGAAGGTGAAGCTGGTAAATTATAAATATTTTTGCCAGAAAATTTTTAATTTATGGCCAAATAGGGCTGAGTGATATGGCTTATAAATAATATCTCGATATCTTTAGGCTATTCTGCAATATACAACATATATTTAACCATGTTTCCCCGAGGATGGAGTTGTAGCAGCAAAGGTGAAGCAAGTCTGGAGAACATGCACATCATTTTTGTGCAGATTTCTATGTGTCAGCTGGCACCAGAAGGGCTCTTGAGACCCTACAGTCAGCCCATGTTTGTGAACAGCAATGTGGTGATGGTTTTAGACCAGTTTTACTGGGATGTCAGGATGGGGCCAGTTGTTTTGTCAGAGGGGCACATTTGGCACAAAAATACACAACAAAATACCATGATTGGTATTTATTTTCCTAACATTATTTGTTTCAATAATATGGTGTCGGCACTGCATTGTTGCAAGAAAGTGATGATTATAATATTATTGAAAAGTCTTGAAGAAGTGGCCACAAGGGGGTTAAAACTCAGTGTTACAGACCAGGATATGAAGCATCCACAGTACAAACTAATATAAAGGTTTCTAAAGACATGAGACAGCCCTCGTGTGCTAACTTAGCTGCATATGAAGCATTTGTGGCACAAAATAACATAACATTTGTTTCTAAAGAGATAAGATGCAGCCCTGAATTCTTGTTCCAGCAGTGGCGGTCCTACTTTAGCAGCAGCAAACTAACGCTATTAAATTCACACAGTGGAAACAGTGTTTCAATATACACATTTCCTCTGAGGTAACCTACTGTTAGAGTTGGGTGAGACGAAATCAAGTATCCCAATATTTTTGACCAAATACCTCGGTATCAATATTGCAACAATATAGAGGAAATGACTAATGATGCTCTCATAAAATATCAACACAATGAGATTGTTGATGAGTAATGTTTATATAATGACTAAGTGTGCAAAGGTAAATAATAAAACAGGAACCAGGAACAAATAATACTTATATCCAAAATCTGAGACAATATCTTGCTTCATGTCACGATAACGATATAAGACTGATATATTTCCCAGCACCACAGCCAATGTTGATTTATTATCTAAGATCATTCACAATTTAACACGACAAACCTCTTAAACAGTTTGTAAAAACATTCAGAGCAGGCTCAAGGTTAACAAGAGCTCCTCTGGAGGGACTGTTGTGTAGTTTCACTCTTCAACATTTAAGGCAAAACTGCTTCTCATTTAAGGCAGCAAAGGCTGTGGAATTCTTTAGCAGAGTATCAGAGTGTGCAGCACTTTTAAAGAAATCACAGTGTTTGACAGATCTATGACTAGAAACACTCGACACAGAGCTGAGCTGCATCTCAAACTCATTTCTCGGTTGCCAGCTTTCAGGTTGCCTTTTTTGTAATTTTTCTTCAATGAAAATGGCAAAAATGGGTTTATTGTGTGGAGGAGTGATCTGGAAGAGGTTAAGATGCCATAACAACAGTAACACTAGTCCTCAATCATTTTGTCCATGAAATATCAGAAAATATAATTATATAAATATAATTTCCAATAGTCCTGTAAAATTGCTTGTTTTATTTAACCAACAGTGTAAAAGCAAAGATGTTTACTTTCATATATGATAAAGAAAACCATTAAATCCTCACATTTGATGTGGAATTCTTATCAGAGTGTGCAGCACTTTTAAACATTTTCAAGTTAATTTTAAAAAACAATTGAAGGAAATTCAGGTTTGTGTGCATTGAGCTAAAAGACACTGAATATTGCCAGTACTGGTACTGAATGTTTGGTTGGCTCAGGGAGGATTTAATGTTGTTCTTCAGTTGTTTGTGTCCTTTTGTTTCTTATTTTGTTCACATGGTGTTTTCTGACTGTTGTTTTACAGAGTGTTGAAGGTTTTGATTTACTATAACAGATCTTTTATCTCTGTTACCCAGGGACTACAGATCAAAATTACCTTTTAGCTGCATCTGGTACCAAACATGTATTGTGCATTGTCTCTGCTAAATAAACAATAAATAAATATTTACAAATCCCTAAAATCCATCATCAAGAACTCTCCTCTTGCGTATCTCAGAAAGCAATGAAATGAGGTAATCACTGTGAGCAGTACCTGCTGAGGACGCCGTTAACGGGTTGTCCGTTTTGACCTTTCCAGGGGCCAGCCTCTGTGTTGGTGATGTGGGCGGTGCCTGTGTGCTCCAGCCGTTCTGAACCAACATCCTGCATTGACAGATAAGACAAAACCAGTGAGATTACACCGCATGTTAACTGGCACAGCGGCACAGGCTGACCAACAGCACTTCACAGAACCCGGGATATTTAAGGAAACGACATAACAGACTAACTGAATCATCCCGGTCCTGTGGCCTTGAATTATTCAGGCCTGGTTTGTGAAAAGGGCTCTCCCAAAACCTAAAAACCCTCTTCTGCACTGTCATCAAGATGCATTGCTTGGAGCTCTTTCTTCACGAGCTTTCACACACAAACGAACACAATTTCATGGCTTCAATCAAACTGAAATTATCATCTAGTTTTTCATTTTTCTATAATATTTATGCAGAAATACTCCTATAAAAGCAGATTTATTTTGTTTCAAACCAACATAATGACTCAGCAAAGAATCAAAATCATAACATTTAACAAGGCTTAAGTGAAAACTGAGAGCATGACGAATCAAAACAAAGACGTCCACATGTAAACCACCAGGGCAAGAGGCCACGCCTGCAGTTCTGCTGGTTTAACTGGTTTAACATTTGTACAAAATATATAAACATCCAGGGAGAGACAGAGAGAGAGAGAGAGATCCTGTGATAAATTATTTTGCAATTATGTGGAAATGAATGTTGAAGGGGCTTGAGATTACACAAAAGCTCTTCTGTCTGATTCCTTTCAGACCTGAGAGACAGATTAAAAAAAAAAAAAAAAACAAAAACAATTTCCTGTGAACAGGAACATTAACATTTCATTTGCACCAGATGCTTTGACAAGAACAAACAAGTTGAATGTTTCACTGATCATCAGGTACCTCCATTCACCCACCAATATACCCACCAAGGCTCATACAATTGAAGTGCTGAATGAAGGCTGGTTTAATCAAATATTTGCTGTGAATTTCACACTTCTACAAACAGAAAACAAATTCCTGTAATTTATTTTGTAACAAGCATTATTATTATTTTTCACACTTGAATTGTGGGTTCACTTGAACGGGCTGACATGTTATTCAAACAGCATTTGGATGCTGTTTTGTGAAAATGTTTGAAGCTTGCAGATTTAATCCAGTGCAGTTTTTTTGTTGAGCCTTTGTTCTAGGAAATATGACCTAAATTAAAGTTTTTTTGAGGATCTCTTTCTTTTACTCATTCACATCAACAGTGAGCTCTTTAAACAAGCATTTCTTCCTCTTCCCCAATGGCAGTTTTTAATCATTACCACAATGTATCAGCTAATTAAAAAAGACAAACAAATCCAGTTATTTTTGCTTCACTAATCACAGAAAACTCCACAAGATCCTGGTGAGACTTATTGACTAGGATGCAGCACAAAATGCTGAATATTACATGAAAAGACAGATTTAAGAACGCCTCAAACCGTGCATGAATCTTAACTGACAAGTCTGCTTAGAGGCTGCGGACATCACAAATGAATTTGGTTTAGCCCCAAGAGACACAACATGACCAAAGCAAATCTGAACAGGAATACCACCCTCTATTAACTCGGCTTACCTGAGTATTTACAGGCTCTGTCTTCACTTCTGTCCCACCTGCAGACACTGCGCTGGGGGCAACACCTCCCAACTCTACTGAGCCCTACAGAATCAAGACCTGAGTGTTACACTTCCACCCCAAAGATAAATATATTCAAGTGACCAACTGACTAGGAAGCTCAGCTGCACATAATCCAACACATCAGAGACACAGCTACATAATAATCTAGTATTTAACACACACACAAACAAACATAGCTAACAAGAGAGCGAGCGACTGACCTTGCTGGCGCGGATCTGCCTGTAGATGTCCGTCTGCTGTCGGATGCGGTACTCCAAGTCCGAGATGTGGGCCTGGAGCCAGTTCCAGTGGCTGATGATAGCAGCTCTCTCCACGGTGTAGCGACTCTCCGCCCGCTTCCATCTGGGGGTCAAAACAGGGTGTGAGTGCTCGTTTTAAGGTGAACAGATGAGATTCTGGATGACAGAATGCACCGAAAAATGTATATCCACCATAAAAAACACATAAAAAAGTAATGATTTATATACTTCAAAAACAAGGTAGATTTATTTCTAATTATTTAACACAGGGTTCTACAGTGACATTAAGTTGTAATTCCCTTTTTTGCTATAGAGCTACAACAATTAGTCCATTAGTCCAAGGGTTCCCAGACTTTTTCTGATCAAGGACCCCCAGAATAGATACACACCTGGAGGATTCAGTCCTCATAATCAACCAATGATCAAACTAGAATCACTCTACAATCAATCAAAACAACCAACCCTATTTCTTCCCTCATTGTTCCAACTTTTAAAAGAATGTGATAAAAGTTTAAAAATTCTATTCCTCCTTCTGTTAAGGAGCCCTATAACCAACCAAGACCACTGTTGGTCCCAGACCCCAGTTTGAAAAACACTGGACTACGCCATCATCAGAAAGAGTCTTTTTAAATTGCCAAAAAAAAAAATTCAGTTTTAATATTAAGTTGTTTTTTTTTAAATCATTTTATATCATTTCAAATGTTAATATAAATTTGGTTTCTTTTAGACTCTTGGTCTGATAAAACAAGACATTTGAAGACATCACCTTAGAACATGGGATGGACATTTTTTACTATTTGCTGGCAGAAACTAGATTAGATTAATCGAGAAAATCATCCGCAGCAATCACTTTTTTTCCTTTTTTTTTTTTTTTACTAAAAAAATGACTCAGAGGAATAAATCGATTACCAAAATAGTTTGTGGCAATTAATTTGATAGTTAACAAGTTATCATCTAATCATTGCAGCTCTAGCTGCAGCTCTAACATCAGTCAATTAAAGCCAATTTATCTTACATGTTTATGAAAGCTAGGGCAAAGAACAGAGAATTTTGTTTTCACTTGTAAGAAGTGTTAAGGACAGTATGATGAATGTCTGGTCTGTCAGGAATCATCCTGTCAAATATAATGCACTGAATATTAATAAAACTGATCATTTAAATCACATTATTTACTGAGCCTCAAGCATTCCCCCTTTCAGACTGCAGAGGTCAGTGAATCAGCATTAAATAAAGCTCCCAGCAATGGCAGCTGCAGGCACCCTGGAAAACATTGTAGTCAAAAAACTATATAATTAGGCGTGCATCCTAAGTGTGCGAGAAAAATAAAAAGTATTTTTATTACACTGATTTATTCCATGGCAGGGAATGAATGCCAACAGAGAGCAGAGTACTCCATTTTACCAGTATGACACACAGAATGGGCATTTCAAAGGCAGACATGAGAGGAAAATGTCTGCTCCTGCACTGTGCCACAGCGACCACAGATGGCGCTGTTTCATCAAAATACAGGCTGCAGTGATCGTGGCTGAACAATAAAAAAATGACTCAGATGGCAGACAAAGATAGACCTTGCACTCCTCTGCGCTTTCTCCTCCCCACACCCGTCTCTGTTTTCAATTTTCAGAGCTCCACAAGGATGGAGGAAGTCGAGAAAATGCTACTGCTGGGAGAAAGGAGAGGAGACGGGGAAGAGAGGGGGGGAGGGAAGGGGGACAACACGGACTGGGAAGCTCAGGCAGCCTGGGGAGGAACAGACGGGCTTTAAAAGCAATCTACAGGCCACAGGGTGCTGGAGGGGGTGGGGCTGGGTCAGGGAACAGTGCGGCAGACACTGGGATAACCAATAATCCAGCCAGGCATCCTGTCTTATTGTGGAGCTGAGCGGAAGGAGAGTTATTGTGGCTTTGATGCAGACATCAGCCACCAATCAGAGCAGTGGAAGTGTCTTGATTCCTTTCTTCACTCAGCCACAACATTTAGCAATCTATGGCTCGTTCACTGCAATACAGTATCAAGGACACTGCTGCAAACACAGCTGCAGTGTTACCTGCTAATCACATTTCCTATTGCTATTCTACAGACTCTGCATAGATAAACAAACATGTACTCTTCTTCCACACAGCCATGGTGGTGGTGGATGTTCACCAACACTGCAACACTCCTGAACACGCCCATGGCTGGTGCATCAGATCAATGCACTGGCAAGTCATTTGCATCCGAGTCCCTGTGGAGACCCGTCTTAGAACAACACTGGCGTCACACTAACTACTGCACAAATTAGTCTGAGGCTCTGTGCCATGATTCACCCAGTGGTGGGTGGACAACCGATCCACCAAAAGGGGAGGACAGGCCAGGTGTGATGTCCCTCAGGGTGAACTGGAAAATGATCTCAAGGAGATTCATACTGTCAATGACAGAAAAGGCTGTGAATAAATTGCAGAGAGCAGACACCACAGCACAGGCCTGCATACAAAGGCAGGAGGGCCACGAAGGTCACAGAAAAAAAAGCTGATAAAGAAAGGGGGAATTAAGGCTGAAGAACAGTGGACGATAGTAAATGAAGAGTCTTTGGGGTTTTGGCCTGTTGGTTGGACAAAAGAAACAATTCAAAGCCTTCACATTAGGCTCTGGGAAATTGTGATGCGCATTTTTCACACATTTTTAACCTTTTATAGATGATTAATCACGAAAGCAATCAGCAGATTATTTGATTATGACAATAATCATTAGTTGCAGCCCTTGCCAGGAGTAATGTCCCTCCGGGTGAACTAAAAAATGATCAAGGAGGTTCACAGCCTCAATGACAGAGAAGGCTGAATATATTGCAGAGAGCAGACATCAAAGCACTGGCCTGCATACAAAGGCAAGCAAGGCCACAAAGGTCACAGCAAAAAAAGAAACTGAGAGCTGATCAAGAAAGAGAGAGAATTTGAGGAACAGTGGATCCAAACTCCAGGCCTTGGGCTTTATTACACGGACTAATTCAGACTCGACATGCCAGGTGAATTAAAATGAATAACTGCAGAGAGAGTAGAAAACTCATCAGCTCTCGGGGTCCAGTGGACAAGAGCTGCCAGCCTCTCATGTAGATTATAGTGAAAGGGATGCAGGAAGAGCTAAACTGTATTTTAGTCAAATATAAACACACAGAGGCCTTTACAAGTCCAATGACCTTAATCGTCAGAGTGACGGAGGAGGATGAAGAGGAGGAGGGGTCAGTGAGCAGCATTGAGAAATCCCCCCCTCCCCACACTAGAAGCTCCATCCCCCCTCTTAACCAGGACATATTTTCCTCCCCCCCAACTCCCACACACAAAGCACCAGCGGCAATCACTACAGCCGTCGTTTTCTGGCTGTCAGCACATTCTCCATTGTGGTGCTTCTCTGGATGCAGCACATATGTTGTATGGTGCTGGTCACCCCCTGTACCATACTGTCCCCTCCAAAACCAACACAACCACTCAAAAAAACATGGCCTGGCTCTTCACCAAAAAAATCAACAGGCCTCTGGCCTGAGAGATGGCCCGTGAGCCGGCCGACCCATTTACACCTGTTAGACGCTTCTACTGGAAATTTACTAGAGATGCTACGATACCATTACTTCCTTCCTGTTTCTGGTTTTCAAAACGTTTGCTTTGTGTATTGGCAGATACTAGCTACCAATCAAATACCAGTGCATTAAAAAAATACAGATATTTTCTAACAGCTATATATAATACTAACCCTGTATAGATGTGATATGATAGCTATGATTGTTGTACAGCCTGGCTGCTGGGAAGAAGCAGGGTCCTGTTTCAGGGTTAAGAAATTACAATACTGTTATCAGTATTGGAACAACCCTAAAACAGAAGAGACATATGTGATGTTCCTTCATGCTAAGAGAACCAATATCAATTCATATCAGTATTTGTATGCCAAATCAAAAGCATTTTAGTAAACAATTTCACCCTCTTCAGTTAAATTTATATTGACCACGTTTCCATGCACACTGAGAAGTTAACCGCAACACCACGGTCATGTGACACCAACCACGGGGTTGAGCTCAGTACCACAAATTTTATTTTGAAGGGTCACTCTCATGCTATTCAAATGTGCAATGCATTTGGGATCGGCACATGAATCTACTAAAACATCTATAGATCAGTGCTGTCACACATGACAAGTCAGAAACACTGCTTGAGAAGTCAAGAACACAGCCTCTGATTGGCTGACAGACTCAACCCAAGGAACCATGGGAGTGCCAGTAGGTGGACGGAAAACAACTGTTGGAATCATTATTATGGATTTATTTTACCACGCCTCCAAAAAGATGATGCTGGTGAAAGCTGGATTACAAAGCTTCTGAAAGAGACGGAATCACGCCGGTGTCCACAAAGGTAATGTTATCATTAGCCTTTCCTGCTCAGCTTGCTTCAGGGCTAACCCCCTTCCCTTTTCCAGCAGTTGGAAAATAATAAACAAGATAGGCCTGCAACTAATGATTACTTTCACAGACAATAAGTTGTTTGCCTATAAAATGTCAGAAAATGGTGAAAAACATTGATCAATGTTTCTCAAAGTCCAGGATGACGTCCTCACATCTTGTTTTGTCTACAACTCAAAGATATTCAGTTTACAGTCAGAGAGGAGTAAAGAAATCAGAAAATATTCACATTTAAGAAGCTGAAATCAAAGAATTCTAACTCTCTTCTTAAAAGATTCTCAAAATTGTTGCAGATTAATTTAATAATTAATTGATTGATTGATTAATCATTGCAGCTCTAAGACAAGACTCTTCTTGGCCTTGAGAAGCTGCAGCTTTTTTTTTTTTTTTTTTTTAACAGACACACTAACCCGTACTGTACATTTACTTCCAGACTTACAACTTTCTGCTTCACTATGAGCAGCAATGACACTCTCACACTGCGCCTGCTTGTGATTTATCCCCAACTTGCACGCCGCACACACATTACGCACTGCTGTGTTCCTTGAAGGAACTACACTTATAACAGTATCCTTCAGTAAAGTCCAAAAATGTCATTATTTGGGCAGTCATACTAAACCGCCATCCCGCGGGAATATGTTGCTTTTTCACCTCAGTATTCTGGTTTTGCTCCTATTAGGGAATTGCTTTCTACATGGAACATGAGAAACCTGGTAATTCATGCCCTGTATACATTATTCTAACAATATCCAATTTTCTGATAATTTCTGTGCAGATATATTTTGATTTCTCATCATCTCAATGGCTCTGTTTTGCACCAACAAAGAAAGTTCAGAAACCAGGATAAGGTGCATGTCACATTATCCTGGTTTCTCTCAGAGTACTCCATCCAGGTTTCTCAAAACTGGGCTAAGGCCTTACATGTAGGTTTCTGAAACCAGGATATGATGTCTAAATGCTCAAAACATAACCAGGATACTTGTGCACACATGTAAACAGGTAATTGTTTAATTGTTCTCTGCAACACTCATTCATCTTTTAGCCCTCCTACAGTGTGTGTTTATCAATACCAGAGGGGGATGTATTTCCCTTCTATATGGGCACATACATGGCTGGAGGAAGAACATTAACTCTCCATTTGATTACCTGTTGTGAAAGACAGTGTACAACTTAGTATGTGATTCTCTAGAAATTGTAATCTGCTCAGTTATATTTTGCTTATCATGTCATCACTCAGCACATGAGCACATGTTCAGCAGAGCGTAGACGTGCTGTATGAAAGGGCTCTAAACAAGTGTTCTGACATACCCATTATGCCTTATCCCACACTCCACTACAGAGACATTTTTACACCAGAAGGACCTGACTGCACCATTATTTGTTTGCTGCTGTGCAGTTTTATCAGGATATACTACTGCCACAGTTATTAAACTGGAGCAGGCAAGACTCCCAAGGCAGGCAACATAATTCAAAAGCTTCATTTTGATTTTTTCTGTTCTGGTGATTCAACTACCTAACTTCTACCTAACCTTGGTTTATGGAAAATCAATACAATACATTTGAAGACTCAATTCAAAAATCAATTATAATTGTAGAATATGTTAGAAAACAATTATTTTCTGTATAACCTCTGTATAGCAATGCCAAAAAAATAAATCTAGGGCAAAACAGTGAGCATAAAGCACAATAAATATTGATGAACACATTGGAGACATTCAACTGAACTGCCTCTAAACAGCAAAAAATATGCAGCCATCCACCTTATACCCATTGCACGTTCACTGCTCATCTCTGGACCTGTGTTCTGCTGCCTCCTGACACAAATTATAATACACTTTTGAGTTCTAGTTGGAAATGCAGATTGCATCTGTCCCTTTTCCTCACTTAGATTCTGTTGTTTCCCAAGGTTTTGCAGATGTGACACAACTATAAAGTGCTGCTGTTACTTGCAAACAGGGTGTCACTGTCCATATTTAGCTGAGCCTGGCAATGAAATGAAGCGAGGGTCTCAAAACTGTCCTGCCACAACAGTATAACACGGCACCCTCCAAAACTTTTCTTTGCACACCCTACAAAAACACAGATTATACAAGGCCATTAAAGCAACATTGTGATGCAAGCTATATTTTCTAAATATAGTGATTGGGCTGCCAAATGCATCTAATCTAAAGTGGATTGGTATTTAATCTGAACTAAGAGTGCACTGTGTAGCTACATAGATTATGAGTGAAAACATTATTATTGTATTAGTACTAATGACAGATACTCAACATTATAGGTAGAGTCAGAAGGATTTGTCAGAGCCGTTTGTAACCGCACCAGAAAGATGCCAGTTATAATGTGCATCTTACAATATATACTAAAAATCATGCTTCCTTCCCGTCAAAGAAAATATATGTGCTTTACAGCTGCAACGATTAGGCCCTTGTTGTCATCTATTGAATTAAGTGTCAACTATTTATTAGCTTCTAAAATGTGAATATTTTCTAATTTTTTTTAATCCTCTGACAGTAAACTGAATATCCTTGGCTCCACATCAGAGGATGTCACCTTGTGCTGATCAAGATTTTTCAGCATGTTCTTTTTATAAGCCTAATAACTAGTCAATTAATCTGGAAAATAACTGACAGATTAATTGATAAAGAAAATAATCATTACTTCCAGCCCCAGTGTGCTTATGTAGGCTTGAACCAACAAATTTCAAAATCTGGACTTAGCTCTTACCAACCCCATGTCTGACTTACAGAGGGCAGTTTTATCTTGGTTTTTATGTGTTAGGTGACAACTAATGATTCCATACTGTTCCTGTTTGAAACATGTTCTCTTTGTACAAAATTTGGCAGAGGAACATGGTTATGAATAGAGGTAAAGCAAAACAAAGGCCTGCAGACATTCTGCTTTTCCATATGAAATGCAATAAAAAAAAACACTTTGCAATTATGCTTCACAAACCATTCAGTCATCATTCATGCTCAGTAACAAGAACGAGGGAAATCAAAGTAGCAGCTGTCATTTTAATTTCTTTGTTCTCTAGAGTCAAGGATTTTCAAAGCACATTAAAAGAGCTGAAAATTATCCAAACACTGAAACATTTATGGAGACAGAAAATGGGCTTATTTTTCAGGTTTATTCTGCTGTGCCAGGACGGCTGGCTGGACTTTCACAGGACAGCTGGTGAAACTCATCTTTTACACAGGAAGAAAGTGCTCGGGAGCCGGGATTGTGAGCGAAGCAGGCCGACAGGGTGTGGGGCAGGAAAAACTAGAGAGGGCAAATTCAGCCAGAGAGCTGCAGCAGTCATTACATAAAAGAGGGGGGTTATGTAACGCCTGTGGGTTCGTGTTGAGGAACTTGGGCCGAACTAAACACATCCAGATGTGTCAACCGGGACAGAAACCTATACTATACAGGAACTCACATGCATATATAAACACACACACACACAGAGAGGAATGAAAAAAGGGAAAAACATAGCTAAGCCACTCAGACTGCAGAGTAATGCTGAGCCATAAGCATGAAAGGCACGCTGTAGTCTCAGCCAACCTAGTTACCCTAGTTCACGAGCAGCCGGCAGACAGGCGTTCTGACAGTCTTACTGCATAAAGATCATGCAAACATGTACTCTGGATCACCTAGTTTTATTATCTGACAGACAAAAGTGCATTTTGGTGCTGATCAGACAACCAAATTTCAGACATTTTCATTGTTCTGTCTATGAGCCATTATGTAAGCTCTGAGATTTCCTGATGAGCATTATTGTTGCCTCAGAAACAAGAAAACGGTGCCCACTCGCTTCTTAACACAGAACAACCCGAGCTCCATGCAACATGCCTAAATAACAGACTTCCTATGAATATCTTATCCTAATGTTTCACTGATTTTGCAGCAGTATAGAGGCAGACTTCAGCTCTGGGAGCTAGCAGCACCCACACCCTAGCAGAGGCCATTATGGACGTCACATTCACAGACAGACACACTGGCTAGGAGCAGAGCAGAAAGGCCCTGCAGCATAAGCACGGCAACAGATGTTGGCTGGGCCCCAATCCTCTAAGATACGGGAAACCACGTCTACAGTATAGACAGGGATGACAGGATCAGTTGTAAGCAGTCAGCGCATCCAAACAAGCTGCCCAAATAGGTTATTTTCCACACTGCTGTAAACTCAGCTGACGTTAAATAATTGAGGTGCTGCTGCCTGGAGAAGACATTACATTGTCTGTACTGTTGACTGGTGTAGTGCTGTAAGCCATTAATTGGTAACTGAGACAAAATGTCAGTTGTGAGAATGTGGCATTATGGGTATATATATACACACACAAAACACAACACACAACACACCCTATTGCTGCAGGACTAGCATGTTCACAATGAGGTAGGGTTTCTCCTGTGCAGGGCTGGGAGCTGAGAACCAGTTCTTTACTTGTTGTGGGATGGATGATTATACAATGTGCATCAGACAGCTGCTTATGAAGGCATTACAGATGGACAGTTTTAAATTTCCATGGCAGCTTTCACTCCGTGTACAGAGAATTATTAGGCTTACATGTGCTACCACTTGGCAAACATTTGCAAACCTATAAATGACAGGTGCTTTGGTGACGGCAATACAAAAACTTTCACACATGGCTTAGACAGGAACATCTGAGCACACTAACCCAGCTCTCTGAGCCTGTTTGTTCGCCTCAAATTGCATAATTTTCCTGTATTGTGGAGCAAGCAATACAGGTCAAAAAACTATTGTGCCTTTATAAAGCATGGCTAAACCAGATGTCAAGTGTCCTCTGGTTTGGGTTATTTTTATGAGTGAAAAATGACATGAGGTTGCCTAATAGGAACTCCTGCAGGGAAGGAAACATCTCAATAGTTGCTTCAGCAGCAGGGTGTTATGTGGATCAGCAGCATCTAAAGATCATGGTTACTGATTAATCAGTGAGTTTTCCCAGTCAACTAGATTCTTTATAAAAATGAATTCAAAGCATGCCAACTCTTTCCTCATATGGACTGTGGGGTTATAACCAATGAACATTTATGTAACCAATAAACAAGAAACCCAAATGGGCCAATGTATTACAGTTCTCCTTAACTACATCTGTACACACAGCATCTATTGCATGTCTGTCTATCCAGGAGGATCCCTCCACTGTGGCCTCCTGGGGTTTCTTCCATTTTTTTTCCCTGTTAAAAGAGTTTTTGGCAGTTTTTCCTTCACAGAATCAAGGGTCTTAAGTGTGCCGTACACTGTACAGATTGTAAA
Organism: Lutjanus argentimaculatus; assembly: GCA_034769285.1. NCBI lineage: Eukaryota > Metazoa > Chordata > Actinopteri > Lutjaniformes > Lutjanidae > Lutjanus > Lutjanus argentimaculatus. The sequence continues at coordinate 1,840,624 of JAWZSL010000016.1, read as the reverse complement.
GGCAAGTGTGATTTGTGATTTTGGGCAATATAAATTACATTTGACTCGACATAACTATTATATTTAAGCTTAGAAACCAATGTGCTACAGATGCAGCCAAATCTGAATAAGTTCTTCAGGAAATTAGAGCTGCAATGACTAATCATTTGTTAAATTAATTGCCAACTATTTTTATAATCAATTGTTTTGAGTATTTTTTTTTTAATATTTCCTAATTTCAATAGTTCTTTGACAGAAAACTGAAACTGAATATCTTTGTGTTGTGGCCAACACAAGCCATTTGAGAACCTCATCTTGGGCTTTGGGAAACACTGATTTTTGGGAAACACATTTTTCACCATTTTATGACACAGATCAAACAGCTAATGGAGAAAATAATCAATGAAAATAATCATTAGTTGCAGGCCGACAGGAAAGCACAATGTGTGATGGAAGCTCCATGATTACTGTGGTAAATTGCATTTCTGATTTTTCAATATCCCCTAATTAAAGGGGAGGTGGTGGGCTTCAAACGTTCATAAAAGCTTGCAAAATAAAAATCGGAAGATAGACAAAAAGAACAGTCTGAGGATGTGGTAATATTTCATATTTAATTACATGACTATAATAAATACTTTTGATGCTTTATAGGCACAACATCTGCATTATCAATAAGTATTAGGTTAGCCTGATTTAACATGACTTCTGGTATAAATTACACCCACTTCTGGTCTTCTATCCAAATACACACAAATAATGTCTCTGAGCACATCTACAATAAACTGTAATTCGCCCGGTCTGGCATATTTTTTTCCAACAGGTACGGGAAGATACAATTTATCGTAAAATACTTAAAAGGTAAAGTTATTGAAGTTTCCCTCCCCCAGACACATTTGTCATGATTAAGATTAAGATCTGGCCTCACACCCTGTCCACCGCTGCTGCTTGCACTTGGCTGAAGAGTGAAAAAGCAGTTTGCAATAAATGGCTCGCGTTAGCATAAACATCAGAAAGATTCAGCCATACATATTTGAGCCTCAGTCAGACCCAGACTCGCTGTTGTGAACCAAAATCAACGACAAGCAGATGTATGAGGATGTTAGTGTAGTTAGCGTCTTAAATTTGTTTGTTTTTTTTTTTTGTTAGGTTGTCACTTGCAGTGGCTGACAGATAATGCTTACTTTCACTCTCTGTGTTGATACATCTGCTCTGCGCTGGAGGTTCCAGGTTTCTTAGCGTATTAGACAGCGACTGGTTTAAGAATTTGTCACACACCAAATCTAGCTCACCTGCGGTAAATTTTAATCTCAGATTTTAGGGAAGAGCACCAACATCTCTCCCATCACTGTCACTCTCAAATGACAAACTTTGCACAGATACAAGATAGTATAGTCGAGGTCAGACATTTTAGGGGACGTAAACATAAGAAAAACACATTTTTGAGTGGAGGAGGGTAGGGATGGGTATCAATAACCCTGACTGAAACAGTATCAGTTCCTAACGTTGAAATGTCGATACACTCCTGAATAAACAATACTGCTATCAGCATTTATGCAACGTCGCTTCAACAACCGACAAGACAAAATGTTCAAAATTGTGGGCTCAATTTATTAAATTTAATGAAAATGCAGCCAAATGCAAAACTCAGCTGACATTTTCCATAATTTTCCATAATAAAATCACTACATTTTTTGTACTAAATTATGGCGAGTAGTATCAATAAGAGAATCAATAAGTATCAGTATCTGTATCAATAAAATCTTAACAATGCCCATCCCTCGTGGAGGGGATCTTTAACTATACAGACCAATATACTGTAGTACATTGCTAGTACTGGACTAGCAGATATTTTTTCTAGCTAGAGGAAGAAACAAGGAATTTAGTCTGAAAGTAAAATAATTAATATAGTTATTGATCATGCTAGCAATGCTGTAGTTCATGAACATACATTTACAGCAGCTTTTTCAATTAAGGTAAACAAAAGCAACTATTTGTTTTATTGGAGGATATATATCCACACAAACTGTGGTAAACTTTAACTGTCTTTTACAGCACCACCCTCTTTATTTAATACTGATCCACTGACAAAGGAAGCACTAAAAATGCCCATACATTTATGAAGACCTATTTCTACACACGAGGACTTAGCAATCGTTTACAACGGTGACTAATGTTGCAAGAAGGCTGAAACTGCTTCACAATAAAACCCTTACAATGGCTGCTGGAACGCTTTCATGGTAAAGCAGGAACAAGATGTGTCATGTTTGCTAGAACAGAAGATTTACTGCAGCTCAAAAGGAAGAGGATGGAGGAAAATGGCTTGTGACTAGTAATTTTGCCTGTTTGTGGACATTAAATAGTGTTTCAGCAAGATTAGAGAAAAGCAGTGATGACTGTAATAAGCTAGGTAGAAGTCATGTTACAATTGTATTAAGGTATCTGCCTTATCCATACTGTTGAATCTCAATAATGCCTCCATGTCTTTCAGTTGCTTTTTCAAATAATGAGACTGCATGTAGGCAGTACTAAACAGGCTGTCTGGAGCCTGTGAGAAGAAATATGATTGGTCTACTTGGTCTCAGAGCCAGTTGCTTTACTCAGAGCCTGAATATAATGACAGAATGGAAACACAATTACTTTGGTATGCAAAAAATGCACAACACTGCATGATAATGTACAACACAATGATCTCTGCTGAAGTACTGCTACCACAACAGGTTAAATATTACAATCACCTATAAATCAATCCCCCATTCATGAACAACGTGATGGCCTATAATTAATGCAACCTTTAACCCATTTTTCCTCAGTGTGGCACTTGTTTTTATGAGATGCAACTATAAACACTTATAAAACTCTGTTGTCTATGACAGTAAACTGAATATCATTGAGTTGTGGACAAAACAAGACATTTGAGGACTCTAGTCAATAATGAAAGTAATTGCTAGTTGCTGCTCCAGTGTGTCTACAAAAAAAACCCTCAAAATAAATACTCTTGGTCCAAGCCAAATTCAGAATGACAATGCATGGACATACCAAAAAATATCCAATTTGATCATTTTGAATCATCATATTCTTAATCTAATGAGAAACTGTTATTAAACATGTTGACATGAGGCCAGCGTAGCTGACCTTCTGACAAATCTCAGTCACTATCACAAACAAAAAAGCCTCCTCAGCATTAAAAGAAGATTTACTATTTTTGGAAAGCACCTGCAACTCCCAAGGGTCTCCACTTTAAAAGCCCCTCTGGATAGGTACATCTTTCACTTTCATTTCAGAAAGTAACTAAACAAAATTATTATAATCCAGAGTGGGGATGCACAGTTCATTCAACATTGCTGATAATTTACTTATAACAAACAAATAATTGATCAGCTGACTCCATAAAAAGAAACACTGGATCTGACTCAGTCTGAGGAGATATTAAAAAAGCTTGTATCAGGATATAATGCAAAGAATTACTTGAGCAAATTAAAAATCTGTTTCTTAAAGATTAATGATTAATTAATTTTGTATATCCCAAACAGCAAAATTCTTCCCTTAAGAGTAAATTAAATCTGCTACAGGGGGGCTTTAAATCTACAGTCATGCTATTTGTTTTCAACTGAAAGGCTTTTATTGACTCAGTATGTTATTTTATGACTAAAGATAAATATAAAACATCTACATCAAAGAAGACTATTAAAACAGTTCACAGAGGTACACATTTATGAGTCAACAAACTTCCTCATTGCAACATTTACCTTTACTATCAACAGGATTACTTCTATATTTTAACTAGGGCCCAAACAGAACTAAACTGCTGGGACCAAAACCAATATCAGGCAATAAAATAAATCTGTTATCTGCTATGTATATGTTGGCCAATATTCTTTGTATACAGTATATGGGCAGTTGAGAAATACACAGTTTAACATAATTTTTGAAGATAAATATACAAATATTCATGTAGTGTGAAACCTGATATTTGAGAAAATATAAAGGGATCCTTAACTTTCTCAACATTTTAACTGAAACTGCACTATAATGTCTCCTATAGTGCAAAATTAAAAAAAAAGAAGACATCTTAAATGATATACAAATAACATGGGAGCCTTATCTTCATTGTTAAATACTTATTTTCATATAATGTTACTTATTTCATATGACATTATGAATGACACTATTTTTCCTCATGACTTGTTAAATATGTTGGACTTTTTCAAAAAAATTAATCAAATTTTGCTGTCATTCTTTCAAGACTGCTGAAAATTATCCAAATTAACCATGAGTCATGATTATATCTCCCCTAATGCAATACTCTATCTTTTTTGACACAGGATGTCTTAGATGTCTTACATACAGTATATAAAGGTCTATTTCAATTTAAAAAGGATCAAATATACATAAAATGCTGCTATTAAAACTATTCTTCAAGAAAAAGTTTTCATATCAGCGCATATCAGACAACATATACACTGATACGATAATAAGCCTTATAGCTGTGATAGATCGATATCAGACAACTGATATATATCGGTTCTGACTCCAATTTTAACAATTATACAACTGTTATCTGAAAACAAAAGTACCGACAATATTTCATTGTTACTTAATAATTATGGACATTATAAATACACAATATTCTAGAGCTGCAATGATTTATCAATTATTAAATTAATCACCAACTATTCTGATAATGATTATCTTTTTTGAGTCATTTTTTTAATTAAAAAAAAACAAACAAGACATTTGGGTTGTTTCCTTGTGCTTTGGAAAACAGTGATAAACATTTTTCACCATTTTTTGACACTTTATGGACCAAACCACTAACTGATTAATCAGCTATGAAAATAATTGTTAGTTGCTGCTCTAGATTTAAGATGAAAACTGCCTTTAGTCTTTGTTGGTGTTTGATAAGTGCTAACGACAATAATGAAAAGAACTGTTGTAGTTGCAGCCCTACAATATTCACATTTTAAAAGAAGAAACTGTAGAAATTTGTTTTTGTGAATTAAAGATGTGAAACTCAAAACAATTCTTTGCTTGCTTTCTTTGTTTACATGAACCATCATATTCATGATGACTTGTCACTTTGTTTCACTCTACCTACAGTCTCAAGCCACATAAATGTTGATCACCAGGGACCAAAATTATCACCAGCCACATGCTAGTAAAATATGCAAGTGGCTGGGAGATTTGCTTCACTCCTCAGGTAAAAAAAAAAAAAAAAAAAGAAAAAATATGGTAAACTATTGTATGCCTGGTAAAATTTGAACATTCAACTTGCCATTTGGCTGAGGGACAAAAAAATAAATAATTTTACAGCCCTGTAGCAGTCCAGTCCCCTTGAAAATGATGTGCTATAAATTAGCACACAAACTGCTCTAATGCCTCCTTTGACCTTAAAAAGGTACAAGACACAGCATGAATACATTACAAGCAACTTTTCTACTATTGGATCATGCCACACACACACACACTTCCCATTACGTTATGAAGATATTTAGGTCAAAGGTCTAAAGTCAACACAGTAAAGGATAATAAAAATCTGTGTTCTTAGCTACGTTGTTAATAATCTACCCAATCCTGCACAGGTCAGTTAGTCCATTAACGCTGCTGACCCACCTGCTGTATCTTTTTTTCCCCTTCCTCACACTAATGACATAGAAACGAGTACTCTGGTGTGAACTTCCCATGGAATACATTTGCAAGCTCCTGCTGAGGTAAACCTGACATCACAACAGGCAGCATGTACAAACACAAAACCCACACCTTCAGCAAAAACCACCACCACCCCCAACTATGTTTCTTCTTGGTTTCAGTTTAAATCAAAACATTCGCCGGCTCTGTGGGCGCTCACTTGTTCGCTCTGCAGATAAACAGAACGTTCAGTTTCAGCCTTGGCCCTCTCAGGAGGAAGCACTGTGTGACGAGAGAGCTTTTTTACTTCGAGTCCATTCGAGCCTGTGCGTTCTCCACAGGATGATACCACCCACACGACTACACGTGCTCTATGGTCGAATGGTATCTCTACCCCTCCCTGGAGTTTGACCCAACCACTACTGAAGTGCAGACCAGGCAGTTATGATTGTCATTAGCACCTGTTAGGCCCAAATAGCATATTGCAGGGCCTCGAAATACAGGGACCTTAATTGCACCAGGAAAATCTGAGAGTTATGAGAGCTACTTGGAAACAGGGAAATGAATCCTATTCACCAAGAAACCCTTTCACCCTGTTGCTTTCAACATTCAACATGAACCTTAGCAGTGACTTTAGTACAGGCATTATACAACATGACCCCACACAACTGCAACAGGAACTCTTTCAACTGTTTCTTGTCGATAAATATGTCATTAGTAACATATCAAAAGTTTTAAGAAGTCCAAGTCAGCGAGTATCAACTATTTTGATAATCAATTAGTCGGTTGAGTTGTTTTTTAAGAAAAAGTCAATTTTCTCCTATTTCACCTTTTTAAATTAGAATATTTTATGGTTTCTTTACTCGTTTGTGACAGTAATCTGAATATCTTTGGGATCGTGGGCAAAACAAGACATCTGAGGACATCATCTGGGGCTTTGGGAAACACTGACTAACTACTTTCATCATTTTCTGACATTTTATAGATGAATCAATTAATTGAAAAATAATCAGCAGATTACTCAACCATGAAAATCATTGTTAGTTGTAGCCTTTGATGCAGCCCTAGATTAAACATAATTACCTTTAGTCTTCCTTGGTACTTTTTCTAACTGCTAGTAAACATAACATTTTTTACAGGACATTACATTGAAAAACACCTAAATTGGTGTTGACACAATTTCCCATTGCCACCCATGTTAAAAAAAAAAAAAAAAAAAGATTTATGTATGTCTAGTCTGAATTCCACACAAAGAGTTCAGTGCTTTCCACAGTCAAACACAAACTGTTTTACATGTGACATGGAGTTAGATGCAGTGCAGTGAACATGAAAAGTGGGACAAAATTACCTAGTGAGTTAGTTTTCTTGCAATATTTTGTAATAAAAACAAGTTCTATTGAAAAGCTAACGTGTTCACATTCATTATTGGCAACAATCATTGATATTTTTTGGTGTGATCATATTTAGAAAATTTTTAAACTTTCCCTTCATTTGATTCTTTTAGACTTTTTTCTCTCGTTCAGAACACAAAGTGACACAAAATCTGTTGAGTGTGTTTATGTTGCAGTTGGTGTGAGGTTGACCCACACGTTTGGGGAAAATGCCTGGACTAATACTCCACTACTGCAGAATCATGTGCAGCCCTAAATTAGTTTGATGTGTCTGTGTGTGAGGACACTTTTACTTACATTTTGACATGTCGCTGCTCAATGTCCACTCTGGCCAGTTCCTCCTCCTCCAGGTCAGAGTCCCCTCCAGAGCTACTTTCTGTTACATCGGAGTCAAAGGCTCTTTCTGCTGAATGAAGGTTGGCCGATCCGCTCAGGTACAGCCTCTCCAGTTCCAAGGGCATGGCGCCGCTTTTCAGGAAGCGACTGAGGCCGTCTCTGTTGTTTGAGGAAGAGTGGCGTCCAGTCCTCCATGAAGCCGTGGGGGTCGCCGTCTCCGATTTACGGTTACCAGCCAGGAGCCGGTTGAGAGCCGAGTCCAAGAAGCCACCCAGCTGCTGCTGAATGTGCCGCTCCACCTGCTTGGCCTGTACAACCTGAAGACGTTTGCGCAGGCGCCGTAGCCGGCTTTCAATCTCAGTTTGGCGGCTGCTGTTGAGAAGTGTGCGCTCCCTAACGTGAGCGTCAAGGCTGTCCGAGGAAGAACTACAGGGTAGAGGAGGCTGTGGTGCAGGTGTGCAAGACGGGGAGCCCTGCTGGCTGCTGCCTGGTCTCTCCCTATCAGAGCCCTGTGGCTGACTAGTAGGCGTGTGTGAATCAGCCTCCTCCAAATTCGCTTGTTCAGTGGGGTTAGGGTTGTCATGGGTGAAGGGGGAAAGTGCAACAGACTGAAGCACTGGTGGTTCAAGGTTTTTTCCATCTGTATTTTGAGAAACCCCAGAGGAATGCTTCTGTTTAAGGGTTCCTTTCAGCGGGATATGCCCTGATAAGGTCGCTGTCAAGGTCTCAGAGTCCAAGGGAAGGTTCTGGGACTGAGAGTCTGTGGTGGCAGGAGGCTTGTCACCATTCACCGCCACCACGCAGCCAGGGCCAGACATAGTGGCCAGCTTCTTGGCCAGGCCATTGACAGGTGCCGTGGGCTGGCCACCTCCGTTGGTGCTGCCACTCATGAGGCTTTTGAGCTGGCCGCCAGAGAGTTCTATCGCCTGCCTCTTCCTCAACAGGAAGTCTCCGCCGCCGTTGAGCAGGGAGCTGGGCAGTATCCTGTGGCTTTTCAACACAGACTGTTTGATGAGGACTCCTTGCAGCTTGATTGACTCCTTAGTTGAAGGGACCGATGTCACATCAGAGCATAGGTAAGAAGCCACCAGTGGCTGGAGCTTGCCCAGGGCCGAGGCCTGAGCCACGGAGTCGGCTTGGGGCTGCTGCTGCTGCTGTTCCTGGTCGCCGCCACAAAAGTCAAGAGGGCACTCTTCGGAGGTGGCCTTGCACTTAGCGGGGCCGCTGCTATGGATAAGGATGTTGCTGGCGTTACCGTTGTTCTCTGCACTGGCCGGTGAGAGACTTGAGGATGGGGCAGCCAGTTTGAAGCGGATGTGGTGAGCTTCGGCTGGGGCGTCGGTGAGAGCGGGCGCCATCGCAGCCATGCAGTGCAGAGGGACGGGCACCGCGGCCTGCTCCACACCACCCGCTTACTGCCCCACCTGAGGACAGCCTGGATAGAAAAAAGAAAAGATAAAGACAGGAGAGGGGAGACAAGAAATAAAATTAAAGAAATTAGTTAACTCAAGCATGAATTAAAACCTCACTGCATCAAATTCAGATCCTAGTTAGTGTGGGACAGTGTTGGGTGGAGATATTTTCCCAGCAACAATTCAAAGGTAAACCACAACCAGAGACAAACATACAGTACTACACAGAAAATGTTGAAAAATGTTGTAAATATGAATTAATACTGAAACCAGCAGTCAGTTCTACAGAAGTTTACTTGATCACTTGTCAACTATTAGATTAACCACCAGCTACTGTGATAATCAATTAATCGTTTTTTAAGGGGAAAAAAAAAGTAAATATTCTAATTCTAATTTCTAAAATGTTAATATTTTCTGGTATATTTGCTCATTTCTGACAATAAACTGAATATGTCTGACTTGTTGGCAAAACAAACATTTGAGGATGCTAATTTGGACAATAATTGACACTTTCCACCATTTTGGGCATTTTATAGACCAAACTAATAGATTAGTCAGGAAAACAATCAAAGATTAATAGACAATGAAAGTAATCATTAGTTGCAGCCCTATATATGTACAAAGTACATTCATAATCATTCAAAAGGCAACTGAGTGAGGAATGACAGTTAACTTTATAGTTTACATAAAAACTGTACATAAAATAAAACTGTTCAGACACATAGGCAGTGAGAGTGGCTCAAAATCTTCATTATACTCAAATAAACACAAAAATATGTTTTACATATTTTTCCATATTGAATACTACATAAGTGGAAAAGCAACATGAAGGAGGGCTGTACATGTATACAATAAAACACACAACTCAAATACTTGCACTACAGGTTCTGTGAGCCTTTAGAGTGAGTGGAAAATTACTAACCACCACCCAAAAAGAAACTAACATTTTCAAAATATTTGGCACAAAATATGATGTTGAAACTGCACTAATATCACCACTTAATATCAAGTCTAACATACTGACTCAAAAACAAACCTGCAATAAATGTCTACAACTAATCTAGTTAAAGGCCTAACGATATTAACCGGTGAGTCACTGACATTTTGTTGACCTACTGGTTGCAAGTGTTGCTAAAAATGATCCTCCAAAACAGACCAGGAAAAACACTTCAGGTGATGAGGGGAACATCTGAGATGATCAAATTTACTCTTATCTTTCTGATCGGTCACTAAGCTCTTACAAAATTCCAGAAAATGTAATTTGACTCCATTGTAATCACAATAATGCATTTGTCTACAGGGGCCTTCTTCCATCACGAAAAAATGAACGATATGCACTGACCTTGGTGAATGGGATGCTAACGATATAGATGAAATAACAGCAGACATCTGAGCTAGAGCTACATCCCAGGCCAATAAATAATTCCCACTACACCCATGCTTGTGTGAACAAGCCTTCATTGTCATTTACTTACAAGGCTCCTCTTTATAGAATAAGCTTAGGAATTCAATTCTGATGAAGGAAGAAACAGGAAAGGCCCATGCAAATTGTCCAAACCCCACTGCCCTACATGTGCCCTGGTAAGTCAATGTGCAGCAGGGTTCCACACAGGCTGTGTAAGTAGGTGGATTTAGGCCCCAGCATTAGTCCAAAGCACATGATGTCATCCTGACTGTGTTCCTGTGTCAATTTCAGCTGTACCTATTAAACCCTCCCAATTTTTCAAAATATTATTACCAGCAACATGATTCTCAAATTAAATATGTAGAGAGGAAGGAAGGATTCAAAGTGAACCATTGCTCCAGTAGTTAACATGTCATCCACACCGGCTGCCTGTTCATCCAAATCAAACTTTCAAAAAGCCTCCCTTCAAATACAAGAGATAAAAGCGAGCTGCATCTCCTCGTATCGTCTGCAGGGTCAGATGAATGGGGGCTCAGTATTTCACCGCAGTTTCTAGTCAGCGCGCACTACGCCATGTTGGTATTTCCGAAGCAGATTATGCAATGCAATTCATCTACCTAAAACCGCCCATTCCGCTCCAAACACACCGAACTTGTTCACGCTACAAGGCAGGAAATTAAATAACCAACGTTAGTAAACGCATCACTTTAATTCATTAAGCTTTATAGAACCAGCTTCTACAGGAACTGTCCTGCTGGAGATGCGACAAAAATGTCCACATCCAACCTTAGCCAACCATAACGTAATCACCAAAATGTCTTCCTGATGTTTACAAAAACATGTTAAAAGGAAAGCTGGATGCGCACAAGTGTAACAGCGTTATTTATTTCACAATCTCCGATTCACATCAGCTTCCGCGGAAAAAAAAACAAACAAAAAAAAAAAACATACCACATCACTGTTTTTATATCAACAAAAACGAGCAGCCGATCATCGCTTCATCGACCAGCCTGCAAGAAGCCAAAGATAAATATCTATGTGAACCGTGTCAGTCCACACGCTGCGTGCAAATTAATGCGCTTCGCTTCTGGCTAACGTTAGCTCAGGAAAGCTGCTGATGTAAGAAACACAACCTGCTCGCAAGCTAGCGTGCAGCTGCAGTGAAACCCTGCCGACCTGCCCTCCTCCTCCTCATCTGATCACATTATGGATCATTTTGGAGCTTTTCCTTTTAGCAGCGCCACTTCGAGACGTGTCTGCTTTTAGTGACTCCGAGCTTTACGCAAACCTCGTTAGGACGAGTCGGTCAGTAACTACGTAACCTACGCTCCCGTCAGTGATCTTTAAGTCAATAAGTGATGTGTTTAATGGGTTAAAAAGCCACATTAACGCGGCCCGGTCATGAAACACCACAATAATGCATCACAACTTATTTTAAACAGACCTGATGCAGACGCAGCCTATATTACTCCGAGGAAACAAATACAGGCAGCCTGCGGGTGTAAATCTACGGTGACGGTGGTCGTTTGGCCCCACATGAGCCTGCTCCGGCGTAATGTGAACGCACACAGGTGAAAAAGCTGAGAAGTTGGGAGTACACCCTGCCAGTCTAGCTAGCTCGCTAACAAAGAAAAAGGAGGAACCTACCACGTGACGAGGTTGCACTATCCGAGGGAATTTCGGCAACAATCCCCTGCAGTTTAAGGTGGAAAAAACCCAACGGTGGTAACACAAAAAAACACACGGCTCGATCCGATCACTCTGCCATCGATTAATCCAAAAAAAATGCAGCCGGATTGCCGAGAGGGGCCCGGGTTCACACACACAGCCGCCCGGGTTCGTTCCGGATTCAGGCGAAGCCCGAGCTACACCTCGCTCTGCTGAATATACGACCAGGCCGTCAAACACTCCTTTCTACTCCACTTTACTGCAAATGTAGGCGATTTCACTGCGATCCTTCACCAAAATATCCGATTCTCAGTGAGCGAAATGTAGTCCAGATGGCGGTTTGTCGAGAGGCTTTTTCTCTCGTTTTAGGGAGAGACGCTTAGAAAATGGCGGCTAGCTCCTCTCCCTCGGATTTGAGTCTGACAAACATAGAAGGGCTGTGTGTGTGTGTGTGTGTGTGTGTGTGTGTGTGTGTGTGTGTGTGTGTGTGTGTTGTGTGTTGCGTGTGGTAGGCGGGAGACATTTCTCATACTCACCACTAGAGTAAAGGGCAGATAAGAAACGACATAAAAGCTCAAAAGAAGATACCACAGGAGGGCATTGTCTCAGTGTCAGTGCAACACTCAGTCTGTTATTTTGACCACTGTTCCACTCATGTAACTGTAAATATCTGCATTTAAACCAACCTGTTTTTATCCAATACAGCACATGTACACAACTTAACGGATAAACTTATATAATAATTTAACATTACAGGTTAGATTTCTCATCTCATAAATGGCTTAAATTATGGTGATTATAAGAGCAGGGAACGGCTCATTATGCTCCTAGTTTCCATTAGGCATTATAGCAGAGGGGGATCACCCCTTTGAGGGAAAAACTGGGCCTGGCTCTCATGTCACTTTCTACAGGATCGCCCACCACTACAGCAACCTTTGTGAAAGTACAGCCAGTGACCACGTGAAGGAGCTCTTCTCCACCTGACTCTAAATGCAGCCATAGCCCAAATATAATACAACACCTACTGTACAGCTGTGTGAGAGCAAAAAACCTAAAAAATAAATACAAAACAAAAAGAAAAACTACCGCACATGCATTGATCACTGAAACTGCAGGGGAGGGGGGACATTAAATTAAAGGCACTAAAATAATCCAATTTAATGCACTGGCCTTTAAGATTAGCTAGTTGGTTGTGTTGTAGCGCAGTGATTCCCAAAGTGTGTGCCGGGGCCTACTGGTGGGCCTGAGAGTTCATGAAAGATAAATAAATTAAATGTTAAAATATAAAAAGGTTAGTTTTTTATTTTAAATGACTGCAAAATATATACAATTAATTTTAAAAAGTGATTAGAATAAAATAAAATAAATAAAGCCATGAGATTTTTTTTTTTTTTATCTGACCTAGTTTAACAGGTGTTGAAGTATATTTTGTGACCTGTCTGAACGTATTTTGTATCTTGTCATTGGTCCGATTAGTCTCATGTATTGATCGGGAGTTGTGATTAAAGGTTTGGGTGGGCCCTAAAAGATTTTCAGCTTTCAAACTGGGCCTTGGCATTCTTAAATTGGAAATGGCTGTTATAGTGGATTAAAATTAGAACTGCAGTGATAGTATATTAATCAATTAGTACTATTAAACTATTAAGTTAATCACCAAAAAATTAATCACCAACTATTTTGATATTATTCTTTTATTTTTATATTATTTTCTTAATAAGAAAAAATGTCAAAATTCTGATTTCAGCTTCTAAAATGTTGCACCGACAGTTATGCCATTGTTAAATCATCAATCTTTGATTTGTAAACATCAACAAATCATTGGTTCCATGCCCTGACATCATTTACATTTTCATATTCTTTTTTAAAAGGATGTGGTATTAAGCGTGACGAATGGTGAGTAGGCTACGCTGTTGTTTTTGTTTTTTTGTTTTTTTTCTTCAGACACGTGCTGAAATACTGAAAGAATAACAGGTTCTACCTTTCGATTCGATTATCGAAATTGAAAGTTGATTTTGATCAATATTTTTTGATTTAATGTTGAAACTGTGACACCACTAAAAAGCAAAACATTTGACACAGTCTCAACAAAACTGAGCAGGGTTATTACAGTTATCTAATTTTCATTAGTTTCTGTTTTTATTTTGTTTTCCATTCAGTTTCGTTTCAGTTAACTTCCAGTAAGTATTTTGTTGTTTACTTGTTTCAGTTTAGTTTTTATTAATTTCACTATTAGTTTTAGTTTTTATACTATGAGGGGTTTTGGTCAGGGTCAAAGTTTAAGAAGTTCAGAATAGGTAATAAAATACAAACACAACACTTTGTGAAGGCAACTGACTCATTGTCATGTCGACATCCCAGGTTCAAGAGACATATACACTGATGTCTCCTCGTGCTTGTAGTTTAGACAAATTTGACCAAATTGACACTAAAGACATATCCTGGATAGTTTTATTTTATTTAGTTTTGTAAGCACACAATATTGTTTCAGTTAGTTTTTTTCTAAAGTGTTTTTTATTCTTATTTCAGTTAACTAAAATGTTTTTTCATGCCTGCTGTTTTTTCAGCTTAGCTTTAGTTCTCTTTAATAACTTTGATACAAACAATAAACAAGGTCGTTTATTCTGTTACATTTTTGATACTTTTTGTGTTTTTTGATGCTACAAAACCATTTTATAATTGAACAAAAGACAAAGCTCATAATTAATGTTGTCGAAGCACACAGCTGTGAAAACATTTTTGATTTAAAATGGGAATTGAAACGATCAAATAATTAGTCTAAACAAGATTACGAGTTTGACCAGACATTCAGACGGCAGCCTTGATGACTGGGCAGTTTTTAATACTTGGTGCACTGGACCAGGGTTTCTGCGGGTTTTAACAAATTAAATTTTAGATTCTGTCAGAAACAAGAGACAATTTCAGAGCTATATCACGTCCTAGTATTAACTTTATAATGCAATTTTTAAGACCTGTTAAATTGTACTTAAGACATTTAAGGATCTAAAATTCTGATTTTTAAGACTTTTTAAGGTCCGACAGAAACCCTAATGGACACATCTGTATTGGATTGCATTACATTGTGCAGGTATTGCTATATGTGTGTCCACCTCATATACTCTTGACTGTACTCGTCTAGATATGAGGCTTTGTATAAGCACTCAGCTATTGTGGCATGTTTGCATTGGCTGATAAGAAAATGAATTCCTTCACTTTTAAAAGGATGTAGCTATAAATTAAGATGAAGAATTCAATACATTTAGCTACACAATGAAACTCTGTCTTTAGCCTTATAGTGACCAGTATTAGATCTCAAACTCATGACTGCGAAATCGTAACTTCCTCAGTTCTTTGATGTTTTGCTCTGCCCAGTATTTGCTGGCACTTATTATAAATAAAGCAAAAATAATGGGAACCGCCAGAAGGCCATTTTTTTTTTTTCTTTCTTTTTTTTAAATGCCAAAAATGTGAGTCAACCAGTGTCGTTGTCTGGGAAACTCTTGGATGCAAGTGTTGATCTCACATCATTATAAAACAGTCAGAAATATGTTAAACTTGCATTTTTGTTTGTATTTATGGGTGCCATGGTGATTTTTTTTCCCAAGCCCAGGAAGATAAAGTGCAGCAATGAATCATGCACACTGTGTTCATGATCTTTTGCAAAGGTCATAGGTTATATGGCTTATTAATATGCAACAAATGCAGCCTATGTTTTAGTCTTTAATATTCAGAGTGAACAAAAATTTGGATGCAAATATTGCAGACTGCTTGTTGCACCATCTGACCCAAGCTGATTACTGTTTAGGGTTTTTTTCAGTGTTTACCAACCAGCCAGAGAGGAAACTTCTAAGGGAAACACTGATGATATTATAGTGTTTGTGGTGGGACATAAGTTATATACATAATTTAATTTTCCTGTTCCTATCCTTTTTGATAAAATGTAAAGCACTCAAAGCTGCATGTTTTGTATGAAAGGTTCAATGTAAAGGTTATTATTGCCGCATCATTTATTTATTATTATTATTATTATTATTATTATTATTAGTTATTGTTGAATTACTGTTTCTCTGCTACTCTCTGCTTATGATTTCCTGTACACGGGAAGATTTTCTCAGGAAATACTTATTGCACATTAGATGTTTACAGTGTTACATCCTTCCTTTGATGAGTAATACATATAAATGTTTATAATAATGTTATGCATCATTAACTTAAGCCTGTTAATCACCTGAGAATACCAGAAATATATTACATAAGTAGTGTGAATTTAGAATGGCTCAGTGCATCTGATCAGACAATGCTTGTGACTTGTTATATATCACTTTTACTGTTAAGTAATGCAAATTAATGCATATCACTCATTTCCTACGGGTCTTGCATGGCCCCTGTGCATTATCAGGCTACCAGAGTCGACATGCATAATAAATAAGTAATTATCAATGTGTGAGTGTGCATGTGTGAATGAGAGAGTGAGAGCAACTGTCTATCGACCTGTTATGAAAATTATATCAAATTCATAGCCACATCGAGGACATCGAGGTGGTAACAAACTATAAATATCTTGGTGTACACCTGGATAACAAGCTGGACTGGTCCCTTAACACAGATGCACTCTACAAAAAGGGGCAGAGCCGCCTCTTTTTCCTAAGGAAGCTCAGATCTCTAAACATCTGCAGTAAGATGCTGCAGATGTTTTATCAGTCTATTGTGGCAAGTGTTTTATTTTATGCTGCAGTCTGCTGGGGAGGAAGTTTGGGAAAAAAGCAAGCAAGGAGGCTGGATAAGCTTGTGAAAAAGGCTGGCTCTGTGATCGGAGTAAGGATGGACTCTCTGGACGAAGTTGTGGAGAGAGACACAATGAGGACGGTGGAGGCCATCCTAAACAACATGGATCATCCACTGCATAACACCTTGATGGACCAAAGAAATAATGGTGGTGGAAGGCTTCTCTCTCTTCGTTGTAGGACAGAGAGATACAGAAGATCTTTCATACCAACTGCCATCAGACTCTATAATTCTTATACAAATAGATGAGACTACAGACAAATGAATTTCCCCTTGGGGATCAATAAAGTATTTCGTATTTCGTATTCGTATTCGTATTCGTATTCGTATTCGTATTCGTACATGAAAGTCTCAGAGGGCAAACTACAAATGTCAGGATCAAATAGCTGCTGATGTCGATTGTCATCCAGTATGTTATCCAATGAGGTGCATTTATCCTTTTCTGCTATACTGGTAATTGGTAAAATCATCCATCCATACATCCATCTTCTCAAGACGTTCTATGTCACGACAGCAACAGGCTAGGCAAAGTTGCCTACACTTCTAGCTCCAAAGCCACATCCTTGAACTCCTCCTGGATGTTCCTGGGCAGTTCAGAGGCGTCCTCACACTTGCTGGGATATGTAATCCATCCAGCATGTTTTGGTTCTCCTCCCAGTCAGACACGCCCATTGTCTGAAATGCCTCCACTGGGATGCGTGCGCTTCCTTATTAGATGCACCTCATGTGGCTCCTTCGCGGGCAGCTGTTCCCTGTTGGGTTGAGCCATTGCACCCAAAAAGGGCATCTCACATTGGCCACTAGTATCCACAACCTCATGCTTGTTTTGGGTCACCACTCAGAGCCCACAGGTGAGGACTGGTAAAGAGCATCGCCATCCGATTCCATCATAATAACAGAAATTAAATGATAATGAATATAATACCTTAAACTCCATTGTTGAAATACTCCATTCAGTAATCCAGGGGGCCATGGTTCCAGTTACCACACATGGAAATAACAGGACACCTAAAAACAAAAACAATGAAGAGACAAACATTAGTGAAACCTTTCAGGACAGAGACAGGCTCAGTGAATAAACTTGTCAACTGTCTTGGCAGCGGTGAGAGTCTCAAGGATTTTTTTTTTCACGTCCAGCTGGCAAGCTAGCGCTAGCCGGCTAACGTTACCTACACGAACGTTATCACTGCAAATTTATAATGAAAAAGTTTCACATGTTGAATAATTTTAACACCGAGCTTGAAAATTTAAAAGCAAGTTGTGTGGGGCGTTTCTTTATTGACTGTGGTGTCAATGAATGCACTGCCAGTGATTTTTGTAGTACAGTTAACAGTACTTTCTCTCAGCGCTAGTTGAGAAGCTAACGTTAGCCGAGCTAGCGTTTGAGACGGTCGCGTTTAGAAGGGAACCCCAGACTCGCAAAGAAATCTCGCGAGAGTGATTAGTTTAACCCATCCACAGTCTCTCCTTAACTCGAACAAAGTGCTTTCTGTTCAAAAATCTAACCACATTATTAACCACGGTGTTATCGCTTAATAAATCATTAGTTAGACCAACTTATACCATAACGAAACAACTTTTTTTTTAAAATCTCGCGAGAGTTTCTAAAACAGGGTTCCCTTGTACACAGCACCGTTTGAGACGGAGGTGCACCGACGTAGTGAGCTAACGCCGAGAGGCTGGCCAATAACAGCCAACTTAGCTAGCAGGCTAAGCTAGTGCTCGCTAGCTTGTTTGCTTCCCGATCCCACACTGACTTCTCAATGACTGCCGTTTTTTGCACGTTTGACAGAAAAGTGTGCTAAAAAAATCCAACCTACACAAATCGAACATCCGAACGTTTAAACAAACGAGTGCTTTTTCCCGACAAGCGCAGCGTTCGTTAATTTTGAGAAAATAACAAGACAAAATCTTACTTACCTGCTTGTCCTGTTACTAACCGTTTACGACTTGATAACAACCCTCCCCCGCGCTCCTATTGGTCTACGCTTCCATTTAAGGCTTCCTATTGGCTCGCGCGGCTGTCAGTCTTGGCAAATGCCCGTACAGCGGAAATGTGGACGAAAGTTCATAGCACGAAACTTCATTATCCAAAAATATTGTTTTCATTTCAAAATGTTTTCTTGAGTCTCACAACCAGCCCATAATTTATAAATGGCTGCTTTTACTGCGCCAGTATGTGAGCGTCATTTACACCGCACGCATGCTAGCTACTCACAGTCCAACCTGATGTATTTTCACTCAATGTAACTACAATATCTAATATTTTTAATGATCTGTCTCTGGGACTTCACTCAGAAATGAACCACAGGTTTTCACAGCACAAGATAAGTCACAGGCAGGTGAAGCAGGTGGCTGCAAATGAGTTTGTTTAACATATTTCATTCTGTCTTTGCTCTTGCATCAAATGCTAAACAGATTTTGCTGGTGGAAAGACATTTGAATGGTCTCTGTCCCTCAATCCTTGTCCCAAAGTAGGACAGGAGACACAAGAGAAGGCTTTTACTTCACCAGAGTGGAGTTTAAGCTGGAGAGCTGGTGAGACAGGAGACAAATTTATGCAAGGGGCAGAGGATGGGGGGTAAATCTAAATTAGTGAGGCAGTGTTGGGCTTGTAATGATTTGCAACATGCAGCACTGCAGGGGGACAGTCTGCAGAAGTTTCCACGCAGCGAGTGAGCGTTCCCCCACAGAGTGTCAGTGATGCTTCAGTCTGACCCCACTCAGTCACATCCACAGTTAAATATTGAATGAAAATGATCCTCATCCCACGTCTGTGGCAGCTCAGCATCAAAGGCCTGAAGTAGAGGATGGCATTTTACATTTAGTGTGACAGCAGCTGCAAACACATATTGGAAATGTGGGAGTAAGAGCTCGTATAGACCATATTTACCATGTGTTAGTTTATTTCTTGTCAAGTTTTTAATGCATTCATTGTTGGTGTCAGTTGATGCATCATGTCTTTACTGCACTTCACTGTGCAATCATCCTGTGCAATAATATCTAGACACCGTCCTGTGAATTTGCTGCTTGCATTCTGTGCAACCAAATCTCTGCATCTCCGTTCAATTATCCATTTTATAATCCAATATTATTTAATTCTTTTCTCTTAGTGTAATGTTGCACACCGTGTGCTTACTACAAGATGTGTGCAATTATATATATCTGTAGAGAAGTGTAAGTGCTGCAATGAATAATCGGTTAATTGATTATTAAATTAATTGCCAACTATTTTGATAATCGGTTAATGGATGTGAGTAAGAAAAGAGTAAAGAAAAAAAGGTCTCCAAAAAGTTTTCCAGCTTTTTAATTACCTTTTGTTAAATTCTATTGCGTTGTTTTTTATTTATTGTTTTTATCGTACCCTTCGATCTTTTTTCTACCTGTACTTTTGATCCTTGAGCTGCTAAAATGAGTGAATTTTCTCAGTGTGGCATCAATAAAATGTATCTTATTTTACGTAAATTCACTGTCTTCACCTCGGTGTATATGAAGGTTAACATTGGGAAAGAATGATGTGCTAATTATTCAGGTCAGTGTCATTATCATTACACAACAGAGACAGTGGTGAAAGATTTATTCACATCTTTTATTCAAGCAAAAGTAGCAGCAGCACCAGTACTGATATGTAACAAAGGTAATTTACTCAGGTACTGTACTTAAGAACAAATTTGAAGTACTTTTACCTCACTTGAGCCTTTTTTTTTTCATGCCACTTTCTGCTTTTTTTGCTCTTTTTATTTTATTATATTCGTCTGATGCTTTAGTCATTTTACAGATGAATTAATGTTTGCACCGAAAACATGCAAAAAGCTCATAAAGTACACAAAATACAAGATTAATTTGTTTATCATTACACAACAGGGTTGTGTAGCCAGATTTAGATGTCCTTCCCTCTTGGCTACTCATAAAAACAACATTTGAATTAATACAGTAGATTAGTTGAAGAGATAAAAATAAAAACAAGAATTTTACATGGAGGAAGCAGCCTGACAGCCTGAAGAAAGAGGCTGCTTCGATGTCTTTTATAAATTAAACAGTCGATTATTCAACTGACTAATGAAAACTGTTAAAGACAGTTTTAAAGGAGAAATAGTTCAAGTTTCCACCATCAGAAATGCAAAGACTTGCTGCTTTTCCCTTTAATTATTTTAATATTTTTAATATTGTTGAGGTTTGGACTGTTGGTTGGACAAAACAAACATTGTGAAGGTGTCACTTTGGGCTCTGGGTCACTGTGACAACATTTCTCACTATTATCAGATTTTTTAATTAATCGATTAACGGAGAAAATAATCAAAGGATTAATTAAAAATGAAAAAATGAAATTTTAAGAATAATCAACAGTTGCAGTCCTACAAAACAGTTGAAAATGAGCTCAACCTCAACCACCTACAACAGTAAAATCCTGTTTTTACATTAATACAGAGTCATAATGTTTTAATAAAAGTACTTGGTACAATTCTGAGTTACTTTATTTGATTATTACCATTTTATGTTACTTTGTATTTGTACTTTTTATCCCTCAGTGATGTCGATGCAGTCGGAGGTGAAACATACTTGAGATTTTCGACCAGAGAGGGCAGTGAAACACTCGTTCTCTGTCCTGCACGGTGAAATTAATTGGCGACTATTTTAATAATCATTTTAATCATTTTTCATTTAAAAACATGGTTCATGGTTCCAGCTTCTCAAACATTCTCACATTTGCAGCTTTTCATTTTAATTAATTTAATTTTACAACATTAAAATCCTGAATTATTATAATAACTGAGTCATAATAATCTAATGAAGTGACAATAATATAATGGTCACAGGGGACATTTTGTCCTTTTGTCTTGAGTGCCACCACTCAGGACAGATTTATTAAGAGACATTTCAACTTCTGTTTAATGTTTTTTTAATCTGACCACCTTCCAGAATCAATTAAAGCTGGTTCCATAATGTTACAACAGATATTAACTTTTTATAAATAATTTATATAACATGGATCCATAATGTGCTTGACTGGACTGATCCTTTGTGGACGTTAGAGTTACTTTAACTTAATTATTTAAAAAAGGATAAAATATCCTTTTATCCTTTTGTTTTTCTTCTTTTGTTGGTGTGATTATCATTCAGTTGTTTATCTAATTACTTTGCTGATCTGTTTATGAATTATTCATGAAATTAATTATGATTGTTTAATTAACTTGTCCCCCAGCTTCCTGCTTATTAGAACTCATCTTTTCTTAATGTTGTGTAATTGGACCTGTATTATTGTGTGACCTGTTTTCAGTGATGGAGGACGGAGGTCAGTGTTCAAAGACTGAATGCTGAGGGGATTTGGGGGTGAATGGAGTTTTTCTTTTTCTCCCCTTTATTATTTTTTATATATTTATTTTTTTAATAGAAAATGGCTTTTAATTAGATTTTTATTGTTTTTTTTTGTTTGTTTGTTTTTTGCTCTTATTCATTCAGTCTGATTCTTATCAATTCATCTCTTGCACTGAACGCGTTTAAATTTGTGACACCATGTTTTTTCCTGTTTTTTTTTTTTTTTTTTTTTTTAATATTTGTGAGGCACAAATCCATTTTTTGAAAGGTGCTATGTAAATGATGCCTCTTATTCTTATAGTTATTCTTATTTTCTTCTTATAATTATTGTTGGTGTATTTGTTTGATCTATACTTTGGTCATATGTCAGTTTGGTGCTTCACATCTTAAAAAGTAAAGTTACAAATAAAGAAACCATTTACAAAGCCGGTGTGGTTTTTTGTTACAGCGTGAGGCCGCAGATGTGTATTTTACTTGTGATCATTTGTGTATCCAGTTCAGTGTGTTAGGTGGAGATAAAAACCTGTAAACACACACACACATTCACTCAGAAACATCTGTACAGTTGTGTGTGTGACCTGTGACGCCAGCTGTGACGCTGTTCCTCGTCAGCATCTGTTAAGTTTTACAGAAAGTCAACGTGTGACGTGGCCTCAGATCAGAGACTGGACTTTAGTCTTCGCTGCATTATTGATGTCAGACCGTCCACCCCCAGCTGCTGCATGGATGTAGTCGACTGAGCTCAGATAATAACAGCTCAGTCTGGCTTTTTGTACCACATCTGAAGTTTGTCTGCTCTGATTCCTCCCATCATCCTCGGTCTTTCTGCAGCCTCTCCATCACTCTGCAGCTTCATCCATGAGCTTTCTTGGCGTCCACAGTTACTTGTCTTCCAGCAAAAGAACTTTATAGGGTGTGAATTTGTATAAGAGTGCCGTAAAGAGTTCAGATTTGATCTTTCTGTCAAGCTTCAAGTCTGCTATATTAATTTGGCCTTAGTATGGAAAACTCTGATTTTAGGAGGAAAAGATCAGACTGTAGTTGTAGTGGCTGAACACTAGATGGAGCTGAAACATCACAGACAACAACTTCATCAACAGGCCACAGACGAGCCTCGTAAACGACTGGCCGCTCTCACTCTGGTATGTTTACTATGAAGTCCTCCAGTTGTTGGCTGTACTCTGGTTTTTAACAGTAACTTTACAAGTGAACTTGTGACCAGCAGGATAAATCGGTGTCAGCTGCAGTGGAGCTGCTCCGTGGACGCCAGCTTCCAGGTGTGAATGTGATCAGGTTCCTGCTGTCAGAGGAACTTACCTGAATAAATCAAGGTTAAAAAGTCCCCCCTACTTAGCATTTATGATCCATATATAAACATTTAATAATGGTTTAAATTGTTTATAACACACCATAATGTAGCTGTAAGCAGATATAAAGACATTTCAAAGTGTTGATTAATGCAGAGTATTTTTCAATGATAAGAACATCTCTATAAAGACATTGTTTAGAGATGACAACAATTAAAAAGTACAATTCAATCAATCGACTATCAATTACACATCTGAAGTATAACAGATTATTTTATGAGTGTGTGCCGCATGTTATCTGATATTCAAGTACATGTGTTTAATATGTAGGCTTTTATGTTTATGTCTTAGAGTTTTATTAATGACAATTAATCGATTAATTGGTCATTAATGTTACCAATGATCGATTAAGGAAAGTGCTTACAATTTGCCCTAATATTAGTAACACTTTCTGTGACACCCATTTCTATAATGCATTATAATCTGCTTATGACAATGCATGATGATGTATAAGTATGTATACATATTCATAATGCTTTATAGCAATGATTATAACACATTATAAAGCAATTTATGATGACTTACATGATCAAATATCATAAAACCTCATAACTGCACAATTGAATCATAATGTATTATAATCCTCATAGACATAGCATATTATTATAATTTTAAAAGGCATTATAATCACTGTTATAATGCATTGTAATATGATTATAAGCTACTCTAAGTGGTCACTGGGGGTTTTAATTGAGGACATGTAATCCCCTAATGAAAGTAATCTATCACAGCCCATACATTTATAAATGATAATCAATTGTGCTCCTGCTATCAATCTTTTCTTTTCATTGAACAGTTTATTAATGGTTAGGGTTACGGGTTAGCTGTAGGGTTAAAGTCATGGGTTAAGGTGCATTATAATACACTATGATGATTGTAACAACGACAGCATGTTATGATGTTATGATGCATTCTTGGTGTATGTGGTTGCAAAGGACCCCCAAAGCCACCAGGGGGCCCTAAAGCAGCGTACTGTTGATATCAGTGTGAAAACTGTCGCATTAGTCCGTGAGCGCGCGTTGTGAGAATGCTTGCTGTCATTTTATTTTTATTTTTTTCAGTCTAAAATTTGTACCCAAATTAGTTAAGTTTATTTTATTTATTCTATGTAATGGCATTATTTAATAGATTTAATGTTTTTTTGAGGGAAAGGGGACATTTTAATATGTTTAGCAATTTTTTATTCCTCAACAAATTAGTTCCATTTGAAATAAACATTTTACGCAGCCTGTCTCTCATTTCTGCACATTTGGCAGATATTATAATGCAGATTCTGTAAATCTTGTAAGTTTTCAGGAGTTTCTAGATGTACTGGAGCCCCTGTGTTTAAGAGTTTTTCTAAAATCCACTGAATGAGCTCCAGAATGATGCATTTAACCATCTTACAGGATTCGAAATCTCTCCACCATCGTTTATCAAAAATAGGGGCCCCCAAACAACATTTTTGCAAATGCCCTCCAAAAAGCTAGAACCGGCCCTGTGCTTTACTGTATAAGTCATTAAAAAATTGTTTAAAATGTGTTATGTTATTGTTTTTTCATTATGAATGTGGTAATTTTAATATGGAATTTCATGACCCCACTAAACGCACCCAGTGACCATTTAGAAAAAATACTGAATAAACACTGTATAAATACTGTAAATGTAATTTTCACGGTCAAAAACAAGAAATAAATGTAATTTGTCATTACCAGAATAATCTTAAAATAACAGGGGCGTAATTAATGTACAGATGTCTTGTTTTTGACAGTGTTTTTATACAAACAATAAAAACAGAAACAATATTGTAAAAATTAAAGTTATATTATGTAAAACTGACATAATCATAATCATTCTTCACACCCTGTTCAACAATAACATTTGTGATGTTTTGAGTCCAATATTATTGTCAAAGACATTTGTCAGTATCTGCAGTGCACTAATATATCAAAAGGATGTTTTCAGAGATTATTTTAACAGAGAAACATTATTTATTTATATATTTTTAAAGCTGCTTAACCACAAGGTGTTTTTTTTCCCTCCATAAATGATAAAAACCTCTCAGCTGACTGGTCCTCTTCAGCGTCTGTGGATAACAGCACTCTTCTTCTTAATGGATCATCCAGTTACTGCGACACAGGTGAGACAATGGACAACAAATGCTCCCATCAGCATGATAATGTCTGCTGCTTCATGAAAGATCTCTTGTGCGTCACATTATTTGCATTTTGCTGCAGCTCAGTATTTGGGAACATTGTCATCTTATGTAATTTGGTGCCACAACAGGAAACTGTCGTGATGGACCTCCTAAAGAGTGTGTGTGGGTGTGGGGGGGTCGAGCAGGTTTCGAGCTGTTTATCAACTTCCAATTTTCAACACACCAATTATAATAAAGTCTGACTGCTGGGAGACACAAATGGTTTCAGAAAAGTGAGATGTTTGCATGCAGCAGTGAGACGTTTAAAGGCGCAGATGTTTAAAGGAAATCTGAGCTGAGCTGGGTTATTCTAACAGAGTTACACTGTTTACATGAGGACTGGTTACTCCAGTAACCACGTTATGAGCTGGACCCTCATGCATATAAATGCACCACTGAGAACCTGTTGGCATGACAGCTCCCCCGTGGGACCAACCTGCAGATCAGCAGGACGGCCTCTCATCGTTTAACCTCCTAACATACAGTTCTGCCCTTTTATCCCCGTCAGCTCCACAATTATTAAACTCATCTGATTCCACACTGTCTGACATCATTTATATTCTGTGTCAGCGTCTCCCCGGCTCTCGCTGGAGCCGCACGACGGGTAAAATATTCAAAGCCAAGATGTTTTTTCTTTTTTCTTGCTTTTTTTTTTTTTTTGTTAAGGCTGCACCATTTAATCAAATGGAAATGCTCCAGATGTCTTCTGCATCATTTTAAACACATTTCCCCAAAACTCAGCCATCTTCTGAGATGAGAATTGAAAATAAAGTTCTGTGAGTCTGAATGATGTTTGACTGCACAGCGTGAGTTTGTTTAATGACTGTCCAGTGAGGTTTAAAGGGACAGTTCACCACAATATCAAAATTATCTGTTTGTCCTCTTACCTGTAGTGCTACGCATCCATCTAGATAGTTTTGGTGTGCGTTACAGAGTTTTGGAGATATCAGCAGTAGAGATGTTTGCCTGAAAAACTCAACGGTAATGTATCTTTACAGAATTACAGAAATTAGAATCGACCCGGTATAATAATAATAAGATTTGTTTTAAAATGTGATATGATATTGATACTTTTTGTCACAATTTTACAGATATGGACATCCAGTTTTTAGGGGGAAAAAAAGGAAAAAAAGATCAGAAAAAACACACAAAATAAGAAATTTCATACAAAAGCAAATATAAGTACACTGAAATAAAAAATCTTTGTGGTTATAAGTGTAAAAATGATCTATTTTTCATTAATACAATCATAAAAATGGTAATAAAAGAGATAATTATCTTCTTGTTTTGTTTAGCCTAATAAATTTCAGGTTGTATTGTTTTAAAATGTTTGAAGAAGTTACTTGTGTTGATGTTGTGTGCTGCTTTCTTGTCACAAATAGTGTATCTGCTGTATTTGAAGTAGCACCACACCACATTACATTTCTTTTCTGCTGTTATCTCACAAGTTTGATGGAGAAGTTCGTGACATGAGCCAGCTAAATAAAAATGAGCTATTTCTATTTATTGGCACGAACTTTTTAGTAAATGTTGCCACCCATCTTTTGTATTTTTATAATATAATTATCAATAGGTTTTTAAAAGAATAGCTTGTGAGAATCGATGTATTGATCCTGCAGAATCAATCCGCTCATGTCTACCACAGGCCTTGTGGTGAGCACTTTAACGTAGGAACTATTTTCTTTCTACCAAACTACATCCACCAAGTGTGTCACTGTCTGAAGGAAGTGTGCGTCTGTAAACATTAATGGCGTCCTCCTCAGCTGAGCTGTAAGGTTAGCAACACTGAGCGAGCTAGCACGCTGCTATGGTTGGCGCCATGATGTGAAATTAAAGCAGCAGCCAAATGCTGCTGAAAAAAATGTTCAACACAACAGAGATGTGGCAAAAAAAGAAGCGTGGGAGCGAGTTTTTATTCATTTAATCAATGATTTTTCCTTTCACAAGCTCATTATGTCATGGATGTAACGATTGAGCCACTTACATCTTTGTCAATGACCTTTATACAATTATCATTTTAATATTTAGTCAATTACAAAGTCCATCATGATGAATGTTCCTGTTTCTGCCAGAGAAAGGCGAAGGCATCCCAAAGCTCACCGGTGTATTTACACACTCCCCCCTTTTTTAAGTGACCCTATGCAGCCACGAGTGTGACTTGTGTTTCACACTTGTGGGAGTGTGTAGAAGCCTTGGTGTTGCCTTTTTCTGCCTGAAATGGTCTTTGTTTCTCCGCCTTACCCAAAGAAAGTTCACTATTTGTATAATTCTTCCCTTCTCCAGGGATTTTTCTCTCACACACCTGTCTACAGGAAACTGAAGGTGTGCATGAGCCTTTAATTATTTTTTCCATGCCCCCTTTTAAAAATTAACAAACCTTTCTAACCTTTCTAAAAATTCATGCAGTTTAAATAATTTGCTTACAGTAATGGAGCAGTCCACCTCAGTGTTATATAACAACTCAACTGGAAAGGCGCTTTAGAGGGCACTTTTGCAGGGTTTTTTATTTACAACACACAAGGGCAATTGCCCCCCACCACCACCACCGAGTCCACCAGCGCTAATAAATGTCTTTTTTACAGATAAAACATCACATTTCAGAGTGTCCTTCGACTGTGTCCAGTCCAAGGCACAGTTTGTTTGCACAGGGAAAGTGTTTTTTTTTAAAGACTTAAAGAGCAAAAACAAAAGTGTTGCATTTATAATTTTGTTGATCATATAGTCCCGTTATATTCTAGAGAAGGCAGACATCTCTACGGCAATTAACATCAAAATAGTCTAGATGGATAAATAGCACTGAAATCCAGAGGACAAATATATATTATTGATTCTGTGGTGAACTGTCCCCTTAAGAGGTCAAATCAAAGTAATGGTGGACATCTAGATGTATTGATTTTTTTTGCTGAATTACCTTGTTGTGAAGGAAACAGGCTGTTTTGAAAGACACGCAGCCTCTTTACTATAAAACACACCACACGCATGTAACAACACTGTCATTATGCAATCATCAGAGCCAGTCCGGCTGTTAAACTAATGAGAACGTGAATGAAATCATCATCGTGACTCAAGTCTGAACAGTAACCGTGACGATGACCAACTCTTCCCAAAGCTGCAAACCCTGCAGTAATATTCGGCCTGCAGCTGCTCTTCAGGCAGCGACGAACCTTAAGTGTTTACATGGAGCTTCACATCCAATTTAACGTTAATGGAATTGCAGAGAGCTCTAAATCACAGCGCACACTGCGATCCTTCGAAATTCATCATGAACACTGTCACAGCCCTCTCTGTTTTCTTTCTGCGCGTTGGCACGACATCCGCAGATTAAAAAAAAAAAGCAGGAGCGTCTCCTCTGTCTTGTTCCCGGTCATGGGAAGAATGGTGAATGTTCACTTGGGCAGAAGGATCTTATTTAAAAGCTGCTGTTCGGCTGTGCTCCCCTCGGAGACGCGCACACAAAGCTTAAAAGGATCACACGATGCTCAAAATGTATTTCTTGTTTGCTGTTGTCTCAGGGGACGGTGGGGAGAAATGGCACCGTGATCCTGAGCACATCCTTTAAAGCCGGCCGGCTATCCCACAACGGCAGGTTGAACGTGTGTGTGTGTGTGTGCGTGTGTGTGTTTGTATGGAAAGCACAATCATTCGCTATAAATAAACTTGACTTGACATCTCAGCCTCTTGTTCAATTTTTCATTCAGTCAAATGCAACACACAGTTTATTATCTCTTCACATCGTTTCAAGTATGAAAATAACAATATTGAAAATAAATAATAATAAATAATATTGTGAATTACATTGTGATTTTTGATTGACCACCATATGTACCACATAACTATGAAGAAGTCAGTGTTAATATTGGTTTTCTTTTGTTTGACCAAATGTTTTTTTTTTTACTGTGCTGGAATGAAATCATGTCACCAACATCCTATGCTGCTTATTCCTGCAGATGTTAGCCTTTAAAGGGATAGTTCAGACTTTTTAAAGTGGGGTTGTATGAGGTACTAATCCACAGTTAGTGTATTATCTACAATAGATGACGGTTGGCACGCCCCCAGTTTGGAGAAGCAGCAGGAGTACTGGTATCGGATCTATCTAAAAATGTAAAGTAAATTATCTCAACAAAAGATCAGTAGTTGGTAAAACTCAAAAATATACTGCAGTTTGTTGCCTTTTGTTGCCAATTCTGAGTTTTCTCAACTTTTTTTTGTTTTTACAGTGCAGTAAACTTAAGTTAACTTAAGCTAATAAGCTAATGTTTTGCACATGTGAACTATTTAACGTTCTTATTTATAATTTTTGTTCTGTAATGTTCGCTTGGATGCAGTTTTTTCTCTTTATCCTGGACAAATTTCTCCTAAGGGAGACAAATAAACAGACCTTAACCTGCACTTATAATGTATACTATGTGCTCAGCTCATCTATGTCAAAAAGAAAAGCAAATTTTAAAGATGGCTAAAAGGCTGCAGGGGGACCTGTATGAGAAGTTAGCTAATGTTAGCAAAACGCTAATTAACTAGCCAGCTAATCTACATCAATCATTAGCTAGTGTTTTGCTAACATGTAACATGTAACATGCGACCCAATATGTGACTTTTACAGGAAAAGGTGACCGAGGTACCAAGTTTGCTCAACTGTTATTGGAGCACAGAACAGACAGGGGCGGGACTTAGGAGGGATCAATTGAGACAGCGGTAAAACAGCAACTCCAGTGATCTACGAGGTGAAATTACTGTTTTTGTTAAAGGAGTCTGTTGGCTTTGAAGAGAGCAATATTTGGCTTGTATTCCGACACTTTCCCCTTGGAGAAGGCAGCCTGGCGGCAAGGTGAAAATATTCTAAATATAGAGTACACTTTAACTGACAGTACATTGTTTAGCTTCCTGCACCAGTACTCCTGCTGCTTCTCCAAACTGGGGCTGTGTCGACCTCCATCTACTGCAGGTAATACACTGACCATGGTTAAAAACCTCATACAAAGAATCTGAACTATCCCTTTAAGGTGTCTGCTTTAAAAAAAAAAAAAAAAAATCTTATTTGGTAAATTTCCTCACATTGCAAAAGTGCACAATGACTAGACTTTTCTTTAATCTGAACACAGAGTCTGGTGTCCTTTTACCTCCCAAACCTCCGATCGCTCAGGAAGCAGCTGCACAGACTACTGCACTCAGTTACGATAGATGATTAACATCAGAATAATACACATCACAGTGGCATGTGAAATTCTCTTGTCTTAAATAAATCTGACATTTCATCACAACTAGAGCTCACACATCACCGAAAAGGATTAAAAAAAAAAAAAAAAAAAAGATTTCAGGGCGACAAAAAGATGAGGTTCATATACAATTTGACATAAACAGCAGTTCATAATAAAAATGCACAGGTGCTGCTAGGCATACTGGTATAGTAGGAATGTGGACTGTGAATTGCTGATCACATGGATAATGTGCCCATATGATTCACAGTGTGTGGTTTGTGTGTTTTTGGTTTTTATATTTGTGACAACTCCACTGGATCTGTAGCGCCCCCGCTCTGATAGTATTTATATATTTACAATAAATCAGTAAACAACAGTTACTGTGCAGCCCGCTCTGATGTCATGCTTCAAGTCAACCCAAAACCACAGAAAGTCACCTAGTAGATACAAGAACTAGATTTACAATACTGGTTTCTTCTAATGAGTCTCCTTATCTGGCTTGCTGGTTGAGAGGCAACAATAGTAAGTCTCTTAATTGAGCTGAAGAGTTCGGTTCCAAAACACCTGTTAAAACAAAATAACTCAAGATCCGCTACCATTAGAGTTGTTCCGATACAGATGCCGGTATCAAAGAGGGCTTTGATGCAGCCGAAAATGTCAAAAAAAATGTCCCACTGTACTGAAAGCCCATTTGCCCACCAGCCCATTGCTCAGAAAATACTACCACTGCAGTTGTTATGGTTGGAGGTTAGTGTGTTACTGCAGGCAGAGTGTGTATTTTCAGAGCAATAGGCCTTTGGAGCAATGGGCATCTGTTTTCGGGTTAACATTCTATCAGATGAAAGGGCTTTTGGTCCAATGGGACATTTTTTGGAATAATTTCAGGGCACCGAACAAAAGTGAAGAAGTGTGTTTCCCAGAATTATTCCTTTTAGAAATGTTTTCATCTCAGTCTTAGTTTATAATAATTCATGTTTTTTTTTACATATTCCCTTAATTTTAGGATCAGGTATCAGCGAGTACATCTCTACGCACCAAAATACAGCGTAATTTGTTAGCCCCGAAACAATGGGAGTCACATTTGTTCATACAAGTTTGACAAAATAACTAAAGACTCACACCATTAGGTTGCTTCAATAAAGATACTGTATCAGAAATGTCTCCGATACAACCTAAAATGCTGGATCGGGTATCAGCAAATACGCCTCTATGCACCTACCAAATATCACGTAAAATATTATTAGCCCGAACCGCCAAATTTTTTTAACCTGAGCCAGGCCATATAAAACTTTATAGCAATCATCATAGCTTGACAGGGTTAGTAGTATAGAGTTGTTTAAAAAATATTATAATAAGTTTTATTTTATATTAAGTACTGAATATCGGAAGATGATATGCAAAGTTCAGGCATCACATTCAGTATCAGGAAGGAAAAAGTTTTGGACATCTCCAACTTTTCTGGAGTTTTCATTTGCATCTCTAGGTGACCATCGTTTCGACAGCCTATTATTCTGAAATCCCAATCGTCTGAAAATAGGCCATTATCCTGAAAGCAAATACCTATTGCTCCGGAGGCCTATTGTTCTTAAAATACACATTTTGGGATAAACCTCAGACAAGAACGCTTTCGGTCAAATGGGACAGAACAAGGGGCTGTTGGAACAATGGCATGGCACCACTAAGAGGAACGTGACTTCAAGTGCACCAATCAATATTTTATTTGCAGTGCATCAAATGTCTGTGTGTAACGTGAAACTCGGATTAACACAGAGAGTTCATGCTCAACCATCAGCTTTTTAGCTTCTTTCAGCTCCTGACTCACTTATGTATTTTGTAGGCATATTTTTGGACATTGGAGATAGGCAGGGTAGCTGTTCCCCCTGCCTCCGGTCTTTATGCTAAGCAAGGCTAAGCTAAGGCTAATTGTCTCCTAGCTCTAGCTAAATTACTAACACATGACTGTGGTATCAATCTTTAGGGTTTGGGTACTGTTCATATTTGAATCCATATCGGTACTGATGGCTGGAATTGATAACTATTTCATGAAGATGTCTATGAACTTAAAGTTTCATCGTCCATGGAGGGTTAAACCTCGGTGCTAGCTGCAGGGGTAATGTTCTTTGTTTTTCTCTCTATACTTTGAGTTACTCTCTCACCCAGATGCCCTCTTAGGTTTGACTGATTGATTTAACATGAATCCGGGCTTGGTGGTACCTGTGTAATTCAGTCAGTACCCTTAAAAGTACCGAATTTGGGACCCAAGCCTGTCAATATTCTCCTCTGCATCTTGAAAAGGAAGCAAATTACTTCAAACTTCACTACTAACCCTTATATTTACCATACATGCATTCATGGTAGCAGGGTGACCAGATGTCCTACAAATTGAGGACAGTCCCGAATTACAAGCAGTGGTCTCATATCCCGAACCCTGTCCTATTTGTCCTGATGTCAAATTCCACAAATTCTCATGTGGTCACCGTAAATGGTGGACATGTTACTTTGGAACAAAACTCTTCAGGTAGACAGTATGGAATGTGTTTAACTTCCTGGAAAGTTGATGAAAGTAGCACGACTGCACCAAGCTGACTGAGAACAGAGGAAGATCGCACAACACAAAATTAACAAACACTATGGCCGGACGTTTGTATGTGACAACAAAAAAAACAAAAAACAAAAAACAAAGCTGAAAATAAAATCTGAAAATGTCTTTTTAATAACTTCAACTCTGCCTCCTGTAGCGTTTGAGTCCAGTGTCCGCTGGGTTGGAATCCAGTTCAGTGCAGTCCAGCGGCACGAGCCAAAAAAGTAGTGGCAGGCAGGAATACGACAAAGACTTCCTACGGCAGGCAAACATTAAAGAACATGGAGTGCTGTACATTCACACCCACAGATCCGAACTCAGCTTGGTCACGTGCATCTTTTGATCCACTAACCTCTCATTTCATAAAGTCTGCAGTGTCCTTTCTCCCCGTCCCCATCCATTTTCTCCTGAAAGTCTGTTTAATGTCCCTCCTGAGGTTAAGGAGACTGATGCAGTCTCTCTCTCTCTCTCTCTCTCTCGTGCTCTCTGGCCTCGCCCCAGCTCAGAAAGTGTTTTAGTGTACTCCAGTGATGTGGCAGAAAATGATGACGACGACAGCTGGGGGGGTGGGGGGCTTTCTCCCAAAGCACGTCTCTGGGACAGAGCCGGTCTCCGGTCTCATAGCGACGTGGACTGCTTGATGCTGTGAAAGCTGACCCGTGAAGGTGAAGTGGGGATGGACATGGCCTGGGTCATCCTGGCTCGGATCGAGTGCTGCTCCTGCCAACGGTGGAACCGCTTCCTCACAGCTGACCGCACCTGTCACACAAAACCAAACCTCCATCAAATGACTCGATTTGTGTTTACTCAGATGTTGCCTTATATTGTTTTAGATGCATCCTTTTAGCTGTTAATAATAAATAATATTGTGTATATTTTAAAATGCAGTGGACATGGATCGTAAAAGTCAACAATGTTAACAATAAAGTTTAAAGTCAGTGTGTGTCTGGTTAAATTTGATTCAAATGACAAAGCTTAACTGCATAAACTATCATAGAGTTCACTGGTTTAGTATTTTATGTTTTAATCTGTGGAAGCCTATTTCTGCCAGGAAAATTAAAAATAAAGCAAAATGCATTGAGTGACAAAATAAAAATACTGATTAGGGCTGCACAATTAATTGCAATATTATCAAAATTGCAACATGGCCAAGTTTAATATCCAAAATCACTTTTTTTTTTTTTTTTTTTTTAAAAAAGGAAAAATGTGTGAGAAAACAGCATTATAATGAGGCACTGTAGTGCTGCAGAGATGCTCTGGTCTAAAAATGTTGCTCTTCAGATGAAAGAAAACACGGTTCTTTGGTAGAGACCCCAACACATATCACATGATCATGATTTTATTAGTTTTTTCTCAGTAAAAATGAAAACTGTGACGCATCTACCACATATTGCAATCACAATTCCAGTCAAAATAACTGCAATATGATTTCTTTTTGCCATATCAAGCAGCCCTGATGCTTATTATTATGAAAGACTGGGTCAAAAGTATAATGAGATAAAGAAATAGATATTAAATTAATAGACTTTTTTTATTCAAAATTGTCAAAATGTTGAGAAAAAGTTTAAGATATGAGGTCAGCATTAAAGTTCACTCAAAAATAATGAGATAGTGAGTCATTGTGAGATCTTCTCAGGCAAAACTACATCAAAACAAGACAAAACTATCAGATATTTAGTCAGAATTATGACGTATTTAGTCAGTTTTTCTATTTACGACCTCAAAATTCTGACCTCCTATTACGTCTGATCTAAAGGACCAGTGTATAGGATTTAGTGGCATCTAGCAGAGATTGCAAACACGTTGCCTGATCAGGCCTACAGTTGCTGCGAAACTTGTGAAAAATACATAAAAACGCCCTCTCTAGAGCAAGTGTTTGATTTGTCCGTTCTGAGCTACTGTAGGAACATGGCGGTTCAGGATAATGTCCCCCATCCTCCTCTGTAGATACAAACAGCTCATTCTAAGGCAACAAAAACACATCAGTTCTTATTTTCAGGTGTTTATACACTGATGAAAACATACTTATGAATATTAGATTCCATTTGCATGATTAGACAAACTGTTGCACCTGTGCTCATATATATTTCACCTCATGTACTAATCTACTCTGCCACCCGTGGTCGACTTGATACAGTCTATTAATTATAAACAGACAAAAATTCACAGCCCTAATTAATGCTAGAGGTCAAAGTCTTTTGCTCTCAACTTTAAGGCATGAATTAGCTTGTGAGCTTTTATTTTGACGCTGTTCGTCAGCGGATTTATGGTTGGCAATTTGAGAGGAAATAAAAAAAATTCTTGCTGTAAATGATAAATGTCAGTTGAGTGGTGTGAATAATGAAAGTAGACAGTTACAGAGACCAGCTGATTATCAGAGCAACACTGTTTAAAATTAAATGTCAAACAAGTTAATCGAATCAATTAACAATTTATCATGCTACCATCCACTTTTTTCCAACTGTGCCTCCTCCTCCTCAGATCTGAGGAGGCTCAGGCAGGCTGCAGGAGCTCTGCAGGAGCAGGGGACACATGCAACATTTTTAACTGACAATAACAAGCACGGACGGCTCCTCCACTGTCAGTTGATCAGCTGTTTATAACTGTCAGTTGTCTGTCAGTGTGAAGTTCAGCCTGTTATCCTGAAAACAAAAGCTCACTGACTGTCTGTCTCACTGTTGCCAAAACTCCATTAACATTTTGCTCAATTTAACCGTTACAAACATCTACTCCTTCTACAAGATTATTAATGAATTCTTACAACTCATAAACAGACACTTCACTCATTCAGCGAACATTCAGCATTAATTTTAACTCGAATTAATGTGAAAGGAGCAAACAGTAACAGAAATTTCAAAGAACACCACAGCCGTAGTGAGTATTTCAACTTAGCATGTTTCCTTAATCTCTGATGACATGTCACAGTCATTTTATGTTTTATTACAGTAAATATATTACAGATCTGTCCTTTAAATGATAAATAGAAATTTTGTTTTGCTGTAAATATTTAATGTAAGAGGAGGACGATCAAAAAAAAATGGCTCGACTATTTTAAACAAATCATCTGATAATTTATCGCTCCATTTTTCATTTCACATGCATTTTCCTCACCTCCATTTCTATTCTAATTTCAATTTTTGTTACATCCACCCCTCATAAATTAATGAGCCTACAACTTGAACTTGAACTTGAACTTTTCATTTCTTTTTGTTTTTCTACCATGTAAAACAGAATTTACAGCTCCAGTTCATATATTTAATATATTTTGTAAACAGAATCTATAGTTACAACATGCTATAAATCATTTTAATGATATTAACAAGGGTCCGTCCTCCTTCAGGTCCTCTCCATCCAAAATCAATCGTCCCATGTGTCCCACTTCTGTATGTCTCCTGCCTCCTGGTACTCAGAGCTGCCAGCTAAATTTTATTTTAAGACACATTTTATAACATTTTACAGCTCAATTCATCAGCGCACTGACCAGCATTATGTTTGGCCGGTGTCCTCTGGCCCAGAGTAAAGAGCATTTAATCCTCCACACATGTTTTAGCCCTAAATGTTTTCCTTTCCTCTTGAATGTGACCCCGGGAATCCTTTGTTCATCTGTCTCATTTCTTTGCTCTGCTTTTCTGCTACTCTCAGCCTGTAACTAAACACTAAATCAATATCCTCTGTAAGCTACACATGCTGGTTAAGCCTCTTGTTGGAGCTACAATACGGTTCATGATGAGATATTCATTCATCATGTGGGACGCTCAGCAAAGGGCAGCAGTCAGCTGATATTACATCCACGCGCTGCTCGAGGAACATAATGATCATTCCCTGATAGGATGTGAGGTTCTGTGGTTGGATGGAGCCGCGACGGAAACATCAGCTTATGATTCATCTGACGAAGCAGCCGGTTGCCTTAATTAAACCTAAAGATCTCCCCATTTTCACGATGAAAAGGTCAAGTGATAATATAATTATCTCTATGCCCACTTTCCGGCTCATTTTGGACCATTAGGGTGCGTTCACTGACATCGGGCCGTTTTTCACAGGTGGTGATCAAAGCCAAAAGGGTATTGATTGAAACTTTGGAGAGCGTGGTGGTAGTTAAGGACCTAAAAAATCTATTTTTTCTCAATCAGCTTCCCTCCTCTAATGAGGTCCATCATGAACACAAACTTTGAAGTTTGAAAGTTTGAATGGAAGACAAATTCTGCCAATATGGTGGAAAAAATATCCTATAAGTCATGAGAAATGTTTTCAGAATAACGAGACACTAACTTATTATTACTATTTTGTGATTCGTCTTTATTTTGAGAAAGTTTCACATTATTTTTAGTTTTTTTTTTTTTTCAGAATTTTGAGATTTCTTTTCACTATTTTGAGACACTAAGTAATTATTTTGGGAATTTTTCATGACTTTTTACAAGATTTTGAGATCCTAAATGATTATTTTGAGAGTTCTTTTCATTATTTTGATATATGTAAGTCATTATTTTGAGAAGCTTTTTCATTATTTTGTGATACAAAGTTACTTTGAGATTTTTCATTACTTTGATATACTAAGTAATTATTTTGAGATACTATGTCATTATTTTGAGATTTATTTTTTACTATTTTGCTACACTAAGCCTTTTTTGGGGGTGCATGGGGGTGAGCCACCAGGGCACCAGACTAAGTCATTATTTTGAGAAATTTTCTCATGATAAGGGACTTAAACAATCTTTTTTAAATCACTTTTTAAAGAATGTTTCTTGATGATTTTGTCCCGTACTTTTTGTTCTCACTGGATTGAAGTGGGCGGGGCTCATCTGGAAAAAGCTGATGTCACAAATTTGTGGGTACCAATCAGAACTCAGCAACATATCCACCACAATGCATCTCTGGCCTCTCCTCTAAAGGCCAGAGATGAGACTGACATTGGTGGTTTTAAGTAAAATATTTTGACAAGTCTTAAATGAATTGGGTCTAAGGCAACATGTACACAACTCGCTTGGTCTCTTTTGTGGTGTGAGAAATCATATCTCTGCACTGATTTATTTATTTATTTAAACCTCCAGTCGTCTCTCAAGACACATCAGTCATAAAGTGACATAGAGCTTAAATCCTTAATACATGACAGTCCACAGCTGTTTTTGGTTTTATTTATTTTGTATGTTACTGCATGGATGAATTTAAAGTCATAGTACAGCATAGTGGATTTATATACTGTAGATCTTATCTGAAATATTATTTCATATTTAGCAATATTTAAAGAATTTCTGTATGTTTTCACAGTTCAGACTGAACTGCTGAATGTGACTGTGGACAAAGTGACTCAAGCAATTATGAGCTGTATTAAAGCACTATGACACGTTATGATTGATAACGTCTTAAGAAAGGTCCTTGTGACAATACTTCAACTTCAAAGAAAAAATAAATCAATGCAGAGATAAAAGTGTCTGCAGGAAGTGACTTTTTTTCCTTTGAACTGAAAGTCTTGATGGATTGGAATAAACTTTGCTGCAGGCATTAATGTCGCCCTCAAAACTTTTCTTAACTTTTCATCCAGCACCGTCATCAAGTCAAAGTTTCATTTTGATTTATGTCCAAATACCTGCAAAGTTAATGACACTCCCATCAGCCTCAGCTGTACTTTTTAGTGCTCATTAGAAAATGTTAACATGCTAACACGCTAAGCTAATGGTTAACATTACACCTGCTAAACATCAGCATGCTAACTTTGTAATCGTGAACGACTGACATGAATAAAGACAAAATGACAGCCCCTCAAACGTGAAACCAAAACATTTTGATCGCCCCCTGGTGGCTGGGTGCAGTATAGGTCATAAACCCCGCCCCCTCCATGTTAGCAGATGGGACATGTTCCAAACTAAAACA
Source organism: Lutjanus argentimaculatus (assembly GCA_034769285.1). NCBI lineage: Eukaryota > Metazoa > Chordata > Actinopteri > Lutjaniformes > Lutjanidae > Lutjanus > Lutjanus argentimaculatus. Next base: position 1,801,523 of record JAWZSL010000016.1, on the reverse strand, counting down.
TCAAACTATACGTCAAATAAATTTTTCTTGAGGATAGTTTCTGTTATCTTAATTATGTTTGTTAAAGTCTTCATTTTTCGATCAGTTTGGCTTTAATTAATTATTTGATGCTACAAAAATGGGGTTTAACATCATGATTAACAGCTGAACTCTGTTCGTGATTGACTCCGGCTCCAAATGACGTCACCAGCTCAAGATGGCCGCTCTCGTACTGGGAGTACAGTGGAAGGAAGTGTAGCCATGTCATCCATCTTTATTTACAAACAATGTTGTGAACATGTTAGCATGCTGACATTAGCATTTAGCACCACCGATCCTTGGTACAGCCTCACAAAGCTGCTAGCATGGCTGCAGACTCTTTGTTCTGTTGCTTTTGGAGATCCATGCAGCTTAGTGACGTCTTCTGTGGCATCTGTTTCACTTCTGTTATCTGTTTCGTATTGTTTGTGTAGTGCAAAAATCAAAACTAAACTATGACATAACTGTTTGTGTTAGCATGCTTGTTAGCCGCTAGGAAACATCTGGAGCGATTGTGCAAAGCAGGGAGGTGGATATTAGAGATAAGGTGGAGGATCGGGGAGGATTATGAGTTTTGGATGAACGAGAACAAGATGGAGGACAGAAATATTTGCTGTCACGTCGTCTAATTTGTGCAGGAAAGGAGCGACACTTATTGGATGGACGTGTGAATAATGCATAAGTCTATATGCATGCATGTTCTTTATTTTACTTCCATTTCTGTGCCACATTCTATGTCTTCCTGTCACGAAATGTCATGAAAAACTCAGAAATGCTGCTACTGCACATAAGAATACTAATGAAAATAATAAAACTACTACTACTACGGCTACATTAATAATAATAGCATCATCCATTAAACATAAAGTAGCATTTCTGCATGTATGCATATTAATATTTCTGTGCTATTCTGAGAGGGTTTCACCCCTGATTTCTCCCTGGAACCAAATTAGGGCTGACATTGTCATAAAGCGTAGAAAGTGATGTCACTTATGTCAGTACATGACAAGTCTTAATTGTGCCCTAAATATAAGTGCTCCGAGGTTTATCACTCAATTCTCTGCAATAACACACATCAACAGCCGAGCAAAAGGGAGAGTGGAAGCGCCCGAAGAGAGGTATTATAAATAATTGTCTGAAGCAGGAGGGGGAAAGGCATAAAACGTTAGATCAATAAGCGGATGTGAATGTGCTTACCTCACTGTTTAGGAAGCAGTAAAATACTGACACAAAGAAGCCCTGTGTAAGAGGAGGAGGAGATAAAGAGAGGAACAAAACATCATCAAAAAAGGAGGGCATTCAAAACATCAACGCCACCCTGATCCTGTTTTAATCGCACACACGGCGGCTTATCACACACGTTACATTCATTCAATCATCTCCGCAGAGGAACACGCTCCACTCATTACAATTACTGTGTCTTTATTTTATGATAAAAAAAAATAAATAAAATAAAAAATACATCCACACACAGATGACATCATACTCTGTCTGTCTGCCAAAGCCTTCAGGACAGGCCTCTTTAATTACTTTTTTAGAAAAGACAGATTAAGAAAAAGCGCTAAGAGGCCGGATGTTTTTATTTCCTACGTCTGACCTGTAAAATTAGGAATTTAAATTTGAAAAATGATGCATCTTTTTATTTTTTCTCCATTTTATTAGTTTTCACAAGCAGAAAAGAAACATGATGTAACAAAAGTACAGAAAAAAACTTTGTAATCTGAGATTAGAAGTGACTTTTTGTTTTAATAAACACGTTGGATTCAGTTTGATTTGTTCTGCTTAAACAGTTAAAACTTTTTAAAATAATAATGGACTTGATACTATAATGACATTTGGGTCCTGATTTGATATGTATTGGAATTCTACAAGTATTTCTGTTAATTTATTGTGATCATTGTTTGCTTTTTTAACACTAGACCATGGGAAAAAGTTAAATCGTAGACTTTGAGAGAATTTAATAACTATGTAAAACTCAAATATAATTTTATGGCTTAAAAAAATAAAAAGTCAGGCCATTGGGATTGAATTTTGTTTAAATACTTTGACTTGGCACAAGCACACTGATGTCCTCTCCTGAAAATTCATCCTTTTCTGTATCACTTAAATCATTTACTTATTGATTTATTTATGTTTGTTTATTTCATTTTATTCCACATTAATGTGTGAAATAAAAAGATGTACATTCATGATGTTTAGTGAATTACTCAGCTGAATGGATGAACTATGCAATGGTCAGTATTACTGTTATGTAACTTTCATATGCATTGATACCTCAAAAAATGAATAAGAAAATAAAACTCTTTCTGAGTTTTTCTTTCAGCAGCATGATTTCTGTACTGCATATAAAAGTAGTAAACAAAATGTGTTTTAGAATATAACAGAACAGAATATACTTTATTGTCCCCTAGGGGAAATTTGTCATGGACTCACAGTGCATATAAGTAGCTTGAAGGAAACTATTACATTTAGCTGTTCCTGCTCATCAAGCTGGTGCTATAAGAATAAAACCTAATATTCGTTGGGAATGCAACTGTACAAAGCATCAAAATTATTTAATATTGGCAAAGTGTTATGAACTGAACCCCACCACCATTTCCCTTTTAACTGGGTGACACTGAGCAATTTAAAAAAAAAAAAAAATCAAAAATCAAATTGGATAAAGGAATCTCAGAAGTTAAATTGAAGCAACTGGACTTTTTAAGTTATTAATAAAGGAACTTTACATTAAAGCTTAAAAAAATATTTCAGTTGAAGGGAATAATCTTAAGTTACAATGATGCTGCCTTCATGTTTCTTGATGTGTTAGTTTTACTGCAACTCACAGAACTAAAATATTATACATTTACACTAACATTATAATATATTGTAATAATAATTCAGTTAATATTAAGATAAGTATTAAGATAGTATTACTTCAATTGCAATGCTAATTTCTGTTAGCGTGTTTATAGCAATTCCCATTATGTGTTAGCATCAAGCTAACGGACAAGCAGAAGTTATTTCTACATACATAAAATCGATTCAGGAATTTAAAAAAAAATATTGTAAAAAAGAAAATTAAGGGAATAAAATGCTTCTCCCTCGCCTACTAATTAGCCTACTAATATATGATGATAAATAATAATAAATAAATTTAGAATGTTAGCAGGTTATTTTAATAAAAGCACAATGATGTACTCTTGTTCTTATTTATGAATGATCAAAGGGCCGGTTTGAGGTCTTTGCTAGTTGAACAGGTCTGCTTCAGGATGTCCAAACCTTTATTTATTAGCAGAGTAAATCGTACCTGGAAGGATTCCAAAAACGAGTTGAAATAAATGAAGACGATTTGAGAGATCTCGTCCTCTCCGGGGTTGACAAAGAACAGCATGTAGGTGATTCCCAGGAGAGGAAGAAGAACCAGCGTAGCCTTCACTGCTTTCCTGCAGAGGAGGAGACCAGCGATCACACAACCATGACAGAACCAGTCTATCATCTACAGGAACCATTGTTTGTTAGACACAGAGACTCAAGCAGTCAGAGTGTGAAACATGAATTATTTAAAGTGTGTACAAACAGAGTTTTGTCTCCGGCAGGTCCGCAGCTGAATACAGCAGGTTATATTAAACATACCTGTACTGGATTGTCTCTGATGTGGTCGAGGCCCGCAGTTTGGTCATCAGGATTCTCACGATGTTGAAGAGGAAGATGAAATTTATCTGTGAGAAAATCAAGCACAGCAGTGTGAGACTCATAATAAAGACATCAGGCTGATTTATGTGAAGGAGCCGCTGCTCCAGACAGGGTTTAAGCAAATCAGTTACCACATAGTGTTTGCAGACAAGGAGCTATTATTGTGTTCTTGGTATTGTGTTGTTGTTTGTATATGTGATGCGTCAGTTTAGCAGCTTGTTGTTTTGGAACTGGTATCCATACACACGTGCACATTTTTGATTGATTATGTGTTTGGACTGTTTCTACAGTGTGGATCCTGTGGGATGTCTGTCATGTTTTTGTAGTGTAGTGGTCATTTGTTTTCTTTTCTTTTTTTTTTTTTTTTGTTACCTGCCCAAGAACTACGGACGTAAATTAGCATTCTTGCTAACTCCAGCATATTTACATCATGTATTATACACTCATTATGTGCTCCGTCCTTGTTAAATAAATAGATAAATAAATCAGACAGTCAGAGCTGGTTAATGTAGCCCAGGAAAGGGATGTCTGGCATCCCGAGCTGGAACTGCTACCTCTGTGACCTGACTTCGGATAAGTGGTTGAAGATGGATTGATGGATGGATACAAGGTTGGAGCCGGGCCTACATTCAGTCCTATGAAAGATGCTCAGTGGTGCATGAGCTGACTTTCAGGTATTAAATTATCTGGTTCTTCTGCATATCCTTCTGCACGTGTTCCAACAGGTGTCTTTGTAGTAAAAGAGTTCAGGTACTAGACTGACCTGGCTGCAGTCCAGAACTGTCTCCCATTGAAAATGTGTGGTGCATTATGAAGCACAAAATACGACAACAGAGACCAAACAGGACTGTTGAGCACCTGAAGTCGAATATCAAGCAAGAATGAGAAAGAATTTCACTTTCAAAACTTCTACTATTGGCAACAACAATGAGTATCCTCAGCTCACAAACACTGACTGAGTGTTTTTAAAACAAAAGCTGATGTATCCCGACTTTTTGGAACATGTTGCAGGCATTTAAATCAGAGTGAATGTATATTGACTAAAAATCAAAGTTAATCAGTTTGAACAAAGTTTCAACTTCTTTGGAAATGGGGTTGCATTTCTTAATTATGCAAGGACATCCAGTCACTCAGTTATGGAAGACTGTAAAGGTCAGGCATAAGGAAACAAATGTGAGATGACACATCGAGAATAAAGTCAAACTTTGAGTTTTAGTGTGGAGCAAAGAAAAATAAATCAAAAGGAGGAAGACATTTCAAGAACACAGTGGAAGTGGTATTTTGGCTGTGACAGTTATGCCTGGCTGTAATACTCTCCCATACTCAGCACAACTTTGATATGACATAATTTTTGTTTATTCAGCTGAGAGGAGGAGCCATCATTCCCACCCACCCGTGGTTCAGACGATAAACACACATGAGCTGTAGTGTTTTTGCAAATCTGTATTTTCGTTGTAACAGAAACGTCCATGTTTGCAGCATTACAACATTCGCAGGAAACTCTTTCTCCTTACAGAGTCAGATAAAACCTGTTATTTTTGTTATTTGAGCTGCCGCCTTATTTCTTCTTTATTTTTAAAGCAGGGGGCAGAGATGGGAAATAGTTTTATAGCTGCATTGCACCCTAATGTCTGAGTTCTAGGACACCTGAATAATTGATTTGTTATTATTCTGTACTGAAAAATTGTGGTGAACCACAGCACTGTTGACTTCACGTGTATTCTTTATTATAGATAATATCTGGTGGGATTTGGAGCAATTATTGCGCTCGTAAACATCAAACCAATCTGGAAACACTGCAGCGCCTTTAGCAAAGGAAACTCCACAATCTTACACGTAATAAAACTGAGTAGAGAAAACATATCAGAGGCAGAGTGCAGGAGAGCCACAGGGAGAGTCATCAGACAGTATCTGCATCTCTCAAACACATCGATAAACTCTATATATAGACGGGTTTCTCATTTACAAACAGTGGAGGACACGCCGGCTGCAGGCAGGGACAAAACTCACCGGAACAAGGTCATGAGAGTTATACACGGATATTTTTAGTATTTAGAGATAAAGCAACTTTCTGGAAACCAGTACAAGTACCAGTAAGAAGTAAAATTGTAAGTGGCATTTATCTCAGCGATTCCAAATCTTTTTATTTTACATGTTGCTGATAGTTATCAGTATGTTAATGGAAAATTTAAGAGAGAGAAGGCAGCTACTGGCAGTGATAACGCCAGCAGCAGGTTGTAAAATTAGTGTCAAGAAGCCCATAAACTCAAAGTGAAGAGTCTTTACAACAAGGCTACATTATGACCTGCCACATTTGAAAGATATCTGACAGCTACTGTAAACAAACTGCACAAAACTGTACTTATAATATATCTACGGTGACAGCTAGCTAGGTCTGTGACAGTGACGAAACGGCACCGATTACATTAGAGAGTAACTGTGGCCGCACCAATTACATCAATGAATTAGTTCTCAGTAACGGTGAGAAATGACCAGATTACCTTTAGATCTACTCTGTATAGAAACACACTGAGTCAGAGGTCCAGAGGGACAGAGTGAGAGGAGCTCAAACAAACTATTTACATGTTTACAGGCTGTAGGAACAACTCCGTCTCCTACTGTGTCCTTTTCGATCATGCCTAGAAGGAACCCTTGATTTGCAAAACACTCACGAGATCATGCTTTAGAGAATAATCACTCTCACTAGATGTTAGAGACCATCCTCCTGCCGCCAACTGCCCAAGGGAGGGAGAGGATGAGAGAGACCCCTACACTGTTTGCAGAATAAGTCACTAAATTTGTCGCCACTTGCTTTTTAGAAGTAAAGTCACTAAAAGGGTCTGAAAATGTTGCTAAATCTGTTGGCAACACTGGCTGTGCCATGTGGACCAGCCTGGTTTCTGCCCTCTGTTGGGCTGTGGTCCTTGTGATGATGCTGCACTGAAACCCATCAGTGGGTTTTCAAATACACAGGTATACACTGACTAAAAAAGCAGCAGGATAAAAAAAAAAATGGCCAAGGATACATAACAATATAATTTTGAGACAGAGCTTTCGCTGCAGCAGTAAGGTTAGCGTGATTGCACCTCAGCAAGCGACACAAATCAAACACACCCTGTGATGCATGACCGACAGGCGTCACCTGGGTGTGGTGTAGTTTATTTATGGCCTATTTCTATGTTATTATCATTATTATTATTTTCTACAAAATCCAAAATTCAGTGGAAAAACCCGATGGATTTTTGTGGAGGGAACCAGAGTGCTAACTTCAGGTTGACAAAATATGTCAAACCTACAGCAATATCCTGTTGTTTTTTGTTTTTTTTGGTGTTTTTTTATGGAATTATACAGTTATAACCTATTTATTACATGGTTTTGTAACGTACTCTTTTCTGATTGGTCTATTACAACATTCTAAGGTCTGTTATTTCTGTATATTAGACCGTTGTTATGAAGAACAGACCGTTGCTGATAAAGACTCTGAAGGAGCAATAAAATCATTGTTAGATCACTAAAATCACTTTAAAATGTATATTTTGTGTCAAATTATTGTTTTTTTTTTTGGTACATAACCATATAACAATCAGGATAATGTACAATGAGCAGGTCATTATTGTGAAATAAAGCCATTAAATCACTTTAAAATATTTTGTGGCACATAAATGTATGCCACATTTTTTCAAAGGTGATAAGTACCCATGTAATAAGTAGGATAATGTACAGTGAGCAGGTTATTATTGTGAAATAATGACCTGCTCACTGTACATTATCCCTTATATAAGATTAAAACACTTCAAGGGTGACATTTTACATTATCAGCACATTTACTTTTTATTCTTTGAGTGCATTTAGCTGGTAGCGAGTTTAATTTAAAAGGCTGAAACTTGTATTTTAGAGTATTTTACATGGTGTTATTTTACTCACAAGTGAAGAATCAGATTATTAATTCCAGCCTTCTTTGTGGCAGCAGGATGGTGTGTGTTGGTTTGACTCAAAATAAAATAACATGTCCCCAGGTGTTAATAGTTCTTGGACAACAATAGAGGTCTACAGCACAGCTTGAGATAATACTTGTTTAGTAACATCAGCTCATTGTTGGTTTTTTTATCCTTGAATAATTAATAATGTCTTTACACAAAAAAACACAGTTTCTTTACTATGTGAAGTGCTCCTCGAGAATATGTTTCCACAATGACAAAATCAATAGCTCATGCAATAGGTGTGAATGATGTAACGTGGGAGCAAAAATAGCCGTAGGAATACTTTCCAGGGCCGGCTGACCTGACCTTGGCCTGAACAGATGCATGGCAGTCTTTCAAGAACCATCCATTCAGCTGGTCCTCGCTAACCCTGCGTGTTAGTGCTTACGTTAACATTTTTAATAACATCCTGTATTTATTCGTTAAAGCACTACATCAGTTTATTGCTGACATTAAAAGCCACCGATGGCGAGGCACGGAAAGTTCACCACCACGGCTCCCTGACAGGAGACGCCACAAATATTCTGGTGACCTGCAGATGATCCTGCAGGATCAAGTGCTACGCAAAAAGATAAAAGCCCGAGAGAAGCTGCTACTGAAGGCAAGAATGGAGATTTTTTTTTTAAAGAAGAAGAAGAAGAAGAGAGATATTGAAGGAGGCAGATGTGTGCTTCAGGGGAGAGGAAGGCAGGAGAGACAGAGACATACAGAGTCTCTCGGAGAGACGACTTTTTCAACTGAAGACAGGAGATAACAGAGTGCGTTGTTGTTTCTGACAAGGATGGAAGGTCAGTCGTCCACTGGAGACGCAGCGGAGAGAGGACCGTCTGAGAACCGTCTGAGAACCGTCCAAACTGAGCAGAGACGCGGACAAATCTACACAGTCGCTGATACACTCTGACATACAGGTGCTAACGAGAACCGTAAAGCGTTTGTGGCTGGTCCCAATATGAGAAACCTTTTCAGCTCCTGTTAAAACCTTCAATAAAGGTTCCACTTGGAGCCATATCAGACAGTTCTACCTAGAACCCAGCATAAAGAGTTGTAGCTAGAACCATCTCTGAAAGCTATCACCCAGAACCCTGTCTGGGGGTTCAATCCAGAACCTTTCCACCATCTTTATCTAGAATCCACCCAGAGGGTTCTTCTGAGAATCCTTTTATATTCCAAGGGTTTTATCGAGAACCCATCCCAGAACCTTTCCACCTTCTAAGAGTGCTAACAAGAACCCAAGCAGGGGGTTCTACTGAGAACCCTTTAATGTTAATGTTCCCTAGAACCCTTTCATATTCCAAGATTTTTATTGAGAACCCACCGAGAAGGTTCTACCAAGAACCTTTTTATAGTCCAAGGGTTTTATCTAGAATATACCTGGGAGGTTCTACCAAGAACCATTTTATATTACAACCATTTTATCTAGATCCCACCTAAAGGGGTTCTACCGAGAACCTTTTTGTATTCCACAGGTTTTTATCTAGAACCCACCTAGGAGGTTCTACCAAGAACCCTTTTATATTCCAAGGGTTTTATCTAGAACCCACTCGGGAGGTTCTAGTGTGAACCCTTTTATATTACAAGAGTTTTATCTCAAACCCATCCACAGGGTTCTATTGAGAACACTTTTATATTCCAAGGGTTTTATCTAGAACCTACCAAGGAGGTTCTACCAAGAACCCTTTAATATTCCAAGGGTTAATCTCGAACCCATTCAGGGTTCTGCCAAGAACTTTTTATATTATGGTATGGTATGAAGAACAACTCCACAAGGATCCCAACAATCTTTGAAGAACTCTTTCTTCCAAAAAAGGTTTCTTTGGATGAAAGGGGTTCTCCACATGCAAATTATTGAGTACAACCTCAGCCTTCAGGAAGAACCCTTGATGAACCCTTTCTATAAAAAGGTCCTTTAGAAGCAGACAGTTCTGAGCAGAACCTCAGCCCTTCAGGAAGAACCCTTGATGAACCCTTTCTATAAAAAAGGGTCCTTTAGAAGCAGACAGTTCTGAGTAGAACCTCAGCCCTTCAGGAGGAACCTTGATGAACCCTTTCTATAAAAGGGTCCTTTAGAAGCAGACAGTTTGAGTAGAACCTCAGCCCTTCAGGAAGAACCCTTGATGAACCCTTTCTATAAAAAAGGGTCCTTTAGAAGCAGACAGTTCTGAGCAGAACCTCAGCCCTTCAGGAAGAACCTTGATGAACCCTTTCTATAAAAAGGGTCCTTTAGAAGCAGACAGTTCTGAGCAGAACCTCAGCCCTTCAGGAAGAACCCTTGATGAACCCTTTCTATAAAAAAGGGCCCTGTAGAAGCAAACAGTTCTGAGTAGAACCTCAGCCCTTCAGGAGGAACCCTTGTGGAACCCGTGTTTCTCAGCGTGCAGCAGAGTTAGTATTTGCAGAATGAGGACGTGTGTGGATTGAGGACTGAGGACAGTATTTTGGACGGCCTGCCAGGAGGGAGTTACTGTAGTCCAGACGAGAGATGACTAAAGCTTGTACAAGGAGCCGGGCTGAGTCCCCAGACAATCTCCCAAATCTGCAGGATCATTGACATGAGCCCCGCTGCAGGGCCGAGTGTCTGCGAGCATCACACAGACTGTTAGCGGGGTGAGGACGAGTCACAATAACACAGCTATGTTCTGAACGCTGGAGGATCACTCCTGCAGCTGCTTATGACCACTTTAAGATGCTAGAATATCTTTCGTCTGAGCTGCAAATTGAAGTTTGGCTGTTGAACGTGAAGCTGGAGGCAGATGGGAGAGCCCGTTGGTTAACCTCTTAAAGGAACAGTTTGGATTATGTGAAGTAGGGTTTTATCAACAAAAGGCATTTTATTTTCACTATGAAAAAAATATCAGTTGAAGTGTACGCTATACTTGCTTTTCTTTGCTGTCAGACAGCTTTTTCTGACAGGAAATTACTATTATATCAGCCTAACACTGTTCTCTCCAAACCAACCAAACTCCATATGTGAAATCCTACCTTTACCTTGTAGCATTTGGCATTTCTGTACTACTGCCGCTTTGATCGGTTAGTTTCTTTATTTTATTGTGTGACTTTGGTGATTTAAAAGGGAAGTTTGGATTCAACATTTCACTGAATAACAAAAACAAACTAACAGATCGAGGCAGCGGAACATCAGCAACTCCTTGCGAGGTAAAATGAGTTCAGTTATGTTTTCAGCCAACATTACTGTTTTTCAGTTGCGGGCATCATTGTAACGCAAGAAGATACCAATGACAAGACGAACTAAAGTAAGGCATCCATTGGTACCAACAATGTCATGCTAGCTTGTTGGTAAGATTGGAGAGTTAGCTTAGCTTAGCATAAAGAATGCTGGCAAAGGAAAACAGCTAACCTGGCTGTGCCCAAAACCTAAAAATACACCAACCATCACAGTTAAAGCTCTGAAAAAACCCCACTAGGACGCCTGTCTTCATCCAACAAGACTGTCTTTCAGAGACTGTACCAGGCTTAACTCAAACTCAGAAATTTACTAAAGACAGATACCTTTAAATTATGAGTATTCTTCACTTTTTAAACAGTGTGTTGTGACCTATAGGATAATCACAGCCTCATGAAACACCGCAACCACAAACTAGAGACTTGGAGGATTCAGAGGACGGAGTCTCTGAGCAACAGAAGTGCTCCGCCATCACCAAAAAATTCTATATCTCCAAATGTCAAACATTTTTTATACCCAATTACAGCACAAATGTTTCTATGGTGTTCCTCAAGGTGTTGCTGTCTTGATGTGGTATTTTAGAAGGATTTTTGACCATTTTAATCAATTCTTCAGTATTCAGAAAAGGTTATAATCCTGCAAAATCTTATCTTCTTAGAGCAAAATGAAAGCATCTATCTATCTATCTATCTATCTTTATCTATCTATCTATCTATCTATTGAAGTGATATATACCCTAAAAAAGACAGAAATAGGTTCATGGTTGGGAGGGGGAAGTGGAGGAGTGTAAAGTGACAACACAATAGTTGTACCTGACGAAATAATGAAATTAAAGAATGAAAATTGTCCCCTGCGGGAATGGAAATGTCCCGGTGTTAGACATAACTCCTAATAGGTGAAAACAAGACTGAACACATCCTTGGAGTTCATTCTTGTTCTTCAGCATTTATCATCGCTAACATGAAGAATGTGCTGCGGTTCCCAACATTTCACACCCACCAGGTATTAAAAAGACATAAATAAGACTAATTGTGTCAGGAAGTTATGTAAAACAGCCCCTGAATGCCGAACGCTGCTACTGAAGGACGAATACAACAAAAGGCTCTTACCACCAAAACAAGGATCATGGGGCCTTGGTAGATGTAGTCGGTGTAAACGCCCGCTCGTTTCCCAAACCAGCACCTGAAACGTCAGCAGAAGCAATCAGTCATGCTGAGTTCTAACAGGCAGAAGTACTTATATTGTCACTCATCGTTTCATATAAAAAAAAATTCCCCTCTGTGTTTGCATGTGCTGGAATTAATTTCCTTATTTGTGCTCCAGGGTTTCAACACGTTTTCCAGTCAGAAAGTTCCCCACAATATGATTTATGGGGCGTTTGGGGTAATTCTGTTCTGAATTGAGTCTTAAAAACCTTATTTTCTTGGAGCAAAATGAAAACATCTGCCAGACTTCAAATACAAGTAATTTTGCTTCAGTAATTTTCTAGAAATTAAAGTCTCCATCCTGCAACAAAAAGAATAAGACAAGAAAAATGAAATAATAAATAAAATAGAACCCCGAAGTTGGGATGTTGTGTAAAATGCAAATAAAAGCAGAATGCAATCATTTGCAAATACTTTTCAACTTGTATTCTTTTGAATACAGAACAAAGACAAGATATTTCATGTTCAAACTGATTAACTTTGTTGTTTTTTTTTGTAGATTGACACTCATTCTGAATTTGACGCCTGCCACATGTTCCAAAAAAGCTCGGACAGGAGCAACAAAAAACTGTGAAAAATGTGCAGTGCTCAAAAAACATCTGTTTGAAACATTCAAAAGGTGAACAGTTTAACTGGTAACAGGTGACAGGCTCAGTTGTTCACAAGCATTAATGGGGTGAAGTTCAACACTTGCGAAAACTGCAAATAGACCAAAAGTTAAACAACATTTCTCAACACAAAACTGCAAGAATTTAGAGATTTCACCATCTACAGTCCATAATATCATGAAAAGATTCAGAGAATCCAGAGAAATCTCTGCATGTAAGGAACAAGGCTGAAAACCAACACTGAATGTCTGTGACCTTTGACCCCTCAGGCAGCACTGCATTAAAAACTGCATTAAAAACCCACATCATTGTATAAAGGATACTACATGGGCTCAGGAACACTTTGGAAAACCGTTGTCAGTAAACACAGTTTGTCTCTGCAGCTACAAATGCAAGTTAAGACTCGACCATGCAAAGAGAAAGACATTATCAACAACATCCAGAAACGCTGCAGACTTCTCTGGGCCCGAGCTCATCTGAGATGGACTGACGCAAAGTGGAAAAGTGTGCTGTGGTCTGACGAGTCCACATTTCAGATTGTTTTCACTAATCATGGACGTCGACCATCCAGACTGTTACCAGCACTAACTTCAAAAGACAGCAACATGCTCCTGTCACAACTTTTATGGAACATGTTGCAGGTATTAAATTCAGAATGAGTGTATATTTACAAAAAACAATAAAGTTGATCAGTTTGCACATTAAATATCTTGTCTTTGTACTGTATTCAACTGAATATTTGTCAGAAAGTTTTTGCAAATCATTGCATTCTGTTTTTATTTACATTTTACACAACATCCCAACTTTTTTTGGAACTGGGGTTTGTAATATAAAAGCTTTTTCATATGTGTCAACAAATTCCACAAAAGCCGTCTCTCAATACTTCTCTTCTTCCTCTGTTCTCTGTCTGTGGTGCTCAGCCCCGAGCCCACCGCTTACTGAACACATAAATCTTTAAAAATGGGTCTCAAATATATAGTTTATATATTTTTAAAAAGGCTCAGTAAGTTCATAAAACAGCTGCACACTGTAGTTTCTATCATTGTTCATTTCTCGAGGACAATTTTCAGCTTTGGTTTAATACTTATTTAGTCATCTGTATGTAGAATATGTATATTTAAAACACTGCAGAACTTTTAAATATCTTTCAGCTTGTTGTTTTGTTTTTAGGGCCTCCAACTACCTGGTGAACACAGTGCAGCATTTAGCAGCTACAGATGTTTCCCTCAGGAGGTGGAGACCAAAAACAGAGCAAAAGGGAGAGGGGATATTGAATTTACATTCATCAGGTGGACACAAACATGACTCCAAATGAAAGAAAAGCTGTGTATCTCTGTGTCTGCCTCATATGTAAAAGTGTCACTGCAGAGTGTACTGAGAGCTGAGTCAAATTCCTCAGATGGTTTTGATCTACATTTGGTGCTGTGGTGAGTATTTGGGGCAGGCGGTGTGTGATTTCATGGTAATGAAGGAACAAGTTGCCCACGGTGATGATAATGATGCATTCAGTGCCTCCCAAAAGCTAAAAAAGAATGTAGAGATCACATGATAGTTGTATCTACTGATTGTAAATTTTAATATAATAATTTGTCCAGGATAAACATACTCAGTAAAACTTGTCAGAATAGTTGGTGAAAGTAAAGTGTGCAGCTTTTTTGCTGAAGCTTGTTCCTAAAAACTTCCTTTCTTTACTTCTGAGGCAAAAGCTGTCTGTGCTTCTGTCTGCACTAAGGCCAACGTCTTACTGTCAGAAGAGGCTGTCTGAGGGTAAAGTGGTAAAAATATTATGAATATTGCATAAATTTAAAGGGATAGTTCACCCAAAAATGAAAATTTTGCAGGAAAGCGGTGTTGCAGAATCTCCCATCAATGAACGTGACCAGTTTTCATCCAAGTCTCCTAAAGCCCCAACACACCGTCACATCACACACCGAGTCCAGACAGTGTGCTTGTGCACATGAATGTGGCTCCAAGTTAAGGATCGGCATGAGGTTGAGTAGATAATGACTGAATTTTTCTTTTTTGCGTGAACTATCCTTTTAAAACCGATATGGATGCCATATCGATAGGGTGCCCCTCTCTCCTTCTCTAAACTGGAAAAATATGTCATACTTCCAATAATCTGAACTATCCATTTAACGGTGGCGGTCATCATGGATATTTCTTGTTTAAAAAAGACTTTCAGCATCATCATTGGATCACTAATGGGACACCTCAGCTTGGCACTGCTGTTAATTTACAGACCATATTTTTTTGTATCCATGCGTTAACTGAATGCAGACAGAAGCCACGTTGATTGGTCACTGCCCACGCCAGCAAAGATTTTCCTGAACATCACTGGTCACCGTCACTAAGTGCTACAGTGTGACTCACCACTGATGTGTTTTTAATCATTTTTGTCTGACAATGGAGCTCCGAGGCACAGAGGGAATTAAATATCAGGCTTTTGATACACTGACAATACTTGTTAGTCATTGTTGGTTTTTGTCTTTTTGTGTGATTTAAGGACGAAAAAGGAGACGTTTTTAAAAAAAAGCTTTTCACCTATCTTAGAGGTGCAAAAACCTTGAACGCTTGCGTCAATCAAGCAGTAAGCGCTCCCAATCAAAGTGAAGACAGCCACAGGGGTAATGTGTAATTAAGAATATCGTACAATGCTAATGTGGTTACAGGAGGTTATTAATAGCCATTCATCTTCTTAATGCAATACAGTTTGACTTTGCCCGTGTCCTCTTTATTGCAGGGCAGGAGAGGGAAAGTTCTTTGAATATCTAAGACGGATCTCACAACAAAGGACTCACTTCTCGTTGTCGTAGTACAGCTTCCCGATGGCCCAGGCCACAATTATGGGGAATGGTATACCTGCGAAGGAAAAAAGTAAAAAGACAAAGTGACAGGTCCGTCTTTCATCTTTCCCTGCTATTCAGATCAGAAAATATCACTCCAGGGATTTCATGCTGCAATATCCTTGTCTCTTTTTTTTCTTTCTTTTTTTTTTTTTTCAGCGTATCACCAGCGCCTGCCAAGCTCTGTCAAAAGCAATTGTTGCTGGTGTGCTATGATCCGCACATGCAAGCCAAGACTTGTCACCATCTGAATGTTTCTTTGTGAATGAATGAAAAGCCGGACTCTGGTTGATGATAATGCAGAGCGATCGTCCGGCTTACTGACTTATAGGAGCATAATAAGGCAGACAAGCAGCCATTACATTACATCTAAATGACACTAACAGGATCGTGAAGACCCTGCCAGCTGCTGCCACGTCACAAGTCTCACGTCTCTGGAAACTTTCCACTTCATTAGTAATATACTGTCATCAG
The DNA here is from genome assembly GCA_034769285.1 of Lutjanus argentimaculatus. Classification (NCBI taxonomy): domain Eukaryota; kingdom Metazoa; phylum Chordata; class Actinopteri; order Lutjaniformes; family Lutjanidae; genus Lutjanus; species Lutjanus argentimaculatus. Next base: position 1,785,536 of record JAWZSL010000016.1, on the reverse strand, counting down.
CGTAATGTTAATCCTCAGGAAAATCTACTTTCACAGCCACAGGATTACGTGAAAAATGTAATTTGTCTCGTTGTTGTTCTCGTCTCCTGTCCGCGCCGCCCTCTGCCTTCAGAATCTCCCCGCTCTTGAAGGCCGAGTCGAAGCTAAGTGAAGCAAATAAAATTTGATCTTATTTATTTTCTTCACAGCCGTTCTGAAATGTGCTGCCATCTCCTCCTCACACGGAGGCTTCACGCTGCCCTGGGGGAAATGTAATCCAGCTGGCACAATACACCTAATCTCAACAGCACATAGTTTAGTTTGACAGTGTGAAACGGGGTGTTAGTGAACTCCACACCAATATGTTTCCCAGCTGCCACACCAGATCCTGGTATCTCCATCAAGTCAACGGCTCCCATTGTTTAGTGAATCTGTGTCCAACCTTCAGTTTATTCTGCTGAAGTGAAATGTACCCAAACCGACTGGATTTATACAAACACTTTAACATTTTGGGGAAATACAATTACATGCTTTCTTGCTGAGAGTTTAGCGAAAACAATGTGATACCATTATTCATCGAGAACCAGACGGGGATTAGCTTAGCTTAGCATAAAGGCTAGAAGCAGAGGGAAACAGCTAGCCTGCCTGATAACTCCTAATAAAACCAACAAAGCAACCTTTTTGTCACTTTTACTCTTCTTTTTGTGCACAAATTAAGCAAACAAGACATATAAAATATTAATTTTTAAGCTTTAAAGCTGTTGGTAGGTGTTTTTTTGAACTTTGTGCACAACCAGGCTAGCTGTTTTCCCTTGCTTCCAGTCTTTATGCTAAGCTAAAGCTAACTCTCTCCTGGCACTGGCACAGTGCTCAGTTCACAGACATGAGAGTGGAATCGATATTAACTCATATTGTTTATTAAATTTGTTTCAGACCTTCAGTTCATTTTATTTTAGTGAAATTTAATCAATTTGAGATTGAATTTACCCAAATTGTCTGTTATTATTAAATGAACAGTTTGACATTTTGAGAAATACTTTCTTCTTGCTGGAAGTTTGAAGAGAAAATTGCCACCACTCTCATGTCTGTACACTAAATACTGAGCTCTCAGGAAAAGATTAAATCGAAAGCAACTGGACTTGTTTCAAAGTCTTATTGAAGACGTTTTGCTTCTCATCCAAGAAGCTTCATCAGTTCATGCCTGTCAGACTAGTCAGAGCTAGTCTAACTAAATGGTGGGAACCCCAGGTATTTAACCTCTGTGGATGTGTTCAAATTCATGAGTGCTCCAATCAGATTGACAACAGTCGTTTGGAGTCGTTGATCACTGGGTGTGACCCGAAACCAGGTATGAGTGTCAGTCGTTAGAGACAAAGGACTGTGGACCACAGTCGTTAGAGTTACATGAATGTGAAACACTGTTGTTTTTGGAGGTCAAGTTGTTGAATCTCCTGGGCAAAGATAAAATAACAGCATTGTAAATAGGAGAGAGGTTGTGTCTTAGGCCTCCTCCTCTGTTTAGAGTGGGTTTCTCCATTTTGACGTAGATGGCTTCCTTAACTCCACTCTCAAACCATCTGTCCTCTCTGTCTAGAATGTGGACGTTGCTGTCTTCAAAGGAGTGTGCCTTCTCCTTAAGGTGTAGATAGACAGCTGAGTCTAGACCTGAGGAGTTAGGTCTCCTGTGTTGAGCCATGCGTCTGTTTAGTGGTTGTTTGGTTTCACCAATGTATAAATCCTTGCAATCCTCGTTGCATTGGACAGCATACACCAGATTGCTTTTCTGTGTATGTGGTGTGCGATCTTTGGGATGCACCAATTTCTGTCTGAGTGTGTTACTGGGTTTGAAGTGTACAGGGATGTGATGCTTGTTGAAAACCCTCCTGAGTTTTTCAGATATCCCAGACACATATGGAATCACTATGTTGTTCCTTTTGATTTTCTTTTTCTCCTCACCATCCTCTTTGGTGTTCTTTCTGGCAACTGTGGCTGTTTTCACAAAGGCCCAACTGGGGTAGCCACAAGTTGTCAGGGCTTCCCTCAGGTGTTTGTGTTCTTTCTTTCTGGCCTGAGATTACAATGACCTGGACGAATGAGAACATTCACGGACATAAATACTGAGCTATAACATTAGCATAGCTTAGCAATAAAGACTGGAAGCAGGAAGAAAGAACTAGCCTGGCACCTAACTCCCCATAAAACTGTATTTTGTCCCTTTTATTTTACTGTTTGTGCACAGATTCAACAAAGAAAAGGCTTTAGAAGTGTTCATAAGTACATTTTCTACCTTTGCTAGCTTCTCCTACTTCCAGCCTTTATGCTAAGCTAAACTAACTGCTCCAATTACTAGTTCAATTTGTAGCAGACCTTCAGTTTAAATACTGTTGAACAATATTTTGTTTTTTTTTGTCAAATTTAAATTGACTTGAGATTAAATTTACACAAACTGACTTCAAAAAGTTGTGACTTACACTTTTGCTGAGAGTTTGATGAGAAAATTGATACCATTCTCACATCTGTTCGCTAAATACTGAGCTAGAGCCATGAGACAGTTAGCTTAGCTTAGCATAAGCTTTCCCTTTTACTTTTCTGTTTATGCACAGATTAAACCTGAACACTTGGACACAGTCAGGTTAGTTGTTTTTGCAAGCTTCCAGTCTTTATGCCAAGCTAAGCTAACTGCATCCTGGCTCCGACTCAGTGCTTAGCGTACAGACATGAGGTCAGTATCAATACTGTCATCCAGTTAGCTGCTCTGATTGTTAATTAAATTTGTAGTTCATTCTATATTATCTGTTGCATCATCGCGTGATGCCACTGTGCATCACACAGTATGACGTTATTGCATGTTTTAGCCACTATGTCAGATCTGCTGCACTTCCTGGGGGCTTAGCTGTCGCTCCGAGGTTCAAGGTTTAGGGTTCAAGGTTTCTTTATTAGTAGCCGGAGGTGATTCAGCTGTGCAGACGGGAGATTCAACGTTCCAGAGTTAAAAACAAGACATCACAGTGATACAGACTCAAAGGACATCAAAACAAAATACATTAAGACAACCAGCATCATGGTGTCAAAAATAGCATCAAAGTATGAGAGATCCTGAGAATGACAAGTGCTAACACACACACACACACACACACACACACACACACACACTCAGCCAGTCAAAAGCTTTAAGTGCCACGCCTGGGTGAAGTGCAACATCTCATGCTCAGGCTTGGGGAGTAACAGATTACATGTAACAGAATTATGTAATCTGGATACAAAAAAGGTAACTGTATTATATTACAATTACAGATTAAAAAGATGTAATCAGATTGCAGATATGTTTAGTAAAACTGGGGACTGTGCACACGCAGCTGCCGATTCATAATCATGACCTCTAGTGATAAAAATGCTTCACTAGGTGGAAATTTTGTCATTTTTTGTCTTTAAATCAATCAATCAATAAGCAGTATCTGTACTCACACCAGCCGATGCAGATGAACATCCACTTGCGCAGCTTGTCGGTGGAGTAGGTGAGCACGATGGCGGTGTGGAGGTAGCAGCCCTCGCCAAACATCCAGAAGAAGTTGGTGGAGTGGAAATAGTTGAAGGAGGCGGTGACAAGACGGCACCAAACCTACAAAAACAACATTTTATAGTTTCTTAGAAATACCATATTTCATCTTTTATACCACAAGTTCTTTAAGTAACATTCTGATAATTTCATCAGGAGTTTACTCCTTGTTGGTGTGTCAGAAGAAGCCAAAGAATTCAGTTTTTTACCTACTTAATGCAAGAAACATGCTCTTTTTCATGACTTGAGTGTTTGCCAATCGTTTGTCAAACCGTTTTATTTTCCATCAACATACATTGGGTGATAAACTAAAGGAAAAACCTGTAAAAAATGAGTGGAGAAACATAAGCAGAGCGGATGTTTCCATACAGGTCTCGAGGGCTCACTGAACGATTTGATGAGAATAAAAATAATGTGGCCTTCACAGTCACCACATCTCCACGCAACTGAACAGCTATGATAGATTTTGGAGCGACATGTCAAGTGAAGTCAGCCGCGAATCACAATTTGCCTCGAGGGACTTTACAGTCTGTACAGTCCCTCTGTCCTTAGACCTTTTGAATCAGAGACGGAGAAACTCCACACAAAATAACCCCCTTTTTCAGACTCAGACGTGCTGCTCACGCGTTCAATAGAGTTAACGGCCTTGTAGAATCTATGACAAGGTGTGTTCGAACTCTTCGGCGACACATCGCCTCACTAAATCACGTTTTGGCACTTATTTTGCATTCATGTGACACCTATTATCTGTGGCTCGTGAAGGCAGAGGCTGAATCTTGAAACTCAGCTGCTGGATCGTCCTTGAAGACACCAACAAGGAAGAATTTTGCAAACTTTTTAATGCAGAGAAACGAGTTCAAATATGCTGCTTGTCATGTTTCAGAGCCAAAAAACATTTTTGTGGGAAGAGGAACAGTGATTAATAATTTCTCTCATGAAGGGAAGATGATTGTTAGCCAGCTAAGACACTTTGTTTTGGTCACAAAAACGGGGGGAAAATTTGCAGGATGTCATAAACTATTTAAAAGAATATATCTTCTACTTTAAAGGGATAGTTTGGATTATTTGAAGTGGGGTTGTCTGAGGTACTTATCCATAGTTGGTGTGGTACCTACAGTAGATGGAGGTCGGCACACCCCCAGTTTGGAGAAACAGCAGGAGTAACACAAACAATATACTGCTCTGGACAGAATCAGCAGCAAAATGTAGTTTAGACACCTAAAAAATCAATATCAGTATAAGTGCACATTATATTTGGAATATTTTCACCACTCTGCTTTGCTGTCAGACAGCCTTTTTTCATGGGAAACCATCATTATAGAAGTCAAATATCGCTCTCTCAAAAGCAACCAAACTCCATTGGCAAAAACAGTAATTTTACCTCACAGAACGCAGAGGCTGCTGGTCTACCGCTGCCTCAATCTGTTAGCTTCCTTTGTGTTATTGTGAGACTAAAAGGGTAGTTCAGTTTCACCAATTTCACACAATGACACAAAGAAACTAATAGATCGAGGCAGCGGTAGACCAACAACTGCTTTGCTCTGTGGTGTAAAATCACTGATTTTGTCAATGGAGTTTGGTTGGTTTGGACAGAGCAACATCTGGCCTATATATAACAATGGTTTCCTGGCAGAAAAAGGCTGTCTGATGGCAAAGTAGAGCAGTGAAAATATTCTAAATATAGTGTACAATTAAACTGATATGATTTTTTTTAGATGCATTGGCTGCTGACCCTGTCCGCAGCAGTACACTGCTCGGCTTCCATGCTGGTGCTCTGTGCCGACCAGCAGCTACTGGAGGTGATACACTGACTATGATACATCAAACAACCACACTTCAAATAATCTGAATTATTCCTTTAAAAAATGTCTCACAGAATCATTTTCTAAAACAGCTGTTTATTGTGGGTTTTATCAAATTTTACTCAAACAGGAGGAAATAGTGCATTTGTTGTGGACTATTCTCAGCTGCTGAATGGCTCATTGATGTGTTTTTTAGAGTTTTTGCACATGAATGGAGCTCTTTGGCACAGAGGAATAAGAAATATCAGCCTTTGATACACACAACACTTTTTATTAGATACATTTGTTGTTGATTTTAGTCTTTTCACGGGATTTGTTGAAAAAAAAGAAGCTTTTTTTGTTGCAAAGTCAATACGTACCACGTTACTTTCGTGCACCTCAGGACTCATGGTCAGCTGCACGATGAACCAGGTGGCGTTCCTCAGGATGAAGGCGGTGATGAGGTTCCAGTGGATGATGTTCCTCAGGCAGCGGATGCTCCTGTGAGACAAACGGAGGAGAATAAAGCCCATGAGCGAAGATGGTTCTTCTTCTTTTTCAACGTTCCTCCTCTGCAGTGTGCAGGGAAAAAGAATGATTTCACACTGAGAAGAAAGATGAAAATGTGATGAAAAAAACAAACATGTGAGCAGACTGGAGGGAAACAGCTGAATTAAATCTGTTCTCATACTGAGTTTAAATGTTCTACGGTACTTAAAATAAGGACATGAAACTCTCAGTGTTTAGATATTCCTCTACACTCTCAGAAATAAAGGTTCTAACTAGAATCATAAAGGGTTCTTCAGCTTTTCCCCGTAGGAGGAACATTTCCAGTAGATCCTGTTAATGAGGTTCCACTTGGAGCCCTTTCAGAGGATCCTACCTAGAACCCTACAACCACCTGTTAAAGGTTTCACCCAGAATCCACTATGGGAGGTTCTACAGAGAACCCTTCTATGGTGTAATGATTCCACCCAGAACCCCCTCTCGGGGTTTTATCCAGAATCTTCCCACCTTCTAAGAGTGCTACCAAGAACTCATGTTCTACTGAGAACCCTTTTAAATTCAAAGAGTTTTATCTAGAACCCACACAGGAGGTTCTACCAAGAGCTCTTTTATATTCAAAGGGTTTTATCAAGAATCTGGCCAGTGGGTTCTACCTAGAACCCTATCATATTCCCAGGGTGTTATCTAGAGCCCACAAATGGCGTTCTATCGGGTGCCCTTTTATACACCAAAGGTTTTATCTAGAACCCATCCAGGAGACTCTACCAAGAACCATTTAATATGGTACAAAGAACTCTTAATGAAAGTGTTCTTCAAGGATTTCAACAATCCTTGACCCAGAACCTTCTATGAGAGTTGAGGAGAACCCTTCTATGGCGTAATGGTTCCATCCAGAACTCCTTGTGGAGGTTCTATCCAGAACCTTTCCACCTTCCAAGGATGTGACCAAGAACCCATCCAGGTTTGTCTACTGAGATCACTTTTATATTCTGAGGGTTTTATCTGCTGGAACCCACTCAGGTGGTTCTACCGAGAACCTTTTTATATTCCATGGGTTTTACCTAGAACCCACTCAGGAGGTTCTACCAAGGACCCTTTTACATTATGGTACAAAGAACCCTTGATGAAAGAGTTCTTGTAGGATTCCGACAATCCTTGAACCCAGAAACTGCTGAGAGGTTCTGAAGGAGAACCTTTCCATCCAGAACCCCTCTGTAGGTTCTAACCAGAATCTTCTAACGTAGCTACCAAGAACCTGCCCAGGGGGCTCTACTGAGAACCTTTTTATATTCCAGTTGTGTCATCTAGAACCCTAGTTAACGCCTAATTTGTTGGATTTAAGAATATTTTTTTGTGTTTTATTTTTCTTCTATAAAGGGTTCTTCAGAACCAAATGATTCTGAGTGGATCCTCATCCTCTCAGGAGGAACCCTTGTAGAACCCTTATTTCTAAGCGTGTGCCATGAGATCACCCTTAAAGTAAACCCAGTAAAAGCAGAACATGGAGATGATGAATATGAATAATGAAGAGATTTAGCCTCACAGTAACATTTCCCATCATTCCCTGGTGCCCCTCACCCAGAACATAATATGAAGTAACATTTCATTCCCACTGTTTGCGCTCTTGTTTGTGTCATGTCCTGAAAGTCTGATGTTTTTTTAATGCTGTAAATAAATCGACCTTAGGATACAATTAAAATCTGCTTAACTGCCTCAGAGCGAGCGGTCGAAAATAGAAGCGCACGACTGAACGGACAGTGCAGACCAACCTCGGTCACCGTAGTGACAGCCTCGTTTGTTGTCACCAGCTGACGGCATTATCAGCCTGCTGAGGCCGCTTCCTCCTCTGCCAGCCATGAATGACATGATTTATTTTTTAGCATGCATCAATTCTTAATAGGTGTCACTTGCAGCGGCTTTGTGCTGACTGGGCAGACGTGCACGGGCAGGAACTTTCCAGTCACATTGTCTTATTTTACATTTTTATTGAGCGTGCAGCTCTTAAAGAAAATTACAGCCTCATTAACACGATAACAGCTGCACAGAAAGGCTGCAACAAAGCCTGTAGTTGTGAATAATTATAATATCATACAGAAGTAAAATAAAGCAGCCTCCCTCCAGGGTACAAAAACATATAAACTTATATAATTTATAAAGTGTGTCGTCCCACAAACAGCTAATTTCCCGGCTGTGTCACACTGTTATTGGAGCTTCCGCTGGTATCACAGAGGCAGCGACTGCTGCGCCGGCAGCACACTGAGGGAGTCGTATTCATTACTCTGTGTGACCTCGCTTCCTCTGGCGTCCCGCTGCCGGGGTCAGCACAGCCTGATGTGTATTAATTAAGAGGACAGACGAACACGTCTTTGTTAAAGACAGAAATGAATGGAAATATACATTTTCATGTTCTTAGCGTGTAAGCATTCAGATCTACTGCTGAAGTAATAGGAACACAGCAGTGAGGCTACAAAAAAGACTGATTCAACTTCTTTACTGCAGTAAAAGTGAAAAAGGAAGGACATTTCTACCAGGTGTTTCTGTGCAACCTCACCTTTTCTCCACCAGAAAGTGTCCCTCTGTCTGTTTTGTCTTGTTACGTCTTTTAACATCCGTTTTGTCTGCTTGATGTCACGTACACCATATTTTTGTCTTGTTATGTCAATTTGGTCTTGTAACGTCTTTTTACGTAATTTTTGTCTTTTATGTCTCTTATGCCACTTTGACCTTGTAACATTGTTTTTTTCTTGTTACGTCTTTTGGTTGTTTTCATCTTGTTACATCTTTTATGCCATTTTGACCTTGTTACATCATTTTCATCTTGTTACATGCTCTTATGTCCTGTTCCATCTTTTTCTTGTTTTATTCTTGTTATGTCTTTCACGTTATTTTTTGCTTGTTACATATTATTATGCCATTTGAGGAGTTGCCAGTTTTTGTCTTGTTACGTCAGTTTGGTCTTGTAACATCTTTTTACGTTGTTTTTGTTTTGCATTTAAACTAAAGTAACAAGCCTGTTTTGAGAATGTGAGGAGTAGAAAAGGTAGTAAAAGTAAAAAGTTATATTTTACTAGTATCACATACTATAATTGCTACTATATAGACACTGAACAAACATAACACAGCACTTTTGTTTTTGCTAAGATGATCCATGTACCTGACAGATGTGGCACATACAGATGCTGATTAAACAGCAGGATTATTACACGGGTGTGTCTGGACTTTCACAATAAAAGAACACTCTAAAATATGAGTTTGATCTTGAAAAACAGACATTTATTAGTCACTGAACTACGGATGTTTCACAGGACAAGAAGAACTGGGATGTTTACAGCTACTAAGAATTGTGTACAGATCCTTTATCATGCTGCCATCTGTCTCTTGCGATGTAAACCAGGACTCATCTGTTCAGAGAACGGTTCTCCAGACGCCCTCAAAGGTGAGCAGCTGCTCACTCAAGTCGTTTGTAACGACAAACCGCAGTCAGGTCAAGACGCCGGTGAGAATTATGAGCACTCAGCTGAGCTGGTTTCTGACAGTTTGTGCAGAAATTCGCTGGTTATCAAACCAACTGTAGGATCAGCTGTGACAGCGGCTGGTTTCAGACGATCCTGCAGGTGATGAAGCCTGATGTGGACGTCCTGGGCTGATGTGCTTACACGTGCTCTATCATTGTCAGGCCGGTTGGACGTGCTGCCAAATTCTCAGAAACAACAGCTTATGATAATGAAATGAACAGTTAATTCATGGACAACAGCTCTGGGGGACATTTCTGCAGTGAACACGCCAACTGCACGCTCCATCAAAACCTGTGACATCTGCGGCACCGTGTTGTGTAATCAAACTACACGTTTATTAGAACACCTGTGCAACAATCCAGCTGTTTAATCAGCATCTCTATGGGCCACAGCTGTCAGGTGGCAGAGGAGAAGAGCTCACTAACACAGTATTTAACTCATTTTTCAGAAGAAATTGAGAGAAATAAACCTTTTTTGTTCATAGAAGAAGTCTGAGATCTTTTACTTCAACTCATGCAAATAATTTGATTATAATTATTGATGCATTGACGTGTTCATCACTTGAGTCTTGCAGCTGGTTAATGTGGAGTTAATTTGAATTACTTTACAAACTCCTGGGCAGCTCAACCTATAAAATATATGATCATTTATCAGCTGATTTATATATTCTGATAATCTGCATCTGCAAAGTAACTAAAGCTGTCAGACAACTGAAGTGGAGTAAAGAGTGTAAAGTAGCACAAAATGGAAATACTCGAGTAAAGTACAAACTACTTCAACTAACACTATTTTATTCTATACTGTATTAGATTACTCTATGTATTATATTATATTATATTCTACATCATGGTACTCTCTGCTGTTTCAATTATATTTATTTTATAGTTCTAAATAATACACATACATATACTTACATATTATTAGGTATATTGTATTTATTATAAGATAGGAAATGTACAATAAAATAAGAATTCTCAAGGAGAAATTCACGTCACAGCAGCACAGTAACAGGCTGAGAGGTCCGAAACTTATATATATATAACATATAAATATATATATTAGATTATATTATATGTAATGAATACATACATACATACATATATATATATATATATATATATATTGCCAAAGACTGGGTCAGGTCACAGGAGATTTTATTTGGGTCACCAAATAAATAAAAGACTATGGAAGAAATTCAGCAAATTTAAGATTTAAAATTTGCACATCATTCTACTGATGAGAGGGAAAAAATGAGAGCCTGTTAATTATAAATATAATATAAAAATACCAAAATGCACTTATTTTATCTCATTTATGAATCAGGATAAAATGTCCTATATTTTTTTCCTGATCAGAGGAAACATAAAATAATAAGATGGTCTGTAAACTCTGCTTAAATTAATTTATTTCTCATTCATGAAGTATTTAAAATGTGTATGATTTCAAAAAACAAGATGATGCAGAAATGGTCCCTAGAAAACATGTTTGTGAAACACTGCATTAGACCACAGAGGTAAAATCTTTTTGCAGAATTAGTCCATTAGTTCTACTCTGGCAGGCGTGATGATCCTAATGTGTCTGTATGAATGTATATAAAGTACATATAAAGTATATAATGTTACATGTATATTTCAGGGTCGTGTTTTGATCTGTGGCTCCTCGTGTCCTTGTCTAACAGCTCACTGACATTGTGAACACATGAATAAGAAGTAAACACTGTGAATAAAAGAGCAGCTCATTTGCAGATGAGTACATTTTACCAATAAAAAACTCAGAATCATCGTCAATACATTTGAACCCAGTGACCACAACATAAACCTGAGACACTGCTGAATAATCCAGAGGAGTTCTGTGTTCCTGTGTTCAGGAGAACTTTAGAACGAACACGTGAAACTGTAACTTTCAGAGCAGTTTTCTGCTCACAGATGTGTCACATCACAGAGGCTAAAGATGCTCTAACTGCCATTTCAGTGATTTTTAGGATGAACTTTTCAAACGCTCTTCTCTCCCGGCTCTGATCCTCTCCTCTCGTTACGGTTCCACAACGCCGAGCAGGAGTGTCAACCTTTCTCCCCATCACGCTGCCAGCAGCAACGTTCCTTTAAATGGTTCTCGATCTCATTAAAATTGAAGAAGGTGAGTAACAAATGCCAAACTCCTTCATCACATTCATGCCATTTTCAGCTGGACGACCCCTGTTCTCCCACACTCTGAGAAATAAAACCGCTCACTAGAACCACAAAGGGTTCTTCGGCTTGTCCCCTGTTCCAGCTAGAACCTTTTATAAAGGTTCATCTTGGAAACCGTTTACAAAGTTCTACCTAGAACCCAACATCAAAGGTTATAACTAGAACCATCTGTGAAAGGTTTCATCCAGAACCCCCTATGAGAGGTTCTACAGAGAACAATTCTATGGTGTAATGGTTCCACACAGAACTTTCTCTGGGGGTTCTATCCGGAACTGTTCTACCTTCTAAGGGTGTTAAAAAAAACCCACCCAAGTGGTTCTATTGATGACCTTTTTATATTCCAAGGTTTTTATCTAGAATACACTGAGGGGGTTCTACTGGGAACCCTTTTACATTCAAGGGTTTTTATCAAGAACTCACTACGGGGTTCTATTGAGAACCTTTTTAAATTCCAAGGGTTTATCTAGAATCCACTCAGGAGGTTCTATAGAGAACCATTTATGTTTCCAGGATTTCATCTAGGACACACTACAGGTTCTACAGAGACTTTTATATTCCAAGGTTATCAAGAACCCACTCAGGGACTCTTGATGAAAGCTTCAAGATTTTCCTCTGAAGAACTTCTTTAAAAGGGGTTTTTTTTTTTTTTGGATGAAAAAGGTTCTTAATGGAACCCTTAATCTTACAAAGAACCCTTAACAAACCTTTCTTTAAAAAATGGTTTCTTGGGAGCAAACGGCTATGGGTAGAACCCTGTTGGAACCCTTATTTCTGAGTGTCCGTCCCTCCTCCCTCCCTGTCCGAGCGCTCTGGTCCACAAACACGAGTTGTGCATAAACGCCGTCCTGTAAAACGTCTCTTCATTGTGTCTCTCTGTGCCCTTTCACGCTTTTCTCACCCCCGGGCGTCTCTCGGGGGTCGACGGCGGCCCCCGGTCGTTGAGGGTGCTAAGACCTCTCTCTGTCGGTTTTACTTCGGTTTGTCAGAGGAACCCTCTCCACCTCCACCGGTCGTCCCAACAGGCCTTCACACGACTGTTTCCTCCGCTCTCTGAGATGGGTACATTACTCCTATTCGTTGGGGGGAAATGTGCCCTAGTTTTTGCGGGCGTCTAAACCCCTTTACATCTGCGGGATTGAGATAGGGAATGTTTCATCCCATGACCAAACGGTTTTTGAATAAGAACGAGAGGCGCTTTGAACGAGGGATCTTAGGAATACTGACGTTTCTGTCACATCAAGGATGTGTTTAGGATTATCAGCGGACGGGTGGCAGCGAGACCAACACTTACCTCAAACACAAGAAGAGGAAGAAGGCGATGAGCAGCGCCACCATGGAGATGCAGTGACCCAGGAAGTTTATGATCACAGCTATTTGGTAGTGCATCTTGCCTTTTTTCTGCGGGGAGAAAAAGGAACACAGGATGAGTCTCTCGGGTATTTCTGAATCACAGAAACAATATTTTCCGGAGAAGAAAGGAGACTTAAAAGAGCGAAAATCCTCTTTTGTCTATTTTTTATTTCTGTAGAGCCGACTCCTGCTGCGCGTTTTCACAGGGACGAGTTTAGAAACTTGGCACAGTTTTAAAGGAGCAATAATAAACTGTACAATGTTAATAGTTACACTGTTTATTCAGTGTAAGAAACAAATGCCAAAAATACAACTTAAAATATTCTAATATGAAATAATATCAATAAATAACAGCTGTTTGTAACTCCAAATAACCTACAGACATGAAGGGGTCATGAGACAAAGATCCTCTGGACACAGATACAAGTACAACACCCCCCCACCACTCATACTTTGTCTCCTAGTGATCATTTTGTGTCTCTTAGTGGTCATTTTGTGTCTTTGTGGCTGTTTGTTGTCATTTTTCCGTCTTTTACTGGTTGCTTTTCATTTCTTCCTAGTTGTTTTGTGTTTCTTGTCTCTCTGTGGTCATTTGTTTGTCTCTGTTGTCTTTGTGGTCTTCTTTGTCTGTTCGTGGTTGCATTTTATGTCTCTGTGGTTGTTTGTTGTAATTTTTCATCTCTTAGTGGTCGTTTTTAATCTCTTTTGTTTTTATGTCAGTTTGTTGTCTCTTGGTGGTCCTTTTGCATCTTTTATTGGCTGTTTTGTGTTGCTGCAGTCATTTTTTTGTCCCTCTGTGGTCTTTTTTTTTCTCTTTGTGGTAAATCTTTTGTCTATTTGTCATTGTTGTTGTGTCTCTTTGTAGTCATCTCTTTGTGGTTGTTTTTGTTTTTTGTGTCTTTGCGGGTTTTTTTTTTTTTTTTTTTTTTTGTCTCCCACTGGTCATTTTGCATCTCGTATTGGTCATTTTGTGTTGCTGTAGTTGTTTTTTGTCTCTTTGACTTTTTTGTTTTTCATCTCTTTGTGGTTGTTCTGCATCTCTTTGTATTTTGTTCCACTGTAGTTGTTTGTTGTCTCTGTGTGGTCAAGATTTTGTCTATTTATGGTTGTTTTGTGTCTCTTTGTAGTCATTAGTTGTTTTGTGGTTCTACATCTTTTAATAATTTTTTGTCTCTTTACGGTAATTTTTTTTCATCCCTTTGCATCTCTTTGTAGCTGTTTTCAGTCGCTGTAGTCTTTTTTGTCTTTGTGGACGTTTTTGTCTCATAGCGGTCATCATTTGGTCATTTTTTGTCTCTTTGTAGTCATTTTACATCTCTTTGTAGTTGTTTTGCATCTCTCAGTGACCTTTTTCTAAATTTTATAAAGGTAGTTTTGCATCTCTTGGTGTTTTTGTTTGTTTTTTGTCTCTTTGTGGTTGATTTTCATCTTGCTGTGGTCGTTTGTCATCTCTTTGCAGTATTTTTGTGTGACTTTAGTCTTTTTTCCATCTCTTTGAGTCAGTTCATACAGAGGTTCTCATCCGAGGCTCCAGGGCCTTCAGGCCTGTTCAATAATCCATCCATGATACTAATAATCCAAAGTCCTCATATCACCATATATATCACCTATAAACTCTCCATATGTCAGAGGAGCCTGTGGAGAGGGGAGGAGAAGTGTGTGGTGAACGTGCACACACTCACACACTGTATTCAGTCTCCACGTGAGGCGTTCTGGTACGACAGCTGCAGGTTCTCCACAGAACACGGACACATCTTCGTCTGAATCTGTGCCTAAGACCACTGTCTGTGACTCAGATATCCATTGTGATCGGATTTTCTCCACACTACCAGCGGTAATCTGTGCTGTAAGTGGATTTATGTAACCTACTGGTGTCTACGCCCAGATTAAACGTGGGCATGTTTAATCCCTGCACCACCCGCCCAGAAACACGCCATCTTTTCCCCATTCACTTTATTTTGATGCAGCAGCTCAAGTCTTTAACTCTTTCTAAGTCCACAGTGGACACGTGGCATGATACCGTCTCTCGAGGGACAACGAGTCTTTCCCTTCTGATTCATGAGCGTACATTGTGTCTGTGTTGATGATATAAACAGGGACAGATGAAACAAGTCCTCATACATAAACAAGAAAACAGATTATATGTCCTTTCAGAAACATTACAAAATGAGTGTTTTCTGACCTGCCACCTTTATAGTTGTGGGTTGATTTAATTTAGGCTCATTTCCAAACTAGTGGTGCAGGTTTGCATTTTTTTAAAAGTCTATTTTAATACAATAGTCACACGTCAAATGCAGGCCTGTCACAGTTCTTACATAATTGCGATTATTTGAGCTGATGGCAATCATTTTGTATAATTGTTAGAATTATTTCTGTTCACCTGTAAAAACTGAAAACAGCTGGATGAAATGTCATTTTTCCATCATCATTTACACGTCGTTTTCCATCATTTGAGGTTTGACTCTTTTACAGGTTTAATGAAAGAGGGTTCCACTTGTTCTCCATCTTCAATCTCTTAGCACATCCAATCAGGCCAAGTCATGTCTTTGCATGTGTGTTCACATTTTTGCACATTTCAAATCCCTTTTCAAAACACAGATCTCATAAGAAAGTGCATTAAACAAAAAGGAAAACATCTAGAAATTACTTGTATAATTATGACTCTCTCGTGCACCTGTGTGCTGCACAACTCTTCAATCAGCAATCAGTCCTTATCAATGTGTTTTTTATCTTCAAGCATGGATAAAAAAGACCAAATGCACATGAGGACAGTGAGAGACAATAATTAAAAAAACTGTTTCTGAGTACTTTTTTCAATTGCATTAAATCCTTTCTTTGGTTCTCTAGTGAAGAAGGAATGCAGAACCAAAGCTGTAACATGATGAATCTCTAGATGCTTATTATCAGTTTTACATGTCACTGACACTTCATGAACACAGAAAGGCCTGCACTCAAGGATACTGTTAATTTTATTTTATTTTATTTAGTGTATTTCAACAGAGCATCACAAAAAAGTGCAAAAAGTAAAATAAAATCACAATATGGCCAAATGCAATATCCAAATCACAGAACAAGAGTCAAAACGCAATTTTCTGAAAAAGGAAAAATGTGTATTATAATGTAATTTCAGTCAAAACAATTGCAATATGACTTTTTTTTTTTTTACCAAATCATGCAGCCTTAGTACAGACTGCAGCAGGGTTTTTTTCTTTTTTTTCTTTTCCTTTGGAGGAAAACGTACAGCTCATGCTGGGACACACAGATATTTTGACTGTAAAGTGCCAACAAATGGCAGAGACATATAGCAGAAATTAAGGTTGAACAGGTTCATATTGACAGTTGCATTTTGTATTTTGGAAGAATATATTTATTTGACCACAAGTTGTGTTGTTTGATGGAAGTATTTGCTTTTGTTGCATGTTGTTAGTTTTGTAAATTTGAGTATTTTGCAAACAAAATGCCTCATATTTAGCAGCGACTTAAAGTTTAAAATGATAAAATGTAACTTCTGAATGGACGAATGAGTTCAAGCAAATGAGAAAAACTGCTCCTTCGGTTCTGAGAATTAGTGGCTCCGACTGTTTATCTTGAGGTGCTTAACTTCTAATTTTCACATAATGTTAGTGGAGAGAAAAGCTCATTACTTTCTGTAAACTTGTTTATAACTCTTCAGGAGGATCCTGTGAAAATCATTGTTATGCATGACAAGGATATGCACGGTTTATTTTGATTACTGGTACCTGTCATTGTCAGTAATTGCTTTCTATGTTTCTGTAATAGGCTTTTCTGTATTTAAGTAGTTTTTGTCATATTTTTCTGTGCAATTTTTGATTACAATGCCTAACTGGCAAACAGAGACGCACCTGCATTCAAATAAAGTTTGGACATAAAACGTAAATAAAACAAGAATGCAACTGAATTTGATGCCTACAACATGTTCCCAAAACGTTGTGACAGGAGCATGTCGAGCTGTGATACATCACCTCGTCAGACCAAAAGTATTTGTCAACAAGTATTTGCAAATCATTGCATTCTGTTTTTATTTATGTTTTACACAAAGTCGCAACTTTATTTTTAGAATTGGGGTTATATTAGACTTAAAGAAACAGAGAAAGACAATTAAATCATTAATTGCAATTATTTGTATGACAATTAATCATCAACTAAAGTTTCATGACGGTTTCAGCCCTGGTTATATGTAGTATAAATCACTGCAGGCTGCTTCAAATGTGCTTTGAAACAATCACACAACACAACCCACTTCAAGCTGAGAGAGAAAGCAGAATCTGAACCTCGTCTCTCAAGGTGTCACTTTTTGTGTGAATTCCTTCAAGGTGAGGCTGTCTAAGAGTGTGCATCATTATCTCCATTAGTACATCTGCACATTGTGTCACGACTACAAAGACGCACAAAACACAGAGTTTCCTACGCAGAGCAGGGGAGGACGTTATGACAGCCGAGCTTTTCAGAGCAGGTATAAACACTTCTGCCTGTAGAGCACCTCTCGTACACGTCCTCCCAGCTGCACCAGGGCGTTTAAATCAAACTGCACAAGTTCTGAGTGGGTCACGAGTACGGTGGCCCTGAGAGCTCAACACACTGCAATTTAAGAAAAACACATTCAAATGGATTAAAAAAAAAAACAAGCAAATGGAATAAAGGTCTCACTCGTTTCACAAACCGAGCATAAAGATAAGATGCTGCAAAGTGAGAAAACATGACCAAGTGGAACAAACAACTGAATCCTGAAAACACAAAACTGCAACAGACAACAACAGAAGTTTCCTGAAAGTGATGGACACAATCAAGACACCTTATTTGTTGCCGAGGTTTATGAAGCTACGGAATCACCTGTCAGTGGTTTTGGGAAACAAGCAAACAATGGAAATTGTGTTTGTTTAACATTCTGATCACATGATCCAGATATTATTTCAGAGACTTGATTTTAAAGGGCCAGTTCACCCCAAAATCAAAAATACTAATATTATAGTTCTGGTGTGAGTTGCAGAGTTTTGGAGATATCGGCTGTAGAGATGTCTGCCCTCTTTCCAGTATAATGAGAATAAACGGCATCTGCGGCATCTGATGCTCAAACTAACAAAAAAATACATTCGGAAAAGTAGTAGTAGTTCCAGTAGATTCTAAAGTAGTTCTGGTAAATTCTACTGCAGACAGGAAGTAGCTCCTACATGAAACTACTCACAACAACGTCTGTGAATTATCTTGAGTCACCAGAGGACTGAACACGAAGCGAGGTTAATGTGTTAGTGAGTTTTCAGTCTCATGAAGGAGGCTCTCTTTAAATCACCATGGTAACTTGTGATGAACTAATAATCTGGTTGGGAACAGGTTATGTTCCAGATTAAACTGACTGTAAATCGGCTTCATTCATTTTACTTTGATTTGGCAAAAAACTGAAGTGATTTCAACACATCTTTCATTATGCAACAGTGTCAGACCAACAGTATCATGTTTAAATCTGTTGTATCAAGTTTAATTGTTTCATGTGCAGCTGTCAGATCGCATTCAGTCAATCAGTCATTTTCTGACAGTGATCCTCTTTTGCCTTACTTGAAGCCACGGTGTTGTTTTTGCTGCGATATATGTTTTTTCTATTTTTTTACGGCTCTCCACTATAACGACTTGATCATCCTGACTGAAGCGGGCGGCTCATGATCGAAAGAAGACTCAAATGATGCACTTTGACAGCTTTAAGTGTGAATTAACAAATAAAGTTGTTAACCACAGTTGTGACACCCGTTATCTCTGACTGGGGTTTTAGGTTTTGTCGAGCCGGCTCATGCAAAGAAAGCCTGGTTGTGTTGGGCTTCGTTTGTAGTACAGTGTTTGTGTTGTTTTTTTTTTTTTTTTTTTTCAAATGCTCCACAAGCCAAGTGAAATTTAATCCCATTATAGTGGAGAGAAGACAGACATGTCTACAGCTGATATCTCCAGAATCTGCAACTCACACCACAAAAATCTCGATGGATAAACTCTACTATATGCTGGGGGGAAAAAATGCATATTTTGGGATGAACTGTCCCTTTAAAAAGGTAGAAACTATATAAAATAGACACTTGTTGCACTGCAGCTGCTTATTTCTAATGTCCGATGTAAAATACTGTATGTATTGTGTTTGTTTAATTTATTCAGCTAAGTTTCACAGAGAGCTACGTTCTCTTTTTCCAGAACGTCCTGATCACCTTCACACAGCTACACACTGACAGTAGAACCACAGTCTCACCTGTGAAACCGTGAACACTTTGTGACGGAGAACACGAATCAAATCAAACCGTTTCAAACACTCTGAACCTTCGTCAGCATGTGGTGAAAGAAGCTCGCAGTGAATTTGATCCAAAGCCAACATGAGTCTGTTACACAAATCATGTGATTATTGTCGTCCTGGGAGTTGTATATGTGCATCGCTGGTGTCTGGTCTCAGTAATGTGACCACCAGGACACGTCCCTCGTCTCGTGTCCCTCTGCTGCACTAAAATACATTTTTTATCCAAACAAGGACTGCAGATTCTGTCCCCCCGTCTTCTACGGCAGAGTGACGCTAAAATAGGGATCATTTCAAGGGTGGATCGTCAGGAGGAACGATCAGAATGACGAGCGATTACCCGTCGAGGGATCGTTCTTTCAAAGTGCACGGTGATACAGAACCGACAAAAAACTGTGAATCAGAACCTGACGTGTTCTGGAGAGGAGACACATCAGGACGTAAATCACACAAACTGGAGCTTTAAAGAGATCAGAGGAGGACGAGAACCACCACTACACTGTGAGGTATACAGGTTCTAACTAGAACCCACTTTGGAGGTTCTACTGATAAGCTTTTTATATTGCATGAGTTTAATACAGAACCCATCCAGGGGGTTCTACCAAAAGTCTTTGTCTTGTTTTATCTAGAATACACTCAGTGGGTTCTTCAGAGAACCTTTATATATTCCAAGGGTCTTATCTAGAACCCACAAAGGGGGTTCTACTGGGAACCTTTTTATATTTCAAGGGTTTTATCTAGAACACACTCAGGGGCTTCTACCGGGAATCTTTTTATTGAGAACCTTTTATATTCCAAGGGTTTTATCTAGAACACACTCAGGTTTTTTTTTCTAGAACCCACCCAGGAGGTTCTACCGAGAACCCTTTTATATTCCACAGGTTTAATCTGGAATCCAAACTGCACAGGTTCTAGAACCCATCCAGTGGGTTCCACCAAGAACTTTATGATATTCCAAGGATTTTATCAAGAACACACCAAGGGGGCTCTACTGGGAACCTTATTATGTTCCTGAGGTTTTATTCAGAAAGCACCAAGGGGGTTTTATTGAGAACTTTTTTGTATTTCAAGGGTTATATCTAGAACACACTCAGGAGGTTCTTCCGAGACCCCTTTTATAAAGGAATATACCTAGGGATTTTTTGTAGAACCCTCCCAGGGGGTTCTATCAAGAACCTTTTCATATTCCACAGGTTTTATTTAGATAACACTCAAGAGGTTCTACTGAGAACCCTTTTATATTCCACAGGTTTAATCTGGAACCCAGAAAAGGGGTTGTATTGAGAACCTTTATATATTCCAAGGGGTTTATCTAGAACCCACACATGGGGTTCTACGAGAACCTTTTTATATTTCAAAGGTGAGTTTTATTGAGATCAACAACTCAAGTTTTCTTATTTCTTGAGAACCCACCCAGGAGGTTCTACCGAGAACCCTTTTATATTCCACAGGTTTAATCTGGAATCCAAACTGCACAGGTTCTAGAACCCATCCAGTGGGTTCCACCAAGAACTTTATGATATTCCAAGGATTTTATCAAGAACACACCAAGGGGGCTCTACTTATGTTCCTGAGGTTTTATTCAGAAAGCACCAAGCGGGTTTTATTGAGAACTTTTTTGTATTTCAAGGGTTTTATCTAGAACACACTCAGGAGGTTCTTCCGAGACCCCTTTTATATTCAAAGGGCTTTAGCTAGAATATACCTAGGGATTTTTTGTAGAACCCTCCCAGGGGGCTCTATCAAGAACCTTTTCATATTCCACAGGTTTTATTTAGATAACACTCAAGAGGGTCTACTGAGAACCCTTTTATATTCCACAGGTTTAATCTGGAACCCAGAAAAGGGGTTGTATTGAGAACCTTTATATATTCCAAGAGTTTTATCTAGAACCCACCCACGGGGTTCTACCGAGAACCCTTCCATATTATGATACAAAGAACCCTTGATGAAAGAGTTCTTTGAGGATTCAACAATCCTCGAAGAACTCTTTTTTCCAAAAAGGTTTCTTGAAGAACCCTTGACAAATCCTTTCTTCAGAAGCAAATCAGCCGTCAGGAAGAACCCTTGTGGAACCCTTATTTCTCAGCGTGTAGCCTCAGAACCCAGCCTAATTCACTTTCCGTCTATAAGAAACAACAAAGACACTTATCGTATATTTGAGGAAAAAAAAAAACCTCGAGCGAGTCCCAAAAGTAAAAGAGGATTTTTCTCCTCAAACAAACTTTCCAATAAGCCTTTGATCCACAGTTTGTGTCCCGGTGGGACCAACTCATATCTGCTCCAATATAGGCTGAACTTTAAAGACGAAGCCACTTCCACTCCCCTCCCTTTTTCCCCTGATGTCAATCACGCCGCCGCTGCCACCTGGTGATTTATTTCATGCCCACAAAAGGAAAAAAAAAAAAAAATCAAACACACATTTTTAAAAGGTCGGACGCTCTTTATCCATCTTCTGCGGGGATCGATTGGACATCCGAGTCTCTGGGAAAAGACTAAATGAAGGGTCTCAGTCCACAACATGCTCACAGATCTATAAAGAACCAATGTGCTGCAGCTGGTGACCTAATTAACAGGTCAACACGTCTTCACACGTTAGACAAAAGACTTTAAAGAATAAAAGTCAAGAAAACACAGAAATCGGCAGTGAATTGATCCAAATAAGACGTGCAGTGTGTGTGAATCAAAGCCTGATAAAACTATGAAACTAATAAAATCACATTAATGAGCCTCACTGCTGCAGCGGGCGACATGTTCCTTCATTACCATGAACACAGCCACCAGTTTATTTTGAATCAATCTCACATAATGAACAGTGGGGTTATAACCTCGCTGCAGACCTCTGAATCGACGCCCACGGCTCAGATTTCTTCATGGTTCTCATTTCTGCAGTTAGAAAAACAACAAACCCAATCTGAGCTTTGTAGCTGGGATTATACCAGCGAGGATGTGGTCATCCTGCAGCAGAGCCAGAATAAAATATTGCTTCAAAAATGGTGCTATTCAGGGTTTTAAATGTCATATTAAAGTGACGGAAGACGCTTGTCATCTTTAAAAAAAAAATCTATTTCCTTCCTTGCTGCAAGTTTAGATGAGAGGATCAATTCTGCTCTCAAATCTGTGTGTTAAGCCAGGAGGCAAATGATCCTTTGCTAAGCCCCGCCCTCCTTAGTTACTGTTGCTATGCCTGCCAAACTTTCCATTCAGGCAATGCATTTACGCAGTTTATGGTGATAACGTGGCAGATTAAACATCAAAATTGGGAGTAATTGTTGAAGTACGAGGTCTGTGGTTCCAACAAGAAGTAAACAAAATCAGATTCTCATTTCTAGCTGACAATAGTGGATTTTGGCAACTAAAATAACAACTCACAAGCAGATTCCATAAGTGTAGCTTGCTGATGAAGTAAGCTAATGCTAACTCCTTGAGTCAGCTGAGAAGTCTCCAGCTGACGATTTTCATGTTTCCATCTGACACATTTTAAAACAAGAACCCTGTCAAAGTGTTTATGTAAAGTTAGCTAACAGCTGCGTACATGTATAACGTTAATGCTAACAGACTGAAGCTAAAGCTAGCTTACATCTCAGCAAACATTGGGCAGATGGTGAAATATAACATCATTAATGTGGGAAAAGGAAGCACAGGGACTCAATCAGTGTAGCGGACCTTGAGACGGGTCACCCAGCCAGACCAGCCAGATCCCAATCATGGAAGAAAACTGGGATAAGAGCTAAGCTAACCCGGCTTAGCCAGAGAGAGATGCATCATTGCTGCACCAGCCCACATCCTCCTCCCCCAACATCACTTATGCAAGTGCAGTGGTATCTAACAAATTTGGCTTTCAGGAAAGTTGCTGCAGCTGGTAAGTTAGCCAGACGTGCTAATGTTTGCAGCTTATGTTAATCCATTCACCACACGTGCGCTCTTGAGTATCGCTCTTGTTCTTCTTCAACATGGAGAGAAAAGCAGTTTGACAGGCCTACAGCACCCTAGTTACGGTTGCTAAGCTATGATTGGACATTTGCTAGTTGGAGGTGGGGCTTAGCAAAGGGACAATTAGCTTAGCTGTACAAAAGAATAGAAGCAAAACCACAACTTGTTGGTTTTATGAACAGATTAAACCAGTGTGAGGCCTCTCCAGGGGGGGCTTCAAACAGTTTCACGGGTGTCACGGTCTTGTTTATCTGATCATTTCCTGATTTTTTTTTTGCAGTCCTGGTCCTCCCTCACGTGTCTACACTTCCTGTCTTTGTCCTTTTCCCACCCTTTTTGATCAGCATTTGTGTCTGATTAGTGGCTTGTCTGTTTAATCCTCGTGTTTCTCTGTTTCTGTGCCAGTTTGTCGTCATCCTTTGGTGTCATCCTCTGTGTTTCAGACCTTTGTTGCATTTGTTGGACTTTGGATTTGTTTTTGTTTTTTGTCCCTTATTTGCCCTTGTTGGATTTGTTTGCTTTTTAAACTCTAGTTTGACCTGCAGGGTTTACAAGTAAGCTTTTTGTATATTGTTTCTTTATTAAAACACATTTTTTCTGATCTGTTTCTGCCTTGCCCCGTCTGCAGTTTTGGGTCCAGCATCTTGTTTTGTTTTACATACTTTGATACAGGGGAGGCTTGATGAATGGGGAAGAAGGGAGAGTCATAAACTAATAAATCGCTTTGGACAGACCTTTTTATGTATTTGTTATAGTGTGAAGTTATGTCAAACAGCAAGCATTATGTTGGCTTAGCTGTTGAGGGTCTACGAGCTCAAATAACACAATCATGATCTCACAGACATCCAGGAACTGAGCAAAACTACGCTAGTAAACTAAGCAGCGCCTCCGTTTGCCCGTTCAATGCAGTTCATCTGGGCTTGTGTGAAAGCTGTCAATCAAAAGCCACACCAGAGTCTGTTTAGAACCAGACCGAGTCCACCTGAAAAGGTGGGACTGGATTCGGTCCTAAATGGACTCTGGTGCTGTTTGCTTGTGATGTGAAAGCAAACGAACCAGCCACAGGATTTTAATGATAGAAGATGTGACTTAAGCACAATTTCAAAAGCTAAACCGTTAATAAATCCATCTGCTGATCGTGTTCAGGAGGTGAATGAATCATTGATCTGTATGAGACCTGCGTAGAATATTATTATGCAATTAATTCAGTAGCAGGTTTGCACTTCAGTGCACCTTTATTCCCTGAATAACAAGTCAAAAGCTGTTCAAACTGTCGTCCTTGTATTCTTCTTTTCGTGCTTTGTCTGATTAAAAGTGTGTGACAGCGATTCCACAGTTATACAACTGTATGTCACACACATGAAAGTCGGGTGAAGGACAGATGTGCTGTTCCCCTCCCTCCCTCTCTCTCTGAACAAGAGAAAACAAAAACACTAGTGCTTTATGTTTTTTTCTTTTCTTCTCTTCACAACATTTCTGCAAACCCACCTGTGAGTCATTATTCATATCATGAAGCCATTTCTAAATAATGCTTATAATTGACATTATTTCTTTGTGAGCTCTTAAATAAATGGTATTAAAGTGCTGCACTGCATAAACTTCTGTCAGTCACCTGAGTTCGATTTCCCCACATGGGTCCTGATGATGCAGGATGACAGTAACTAAAACTGTCCAATCAATGAGTAACCTGTCAGTCTGTAAAACTTCATGTTTCCTCCTCTTGGTTAATTTCTAAAAAGTCAATGTGAACACAAACCAGACCAGGACTGAAACGCAGCAATATATAATTTATTTAATTTGGCCTGGACCAAATGAATCAAACCACAGGTGTGAAAACCTCCACACACTTTGAAAACCCCTGGATTAAACAAGATAGTATAAGTTAATCGTGAGGTTCACAGGTATATAGGGGCAATTTTTCACTCTCTGTACAGACCAGCTGTTTACCTCAGCTCAACTGGCTGCTGCATCATATTTACACCTTGATTCCACTGAGCACGGCTCTATGATGCTCCATTCATCCTCCACAAGGCTTTGCTTCCACCATGAATAAGTACACTACATAGTTAAATTGATCAAATTAAGATTAATTGATTTTAATTAAGGACAGACCGCCTGTCTCCACTGGCATACATGCACTGGGGGAAGCGGCTGCCCCTTAGCAAGATGGCAGCCGTGTTTGACGCACAGGATTAAACTGTGAGGTAATGGAGCAGACATAATGCAGTCTGATTAGATTTGTGAATATGTATTTTTACTAATGAGTAGTAGAAGTAAACACGTTGTTTTAAGTCCCGTACCGAGGGCTAATGTAAGTGTGTGGACGGCAGGCAATGTGTGGAATAAGATAAAATAATCTTTATAAACTTAAAAACATCTGTATCTTCTGTTTGTATTTAGTACGGTGCTTTCACATTATGTAAAATTAGTTATTAGTTATGTTTACAACAATATGTTGAGGGGAAGGGAGGAGAGTCTGGACCTCCCTGTTCTGCCCATAATTTCCACCCTTGGATACCACGGGGGAAAAACGGACTCATTTTTGCATAAAATTCTCGCTAAATATTTAAATCAAAAGATAAGTATAACAAGAATTTGTTTAATTCTTCTCTCACCAATCTGTAACAAGATATTTGTCTTAAAAGTATACATATTCTTGATTTTGGGGGTGAACTGTCCCTTTAACCCTGTCCTATTGCTGTAAATACTCACTTTTAATCCACAGCTGAAAATAGTCCCCAAGAAATGTTGCAGTGTTTCCCCCTGTTTGAGTTATGTTTGACAAAAACTGCAGTGTGCAGCTGTTTTAGGAAATTATTGACCCTTTTCTAAAGATTTATAACGTCAGTATTGGTGAACTGGGCAGAGAGCCACACACAGAGGGACTGAGACAGTATAGAGAGATGTTAGCTGAAGAAAAATATGGAATATCGGCCAACTTTGTCCTTGAAAAGCAGGACAAGGATCTCGTTGCATTGTCTTAAAAATGGAAAAATAAAACACACACACGGAGCGTAATGAAGCAGCTCAGGGTTACAATGTTTGTGGAAACTCGACTGTTCAATATTCAGCTCCAGCAGATGTTCAGGTCAGGCAAAACAAACATCCTGTGTCACATGTTTCCATCATGTAATTTTACATTTTACATACAATAACTTCAAAATGTCTCCTTGTCACCGGCTGATTGAGGTCAGCCTGTTCTTTGTCCCCCGTTAATTAAAATAAGCGCTTGTCACCGTCACATCTGCACATCACAATGCTCGTCCAGGTGGAGGCTAAGAGCACGCAAAAAAATAAAATTAAATAAATAAAATAAATAAAAACATGTGAATGGATAAAAATCTGGAGCACAGCGGGACGAGAATGGCAGCATGCTGTTGCTTTCAAACCATTTTGTTTTCTTCTTCTCTGCTTTCACAAGTCGCTCACATCGCCAGAGGACGAGGCCGCTCGGAGAAATCACTGCTGCGCTCTCTTTTCAGGAATTTACAAAATGAAAGAGTTCAAAAGAGAAATAGCTGCAGGTTGATTTACAGATTTCAGACTCCCACCTACACTCTGACAAACAACGGTTCCACAGGGGTTCTTCTTAAAGGGAGGTGGTTCTACCCACAGCAGTTTGCCTCTAAAGAACCCTTTCTTGAAGAATAGGTTCATCAAGTGTTCTTTCTAAGACTATGGGTTCCATTAAGAACCCTTTTCATGAAGGACTTCAGGATTGTTGAAATCCTAGAACCCCTTGGTGTGTTCTAGATAAAATCTTCTTGTTAGCACCCTGAGAAGATGGAAGGAGTCAGGAAAGAACTCCCAGAGAGGATTCTGGATGGAACCCCATCCTCCGGAATTTAAAAAGAGGGCTCTTTGTAGAACCACCTTGGTGGGTTCTAGATAAAAGCCTTGGAATATAAAAAGGTTATAGATAGAACTCCCTGAGTGGATTCTTGTTGGCACCCTCAGAGGGTGAAAAGGTTCTGGATGGAACCTCTAGAGAGGATTCTGCGTGGAACAATTACACTATAGAATTGGTCTTTGTAGAACCTCTCAGTGGGTCCTAGATAAAGATCCTAGAAATATAAAAAGGTTCTCTGTAGATCTCCTCAGTGTTTTCTTGTGAAAACCCTTGAAATATAAAAGTTCTTGGTAGAACCTATTGAGTATGTTCTAAATAAGACCCTTGGGATATAAAAAAGGTTATTTGTAGAACCTCTCAGTTGGTTCTAGATAAAACCCATGGAATATTAAAAGGTTGTTGGTAGAACCCCCTGAGTCAGTTCTCGTTGGCACCCTCAGAGGGAGGAAGGGTTCTGGATGGAACCTCTAAAGAGGATTCTGGATGGAACCATTACACCATATAAGAGTTCTGTGTAGAACCTTCCAGTAAGTTCTAGATAATATCCTTGGAATATAAAAAGTTTATTGGTAGAACCCTCTGGTGTCTTCTAAATTAAACCCATGGAATATAAAAAGGTTGTTGGTAGAACCCCTGACTGTGTTCTAGATAAATCTCTTAGAATATGAAAAGGTTCTCAGTAGAACCCCCTCACTGTGTTCTAGTTAAAAACCCTTGGGATATAAAAACATTTTTTGTAGAACTTCTCAGATGGTTCTAGATAAAATTCTTGGAATATAGAAAGGTTCTTGGTTGAACCTCTCGAGTGTGTTCTAGATAAAACCCTTGGAATATAAAAAGATTGTTGGTAGAACCCCCTGACTCAGTTCTCGTTGGCACCCTCAGAGGGAGGAAAGGTTCTGCATAGAGCCTCTAGAGAGGAATCCGGAAGGAACCATTACACCACAGAAGGGTTATTTGTAGAACCTCTCATACGGGGTTCTGGGTGAAACCTTTCACAGATGTTTCTAGGTAGAACTCTGAAAGGTTCTAACGACTCCTGAGTCTCCTTATATTGTCCTATTTTTAGATTTCTTCTGTTAAAATTGTTCCTATTTTTAAATTTCCTCTTTATTATATTTCTTTATTTTAATTTTTAGATTTTTTTATTGATGCTTTTTTTTTTTTCTGTCCACTTTGTTGCTGTAACACTGTAAATTTCCTTGTTGTTGGACTAATGAAGGAATATCTTTAATAACAGGAACCAAAAAGTGTTCTCCTATGCGGACAAGCTGCAGAACCCCCTATGGTTCCGGTTAGAACCTTTATTTCTACCAGTGCACACAGGCTATAGAAGCAGCCTAAACTGCAGGCGAGATGACATTAAAGCTGCCGCGGCTGTTTAATGCAAAACATTCATTGTGTTTTTGCAGCAGATTCCTTCCAGTGATGCTCTCGGGCATTTCACAGCACATTCACAGAACAGTCACTGTATTTTTAGCTTCTTCTTCTTCTTCTTCTTTTTTTTTTTTACTGAAGAGTCCTTTTATGGCTGCAGGCTCTGAGCATCCAAACCCTGAATCCATATTTACTATAAATAAGCCTGGAGTCAACCTGCTGCACTCATCCTCCACTGTGATCCTCGCCTTTGTTGTTGGTTTTTGATTAATGTATGTTTCATGCTCAGAGGGTCTTCAGGAAAAGGCCTCATTAATCAGGACACATGCACACACACACTCTCTCACACACACGCGTCGTCTTACCTCCTCGTGAAGTATGGCCTTACACATGGAGTAGTTCCCCTTCAGCGCCCATGTCCCATTTGCAAGACATTTCCTAATAAACATTATCTGCACAGAGAAGAAGACAAGAAGAAGAAGGACGTCGTTAAAAGGTTTGATTTTCCTTCATTTTTTAAGAGTTTGCTTTTTTGCTTTTTGGCCTTTTATCCCCAAAAAACACTTGAGACGTGAGTCCCTGCTCGATTCGTCGTGGCACTGTGACCTTTTTTCTTCTTTTGAGACTAATAGGGAGAGATATCATTAGAGGAAGTCCTGCAAGCTGTGATTTTTCACACGTTTGCTGTCAGGACAGTCTACCACCCCTCTGCTGAAGCACAGTTATCAGTCTTTACATTTACAGACCTCACATTTAACATCACTGACCCGCGCATTTTTGCTTAAAACCCTGTTTACTCATGTTACAGGGTAATTTTTGCCCCTTTTCTGTGACTCTTTAGTGATCTCAGCCGCAAATTCTGTCCATCTCCGTTCAAGCAGCGTTCAAACATCACGAAAAATCAGCTGGCGTTGATTCTGAAGGAGAGACTGAAGTAAAAGATGCAAAAAAAATAACAACCATAACATTACAACTGGCCTCCACACTGTGTTACTAGGGCAGTGGTTCCCAAACTATTTTTGGCATGCCCCACTTTCAGAAGCCAAAAAAAGTTGGCCCCCTCACCCCACTCCACAATTTTTAGAAATCATTAACAATAATTGGGGATGGAACTGATAAAAAAGGATTCAAAAGTAGAATTTTAGTTTAATAAAGGTCAACATGCTCTTGTTTGTTTATTTCCCCTACATAAATCATATTCATTCAACTTTGTTTCACTCTTTATTTCTCCCCTGGTCTTCTGCACCTCTCTGCAGTGGCTCTGTGCCCCCCTCCCCCACCAGATGAGCCTGCCCCCTAGTTTGGGATCCACTGGGATGAGGGGTTGTAACAATAATTAAAAGTAACTCGGGGCAAAAGTTAAAAGAGAAGAAAAGACACACAGAACAGTCTAAGATGGCTGAACTGGCCACGCTAGCATTCCTGCTACTTCTTGTTGGCAGCACACAGCCGAATATTTATGACATGAAACATAAATGCATTGAATTACGTCTTTGTGCCCTAGTACTTCAGCTGGTAGAGCGTGCAGCCTGTGCACAGAGGCTATCAGCAGCGCCCGTGGTTCAATTCCAGCATGTGGTGCGTTCTGCTGCATGTCTTCTCCCCCATTCCTGTCTATATAAAGCTGTCCTATTCAATACAGACGTTACATCTTTGTGAAGCATACCTTCACAAACGATATCTCGGGAAAAGAAGCCAGTTTTCCGGGAATCCAGCATAAATAAACTTTTTTTTTTTTTTAAGGCATAATTCGCTAAAGCGAGTCACTTCAAGCAACACAAGAGAATTTACGTACGCATATATTCTTCCAAACTACTTTATTAAGGCAAAAGAACCAATTTATCGCCCATCAACATTAGAATTAATATTTTAATCTTCCACATCCATCTTGAACTTCGTTATATCTGCTGCTGGACTGTGACTGCTCTAACCCTGATGGGCCAAAAGGTGTTACCGTATTACCTATAATAGAGGTGCAACCCCCAAGGTCAGACTCAGAGGATGAATGTGGCTTTTTGTTAATTTAAAAGGCTGTGTTGTGTTTTACCGGCACACAGCACAAACACACACATTTTTAAACCCTATTTTACGCAATAAATATTGTCTCCAGTTCAACCCGTGACTGAAATGATCAAAATTAGTTTGTGTTTTGTGACATGTTGATGTTGTAACCACATTTTAGCTGGGTGGAAACAGGTCTTAGATGTTCAGATTGACTGTCAACCAGTTTTCAACTAGAAATCAACATTGAAATCCCAGTTATTGCTCACTGGGAGTGGTTTATTTCAACCAAACCAGAGCTGGTGATTGTTGGAACAGTGGAAAGATGAACCAAGATAGTTTTGATGGGTTTTATGTTATTTAGTTATTTATTTATTTTTTAACCTTTATTCATTCAGGGGAGATGCTCTCTTTTGCAGGAATACCCTCATCACATTCACACCTGGAAGCTGCCCAGTACAACCACAGTCTGATCTGCTGGCCAATGAGCGGCTCCACTGGGGCGGATGGAGTTGAGGGCCTTGCTCAGGGGCACCTCAGTGCAGTAATGGTCACTTTCCCCCCCATTACCCACATTCATCCTGCTGGTTGGGGGACTGAACCGGTCACGAGCTCGTCTCTCTAACCTTCAGGCCAACACTGCCACCACCACCACCACCATTCTGCTTCTGTCGAGTTTGAATGAAGATGACAATGGCAATGATAAAATTATCCGCTTCTGTAAATGGAGCCTGGCGGCTTTGAAGAGGGCAATAAACCAGTTTCTAGTTAAATGAAACGGATCTTACTCTTAAACAAAAAGCTCCGTCTCTGTGGGGATCCTGCCTATAATGTTGTCAGACATTTGTAATAACACTCTAGCCTGTCAGGGGTAAAAACAAGCACTTTCAGTGGACACACGTTGACTCTCACAATTGCCCACAAGGCTCACTCTGCACTGCAGCCCATTTGTTGTCTGACAGCTGATGAGCTCTCGCTCATAATGGACCGATTTCAAAAACTGCTGTTCCCATTAGTCACTTAGATACAAAAACATGGCAAAAAGGGTTCAGGTTGAAGAATACAGAAGTTACCCTTTAAACTGCTTGTCAAGCTCTGCTCAGAAGACGCAGGAAAAGGGGAGCAGAGCTGCAAGTTCTTTACATAAATATCACTTTCTGCAAGCTGCGACACAATTAAAAGTCTTATTTTTGACACTTCGATCTGTGTCGCCTCCTTTAAATCAAAAGACTGACTCAGACTGGAGCTGAGACAGAGTGAACCAGTTCATTTTCTATTTAAAAAAAAAAAAAATCACTTCTGCACATTGCTGGATAATATCAACCCAAATAGTAGGGGGTCGGCATGAAGGCTTTCACAAGTGATGAGTAAAATTATATTTCTCCATGCCAGCCCGCTGTGTCGCTGCACACATGTCTTGCTGCCTTCACAGGACAGAAATGACATAATCAGCAACAAATTTCACATTTGTCATTTCACATTTATTATTTCTTAAGATGAAGGAAATGAAGTCATCAACACTGCCGAGCTGAAATACTGCAAATGAGGCAATTTAAAGTTGAAAGCAGAGATGTCAGACATTCTTTACAGATGATTTTTTTTTTTAGCCGCCTGCAGGGGAACAGGTGAAGCTGCTGTTGAATAAAACGTCCCGTTAATTTCACGATAAGCGCGGGTTGAATTGAGCCAACTAATGCCACATACGACACGTAGATCAGGTTTGAGGGATTATTCCATCTTCAGGAAAGGTTCTGTGTCAATGTGGGGAAGATTTTGACAATCAGCAGTTTGAGCACGTACGAATGTGTCAGCAGTTAATCGCTCGTCCCCGTCCCGGAACGTTTTTCACAGAGTTTTACGGACAGCTCTGACCCTGATCTCCAGGCGGGTCGACTCGGGTCGTTAGACATCTTCTCCAGTGACAGTCGGAGCTGTTCTCAGAGTCGGGTGGAGAGAGTGAAGTTTGTCTCTGACACAGTAAAAAACAGCTGCATTGTTATTTTTTGTCTGTGAGAGGAAACTGTTTGAAAGATGTCAACATCCAGAAATAATGAAACACAGTATCAATAAAATGAAGCGCTTGTTTGTGCCTATTTCAGGACACAGTTTGCTCTCAGTTCATATTAGACAGTTAGTAATATACTCTGCAGGTAGCCTCCTTCTAGACCTCTGAATTACCATCCAGATGTGATATCAGATGTTTTTTCAGTTCTCATTATCAGCTGTTTCCCACAATTGGAGGCAGGGCCACCTCTGGCCATTTGGGCATCCTTAGCATAAAAAAACAATATTTGCAAATATTTGGAAGTGCAGCCTTCTTTAAATCAAATCTGGATAAACATAATCCATGTTGGATCCATTTAAAATGCAGAACCTATGTTCATAATTAAGCATTTACGTACTTCTTTTGCATGCAATGTAAGCACCTCGTTTGTCTGTGATGAAAATGAAAATATTTCCTTCAATTTAAATATAAAATTACGTTTAAGTCCATTCAAATAATTGGGGGGCCACATGAGAAATTGATCAGGCTGCGGTAGGCTGGACAAAAATGATATAAGGTCCTAATAATGTCCAAATCTCTAATAATGGAATGGTCAGTAGGACACTTCTACTCTTGGTCACCCTTTCTGAACTGCCACGTGATGAAATGTGGGCTAATATTTTGTCGGCAATGTCCAAAACTTGATGTTTTACAGTGAACCATGCAGGCTGCATACAGGCTGCAACGATAGCAGCAGCAAAAGTAGAAGAACAGCAACATAAACAACATGGATGTGCAGCACTGAAGAAATAAACTCACAGTTTAATATAAAAGACACAGTTCATTATCATTACCAATGAACACAGCACTGAGCCCTTTCAAAATAAAGGTCAGATAACAGTTTAATAGTAAGAAAAATGCTATTGAATGTCTTTTAATTTTTGGTATTTCCATGATGACCCTGCAGGCCACATGAAACCTTTTCGGTGGGCCGCATCCAGCCCCCGAGCCGCATCTTGCCCAGGTCTGAGTTAGAGTATTCTGCAAAAACAGAAATGGACTTTTGGTTTGACTGTATATGATGTCTGACGTCTAAAAGAATCTGAACCATGTACACATGTAGATACTACAGCAGTAATGTGATTACTCAGTGGGATACAGTGGGATAAT
The DNA here is from genome assembly GCA_034769285.1 of Lutjanus argentimaculatus. Lineage (NCBI taxonomy): Eukaryota > Metazoa > Chordata > Actinopteri > Lutjaniformes > Lutjanidae > Lutjanus > Lutjanus argentimaculatus. The sequence continues at coordinate 1,752,061 of JAWZSL010000016.1, read as the reverse complement.
ATTACTTTATTTTTTCAAGTATTTTCACTTATTGTTTTAGCACCACTATAAGAAAAAAACCCAAATGATACCTAAACCCTTAAACCCTACCTCTAGCATGATTCTAGACTCTTAGTCTTTTTTAAACACCTTTAAAGGATTTAAATCTTAATTGAAAGTATTTGTATCAGTAAATAATTACATAAACAAACAGTAAACAGACAAAAATGGCATTTATTCCTGACAAAACTACACAATAAAGCCCCTTATTTTTTATAATACACTATTTCTAAAACAGACTACACAACAAAGCAAGCAACCAGGGAAAATGTCACAAAAGTGACATTTTCCATTGTGTCCACCCTGCTAGATGAGCTCTGTTTTTGATTTAAAATGTAAATCATCTGTCTCCTCATCAGCGTGTACACGGCCTGAGATGGAGGCTGATCACCCTAAATGCATGTTTTAATAATGAGACATTTTTGGGGAGGGTACGAGATGAAATGGGATTGGGTTGCCTGAGGGCAATAATGTGCAATGAGCTGGGTAAAAATAGCATGTTGACAGTGTAAGGGGACTGTCATCCCCAATCAACATTACCTAGCTTGTGATATTCCCTGAACCCCCCGACACAATATCCTAGAGAGCTTTAAAATCTTGTCTGTGGAGAATTATGTCAAAGTCAAAAGTTAAGAGTGACAAACTTCCTTAATGGACAGAATTCATACTTTGGTTAATTTATTTTCTTATATAATGGAGTTTTGAGTCCATAGATGGCAGTTCACCGAAGTATTTTGTCAATATTGGATTTTAAGCTGCTTTATTTCTCCGGAGAAAATCCATTTTCTTCTATCAGACTTGTTACAAACTGAATTTAACTTCCCCTCACCAAGGATGCACAACTTCTCCCATAATTCTCTCCTTTTTTATTCAAATCAAATTTACACGACGCTGCATGATTGGACAACTTTCCTCTGGGTTCATGGTCGCAAATGCTTTGCATGGATTATAGTCAAAGCAATGAAGTCACATTGTTGAGGAAGAAGAAAGCACATGTTTAAAAGCCAAAGTACAAGAGCAAATTATTTTAAAGAAGGTTTCCAAACAACCGAGAACAGGCCCACACACTGAGACATCACAGCAGAGCCAAAAGCTTAAAGGTATAAACGGCGCAGGCTTCAAATTAAGCTGTATGACCTTGAAATAAATTCGTTCTGGCACTGGATCGCAGAGAGATTTATGGCTGTTAAACCTCTTTATAGAAAACAGACAGTATGTCCTAATGAAAAAAAAATAGACAGTATATATACCTTGACATTTTATGACATTTTTTAATGTAATGAGTAAATTAAGTTGCCTGTGGATGACCCTGCTCGTGCTTTTAACAGGTCATTTTTGGCGTCGTCTGCTTTCAGTTTGCATGAGAAGAAGTGAAAGGAGTTTTACTGCTCAAACAAATTAAGGTGCGTTTAATGCCCAGGCGCTGTTTCATCACTTATTACAGTAGCAGTAGTGTTGCTGTTAGGATTATTGTTGTTCTCAGTTTGTTTCATTTTTGGCTGAAATATGTGGAAAATGTTCGACAGTTGGAACACTCTGGAGGGACAGTTCAACGTTTGGGGACATTTGTTCATTTGTTTTGTTTCTGGAGTCAGATGAGAGGATTTTATGTCTCTGTGCTACAGTAAGCACACGCCCTTTTGACCTCTGACTACACACATTTTTCCTTTTTTTGTTCTAATTTTATATTTTAGTTTTTAAAGAATTTGGCCCACGGCTTCAATTATAAATTAAAAGTGTTTTGTGATGATTTAATTCTGCTAGACCGCACCAGACGCCGCTCCTCCTCCTTCGACTTTCCTTTTTTCCCACAAACCCTGCATGAGTGAAATAAACGAATACGTAAGCAAGTAAAAGATGTGCTACTATGCATAATTTGCCCTTTTTTCCTTTGAGCGTCTGCCCTCCAAAATATCTGTGCATGCCCCTGTCAGAGGTCACGACGAGGTCATCTTAGCTTAGCATAAAGTCTGGAAGCAAAGTGACATAAAATCTGCCTCTAAAGCTCACTAATTAATCGTAAATGAACAGAAATGTAAAAATGATTAGGGACGCGTGATAATATCGGCGTGTCATCTGTATCTGCTGATAAAGGCTTTAAAATGAAATATCGTATCAGTCCTAAATGAACATTTCTGCTGATGTGACAGGCCGATTTAATTATGTGTATCTGACATGTGTGTGTCTGCGGTGGAGCTGCTGCTGAGGTTTTTATCTAAACAGGTTTCAAAGGTGCTATTTGCAATGATTGTTCAGCGTCGGTCATGTGAGGAGAAGCCAAAAGTTCTCATTTACTGACCCATTTTAAGAGCTGTCATCCTGATCATTAAGACAAAAAGAGCCAATAAACCTGTGAGCAGTAGTTTTCTTATTTTGTCCAGTAGATGTAAACATTTTAAAAAGCATTTAATGTTTTTGGTTCTATGGTTGTTTCACCGTTTCACTGTTTGTGGCATCAATCTGCTTTTGTCTGTGCATCTGTGCTTTTGTAAGTTATCTTTTATTATTACATGGCTTTGTTAAATGATTCTGATTGGTCCATTACAACATCCGAGCTGTTATTTCTTTATAGCAGACTGTTGCTATGAAGAGCAGGTCGTTGCTATGGATGCAGCTCTGACCACAGACTCTGGAGAAGCAATAAGATGATATAATCTTATTATTAAATGGATTAAATAAGGGTGAGTAACCTTGTGATAAGTGGGCTAATGTGCAGCGACCTGCTCGCTGCAAGATTCAAGACCCCTCTGCTTCTCATCAGGATCCTGCGTCACCCTGTTGGGGTTTATTTCGCAATAATGACCTGCTCACTGTACATTATCTCATGTTTTTTATATCCCACCAATCTGCCAGGGACCGCAGATGAAAATTAGGCTGTATGGTTAAATCTGGCACGTTTACATGATGGAATTAAGTGTCATATTAATTAATGTGCACGATCCCTTCTTAGATAAAATAAACATAAACTCAATCACTTCGGCAAACAGGCTAAATGAGTTGGAAAATATCGGCATATTAGATATAAGCAAAAATTAAATCATGCATCCCTAAAATGATCATTTGTGGTATCAGTGGGGGTCACGCTGAGTGATTATTTCTTGACTAACAACAGTTTAACCAGCAGTTCTGTTCTACGACCTCACTGTGACTCCAGGAAGTCACTGCACACGGTTAAATTACAGGTTATAAAACATATAGAAAACTGGTGGCCTTATTGTACACCTATATGATTATTTGCAGGTATAATTATTGAACTGAATTTCATTTGTACTACCCTTTTTAAATATATATGTCTCATTAATGCTTTGGCAATATTGTTTACAAAACATTCATGCCAATAATTTAATTGATATTTAGTATATTATGTCTTGTAAATCTAATGAAATAATACATTACAGCAGCAGTAGGCAAAACCTTCTGCTACTCTGCAGCCTCGTATGACTCTGTTAAGCCCCTCCCACCAAACCCACAAGCTCGAACAGCAGCAGAGCGAGGCGGTTTCCGTGCGAAACCTGTCTACGCTCTCCGCAGTGAAACCTTCGCCACGACCGCAGTCCCTCTCGCTACAGCTTGTCTTCTCAAAGACTCCCCTCCAACGCTTTGCGGCCCTGGGGCAGAGCGCCGCAGGCTTCAGAGACAGCTTCTGACAGTGGATGACAGGCTGGTACACACCACACACACACCAACACACACACCACCACACACACACACACACACACACTCTACTGTTGCCCCTCAAAAGTAACTCCCCACTGTTTGTCACCAGGCCTCTTTGCCACTTGTCGATACGAGCGCCATGACGTCGAACATAATGAGCAGAAGCTCCGTGTGGAGCCGGGACGTTTTCACGCACGTGTTTTGTTCGATATGTCGCCGAATGCAAACGAGGTGTTGGGAACTGATGGCAAGTTGCAGGATTTTCCAGCAGACTTTCACAAGCTGAAAGGACGTCACTGTGCCTCAGCATTTGTTTTTCTGATATTGTTTACTGTCAGCGTGCATGAGGCGCTTTACAGCTCAAGTAAATTAAGGTGGATTTAACACCCAGACAACACAGTCGCAGTATTACTGTTTGGATTTCTACTGCGGTTGTTTCCAGCAGTTGCAGGATGCAAAGCCTGTTTCCTTTTGGGGCTGAAATATGTGGGAGGCAAATGTTTGACGATTGAAAGCAGCTTGTCTGTCTCTGTCCAAAAATACACAGTCCAACACCTCTAAAGCTCACTAATTAACACATTTCAGCTCGTTTGTTTAATCTGAACACAAACTGAAACGCAGAAACAACAGTTTGTGGTTTTAGGGGGAGTTCCATGCTGGAAGTGTTTCTTGGCGAACAACAGCGCTCAGGTTTGTGAAGAGTCACAGTTAGGTATCCAGGTTTGGTAATGAAACTCTCTATGTGTTAAGTGGCCAAGTATACAGTCAAATTTAACATGAATTTTAAACAGATTTCCTGGAAATCAGCATAAGAAAGATATGAGGAGTCGAGGTAAACAGTTGGAGGAGCGTTCTGCAGTCAGATGACAGAAGAAGAGGGTGAAAAGAGAAGACGTCATTGAAAGAGAAAGTGAAGAAGTGAATTACAAACTGACTTACTATTTTTTCCAGTGTGCACAGCTACTAAAGCATGTCACGTGCATGCACGTACGTGGAGGTGCACGCCAGCAAGGTCAGTTTTAAGGTTACTGTGAAAAACATTCTATTCTTACTACAGAACATTTCATAGAGGCTAAATAACAAAGTTCTAAGGCCCCTGTTTCAAAATCAAAGAATGCATTTATCAATCAGAGTAAAATGCAAGAAATAAAATCAGCAGAGGGACATTTCAACATTTTGCTGTGAAGCCACAGGTTGCATATGGTCCCATTTAGAGTAAAATAAACGATAAAGCAGCGTATGATTACGGTGCAGCTACTGTCTTTTTGCTCCCAGCTCTCGGTTCTCAGTCACATCCAATCAAGATGAAGGTTTAGTCCTCCCTCCCGTCCAAATATGGTCACTTCTGGTTCCAAAAAAATCAAGATGGCAGTGGCCAAAATGCCAGACTTGAGGCTTCAGATGATGGGTGACATCAGAGTGGGTTTATGCTGCACAGACGTGAGACTGACGTCAGTCTTTAATAGAGTGACAGAGATCTGCACACTAAAAAGTTCCAGTTGAAAGGGGTTTTTTTTGCCTGACGATTCGAGCTCCAGACTTCCTCAGACTGCAGATGAGTCTTCCAGTCTGTGGAGGAAACATCACCCAAATAAAAACAGGAACTTTCTGGTGTGTGGATCTCTCTGTTTCTATTCAGGTATTATTTTATGATCCAGCACCCATCTCACTGAGTGCATGTGTGTGTCTTTTTCAATATTTTTTCACTGATATTAATCCTCAGTGGAAGAAAGCGAATATTTCCATAAACAGCTTCTTTATTAAATGACCTGAGTTGGTGTGAAAAGTGATGAAGTAATGAACAGAACACGTTCAGGCCAACGCTGGCGTGGTGGTGTTGGGACTGAGTGCAGCTCCTGAGGTTTCTTGGAAACGTCTGTTTTTCTCTCACTTCATTAAATGTTACAGGGTGCAGGTTCAGTAGCACAAGTAACAGTGAACATTTAAATATGAGATTAACACTGTATTCATGAGTGGAGATCAGTAGTTTAATATTATGATAAAGAAGAATCTTTTAGATTTATTAAAGTCTCCAGAGTCTCATCTTCTGTCACTGGTAGAAAATGAAAATTATCACTAACTGGAGAATTCATGAACTAACGTCCAACTTCTGAGAAAAAGCTATACTTCCTTCAGAGGTGGAAAGTCACTACAAATACTATGATATCTGTACTTTATTTGAGCATTTGTTTTTCTGACAACTTTTTACTTTTTCTCCTTACAGTATAACACAAACTTAAGTTTAACACTTTTTACTCTTTACATGTTCAAAACAGGCTTGTTACTTGAGGGGAATAACTGATTATTCTTATTTCATTATTGTGTGTCACCTTTCCAACATCAAGACTGATTTCAACCTACGTGGATGGGTCGATAACACATAAAAAAGATGATTCCTTGGTGTGTCTGTCAGTGCATATTATGCACGACAGATGTAAGAAAATCAAAAAGTCATAAAAGATATAAAAAGCCTAAAAGCCATAACATCATGCAAACAACGTAATAAGTTGATAAAGTTGGAAAAGACAGAAAAAAACAGAAAAGACGTAAGAAAATGAAAATGACATAAAAGTCATAATAAGACCAAAAAGACATAACAAGATGTAACAGACATCACAAGACAAAAAAGGAAATGGAAAAAGACAGAAAAAACTTAAAATACCTAACAAGGTGTAACAAGACAAAAAAAATGGGGGAAAAAACAACAAAAAAACCCACAAAAGACATAACAAGATGAAAATGACAAAAAAAAGTCATAACAACACGCAACAAATCAAAAATGACATAAAAGACATAATAAGAAAAGGACAGAGGGACAAACACGGAGAAAAGACAAAAAGATGTAATAGATGTAACAAGACAAAAATTACCAAGCAAGATGAAAAAGTAATAAAAGATGTAACATGATATAACAAGACGTAACAGGATGAAAAAATTAGAAAAGAAGAAAAAAAACGTAAAAGACGTAACAAAATGAAAACAATATAAACAACGTAATAAGACAAAAAAGTCATAATAAAACGTAAAAAAATCAATAACGACATAAAAGACATAACAAGAAAAACAGAGAGGGACAAATGCCGAGAAAATGGGGAAAGAAAAATGTAAAAGACGTAACAAAACAAAAAACAATGTAAAAGACATAACAAGACAAAAAAGACCTGACAAGATGAAAAAAAAATCTTAACAAAACATATAAGATGCAACAAGACAAAAAAAAGGAAACAAGATGAAAAAGTCATAAAAGACGTAACAAGATGAAACAGACAGAGGGACACTTCACTTTGCACAGCAGAAATGTCCATCGGAGGACAACTTTTCACTTTGAGTACATTTCATAGTCTGTACTTTTTCACTTTTACTTGAGTAAAGACGTTGAATCCTACTTACAATCTTTTTTTAAACATGTATCTGTCCTTCTACTCGAGTAAAGAACGTGTGAACTTTTGCCTCGTCTGTCTGTGTCACAGTAACTTGTCCTCACGCTGCAGTGGCATTTCTCTCTCCTGCAGTGTTTTTTAAGGTTGCAGGAATGAGCCACCGAACGCATCGTAAAACACCATTTGCAGAGGTCACGAGCTCAAGGTCCCTAAAATAACTGCTGATTTCATCCAGGAAGCTGCTGCCAAACTGGTGATTCGCCAGGAGTTCTATTAACGGCACACAGGTTTGTCTCTGGAGCATCTTAGACGGCTCACGGTGGATTTTATTGTTTGAAGGGATGTTCGCTACAAAGTACATATCAGTTTTAATCTTTGCTTAGTGGCCGGCCATTGTTGTTTTTGAATGGGTGTTAAAAACAGCGACCGGTCTGTGCCAGCTGCTAAATCCTCCCTGTGGAAACAGGAGCTCTAGGTACATGTGGATGGAACACAGGCACCTCTCCAAGCCCGGGGCTAAATGATCCTCTTTTAATTTTATTTCCAAACACTACGGGCTGCGATGCAAACACACCGCTTAGTAACAAAGATAAGTCCACAGAGGCTCCTCTTCTGCGGCTTGAAAAACACAGAAGAGAGCAGAAATGTTGCTGTAACTGTACACAGAGTGAAAATGCTGACCCACATTTAGTCACACTGGCTTAAGCGCTTCCACACATCGGATCAATGGCTGCAGCTAAGAATCATCCTCCTCCTCCTCCTCCTCCTCTGTGTATTCTGAGCAGGGGTCTAATTAAAAAAACAGCATCAGAAGGAGGAAGGAAGTAACATATTATTTGCACTAAATTAACTGGTTTTTTTTATGCACTTCTGTGGAGAAAAGCAGACTGGAGAATCTGAGCTGCAACATGATGCCTGTACTTGTTTAAGCAGGTCAGCCATTGTTCGAGGAGGCTCAGGGCCTCAAAAAACTTCAGTACTGAGCTGCAGTTTTATCAGTGAGACTTTATTCTTTATTTCTTCTTTTAACCATGTTTGTAAAAGATAGTTTATACAGTCATTTTGATTTAAACTACAGAGTGATCCAGCATTTTACAATCTATTTATACACTGAAAAAAACAGATTCTGACCCTCTTTATCCTGGCTTATTTGCTGTGAAATCCTAAACCCTAACCCTACTTATTTTTAAATAAATTTTGAAATATACTGCCCAGTTAGTTTCTCTCGACAAATGACAAATGTTTCCATCATTATTCTACTTGCAGAGAAGTGAGTAAAGCACTTGTTTTCAGCTGAATATCTTGTGCTGTATAGTGACCAGTAGTATTTCCTATAATATTTATTCAGAGAGGACTTTACATTTGATGCACGCCTGATCTTTAAATTTATTCCAGATCTTTTCGTGGGGCTTTTCCATCGTCACTTTAGGCCGAGCTGAGTGACACCATGCCATGCTGATTTGCATTTTCATTACCAGTTGTGATGTGCTGAGGTTTGCCGAGTCACGTTTGAGATGGACCGTCTCCAAAGGTCGGGCCAAAGGTCACGAGTCAGTCTCTAAACGCTTTGCTTAACAGAGACTATCTCAGGACAGTCTCACAGCTTTGTGTGCTAAAACTGTGTGAAAGAAAAATGTAAGTCTAAGAAAATCTGCACTGCAGAACAAACCAAAGTCATGTATGTTTACTACTGACGAGAGCAGCTGTTCTTGCTGCCGTTCAAGCTTTCACCTTGCATTTAGAAATCCCCACACAATCAGTAGGTGGCAAAATCATGGATTGTCTATTGGGCCCAACCCACCTCCAAGCGGGTTGCGGTTAAGCTTTGCTGAATGTAGCCAACCCGCCATGACTTCCCTTTTCCCCGTGTGTGATGTGAGACTCAACTCACGTCTGCAGGAGACCAAATGTTTTTAAAAGTACAAAAATGTACTTTTGTAGCCTGTAACTGAATCTCTGTGGTTTGAGGTTAGTTTCTCTCATGTGTTGCTGTTTGTACTTTCAGGTTTCTGCTTTATTTTACTGTTTCATGTTCACTTTTAGCTGCTTAAGAGTCATATTAGAGTTACCACTGATGAAAACCAAACATTTCCAGATTTTGTTGCATCATAATAAAAGCTTTCAAATAACAAATTAATGGGACTTTTATTGTGAAGAATTTAGTGTTTATCCACTGTTTTACAGCCAGTCGACTCAGAACAAGCATGTCATTAGTTAAAAGTCACACATTCAAGCTAGGGCTTCCCACTGAAAGTCCAAGATTTGAATTATCAGTCTGAGACCCCTCAGTCAGCTGAGATTCAGCCAGCTAAACAGTCATTATGCATGACAATAACAGGATAAATCAGATAGAAGCTTAAAATGCACAGGGAAAACATTTCAATGAGGAATTATAAATAAGGGGAATCATGAATTTAGTTTTATATTAGCTGGAGCACTTACTTTTAAAAAAAAAATCATGCATTGGTAGCAAACTGATGAGATGTGGTTTCTTTGTTTCTTGGCTGCATCATTGTACACAGAGCAATATAACAGCATGATAGGCTGTAAACTTGCAAACTGAGTCTCTAAATCACCACAAACCACAAAATTAACTGTGATTGAGGAGTGCAGGTGATGCGCTGTCGGACTTTACACCTGAACTCTGCAGGAGGACGCACATTTTTGCTTTCCCTGACTGTGTGGAAATCTGACAAATTACGAAGAAAGGCATTAAAACGTGAGTCTTCCTCACACTCATGTATCCTGATACAGGAGTTTAGTGTGGCGCACTGAAATGAAAAAAAGAGAAGAAATCGTCTAATCTTCCAACTGAACAGCCAAATCCGATTCGACTGACAGAATTCAGACAGAACAGCCCTACTTCAAGTGGGTCGTCTTGTTGTAATGGACATCCAAATCCCTGCCATGCTGGGCTGACGCGTCGAGTCGAACCGAGTCAAGCCAAGTCAGCACATGTGCATGGAGAAGAGCCATGAGAGGATGCCTGGCTTATCCTGGCAGTGACAGGGCCAGCGGGACCAGAGCATCTACAAGAGGTGACTGGGTTCTGCAGCTCAGAGAAGACAGCATTTTGTTAATCTACTCTCTCAGTTAAAGAACGGAGTGGAATTAATTACCCACAAACATTAGAGAGTTTAAAAAACAGCCTCAAGCTTCGATTAAAGTCCTCACCAAAGTGTCACCACTAAAAATTACCTTGTATTTATAATTCTGATTCTATTTATTATCTCTCACGAATGGGTTTTTATGTATTGTGCTGTTTTATGAAATGTATTTAATGTTCTGTGGTTGTTTTTTGTCTGCTTGCCCAGGGACAACAGATGCAAATTAGCCGCTCACTAACTCTGCTGCAATTACTTTTAATTGTACCAAAATAAGCGATAAAAATAAATTATTCAAATATCAGCGTGCATGTGTTGAGGGAAGTTCTAGAAAGGATTTAGAAACACGCTCATCAAACTCAGCATGAAGAAAATACTGAACTTTTCACTTTGAAACACTTTGAAATGTCACTGAAATTAACAGGATAGGATGCTCTGCTGTCAGTGATCACTGAAGTAATGAGTCGTGCTGCAGCACTTAAGTTATGAAGACGCTGAAATTCTTGAAACAAGTTGATTTGCATTAAAAGGGGGCTGAGATATTCATCTTTTAAACAAAAATAATACAACTTCAAGGACTCAACTTTTAGACTAAAATGACTTGATAAGAATAAGACTTTTTCACTAAATGATGCATCAATTGTAAGAAAAGGTTTTGTAAGAAAAACCTTCTGAACAATATCAACATAACTAGTAACTACAGCTGATAAATGTAGAGGATGGACTTGTATTTTGTTGTTTAATGAAATGTATTTGGCGTTCTGTGGTTGTTGTTGTTTTGTCCGCCTGCCCAGAGACAACAGATGCAAATTAGCTTCTTGCAAACTTTGGAGCAATTACTTTTAAATGTGCCAAAATAAACAATTAAAATATATTCTTTTAAAAATAATAGCGTGCATGTGTTGAAGGAAGGTCTAGACAGGATTTAGAACCTCAGCATGAACAAAATACTGAACTTTTCAACCAGAAGCAGCTGCAGAGGTTTGGTTCTCCTGCAGAAACGATGCTCTTCTCTCAGTGATCAGCTGAAATAATCAGTTGTGCTGCAGCACTAAAGTTATGAAAAAAATGAAATTCTTGAAACCAGTTGATTTGCATTAAAAGCAGGATAAAACATTCATATTTCCTACCTTTTATAAAAATAATAAATGGCTCAATTTTAGACTAAAATGACTTGATAAGAGGGAGAGTTTTTCACTAAACGATGCATCACATTTTAGATGCTGTAAGAAAAAGTTTTGTAAGAAAAATCTTGTGCATTTAGCAACATCACTAATAACTACAGCTGATAAATGTAGTGAAAAGACTTGTGTTTGTTTTATGTAGTTCATTTCATGGTAAAAGCATTTAAATCAGCTCTTAAAATATTAATGTTTACTGCAGTTTTCCATACATGATTTGCTGTTAAAGTAATCTGTAGCTATTGTTTTTATGTGTCTTTGCTTTCATGTTTTGTTTTTATGGTCTTTAAATGCAATTTTAATGTTTTCTTAATGTCTTATTTCTATGCTCCTGTAAAGAGGTTTGACTTGCTTTGTGTCTGAATGGTGCTACATAAAATGAACTTGCCTTTCCTTGCTTTGCATAGTGCAGTAAAAAGTGCAAATAAATTGCAGTGGTGGAAAGAAACAGTTACAAAAACAGGACATTTTTCTGCACTGAGTACTTTTACTTTTAATATTTAAAGACTATTTAGATGCTGGATTTTTACTCCTAACAGGGTACTTTTACAGTGTGGTATTAATATGTTTGCTGAAGTAAAAGATCTGAATACGTCCTCCTCCACTTGTAAAAGAGGAATTAATCCTTGCATAACTCTCGTCTCTCTCTTCCACAAACAAATCTCTTCACTAACAACTCATAAATCCCATAGTTAGACCGTCTCTGAGACGGACCAGACAGCAGCTATATTACTGCAACTTTCCACATCTCCTCACACTCCCACACTGAAAGAACACGAACATTCAGGTGAGCAGTCGTACCTGTGCTCTGAAAAACATGCGTCCCTGCTGCTCATGGAAAAAGTTTGCTGCCACCTCATTTTCATTAAAAAGAAAAACTTGTTAAATTCATCCAACAACTGGAAACTGGAGCAACTCCTGAGAAATCGCAGGCGGCCCGCACCGAGGGGAATACAGGAGATGCCAGTTTTCACGCTGGGTGTGTGTTCTGGCTCGCTTCTGTTTGGTTCTGCAGAACGAGACACCTCGAGGGTTTGCAGAGGACGGCAGCGTCTGTTTTGGAACGAGGTCTAAAGAGAGAAGAATAAATCTACTTTCCATCTTACTCACTGTGGGATCATGTGAAGAAACTCACCGCCTCGCTGTTGTCTGCATCCGCCAACCAGTCAAGTTACACTTTATACATCCATGTCTGTCCAGACTGCAGAGATGAGTCTGAAGGAATTTAATAAAAGGTATTAAAGGGATAGCTCAGGTTTTTTGAAGTGGGGTAGTATGAGATCTATAGTCAGTGTATTACCTACAGGAGTCTGGTGTGGGAAAGCTAAGCAATGTACTGCTGTGGACAGGATCAGCAGCAAAATGTGTTTTAACCCCCTTCAGAAACAGCTTAACCCTTTAACACACCAAAGTCATACAATAACACAAACTAACTGTCTGATCAAGGCAGCGATAGACCAGTAAATTACTGATTTTGTCAAAGGAGTCCGGTATCATCGCCTCATCATTTTATCCTATTAAACATTTGTGTAAAATGTTGTCATAATTAGTGTATGAATACTTGAATTGTGGCCAAAACACAGTGACCTTTGATCACCAAAATCTAATCCAAGTTTACGTTTGTGCCAAATTGGAAGAAATTCCCTCATAACATTCCTGGGATATTGCATTCACAAGTATGGGACAGACTTGAGGTCACAGTGACCTTGACCACAAAACCAAACTACCATCTTCTTGACCACCAAAGTCTCAGTTCATCTTTGAGTCCACGTAGACATTCGTGCCAAGTTTGAAGAAATCCCCTCAAGGTGTTCCTGACATAATGAAACATACTGCCTCCGGCCACGGCTGTCGCTGGCACTGGGGCATACGATTGTGTTTTGTGAGGTCACAATGACTTTGACCTTTGAACACCAAAATGTAATCAGTTCATCTTTGAGTCCAAGTGGACGTTTATGCCAAATTTGAATAAATTTTCTCACAGCGTTCCTGAGATATTACATTCGCAAGAACTGGACAGACGTGAGGTCACAGTAGTCTTGTTTCTGTCGCATATTTTAACAGAATTTTGAGTATATCAACAAAAGCAAATGCAAAAGAATCCTTCTTTCCATCCACTACTGTTATTTGATTATTAGGACTTGGTTCATCGACATAAGCAGTAGGTGGTGGCAATTTGTGAGCGATAACGTAACGTCAGAAAAAGTCTTTCTATTTCCCCTTAAGTGCATTAACTCGTCTTTGAAAACAGGCAAAAACCACTTTAAGCAAGCGTAAAGCCTTTAATGTGAAATGAGGACATTTTCTTTTTCAAATTTTTCAGTTTCTCTGATCCTTTTCTGATGTAATACTTCAAAACGCACATACAAATACGATGATGGAGACACAGAAAGTGACCTCAACCTTTGACCACAAAAATCAGTTTATCCCTGAGTCCAAATGGACTCAAAGAAATTCTTTCAAGGCTTCCAGTTCTTGAGAAGTTACACTCATGAGAACAGGATGGACGTAAGGCTGCAAATTTTAACCAAATTTCAGGTAAATCTGCAAAAGAAAATATAAATGAATGCTTGTTTCATCTACTACCATTTTCCAAACTACCAACGAGATGAACATGGATGCCTGGAAATTGGTTCCATCTCCCATGAAGCACACAAACTCATTCTCAAAAAAGGGCAAAAATCATCTTAAGCAAGTGTACAAAAACATTTTTTTGCTAAATTGAGGACATTTTTTCAGATTTTGCTGTTTCCATCAACCTCTTCTAATGCAATACGTCAAAATGTGCACAAAACATCTTGATGGAAACACAACTGCTGACTTTGACAACCAAATTCTAGTCAGTCCAAGTGGACATTTGTGCCAGATTTGATGCGAATAAGACGTACAGGTGGAAAACCCAGAAACATGATGCCTCCAGGCACTGCTTTCACCAGCGTGGAGGCATGAAAACCACAAGTTTGCTTCTTCTAATCTGAAACCTGCTCATCACATCACTTTTAGCTTTTTCCCTTTTGTCTTTTTTTTGTCTTTGATGTCATCCTGCTACACATATATTCATGAATTAATATCTAACAAATGCTCAGCTGTGCCCATTCAAGAAAAAGATGCATTGCATTCCCTGTGAGTGAGCAGGAGGGTGAGGCGGGGGGTGAGGGGTTGTGCCACCCCACTGACCGCGAGCACTACTCTAAATAAAACTACACCCCTCCTCCTCCTTCTCTCCTCCTCCTCCTCCTCCTCCCCTTTAGCCTCTATCTGCTCTGACTGGCGCAAGACCCGACAACTCACAGCAAGTCAGTGAAATGGGCATCCTCATAAACAAAGTGCATTCACACACTCCCACACTTCCCACACACACACACACACATCCAGACGTATGTATGAAAATCCACTGGCCTCCCTCTGGGAACCATTAAGGGAAAGTCAAGCTTGGCAACAAATGGTGAAGAGGTTTCCGGGTGGGGCAAGACGTGCAACAACAAAGATAGCTACGGCAGGCTGAGTCACGAGCCCAGAGGAGGGCGTGCGGCGCCACGGGCACCTGTCACGAATCAGTGGCTGAGCGGTCTGGACAACGCCCCCTGGACGTCTGTCGTCCCCTGCATGCATATGTTTGACAACATGCTGTAATCGTCGGAGAGAGCATCAAACATATCGAGGAGCCTGCAATGATTAGCATGATTAGCGTGCTGATCACTCCAATTAGGCGTCTTTCAAAGTGACTCAGCAAGAGGGTTAAACCGAGTGCATTTTGACTTTTCTATTTTTATCTTCACATAATTTTCTTTTTTGACACATTAGATTTTATTTTCCTGTTGTTTTTTTTTCTTCTCTTGTGTAGAAATGAAGCAGAATATCAGCTCATGTATTTATTACATTGTTTCAGCACAAATGAGACCATTTGTTATGATGGTTTTAATGATATCCATTATTGATCATTTTAGCTATGAATGTGTTAAGTGCATCAGTAGGCCTACTATTTACATTTTCTTACTTTAAAATAAAAAAAAAAAAACAGTTACAGAATTTGTTTTAGCCATTTTTGTGCCTGCATTTCATATGTACCAAACTCCATTTATGAAATCAGCAATTTTACCTTGCAGAGCACTAGAGTTTCTTTTCTATCGCTGCTTCGATCGGTTAGTTTGTTTGTGTTATTGTGTGACTTGAGTGAATTAAGACGTTAGTTCAGATTCACCGAAGTCACAAAATAACACCAAACAAACTAACAGAGTGAAGCAGCGGTAGACCAGCGACTGCTGCTTTACCTGCAAAGTAAAATTACTGATTTTGCTAATGGAGTTTGGTTGAGCGAGAGAAAGTGATATTTAACAGCAGTTTCCCATCAGAAAAGGTTGTCTGATGTCAAGATAAAGGAGTGAAAATATTCTATATATAGCGCATAATTAACGACTTAAGTGTAGACTAATATTGTTGATTTTTTTTCTTTTGTTAGGTAACGTATTTTGCTGCTGACCCTGTTGACAGTAGTACATTGCTTCATTTCCTACACTGGTACACCTGCAGCTCTGTGTAGAGCCCCACTGATGTGTCGGCCAACCAATATTATCAGCCTGATATTAGCTGTATCAGCAGATATGTTGTCAGATGTACGCTGATATAAAACCTTTGATTTTGCATAACATAATGCAGATTGAGTTTAATTGTTTAGTATTATAGGCAGCATTTTACGTATATACGACCCCCTGTTAAATTAAAGTTTAATATATTGTATTTCATGTTCTACTTGTGTTTTATTTATTTATAGTTAGTTTATAATTGTTAATAACACCAGTGAAAGTTTACTGCTTCGTCACCCTGTTGTCATTTTTTCCCTTTTAACAAAGGAAAAATCAAACAAACTTCAGGGAGAGCAACAGAACCTAAAACTATCACAAGTGTCTGATAAACACGTGTGAAAAATGCATGTTTATGTATTTTCTATCTTCTGAATAAAGAATATCGGGCAACATTTCGATAACCATGTTTTTTCCCCCCTAATATTGGCACTGGTATCAGCCCCAAATTCCAGTGTCGGTCAGGCTCTAACTGTGTCATGTGAAATTATTACACCATGTCACCTTGCCCTGATTATATAAATAAAATATTTTAGACGACAGTTACAGAGCACTCTGGACCCAAAGGGGTTAAAATGGAAGCAGGTAATGTATTGATCTTTCCTGATATGATTAGTCTGATAAATGGATTCTGCCAATAGACCCACTGAGTGAAACCATGCAAACACAGTGCGGCTCAGCAACTTAAGTAGAGGATTTGTCACAATCTAATTTTGGAAATCCAGCCAGTTCATGGAACTGCTGTTTCATAGTACTGCTGTTCAGAGCTCAGACACAATGGATTTACTTCTGTAAAACATTTTTAGCTGCGGCACTTTATTTATAGAGAACATTTGGCTCGTTACTGCAGTGGTGGAGTGTAACTCAGCACGTTTACTTGAATACTAATTTGAGATATTTTTACTTCACTTTTCATGCCACTTTATGATTCTAATCCACTACATCTTAAAGGGAAATATTCTACTTTTTACTTCACTAAATTTATTTGACAGCTTTAGTTGCTAGTTACATTAGAAATTAATATTTTTGCACACAAAATACGTTAAGGGTTCATAAAATATGATGTTTTGTTATAACTTAAAGGGATTGTTCGGGTTTTTTGAAGTGGGGTTGTATGATGGTATTACCTAGAGAATTAATGTCAGTTTAAGTGTATTTTCACCACTTTACCTTGCTGTTAGACAGCCTTTTCTAATGAGAAACTGATATTTTATAAGTTAAATCACACTCTCTCCAAAGCTATCAGACTCCATTGACAAAAACAGTGATTTTAGCTCACAGAACACAGGAGTTGCTGGTTTATCACTGCTGCAATCAGTTGGTTTGTTTGTGTTATTGTGTGACTTCGGTGAAGTCAAACTAAACCTTTACATCGCCGAAGTCACACAATAACACAAACAAACTACACTATCAAACCAGTGGTGAACCAGCAACTCTTTGGCTCTGTGAGGTAAAATTGCTGTTTTTGTCAATGGAGTTTGGTTGCTTTGGATGGAGCGATATTTGGTTTATATAACAGAGGTTCCCCGCTGGAAAACACAGTCTGATGTCTAAGTAAAGTGGTGAAAATATTCTAAATATAGCACACACTTACACTGATATTGATTTTTTAGGTGTCTAAAACATGTTTTGCTGTTAACCGTGTCCACAGCAGTCCACTGCTGAGCTTCCTCCACAGTACTCATGCAGCAAACTGGAGGCATACCAACCACTGAGTAGCTGTTACAAGTTTCTCCTTTAGCAACCTGCCTGCTGTGAATAATCTCCTGTGACTAATCTACTGTTTTGTACTTTTAATGTCTCATACAAGCAGGTCAAGATGAGGTCAATAGGATTTAAAATTTGTGGGTTTTGAGTCCAGTTCATGGACTCATCATGTGTTCTGCGACTGGAGCAGAGACAAGAATTCACATCAGTCTTCTTCGCCACGGTGAGCTCCAAAATCCAATTTAAGATCTTTGTACTTTGTCTGTAAATCTTGTCTTGGATTTGTCTTTGGCTTTAGAGTTGAGCTGCAGCTGAAATATGTTTCAGATCTTCTGTTTCTTTCTGCACCAGCGACTCAGACAAATAGCGACGCTGACTTGTGCACTCGAGGACCTGAACTCTGCAGTAATCTCCCTCTGGACCTGAGGACTGCAGCTACATCCACTCAGGCTTTTAAGAGCCAACTCCACACTCACCGTCCCTCTGCCTCCACCTAAAGCCACTTATTATGTCCTAATGCTACTTACACCATTACCACTACTACTAATACTTCCTTTGGATTATTCTGCTTTACTGTGATTAGCACTAAAACCTTTTTCGCTTTAAGATATTTGAAGCTACAGTTTATCTTTATTTATTCTCTTAAAGCCCTAAATTCCACCTCCAGTCACATTTTAAACATTATAAAATGCTCTGCAACAAATTCTAAACTGTCTTATATGTTTTTTTTCACAAAATAAGTTGAAATACCTTGTTAAACTGTCTTAAATATAACTCTACACCTTGCCTTCATTTAGTATTCAAGGATTCATGAATATTGAAACAGTCCCCGCCCTCTCCACCAACCCCAACCCCCACCTCTACCCCTAAATAGCTGCACCTGGCTTCTCCTTGTCGTCCTGCTTGTTCTGTATTTCTGGTTTGCATCCTGACATCCTGAACACACACAGTGCTGAGAAGGGTGCATTTGATTTGCTGTCATGTGATTTATTGTGTTTGCATGTGTGATCAACAGGCCCGCGGTTCGTCCGCAGCTAATCTCGAATCCTACTGGACCTACATTATTTTTGTGCACATTCATGCACTGCATGCTGAAGGACCTCTGAGATTCAGAGCTCTTGGAAAACTTTCTTTTTTATGCCTTCACACCAGCAACAGCTGTAGCCAAAGGCATTATGTTTTTGAATCATCAAAAACATTCTTATGAACACAACATCGCAAGAAGGCCCGGAGGGAAATTCTTTAAACTTGGTACAAACATCCACCTGGACTCAAAGAAGAACTGAACTTTCTGCGAATTTCTGCACTAATTATGACACAGTTACACACAAATATCTAACAGGATAAAATGATGAGGTGATGACATTTTATATCCAAAAGGTCAAAGGTCAACTTCACTGTGACATCATCATGTTCAGCTCTCTGTCAGTCCTCTCTCGTCCTCTGTAAGTGAAGACAGCATGTTTCTACCTGGAAATTATTCACTGGAATCACACATGTGTAGTGAGAACACACTTCATACCTTTAATTAAATTCCTTTTAAGTTACAGTTTAAGTTTGAGTTTAATTCCTTTAAAGTCTTCACCACAGACATTACGTGAGTCTGGACAGACATGGACGTAAACTGGTTGGTGGAGAACAGCCAGAGTCGCCACCGATTGCTCTGAAACGGTCATGATCCAAGTCGACCAGTGGAATATTGATTCTGACATATCGTACACACAACAATCAGACATTTTGGTGATTTTGGTGCTTGTAAAATCTTTAATTCAACATTTGCAGCTTGATACCTTGTCTGGAAGACTGGGGGAGACCTCTACTTCTGTTGCCAAAATGCACGTGCAGCTTTTTGATAACGTCGGCTGTGAAAGGGTTCTTACGACCACTGTCAGCTGACTTCTCACTCTTCTTAACTGGTCACTAGGGTGGAAAAGTGATCAACAACTGCTTCAGCCTGAAAACTTGTGGAAAACGTATGTGTAGGTCAAGTTAATGTCGTGACATTGCAGTAGGTGCTTCACCATCTGTTGCCTGGCGAGGATCTGAACTCCACTGTGTGACCTCTGCTAGTTGTTCCTGCACTTTCAAATTTTAATGACCAAACCACCTCCAAAATGTTTTGCTTTGTTGGAAAAAAAGCTTATAAATAATAAAAAAGTTATTTTCCATTTTAATGTGCATGTAAGAGACAGAGACTTGTTCATGGTTCAACTGTTTAACTTCTGTATTAAAGCTGTATTTTCTTCTAATTTAAACAAAACTAATTATTATGTTGATTTGAAAACTTTGCCAACATTCACAGATTATTCTGTTGCATTTACATCACATGAATAAATCATTCATTTTACATGTTGTCCCTTCTACACCATACAGGCGTTAAAAAATTTAATGCATGTGTTCAGGGATGCATGAAGCTGGAAGATACTTTTACCCCAGAGTAGCAGTAGTAGTAGTAATAATAAGTATATATTATTAAATAATATTATATATTTTCAGCAAAGACCACTGTGCTTCACTGCATTATTATTTGATCATGATCATCAGTTTTAACATCATTTTTTATGGAAATCTGTAATAATAAAACAAAAGATTAAATTTATGCTTTTGCCAGCAAATGCAGCAGATAGTGGCAGCACATATTTCAGCCCTGAGTAGTGTCTGCAGTGATCCTCTCAGGCTAAAATAAGGGCTAAAAAAAGTCCATAAATCACAACATGTCTGCCCCGTCCCCTGTGGAAATTACGACTTCAGCTCAAGACCCCGCAGACGTGATTTAGATCTTTTCTGATAGGTAAGTGAGTCAGAAGCAGTTTGTGTGATACTGAACCAAATTAACAAAAGCACAAACATGATGAGATTTTTTTCTTACCTACCTTCATTTTCACTTTATTTACAGAATATATATTGTATATACTGTTATATATTTACTGTAATAAATCATAAAATGTCCATGATATGTCATCAGAGATAGAGGAAACATGCTTAATTGAAATACTCGCTTCTCTGACAAACAGCTCTACAGCTGTGGTGTCCTCCTTTGATATTTCTATTCCAGGCTGGAATTCAAATTAAAGGGATAATTCACCCAAAAATGAAAATTCAGTCATCATCTACTCATTCTCATGATGATTTAGGGTGGGGTTTTATTTTCTTAGTCCACAAAACACTGCTGGAGTTTCAGTGTCAGTGAATGGTGACCAGTTTTCAAATGTAAAAAAACAACTGGAAAAGAAAACGTGAAGTGCCTCCATACTGCTTGTTTGATGTGATGCAAGTGTCCTAAAGTTCCAACATGCCGTTTGCACACCATCACACCACACACGCCCAGTTCAGACAGTGTGCATGTGCACGTGGCTCCAAGCTAAGGACCAACTTGGCATGTCTGGGCTTTAGGAGACTTGGATTATACCAGACGAGCAGTATGGAGGCATTTCATGTTTTTATTTGGTTGTTTTTTTAAGTTTGAAAACTGGTCACCATTCACTTCCATTGTTTAGGAGATTCTGCAACACTGTTTTCCTGTGAAACTCCACCAGTGTTTTGTGGACTAAAAAACTAAACCAATCGTCACAAAGGTGAGTAGATAATGACTGAATTTTAATTTTGGGGTGAACTGTCCCTTTAATTAGAGTTCAAATGAATGCAGAATGTTTGCCGAATGAGTCAGTGTCTGTTTATGAGTCACAAGAAATCATTAATAATCTTGAAGGAGGAGTAGATTTTTATGACGGTTTAAATTGACCAAATGTGAATGGAGTTTGGCAGGCAGTGAGACAGACAGTCACTGAAGTGTATTTTCACAGCAGTGGGGTTTTGTTTTCAGGGTAACAGGCTGAACTTCACATTGACAGCCAACTGACAGTTATGAACAGCAGATTAACTTACAGTGGAGGACTGTTCCTGCAGCCTGCCTGAGCTTCTTCAATTTTGGACTATTATTTGGAATATTTGGACGGCAATAGTCATTTTTGCATATTGCCCCTTTAATTCTTAATTGACTGTTTTGCAGCCTTGGTACAAAATTAGCAACTGTTGTCACAGTGATCTTAAAATGTTCTCTACAGACAGAATAATCATCAAGTAATTTTATTAACGATAAAGAACAGTGCCTGAATCCAGTGAATTAATTAGTTCCTGGTCTCTTGTTCAGTGTCTGGTTTTATAAAAACACTCATCTCTAGAGAAGGTTGTCTTTCAGGAAAGATTGTTGTTTGTTTGGTGTACTTTAAGCCATCGAGTGGCTTCCATTCATGCACCTTCAGTATTTTTTATGTTATTTCAGGACAGAAAACTACAAAGCAGCCTCTCAGATTCAGTTTCTTAACTGCGTGAAGCTCATACAGATTCTGTTCAGCTGCACTGGACCATGTCGCAGGGTGATATAACAAAACCAAAGACTGCACAAGCTGCTTTAATGTTCTTTAAGACAGAAAGATCTTTTAAGAGCAGACATTCCTCCATTTCAGTTACCCTTTTGTCTATATGAAGACAACAGCTGTCAGATAATAAAACAGGCTTTGCATTAAAAAAACATGCTTTAAAATAAATGAAGTGTTGGACATCAGTACATAGAAACACAGGAATCGACAGAAACCTCGTCTCTTGGTGGCAGCAAATCAGTTACCAATCAAATAGAGTGGAAACTAATTGTTTGCAGCCCGTTCAGCTGGCGTCTCTGCATTCTTCTGTGACTACTTTGGCCTGCGAGGCACGTCAAGCACTTTTAAATTTAAAGGCACCGCTTTTCACACCTCCACAAACCATACGTCTCTCGGCTACAATAAAGGCTGGAAAGTGTTTTCAAATCCGAGTGTTAATGTCCAACATGTGGTCTTAGTTAAAACGAGTCGCTTCATTTAGTGTCTGGAATGTGTTGAAACTGGCAGAGAGGCAGACATCAGATTTTACATTGAACCCCGGGGAGGAATCAGACAAGTGGTATAGGCGGCATATAGGCGAAGGCTGGGGCGCCGTTCATCCAGGAGGAGGGAAAACGGGACAAAAGACAGAATTAATGTGAGGAATGAATACTTTATCTATTGCATTGTAGGGCTGCAAGGTGGGTTACAATTAATATCTCGATATTTGAAGGATATTCTGCAAAATCTCTAAAATAACAATCTGCTAATTCACAAATAGTGCAAACATATGATCACATAGAATATGACAAGCTGCTGTCAATTAAATTAATCAAAATTCTGGAGCGGGGACAAAATCATTTGTCAAAATTAGAGCTGTGACAATCAATTAATTAGTTGCCAACCATCAAATTAATCACCAAGTATTTTGATCATACATTAATTGGTTTCAGTAATTTTTTAAGCCAGAAAGTCTAAAGTCTAAAAGTATTTTCTGTTTTTTTACTCCTTGTGGACAAAACAAGATATTTAGGGATGTTAACTTGGGTTTTGGCAACTAGCGATTGACATTTTTCACCGTTTTCTGACATTTTATCAACCAAAAAACAGATCGATTAATTGAGGAAACAATTGACAAAGTAATCAACAATAGAAATAATCATTAGTTGCAGCCATATTCACAATATTATTGACTAAATGCCACAATATTGATATTTCAGCTATATTGTAATCTAACCCTAACGAGATTTTTGATAAATAATCATCAATAATGTGGATATAATGACTAAGTGGGTGAGTGCAAATAATAGAGCAGCTCAAACAGTCTGGTAAGTTCAGAAAACTAGATCACTTTACTGTAATGCAGCCTTTAAAACCAAGAAAAGACAACACTTAAGCCAAAATCTAAGATGATATCTAGTCTCAGTATCGATATAATATCCATATATTACCCAGCAATATTTCATAGTACTATCCTTTAAATTCATTTGGCAAAGTTAGAAAAGATTATTTTGTTTGGGGAACAACAAATATTGCTAAATAAATGTTTTCTTCTAAGTTTGCTGCACAAACGAGGCGCCGTCTGCCTCAAGAAACCAGGCAGACATCTTTACTGACATATTAGTCTAATTAGCCAACGTCAGCCCCGCGTGTAATAGTAAATTAAAACGGTCTTCCTTTTCATCCGCTTTTGTAATTAATTGTCGTGAGGCTTTGCATAAATTTTCATTATGGATTAGTCTTACAGCGTGCACGATGTGAGACAAGGGGCTCAATGAACACATGCTGCGAGTATGAATGTGTGAATGATGCTGCTGTAGGTGTGAAGTCGCTGTTTGTGTTTAGACTGTTACAGGATATAATGTGGCTCAGGCACTTTTTGTCTGCGTTTCACCATCAGCAGCTTTTTTATTAAAGGGATAGTTTGGATTATTTGAAGTGTGGTTTTATGAGGCACTTATCCATTGGTCAGTGTGTAAGCTACAGTAGATGGTGGTCGGCACGTCCCCAGTTTGGAGAAGCAGAGAGGAGCACCAGCACAGAAGCAGGGTTAGCAACAAAATATATCTTAACCACTTAAAGAAAATCAATATCAGTGTAAGTGTCGCTATATTTAGAATATTTTCACCGCTTTACCTCGCTGTCAGACAGCTTTTTCTGAACGGAAACCCCTTTACACAAGCCAAACGTCACGCTCTCCAAACCAACCAAACTCCATTGGCAAAATCATTCATTTTACCTGTAGAACAGAGGAGTTGGTGGTCTACTGCTGCCTCGATCTCTTAGTTTGTTTAAGTTACTGTGCGACTTTGGTTTTTTAGTTTAGGTAGTTTGGATTTACTGAAGTCATGCAAGAACACAAACAAATGAACAGACTGAGGCAGCAGTAGACCTGCAGCTCCTGTGTTTTGTGAGGTAAAATTACTGACTTTGCCTATGGAGTTTGGTTGGATTTGTAGAGAGATACTGCTCAGCCCTATTGCATATTATTTAAAGTTGTACTACAGTGTTGCTAGTTTACTTTGGATGGTAACTTTGGTAAATTAATAAAAAACTAAAGGTAGAGTCAGTAGGATTTGTCTGAGCTGTTCCTAAATGCAGCAGGATGTCAAATACGAACGTTTTGGGTTCGTGAAATGTCCTGAGGGGCAAAACAATGAGAAAAAATAAGGATTTAGAGGCAGAGGACAGAGTCTCTGCAGACAGACACCACCACACACTTCCAGAGGCTCATAAGTGATGATTGAAAGGAATTATGAAATGTGAGCATATACGTTGTTTTTCTTTCAAAAGATTTTGCAAAATATACCTTGAACATCTTAAATTCATTTAGGAAAGTTGGAAAGACTCCTTCAGATGCATTATTCTATTATTTAATTCCCATCAAACTGGCTGCACCAACAGTGCCTACTGACTGACTGACCATCTGTTTTAACTGATAAAGTGGGAACAGTTTGTTTTCAGAGGACCGAATCAAATCAAAAACAGTTTCACATTTCCAAAAACAAAAAGACGGGATAAGGAGTCGGCACGACTGTTTCAACAGAGTCTCAGTCAATATTTCTGCTGCGAAAACGTTTTTTTCAGTGAGAAATTGAATAGAGACGGACTAAAGGATGAAGAAAAATACAGGACACTTGCTCACGGCCGGCGAGGTTAGCCTGGAACATGATGCACACGTGGCAGCGTGGAAGGTTTGAGGTCTGTCTTGTAAAGAGGGAACAACAGGAGAGCAAGAGGTGGAACAGGTGGCGTTCAGTCCTTATTAGATTGGTGGTAATAATTCAGTTTGTTAAGCTTTTTAAAGAGAATGTTGGTCTGTAATCAGGTTTGGGTCGGTTTCACACAATTTTGTCGGTCTTGGGCCTTGTGGGGCTCAAGCTCTAGCTCACTTATAGAGCCCTACATGACCAGGCTCTGCGGTATATAACTGACTTCTACATCCCAACACCACGACCGAGCTCTTAGGTCAACCAATCAGGATTTTCTAAGTGTTCCTCAGACAGATTTATAGACTCGGGAAGATTGTTCTCTCCAATCGGCAGCCTCTAAGCTTTGGAATAGTCTCCCAGTAAGATTGAGACTCTGCAGATTTTTCAAAAGCAGCTAAAACCTTTCCTGTTCAGACAGGCATGTGTAGAAGTAGTAGATGGTATTTTATGTTTTAATTCAGTGCTTTTTATCTCCTCTCTGACTGGCCCTTTTCCCATCGCTGGTAGACCTGCTGGCCATTCTGGTTTTATTTTTTCCTGATGTGCGCCGAGACTCAGCTCATGTGTGTTCAGGAGAGCTGAGAGAAATATGTGTCTGTGTGTTCATCTCTCAATAATTTTGCTTTTGAATGAATCTCTGTGTTGCTGTTTGTACTTTGAGATGTAAGTCTCATGTTCGCTTTTAGCTGCAGAGGAGTCATGTTAAGTTACTGCCGATACAAACGCAACATTTCCTGATTGTGCTGCTTCATAATGAAAGCTTTTAGATAACAAAATAATGCAGGGCTTTTATTGAGAAGAATTTAAAATGTTTATAGATGGGTCTGCCGCTTGACTAAATATGAGCGCTTCATCAGTAAACACACACCTTCAAGCCGGTGTTAACTCTGCTGTGCTGGGCTGCAGAGTCAAACCAAGCAGCCATCCATGAAAAAGAGGTGACAAGCCTTCTTTGCCTTCACTGAAAAGGGTTGAAAATAGCGTGTCCACCTGTGTCTACTGAAGAGTCATTTGACTCAGGACTGAATGCAGACTGTACCCTTTCCCACTGAAGAAAAAAACAGATGTAAGTGGGGTTTTCATCCAGTGTAAAAGGGGCTGAAGTGGGTGTAGTTTTCTGAGTGAGCCAAGATAAAGAAGACTTTGATTTTTGCTGTGTCTATCCAGCAGTATAGCACAACATAGTCCTGAAAACTACAAACTACCCCACAAAAGAGATGCTGCTCAGCTGGCAGTGAGTCAGGAGAATGGACAACAAACCTGCAGCTGATTTCCGTGTGCAGCGCTGCCCACATTCAGCACAAGATATAAATTTCGCCTCGCCAGGCATGGTCATTCGTCTGTATTCACTCATGTGAGAACATAGCCTGAAGGTGTTCACGCCAGGCTGCTCCAACAGAGTTCAAGAGCCCTTTTTATCCCATGTGGTGCCCAAACGCTTAATCTGATGGTAGCTGATGCCCCTTGCAGCTCATTTAATAAAATGATTCAAACTCTTCTCAGCCATCTACCATGGATGAAACATCCTCCCTGGAATCGCAGTCAGAGACCACGTGGGAAAGAAAGATAAAAAGGATGCGGTCAGTGAGGTACCAGGCTGCTGGAGGTGAGGGAAACTACTGCAGACCCTTTGAAAGTCTTAGCCTGAGGAGTCTGGATCCCATGACTTTTCTATTCGCACAGTGAAATGGTGTGACGCGCTGAACGAGATCCAGCATGTGAGCGGACTGATGCAGTGACACTCGCTGCAGCTCCATGTGTCTGATGACTTGTTGAAGAAAACCAGAGATTCCCTCACCTGATGCGCTTTGATAAGTGGAAACCACATTTTTTTGATGTGATGATCGATACAGCGCTCTCGTCAGTAGATGAGAGATTTCAAAACCTGAGAGAGGTAAATAAAAAATGTGAGAGCTCCTCAACTTCCCCAACATGTCAAAAGAAGAGTGGTGGAGCGCTGTCAAACCATCAAACCCTGACCCTGATCCAATGGTGCCACTACTCCCCTCTCCTAGTTTTTTCTACATCGCAACCATGGGCACCTGAGCAATGGGGCAAATGGAGCAGCTGCACCCCCAAAACGCTTTTACATCCCCACTTTTTGTACAACTTTACTATTTTTGCAATTGAGCAGTGCCGTGGGGATGGGCTCATCTGAATGTGCATATACACATAAATCATCCACCTGCCACCCATCTGAACATATTATTTTCTCTGATTTAGAGAACAGCAGCTCTACTAGTCCCTGTGGGCTATACTGCCTTTTCTGTGTCACATATTTTGTCATTTTTGAACATGAAAACAGTGAAAAAGACATGCAGATCCTTCAGCCAGTGGGATGGGTGCTGGATCACAAAAATACCTGAACAGAGAAGGAAAAATTGCACAACAAAAAGCTCAAATTTTAGATATTTATTCATGTCATAATTTTATAATTTGCTATAACGTAAATAAATACCTTAAATAGGAACTTTCTGGTGTGGGGATATTTCCATCTCTGCTTGGAACACACCCCCACCCATCGATAAACTCTGAGCCATCAATGTAGATGAAACAATAATGATAGTAACAGTAATAAAAATAAGGTACCATTTATCCATATACGGATGTACCCACATATATAAAACATATACATGTCTTTGTATCAACTGAACAAGAGAAAACAGATTAATTAAAACTTTCAATGTAACTGGGGAAATAAAACAACAAAAAACTAACGAAAAAATCAAAAAATTTTGAATTAAGTAACTTAAAAAAGTTAATTAACTTAATTTCATGAGTTCTCCAAGAATACAGATCTCTCAGTGCAAAGTTATTTCTTTCTAGATAATTTTAAAAATAATGCTGATTATTCCTTACCAAACTTCTTTTGTGTTTACACTTCCAAATGCAATGAAATAAAGTCCTTTTTCTGTTCTACATTTTTGCTATATTGCCTTTTAAATCAGGTCAAGCAGGATGAGCTTTCCAGGTGATTTCTTTATTGTTGTGTTGATGTCTGAGTGTTTTCTTTAAAGTTTTACTTAAATGATTAGAGAGGCTGCTTTCAGTTTTGTTTCCATGCAAGCAGTAATTTCACTGCACTGCAGCAAATATCGAGGAAAATTTAAGCAGCAAAACTAAATGCTGTGGTTATAAACTTGACAGTAGAGAGGAAACTCTGCACAGTAGACTGAATCAAATGATCAATGAAGTTGTACTGCTGCGCCTTGCGTGTACAGTAAATGCGCACACAGCGTCTCTGTCACTGAGGAGAAGCAGCCTATTTCCCAGCTACGGTCCATCCACCTATAATCAGAATGTGAATCTTTATCTGCATCACCAGCATGCACACACAAACAGACCCCTCACTTTTCAACTGAGTCCGACTCTACTTGGCCTAACCCTCTTGATGGCAGACACTTTGCGATGGAAATGCAATATTTCCACATTTGCCTTGAATAAAAAAAAAACATAAAGAGCAACTCTTGGAACTCTTGACCTTCCTGCATGAGAGGCAGCTGACAGAATATGTGGGTACTTCTGAGAGTCTCTGCCACTCTTCTGTTACTGTGGCTGCTGCTGCTGAGAGGAGCGTCTCTGAGCTCAAATTCATTAAACCTACCTGAGATCTACCAGAGGTGCAAGAACATCTCAGAGGACTTTACATCATTATGTGGTCTCACAGCTGTCTTATGATGATTCATAGATGACTGCAAAGCAAGTGAGACTGTAGAACAATGCTACATTATGCATACTGCACTGAGGTATCCACTATTATTGTTATTACTATATAGATTTTATGCAATACTCTCATTTATATTATATTTCAGCACTGTTTTTTTTATATCGTATTTTGTGCAATAACTTATTTACACTGTATCTTTAATTTGTTTTGTTGCTTTTTCTGTTTCTAAAATTTAAAAAAAACAAAAAACAACATAAAACCATGCAGTTTCTGTGTGAGCATATGAGCACAATGATGGTGGTGGAAGTGGCTGCACTGCAGGCGGCACCAGCAAAAATCTTGCACTGATGGGACTGTTGAAACGTTATGAGCACTACCATCAGTAACCAGAGGTGTCATGAAGTCAACCAGGACTGAAATTTCGGGATTATGTCTTTAAATAATGAATTAATCATAGAATTTTAAAATGTAATCCCAAAATTGTATTAAAGTATTATTTTTGTTGTTGATATATTGATTTATGTGCAGCTCCATGAGGCTATACACAGTGGTGCGTTGAGCTAAATGCTAACTCCAATATGCTAACATGCTGACAGTGATAATGCTGATGTTTAGCATGCACAGTGGTTACAGTCGCATGCTAAAACTTGGTAATCAGCACTAAACAAAATTCTTAAAGTATTGTTAACTTTCCTCTGGCATCTTTTCTGAGGAGAGCTGACTCTCTCACTCCCTCACAGCCCTCTCTGAACACCTGGATCAGCCACAGCTGGACCTCATTTGATCGTCAGTGGAGCAGGACATCAGCCTCCAGAACCAGAGCGCCTTGTCATTTGTCCACTAAAGTGTTTGTTGGGCTGGTGCTCCTGCTGTTGTTCTTGTTATTGTTGAGATTCTGTGTTTCTGAAAGCACCTTGTTACAGCTCTGTTCGCTCCTCCTGAGCCGCGGCCGACTGGTTGCTAGAAGTGTTTTGATCATCTGGTCTTTGTCAATTGCAGGAAGCCTTGTAGGGTTTCTCTGTCATTTATTTTGATTCACAATTTTTCTCTTGTTTTGTGGTTTGTTAGGGAGTTTTTGTCTTTTCTGTGTGTGTGGTTGTGTGGGTTTTTGTTTGTTGATATTTTGGCCTCGGAGAACCTGATGCCTTTGCTTCCATTTTTTTTTTTTTTTTTGCAATTTAGTAGTTTTATTTTTGTTAATCATGTTTTTGTCAAATAAATGTCATTCATTTGTGCATTGACGTTGTTTCAGCAGCCCTTTTCTTGTTGTTCTGGTTTCATTTTTGATTTGGGGGATCAACAGCTGCTTCATTTTGAAATCATGTTTCAGCTCGGGACAACATATGTGGAGGTCATGTTAATGTTGAGGGAACAGTACAAAACTCTGCTGGTTGCATCTGTCAGTTGTGGTGACATTGCAGTAGGTGCTTCACCACATGTTACCTGGTGGGGATCTGCACTCTACTGAGTGACCTCCGGATTTTAGAAAATTTATTTATTAGCATTTATCCTGATAACAAGTCAGGCAGCCTACAAACACCTTGAGTATATAACATACTATCCTGCCCTTAGTAAAATCCATTTTTTCCACATACGCCTTAAAAGCTCATGAACACACCGAATTCAGAATAATGTCTTCCCAATTCAGGAAAAGGGACCATCAGCAGAGCATGTGAACGCACCATAAGTCTTTGTTTAAGCAGCAGTTAAAGTCTACAGTTCTAAATGGTGTGGTGGATAAAGGTCTGCCTCTCTTCATTAAGTGCTCATTAAGCTTGATTTAATGATGTCATATCCTGTATCAGCTCGAGCGCGAAGCCTCCAAAAGGCATCACGGTGCTCGGTCGTGCACCTCTGAATGTTTGTCACTATCCGGCCCCGGCACCTCTCATTTCAAGGAAGAGGAGGAAGACTGCGCGAGCAGGATCTCCTGTACAAACATCATGTGTTAAAACCATTGTGCAGTTATTGGACACTATGTGAAACAGAATACAGAGAGATTTACAGTTGTCTGCACTCTTACACACAGTTCAGTATTAAAACTGCACATGTTCAAATAAGTTCACAAAACACCTGTGATATACTGCATATTAAATTCCCGCCTTAAAAATGATTATTATGATGAAATACCCACAGATCTCTCGTCAGGATTCCTTCAGCTTCAGAGTAAAATTAAAACACTTTCAAAGTATCTATACATCCTATCACCTTTATCATCTCATCTAAATTATTATGCATTTACAAATTTCTTTATGCCCACAACAATATTGTCACTTTATTTACCAGCTGTTCATATTAACTTTGATTGTATGTTTTGATCATGAGCAACAGATCAACAGAGGACTGATCTATGAATGACAAATATGACGACGGGGTCGTTGTGCAAACTGTACACCTTAACTTGATATGTTAGGAAGGAATTATCAGCTATATGATATGTCATTTAGAGTCGTGTTTGTTTCCACCTGATGACTTAAAGTCCATGATTAAAGAAGAAAAGGAGTTCTGCACGTACACAGCGGTCTCAAACCTGTTTCCATTTATTCTGACATGTTTCGACTTCCAAAACTGAATTTATCTGTCGCCAGCTGTTGCAGCAGGCATGTTTGTTGCTGTGTAGCGGCAACGATACGTCATAAAGACGAGGGTAGTTGCAGACTTGTTCAATGAGCCTGTCCTCTAAACTAGACGTATCTCCTGACCCCTGACCCTGTCACTGCATTCTGCCCCCATCAGTCATATGTGTACCGCATCTTGCATTAATTTCTGAAGATGTGCACAACCAACGCTCCAAATGGACGCAGGATATGTGCGGCAGACATCATGCATATGTGAACACATTGTTAAAAGCAAGTTTATCTCCAGCCTTAGGCAGCAGAAAGGCCCCTGTCAATCTAATACAGCTGGATCATACACTACATTATATATAGATTATTATATCACTATTAGTTTTGTAGCTGGTCGAGGTGGAGTTAATCTTAACTTTCATACTTGGCTGCATTAATCAAGTAAAATATATATTTCTTTGAGTAAATGTACTGAGTTAGTTTCTGCAGTTGCACCTGAGTCATTTTAACAGTTTGTTCCATTCAGTGAAAAGCTTCAGTGTGAAAGAAAAACCTTAACAGCCTTGTGTTCACATTAAGTGTCCTTAACGTAACAGCATGGTAACAAACCAGCTCTTTCAGCTCAAAGTGATGAATATAAAACCTTGAGGAGAAACAGGTCATAATTGACGAGGAGTCTATAAGGTCACAGTGTTTTGTTTTTGTTTTTTTACAACTTTGAACAAGTTGTACTTTGTGCAGAAAAAAAAAACATTTCTGATCTATTTAGCTCATGAAACATCAGCAAACAGCTCAGGCGTTGGTGCTTCATTAAACTTTCTTCCTCTTCTGACCTCATCGGCGAAAAAGATCAAACATTTAATAACATTTAATAATGAATTCACGCTAAAAATACATCTTAAAGTTAACATAATCATGCTTCATCTGACTTCCCATTCAGTAATAATATCATTGAGGATTTTAACGTTCAGGAAATCCCGACTGAATCAACCCTAAATCTTCACAAAGTAAACATGTCATCATCCTGCATCCTGAGCCCTTTTTCCCTCTATTGACCTTCGCCGGTGATGTCAGCTGATGGGCAGTCTTTTTTAGGCTTTTAGGCGACGCTTGAATAGAGATTATGTTAATCCTGAAGGTGAAATGAACCTCGCAGTGTCAAATTACTGGTGAGCTGCTGCTGCTGAATTTACAGCCCGGCTCACTCTCTCTCTCTCTCTCTGTGTGTGTCTCTCTGTGGAGCGGCTCCTCCGGGGTCCTGTGGGGGTTTTAGACTTTAAATTACCAAGAAACACATTTGCTTTTATCTCCTAAATTTACTTAATTGTGTTTACTGTATTTCCCTCAGTGGTGTTTGTTTTACCTTCAGAGTGCCGCAGTGCCCCAGATAGATTCACATCGCACACCGCAGCTCTGAGTTTGATAAGGATCACAGCCTCCGTCCTGCTGGTGATTTTTATTTCATTTTAAACCCGTCTAAACAGAAGAGCTATTTGTGGAAATCATAGCGGTGATTTGTTATAAGACTCATTCATAAGCACTGTCTGAATTAAAACATGCATTAAACATGAATCTGATGAATTATAGAGGTTCAATTCTGAGGAACACCTGCAAGGACATCACTTTAAAGGACAAATACGCTATATTTTAAATCCAGTGCTCAAATTCTTCATTTTAATCATCATAAAATCAGGTAAAGCTGCAAAAGCTTCCTCATTTGTATGATAATATAGTATGTTTTTAGACTCCCCTTTCTATTCATTATTATATTTGTTTAATGCACTGGCTCCCAACCTGGGGTGCGGGCCCCGCTCAGGGGGACGCCAGAAATCACAGGGCATCCCCAAAACTTTTTCTGCTCTGAGGTTCTCAAAATCAGATTAGCACTTTTCAAGCTTTTCCAGCACTTTACAGCTGTGGTAAATGACATATTTATACACAAAATGATTATTTCTCCTCTTTATCACATTAAATCAGATGTTATTGTGCTTTTATCAACTTTCTCCAGATGGGTGACAAATTAAAAGAAAATAAAGTTTCATGTTTCAAAATGTGTCACTTGTCTGTAAGTAAACTTGACTTCCTATCAGGGCTACAAATTCTGTGCATTTTCCTTAAATGATAGATGAAAATGATAACAAGTGAGTAATTGACTAATCATGTAATAATTAATAACGATTATAAATATTGGTATCTGACCAGTATGGGCCAATATGAAATCTTTTTTTAACACAACACAGATTTTAATTTTTTTACAGGCAGCATTTTAGGCATCAGGTGTAATATATACATACATCTTGTTGTATCATTGCAAAAAAAATATATATATATATAGTCATTCTATATTTTGTATATAAAAAAATATCTGATATTCAGAATTTTTATCCAAATATGTTTGCATCACCCATAATAAGTCACACACAAGCTGCCTCATTCTGTTGTTGTTGTTATATTGACGACCACTGGTTTGTTTTTAGGATGTAACCTTTTTTTTTTTTTTTTGATTTTGTGTGTAAACTGTGTATTGTTGTATTTTTTACCTCAGTCTTTATATATTTGTAATTGATTGCTTTATATATATTGATTTATTTTATGTACAGCACATTAAGATGTATTTTGTTTTTTCTTTTTCAATTTTATTAGATAGAGACGATGCAATTTAACATAGTTCCAACACAGAGTATAAAACTGATGTGTTGCATAGAGAGTTTATAGTTAGTGCTAATTTTCAAGCTCCCCTGGTGATAGTGGGCTTTAATTAACTTTGATTTGACACGACTTAAATCAGATTTTGTCACATATTTTGTTTTACAACTGAAACAATTACTCAGTTAATCCTTTTGTGAATTATTATAAATTTAATTGTCACCTATTTTGATATTCCATTGATTCTGTCATTTTTCAAGAAAAAATGCCCCCAAAAAGACAGCAATGCTGTTTTCGCCCTCAAAAATGCCTTCATAAAATTGCACTGCTTTTACTACAGAAAGAAAACAGTTTGAGACCTTATCTCCTGATCTCAAAGCTAAGAGAAAAGGAAAAGGTCGAGGTAGTTATCAATCATCACAATCTGAGGAGACGGAGACATGATGGCACTACCAGATTAAATGTACCATTATTTGCTCCTTTGTTCAGGACTGTTGGAGATGTCACGGCGGATGATATTATCATCAGTATGTCAACATTGTGCTTTAAAAGCACTCTGACGTCGCTCTGTCCATTCAGCTACGACAGTTCAAGATGCTTCATGGATTCAAAGTCTCACATCAGGAATCATCCGAGTGTCGCTGCAGTGATGAAGAACATAATAAAGTGTTTGTAGCGGCTGCAGACTTGAAATTCCTAATTGATGACTGATGAATCATACAGGAAGCTCACAGTGAAAACACTAACAGGGATAATATTTACCTTGTTCAACATTTTAATGTA
The DNA here is from genome assembly GCA_034769285.1 of Lutjanus argentimaculatus. Taxonomy (NCBI): domain Eukaryota; kingdom Metazoa; phylum Chordata; class Actinopteri; order Lutjaniformes; family Lutjanidae; genus Lutjanus; species Lutjanus argentimaculatus. The sequence continues at coordinate 1,717,180 of JAWZSL010000016.1, read as the reverse complement.
GCATGTTAGCATGCTAACATTTGCGAATTAGCAATAAATGCAAAGCAGACGGCAAAACAGCTGAGAACAGGGAGTCTACATGTACAAGACTTTGTACGATTTTACTGACACGGTTTAATTAAATTTAAGGCCAATTTTCCAACAAAACTAAACATCACAACCGGTGCGATGACGTAAATGAGACGTGTACTGAAATACTGGAGATTACTTAAATATTTAAGACGCTCCCAAACAGAATTTGATACCATTTAATCCTTTTCAAGGCAATTTATTAGTAAATGTTTAAAAGTCTATGTTTTAAAATCTATGAAAAGAGAATTCAGTTTTTCTGCTCAACACATTATACATGTGAGAAAGAAAGAAAATAGTTGAAAACATCTGAATATACTGAGAACTATTTAGTGCTGAATTGTGGAGTTTATCCGTTAAACTGTTGTTCATGATTTCTGTGTTCAGGATTTTTTGGATAGTGGAAGTCTCACCAAAGCTTTTAGGATTCATCCTCTGGAGACCACGAGTGTCTGTACAAAATTTAATGAGAATCAGTTCAAAAGTTTTTGGATAAATGATGGACACGGTTTCAGTGAGTATGTGAGTCTATGCACCAATACGATCCATACAGGGTTAGTAGTATACAGCTCTTTAAAAATGATATTATATATTTTATCGGCTCAGTAATCGATTGGCTGATATCCAAAGTTAAAGCAGTGGGAAGGAAAAAATGATATCGGAACATGTCTACTAGACACCACAAATATTAACCTGCTGGTGGCACCAGAGCAAAAGTCAGAGGATCATCAGAGTCAATAGTCTTCATCCTCTGGGGACCATGACTGTCCACACAGAATTTTTAAAGTACTGGTTTTGGATCAATATGCAAAGTTCAGGTATCTGAACTGGTATCAAGAAAGAAACAATGGTACTGGAACATTTCTATGAAAAAAAAAACACAACAAAAATCCATCTAGAGCTGCAACGATTAATCAGTTGATCGATTGTTAGTCATTTACTAAATTAATTGCCAACTATTTTGATAATCAATTAATCGGTTTAAGTAATTTTTTCAGAATAAAAGTCAAAATTCTCTGATTTCAGCTTCTTAAATGTGAATATTTTCTGGTTGCTCTACTCCTCTCTGACAGCACACTGAATATCTTTGGGCTGTGGACAAAACAAGACATTTGAGGACGTCATCTGGGACCATTCATTGATTAATAGAGAAAATAATCAACCGATCAGTCAACTATGAAAATAACTGTTAGTTGCAGCCCTAAATCCATCAAATAGTTAAGATATTTTGGGATATTTTACTACTGTTCCAATGCCGAGTACACAACTCTGCGTGATCAGATGCAGGAATGAATTCTCTGGTTCCCTCGTCTCAAAGTCAATGAGTTTTTCATTATTTGCCTGCAATAAGGTCTGTGGTCCACACAAGCTTAAGAGATTTACACATGTTCCTGTGTGGACGTAAAGAACATCAATAAATATCCCACTCGTCATTGGAAGAAGCTCCGCTCAGTTCAGCAAAAAAAGTGACAACAGAACAAACGTCAGATGATCGTCAAAGTCATTAAGGTTCATCCTCCGAGGACCGTGAACGTCTGCACAAAACGTTCAATCCGATACTCGTCGAGATATTTTAATCTGGAACAAAGTGGTGAATCGATTAACTGTCAGATGTTACAATCCCCACACTGGCCTTGTGAGAACAGGCCGTCTTTGAACAGAGAGCGCCGCAGATGTAATTTACAGAGCCAGATCTGTTTGATGTAGCTATTTCATTTCACTTTGACCTTAGAAGAAACTGTACTGCAGAGGAGTTCAGGAATAGTTCGGCGCCAGAACGAGAAACCTGAACCACTTTCTTACTTTCACCAAAAAAGAAAAAGAAAAAAACTCATCAGCCCAAAAATCTGACTCCTAAAATATCTACAGAGACACTGCACTTTAAAGAAATGGGTCAGATTATTCGATTCTGTGACCCAGATCATGTTTCAAGGAGCAGTTTGACTGGTGGTGATTAGTAAAATTAAACCCCAGCAGTGACATTTATCTCCTGCTCTCTATCTCCAGTTTTAACAGGCTTAAACATCTCAGGCGGCAGCGAGTTGAGGTTCATTTTGTAACATTATCCCGTCTTTCTTTTGCCATTTAAGCCTTGACACAAACACCATTTCTCACAGCGGGTGCACTGCTTGTCTTCACTACATCGCTCCTTTCTTCTGGCGCTCCGTGGTGTATTATCTGCAGTCCTACTTTGTGTACACGTGTTTTCCCCCTTTTTTTTTGCATTTTCTTGCTAATTTGTATGCTCATGCTAATTTCTGTGTACACAATTACGTAAACAGGATGCGCCCGAGGGGACGACAAGTCAGCAGAGGAGGGGAGGGAGCGCAGAGGAAATCAAATTAAATCTTGTTTTTGAATCTATTGTTTGCGTGTGTGTTTGCTGGCAGGAGTTGCTGACGGCGAGGACTCACTGGTGGTGTTGTATCTGACACCGTAGAACATCTCTGGACAGGGTCGTGACACCATCTGGCCGGCGCTGCTCCTCGGCCAGCAGGTGCCGATGCCGTCGATGGAGGTGTCACAGTAGAGGCCCGAGCCTGCAGCGTGGAGGGGACAGAAATGTCAGTCACAGACGCACATTCCTGGCGTGGCTCAAGACTGCATATAGCCACGGTGAAATTCTGACAATGCTCCAATGATGTTGGCAACAAACCGCCGAGCTGAATAAGCTGTTTGTGTACACGAGCTTTAATGATTACTCCTGTGCTGCGGTGCTGCTCTGCACCGAGCGGAGCCGAGCCGAGCGGAGCGTCGTTCTCCTGTGGCACGTCGCCAAAGTCTATTTCCAGCATTGTTCTCGTCTTTGATGTTAGTCCTTATAATCTGAGTTCAGATCAAACTTGTCTCCCTCGTGGGGTATTCCACAACAACTCTGCTTTGTAGTAGGGGAGACTGGGGATGGTTGAACACTTTTTTTTGTGTTTCCCTCAGTTACTCAGAGACAGGGCAGGAAATTCACAGCAGCTGCGGCCTCCTCAGTTTGGCCTTATGCTCGATAATTAAATAACACTGATTGAAAAAGAAAAATGCTTATTTTACTGAGACAAAAAGCAGAAGCTAATTAGTGAAATTTAATGTATTTTTAAGATACTGCAACTGCCCCTTAATCGTGTTGCAACTGTCCCAAGGTTGTCGCATCTGACTTCCTTTCAAATAAATATTGTCAACGATTTGTCATATGTAATCATCTTTTTTGTCTCAATAGGATAAGATAGATAAGATAAGATAAGATAAGATAAGTTACAGCAGTAAACTGGACAATATAAGGAGTCTCAGCAGGTGAATTTGCACCTTTGCATGGAGGGAATATTCATATTACATTTAAAATGATTAAAACTACACCTGAGTGAAAAATTAATATTGCATAATAAACATAGTATTCCAAAATTGTGCATTGTTTTACAATAATATCATATTATTATTTATTTACTTAGTAATATTTATCAAATAAGGGCTGTAGAGAGGCAAAGTCCCTCCCCTTCAGGTGGGAATGATATACATATGATGTTTGTCAATTTTCAAGGTAATTTTACAATTTTATATTAATTTTTATTAACTTATGTAACTATGTATCAATGTATGTGGCTATAAAATGCCACTTTCTATAAATATTGCATTGTAATGTTAAATTCCCTCCAAAACAAAAGGTTATTCATTCATTTCCAACATGGATAGTGACAGGAGAATTGCATTTTGTGCATCCTGTCTCATGTTCAGATACGTCAGCCTCTGTTGTAACATCCTGGTACGATTTTAAGCTCTGGTCATTTAATTTCAGGTGTTGTTGCACCAAAATGATCAGCTGTGAGTGTGTTTTCTCCTTGTGTGAAGGAGCTACGTCTCATCCGGGTGCATATTTCTTCATGGAAGACAGGCAAAAGGTTAAAATAATTTCATTTTGGACACCTGTCTACTGTTAACATTGATGGTATTCTCTGCCGGTCTCACCTAATTTTATCGTCCTTCTATCGTCCATTAAATCTGGTTTGCCGTCTGCCTGAATCCATGTAAATGCAACATTAGGAAGGGTTAACTGAGCATGTGCGGCATTAGTTTCGTCAATCCAGCCTGTTTCTGATTGAAGGAATAAGACTTGTTGCAACCATCCCCCGTTGCATCCGTCCCCAGTCTACCCTAACTTTCCTGGGAATCAGTTTCGCAGATCTGAAAAGAGCAAACGTGTCCAACTCACCGCTCCACTGACCTGTGGCATTGCTCAGGGTTTGGTTCCAGGAGGAGGCCAGCGACTGCACTGCAACGCAGAGAGAGAGAGAGAGAGAGAGTTTCATCAATAACCTCAATCTTTGTTTGCACGCTTTAGAGGAGGATATGAACATCTCATTAGATTCAGCTTAACAGCTACAAAAGGGTGAGCATTAAAGGGCAACGGTAAACACTGGTGACAGACCTTTCCCCGAGCAATAACAGGACGGTAGGAGCAAATATGAATCTAGACATGCCCCCGGGGTCAGCCTATTATTTCTGTAATAACTCAAGAAGATTTAGATAAAAATGACCCGGAAATAAGGATGTTCTGCAGGGCAAAGTTTGTGCTTCAGTCTGATGCTTTTTAACCGCCTGTTCACAGAGAGAAAAAGAAGGAATCAAAGTCAAATATGAAATGAGCCCAAAGTTCTTTTAAAAACTGTCCTCTCAATTAAAACACCTTAACACCTAAAACAACACATATTTATGTTTTCTTGACAAGAACCCCTAGTGGACGAGTGAATTATGACTCTCGTCTGTCTGTTTTGTAGTTTTAACTGTGACCTTTCTCTTCAGTCTGCACACAAATAAGATGCCTCTTTTTGAAATTGCGTGCAGTGCACACAGAAATCCTTCCCATGTTGTATAAAAAGCAAAAAGTCCACATATGGAGGAGGTTTGGGTGGTGCGATGGCTCAAACAAACACAGGACCTTCACCCACGAGGCTGGAGTTCACGTCTCATGTGAAGCCAAAAGTCAGCGTTATTTAAAGTTTTGTGTTAAATGACATTACATGCTAAGTCACGTGACGCAAGTGATGCACGATATGTGACTTATTTTGCATCACTTGCATGACATGACATACATCACGTAACGTACTGGTTTTAACCCAAACTACGGTCTTTCCCTCAACCTGACAAAGTAGTTTTGTTGCTTAAACCGAACCAAACTGTTACTGTTTCACGACGTTGACCACGTGTTTATTATTAACCATGACAGTGAACGTCGCCTGACTATTGTTACCAAGGCGACAAGGCCACCTGACTCCAACATCATAAAATGCACCAAACTAAACTGCACTAAGTGAGATGCAAAAAAACTTAACATGTGTCGACATGACATGCAAGATGTCCTCAGTGATGGACCATTATTTATAGTTAGCTAGCTGCAAGTCCCACAAATTTATGGACACTGATAAATGATAAATTGTTTGACTGCTCTTAGATAACAGTCTGTAGTTTAAAAAGTTTCCTGATTTAGATCTGGAAATAACTTTTCTCTTCTTTTCTGAATATTTTGGGGGTTTTGAACTGTTGGTCGGACAAAATAAGACCTTTAAAGACATCAGCTTGGAGAAAACCATTTCTTTTTTAATATACATACTTAAGACTTAACATCAAACTGAACGGATGATATGCATTATGAACTCTGGGCTCAGAAAAGGAGTGATAGACAGTCACTTTATTTTTAAGACTAAATAATAACTAATTAGTCAAAGAAACTAATAACTGATAAAGACGGTGATTGCTGGTTGCAGCCCTGATAACTTTTTGATACTTGATCCTGCAGAAGAAGTTCAACAGTAAGTCAAGTCATCACAGAGCGCTGTGACAGCATAATAACACAGAACAGAGAGCATTGTTATTAGTCTGTTAACTGGAACATCTTTATGAGTTTGGCCCAGGGCTGAATAACAAGAAGATCATTCCTGTACATTTGTGCATGGATGTGTGTGCATGTGAGGGTGAGTGTGTGTGTGTGCATGGATGTGTGTGTGTGGTGTGTGCTCTGTGGGTGTGTGCTGCAGTTTCAAGTGTTTAATAAGCAGCTATTACTGCGCTTGTGAGATCTGCACGGCAATAATAAGAAAAGACATCCTGCCAATATCCACACAGAGAAGGTTGTGATTGAGGACGAGGGTTTGGCTCTTAGTGGTTACGTTCATGAAACGACAAAGACTGAAAATCAATTTGACCTCACGAGTGTAGTAACAGCGGAGCGCTCGGGTTGGCTCGTACCGTGATATAACTGCCTTTTAAAAGCGATTAACAGCGTCTGAAGTAAAAATATCCAGCTGATGTTTGTCCTCAACTTACGTGAGACGTTTCCTGACAGCAGCAGCAGAGCTTCACATGTCAAATCTGCTAAAGAGCCTGAAGGCAGGAGGCTTATGATGGCACACACCTGCAAACACAGAGGAGTCACAGAGGTCAGACACAATCAATAAATCAAACACCTCCTGAAATCCTTCTTATTAATGACAGCGGTGGTCGTTAAGCAGGGTTGCGACCGGTCCTGTACGATAAAACTGTCCCATATTAAAAAATAAAATGCACTGTCCCGTACTGAGTCAATACTGTGATTTGTCCTGTATTTTCATGCACATGCTACTCTGATGCATGCACTCTTAAAAATAAGGGTTCCAAAAAGGGTTCCTCCTGATGGGTTAAGGTTTTCACCCAGAACCCTCCCAGTTTTTCCAGGAAATTCCAGTTTTTCATCGCCCTCTCCCTATTTCCTCCCGGGGTCACATTTCTCCTGTATTTCCTCTGATTTTTGACAAATTTTCAACGTTTTTTCCTTTTAAATTATCACATCCTGTTCCTGGCACCGCACAGCGTGTCGAAGATCTACGACTCCAAAGGTCTCCTGTTTCCACACGAACAACAACAACACAGCTACACACCAGAACTCTGGAGAAAGAATTCTCCTTTCTTATGAAAAGGGAAAAGGGCATGCATTTTGTCAAATTTGAAAAAATAAAATAAAAAAATAAATAAATGAAACAAAATGAATGAATATGAATTTATGGCAAAGATTTATGCAAGTTTGTGCCACAGGGGCGACTTATTCTGTCATCTATCTCAAGAATGAATTATTAATTATTTAATATGAAGATGCTGTTGCAGTGCACTTATTATTTTATGTCTTTAAAAGTCACCAAAATGCAGAGAAAAAGGATTTGAAACAGATTTTCTTTTTTTGAATCCTCCCTGTTTGTGAGGTTTCAAGGTTGGCAAGTATCCCAGACACATTTTCTTCTGAAGAACTATTTTCAATGTTCGTTGTAAAACTATGGGCTCCATTAAAAACCCTTTTCATCCAAACAGCCCTTTTTTGAAGAAAGAGCTCTTCAAGGATTGTTGAAGTCCTTGAAGAAGAACTCTTTCGTCAAGGGTTCTTTGTACCATTGTATAAAAGGGTTCTTAGCGGAACCTGCAGGTGGATTCTAAGTAAATCTCTTGGTTCTCTGTAGGACCCCCTTGGTGGGTCCTTGTTAGCACCCTTAGAAGGTGGACGGTTTCTGGATAGAACTTTTAGCACATTTGGAGTAAATGTAGAAGTTATTTAATAGTCACTGTTTTATCATGAACATCCAATTTAATTTTAAATGAAAGAAAAAAATCAGAAATTGGAATCAGCCAAGAAAATTGCAATTGGTGCTTCTCTAATGATGATTACAGCCAGATTGTTTTGTTTTTCTTTCTTTTTCATGCAAATTGACATCTAATTGACATTGTATTTATTTATTATGAATATAAAGTCGGCTGATGAAACAGACAGCTTCACTGTCCTCCTGTTCAAAGGTTCAGGGGTCCTGCACCTTTTCTGAAGTCAAATTCAAGCGTTTTTCAAGCTTTTCGTTTCCTGCACCTTACAGCTGTGGAAAAACATTTTTATCCATACACATGCTCAAAATGTTTAAATCAGGTGTCATTGTGCTATAAACAACCAAAAATATGTTTCATGACAGAAATACACAGCAGGGAGACAAAGTTTCACGTTTCAGATCATCTGTTATCTCTCTCAAAGTAGACTTGACATCCTATTAGAGCAGCAACAGTTCATTGGTTATTAATCAATAATTGAATTAAACTCCAATTATTTTGATAATTGATTAGTCGGTGTCTGATTTCAGCTTCTTAAATGTGAATATTTTCTGGTTTCTTTACTCCTCTCTGGCAGTAAACTTAACATCTTTGAGTTGTGGACAAAACAAGACATTTGAGGACGTCATCTGGGATTTTGGGAAACACTGATCAACATTTTTCACCATTTTCTGACATTTTATGGACCAAACGACTAACTGATTAATCGAGAAAATGATCAACAGATTGATTAACAATGAACATAACGGCCAAATTCTCTGATTTCATCTGTTGTGAAAATAATGCAATTACATTTTCAAGCACTTAACTCAAAATCTAAGCACTGTTCAAACCTTGAAAACACGACAATTCAAGTGTTTTCAAGGATTTCCAGAAGCCTGGAGGGAGAATTTTGTGACTGGGCCACATTCATTTTCTGTCTCCATCACAAGCAGAATATTATCTTGTTGTTTAAGTAGATTACACCACCAGTGTCACAGCTGCATCTCATTGGCTCGTTCATGGCAGTTCGTCATAATGAGCATCACACAAGTGAAGTTTACAAAGGAAAAAAAAAGACAGAGCTAGCGCATCATTTATGACGAGACCCAAACTGAACACTGCAAGCAGACTATTTAGATCACTATAATCAAATCATTTCAAACAACATTTGTTCAGGAATGATTCTGTGCCAAACTTTTTGATCCCAGTCCAACAGTCACATCATGTAGATTTTCTCAGAAAACCATTTACATGGAAATCAGTCCACTGGCAATTACAGGCCACCAAGAAAGTCAGGGAAAGTCTCATTTTTAAAGTTATTACGTTCTGTTTACACACTGGCAATTCAAAGTGATTAATACATGATAATTGCTTCACGTAGCACCTTCAAAATGATGTCAAATACATCTCTGTCGTGGTGTTTTACTCTCCTCTGATCCTTTAATTCCCTCACGTACAGTAGCTGAAGTGAACTAAAGGACTCTCGGTGCCCTTGGGCAGAAGATGCATCTATTAGAAGCTCCTCGCCTAATTGGGAGCACTTTGTAGTCTGTAATCATTTCTACCCGTCGACACTCTTTCATGTTTACAGACTCAAGGATTCAGTAAAATATAAAGGCGAAGGAGTTGCTCTCTGCCTTCTTGGAGGGCTGTGAAGTTAAATTGGAAATATTTCTGTTTGTGCATCAGTGTGTGTGGTTGCAGTTAGCCTACTTTACATGTGTGCAGAGGGGGAGAAACATTAAATAATGCACATAATTAAAAAAAACTATGGGTAGCTCAGCAAAGGCTTATATCTGCTGGGTCTCATGTGACAGAAGCAGCATGTTTTTGCTTGTTTCTGCCACAATAATAATATCAGATAGCATCTAATCTGCTCACACACCAGGATGAAAAACAGGTGAGGATGTCAAGTTAGGCTTTTATTAAAGGTAGAAGCAGTAGGATTTGTCTGAGCTGTTCATAAACACACCATGTATGAAGTATAATTCTTTTGCAGTCTCGTTTCAGTCGTTTTTCTTTCTTAACAAAAAAGCAGCTGCAGTGTTGTTGTTTTTTTCTTTTTATCTCAACAAATACAAATGAACATTTTATCAGTTTGTTTTCTTTTCTCAGACCAGTGGACAGAAAAGTGACTGCAATCAGCTCGTTCCATTATCGAAAACTGAAAAAGTCGAGAGCCAGAAACAGAGGCAGCTGCCTTTCAAAATAAAAGCTGAGCTAACGGGTGAAAAGTGTGCCATCATTCAATTCATCAGTATTTAACCACATTTTTATAGATTTAAGTAGAAAATAGCTGCAGGAAACGTGAAAAGACTGAAACGTCCATAAAAAAGCATAAATGTCCTACCGCTCGTCTGTTGTAATCAAAGTCTCCTAAAGCCCTGAAATGCCATTCACTTGCACGTGCACACCGTCACACCACACACACCCAGTTCAGCCGGTGTGCACATGCACGAGAACATGGCTCTAAGCTGAAGGATCTACAGTGAAGATTCAGGCTGAAAACATGGTGTAAATGATGCCTTTAAAGTCAACATGGCATGTTGAGGCTTTAGGAGACTTGGATTACACCAGACGAGCAGAATGAAGGCATTTTATGGGTTTTTTTTTTTGGTTTTTTGGGTTTTTTTTTATATTTGGGAGATTCTGCAATGCACCAGCAGTGTTTTGTGGACAAACAACTAAACCGATCTTCAAACAGCATGAGAGTGAGTAGATAATGACTGAATTTTCATTTTAGGGGTGAACTATCCCTTTAAACAATAAATAAGTTGATGAATATGATGAATCATTATGCACACACATGAATCACAGCACCCTTTGCACCCACTGACATTTCATTCACGATCATTGTGGGAAAGTGGCAGAAATATGACTGTATGTTATGAATTATGTTCAGTATTTAGACTATTTGTTTATTTATCATTTAATATATTTATTTAGCTCAGCTCTCTGTAAATTGATCGTTGCAGCCAACACGCTTCAGAACACTCAGCTTTTACTTTGAAGGCCGACTGCCTCTGCTTCCAGCTCTTGACTTGCTTTTTCAATTTTAATCTTACACGATAATTGTAGTCAGTTTTTTTCTGTTTACTGGTTTAATAAAGAAAAACAAAACAGATACAGCGAGCCTCATGCACGAACCACTCGTACGATTAGATTTGTTCTTAAGTGTTGTGTTTGAGTGATTTAGGAGAACTTGTCACATTCATCAGCTTTCTCGTCTTTTGAGTTTACTTTCAGAAATGAACACAAGTTATGAGCTTTCATGACCTGTCATAGTCACATCCAGTCAGTCTGCTGTTATCCAAACCAAAGTTTTCACTAATGACTGCATTTTTCATTAGTTTGAAGACATTTTGAGTTTGAAAAATAAATCACACTTCATAATTATGTCGCCATTATCCCATTTGACTACATTTCAAGTCATAAGATAATTGTAAATTTACACATATAGCCCATAATCATTAATTTAATGTTGTATCATTACCTACTGTCAGATATATTGGCCGTATATCTTCACATGCAGGTCTATGAAGTCTCTGTCTGTGGCTACATCCTCACTTTATTCTGTCCTCTGTCTCTGTGATGGAGACGTCTCCTTGACCTCCTCCTCCTCCTGCTGTGGCGAGACTTTTTTTTTTTTTTTTTTTTTTTTAACTTTGAGGCCATTTTCACATTGAGACATTTAATTTTCATTTCAGAGACAGTCCGACCCTCAGGTAAGTCGGCATTAAAGGTACCCATTTTTCCTGTTTCTTTGGCTTCAGCAGGTCTTTTAATTCCACTGCTGACGCTGTTAAAATGACAGATTTTACTTCATGGATCTCTGAAAGCAGGACGTCAAACTCATAAAGGTCTTCGTTTTATTCTTTGGCATTTTCATGAATGAACACTTCCTGACATGGGGCAGGAAGCACGACCTTATATGATATTATTGGGGCGTTAATTGTGCTAATTTACATGCACGTGCTCAGGTGGATCATTTACACAATTATCTAAAGTTACGAGCGTTTGTTGAATCTGACGTGACGTGTTCATACGAAAAAAGTAAGATAAATTTAAGATAAGAATATGAAGATGTTCTTTCATGAGGCCTAATGTTCGTTTGTATTTGTTAAGATCAAAATAAAGGACAATACAGCATTGCAGTCACTTTTTTGCTCGCTGCTATAAGACAGAAAAATGATTTAACCGAAGGGACTTATATTTTTCATTGCACCATGTGAACAACTGCAGATAAATTATACTTCACGCATGGACCCTAAATGCACCACAAAGACACAAAGATAGTTTATTGTTGTGTCTCATTCTCAGGACTGCAGAGGACTGCAGGGTCTCTTCTTTTTTGGCATTTTTTGAAAAACATATCAAGTAAAAAAACAAAAAATGAAGAGAGAATACACAAACAAACAGCAACATCACAAATTAATATTATACAAAAATAATAAGAATTTGGAGGATACATTATGCCAGCGTTTCTCACATTTTTTGAAATGACAAACCACTGCGACCCAGGTCACAATAGGCCTTTTCAGTAAATCCGTGCATAAATGACAAGTTTTACTGCCATTTTTGCATCACTATATATTATCCTGACACTTTATTGAAAACATTTACACATATTAAAGCTCTATAAGTGAGAAATAAATTCATTCAGGCTTCATCATCATTAAAACAATACACATATTTTAAATGCTTTACAAAAGATGTACTGCAGATGTAAGTCTTACATTTGCTAAATTAACTCCATAGTATTTTATTTATTTGGGTCCTGACCCAGTGTTTGGGAATGACTGGATTATACAACAACTGGGAACCACAGATACACAAGAATGAACATATATATGTTACCTGCATACCTGTTTGTACGTGCACACAAGCATGAACACGTAACTAAAACACACATTCATGTGAATAATAATCATCTCATCTGGGTTCATTACATTCTCATCTTTCTTCAAAGTTATGCTCTGATTTCTAATTCTCAGGGTAATTTTTTTTTCTCTTTCATGTCTGTCATTTCCAAGATCCTCCCATTTAACGTTAATTAAGTGATCTGTTCAACAGTTCCTTGTAATTTGTTCAAGTGAGAATCTGTCTTGTTAATCTCCTCTGGTATTTTTTCCAAGTAATAATTTTTTTTTTTATTTAAAGACATACCAAAGATATTTGACAGCTCTGACAGAATCTTCTCAGAGGCTATTTATCTCTTTACATGACCAAAGTATGTGACTGTGGTTTTCTATCTGCTCACCACATTCTCCTCAGCTGAATTTTTTTATACTTACTTTGGAATTGTGGCGTCTTAAAATATCAAATTAAAACCTCACATGAATATTCTGTCCAATAGTTTGAGGTCTGTGCTCTTCTACTGGGTCATGAGTGATGACTGAGAGGGATTACGTTTAAATGAGACTGTGCATTGTGTTTTTTTTAAAAGGAAAATGATGCATATTACAGCTTTAAATGACAGTTTGGTGGAATTAGGCGCCCCGGATTAATATTTCATCCTCACCCTTTGATCTCCACTGGATTTCTTTTGGACGAGCGTCTGCTGGAAGCCGTCCAAACCAGTGAATGTGTGTATTGTGCGCTGCATGTTGCACTGGTGACATCTGGAAACCCCCAACCCACCGCCTGTGTGCCAACATCTGTCTGCGTGTGCCAGGCAGAAAAGACGACAAAAATCTCATCTTGGTTTCTAGTTTTTGTGTGGACTAAACCAGCCTCGCTAAGTGACCCCAAACTGGGTTAGGAGTCAGCACAGCTGTCCTTGAGTACACACTGTCCCCTGAGGACACGGGAGGGCGTCTACTATTACCTATAAAGCCAATGTTTCACTTCCTCCCTAAATAAAACATCCCGGTCAATAATGCAGCATCTGAAACTGTAAACATTTCACATGTTTTCAGACAGAAAGTGAAGGAATGCCTCACTTTTTTCATTCTTGCGTTTAAAAAAGCGCATTCATACCTGATGGTTACAGCAGCGTGAGCGTGTGTAGTCACGTCATATAAAATGCTAGAGTGCCCCAGATTTCAGAGACGCTGTGTCTGTTTCAGGCTCAGTGAATCCTGGGCAGGTATCAGAGTACAGAGGCCTGCTGTCCTGCCCGTCCACCTCCTTCCACGTAATTAAAGCTCATCGAGTGACAGCCACCATGTAAACGATGGGATAAAATCAGTCTGTAATGCTGTAATGTGATTTCAACCTTGATCCTTGATGCTTTACTTGGGTAGAAGTAGTAAAACAACAATGTAAAAATACTCAGGAGAAGCCCTCAGACCGGCCTGTTACAATATTACATAACCACAACTGTTTGAGCTGACTGCGATCATTTCTTAAACTATTATTATCATTAATCTTTATTGAACCAGGACCATGCACAAAAACAGTCCTTGGGCAGGTATTCACAGAACAATCACCAGAATCTAAAAAAAACATTCTATCACATGCAACAAGCTCACACACTGTAGTGTCCATGACACAAAATAATCATACTGACAAAACTCACAGCGCACATGTCAACATATACATACCAGCACGTTCATACGGTGCTATGAGGGCTGCAACAGGTCACAAAACTCACAGTTCGGATCATATCACGATTTTAACTCAAGGATCGGATCATTTTTTGGATCAACAAATTAAAAAAAGGGAAAAATGCTCTGGTGTAGCCTCTTCTCTCTGTCTGCAACAATAGTAAATACTCTGTAATAAAAACAATAAATAAAATAATAATACATTATAAGACTGATACTATACTGCATTATGGTATACTATAAAAGACTATTTGTATTATAGTATATGTTTATTGTTACATCTGGCTTTTAAATCAGTCTCTCCCCCCTTTTTAAACAAACTCTTAAACTCTCAAACTTTGAAATAAACTCGAGGAGATGGAGGGTAAATAAACTGTCCATTATGAGCGGTGTTGAGCGTGGTGTAAGAGCGTTTCAGAGTAAAACACGGTGCGCATCTGTCTCATCTTGTCACTGCAACCCTGCATCAGGATTGAGTGAATTATTCCTTTAAAAACTAACACTGACAGTAAAACTTTTTTTTCACCCTATGATCGCCCGATCACAGGCGGGTTGAACTGTGGGGGGAGATCCATATGGACCACGGACCAACTGCGACCCGCTGCACCTCTATGTACAACTATGAAGTTAGAATTCATTACAATTAAAAATCTGAAACACAAATTAAAGTTGATATCGTTGGGTGCTCAGACGCCTTTGTTTCACACCGCGGGAAAAACATGAAAATCTGTGCAAGCTTGAAGCTCATCTGGGAGCCTCTCCCACTGTCTGAGGCCGCTATAACGAAAAAACTGATCGAGCAAAAGCAGTTGGATGTTTAAGTCAGAGTTTAAAGCAGAACGTAAAGTTTTGCTGTTGGAGAAGCAGCAGGAGCACTGGTGTAGGAAGCTAAGCTATGTGGGCGGGGTCAGCAACAGTATCAGTTTAAGTTTACACTATATTTAGAATATTTTCACCACTTTACTTTGCTGTCAGGCAACCTTTTCTGATGGAAACTGAAAAACAAATATCAATTGTCCACACCAACCAAACTCCACTGGCAAAATCAGTAATTTCACCTCACTGGACACTTTGCTTTGATGGATTAGTTTGTTTGTATCATTGTGTGACCTCGGTGTTTTAAAAGTTTGGCTCCAATGCACCAAAATCACACAATGACACAAACAAACTAACTGATCAATGGCAGCAGAGGACCACCAACTCCTGTGTTCTGTGAGGTAAAATTACTGCTTTTTGCCAGTGGAGTCTGGTTGCCATGGAGAGAGCAACATTTGGTTTATATAACAGCAGTTTCCTGTCAGAAAAGGCTGTGTGACAGCACAGTAAAGTGGTGAAATATACACTTGACTGCAGACCCAAAATTAGTCTTCCTCCAGCTCTGTTTGTGGATGTTTCAGTGTCCTGTGTCAGCTGATATTTTACTGTTTTAAATTTAACTTTATCTTCTGGTCAGTGTCATGTTATCAGTGTTATCTGTGGGCCTAATTTATTATCTTTACATGCACACCCGTCCCTGCGGAGACTTTAATCATTCTCAGTATGTGATATAGAACACAAGCTGGTTATTAATATTGCTGTATGATTTAAAGATTATCAGATGACTGATCACCTGTGCAGGAGTGTCTTTGATGTCTCCACATTGAAGAGTCTCTGTCATCTCTGCACTGAGCAGCTGTATTATCAATATGAGACTTTCACTTATTATTAATATCTACGATACAGATACTTCTATTTTTGACTCTTTTTTTCCTTTATTATACATCACACAGTATATTTTAGGCCTGCCTTAAAGTCCCTGAAGCTGCCTAGTATGTTTGCAGCTGAATATTGTTTCCTATATTATTTTGAGTGTTGGTGCGTGTGTGTGTGTGGAGGTGTGTGCATGTGTGTGTGTGCGTGTGTGTGTGTGGCAGGAGGGTCTAGACAGGATTCAGACAGACACTCGCTAACCTCAGCATGAACGAAATACTGAACAGCGGCAGCAGCTGTGGAGGTTTGCCTCCTCTGGAAAATGTCACCGAAATAAAAACAAAAAGACGCTCGGTTTATGACGTTCACTGTAAGAACACGTCATGTTGCAGCACGAGAACTATGAAAAACTCCTGAAACAAGCTGATTCGCACTGACAGCAGGTTGAAATATTCATATTAGACTGGATGATTATTTTTTTATTTTATTTTCAAAGAAATATCAAGACTCAATTTCACACTAAAATGACTCAATAAGAGGAAATTTTTCACCAAACGATGCCTCACATTTCACATCACATCACACATCATATATATGAAAAACAATCTGCACAATAGCAGCATGACTAGGACTAACTACAGCTGATAAGAGCAGAATAAAGCTACAACGCCAACTATTTTGATAATTAATTCCTCGTTTTGAGTAATTTTTTTAAGAAAAACTAAGTTCTAAGTGTTTTCAGTTTCTCAAATATGAATATTTTCAACAAACTGAATATCTCTGGGTTGCAAACGTCACCTTTTTCACCATTTTCTGACATTTGATGGACCAACGGAAAGTTATCAACAGATTTTTTAGCCGTAGAGTAGAAGAATAAAGTAGCATTCAACAGCAGTGGTGAAAAGAGGATCAAGTATTCTACTTCAATACATTTTTGAAGTACCTGCACTTCACATAAGTATTTCTGTTACACTTTAAAATGAGCTCCTCCTTTACAAGCTGCAACATCAGTGATGCCTCCACAATGACGCATTAATAACTTTAATCCAGTAATAAATTTTAATCTGAAATGAGCCATTCTGCATAATGTGTATCTTCACTTTAGATACTCTGGTACTTCATATATTTTGATGCTAGAACTTTTGTACTTAAGTATAAATTTGAGTGCATGACAAAGTATTTTTACTCTGTGGTGCTGCTACTTTTATTTGAGTAAAAGATCTGAGTGCTTCTTCCACCAGGAGTAAGTAGGGGAGACCGGCGGGGGCAGTTGCAGCACGCTCAGTTCCTCCAAACAGACACAAGCTGGAGTGACGACAGCTACTGTACTCTGCACATGCTCAGTAGGATTCTCTCTCTCTGAAAGTTACTTTATGGATGTACAGTATTTTTACAGTATTTAGAGTATTTTTCTTCTGCTGTTTAAAGTTTAGATGACTGCGGTTTTAAGCAGATCAATTTAATCTTGAGGTTCTCGATAAAAAATGCAAATGAACAAACTATGCTAATATAAGTGCTGCTAGCCAGCAAACAAGATTTCATCACAGCTTGTTTATCTGTGTTGACGTACATTTCTATTAGAAAATGATAATATTTCACTAAATTTTGATTTAAAATGAATTTTAACTCTTTTGTTTTGAATACATACAATATCTGACATCTAAAGGAGTTTGAACAATATAAATCTTTAGCAAAATTATTAAATAATAGGGATGTAACAAATCCAGAAACTCAAGGTGTGGTAATACTTTGATAATAATGGCGATATTAAAGAACAGAGAAAAATGACAACTTGACAAAATGTATTATCTAATGTGTACAGCTTTTTGTCTCTATAAAATTGTTTTTGTCTTTTGTAACTTAAAGTTCTTTTTTTCTTTAAAAGAAAAGCAAAAGGAAATATTTTTCTTCAATGAAAACTGGAATACAGGAATATTTGTTACGATTGCCCCTGGTCTCCCCTACCGCTGAACTGTACTTACAGTAAAGTACTTGAGTAAATGTACTCAGTTACTTTTTGACCTCAGCAGACATGTGATATGTGAGTGTGTGTGTTTGTGTGTGAGGGGGGCTGCATGCTCTTAAATCACAACAATGGGGGACGCGAATAGAAAGCAGGAGGGATTCGAAAAAGGGTTCAGAGGATTCTTGGTTATTCTTAGTGCAGCAGCAGCTCTGCTCTGCACACACGCACACACACACACACACACACACACACACACACACACACACGCACACAATGGGTAGGAGGAGGTAGATGAAGTAATTCACCTCAGGCATCTGTAACAACATCAGCAGCATGTCTCCTTTCAGTCAGTCCAACAAACCACATGTCCTTATTGTTCCTTCCTCTGTCTCCATCTTTGTCCAACAGATACCGAACCACAACACTGATCAGATCAGATGACTCATCTCAGGGAAGAAAAATGTTCACTTTTCTTTATCATGAGAAGAGGAAAGGAAGAGGAAGAGGGGTGCACTTGCCGCCGCTGCTGCATTAACACTTTTTAATCTCCAGTGTCCCAAATCCGTTTTTTTCCCCAGTGCATCATCAGCATTTGAGCTCCAGCAGCAAGTCCCACAGATTCCCAGAGGAATCCTGTCACTTGGGATCGTTTTCTCATCCTCGTCTTAACCCAAAAGTCCCGCTTCATGTTTCACTGTTAGAAAACACCACATCTGCAGCTTCAGAGCTTATTTAAAACTAATTATGATGCTCGGAGCGGTGCAGAGGGAAGCTGGACGCACATTTTTTTTAAAAAAATCTGCAAGTCTCTGTGTCAGGATTAATGTCCTTTTAGTTCACTGAGAGAGTTTTTTTTTAATTGCTTTTAATGGATATTGTATTTTAAAATAGCTGTGCGATGGAGACAATATCCAAAAACTGACATCTGGATGGGATGATGGTGTTAAATCCCCTCCTCGCATCAAGATTATACAGCTCAAATCCGCGAGAATAAGACAGATCTAGTCGCTTTTATTAAGCTATTTTAATTAAAATGTCCAAACTGGAGGCGAGAGACGTGGTTTTAAAAAGATGAAGAAGTGAAAGAACTTACCTCAAGCAGATAGAAGCATTTGCGACGCATTTCCAGATCTTTAATGTTCACATAATTCTCATGTGTGTCATTAAAATGTATTTTTATGACTTGATAACAGTGTTTTTTTTAAATATTATCCGCTTCCCACGCTCCTCTGAGGCTGTCCTTTGAGTTTAATTGTGCAAAAGAAAATTTTAATTGTGCCAAAAATGTGTTGTTTTTTTTCTTGTTGGAAATGTCACTTCAGAGGAGACGCGTGGCCACAAAAAAACGTCTCCAAACGAGCTCTCCAGGTAAAATCAGAGGTTATGATCCATTCATATGATTAAATGAGGAGTCCGGGAGCAGAAATGTGTCAGCAGGTGATGAACTGTCCTCTCCGTTTCTCCCGAATACTCAAATTAAGTCAGTTTTTTGTTACCGGACTGGAAACCGAATCCACCTCTGGAGAGACGCGCACCGTCCACCGTCCCCCTCGAGGCTGGCTCCGGACCAAAACTCCTTTTACACGCGTGGTTTACTCCGCAGGTTCCCCGCAGCTACACCGTCATATCCAGCGTGTGACACTCCGCTGTCTGTGGTGTGGTGGTGTGGCTGGATACAGACCGTCTCCTCTCCTCGACGCGCCGCCCACGTTGTGCCACTTCTTCGCGACCGACGTACGCGACTGAGGAATAACTCAATTCCTCGTCGTGGAGTTAATTATGCAACGTCTCTCTCTGCTGCTGCTGCTCCAGATCCTAATCTTTAATCCCCCTGCAATCTAGACGTCACTTCTTCTGTGAGAAAGTTAAAGGACGGACCGGTGTGGCCCGCCGGGCTGAGCTGATGTTTTTGGAAAAGGGGGAGGATCCGTGCGTAACAGAAGAGATCCACGAGAGGAGACGAGAGGGAACCCTTTTTAACATGTGTCCCCGTTTTCAGCTGAATTAGTGCCAAGCGCAGAGTTAACAGATTTGGCTGTGGGCTAAGATGGACAGATGGTCCCACTGTGTCAATAAAGTTAAGCGTCCCCGGGGATCTTTTTAAATAAAATCCACGGCAAATGAGTTTCAGAAACATGATCTTTAAAAATAGACTCGTGTTCAGATCAGTGCAGAAACTATTGATCAGTTAGTAAGTCACAGAACAGCCGGTTTGATGGGTCATAAGATGATGAAGGGATCAGAGAGGAAGAAATACATATTTTTATTTAAAAAATAATAATAAGGAGCCTTAAAAGGAAAATTCAACACTTTTCATGTGGATGTCCAGTCAGAGTTGATGCTAAATGTAGTCATTTAAACCAATAAATCCTCAGTGCTGCTATATTGACCAAAAAAAGCTGAGCTCTTCTACTTGCGTTTTTATTTATTTTTTTGTTTATTTATTTATTTGAAACTGCATCACATCTAGATAATGAAAAAATGTGTCAGGCTGAAACAATGGACCTCCCCTCCCTTTAATTAAATAAACTATAATAAATAAAATTACTAAGCCAAGAAACATAAGAAGACAACAACAACAAAAACAACAAGAAACACAATACAATGTGCAGAAAAACAACCAATCATTCATGGAAAAATAGTAAAAAACATAACTGCATGCAAGCTCTGACGCCCGTGATCATGTTGTTGTGTATCACCACCACCGCAGCCTGTAGCTGTTACTGTGTTGGTCAAAACACAGAGTTAGGTGACAAAAACACTGATCAATGGCTGCCCAGAGGCAGAGATTAGAAATCCAAGCTAAACTAGCCTATAGTTTTCCAGTGATGTCACTGGATGCAGGAAGATCAACAGATTTTGCAGCAGGTGAACTCAGCTTTCTTAGTGAATTCATTGCTTCAGTTGATTGTATTGAAAATCAACTTTGACCAGACGTCCACATGAAAAGAGTCAAATTTTCCCTTTAAACATGTAATAATATATTATTATTATATTCTAATATTGTTTGAGGTGATCTAGAGGAACCATTTCCTAAAAACTTTTTATACCTCGACCTAATACTGAAGTCATTTAGACACAAAAATATGTAGGAAAAATAGAGCCTAGATTGAAAAATACCAGAATGCGCCCCTTCCTCAAAGCAAACTTACTTGGTCCTGTGAAAGTGACATACATTCACATCTTGCATTAGTTAAAAAATAGCTCAATGCTAACTAGCTAGCTAATGATTAATGTAGACTAGTTAGCTAGTTGGCTAGCATTTTTGCTAATATTAGCTAACTTAAGATGTGGATATATGTCACTTTTACAGCAACGTCTTTTTACCATCTCCAAAATTTGGTTTTCTTGTCAACATAGCAGCATATCTAAGCACAAGAAACAGGAAATGAAAAAGTTGACCAGCTTGCTCAACTGTTATTGAGCCTAAAACAAAAAGGGGCGGGGCTTATGATAGGTGAATTATCCTTAAAGGGTCCAGTGTGTAAAATTTACTGGGATTTAATGACAGAATATGGCAGAAATGGAAAATAATATTCATAAGTATGTTTTGATTAGTGTATAATCACAAGTAAGAGTATTTGTGTTTTCGTCACCTTTGAATGAGCCGTTTATATTTACAAATGGTGCTGGTCTCTTTCTACAGGAGCCCAGAATGGACAAACCAAACACTGGCTCCAGATACGGTTTCGTGGTCATCGTAGGTCCTCGAATGGGAGGGTGAGACAAGTAGTTTGCAATCTGCACACTAAGACAATGTGGAGAATTTGTGATCAAACAGTGACCGTTTACACATCCAGCAGTTACAAAGCTTATTTGTAGTTGTATTTCTGGTCGTTTAACGAAGGTAAGTTCAATATTCACTGTCTTTTTGCTCTGTTTTTGGTCTCCACCACCTCCTGAGGGAAATATCTGTCTCTGGCAACAGAAAAACAGAAAAAAATACTGTTTGGCTAAACTCACATTGCTTCACTTCAAGGAATGACGAGCCAAAAAGATTAGGAAACACAAAATCATTTATCATGAAAAAAAGCCAAATATTCTCCTGCTCCAGATTCTCAAATCTAATCATTTTCAGAATTCCTCTGTTTGTGAAGTGAACATCTTTGAGTTTTGGTCAGACAAAACAAGTCATATGAAGACATCACAACATTTTATAAGCTAAAACAGATAAATCATTAATGAGAATAACCCTTAGTTGCCATCTTAGTTCTAATTCTGTGGCACTGGAGACCTCCATCCCCCTGGTGCTCCTGCTGCTGCTTGTTTAAATCCAAATGAATATTTTACACAACACATCGTATCATATCAGACATTATATTTTGCTCACATGCAGGAGGAGGCACGGCTGGCGTCTAATATCCACATACCGCTGAGGCTTTGAGTGCACAAAATGCTTTATGCACACTGCGCTAAAGCTTTCTTTAGACCCAGTGACGTGCAAAGAGGCATTATTCAAAAGATGCTTTAATCCAAGGTGACAGTGCCCTCCCCTGAGTGTGCCATCTCGTGAAGTGTCAGTGGTGGCAAACTGGGTTATGTGGTGAGGATACTGTTTCGATTTATTAGCATGAGCCCGCTCCTTGTAGGACACGGTGTACCTATATACACACACCTGTCTGTGAGAGTAACACTCAGGTGCTGAATCACATCATGATCAACCTGACAGGTGTCATGGACGCTGCACTGGAACCATTTGTTTTGGTCTGGATGTGGATTTTCTGAGGCCACATGGGATCATTAAGGAAGGTTGTGTAAGACGGTCTTTCTAATCCTTTTTTTCCTGCAGCTGGAGGAGTTCACCATCAAGCAGGCTGTAGCCCCCCGCCCCCCCCCCTCCTCTTCCTCCTCCCCTCTCTCTCCTCATCCTCGTCTAATCTGAAACACAATTTATCTTCAATCTAGACATGTGACATCCTCGGCACTGGAAACCTCTAAACACCCTGAGGAATAAAGGTGCTAACTAGAACCATAAAGGGTTCTTCAGCTTGTCCCCATAACTCTTTTTGGCTCCACCCGGAACCCTTTCAGAGAGTTCCTCCTAGAACACAACATAAAGGGTTATACCTCGAAACATTTGTGAAAGGATTCCCACAAAACCCCCAGATGAGCGGTTCTACAGGTTTCACCCAGAACCCTCTCTGGGGTCCTGTCAGAACCTTTTCTACCAAGGTGTTCTACTGAGAACTCTATTATATATATCCCAAAGGTTTTTATTTTATTTAGAACCGACCCAGGAGGTTCTAACCCTGAGAACCCTTGACAAACCCTTGATGAAAAAGTTCCTCCTTAAAGAACAATTTGTTTCAAAAGGCTCATTTGGATGAAATGGGTTCTTCATGGAACCTTCAGTCTTACAAAGAACGCTTGACAAACCCTTTCTTCCAAAAAACATTCTTCAGAAACAAATAATTCTGCCCTTCAGGAAGAACCTCTGTGGAACCCTTTTTTCTCAGAGTGTAGATGCTTCCCACGGCATTAAACGCCGGCTGTGTGTGTGTGTGTGTGTGTGTGTGTGTGTGTTCTCTGAGGGTCATTCCGCATGCATGTTCGATAACAAAGCCGGCGTTCATCACATGTTGGGGTGTCTGTCGCACATTTTCTCTGTATGATGAAGATGCACTCGGCCTCAGTGAAGGTCCAGCTGAACGTTCTGTCCTCCTCACATCACTGCGTCCGGTGATGAAAATGTGGAACCCTACAGACTCGCACAGAGTGATTTGCTGCTTTTTTCATCTGATGTGATCATAAATTGAATATCTCCGGGTTTGGGGCTTTTCCTTGAAAAAAACAAGCAATCTGAAGACGTCACCTCCGGCTCGGGGAAACTGTGGTTGATGTTATTTTGATATATTCTGACATTTAAAGACAAATCTCTTAATCTAAAGTGAAGATGAATGAACATCACAAATGAAAGAATCTATCATATAATATATAAGCTTTTTAAAGCTATAATAAGTAACATTTCCACATTGAAATAATGCGGAAATAATCCATCATTTATTCTAGGTAACACTTTTCGTTCCGGCTAGTTGTTACCTAGCTAACCATTTGCTGGTTGCCATAGCTACGCTACATCAGAGAGAGTGAGGAAGTCTGTGCACATGATTACACACAACATGAATAAAACTTTAATATAAAACCTCGTCCATGCAGAGGTTTCTGCCTGAGTCACGTCAGATAGATTTTTATCAGCGTTGGTGGTTGTTTTAAAGTGAAGACAACAGTTCACATGATCCTCCGCCGCTTCCTTAAAAAAAAAGAGTAGTGACTTCACACAAATATACAAAGAAAAACAAAACAAAAAACAATAAAAACAAAAACAAACAATTAGTGTAAAATGCATAATTTTACATGGTGCATATATGAAGCAAAACAAAGGATAAAAGCCTTGATGTCTGCCTTTTGTTCAGTATGATGGAAATAGATGGCACTTGGATTTCGGTGCTCAAGAGAAAAAAAAAAAAACAACCAAAAACTCTCTTTCCAGAAATCATGACCCAGTTAGCGAGATAATCCTCAGACCTTCTTATGTTTCATGTAGAAAAGAAAGTATTTCCAACATGAAACTGCTCACAACAAGGTCTGTGGATTATCTTGAGTAGCCAGGTCATGATTTTTTGGAAAGAGACATTGGTTTAGAAATTTCCTAATTCTATTTATTTATTTATTTTGGTGACAAGCAGAGTGCCATTAAGTTCCATTATATCAGAGAGAAGGCAGACATCTTAAGGGCTGATATCTAAAAAAAAATCTAAGATGGATAAACTGCACTACAGGCCAGAGAAAAATATGAATTTTTGATTTTAGGGTGAACTGTCCCTTTAAGCTCTGAAAAAGGCTGTCATCACACCCTGATTGGGAAAGAAGCACCAAGCTGCTCTCAGTTATTCACAATCAGCTAAAATGATTTGGGGAAAAGGGGAAATGACAGCAAGCACCAAGAAATGGGCGACTGCTACAATCTGATAACAAAATTCACACGGTATGGGAATAACACAGTGTATATTTTATTGGCTTGTTGCAATAAAAAATAACCCTTGGCGCCTTAATATTTTCAACATAAATATCATTCCTGACCTTGGAAACTGCCGCTTGCAAAATAACTGCAGCTCAAGATCTACTCGCTCGCTTGTTGAGTCAAAAGCACTTGTGTGAAGAGCTGACCATTTATAGCAAATAGTTACAGAATGAGAAAAGCTTCAGCTCTTATAGTATCAGAGCTGCAGTGCTGTGAGAACTAATCCCCCCTTACAAAAAAAAAAAAAAGAAAACATATACACCAACATATATGTGTGTGTGTGTGTGTGTGTGTGTGTGGAGGCTGTGGCGGTGGAGCTCGCTGCAGCAGCAGCAGCAGCAGCAGCAGTTGGGACGAGTGCATCAGCGGGATAACAGTAAGACTTGTCAGGTTGTAACGTCTGCGCTGTCCATCTGCATGATTATGATTGTACATCACGAGTCAGCTGGTAGCCTCAGTTGATGAATGAGAGTGTGACTGTGAAGCATGAATGAAACAGCTGATGCCAATCAGCTAATGCAAGTGTGACTTCAGTCTTCTGCTTCGAACAAACATCACGCCGCATTTCTGCAGCTTTTGGCCACATCACACGGTCTTAATCAACAGAATTACCAACTGGGGTTTAAAGACAGATAAACATTTCCACAATTTTATATTCATATTTGTTATTTCACATCATTTTCATGTGTTTCATTAAATGTCTTTGCAGTTCATATGATCTGAAATGATCTTTTTGTGTGTTGCTGTGATTGAGCACGCTCCACCGAGGCTGTCCTTTATGTTTGATTGCACCTGGAAAAGTCACAGCAACTAACATTTTTGATGGTGCCAAAGATGTGTTGCTGGAGAGGATATATTGATTTGTCAATACTGTCAATCAAGGCTGGATTACCAACAGCAGCAAAGCAAGCAACTTCCCCCAGACCACCAGTGGCTTCATATTCACTGAATTTGTTTAACCAAGTTTCAGCCACCTGATTATTTATTGCTAACCAATTATTTGTTCAGTCAACATGGATGATGTTTGATGCTCAGAATAATGAAAAGTTTGTCTCCATTTTCATGACAGCTGGGCAAACTCAATTTGCTAATGAGGACCACGTGATACAGTTGAAAGCGCCACAATAGACCTATTTCAGAGCTGCCATTTCGACATGGAACAGTGCACATGTGTTACCAGTGATACTAATTAAGGTCACGTTCCATTTAGTGCAGCAGAGTCTTTCCAGTGAGCCAACATGCAGCACCCTGGCTCACCCTGACTTTCAAGCTCAACTTTTAAGCCAGAAGTCTGGGAGGTGCTCAGATTAATGGAAAGTTTGAACTAAATCTGCTGATGAAGACAGACCGACGCGGTCGAAAGCCCCAGAACAAGTGTGTAAGTGGACCTGGAGTTATGATTGTTGTGTTAACTTACGTTTCTAATGTCAGTTAGTGTGGACAAGAGGAACTCTAGGGGTGCTCAAAACCAAGGAAAGTTTGAAAGTCTACATTTCCATGACAACAGAGCAAACTTAATTTGCTGATGAAGACAGTCTGATACGGCCAAAAAGCCCCAGAACGAGCCAGAAAATGGACCTGGAGTTGTGATTGTTGTGCAAACTTCTGTTTCCAATGTCAAGAACTTTTAAGTCAACATGGACAAGAAGTCTAGAGGAACTTAGAACCATGGAAAGCATGAAAGTCTACATCTCCATGACAACAGAGCAAACTTAATTTGCCAGTGAAGACTGTTTGATACAGTTGAAAGTTCAAGAACAAGCGAGTGGGTTGAGATTATTTTGTTCATTTCTGATTCTAATCAATAATAAACTGCCATGCTAACCTTTTAAGCCAAGAAGTCTAGAGGTGCTCAGAACCATGGAAAGTTGCATAATAACAGCAAACTGCTGATGAAGACTGTTTGATACAGTTGAAACGTCCAGAATAAGCGAGTAAATTGGCCTTGAATTGTTTCCAATGTCAAGAACTTCTGAGTCACAAGCAGCATTCACTGATCAATAGTTTACTGGTTTATTGTGGCCAAATACATGAACACGTTTCAGCTTTGGCAATTCTATTTATTACATAGTGCGAGGCCTTTATTTTCATAGAACTTTAATCAGCATATTTTGCATGTGTTACAGCATAAATTAATTTATCATTATTCGTCATTTCAGGACATAAAATTCTTTCTGTCTTGTACATTTTGTGATAATCATTCATGTGCATCTCATTTCATCCATTGATCTTTTTTTTCTAGTTTCATGCTACATGTTTACAGTCTTGGGCATCTGTGTGTATACACATACCTATCGTCTTACAGCTTGTGATATTTGAGACTTTTTTGTGGTCTCTCCGCCTTCAGTGAGTCAATTCCTTCACAGATGTTTCCTATCATGCAATCATGTGCTCTCATTGCTGAACCTCACCTGTCTACAAATTGCCATTTCTGCTGTTGACGGCTTAGAGCTGAAATACAAGATAACTATTTATCAGTGAATGTTGGTATTTTGATTGCTTTTGATCATCACTTTGATCATGCACCAGATACATCAATCAAGTTTGGGAGCTCAGCACGCTGTTACTTTTTATCAAAAAACTCTGAAGTCAACATGGACGAGAAGTCTCAAGAACAAAGGAAAGTTTGAATATGTACACTTCGGCATCAAAAGAGCAAATTCAGTCTGCTGATGAAAACAGCTTGAGACAGTTGAAAGCTCCAGAACAGACAAGTAAGTCGACCTTTAGTTTAAACTGTGAGTCAACTGCTGTTTCTAAGGTCAACTGCTGTCAAACTCAACTTTTAAGCCAAAAGTCCTGGAGGAGCTCAGATCATTTGAAAGTTTGAACGTCTTTATTTCCAAGACCACTGAGCAAACTCAATCTGTTGATGAAGACAGATGGATGAGGTTGAAAGCTCCAGAAGAAGCTAATAATTGGGTTTGGACTTGAGATTGTTTTGTCTGCTACCGTTTCCAAAGTCAAGAAGTCAACATGGACGTGAAGTCTGGAGCTGCTCAGAGTGATGGAAAGCTCAACAAGGTCTCAGCTTGCTGATGAAGACTGGTTGATACAGTCAAAAGCTCCAGAACAAGCAAATAAGAGGACCTTGAGTTGAGGTTGATTCCAACGTCAAGAACTTTTCAGGAAAGTTTGAATATTTGAGTATTAAAAGAACAAACTCAGTCTGCTGATGAAAACAGTTTGAGACAGTTGAAAGCTCCAGAACAGTTCAGTAAGTGGACCTTGAGTTGGGATTGTGAGTCAACTGCCGTTTCAAAGGTCGACTGCTGTCAAACTCAACTTTTAAGCCAAAAGTCCTGGTGGTGCTCAAATTAATGGAAACTGTCCTCAGTCCTCATTTCCAAAACAACCGAGCAAATTCAATTTTCTGATGAAGACGCTGTGACACGGTCGAAAGCTCCAGAACAAGCGAGCGATAATGAGCCTCGAGATTGTTTTTGTCAAATTTTTAAAGCCGTTTTTAATACATCAATTGTCGGCAGGGAAACTCGCATAATCATAAATTCATTCATCCAATCACTGTGGCAAACTTCAAACACTTTTCTGAGATAGGAAAACTTGTCAAGTCACTGAGTGAGATGGTGACCTAGAAAACTGCATTGGCTTCATATTTAAGCAGTCAGCATGTGTGTGTGTGTGTGGTGTGTGTGTCTGAGTGTGTGTGTGTCTGAGTGTGTGTTTGAACGTGAACGCTCGTGCTGATTCTTGTTTTGAGTTTTTGCCACATCTGTGCACTGTGTCTTACTGGCACATTCAGAGCAACACTTCAAGAGCTCTCCCAACAATAACAAACACAAAGCGGTCTAAAACACACTCGTCTCCGCAGAACAATCTGCGGGCGCAGTCAGGACGGGTGTGTGAGGAAGAAACAAAGACGGCGTGCTGCAGAGAACAAGGAACACCGGTTCTAGTTATGTACTGAGGGAGGACGACATACTATATATTTATGATGTGCATGTTTCCAGCCTTCACATCTCCTGTCCCACTCTGACAAATGGGGACAGTTACTTAAAAAATGTCTTCTGATAAAGTTACTGATTACCTGTTAAAATATGTAGTCAGTAATGTAATCCAAGTATCACACTATTAAAGTAATGTAACCTGATTACTTATATGAAATATGGTGAAAGTGTGGAGCCTAATATAGTTTGTTTGGGGCTGCAGCAATTATTTTCATCATTGGTTGATTATTTTATCAATTAATCGATAAAATGTCAGAAAATGGTGGAAAATGTTTATTTAAGTCCAAGATGACGTCCCCAAATGTCTTGTTTTGTCCACAAAACCCAAAAATATTCAGTTCATATTCACATTTAAGAAGCTGAGATCAGAGAAATTGGACTTATTTTTTAATTAAAAATATGTTTGGACCTATTTTTCATGTCTTTCCTGTAATGATTATTTCCTTCAGTGGTTAATGGGTTGATTATTTTCTTAATTAAGTGATTGTTTAGTCTATGAAATGTCAGAAAATGGTGAAAAATATTGATTTAAGTCCAAGATGACATCCTTAAATGTCTTGTTTTGTCCACAATACCCAAAGATATTCAGTTTGCTGTCATAGAGGACAAAATATTCACATTTAAGAGGCTGAAATCAGAGAATTTATTTTTTTTCTTTTTAGTTAAAAACATGTTTGGGCCTATTTTTCATGTCTTTCCTGTGATTATTTTCATCAGTGATTAATCAGATGATTATTTTCTACATTAATCAATTAGTTATTTGGTCCATAAAATATCAGATTAGGGTGAAAAATGTTGATTTAAGTCCAAGATGACGTCCTTAAATGTCTTGTTTTATCCACAACCCAAAAATATTCAGTTTACTGTCAGTAAAGTAGTAAAGAAACCAGAAAATATTCACATTTGAGGAGCTGAAATTTTGATCATTAAAAAAATGACTCAAAATTATGAATCATTAATCCTGTCATGGTCTTGTGACTTGAAACAGTCTTTCTTTCCTTTGTTTCCTGTTATGGCTTTTCATAATTGATTAAACTGTCAACCATTTTCTCCATTAATCAGTCAGTTATTTGGTCCATAAAATGTTAGAAAATGACATCGTCCTCTTGAAGCTGAAATCAAAGAATTTGAACTTTTTTTCATTAAAAATGACTCAGAATAATTTATTATCAAAATAGATGCAGATTAATTTAATAGTTGATCAATAATAGATTAATCATTGCAGCTCTCAGTGTTTTATGTTTGTTGTTTGGTTTATTAGTTTGTCCAGCTCTTCCTTCCTTATGTTGTTGTTGTGAGTAATTTATTGATTAACTGATTGATCTACAGAGAATAATTGACTACATTTCCACCCACTGATGTATTTTTTCACCAGAGGCCCTGATAATGAACTGTGCATGGTTGTATATCATTCTTCTATTTTTACTAAATTGATCTGTAATCTGATTACATCTTTTTTATCTGCAACTGTAATGGAGTAGAGTTTATTTGTATCCAGATTACATAATCCCTTGTGCATGTAATCTGTTTCTCCTGACGCCTGCCCACAGATATTTCCCGAGGTAAACAATCTCAAGAAGCAGTCCTTGAACTGGTTTGTGACAAAGCCAATATGAGTTATTGGTGAAGCCTTCAGAAGATGGTGTATTGATTTTATGACAGGCCAGGATGTAGTAGCACCTCCTGAACATGACACAACTCTGTGCATGCTAATAAGGTCGCCTGACAAAGGCGGGCTTTGTGCCTACATGCACCGCTAACCTTCGCAAGACACAAGTGGGTTCATTTGAAGAGCCACGGCGCCTGTTTTTACCTCGATAAGTAGCCTCATTAGCATTTCACATCCACATGCAAAGTAGCCATGACATTTACATGTGTGATGTAAGGCCAGTGTGTAGAGGCACTGTAAGATTACTGTTATCTGATCCCAGTGCAGTGCTCTTCAGCACACGCTGAAATAAACACGACGTTTCATTTCCGATACTCTTTAGGGGATTATTTCCTGACAATCAGTTTTTAGGGGAAAAAAAGACATTTGGTTTTTGTGCAATTTCAGTGACATCATCATTTTACACTCCTGACTTTTATGGGGACAGAGGTGGCGGTTGTGTAAGATGATGACAACACACATGAAATTGCAATCTGTGTGCTGGAATAGCTGTCATTGTGTTGTCTGATGTCGTAACACTAAAATTATGTGTATTTGGAAGCAGCAGCACAACACAACAAGGAGTGTGAACACACAAAGACTAAACAAATAAATACAGACACAAATAAGAAAAATACAAGCATAAAAAATTATTAAAAGTAAATTAGATTAGATTAAAAACAAAAATCCAACTACAAATACTCAAGGTGTGATACAATACTACAATAAAACGTACACAAAATGATATTTATCACAGCATATTAAAAAAACAAAGAAAAATGACGGCTTGAAAAATGTCCTGATAATAAATCTGACACATTTGTTTGTATAAAATTTGTTTTGTGCTTCTGCTTTCCTTCTCTTCCTTAATAAAATAAAATAAAATAAAATAAAATAAAATAAAATAAAATAAAATAAAATAAAATAAAACTGAATTGAAGTGAATGTTTGAACTATTCATGCACAATTACAAACAAAATCAAAGCAGTAAATGCAGCTCCATAAAATAAAACTAATAAAATATACTAATAATATAATTAACTGTGTAAAATCATGGTAGATTTTGTCATAGTCTGATATTCTTTTATTGCAGAATCATAAATCTTATTAGAAATATAAGTAAAACATAAATAAAAATACAAATATATAAATATATAAAGATAAGATAAAGAATACAAATGTAAATAAGATTAAAAAAAATAAATTAAATAAAAATTTTAAATACAGTAAAACAAAATTATTTTAAAATAAACTGAAATAACTAAAATAACTAAATTCTAAACTAAAATGTGAACATAAATGCAAATAAAATACAAATTAAAAGCCAAAGAGCAAATAAGAAAAAGGAAAAGTAACATAAAATAGAGGATGAAGATAAAGAAAAAGTAAAATACAATATTTCCAGCTGACACTTTGATTGTTAATTAATTTTACTATTTTGGGGTTTATAGATATAATTTCACTTGACATTGAAGCGTCTTTTTCTGTTGATCTGTGTCCAAAAAAGTCACATTAAATCTACTTTGTAAAACAAAACAAAACAACATGTAAGGAGCAGATTTCAAAGACACTGACTGTACAACTAGAAACAAACAAATAAATAATTAAAGAAAAGAAAATGTGCACTCACAGAAAGACAAATGGCCCTGAGGGAATCGACGTAGCCTTAATTCATCTGGACACCCAAAGTGTGTTTCTGTCCTACATTCATCCATTACGTTAATGAAGCCACCAACAAATAGACAACAAGATGCACAGGTCAGTCTCCTTGAACCTTTCCTAACAGATCTGCTGCATTTTTTCATTCATCTACCACCTGTCAATTACTTTTTCTATCTGCGTGGATCAATATTTCCATCCAGCCATCAATCTACCGTCTGTCCGTCCACATTTTATGCCTCTTCCTGCCTTTTCTTAGAAAACAACACTAAAGCTGAGTCTCAAATCACTCCCTCGTGCACCCATTCAGCCCACTGAATGAGCAGCAGTAAACTGAGATTTTAGACTCATATAATCATCATTATTTTTGCATCAACACGAACAGCTGGAGACTGACAGAATGTTTTTTTTTTTTCATCTGTAAAATGATTAGCATTTTTGTTAACAACCAAGATGGCTGCCATGTCAGTTTTAAACTAACTGGACAAACAAGAACAAACAATTGCACTTAAAGCTTTTGTTGATGAGAAAGATGTGTGTGCAGTACTTCCAGCTACACTACGTCACATGATTCTTTACCCACAGTGGTTGTAAGTCTATCCAGCTGTGTTCAGCATCCGTTGATAACGCTCCTTAGAAATCTAAAACAAGCTGAGAGGTTCCAGATTAATTGTTACGAAAAACAGTGACAGGTTGGTGAAGTTTAGGCACCAAATTACTTTTAGGGCCAGGCACAAAAACGTACTTGGTTATGTTTAGTAAAGATCACTGGGTTAAGATAAGTATTTTAGTATTGTGTTACTTAGCATTTCTTCATGTTATGATGTGTTATTTTGTGTTACGTCGCGTTGCCCTACTTTGCATTACATTTCTTTGCGTTGTATTAATTAGCAGTACTTTGTGTTACGGTGTGTTATATTGTGTTACGTTACATTACGTTGTGTTGCGTTATTTTGTGTTGCACTACTTTGTGTTAATTTGTGTTACTATGTCTTATTTAACGTTGCGTTCCTTTGCATTACTTTGCATTGCATCACCTTGTGTTGCGTTACTTGTGCATTACTTATTGCTTATGAATGTGTAATTTTGCATTATGTTATTTTGTGTTGCATTACTTTGCATTGCATTACTGTGTTACTTTGTGATACTATGCCTAATTTTGCATTTTCCGTTCCGTTCCGTTCCGTTAGTTACGTTACGTTACGTTACGTTTTTTAAGTAAGTTAAACTTTAAAATTGGTCTTCTTTGACTTTTAGTTTGACACAAACTGCGGTCTCCTCCACACACAGACATTCTTGCTCTTTTCTTCTGATCTCTCATAATTATTACAGCTACTGGAGGTCGTCACTTATCAATAAACCTAAAGATGGCTCATAATTTGCTGCTTGCACAGACGACCTACGCGGCCATTTTTCTGCTGAAGATGGGCTGGAAAATTTCTCAGATTTATGGTAATCCATTCACTAGGCCGTGTGTTTCGAGATATTTCAGTGAAGGAGCAAAGTGGACCAACAGACCAACATCACCATCCATCGATTCGTGCTTCCTCACACGAACACGTATGTAACATGGGAATAATTTGCAGAAGTGCAGAGTGTGATCCTTCCTCCAGCAGCATCACAAGAGACCGTGCAGGTCCAGACCCAGTTCGTGGAGAATTGATTATGTCTTGTCAGCGGTTCCGGTGGCAGGCCTTTATTTATCAAGTGGTCGTGTTCCCATGGACCTGGCAGAGCTGCAGCAGGTGTGAAGGTCAACAAGAGAGTCATATTTTAATCAAAGACCAAGGAGCTAAAAATAAAACTCCCCCAGCGGGCACCACAGTGAGACTCAAGGAGATGTGAAAAGGCTTCATAGTGTACACATATTAATTATCACGCATATACACTGGGCTTGTTGTTATGCATAAATGTCAGCTGGACAGGTTTTCTGCTAAGGAAGCCATTAGTGGTGAAGAATGTGCCGCAATGCACCTGAAGTTTGAACTCAGGCCAAGACTGACAGCAGCAATCACATGCCACAACTGAGGTGTCCTGAAAATAAAGCAGACAGCAATTACTGATAGTGTGTGTGCCAAGGCTGGAAAGTCATCTACAGTAATGGGATTGTTTGTGCGTGTGTGTTTGTGTGTGTGTGTCCTTCTACATATTCAGGTCTATGTACAATCTTGACTACTGTTAGAATAACTGCCTAATAATTTTTGTTTGCCAGGGCGTTTCATTCACACTGGAGCTACGTAAAGTAGAAGCCATGCGAGGTGTTAATTTATAGCCCTACTGTTAATTAAAACGCCCTTGGAAAATAAACACCCAGGCTGCACAGTACAGTACAGAGCATACTGCTGAGAGACAGAGTGAACAAAAAACAGACAGAGAGAAACATGAGAGGAGGACCTGCTTTTGTTCAGGAGCTCCTTATTGTGTTTAGTTGCCTTTCTGGAAAGTAAAAAATAGTTTCATCTTACTTTTCCCACAGATGTGAGTGTTACGCTGCTGACAGACCCTACCTGCTTCAAATATGATGAAGAACTGAGTGAGTACCACTCGCAAGATTATACTGTAAAAGTACTAGTGTTGGAAAAATACTTAAGTATTAGTATTAGTCAATAATCAGTTCAATCAAAGAGGTTTCTGTTTCTCCAAATCTTCAGTCTAAATTAACTCCCAGCATCCTCTCTGTTCAGCTCAGTGGTCACACTCACCTCGGATTTCCTTAACCGATAGCTGAAAATACCAACAATCAATTAATCATTAATAATGTATAAGATACAAAACACATGCTTTTCTTTTTAAGTTTTAGTTTCCTTATCAAATGGCTCCACCAGACAAAACTGAATGAGGTGCAATTACATTACAGTTTTAATCGGTTAAATTCTCAATGCAGATTAATTGATCAGTGATAAATCATTACTTACTCCAAACCTGTGCTGCTGCAGTGTTTAGTTTTTCGTCCATGTGGCCTGTTTGTGATCAGATCACCTGACTGGCAACAAAAATGCAGCTGAGACGTTCGGAATGTACTCAGTACTCTGTTGGGATTTTGAAAGTAATTAAGTAGATTACACGGTGTAATGAGTACTACAAGTAAAGTACAAGTAAAAGTACACACTTGAAGATCTATTCATAAAAGTACAAGTGCCCAAAAAACTACTTAAAGGGATAGTTCACCCAAAAATGAAAATTCAGTCATTATCTCCTCACACTCATGCTGATTGAAGGTTTAGCTTTAGTTTTTTCATCCACAAGGTAATTTCCATTATTTGGGAGATTCTGCAACACCGTTTTCCTGTGAAACTAAAATTAGTTACTGCCACCCTTTGAAATAGTCGCAATTATTCACTTCAGCTCCATGGACTGGGTGAAACCAGCTGTGCATAAATCTTAGATGGGGTCATATTTCCCGTGCTCATGAGACGAGTCCACATGAATGTCCCTCTTCTTGTGGTATTCACAACCTCGTAAGTGGACATTTTCATGTGCACGACTTCCCATGTCGTAAACACGAGTCCCTTTTGAAGGCTGCCATAGTTACAAAGTTTGTGCATAAAGTTTTTAAGTTCTTAACAACTCCTCTAACTGTAGGGTTGCCATCTGTCCTGCACAATGCAGGATTGTCCTGCACTGGACAAATAAAATGCCCACTCTCATCCATAACTCTACATTTTCACATACTTGGAATGACATGAGAAATAATAAAACCCAAACAGTTTCATGAGACTTAGTGGAAAAGTTTTAAATCAGAATGACGAGCAAGTTGTCTGTCACTCAGCATCATTGTTGCCATGGTTACAGAGATTCAGACACCCTTTTTTTGTTTTTGTTGAAGCCCACCCGTTAAAAAACAAATGTCAGACAGACCACCAGTCGATCTGTCAGTGGGAGTGAGTACAAGGCAAACTGCAGTTAGTCATAGAGTATTTTCTGTCGCCTGTGGTGGACTGTCAGAGGGCCCAGAGTTATTTTGACAGACCCCCAAACCCCCCCCAGGCCTGACTTGTGTCCCCATGCCTGGGGTCAGCAGGGTTGCCAGGTCTGTGTGACAAAACCAGCCAAATAGCTACTCAAAACCAGAACAAAAACCCATACATACAAAACCATGTGCACTGTTTTATAATATCCACAAAGTAACACCATAAATGTTAAATGTGCCTGCATTAAAAGCAATTTTCACAGAACAATTCTTTCACCTAGGTCCCAGAACGGCCTTGTGTAATTACATAAAGTATATCATCATAAATAGAATAAAATATAACTGTGAACAGTTCCTTCCTGCCTACCTGGACAACATAAATGTACTGTTTCTTCTTCATTTACTGTAGTTACTGCAATACCTGATTACAATTGTTTACCATATTTTGATCATATACTGACAGAAAATATGTGTATGTGTGCATGTGTGTATGAGCTGATCTTGCCTGGAGTCAGTTTGATAGGATTTGGGTATAAACATATCATTTAATTTGAAATATTGATCTTTATTCATAGATATTATCCTTGTAATTTGCATACATTAATAGGCCTGCTCAACCCATGGACAAATACCTGCGGCAACACTTCAAAAGTAGCTGTATTCTGAGGGAAAACCGTGGACCTGGCAACCCTGGGGGTCAGTGGCAAGATGTTCCTTATTTTTCCACATTGAAGGTGGAAACCCGACTAACGAGTGGTCTATTAAATGTTGTTGCACCATTAAGATTGATTAATAGGTCCAGTACTATTAATGTATCTTAATGTCTTAACCAATAAAGACCTTAATCGTGTGTAACAGAAACATCTGTTAATGCTGTCTTATCAAAAGTAATCTTAAATAGGAAGTCTCTGTAGCATCACAAGCTACATAACTACCAAATTAACAATCTGGGTCAAACTTTGGTCATATTATATTTAACTACCAACCCTATATAAATATACATATTTCATTCTGTGTGTGTTTTAGTGTTAATGATGTTCATGCAGTTTAGAGTGAGTGGAATCAGAATATTGTAACGTAATCCATGCTATCGACTTCAACTTTATCTTCATTTGTCCCCGGAGGGCAACTTATTATGCAGCGAGGCACAAGTAAAACACATAAAATGCACAAGTGGACACATTAAAGAGAATACACATATGTACAGAGTGATCAGGGAGAGGGGGTGCAAAATACAGTAAAGTAAAGTTGAATGAGTAGCAGCAATATAATATCAATGCTATTTGGTCATTTAGGCTAATGTCATTAGCATAATGTTTTGTAATTGAGCTACAGTAGGCATATACTGTGTTATTTTTGTGAAATATATCTTCAAACCCTAAAAACTATCATATTCCAACCATATTCAGTCAAACCTCTTTTAAATGGGAACTGTATCAGCAAGCTAACGTCAGTTTAGGTGGTCACTTCAGTTAGCCATGCGACAACTAGGTACACCTGGCAATTACTGGATTTAAATAATGACAATGAATCTGGGTTAAATAGGCTTTCTCTGCCAGGTCTGCATGACAAAACCAGCCCAATGGTCAATAAAACTGGCGCCGGCAGGCCGAGAGCATTGACACGTCGTATTTGTGTGTGTTTATGTGGGCGTTCGTGTGACATGTGCCAGGTCCATGCGTGTTTGTGCTAATCTGCAGCCAGTGTGGTTGGATTTAAGTCTAAATATTGAATATAATTCAAAATATGGATGTGTATTTATAGATATTATTAATGTAATTTGCATGCAAAATAGATCTACCCAGCCAGAGGACAAAACAAAAAAAACAAAAAAAAAAAAAAAAAACATCCCACGGCCCAGTTCTGCAGGAAAAACACAGACCTGGCAACCCAGTTTCTCTGGCAAAGTCTGAACATCAGGCTTTTTTAAAAAACATTTCATCACCAGTATTGGACCATAAACACTAGAGAGCCAAAAGACACAATTTGCATGGCTTTACTTGACAGAGGCGTCCACACACAGATGATTGAAATGTCCTTAAATACACAACTTGTCTGTAACAGGACAGATTAATGAGGCTTAACGATAATGTGTCCTCATGCCACTGATCTGGGATTTGCTAAAAAGTTAATATGCCAAATAATTTGTTACATGGCGGCCGTCCTCAGGTGGAGGTCTGCGCTCCATCAGAGCTCCATCAGTTTTGCTGCTTAGTGATGCTTTACTCTGACAGTATTTGCAGAAGATTCACACATATTCTGGCGTCTTTTTTGTCGTCTCTCAAAAACATGAAACACAAGAACACGTCTGGTGAATGGATTAAACTCTGACTTCATCTGCTCTAACATAAGCTGCAAATGTTAGCATGTCTGGCTAACTAATGCTACCTTACTAGCTGCAGTAACTTTACCTCCAGACAAACTTGTTAGATCCACTGCATCTGCGTTTGTTCTGTGGGGGTTTGAGGAGGAGGATGTGGGCCGATGAAGAATCAAAGTGGGTTGATGACGATGCATCTTTCTCTGGCTCACTGTCTCAGGTCAAACCCAAGTTAGCTTAGCTCTGTCTTTTGCGATCGCAGTCCGGCAGGGTGATCCGTGTCAAGGTGCGCTGCACTAAAAGAGTCTCTGCGCTTCCTTTTCACACAATGGTGAGTGCGCCTCCGTCATCTATCATGTAGATATACCTGCTGTATTTCACCATCTGACCAATGTTAGCTGAGATGTAAGCTAGCTTTAGCCTCATTTAGCATTAACATTATATCATACACACAGCTGTTAGGTAACTTTACATTAACACTTTCACAGGGTTCTTGTGTCAGATGGAAACATTAAAACGTCAGCTGGAGTCTCCTCAGCTGACTTAAGTCAACTTAGCATTAGCTGACATCAGCCAGCTACACTTATGAAATCTGCTTGTGAGTCATTATTTTAGCGACAAAATCCGCCGTCATCAGTGAGAAATAAGAAGCTGCTTTAGTTTACTTCTCTGAGGAATCACAGACCTCGTGTTTCAACAATTACTCCCAATTTCGATGTTAAATTTGCCACCGTTATCACCATAAACCGCATAAATGCAGTGCCAGAATGGAAAGCTTGGCAGGCGTAGCAACAGTAACTAAGGAGGGCGGGGCTTAGCAAAGGATCAGTTCACTTCAATTACCTCCAAGGCTGGAGATATACTTGCTTTTAACTACATGTTGTTGTGCACGTCATGAGAAATTAATGCTACATGCACACAAACACAAATGTGTGATTAAACAGCCTAAGATTATTTTCCCTCTGTAACCTCTACTGGTATCAAAGTCTGTATGAATGCAATTTCATTAAAAGAGACATTTAAAATTCAACATTTCTTTTCAGAGTCGGTGCCCAATACGACCGAACCACATAGACAACCCATTAAATTACCTGTCTGCAATTTTCATGGTTTTATTTCCTATTGAAGAAACACTATCAGAGTGTCCATGGCGAGGTCTGTTTAAATTTGCATCTCTATTGTATTGTGAGACATCTCTGACCTTCTGCAGCTCTGATTACAGGTAGTTATTCGCTCGTTCTGGCAACACCCGCCGCTATTTTCAGACCCGGCAATTATTTCAACACTTCAACACTTTTATTTGTGAATTAACTTTTTTTTATTTTACTTAAAAAAAAAATAAAAACACTCTTCGATTTGTGCAGAGCTTCAGGCCTGTCTGTTTCCTCGTCTCTGTTTTAATTTACTGTTGGAGCAAACTCATCACTTCCTTCATGTTTACAGAATGAAACGCCGTCTCAGACGTGTTTTGTAATGTAACATTGGCCCGAAGCAAAATGTATAATTCAGAACAGGGTAGTTTGATAGCTCACCAGTTGCAGCTGCAGCTTTCTTGTTATCTCCATTACACCACATCTTTTTTTTTTTTCGCATCCGTAGCGGTGCAGATGAGAAGAATAAAGCTGAGGCTGGAACATATGCATCTTTTTGCCCCATGTGTTATCTTTTGGAGGATGCATGTTGATAATTCCATGTGTTAACAGTTTTTTCACACTATTCAGAATATAACTAAAAATAGTGATATAGCTGTAGGAATAACCTCTGTTATAGGATTGTTTTAAGTCAGTGGGACAGGTGCAGGTTTCATCCTTGTTTTCTGCTGAGCTGCTCCTCTCTGAGCTCACATGTGATCACTTCATGTGATCCCTGCAGACCTGCTCTTAAGGTTACCACACTTCACTGTCAGTGGGACTGGGAGGCGCATGATGAATGTGTCCCTATTCTTCTTTCTTAGCTGAGATCTTTTCTACCCCTGAGCTACCCCCCTTTGAGCGTTCTTGAGTGCAGTTCTCTGAAGTTTTAATAAATCCTGAATTTTGAACGGGGAACGATTAATAAGGATGAGGAAACTGTCTGAAATGGAAACTGAAAAAGAAATTCTGATGCTGGTGGATGAGGTCAGATGATGGTCAGAGGCAGAGACACACAGAGACGTTATTATTTGTGTCTGTATCTGTTAAAACCAACAAAATGATCTGTGTCTATACTGAGATAGAAGACTAGAAGTGGGCGGGGTTTATCCTCAAAGTTATGTTAAAAATGTTGAAAATGTTTTATTTTAAAACAGATATTCACTGAGAGATATTGGGGTATACTGAAATATCAGAAACTGAAAAAAGTTTTCGAAATTGAAAGATTCAAAATAGAAACACTACAATAAAGATAATGTAACAATAATAAAATAGGGTATTTTTAAAAAATATCCTTAAGTTGAAGGATAGTTTTTTTTTAACTATGTCGAGGCGATAATGAAGCTGACTTTTTCTAAATAATGACGAGCAACTTTGAACTGAAGAAATATCCTTTTGTTGTTGCCATTTTTCAGTTTTTTAATATCATGATGGACTTTTTTTTTGTAGTATTATCATACCTTGAGTTTTTTGTATTGTTACATTCCTAATATTCATCTTTTTTGTATATGAATGTTTTTATGTTTGCATTTTTTATCTATTTATTCTCTTATGTTTACATAAACAAATGTACATTAAAATATATACTGTATATATTGTTATTATTCAGTTATTATTATCATTATTTATTATTTTATTATTGTGTTTTGTGATTTTTATTTCAGGTCTGTGCAATTTGTCTTTCTGTTTTTGGGAGCGGGGTATAAAAATGGACAACATGCAAACTTCTGGACTGATTTGATTGCAAAAATGTTCTGTTGTGGAAGAAAAGGAAAATAATTTTATTTTTAAATGAGCTCTATCTCAACCAACTGCAACAATAAAATCCTGTTTTTACATTACTGTATACAGTATAATACTTTACAGAATAATAGTCACAGGAGACATTTTTCTACATTGAGTACTTTTACTTTTTAAAACTTTAAGTAAAATTATCCGAGTAACATTTTCAATGAAGGACTTTTACTTGTAATGGAGTATTTTTACAGTGTGGTATCAGTAGTATCTGAATGCTTCCTCCACCACAGGTCATATGATAACTGTGTTTTTAGGACGATTGTTTTATTTTATGGTATAGGCTGCACACCAGTTATACAACAGATGACATATGATACCTTCTGTTTCAAACTGACTCACACTCACATTTCCCACCGTGACCCGACACGGAAACAAAGTGGATATAAAGCTGCCACTATTAATACAATTCAGGGGGGAAATGACTAACTAAATAAATAAATGCTTAAAAATAAATAAATACATAAAATGAAACTAAATAATAATAATAATCAGAAGACAACCATGTCTCCCTCACAGAGTAATTAAAAACAGCTTTTATTGAAGAAATGATCTCTTATTATAAGAGATATTTTTCTGTGCTGTCCTGCATCCTGTATCACATTCTTTCATATAATTCAGTCTCTCAGTCCTGAACAGGAGGATCAGCAGGCGTCTTTCAGGTCCTCAGAATGATTTTCCTTCCAGTCATAATAACAGCAGTCTGGATCCAATACTTTAGTGACAGTGGAAAAGCAGATAACACTTTAGTATATTATATTTCTTATTTCAGGAGTCTCTTAACACCCCGGCTTATAGTCTCCTGATGCAAAAAGCTTTAGATGGAACGCAAACTGTATTTTTATGACAAAATTAATGTAACAGTGAATCTTCATCCAGAATTGATGGATTTTCTCTTCATCTGAAAACAAGTGAGCATTAAAGTGTGGAGACACATCATCATGTTTTCTTCAAACTATAAAAAAGAAGGATGTCGTGAGAGTTTATCTCTCAAACGATGCATGCTGGGAAGTCTGCTAATGTGCTGGTCATGTTTCTTTAGAGAATTCAAGTTAGAAGAACTCATGTTTACAAGCACTGAAGTGGTCTGAAAATACCAGAAAATTTAAGTTTAATTAACTTGAATAAACCAAACTTACTAAACTTAAATAAATATTTGAGTAAAACTTGTATATTTATGTTAAGTTAATAAGAAAAGATTAGTTGATTCCACTAAATCCCTGTCTGATTTTTTTACAGTGTGCTTACGTTGTGCTTCTGGCTCATTTTTTCGTGACAAAGGGACAACATAAGTTAAAACATTGGCTCATCTTCCCCTGACTCTCCCTTAAGACATTTGAGCTTCCCACCTTGGGTGTGACATCGGAGGAAAACGGCCGCCGTGTACCAGCGTCCCCTCGTCTGTGGCGGATTCAGGCTGTCCGAGGGGCAGGGGCAGAAAATAAAATAAAAAGGACACCAGCTGTATGTAGTGGGGCACCAACGGGGTGAAAGTTGTTATGCTTTTACAGTGAAAAGTCCCAAGTTTTCATTTAGACTGAAATTATTTATTGCTATTTTTATTTTAACCATTTACAGGCACAAAGAGGCCAAATCATTTTTTAGTATGTTGTTTGTTATGTTCTGTCCACTAGAAGGACATCTTAGAGGACACTTTGTCATGTTTTGTCCACTAGAAGGACATCTTAGAGGACATTTGTCATGTTTTGTCTACAAGAAGGACATCTTAGAGAGCATTTTATCATGTTTTGTCCACTTGAAGGACATCTTGGAGGGCACTCACTACATTTGTCCACTAGGGAACATCCTAGAGGGTGTTCTGTCAAATTTAGTCCACTGGAAGGGCACTTTAGGGGCACTTTACACATTTTGACCACACCCAGGGGATTTTGTCATGGTTTGTCCTCTAGGAAGCCCTCACCCCCACACCCTCCCCCTTTTTTACCTCTCAATTGGTCCAAAATTTCCCTTTTTTCAGTATAATAGACCAAGAACCTTGTTGTGGTAAACTGTGCAACCCTGTGAGTTGCACAATGAACAGTGAACCTCTTTGTGGTTTGATCTGTATTTTGCTCAGAAACTCATCATCTTCCAGGCTAGAACTGTTAGTTAGCACACAAGCAGAGGCACCCTCGTGGTTTCAGAACAGCGGGTGAGTTTCAACATGTGTATCCCACACACACAGCGGGGGTCTGAAATTCAAAGCCCACTGTCGATCACTTTCTCTGCATAGCTTTCAACAAACAGCACGTCACACTGTGATAACCACAGCTCACATCCAGATTGAAGGTGTTGATAGTGGAGAGGTGTTCCTCGTTTCAGACGGTGGCACATTTAATCTCACAAGGCAGCATACTGACAACTGCACTATGACAAAGGTCACTTGTCAGCAGGAAATGGCTCCACAAGCTCTCCTCTGCCCCCTGCTGGTGGATCATTTGGCATGCAAGTGCACTCACAACATGGCAGCACCTGGAAGCTTCAACCTCCTCAGATCTTCACTCCCTCAAGGCAAAAATATGGAGGTACAGGAGAGGTTCAGCTCCGTCCTGCCCCCAGTCTGTCCCCACCATCTGCTGCTCAGGTACATCTTTCTTACCCAGCAGGGACTGTTCAGTCTCTCTTAATGATCTCATTAATTTATGTGTTGACACCTGAAAATGCTCCAGAAAAGTAGTTTTTTCTCCCACTCCAAAAAAAGTTGATTAAAAAAGACATCAACCCATTTTGAGTCAGAAAGTAGGACTTTTAACTCTTGTGCTGTGAGTCAAATGGTCAAAAATTAGCTGTCCTCTAAAGGCAGTCATGTTCTTGACACGAAAGACAAGCCTTCCCTCCATCTCAGTTGTCCAAGGCATTTCAAAAGTCTTCTCATTCACCTTCAGCTCAAGTTGCAGGAAAGAATCATGAAGAATTGATATTAAATTACTGAGCTCTTCTTGGAAAAAATTACACCAAAGATCATTTAATTTGTGTAAAAAACACTGTGGTGATCAACAAAACACAAATTGCAGTTGCAAAATGTCCACGCTGAAAATTTCAGATGGATTTAACAATGATTTTGTTGCTCCTCCAGAGTCTATGATCAGAACTGTGCCCATAAGAACGGTCTGTTCTTCATAACAACGGTCTGATATACAGAAATAACAGACCTTAGAATGATGTAATTGTCGAATCAAGTGTTAAACAAAGCCGTGTAATAAACCAATTAGGCTAACAAAGCAGGTGTTATTTGGTAATTTAGGCTAACATAAGTGTATCTTCAGACGTGCAGTGTTATTTTGGTGACATCCAAACTAAAACTGCCTCACATCATTTGAAACAGCATTTTGAACGAGTGTCAGGTGAGTTTTTTCTACCACATGTTTTATCACCTTGTTAACGTCAATCCAAACTGTTCATGTATTTGCAAGCTAATGTGAGCTTTAGCATTTAGCTCAGTTAGTTGTGCAACAGTTAGCTACACCAGGCAGTGTTAATATTGAGTAACAACTAGTCTTGTACATGTGTAATTTCAGAATGTTTGCAGTGGTGGTCTCTATGTGTAATTTAAACTGTCACTTTACAGTAAAAGCAATTTGACTTGAGATCCTCCAAAACAGAAATGTGTAAATGTGCCTCAAAAAATAATTAATCAGACAAACAATTAATTTAAC
The DNA here is from genome assembly GCA_034769285.1 of Lutjanus argentimaculatus. Lineage (NCBI taxonomy): Eukaryota > Metazoa > Chordata > Actinopteri > Lutjaniformes > Lutjanidae > Lutjanus > Lutjanus argentimaculatus. The sequence continues at coordinate 1,672,221 of JAWZSL010000016.1, read as the reverse complement.
ACTGGCAAATCATATTTGATCTCATTTGAATTCTAATCAATAGAAACGTCACATGTGCCTTGGTTATTACAAGTAAAACTGTTGCTTTACAAGCACATTTTCACACCCTTCGTTCTGTCATTTTCAATAATTTTCTTAGTTATTTCTCATGTTTGTACTGAAATGATTAAATGCAACAAAAAACAAAAACTAAATACAGTAAAACATCACTTTTATTTCTAAACTGAACATCCTTTTTGGCGACATACGCTACATGTTTGGGTGAAATCTTGTACGTTGTTTATCCATCTTGTGCCATGTTGCTTATATTTAACAATTCTCCTTTGCCGTCTGTCTCTTCACACGAATCATCTTTTGCTTCATTTTCTCATGATCTTCCCATAGTTGATCTCGTGCACTTGGCCTCATGACCAAACTCTGATTCATGCACTGAAGACAGTCCTTTGGCCTCAGACTGGCCTTCATTCTGCACACGTTTGATTCGGTCTGAAAGGAGGCGGTTGTGTTCTCTGGAGTTGCCAGAGCGCCTGACCCTGCAGAAAACTGTAATAAAACCTCTCAGTCTCAGAGGAGGGTTGTTATGATGCACCGTAATGATGTTTGACTCAGGACTTTCAGGGCCAAATCCTGATATAAACTCTGATTACTGATGGTTTCAGATAATTCAGCTATTGATATTCCATAGAGTAAATTATATTTCACAATAGAACAAAATATTTCACATTTATGGCTGCTAATACACATTCTTAGCCATTATAATTATGCTCTCTTGGACAGAATTAAAGCAAAGTACCATAATAATTAAAATTTTTTGAGCAAATACAGACTGAATAGTGACATTTAACCACAAGTTAAAGATGTACAGTCACGTTATCTGTTGATCCTGGTCCAATTTCATTGTGTTTATTTCAAAGAATTTATTTTTATTCTGTAATTCTGTAAGCTTCACCCCAAGAAATCTGTGAAAAAATCCATGACATCACCCGGGTCATGTCGCGTTAACCCCCCATCCTCACCACACAACTCCGCCCCAACCTCCCAACTTACACAAAAGTCAGCTGTCAGCAGTGTGGGGTGGTGTGGCAGAAGTTGGTGCCAAAATACACCAAATTAAAGTAAAATATTCAGCAGTTATTTACAGTGAAACACCGTTATTTTGCAGATTTTTTCCCTAAATTATTACAATCAAAATACCTTCAATAAAGTGATAGTTTTGCAGAGAAACAGTGTTATTTTACCTTCTTTTTTTTTTTTTTTTTACGGTAAATGTATTGTTCTTGCACTTTACTTGAATTAGGATAATTTTGTCTTTTTACAGTCATTTAATGTTTTTTTTTTTTGTTTTGTTTTGTTTTGTTTTGTTTTGTTTTTTTACTATTTGTTTATTCCAACCAAACACCTTCAATAAAGTGATAGCACTAATACTTCTGTGAAATATAAACTTTAAGATAACTGTTAAATATCCTAAAAAAGAAAACCTACTGAAGAAATGATCACATCTACAACCATTTCACTGTTTCAGTTAAAGTTGGGTTTGAAAGTTAAATACAAAATGTTATATTTTATTTAATATGTTCAGATATAAATTTACCATGTCAACCTAATTTTCACAAACGGCTCTTCAGAGCCCCTGAGGAGAAACTGAAAAATCAAAAATGTAATTTCTCCAAGATTGCAAACATCCAGCTGGGAGCAGCAGTCATAGAAATACTGGTTCCAGCAGGTAACAGCGGTGATCATTTGTGTTTGACTGAATCCAGACCTTCAAATACACCCCACTGACTCGACTTCTTCTCTGGAAAATGGAGTGTAACGAGTTTACAATTCAGTCTGTCAACAAGCAGCAGTTGTGGTCGTGGCCACACAGCTTCACTTCGCTACGACTCATTCAAACCTCCTGTTCTGTCCCACTGTGACCCTGCTGCCTCTGTACAGTTTTGCAGCTGGGACAGGGACTTAAAATTGTGGCACTGAAAATAAAAATTCTGCTCTGAAAACTAAACCTGAACTGAAAAAGAAACACTGGCACTGAAACACTTAAAAAGCGCATAAAACACAGGCATTACAACTACTTTTATTTTGATATTTTTGGCATTCTGGTGAGTTTCTCTTCAGTGTCACTCATCTTTAGTTTCAATTGTCTGTCCCCATTGTGGTGTGAAGGGGAGGCATTTGAGAGGAGAGTGTGATTTACATCTAATCTGCATACTGAGGACAGAACGTCCCTCCTCCTGAAACCGACATATCTTGAATCTCTTCTTTCTACGATATGATGCTGAGCGGGTTATTTTGTATTCAGTTTCCAGATGTTCCTCACTCATATTTAGCGCCTGAATTTCACCCTCCGCAGAAAATCGACTCTACAAGTCATCTGTGCCATCAGCTTATCTCAAAACATATTTATCTTTGTGATGCAGTGACCTCTATGGCCGTAGTAATTATGATGGTGCGAAGGAAGAAGTCAGGTGACGCAGCACAGAGAGACAAAAGTCTGCACAGGGATGGATGGATCAAACTCATCCAGATCTCAGGTGAAACCAAGTCAACGTTGACTTATTTACTTATTTTAATCTTTGTAACATACTCATCTTACATCATGTATGTGACATAACTTAACTTATGTAACTAATCTACTTATTTCAACCCAAACTGTGATCTTTTCTCAAACACAACCAAGTAGTGCTGGTGCCTAAATGCAGGGTTGGGAAAAATGTAGTCAGTAATGTAATCTAAGTATCACAATATCAAAGTAATGTAACTTGATTACTTTCTGTTACATTTTGGCTTATTTCAGTATAAAATATGGTGAAATTGTTTAATAATTGGTTGATTATTTTCTGAAAATGGTGAAAAATGACGTCCTCAAATGTCCTGTTTTCTCCTCAACCCAAAGATATTCAGTTTACTGTCAGAGAGGAGGAAAGAAACCAGAAAATACTCAAATTTAAAAAGCTGGAAATCAGAGAATTAAGACTTTTTTTTAATTAAACTGACTGAAAATGATTAATCGATTATCAAAATAGATGCAGATTAATTTGATAGTCGATTAAGAATAGATTGATCATTGCAGCCCAAAGTGTTTTGTGTTTGTTGTTGTGTTTTATTAGTTTGTCAGGCTGTTCCCTCCTTTGTTGTGAGCAACTGATAGATTTATCGATTGATTGATTTTTACAAGAAAGGTCACCAGTATGCTCCAAAGGTCATAAATGTCATTTTGGGAGTCATTGTGCAAACATTTGACATTTAGGTATGAGGACGTGCTGGTTCTGTCCCACTGTCCTCTGATACCTCTGGACAAACCAGGACAGTGACTTTAAATTTTGCATTAAAAAAGAAAACATTGAAACACTGGTAAAAGTTGTATTGGCATTCAAAAAAGTTTTACTGAAAAAATGAAACACAGGTGTTAAAAATTATTTTCTTTTATTTTGATTTGTTTGTTTGTTTGTTTGTTTGTTGTGTGTGTGTTTGGCACTGTGGTGAGTTATTCCGGGCCAGTCTCTTGGTGACCTTTTCTCCTCAGTGTCACTGGTCTTTAGTTTCAATTCTCTGTCCTGTTTTGGCACGAAGAGGAGGGATTAAAGAGGAGGACACAAGGAGAGCGTGATTTACATATAATCTGCATACGGAGGAGAGAAGGTCCTTCTGAAGCCAACATCCACTCTGAACCCTGTCTTTGGTTCTCATCTAACCAGAAGGGGATGTTTGTTATATTTGGTTTTCAGTTTCCAGAGTTTCATCACTGATATAAAGTTCTTCATTCTTGGATGACTGAAAGAGGTCAGATGGATCAATTCAAGCCTGAACTTTGGTGCCTGAACATAGACTGTATATTGAAGTGGACGGAGCCTTCGTGACGTCACCCATTGGTTTCTGAACACCCGTTTTGAAGCCTCGAGTTTCAGATTTGGCCAGTGCCATTTTGACAGTTTTGAAACCGGATGTGAATATGATTGGTTGAAATGGTGGAGCAGGGCGGGACTGTGGATTTTGGGATTGTGTCAATTAAGAGGGACACATTCCTGGCTATATGCTGCCATGCCTGTGCTGCTGAACTGGGCAAAATGCGGTCATTTAGAGAGGCTACTCGTATTTGCATAATTTAACATTACTCTTGTCCCTAATTTAGATCGCTGAGACATCATTGCTGCTTGTCCCAGCTGTGACAAGCAGGTAAGGCTTGGCTAGCGCCAGCAAAGTGCATTCCTAATTCACATTAACGGAACTATTATTAATTGGGCTATTAGCTATTTTGCGTAACGTAAAGCAGAGTTCAAATCATATACAACCTTGGTTGAAACAAAATTAAATTCACTTACCGGAAAAACTGAAGGGCTGACTCCTTGGAAGATCTGTTAGTACATCCAAACGCTGCACAAGACATTTTTAACCACAAAAGGTTGAACTGCTGCCTCAGTTAAGCTTCACGTTTTGTTAAATTAACTTATGAAATAAGAGAATAAAGCTAAACCAAGCAAGCAAACAAAATAGGACTCTCAGAGGTTCAAAGTTGTAAGCTCAGTTTCTAGAACGCGGACAAAACACCCCCAAAAAAATCCCTGCGAACTTCACGGCTATTTAAAAGATTTTTTTTTATTATTATCATTTAAAAATCACACTGTCATGACAACCGAGATCCAAAATTAACAAGCGGGGGAGCGGGGTGGGGTGGTGGGGGGTGAGCATAGACGGTATGGTCTACGGCAGAGCCCTAGAGCGAGTGAGTGGCACTACCATAGGGCACTACGCCTGTCAATCACGAAACCACGCCCCTAATTATACAGAACTTTAAGCCTTAATATAAAATCAACGAATGACTTATATGAAAATTCAAGTCTGGTTCAGTGAACATGGTGGGGGATATTAGCGATAGAGACCAAAATCGTTTTTTGACACGGGCTATAAATATGTTTATTTCAGCTGTAAAGTTCGGCATTTTAGAACGGGTGTCAATGGAACCGGGCTTCCTTTTGCAGCCAGCTCGCGCGCCCCCTGCTGGATTTCGGTGAGAATACAGCGTTACTGCATTTCCGCATTGGCTTCATATTTCAGAGCCGGAAGCTCCGTCCACTTCTATATACAGTCTATGTGCCTGAATGAGTTTAACCTCACCAGGAAAATGACAAGAAGCTTATTACGACCCATGTTTACGTTTATTAAGTTGTGACCTCTAGTGGTCATGATTGTTATGACAGGTGCATGTTTTTTTCGGTTTGGCGACTGTATCAGACGCACCAGGAAGCCTTTTTAACGTTGTGAAAACTGTCGCTGTTTGGGTAGATTTAGGATAAGAACATGTTAGGTTTCATGCGTCACTTGATGTCACTAAAGCGACTCGTAAGAACAAAGTCACATGATGCGTGTAACATTATGTGCCTTACAATTTTGATTTCACACAGGACATGAACCCCACTGTCCTGCATGAAGGTCCTGTGGTTGTTTAAGCCGTCCATCCACCCCACCTCCTTAAAGTGCAGACTTTCTCCCTCTTTATGCTACGTCAACAGCCCCGGGCGTCTTGTACAACTGTTAACAAGCACCACGTGTGTCTGTATTTGCTGAGGGACAGTGAGAAAACGTTGGTATGTGATGAGCTGGGAATGAGACCGGGCTTTGAGGGATGGGTCAAACACGCCAAGACTTTCACCCAGGAGACCGCTGTTTGTGTCCCATGTCAAACCAATGTTACATACGTAATGTAACTAAACTTACAGTACATAACTAACGTACTTATTTTAATCCAAACCGTGATCTTTTCCTAAACCAGGCCAATTAGTTTTGGTGCCTAACTTAACAAGACTGTCTGACAATGTTAACCACGTGACGTCAAGGGCCCGGCACCAGCAATCGCTGCACAATGCATGCTGGTTAGAGTTGCATCCAACTTGATCCTGACTTGCTCTGACGTCATGCACACGTGGGCGACGATAACCTCACGAGATCGAGGCAGCCACACTTCTTAGAGCCAGGCGCCGCAGTTACTCTCCACCGACTGCAAACGCCTGGCTGTCACCTGATCGATGAGCTGACAGGTTTCGATTGGCTCTTAATTTTGACAACAAACACCATGTGTGGTATGAAATACTAATTTTCTGTGTAATTGTAATATTTAATGCTGGATATTAGTCTTACGTTGCATCATGAAGTTTTAATCTGTTAACGAGCAGGTATTTTACGGCTGATAATAATAATAAAGGTTATATATGACTTATCAAACGAACAGTCACAAAGTGCTTTACAATGCAGATAAAAAGACAGAGGATCATGTCACAGTAGTAGAGATCTCGTCTATTTCTTCTGTCTCTAAGTTTATTTACTCCCAAACAAAAATGTCCCTGTCCTAAAACTGCTATAAAAATACTATACATTAATATTACTGTCCCCTTTAAATGCCACTTTTGAGAAGATATCCCTCATTTTTATTAAATAAAACACACAAAAAATTGAAACATTTTCAATATAATACATATATATATATATATATAATTTTTTTGGGAGGGTCAGTGATTAGCAACAACATTGATTTTGACGCATTTTTATTTTTTGTGCAGTATTAGATTTAAGTACAGAATATCACCTGCTAATTTATGGTCCATGTACGACGTCCATCGTTTTGTTTTGTTATTTATTCCTTCTATTACCCTCCTATTTGAGATTTATGCTCGAATGACAGTGGGATCAATAAGCATTAACACAACCAAAATGACTGAAAAAGCAAAATCCAATCGATCCGATCCACGACTTCAGCCTGGAGATCCCTGAGGAGCTTTTAAACTGAATTAACATATAATACTTCAATATCATTTATTTGAATTTTGGACACTTGAAGAGAAAAAAAACTTAAAGTCTTTATCTTTGAACAATTTGAAAATGCTTTGAGTCAATTTTTAAAACCCATTAATTCAAAGTAAAAATAGTTGGATGCTATAAATTCAGTTGTATCTAAATGTCACTATCAGGTACTCACTGCTCATATAAATTCAGATTATTTTGGCATTTTTTGCCTTCCATAGAGTCTCCTTAAATAAACTCACTTATTAATATTTCTGAAACAGCCTTTAGCAAAACATCTGCGTCTGATGAACTGTACATTTTCTGTATATGAAAGTAGTTCCAGTGCCAAAGAGGAGAAAATACTCTCCTTACATGACATCTAACCTTTATTACTTTTCCCACGAGATGTTTGCTCCCCTCTGTCTTTCTTTAATGCATGCCATGTTTCTGCTGTTTGTTGCTCAACATGAGGACGTTTCTGGGACATCGGATGAGCAGGCTACTCTCTATTTTCCAAAATGAAGCAATAACAATCATGTGAGGAGGCCTGCAGGAGAACAACGGCCGATTGTCCGAGGAGGGAGTTTCCAGAACCTCCCCTGCTGATTCAAGGTTGCTTCCTGATCTGAGAGCCGAGGAATGTCGAGCACAGACGTCACTTTAATTATGGGTTTAAATTTCAAAGAGTCTGTAGATTTATCCATGTATCTATGTCGATCTGCTGGTGGCTGTTTTAATCTAATGTAATATGTTCAAAGCAACAGCTGGCTAATTTCCAAAAGCCATTTTCTTTATGAAGCCATTAAAAAGTAATTAAAAAGATAAGAATGCTAAAGAACAAATTAGTTTTACACAGAATGACCTGGAGGTAATGAGAGGTTGTGTGTGACCCCACTTTGACTTTGATCTTATGTATAAAAACGTTCTCAGAAAGCTGTCAGATGTGATGTGATGGATTCATTTTCTGGTGTTGTTCCTCTTATAAACTCAGTGCGAGTGAATTCTACATTTTTTGGTTGTGTTTCCCTGCTGACACGTCCACCTGGTGTGCATTAGTTAACACTCAGGAGGGTTAACATTGTTTTAGTCATGCATGCTAGCAGTGAGGTTCTGGAAATTGCTCTGACAGGCTGTCAGTCGGTCCAGCGTGCTGTTCCAGACCGAACCATCGCAGCAGCTATCTGATGGATCACCATAAAATATGTACCGACATTCATGAGATGAGGATTAATCCTAATGACTTTGATGAATTAACTTCAGTGATCCTCTGACTTTTCTAGTGCCATCACCAGGTCATGAAGTTCATCTGCAAAACTCATCATATTCCCATCATCCTCAGCTGCTAATTAGCAACATGCTAACATGCCAAACAATTCTGATTGGTCAATTAGAGCATTATACTGTCTGTTATTTCTGCATAACAAGCAGTTGCTATGGAGACAGTCCCGATCATAGGCTTTGGAGCAGCAATAAAATCATTGTTGAATCACTTTAATCATTTTAAAATTTATATTTTGTGTCAAATTATTGCTTTTTTTTGGTACATAATCATGTAATGAGCAGGATAAAATACAGTGAGCAGGTCACTATTGTGAAAAACCAGTAACCGTATGGTAATAAGCATCAGCATGTTTGCAGCAGGGTTGCCAGGTCTGTGTTTTTTCAGTGGACTTCGGCTTCTTTTGAAGTGTTTCCACGGGATGAATTTCCAGTCCACTGGTTGGGTCGACCTATTTTGCATGCAAATTGCAGTAATAATATCTATACATACACATACATATGTGTAAAAAAAAAATTCTACCTAAACCCTACGAAACTGACTCCAGATCAGCACGTACACACACGGATCTGGCGCACGTCACGAGCACACCCACATAAACACACAAAAACATGATGTTCACATGCTCTCCGCTTGCTGGCACTATTTTTATTGGCTGCTGGGCTGGTTTTGTCACACAGATCTGGCAACCTGGCAAATAGCAATACCACACAACTAGCTAGCATGCTGATGTTAGCATTTAGCTCAAAGCACTACTATGTTGAAGAACGACCTCACAGAGCTGACATATCTGTGTCTTGTTAAATAAAGCACATTAAAGAATGAAGAAGAATGATGGGTGTAAAAAATTTGTATGATCCTAAACCTTTGTTTTTCTAACCGACTTTAGATGAAACCACGCCCACTTTTGTGTGATGAAAGCAGCTTTGATGGCTGCGTTTGCTCAACTCAGACTCTTAACTTATAAATCTTTAAGCATTTATGTCTGGGAAAATGCTCAATAGGCAGGTTTAAATTGTTGCTGTATATTTTGTGTTTATTATCACCTTTCAGTTGCTTTGTATTTGAGCAAGAAGTTTTCAACCTTTTAGTTTTAGTCATCTTGAAAAGAACTCAATATGAGAAGCTATTTACAGCCACACAGGCAGGAGATTGAGTTTCTGTAATGAATATGAAGTCCCAGAAAGCTAAGTGCACAACTTTTTTTTTTCAAACTATAAATCTACAAACACCTCCCCACTTGCCAGGAGTGAAATACTTGTGCAATATGAATTTTTAATTAAATAATAAAAGTGATAAATATGACTACCAGCTGCTGAAAGTAGGCAGAGAGAGAGAGAGCGATCTGGATCGATGGGAAAATCAGAGCGGAGTCCAGAATCTCTCAACTCATAAGTTTCAGCTCTGATGTGAGTAACAGACCACAGCGGGAGGTTTGATCCACCGAGCAGTTCACTTCTTCAGACACCAGAATACAACCAAGGAACATTTTCTGTCTAAATAAACAAACCAAGACGAAATATTTTGTATTATGATTATCATGATCTGATGTATTATCAGAGTAAAAGAATGACAGTACCACACTTAAAATATTAAGTCCTGCACACATTGTAGATCAGCCAAAATAAGAAATATAATCAGAAAAATGTATTTAAGGTTTACATAAAGTTTGCATATCCAGATTGTAAGAGACATGATGTCACTCTGTGGTACTTTTGTATCTCCTTGTAGTCCTGTTGTATATTTGTGGTATTTTTGTCTCCTTTTGTTGTTCATGTCTCTTCTGTCTCCTCTGAATCATTTTGCCCCTTTGTGGTTGTTTTATGTCTTTTTGTGGTACTTTGGTGTCTCCTCGTTGTTTTGTATCGATATTTCTGCGTCTCTTTGTGCTTGTTTTGTGTTTCTTTGTTGTACATTTGTGTCTTTTTTGGTAGATGTGTGTCTCCTCGCCATTATTTTGTGTCTTTGTTGTACATTTGTGTCTGTGTTGTTACTGTGTCTCTTGGCGGTGCCCTTATGTCTTTTCATAGTCGTTTTTTGTGTCTCCTCACTGTTGTTTTGTGTCTTTGTGGTTTTTTTGTGTCTCTTTTGTTTTGCATTCTTTTTATGTCTTTTGTGTACTTGTGTGTCTCTCTGTTGTTTTGCTCTTTGTGGTAGATTTGTGTCTCTGTGTGTTTACTCTTGTGTTTCTTTTTTGTAGTCTTTTGTCTTGTGGTACTTTTGGTCTCTTTGTGGTACGGTGTGTTCCTTTCTTTGTTGTAGATTTGTGTCGCTGTTCTTGTTTTCTGTCTCTTGGTGGTTCTTGCGTTTCTCCTCATTTGTGTCCTTGTGACACTTTTGAGTTTCTTTGTGGTAATTTTGTGTCTCTTTTGTTTTATGTCTCTTTGTTGGGCTTTTGCGTCTCCTCATAGTAGAAGTAGTAATAAAGGATTTTAGAAATACTGAAGTCATGAGTCCAAGTCAGAATAAATCAAAAAATAAAACCTCTGGTACAAAATATGTCAGATGTTATTTATTCGGTTAAATGTTAAATATTGTCTGTAAGTTGTAGTTCCACATATAAAGGTCGAAATATACACTGCCAGGAAAAAAATAATCTTATTTAACTTATTTATTTGTTTTCTGAGCTCACAGTAGTCAAATTGAAATATTATGAGTATAAAAATACAGTGACAAGCTCATATAAAATACCCACCGCACCATGTGTTCTTTTCATTTTGTGTCGATTGATCTTAAACCCCATTCAGAGGAAAAACGTTACCTCAGAGAATAATAATGATCCAACAATATATCATTACATTTCCCTGATAATATGATTATACTCTAACTTCATTTTGAGTGCAGGACTTTATTTTTAATGGAGTATTTTTTTAAACTGTCGCACTGCTACTTTTATTTTAAATATTTGACCGATGTGAAGAGTTTCCCCTCTGATCTCTGGACTCACATCACCCTGAAGGATTTGGGGCTCTATGCAACCATGTCGTCCATATGTAGCAAGAAACTGCCCTGATGTCAAGTAGTCTGCAAGCAGGCTTGGGGAGTAATGGATTACATGTAACAGGATCTGGATACAAAAAAAGGTAACTGTATTCTATTGCAGTTACAGTTGAAAAAAGACGTAATCAGATTACTGATACATTTAGTGAAAATGGGGATTATTAGTGGGATTAGAACTTTAAATAAAGAAGACCAGGCACAGTTCATCATTATGTCCTCTAATGAAAAAAAAAGCTTCACTGAGTGGAAATTTCCCCATTTTTTGTCTTTAAATCAAATCAGTTAATCAATAAATTACAACAAAGAAAAGAACAGCTGGACAAACTAATAAACCAAACAATGAACATAAAACACTTAGAGCTGCAATGATTAATCTATTGTTAATGGACTATTAAGTCTGCATCTATTTTGATAATCAATTTATCATTTTGAGTCATTTTTTAAAATAAAAAAGTGAAAATTCTCTGATTTCAGCTTCTTAAATGTGAATATTTTCTGGTTCTGAAATCAGAGACTTTGGACTTTTTTTTTCTTCTTTAAAAAATTACTCAAAGTGATCGACTGTCAAAATAGTTGGTGTATAATTAAATAATCAGTTATTAATTGAGTAATCTATTAATCATTGCAGCTTTAAAAATGTTTACCTATTTTCTCAAACATTTTTCCTTTTTTGTGATTTAGTTCTGGTCCTGTGATTTGAATATTTGAACTCAGCCATATTTCGGTTTTATCTCGATTAATAGTGCAGCCCTGATATAATTTCTAAGGCAGAATGTAAATGAAACGTACATTAAAGTTTCTTCTGCCTCTGTATGTGTCATTATACTTTATTTTCTCATGCATTGTGTGATGTTCTCTGCAGACCGAGCAGCAGCTGAGTCGCTGTTCCTCCTGACATCAGCAGAGGGAAACGTTGGACTCCTTTTTCTCTCCACCTCAGACAATAAAAACAAGGCGAAGCCCGCACACACACACACGGCAGCAAGCGGCAGCAGCAGCATCTCCCCCATTCAAAGCCCGGCACCGAGCTCCGTCTGCGGAGGGGGAAGAGCTCTCACACGGCCGGGAGGAGTATGGACACATGGCCGCCGAGCTGGGACTAGAGATGTAGGCGCAGAGATGCAGACCAGCTACATCTCTCGTTTGCTCCTGGTGGCGGTGTGGACCTGCGCGCTTTGGGAGGCGCTGGCCAAATCTCTTCCAGATCAAGGAGCACTGGGTAAGCTCAGCTCGCCATACGGGGGATGCAGCACAATGAGGAGATGGGAGTGGTTGCTTTTTTATGGCTTTTGTCGACAAAACCGTCGATCTGCGCTGCGCTGCGCTCTCACATCACGCAGGCAGGGAGGAGATGGGTTTTAGAGGATGATTTTCTTCTGGTATCCGCTTTAAAATGTTGGTTTGATGGTGAAGATTCATTAATATCCAGGAGGAGATCTGACACACAGGGCCAGGCTCGTGTTATTGTGCTCTGGTTCAGTACAGATGTGTGATTAGAGAAGCTGCTGATGATACCAGGCCTTAAATACAGTCTGCTGCTGTAACATCAGGCCTGACCTGCTGTGTTATTTCATGCACAATAATGACAGAGAGAGCAGGAGGCCTTCAGGTCCACAATTTAACTGTCACTCACTAAAACAAACACACGCGTTTGTGTCTTAAAAAGGCCCAAAATTCATCTGCATGACTGAAAAAACAAGGCTTTGTGTTGAATAATGATGCAGCAGCAGCTTTAAAATCATCATTGTTTATATTATGTTGTGCATTTTGAAGGACATTATGTAATTACCTTGCATTATGCATGCCTCAGCTTCAAGCTATTTTAGGCTGCATGGATGGCTGCAGACTGGGGGGATTGTAACTAAGTACATTTACTCAAGTACTTGTACTGCAATGCTTTATGCTGGTTTGTTGTTGCTCTGCACAACATGTCAAAGGTGAATATTGCACTTTTTACTCCAGTACACTTATTCAGCAGCTACAGTGACTTTGCAGGTTAATATTTTTGGATCTGCAACAAAGATTAATCAATGAATTATTGATTATTACATTATGCACCAACTATTTTGACAGTCGATTAATCACTTTGAGTAATTTTTTAAAGGAAAAAGTCAAAATTCTCTGATTTCAGCTTCTTAAATGTGAATATTTTCTGTTTTTCAGACAATTTTCTGACAGTAAACTGAATATTTTTGGGTTGTGGACAAAAACAAGACATTTGAGGACGTCATCTTGGACTTTTGGAAACACTGACTGACATTTTTGACCATTTTATGATATTTTCTGAAACAAACAATTAAACAATTAATCAAGAAAATAATCAACAATGAAAATAATCGTCAGCTGCAGCCCTAGTGGAAAGTAACTAAGTACATTAACTTAAGTACTGTAGCCTACTTAAGTGCAAATTTTCATTCTCCTTTTTACTTCTGCTGCACCACATCTGTCAGGGAATTATTGTACTTTAGTTACTTTGCAAATTCAGATCAATAATGCAAAATATAATAAACAAGCAGGTAAACAAGTAAACTTTATTGTTCCCTGGGTTGATCTATAAAGTATAAAGTTTAAGTTAAATACTGTTGTGCTGCAGAGGTGTCCTGGCCTACACATCATATCCTACAGGCTTAAAAAATCTGTTTTTCAAATGAGAATAATAATAATGTAGATGTATTTTAAAAATCGTTCAGCCCCAAGATAAAGTCATTAAAATGAGCTCCGCCCTGAGCAGCTGCAACAGTAACAGTGTTGTTGCTATAGTTTACAGACAAGTCATATGTTGCAAAATTATATATTATCATATTATATCATGATTATATCAATTATAATTAGTATTAACTATCTAATAATATAACATAATGACACTGATGGTCCATGTTTTGGCATGAATACTTCCACTTTTGATACTTTAACTACTTTTTGCTGGTAATAATAGTAATAATATAAAAATATAATATATAACAATGATAAATAATGTAATATAATAAAAATATATAGTGGCAGACTTGTGATGGTAATGGTTTATGTCTGTATTGTGGTATATTGTTACTTGCCTTAAGTAAATGATTGTAATCCTTCCTCTGCCGCTGGCTACAGAGCAGGTTTTGAACCTCTAAACTGAACCTAATTTGAATTCAATTGTAATCGATTTCACTCCCCAGCTGCTGCTTGACTGATTAAACTGTCAATTAATTGATACCTCAGGTGTGTTTTGGAACAGCTCAGCACTTCTCTCCCGACCTGCACTCATTCACAAGAAGCAATTAACCGTCTAAAGAAATCTGCACGGCGGCAGGATGTGGAGGAGGATGTTGTGCTTTAGAGCTGATAAATGAATCAGTCAGCCGAAAGATCTGCAGCTATTCTGATAATCAATAAATAACTGATTTTTATTAAACCAGCAGCACATGCTAAAGTTTCAGGACTGTCAGAGGTGAATAATTTTTGATTTTTTCTTTGATAGAAAAACTTTTTACTCCTTAAATAATAATTAAATAATGAATCAATGAATTCAATCTGTAGATTAACTGACAATGAAAATTATCATCAGATTATCAGATTGTAGTAGGAAAAGGTGTTTTAACAGTTGATTATATTTAAAGAACATTATTATTTGATAATAATGTTTGAGTAGGTGGTGGTCTACACGCTCCCAGTTTGGAGAAGCAGCAGGAGTACTGGTGTAGGAAGCTAACCAGTGTACAAAACATATTTTAGACATCTAAAAAATCAACATCAGTTTAAGTGTACACTATATTTAGAATATTTTCATCACTTAACCTTGCCATCAGACAGCCTTTTTTGATGGGAAACTGCCATTACATAAGTCAAACATCGCTCTCTCCAATCCAACCAAACTCCATAGACGAAATCAGTGATTTTATCTCACATAACACAGGAGTTGCTGGTCTACCGCTGCCTCAAGAGGTTAGTTTGCTTGTCTTCATTTGTGACATCTGTGTTTTTAAGGGATAGTTTGGATTCACCAAAGTCACAAAATAACACAAACAAACTATCAAATTGAAGCGGCAGTACACCAGCAACCCTTGTGTGTGTGAGCTAAAATTGCTGATTTTGCTTATGGAGTTTGGTTGGTTTGGCGAGAGCGATATTCAGCTTTTGTGAAGGCAGTTTCCCATCAAAATTTGCTCTCTGATGGCAAGTAAAGCAGTGAAAATATTCTAAATATAGCATACACCTAATTTTTTTTAGGTTTAACTTTTTTAAAATAGCTAACGCTGTCCACAGCAGTACATCACGTAGCCTCTGTGCTGGTATTTCTCTCTGCTTCTCCAAACTGAGGCTGTGCACAGGGATAAAATCTCAGTTTTCTGCCTAGAACAGTCTGAATTTAAGCTGTACGGACATGTCCTGGCCTAAAGAAGTGGTTTCACTGAGTTTTAGGAGGGTTTCCGCTCCGCTGCATCTCAGCTGCACTCAGATTGAAGCCTTTGGAGAGAGTGAAGATTCCCAGACCCTTGATGTGACACTGTGACTCTCAGTGTTTCTGTCAATAGAGCCGCTTCAAGCTACAGATGGAGGAAATCCTCTCCACACTCACACAAGGAAGCCTTTATTGAACCAATTATGGTAATGGCTGACAGCGTTTACACACACTCACAATGGATGTGGACACACAAACACACACACACATATACATACATGCTTATTAATGTGGGTGCAGCCATTAGCGAGGCTGTCACTCGAGGCCTGGAGGGTTTTACAGGACGACAGCTCGTGGTGCTACAGGGAGCTGAGCTGAGCCGACTGAGGAAGCGACAACAAGCCAGCCAGCTTTTTGGAGAGTCAGCGTGTAACCATGGAAACATCCCCAGCGTGACCCACATCCACGCCGTCCAAGAGGCAAGATGAGAAACAAAATGTTCTGGGGCTGAAAAACATCAGAGGATGAAGGGCAGGAAGAGCCACGCGATGGATTTTGTGATGGGTGTGTCTGTGATGATGACTTCAAACATCATCATTATCATCATCATAATCCACCACAACAGGAAATGATTCGTCTGCACCAGGAGTTCTGGAAGAAAGTGTGATGTAGAGCCTGGCGCTGGACTGTTTTCTTAATCCTGGATTTCTCCTGCAAACATTGTGACCATTCACTGTCACACAATAAGAGTGTTTGATTGATTTTGTGTTCCTGTTCCACAGGAAATACGCTGTATTTTTCTGTAGCATTAATAAATAGACGCATACGTGTCAGTTATTATGCAGAAAAATTACTTTCAGTGCATAATTGATTGCTAAAACTTTGCAGACGCATAACGAGCTAATGCAGCTGCGTTCCCTCTCTGCATTGCTGTTCATGACCACTGATTTTTAACTGATTTAAATGTGGAAACAAGGGGAGATCATCATAAATTTGTATGATTCGACTTGACTTGCATGATTGTCACCACGGTAACTTGGGATTTGCTTGAGATTTGAAGGTTAAGGCTTGAGACTTACGCCACAATTGTCACTCCTTCTCGTAGTCATAACTCAGTCAAATATGGACCCACAGACATGATACTCATATTTTTAAATTCAGTGGGTACAATTATTCCTGACGTCCATCCTGAATAAAATTCCACAAATCTGATTAAATCACAGAGAAAGGACGCTCCCTATAACATCAGAAGTTGCCTGAGAATGATCACATTTTTAAATTTTCTTTAAAGTGATAGTTGTCTGAACATTCATGGGAACACTGCAAACAGGAAGTGCTCATAGCTAATTCGGCTTGCTTTTAATGATGCCAATTTGACAAAATGTAATAAATAATATAAGCTAAAATGTGACACATATACCATAATGTAATGACTTTGAAGGTCACTTTAGACCTGATCATTTCACTGTTACTTGATGATGTTGACCTTCTGAGACAGCCCGGGGTCACTTGATGAATTGAGCCACACTCAGTGTAATTAATGTTTTAATATTACAGAGCAATCTGCCTACATGAGACTCATAAAACTCTACTTTTGATTGAGTGGACTAAGAAATCTGATAGAACTGTAATAAATAATGTTTACAGCAAAAGATACCCCTGAAAAAAATATTTAGTTTGTTCTTTTTAGTGCTGAAACGAGTAGTACTTACAGATAATTAAATAAATGAGACAAAGTTAACTGAGTTTAGCTTGTTGTCTTAATTGTTAATTTCCAACTTCAGCTTTATTTTCGTCCCCAGAGGGCAGCTGGTTGTGCAGCAGGGCACAAGTAGAACACATAAGAGTGTTTCCAGTGTTTCCAGAAGAATTTCAATGAAAAAACTGCTCCAAGCAAATATTGATTCATCTATTATTGGAAACTAAACTGTCCGTGTGCTGTCTGTTGAGTTGTATCTTCTCCTGTAGACACATTTCACATTTCTGGATGTTCAGATGACCTGCAGTGCAAAGACGAAGTAATACTGCCTCTGTTTTCACTATAATTGATAACAAATACACAGAAGCTCCCCAGGAACATTTCCATTAATTTTCTGAAGTTACAGGAAAATATTGGACTTGTAAATGAAAGTGTGGATTTGGTGTCAAACAATCCATATTAAATACACTGACTTTGTCAATGTCACTGTAAAATTCAGATTCAAGGTTCAGAGTGTCAGTAAACATGCAATTTGAAGACGTTAACTTGAGCATTTTTCACTATTATATTTGCCTTTTGTGGACATAACAGCTTATATTAAAAAATGATCAATATTAAAAAGAATCATTTCGTTGCAAGCCTAATATTAAGTGTTTTCAAAGAGACCAAAAGCAGCTCTGCAACCAACAAATATTTTCTTCATCAAATGATCTGTTGATAAATCACTTTTCAACTTGCTTGTTTTGTCCAGAACCTAAAGATGTTCGATTTATAATCATATAAAACAGAGAAAAACAACAGATCTTCTTAATTGAGAAGCTGGAAATAGAGAATATTTGGTGTCTTTGGTTGATAATTAACTTAAATGATTGATAGATTCTCAGAGTTATTGTTTATTAATTTTTTGTTGATTGATTAATTGCTGTGTGGTGTTGGAGGAAAATTACTGTCAGCTCCCAAGCTTGTTTGTTTATAAAAATGTGAATCAAGACACAGAATAATCACAGGCAAAAGGGATATAACTGATGATTACTGTCATTATTGATTAATCTGCTGTTGTAACAGATTATCTGATTATTTTCACGATTTGTAAATGAGTCATTCAGTCAACAAAATGTCAGAAAATAAAGAGAAATGACAGTTTCCTCGAGTCTAAGTTGAATTATTCCAGTTTGTTGTATTTTCAGTCCAACAATAAGTAGCAAATATTGACATTTAAGAATCTAGATCCAGATGTTTTGGTATTAAAACATCAGTCATTTCAGCTCTGTGCTAAATTACCGGACCTCTGTCTCTCTCTCTCTTTGTGTTATTTCAGAGGTGCAAATCAAAGTCCAGGTGTTCGACAACAGCGACCTGTCACCGTTGGCGGACGCTCAGGTGGAAGTCCACGGCAATCAGACCATCTTGGCGTCAAGCCGGGCCGGCAGGGATGGCGTCCTGAGAGTCAGCTTCCTTTACCGCACAGGAACGTGGGTCATCATCACAGCCTCCAAACAGGACTACGTCACCAACTCCGTGCCCTGGCACTCCAGCCGCATCCCCCGTAAGTCACAGAGGAGGAAAACTGCAGTTTATTAAGCATGAAGAGCACTTTCGCTGTCCTGTGTCGACTCTATCGAGATATAAAATCTGACTTTTACAGTATCTGATTGGCTGGCTCTGCAGCTGCTGTCTCTCATCACACAGTGTATCTGCAGGGCTTTAAAAGCATTGGATGTAGCGTCCTCAAAAAAAGGCCCTGGAGGGTATTAAAAAGTGTTAAAATTCATTTACAAAAGTAGCTTTCAGGAGACGTTAAACTAAAGTTCCAGTCGGCACCAACAGACCTGCAGCAAACACTGACACTGCTGCAGCTCATCATCTCACAACTGTTGATTTTAGTAAAGAATTAATTAACTTAAATCATTAATTAGATTGTGCTGCTTATTCTGGTCCAGGTCACATGAATTTAATTAATTATATCATTAGTAATTATTGTTATATACTGCTGGGAACTACTGAAAAAACAAGGCCGGTTTGTCCGACTGGTTCTACATCTGACACCAGACAAGTTGACTTCATTAAAAAAAATAAATAATAACATAAATGAGTACTGATCGAACAACTATTTAAAATCATGACAAAGTACTTTAAGTTCAATAAAAGCCAGATTATTTGTACTAGAAGTCCCATTTTTGCCCGACTGTTCTGCTCAGCATTTTAAGTTACAGAGACTGAGCAGAAGCAGTGAAAACAATAAAACATCAGCATGTATAACATGAAGTGTATCATGTTTGAACATGCAACTAATGAAGCAGTTAGCGTCTTGTTGAAACAAAAAAAAGTAATACCGCCAACTCAAACCCCAAACACTGGCTTGTAGAGAGGACAGGATAAGCCTTTATTGTCTCCCTTAGGACAAATTTGTCTTGGACATACGAGAGAACACAGACAACATGACCACACACACGTACAACTAACTACAGCTAACATACAGTATCACCCCCACATCCATACAACCAAAAAAAAAGGCAGACATCCAAGAGTATTGCACGATGCCCTGAATCCATATAGTTGCACAAAAGTCCTGTACAAAAAATACCACACTAACACACTACACACGGTTATTTCCCAGCAAAATTATGCACAAGTGCCCTACACCAAAATATTGCACATTTCCTGTCCCTTACAACTCAAATTTTATCAATCAGTCTGCTTCTGCAATTTTCAAATCCCAGGAAGGTCAAATGGTGACGTCCTGTCCTACAAATCAGATTCTACAGACTTAAAAAAAACATCTTCATTTGGTGCAGATTCATGCAAAAAAAAATCTCACCATAGTCATTTTAACATTTTAACATGTTAATCCAAATAAGAATCAAGATGTAAAAATGATCATTACCCCTAATATGCAATATCAGTCAAAATAATTGCAATTAGATCTTTCTTTAAAAATTGTTCAGCCCTAGTAAAAGAAATTTACAATTGCATTTATTTTGACAATTTAGATGTGATGAGAAAGGCTTTGAGAGTCTGGAAATGTTTGCTTTAATTACCTTGAAAGTGCTTAAAAAGTGTTTGAATTTCACTTTATATGAACCCTGTTGGTGCAGAAACCTGCTCTCAGCATTGTTGTTACACCTGGAGATCTGCTGCATTAACTTTCATTTCTCTTCTGTATTTTTTTTTTTTTTTTCTGCAGTGTATGCTTCAGTCAGCTGTACCTCCTGGTTCAGAGGCCAGGAACACTTATTCTGTACGATGACGTCCTGCAGGTGCTGTCTGGGTCACCAGGTAAAGAAAACAACAAGATATGTCACGATAAGACGTGCAGGCTCACTTTATTCTGTCGTATCTTGAATTTATGAAGGATTTTGAACTTCCTCTGAGGAGCTGAGTCACTGTTCATCATTGCAATGTTTAAAAATGATGAATCACATCGAGGAAGAGGATTCAGACCTGTTAGACGGCGACGGCGGTTTTATTTTGGTCACTGGGGAAAGTCAGTTTGACCCGTCAACAGTGATTCTGTCATCACCTCTTAAATTAGTGTGTCTCCAGCAGAGAGTGAAGACAGATTCACACCCGTCTCCTCCTCCTCTCCCATCTCGAGTCTATTCAGGCCTCCGTAGATTTCTTAACATTTATGTGACCCTGTGTTATTTGCTGCTGCTGCTGCTGCTATCACCATAGCAACAGCTGCAGCAGAGTACTTTGTTATAGTTTCTACAAAAACAGCTCAGTCACAGCCGCCTCCTCGTCAAACACCACCAGTACAGTATGTTTACGCCTTTTAAGAGATATTAGGACAGGATGCATGACGTGTTTGTGGGATTCGATGACTGGAGGTGTGATTGTTTGTTTTCAGGAGCTCGTAACCAGCCGCTGGTGCAGCTCCAGAGGAAGTCCCTCCAGCTGCCGTCCAACTCCAACTACACAGCGCTGTCCGCCGCGCTGACCACCGCCAGGACTCAGTACGAGATCGGAGGGTTCCCGTTTCTCCTGGGCCAAGAGACCAACAGCTCAGGTCGGTGTCAGAAATCGATGTGAGAATGACTATGTGGCCAAAAGTGAGTGGACGCATATTTCTGTGCGCGTTATTGGAGCATCTGAGGTTGTTTTTCCTGGGAGTTCTGTTGAAACCAGGCCCACAACGAAATAGTTTTCCCAGTTTGGTCTGGTTTCCAGCATCAGTTGCATAAGTGTTGGACCTTTTCCACCAGATAAGCTCTGGTTCTTGAACCAGTTCCATCCAGGGATATACTGGACCAGTCTGTGTTTCCACCATTTTTTAAGTGGAACCACTGTTCTCAAGGATGTCATCAACTGAGGGCGCCGCACAATGTAGAATATGATACGCCCACTTTAGTTCTCAAGGAAAAAACGCTATTTTTTGGTTCCAGCTGGGAATCAACTTGTCAGGTTCTTTATTTTTGGTGTAAATGCTCAGAACGGTTAAAAATTATTTGACTGAACTGGAATGGGCCAGTTCCATGTTGGTGGAAAAGGCCTAACTGATGCTCTTGTGGCTTCATGGAAGCAAGGTTTAGGGCTGCAACTAATGATTATTTTCATCATCGATTAATCTGTCGATGATTTTCTCAATTCAAAATATTGATCCGTGTTTCCCAAAGTCCCAGATGATGTCCTCAAATGTCTTGTTTTGTCCACAACCCAAAGATATTCAGTTTACTGTCAGAGAGGAGTAAAGAAACTAGAAAACATTTACAGTTGAGAAGCTGAAATCTGAGAATTTGGACTTATTTTCTTAAAAAATGACTCAAACCAGTTAATCAATTATCAAAATAGTTGGCAATTAATTTAATAATCGATTAATGATCTATTACTTGATTAATCGTTGCCACTCTTGCAAGGTAACACATCTGGTGGAAAGTCTGAAACCACAGAAGTGGAGGCTGTTACAGCAGCAGATTAATGTACATGGTTTTTATTATGTCAGGCACCTGCATTTACCGTACTCTATATTTCACTTTAAATGTTATTTATTGCGTCTGCTTGTTATGTGTAGTGCTACAGATGGAAATTAGCATCTTACTAATCTGATGCAACCATGTTTTCATTTCATGTAACTGATCAATGTCATTGCACACTGTCCTCTACTAAATTAAATAAAACTGATGCTCAGGTGTCCACCTACTTTTGGACATGTAGTGTTCAGTGTCTGCGCTGCACCTGACAAACTGAATGACAATAAAGGACACATTCATGGCCATTCACAAGTGTATGAAAATACAACCCATTAAGCTAATATTATTAGCCAATATTGGTTTATCACGGATACAGTCTATTGATTTCAGCATATACACTTAGTGACCAGTTTATTAGGAACAGGAGCTGAAACTTGACATCTGATACAACAGTCCTGCAGTAAAACCTCCTTTCACAAAGATTATAATGTTCAGTGTTGCACAATATGTTGAGAAAACCTATTGCAATATGATTCATGATTGGCAGGAATGATCATTTTTTCAAAACAGTTTTCCTTTACTCTGGAAAAAAATATAAAAATCACGATGATGTGACATTTGTTGGGGTCTGTGACAAACAAACATGTTTTCTTCCATCTGGAGATCAGATGTATAGACCAGGGCCTCTCTGCAGCTCTACAGTTGTGATGCTGTTTTCTCTCATTTTCTCTTTATCAAAAAATTGCAGCTTCTGCGTTTTGGAAATTACACTTGCTCATATTGCAGTTCTGAAAATATTTTCATTAACTGTGCAGCCTTAGTTCAGTTTATGTTCAGATTGTCTTAAAGTGGTGTTGATTCAACTGTATGTTTCTGTTATTCAGCCTATCCTCATTGATATAAATGGGGTGGCCAAAATAATAGAAATACCTGACCTGACTACATAAGGCTGCATTTTTATGCATATTTTCAATATTTTTTATTGTAATTTAGTTTATTTTTGTTACTTTTTGTCCATGTAAATTATGTGTTTACATGAAATTGCCTCTTATTTGCTACCCAGAGCACTGTATTTACCTTACAGCATTTTATTTAACATCATAGTCATGTGACTCTGTCTACCGTCAGCGTCAGTTACATAAAAAGTGTCAGAAATCTCAATTTACTGCTCACAAAAGAGTAAAACACCAAACAGAAATGGTGAATGGGCTGCATTTATAGCACTTCTCTAGTCTACCGACCACTCAAAGCTCTTTACACTGCATGTCAACATTCACCCACTCACACACGTTCATAGACTGACGGCAGAGGCTGCCGTACAAGGTGCCAACCTGCTCGTCAGGAGCCCTACAGTGCTTCCATCCACACATTCACACACCGATGGAACAAATGTCGAGAGCAATTTGGGGTTCAGTATCTTGCCCAAGGACACTTCTGATTAGTGGTCGACCTGCTCTACCCCCTGAGACACAGTCGCTCAGGAGTGAGTGTCAGCGAGTGTTTGATGAAATACTGAACAGGGGAGTGATGTCAGACAGAGGACAGAGGAGATATGACAGGACAGAAGTGTTGAAGCTGATGTCAATGATCTTTTCTCTCTTCAGGTGCAGAAACAGGGTGGACAGACCTGACGGCTCTGGCCGTGGTCAGCATTCAGCTCTTTGACAAAGATGGCAGTGTGATCCAGGTCTCCGATCCGATCCACATCTCTGTACCGCTGCCGTCCGACACCCGCAACAGGATGGCCACGAGTGTCCCTGCTTGGCTGTATCAGCCTAAGACGGGTAAGGGACCACAGTTTTCCTGTATCTCCTATGATTAGTTTGTCTCGCGAATGTATTCTGTCTCTGTTGAAGCTGGATGCTGCATGTATATTGACAGTGATAAATATTCCTGCAGGTCTGTGGGTCAGGAATGGGACGGGCTACATCAAAAAGGACGGACAGCAGTTTGTGTGGAACGTTGTGGTTCCTCAGATGGGATACTGGTTGGCTGCCTTCCCGTCGTCCTCAGGTACCGTAACTCATCTCACGCTCCGCTCTGCTGTTCGTGCTGTTTCTCATCTTCAGTGTTGCTGCTGTGCCAGCAGATGTTCCTGTTTGTCTCGTGAGAGAAACAGTGTAGTGCTCGCTGCGGTGCTGAAGGCCAGGTGTTGTTGCATGAGGCCAAAACAGCAGATTGAAATCGGTACATGGAGAGATTTTATTTGGTTTATTTTATTTTCTATTAAAGCTGTTGTGATACAAACATCACATTTATATCATTTTTCCCTTAAAGAAGTTAAATCACGTAATATTACAAAATGTGTATGTTTCCCACTTGAAGGGTGATTACTGTATTTTGAAACCTTTTTTACATATTTTTGAGTTTAATGAATAATAGGTATGAGAAGTTTTGGATTTTGTCTGTAGATTGCCTCAGCCGGCAGCTGTGAAACAGACTGCGATGGCGTGTCTGACAATATTATCATTACCAGAGAGAGACCTTTTCAGACAGCTCTTACCAACGGAGAACTGAAGCCATTATATCACTCTCTCCAAAGCCATCAGACTCCTTTGACAAAAACACTAATTTTACCTCGCAAAGCACAGGAGTTGCTGGTCTACCGCTGCCTCGATTGGTTAGTTTGGTTTTGTATTGTGTCTTTGGTGTTTTAAGATGCTAGTTCACATCTGAAGCTTGAAACAGAACTTTTTTGTAGAATTGCCCTTTAAAGGATGCATCTGGTGATGTTCTTTATTTTTCTTATTGTTAGCAGATGTCATGAAAATGGCAAAAAAAGGATAAACTGATCCTAACAAGTATTTTGTGTGTCTTAAAACCAGATATATCATCTTCCTTTGTGCCACAGTGATAAACATGATTGTCCAAAAAATATTGAAAGCACACACTGGCTGACATGTTACCATGAATACACACACTGTAGTTTATTTTAACACAATACCACAAACTCTGTCTTGCTGCGCCAAATATTCACTAGAGCACCAAATGTAGATTAATCCACAGCTTAAAATAGTCCCCAACAGATGCATTATTTCCCCTATTGACTAACATTTGTTAAAAACCGCAGTGACCAGCTGGTTTAAAAAAACAAAACTATATATTTTGGGTTGTAGCCCTTCGAGACTGAATCCCAGTGTGTTTGTGCAGGCTTATTATTATGCAGTGGCTCGAGTTGCTGTGAGCTTGAATGAGCTACAAACATGAAATTTGAAACAAAAACTTGAAATGATGTGCAGATGCTTCTTAAGAAATATAATCTCAACTAGCCTGATGGGTCTGCTGTAATTGAGGCCCAAAAATGCAAGTGTGGAAAGGCCATGTGCCTCACACCTTAAGTCTGATTGATCTGAAATTGGACACACAAGTTCAGCTCAGTGCAAAAAAGCTTCCAGGATCATAAAAGTCTGTGTGACCCTTTTTTTTTTAATTTGCATAGACTGGAAAAACAGTAAAGTGACCTCTGTTTTGATTTTGACAGCATTACAAAGTCTGAGATACATGTTTCCTCTATAAAAAGGGCAAGATCAGGCTGCCACCAGTATGAATCTTTTCACAGTGGGTGGCCATAACTCATTCACGATTTGTTAAATCATCGTAAAACGTGGTACAATACCATTGAAGCTAATTTTGAGCCTGACCTATAGGGGGAACCACAAATGCCACCAATGTGTATCTGTGGCTCTCTCACAACTCAAGAGGCCTGAATGAACTCACAAGAGATATCCTGCAGCATCTCCTGAACATGCACACTAAGTTTAGTTGAATTCTGATCAGGGGTGGGGGGCAAATGGCAGATTGTGATTGGTCTCACTCCTTTAAACGGTGCAAATCCAATAATTGCTGCTTATGGCTTATTTTTGAGTTGTTTTAAAGATTTATATACGTGCTTGGGGTGACAGACAGGGTAGGGAAGTTCGGAAGTCTTGGGAGAAAGACTAACATAAAGTTTTGTTGTTTTTATTTTGCAGGATTGGGTCTGTCTCATCCAGGCTTGAGGGACATCACCACCTACCACACCCTGTTCCTGCTCTCCATCCTGGGCTCGCTGGCCCTGCTGGTGCTCATCCTGCTCTGTGTGCTGCTCTACTACTGCAGGTGTGGGGAGCGTAGACGCAGGTCTCAGCTTTAGGTTTCTATTAATAGCAAAAATTGCGACAGTGATTTCGGTGATAATTGCAAACAACTCTCTGTGAATGTGGGTTTAATTTTAGACTCTCAGTAGATTAGACTCCTCTTGTAATCTCCAGGCAGATAACAGATGTTTCTTTCATCTCTGACCTTCTCTTTCTGTTTACCTTTCAGACGGAAGTGTTTAAAACCTCGCCGACAGCAAGGGAAACCCCACTCGTCCAATCTGAACGGCGCTAAGAGAGACCAGGGTACCTCTACGTCACGGCTGAATCTGATCTGTGGGGGCCATGTCGAGTCTGGACCCTCTAACGAAAAATCTGAAATGTCCCCATCTCGAGACTACCAGAGTTCAAGAGAGGACTTAACCAAGCATGTTCCAGCTCACATGCTGCGACACGCAAAGGGAAAAAATAGTTCAGGTCCGCAGCGGGGTGAAAGCTTCCCCATGAAGGTGACACGTGCCACAGAGACCAACAACCTGGACAACCCTTTGCTGCACGAAGAGTACAACCGGAGCTACAGCCCAATGGAAGGAAAAGAGTCTGAGTACCACCGACACCACAACGCCAACGACAATCGAGGATACTCCTCTGATCCTCCGTCCCCACCTCGCTTCCAAGGCTACGTACCAAGTCAGTCCGACAAACCTCCCGAATACTCAGCAGCAGCTGCAGACCCACTCGCAAGACCGACTTCCCTGAACACCCAACCAGGTCAGATCATCTTCTGCAGCTCCATCGACCAGATGAAGGAGAACATGTACCGCAGCATGGTGCCGACCCTCGTCATCCCAGCACACTACATGCGCCTGCCCTCTGAGTTTTCCGGTAAAGATGGCAAAGACCCGAAGGATCAAGACAAAGATGGTGCACAGATGGGAGGAGGCCAGCAGCATCATCACCACCACTCCCAGAAACAAGGCCAACAGCAGCAGCAGCAAGGTGGATCCCAGGGTGATGACTCGGAGGAGCCAAGCTGGGCGTCCGACTCCTCCGGTGGACCTGTGACCATCCCCGTGCTCTTCAACGACTCCACCATGGCTCAGATGAATGGGGAACTGCAGGCTTTGACAGAGAAGAAGCTACTGGAGCTGGGTGTCAAACAGCACCCGAGGGCGTGGTTCATCTCCCTGGATGGACGCGCCAACGCTCACGTGCGCCACTCCTACATAGATGTCGGGAATGATCTCAGCGGGGGCGGTGGTGGATTCTTAGGTGGTTCCAGCAGCTCTACCCGAGACGTCAACCTCGAACCACCTCTGGAGTCCCAAGAAC
Organism: Lutjanus argentimaculatus; assembly: GCA_034769285.1. NCBI lineage: Eukaryota > Metazoa > Chordata > Actinopteri > Lutjaniformes > Lutjanidae > Lutjanus > Lutjanus argentimaculatus. Next base: position 1,644,767 of record JAWZSL010000016.1, on the reverse strand, counting down.
GCAAGTCAGCGGCCAACCGGAAGGGAAAAGACGAGCGCTGGGGGACGGGAGGACGGAAGGGCCACGGTGTCAGCGGTGGCGGGAAGAGTTACTCCAAGCTGGCCTACCCTGATCACAGCGAGCCCAGCAGCAGCGAGGGACGCCCGGTCTCCCCTGAGGAGAACTCCCTCACCCCTCTTCTCGATGAAGGTCCATCCTCCCGAGGGTCCACCATCCCCAGGAGAGGCCGCAGCCGGGTGAACAGCAGCCGCAGCAGCAACAGTGAGAACCGCCGCGACTCCATGACGAGCCCCGAGGACGACCCCGACGACAAAGAGGAAAACAAGAAGAGCCCGTGGCAGAAGATCGAAGACAGGCCTCTGATGGTCTTCCACCCAAGGAAGTGAGCTTTGTGAACTTACTGAACACTGGACCTTTTAACAATCCTTTGAAAGGGGGGAATCTTTCCACGTCGAACATGGAAGAAGAAGAGTGATGTTTTCACAGAGGGAGAGATCACAATAAGCACAACCATGCTTCACTGGTCCATTTTCAGGTTGTTGTTTGACCTTTGTGTTCCTGGTGAGGTGCTTTTGCACTTTCTGATCACTCTCGTAGTCTCACTGTCAGTCAGTCTTACTGGTTTCCACTGGGATGATCTATTGTATACTGAAACCTATCCAGTTTATTGTGAATTCTGTCACCTATCACATCATTGAAACATCGTCTGAGCCATTGCATATACTGACTGTGGAAATAGCCATTTTATAGAGCAAAATATAAGATTAAAGCACTTACTAATCATTTGATAATTGATTGATACTTACCGAGTATATGGAAGTGGATTTTTTTATGGGTTGATGGATGTTTAGGTGAGTTAGATTTCCTTAATGGACTTGTGCTACACAAAGGCTGATATTGATGGTAGAAAATGTGTTTCCTTGACTACTCCCCTGCCCTAAACTGTAACTAGATAAGTTTTCTTTGAAGGAAACAACTTCCCAAAGCTTGAATATGTAGGAGTTTTTCTTGAGCCCCTGTGAACGGATAATGCAATCTCTTAAGTCCAACGTGCGACTTGCATTTTGCTCCTTCAGGGATGTACTTGATTTCCTCTTCCTCCTGTACTGTGTTCATGTGTTCAAATTACTTATTCAGATAGTAATGATTTGAAATGTTGAGCATCATCTTTGTGTCATTCTGTCACTGATTTATCGCGGTGATCTTACAATTCTGCCAAAATTTTACATTTCTGCCTTTCTCCTCTCCCGATGTTGAGAGTTTTTTCGGCCGACTTCTTTGCGATTTGTGTAAATAGATTCCCAGAAAGACCATTTGGTATAGAAAGGTTGCATGCATACAACATGAATGTATGAAATAAACCGAAGGCACCAAAAGCCCCCCACAGTTCTTTGGGCTCCTGCGTAGACAACCCCCTAACTGTCAAGAAACGTGGGTAAGTCTAGACAGACACGGCTGAGCAAAAACATCACTTTACTTGAAGACTTACCTGTTTAATATTCTTCTGAGATCTGCCCGGGGTTGTTTGTAGACAGGACCTGTACCACTTCTCTCCTGTAAGTGCCTTCTTTCACATAGGATCGAGTGATAGGCATGCAGGTCCCTTTTTAAAATGCAGTTAGTCGTCACCCAAACAAAGGGCCTGTTTACACCTGGTATGAACATGAGTCCTGGGTGATCCAATCACAAGTGGACAGCTGCAAGTACAGGTGTGAATGCACCCAAGACACATTGAACGCATTGAGATCTGATCGCTCAGACCACCTCCAAATGTGGCCTGAGGATTGGATCCGATTGAAGAACCACCAACTCAACTGGCATCCTGTAAGTCCGTGCAAAACTACGACTAAGACTTTATTGTCCCCAAAGGGTAATTCATCTCCACAGACTCCCTTAAAAAACTGCACAGTTTTGAAACTTTCTAAACTTTGTGAAATGCTGTCTACAACAAATTCTTAATTTTTTGTGCCTTCCTGGAAATTCGGCATTAAATACAATACATTAAGTTGTTTCTTTCATTCCTGAAAACATTGTGTCCGTATGTCGCGGTGTTTGCTGCTCCGTGTCTTCAGTGCATCTACCTGCCAACATTTTGCAGCAGTGTGATCACTGTTTTGACTGATTAATCAATTTACACTAAAGAAGATGACATTTTGACTGTAAACATGTCAAACTACAAATACACTTAACAGTAACCAATATAGGCTAGTTTATTTTCATCCGTAGCAAAAGTTCCCAGACTGCGCAATTTTGTGAGTTGTTGAGCAAGAAGAAGCTTTATAAACTTTGTAAAACGCTGTCTACAACAATTTCTTAATCATTCGTGCCTTCTTGTAAATTTGGCATTAAATACATTTGTTGTAGCATCACTGTACCTGTAGCTACATACTTCGTGTCATAAGTGTGTCTGCCTGCCAATATTTTGCAGCTGTTTGAACACAGTTCCAATTGATTTCACTGTTTAAGTTAAATTTATGAAAGAAGACAACATTTTGTTTATGGTAAACATGCCAAATTTTACAAATACAGTAATCAGTAACCAATATAGGCGGCTTCTTTAATGAGAAAGTTCCCAGACTTCCTTAAAAAATTGTGCAATTTTGTGAGTTTTTGTCATGAGAAACTTTAGAAAGTTTGTAAAAAGCTGTCTATGACAAATTCTTAATCATTCGTGCATACGTGTAAATTCGGCAAATGTTATACATTAGTTAATTAAGTTATTTGTCCCAATGTGTTGGCTTCTACCATTCCCAGACTTCCTTACAAAATTGTGCAATTCTGTGAGTTGTTGAGTTTGGAGAAACTTTATAAACTTTGTGAAACGCTGTCTATGACAAATTCTTAATTATTCAGGCCTTCTTGTAAGTTTTGTAAATGTTATGTATTAAACATTTCTTTGTTTTTTACTTTCCTTCTGTAAAAAGCATTGCATCGATTTGTCTTTGCAAACAAAAATGAAGTAGCTATGTGTTGACTTGCGTATAGAGCAAGGAAGCGAGATCCCATCTGTTGTAAAGCCAGGTGTGAACTGACGCACTCATCACTGTCCACTCGTGATCTGATCACCCAGCACGCATGTTAATACGAGGCGTGAACAGGCTCTAAGCTGTCGAGCTCGGCAGGCACTAACTAATAAGCACACTGCATTGTGGTAACAACGACACGCGTCACTCTGGGGAGCATGCCTGCCAAAACTGACAACTTTTCTTGTGGCTATTACGTCCTTGAATATCTTACTTTCTTGTATCTATCCTCTTTTTTCACCAAACTTGTAAATGGTATGATGAACTATATGAGATTTTATGTGTATACGATGTGCATGTAACATGTAGAATAGGGTGTTTTTAACGAAACCTTTTTTGAACTGATCCAGGACGTTTGGCACTAAATGTGATGCACTGAGACGCATTGAGTTGTGTTGCCAAATGAACTTGGTTATTATATGAAGATACACTGACTTTTCTCCCTTAATCCAGTTCTAACAAAATTCACTTCCGGTCGTAAATGTTTACAACAATAACATACTGACCAACACGCTCCCGCTGTTACTAGCATCACCACTGCCTACGACGCATCAACAACTGTGAACTTGATTACGTCATCTCGCAGATTCCAGTTTAGAAAACTTGAAGAGGTTAATGTTTATTTTGTTTTGTTTTTGTTTTTATTTTGCAGAGTAAAAGGTTGATTATGAAGTGAAAAATCCTGAAGGCTGTACAAAAATCATGCTGACTTGTTGGTCCTTTTCACCATTTGCTTGCTGTTCATAAGCCTGTGTCAGTAGCCTACAGTACAAACTGAAAATGTGATGTAATTCAGAGTCTGAAGAGTAACACAGCCATGAAACGATTCCTACTGAACTGTCGTGTCCTCTGCTGTAAATGTATGTTTTTTGGACCAGATATGGAATTATTATGAGTTGTGCAATCGTGGCTTTCCTTGCTTGTTTTTGTTTTACTTGAGAAGATCTGATTTTTTCTCGTTAGATTTTGTGAACTTGTGTTTGGACAGAGTATTCGACCACAGCTGAACTGAATCCCTTTGAGGACACATTAAACCTGGTAAAACCACTTTGTTGGATTTTTTTCGATCGTACGATACGTGTGAGGATGAGGAGGATTGGACTGTAGGCCTTCATCCTGTGCAGTACATCATTTGCTTCATAAACCTGGTCAGTTGTTTGTAAACTGTAAATTGATTCTTTCTGTACATGAGACAAAATAGAAATAAATTTGTTCCCACGTCAGTCAGTGTCTGTGATTTTATTTTGAAAAATAAATGTACAAAACAGCTCATATATCCTGTTCTAATATCATTCTGCCTTCCTGATACTGATTCCACTTCCTGAATTTTGTACCTTTTATTGTTTGAAATACTACTAACTCTGTATTAGGGCTAAACAGTTAATCAAAATGTTATCAAAACCGCAATTTTCATATCGCATGAGATGAAATATTTATCAAAGACAAAATGTGTTTCAAAATACCATTTTATATTAATTATTGTCCTGCTGCAGAGACGTCCGGGTCTAAACATCAGATTCTTCAAACTATTTTGAGGAACTATTTTCATGATATTCATTATCAGTTAATCTGTCAGTCATTTTCTCAGTTAATCGATCAGTTGTTTGGGCATAAATTGTCATAAAATGCTGAAAATTGTTGATCAGTGTTACCAAAAGCCCAAGATGCCGTCATCAAATGTCTTGTTTTGTCCACAACCTTAAGAAGTTAGAGAATTTGGACAATTTTCTGTTAATAAAAAGATCCAAACTGATTAATCAACCATCAAAATAGTTGCCACTTAATTTAATACTTGACAGCTAATTGATTAATCAACTAATCATTGCTCTTCTACAGATCACTGCAAAAATCTGACCTTAAATATACCTGTCAGTGGAAAAGAGAATAATGATATAAAAATGATCATTCCCTCTAATAACAGCAAATCATATCACAACTGCAATATCAGTGAAAAATAATTGCAATTAGGTATTTTCTCAGAATTGTTCAGCTCTGCCCTGTATGGATGTGATATGACTGCTATCATTAATGTATGGCCCGGGGCAGATTTAAAGACTGTCCACGGGACGCTGCAGGGAAGTAGCAGGTTCCCATTTTGAGGATAAATTACATGATATCAAATCGGTGCAAAGACAAAAACGTGACGACACCCAATCCAGAATTTTAGTCTGTATCGGAGGCCCTTCTGATCAGAAAAGTCCTACTATGTGAGACCCAATGTGAAGACTTTAGAAACATTTAACTGACAAGAGTACAACAGGCTCATAAGTTCTGTTGGAACCACTCAGAGGGAATTTGACTGTTTATATTCGATGGAAAGTTTTATTTTTATGGCACTTTTTAACAGCAGGTCAGTAAAAGTGATTTACATGAGACTTGGTGGCATACTAAAGTATAATCACACCATAAAAGTTTTCATGTTTTCTCAACCAAAATGTGGATTCTGGTGGCAAAGAATTAATTTTTGCAATCTACATCCCAACTTGTATGGTGCATTTTGATTTATATTTTATCAGCAGCATGAATGAAAAGCAAACACATACATACATTTATTAGAAAAAATGAGCTCCAATAACAATTATCCTAAAGCGATCTAATATGAACATAAGACACATAATATATTGTAGTTTAAAAATAAATAAATGATATGATGTGATGGCTGCTTTTCTGTTACCACTGTCAGATTAGATGAATGAAAAGAATGAATGAAAATATCATAAATTATTTATTGATTATACTTTGTATTCTTAATCTTAGCTCCTGAAGTTATCAGATTAATGTAGTGGAGTATTTTACCTCATGAGTGGCAGAAAATGGAAATACTGTTTCCAGTTACATTACACCACAGTACATGAATATTTAACATTATTTTTAAAAAATGGACACATGTACGTACTGTGTTTGTCCTGTGGTGTTGGCTGCAGTGTAAATTGTGTAATGTCCCTTTAAGTGGAAGCTGCAGCGTCACGTGTCACATGAGTGTGTCATGTGATTATTGAAGAGTGAGTTAAAAAAAAAACCCGCCTCAGACAGTCTGTGCTTTGTGCTCTGAGTGTCTGTGAAGCCGCAGAAAACGCGACATTTCTGTGACAGGCTGGACTTTATTGAACCGAACCCACCAGGTAACAAAGACAAGTTTGTTTTAAAACGCGGAGGAAAAAATGTCTCCGCTGAAATTCATTCAAACCGGCTAGCTTCACTGTTAGCCACCTAGCATGCTAAGCTAACTTGCACTTGTTTTTCTGTGGATTAGCTCATCTGAGAAATGTCGTCCAGTTCTATACGTGGAGAAAAGTTATTTTAGCGTGTGTCAGTTTTTAAAAAAATGTTTTATTCGTTTATCGATATATTTCTTATAATTCAGTGTTTTCCTTCAGTATCATGGTGACTAATGGGCTTTGTTTGTTTGTTGTTCAGGTTGTAATAAGAGGAGCATGCAGCTCTGTGCTCTTTGTTCATAACAGCTGACTCATTCTGACTGCCTCCAACACATCTGCTCATAATGGTAAAGAACACTCACTGTCAGCCACATATGTGAACATTTTAATGCTTTGGTTACTGTCTGAGAGTTGACATTGCACAGGGAAGTTTTTTTCCACAGAAGCAACCCCCCTGAAGCTGTGAGAAATTCAATACCACGGATGCAGCACACTTAAATGGCTAACATTATGTCACAGGTGGAGCTTTTAACCACTGAAGCATCCTGCTGCCGAGGGCTGCACAGTTAATCACAACTGCAATCAAACTGCAATGTGGCTAAGTGCAATATCCATATCGCATTTTTTTTGAAAAAGGAAAAAATATATGAGAAAACAGGATTATAATGAAGTGCTGCAGAGATGATGTGGCCTAAAAATCTTGTTCTCCAGATGGAAGAAAACATGTTTGTTTGGTTCCAACCTCAATAAATATCACTTCAGCATGGCTTTAATAATCTTTTTTCAATCAATATGAAAATTAAATGCAAAACTGATCATTTCCACTAATCTTATTTCATATCACAATCACAATTTCAGTCAAAATAATTGCACTATGACTTTTTTTTGCTAAATCGTGCAGCCCTGCCCAAAACTCTACAGCTGCTGGAGGACAGCTCTCATAACTCACTGTATAGCAGTTGTTTTGGATGTGAAATGCAAAAGATAAGTATGAAGGGGACATGACCTTTACAGCGAGGATCTGGGTTTGTTTTGTGTTGAAATCTAGTTTATCAGTTGGAATGCTGCCGAGCCGCTGGACCTTTTTGTTACCTTTGTTATCGTTCTCCTCGGTGTTTTCTCCCGAAAGAAACACAGAAACCAAGAAGATTAGAGTTTGTTGACAGTGTTTCAGGGTCTTTGTATTTTGTCAGAGCACATTGAATCATACTACGGTGCTGACGGTCGTCTCGTCTCCTCTGCTTGTGTTCAGATGCTGCAGATGGGGATCCTGTGTCTGGCTCTGCTGGGCCTGAGCACAGCGCTGGTCTGTCCTGATGGAGGCATGTGTGAGGACAAAAACACCTGCTGCAAGAACACGGCGGGGGGATACGGATGCTGTCCACTGCCACATCGTGAGTCAAAATTCAGTTGTGTGTTAATTCAAGCAATTTATTTTCCATTAGAACAAGTACAGATTTAGCACAGGGCAGTATTTCGATATTATATTGATATGTGACTAGATTTTGATATAGTTTTATTGTGATATGACTTAAGTGTTGTCTTTTCCTGCTTTTAAAGGCTGCATCACAGTAAAGTGATGACTGTGTTAGCTGTTCTTTTATTCTGCTTTACCTGCTTAGACATTATGTCCACATTACTAATGATTCTTTATCAGAAATCTCATTGTGTTAATTTAATTTTGTGAAAGTACCACTAGTCACCCCTGCAGTGGTGTCAGAATTATTGTGAAGTTTGATTTTGTTCATATCGCCCAGCCCTTTTACAAGCACAAAGTCGAGAACAACTAGACTTACTTTTGATTCCTGAAGATGTTTTTTCTCTCATCCTGAAGCACCTTCATCTTCAGTTCTCTGGAAGTGAAACAAAAAATACAAAGTTCATTTTACAACAGCAGGGGCTAAAACTTGCAAATACACGTTTATTTAAGTTGGGAGCAACTTCATGTCATTTAGTTTTGATTATCTTTGAAAATGCTCCACGCACAAACTGTGAGGAATAACATATCGAGCACTGTGCCTGTTTTTACCAGACAAGCTGAAAAGGCTGAAGAAGCTTCTAAACTGCAACAATTAATCAATTATTAATTAACTGCCAGCTATTTTGATAATCAATTAATCTTTTTGAGTCTTTTTATTTTTTAAGAAATATTTTCCAAATTCTCTGATTTCAGCTTCTCAGATGTAAATATTTTCTGGTTTCTTTGCTTCTCTCTGACTATAAACTGAATGTCTTTAGGTTGTGGACAGAATGAGACATTTTAGGCCGTCACATTGAGCTTTGGGAAGCACTGAATCTGAAAATAGCTAGTTGCAGCCCTACAGGCATCAAAAGATTTAACAGAATAAACTTGAGGTTGAGGTTTTTAAATTGTTCTCAAGATGACACTTTACATCAGATGATGTCAAATGCAGGTTTTATTTTCCCTTTTTTCTTCTAAATTTTCTGATGTCTGAGCAACAGTCGCTTGTAGATGTACTGAGATTGACCTGGATGACTGAGAATCTGCACAGAAAAGATTAAATGTGTGTTTGGAGGCCTTTGTAGTACATTTCAGTAAACCTTTGTCATCTCACACCACCTCTTTTTGGTGCAGGCTGAGTGTTGTTCAGACCACCTCCACTGCTGCTTCGAGGGGACGGTTTGTGACCTCGTCCACGCCAAATGTGTTAATAAGACCGTTTCTCTGCCCTGGGTGAGACGACTTCCTGCCAAACAGGCCCCGCCCCTCATCCCTCAGGTAATTTGTCAAGTCGACGATGTATTGTTGTCTCCTTATTCTGTCTCTTCTGAACTCATTCGACTTCTGGGCTGTTTGTCGACCTTTGGACTAGAGTCAGTGGAGCATAACGTTCTTGGAGCCATTTGTTGTTTTCTTAACTTCATCCTTTATACGTGACAGTGTTATTCTTTGAAGAATGTAGGTCAAACAACAGATATGCTGCATTTGCACTTTGTTAATCTTATCTCTCTTAACTGTTATCCATGACAAAGAGCACAGAATAAGCTCTTTTATAGATGTGTACTGTTTCAACGTAAAGGATTAGTGCAAAGTGCAAATGAAACAAACGACGCATGGACACAGCAGCAGAAAACTTTAGAAATCAGAGTAAAAAAAAAACAGCTCATGCTATTTCAGGGAAATCGGGTACATTTTTTCATTTAATATTTCTGGAAACATTACGTTGTTTTAGAAATACTTTTTATTGAGCATCACTGACACAAACTTATGTTTTCGTAGTTTTTCCTTTTTAATTCTGTATGAGTTTCTGTTTCCACAAGTTTCCACAAGTAAATACAAACCAGTCCTGCCACTGACATGCTGTTTTTTTGTTTTGTTTTTTTCCCCATGTGTGCTGGTGTCATTGGTATTCCTCGGCTGTGATGTGTGATGGCTCCAGCTCGAGGAGAGAGTAAAAGCAGTCATTTGTCCGGACCAGGAGTCTGAGTGTCCGGATGACACCACTTGCTGCCAGCTTCTCGACGGCTCTTGGGGCTGCTGTCCATTAGCCAAGGTGATGTACACGAGCTCACATGCTAAAACACTGTCGCCTTAAAGCATAAACCCCGAGCACTTCACACCAAGAAACATGTTACATGGTCTGATGGTCAGCGTGTGATGCACCAACCATACTTATACTGAAGTTTAAGAATAACTTCTCTGTTGCAAATTAAAATATTTCTGTTTCTTTTAGACCTTCCAGCAAAGATGCTCTGTAATATCTCAGTCACAAATCTTTAAAAGGGTGAAATAATAGATTCTTATCAAAATTGTGTGCTTTTGTTCCATGTGCATGGATAAAAAAAGTTAAAAAATCCAGTAATTGGTCGTGCTCTAGTCATGCTAAAAATGATAAGATAGATTTCCTTCATGAAAAATGTTGCCAAGACCACCAACAAGATTTTCAGCTCAATTCGTTCCAGTCACAGGGATAAAATGGTGTCTGCTTGTTACACACTCAGCAGCATTATTGGTCACAGTGCTCATGTTGAAGAAAGACGTTTGATTTGATAGTAACGCAGATTTATGTCCAAACTTGACAGCTGTTAATCTGCAAAAAATTATATGTTTTTACAGAAGTTTTAAGTGAGGGATAATGTCCAATGAGGTGTCCATTATCAGGAATTAATGGATGACATGGAGGCCCCGGAGTCCATTAATTCCTGATTATGGACACCTTGAAGCGCATTATCTCGCTTACACCCTGATCACCAGCCAAAGAAAAAATAATTAAGACGATTCATTAATTTACATTTTCCTGCATTTTTCACAAGCCGTAACTTCCTTTCCATGTTTGTGCCTGAGGTTTTGACTAATACCTGGAACAACAATTATCATCCGATAAGGTTCTTATGCAATAAAGACTTTTTTGTTTCATTTGCACTTTAATAAATGGAAACATTGTTCACTAGTCTGGCAAAGAGGATGAAGAACTCTTTGTCTCAGCTATGAGCCAGAAAGCTTATTCAAAGTCAATAACATTTTGTACAGTTGACTAACAGTAAATATAATTTGTCAGTATGTTTAACAACAAGAACAGCTAGCAATCCAGCCACGTTATTGTCCCCAAATCAATGTCATCCACAGCCAGCGCTAAAAGGAAGTGTATTGACAATGTGTTGCACAATATTGATTTTTAATTGAAAATGGTCAGGTACTAGTACTTCCTAACATTCAGTAGTTGTTGTGGGTCAGTGTAGGTGTGTTTGCACAGACACTGAGGCAGATTTTCACCTCACGCAGCACCGAGGCCGTGTGCTGGTGCTCACTTCCACCTCTTTCTGTTATTTCCCTCCAGTCTCTCTTTGTTCTCCCCTCTCCTCTCTATAAGTCTGAACATGTAAAGTACATCGGATCAGAACAGAATCTGATATGACTTGCGGTGTCTGTTCCTGGAGAAGTTCTGGCTCTGCCCTCACCTCTCTCCTCCAGACCTGAATATGAGAGTTGAGAGTTGAATATTTTCAACTGGTGCTTAATACAATGTTGATGCACGAGTTATTTGCGGGTTCGTTTTAGTGCTCTTTAAAACATTTTATAGCTAAAGAGCACGGGGCTAATGGCACTAGCTACAGGTCACGTCTAAACTACGGTGGCTCTGTAGTGTCAGAACAGCCAGTTAAAAAAAAGGCAAAACGACTCCAACTGCAAATTTAGGAAACACAACAGTGACCACAGTGAACAAAATGACCCTGAATAAATGTGACTGGGTTGCTGGAATAATGTTTCAGTGGAAACGGCTTGTTGGTAAAATGGTTTGTAGTTGTGGTGCTATTTATAGAACATGGACATGGTACAGGGCAGGTCTATAATGCATATCAACTTTTGACCTGATATGTTCTGTTTCTGATCTGTTGGGTATCGAACATCAAACTAGTATCATTTCAGTCTCAAGTATTGTTTTGATATTGAGTACGGACTAGTTTCACAGCAGGCACTTATGACATGTCATAAGAGAAAACTCACAGGCGTATTAATGACTGCTGCATTCCACTTAGGGGAGGTTCCTCTATTGTGCATGCTGGTTCACTGTAGCTGTTCCTGGGACACTTAATGGAGCTGAACCTTAATTACAGTTATTAAGTCCACCTGTTGTTTTTCCTGCTCTGACAAGTCAAAATGTCTGCTGTGCAGCCAGTCCATCGTGATACTAAACTTGGTATTGGTATCAAAGTCAAAATTTTGGGGCAGGAAGGTCTGGCTCAGAGGGGAGTTCAGAGGGGCAGTGTACCTCCTGCAGCTTGTGTGTGAGTCACCATCCTGTGGTGTTAAGAGGATGATGCACTTAAGGCTTTAGGCTTTGACAGCATCCCTGTTGCCATGGTTACTCATTCCAGCACATTAATTTCAAATGATGAGTAGACATTTTCACTAGAACTGCTTAGTGTCCACTATCAGGATTTAATGGACACCCTGCAGCCAGTCATAATCAAGTACATGGTATCATATCTGGTAATTGAGCATCTGTACTTTTACATCAACTGCAGGACACCGTGTCCTTGACTGAGGAGTGTTTCTGACTGTCGGGCTGAAATATTTTCTGCTCTCCACAGGCGGTGTGTTGTGAGGATAAGCTCCACTGTTGCCCCGAGGGATCAAAGTGTGATATTGCTCACTCACGATGTGTGTCTGCCTCGCTGCAGTCCTTCCCCATGCTGGAGAAACTGCCTGCCAGAAGGAGGGAGAATAAACCAGGTGGGAAATTCCTCAAACAAACCCACCATCCAATCTGATGCTCATGTACAGGTGTCAGGCCAGTAGTCTACTTATAAAGAAATATTTTAACTTGCAAACAGATCTCTGACGTCTGTCTAAAGCGATATGCTGACGATACTGTACTAATAACGAATATTTATTTCTTTGTTTTTGTAGCTCCTACAGTCAGTTCAGTGACTTGTCCTGGTGGAAAAAGCAGCTGCCCAGAAAGTTTTACATGTTGCCTGTTGAGCAGTGGAGACTACGGCTGCTGCCCTTATCCAGAGGTGCATATGACTGCTGCAAATATATTGAGCAACAACAATTCTGATAATCAGTTATTTGTTAAAAAATTCCAAATTTTCACTGCTTCGGCTTCTTAAATGTCAGGATTTACTACTTTTTTCCATTTTATATTATTATTTGTTTTATTTGTTTGTTTGTTTTTTGGTCAAATTCTTTTTATTGGTATTTAAAGTCATACAAAATGTGATAAATCACAGATATAGTTGGATAGAAACAATAAACTCTCCCATGTTTCTGCTCTAACAGCTCCACCCTATAACAGTACTACTGTATCATTTAAAAATCAGACATGATTTCATAAACAGCTATATTTATACATAACAAATATATTTATTATTATTGTAATGTAGTACTGTAGTTCCTTGACAGGGAGAAAAAAACAGACCTTTGATTTGATTTTTTGATTTAATTTTATTTAGCACATATTAAAAAACATGAACATAACACTATAAATAATAACAAGAATCGGCAAGGGAGACTAAAAGCCTTTAAAATAATCATACCAAGATAAACAAATATCTCAAAAAACTTAAACCTTAACTAGCACCAGTTCTATACATTACAAACACACTGTTGCAAAGATAATATATTTTTAACTCTGTGAGCTTTAGCTGTCAGAGTTTATAGCCGACAAGCAACAGAGGCTCTAAAACTGTACTTACACTGAACTAAAACAGCAAACTTTAATTCTTTTACTTTTCACTGTGTTTGATATTTTAATCCTGTGCAGGCCATGTGCTGCAGCGATCATCTCCACTGTTGCCCCGGCAACACAATATGTGACCTGGAGCACGGGGTCTGCAAGTCTGGTGAGACGCGTCTGCCGCTGCTGAAGAAGATCGCGGCCATACCCAATGACGGTAAGCAGTAAAAGTGTATAAAGTATAAAGTGTCAGACAAGAAACAAGTATTGATCGTGTGTCTGTTCTGTCAGTCGTGTGTCCAGACAGGAAGACAGCGTGTCCCGACCAGACCACCTGCTGCCAGATGACCAACGGCTCATACGGCTGCTGTCCGATGCCTGATGTGAGTAACCTGAACTAACAAACCAAACCGAATTACAAAAAGTACAACAAGAAAGTATTAAAAATAAATATAAAGATAAAACATGACAGTTAACTTACATCTTTGTTATAATTTGCTAATGCTAATGTATAGATCAGTTGGTATAGAGGGAAGTAAAAACTGACTTTGGGAAAGTAGATTTCTGACTTTGAAGTGAAAAATCGTTGAACCTGTTTTCCTCTTGTCTTCCAGGCCGTCTGTTGTTCAGATCACATCCACTGTTGTCCTGCAGGCACACAGTGTGACCTGTCCCACAGCGCCTGTGTGTCCAATCAGGGAGAAACCAGCATGGCCATTAAGATCCCTGCTGCTGAGACGGAGCTGGTGACAGTGCAGAGCAAAGGTCAGACAGTCTTAAAGCTACAGTAGGTAGAAAATAAAATAAACCATAAAATTGGTTGATTGTTGAGTCTCATCTCCAGGATGTGAGTTAGGTTTCGTTTTTCGAGCAGCACACGCTTCATGCGCCCACACAACAGTTTACCGAGGCATCGTGAGCGAGCACGGACCAACAGACATCAACTGTGTGCTCACCAGGCAGATTATTTTCTTTACTCCTCCTCCCTCCATTCTTTAATCCCACCACAATTTTCAAATTCATTTTTCCTCTGGTCAGCAGTCAACGTGGACAGAGAGACTGGTTTATTTTACTGTTAACGGTGCAGTCAGCTCGTCCATGGTCGCTGCTACACACAGATTTACAAGTAAACATGAAGGTAAATCCACCTTAAAAAATTGCTGCTGCAGAGGGTTGAGATGCAGGAGTAAAAATAAATCTGCTTTTTAATCCCATAAGTTTGAAACATACACTCTGAGCTCCCCTCTTGCTGATTCCAGTGTTTCTTCCTCCAGAAGCTCCAGTCCGACGCCGACCCTCTCCTGCAGCGCTCCCCGGCTCTGAGCAACTGTCTCTCAGAGCAGTTCAGCATGTTGCTCATTAGCTGCACTCTTTTTAAAAGTCCCCTTTCTGGTCGGGCGTCCCTGTAGCCCAGTTGGTAGAGCGTGTGCCCCTGCACTGAGGCTGTCAGTCCTCTGCAGTGGCTGCTGGCTTGACTCCACCTGCAGCCCATTTGCTGCGTGTCATCCCGTCTCTCTCTACCCCGTTTCCTGTCATATCTTCAGCTGTCAAGTAAAGGCAAAAATGCCCGAAATTAATCTTTATGATAATTCTGTTTTATAACAACTTTTCCACCAGGAGTTTCTGTCATCGATTCAGGGTCTCACTGAAGGAACGTGCACATGCAGCTGCACTAGTTGCACAGCCAATAGGAACACCGGTCTGAGATGACCTGTGATTAGTTTACGTCTACTGTCACGGGCCAGATTCCCTAAAGCCTGAAAGCGGAGCCAAGAGGAGGTGCAGAAGTCTAGTTCTGTCTCAGACAGAACAATATATTGAAAGGTTATAATGGAATTATTGCTCATTGTTGCCTACCACAGCTTTAAAGCAGCTTTCAGTGCATCTGGAGGAAAGACAGTCCAAGACCCTCTTAGTCAAACTCTGTAAATATTTAATTGGCATTGAATATTGTCTCCAGCATTTTTATCTAATGGATCCAGAAAGTAATGTAAACAGAACTAATAGGCATCTGTGGAGTCTGCAGTTGTCTGTGTATGCATCTGTTTGGGACTATTAATAGCGGCCTAAGACTGTGTCCTAACTGAATGCAACAACAAAATCAGTTCAGTCGCACAGTTTTCTGTTGGAACATTCCTGTCATGTTGAAAGTGCTGCATCATGGCCAAGGAATGGTTGATTCATGAAGTTCAAATGAAGAGTTATCTGTGATCCTCTACATTTGACTATAAACCCCTTAATAAGGTGGCCATGATATTGTTAAATAGCTGCAAAATGTGACTGAAGTTGTGATCTAAAAGGTGAAAAAAGGTATTTTTCATTCCACTGTGACTTTAAATAAAGTTTGCATTCGTGCACACTGATAAAAACATTCCTGTTTATCTTTCAGTCGGTTCTGTTCCCTGCAATGACTCTGTGGCCTGCGCAGACGGGAGCACCTGCTGTAAATCGTCAATGGGTGAATGGGCCTGTTGTCCACTACCAAAGGTACCAACATACTGATGTGTATGAGTCACACAGCGTTCAACTCTTTGTCCAGCTGCACAGAATTACCGACCACCTCGTTTCATGATTCATCTCCTCTCTGCAGAGTTTAGTTTTTTATCTGTCAGTGATCTCGACAAATGGACGGTCTAATCTCTCACGGAAATTTGTTGTGTTGCAACACTCGTGTGTAGAAATATAAGTCAATATGATTCATGCAAACTTGTATTCAGTCTTGGCACGTATTCCAGTTTTAGGAGGTCAGTATGATGGAGGAGGAGGAGGTTTTTCTGCACAGACAGACTTTATATTTTGGTTTAACATTTTTTAGTTGCTAAATAATAAATATATAATAGGGATTAGTCAGGATTGTGTGTCATTGTTTCTCCTCCCTGCAGGCCGTGTGTTGTGAGGACCACCTGCACTGCTGTCCCCACGGCACCATTTGTAACCTGGCAGCCTCCACATGTGACGATCCCACAGGCGGCGCCGTCATGCCCTGGCTGAGCAAAGTGCCCGTCTTCCCTTTACTGAAGGATAACAGCAAGTGTGACAAATCTACATCGTGTCCGGGAAAATCCACCTGCTGTAAGACGGCGAGCGGAGACTGGGCCTGCTGTCCTCTGCCTCAGGTAATTATACGTACAGGACCGGAGTGATGATGCTGTTCAGACCGACAGCATTTTATGACGAGTTTCTGGGAAGTTTTTTGATATTTGTCTGTACAACATCGAGAGTGTCAGAAACACATTCGTCCATCAGACCAACAGGATTATGAAGACTGATTCATACTCATATTACAGATATTTACACTTAATTACCAGTTCATTAAGTATACCTAATTAAACTTAGAGCAGTTCAATACAGTAGTCCTGCAACAAATCCTGTTAGGTTGTTAATGATTAATCATTAATCTATAAAAATCACTGAATTTAATTAATTTCTTCCTCTGTTTTATGTTATGTTCGTTTGTGCTTCATAAATTAATGTTTTGCATTACTAATGTGCCGCTAGAATTGTTTAAATGAAATTTAAATCAAGAAAAAGACATGCATTTTTTTTATCTTTCTGATTATTAACGATTAATCGATAATGTGAGGTTTGTTCTTGTAAAGTGTCAGCTGAGATGGAGTTATGAAGCAGGAGGAGTTAAAGGCTTCCAGCATGTAAAAGTCCTACAGTCCTAAACACTCCTAAATTTTCATTGCCGTTTTGTTATTTCATAGTAAACTCGGTTGCCCCAACATATTGGTAGCTAACCAAGTACTGTTAAGTACTGATAAGTACTGTTTGCCATTTTAGTAGAAAAGAGGCTTTTTATCAGCCAAGGACAGAAAATATAACGGGGACCTCCTCCTGCATGTCCCCTGGAATAATTTGATGCAGCTACCTGGAATATTTGGTGGCCACAAAGTACATTTTTGATTATTAACAATTAATCAATGGCTTGTTGAAGTGTTCAACTGTCGGTTAAGGAAAATGTTCTCGATTCTTGAAGTTTATAATCAGTGTTTGTCGAAAGTGTTAATGTGACTTTCGATCATTTTTGAGGATGTAGTTTGTGCTGCTGTTGAGCTGTGTTGCATTATACAGAAAGATTTTTCTGTTTTTACCTACCCATAATGACATAAATGGGGTGGACAAAATAATAGAAACACCTGGAAGTCGCCCCTTTACACCTGGTATTAAAGTGGGATCTGCATCTGAATATATCACCTTGATAATAAATGATCCGATCTTGACTTTGTGTTTACACCTTGTATATTTCATGCAATCTTGTTATCCTCTGTGAAACTGACACAACAAAAAAATGTCTGTGAGAAATTTGAAGCAATTTTTTTTAGTTGCAGCAAACTTTATAAACTTTAAAACAACATCTTGTAAATCTGGCAGCTGTAATATAAGTTATTCCTTTTTTTGTCCAAAAAATATTGTTTGTCCTTTTGTGTTGCAGCACCAGCATGTGTAATGAATTTTATGCCTTGTTAACAGCACAGCTGCACAGACAAGTTCAAGTTCTGTTGCACACACAGTTGTTTTTCTCTCCATTTTTCACACAGTTCTGTTGAATAACGCATCTTTTGGCACTTTAATGTCTCAGAATAGACGTATAATCGGTAAAAAGGCGTGTTTCTTTCAGCCTTCATCTGTCGCTCGCTCTCTAAATCTGAGCAAAATGTATTTTATGTTATCTAAAAACAAATATCTGTATCAATGGTGTGTTGTGTACAGCAGCACATTGGACGGACTGTGAGCCAGATTACCTCCAGATGTGGTCAGGCAGATCTGTTTTTACTTAACTGGATAACATGTCCAGATGCAAACCACATTTTAATTTTTACTCTTATTCTCAGAGCTGTCCTAATATTTCACTGCACAAAATGAAAATATAAACATATAACAAATACATCTATAGAATGTGAATGAAGAATATCTTGATCCACTTCGACTGTCAGAGTAATGTCCAGTCATGACTGCCCCACTTTTTCTTCACAGTTTCTCTCCTTTCATGCTCCATTTTTCTCCGGCAGTGAAGAGTAATCTCTGTAGACGGCCGTTCAGATCTCACAGCTCTCCAGCTGTCGGTAATGTCCGACCCCAGCCTGGTCCCAGACCTCTGAATCATCGCCCCCACACCTCTGATTTGTTCAGCGGTTCTAATGAAGTGAAACAAAATGGCTGCTCCCAGTTTCACTCTGAGCTTTCTGGTTTCATTATGGGCCTGTTAGTGCTGCAGTGGGCGGAGGAAATAAAATAAAAACAGTACAGTTTCCTTCCAGTTAATGTAGTAAATTTTAGATATTAGTCAGCCTGTTGAAGTCTCTTTGTCCGAGCAGCTCTTTCGACAGCGCTGCTGGTTCTGAGACAGGGACGACTTTGTGAAAACTGAAGTCAGTGTGAGTGGAAGGGATGGTTTGAATTCAGGGTCTGGTCTTTAATTATGAGCCGATCACAGTACCCCCTCATCATTATATCAGATGTGATGAGCTCCCACTGCTTCACAAAAAGTTGAAATGATAAAAACAACTCATGACTTATTAAATGTTTTGCAGATAGGTGCACATTTGTAGTGTTCAATTATAAGCAGTAGTAGTTTTTGTTGTGCAACACAATCAAAATCTGCAATCTGCAGTTATTTTCTGATCACCCGGTGCAGGAGTCGGCAACCTATGGCCTCTTTACCCCCTCTCCAGTGGCAAAAAAATTATATGGAAATGAATAAAAATTATTTCTTAAACATTTTAATTTTCTGGGAGTCTGAAATGACACTTGCGGATTTAAAATCACTGTCTTCCTTTATTTGTTCATGATCTGTTTTGATTGTAAACTTGTCTTTTGGTTTCTTTCTCGTGAAGAAGAAAAATTGGCACACTCTTACTAAGATTCAGGGTTTGTTTTTAATAATAAGACATTGAAATTATATTTTTTTGAAAAGCATGAAAAACTCATCTAAAAGTAGATATTCAGATTTTTACCAAGTCTTGGTTTTGGGCTGCAGAGCTTGATGAAACTGTTTGGTAATAAGTCTGTGTTCTGTGTTTCTTCAGGCCGTGTGCTGTGAAGATCACGTCCACTGCTGCCCTCATGGTACCATCTGCAACCTGGAGGCTGAAAGCTGTGACGACCCGTCGGGTTTCCTGCCGTCCCTCGGCTGGGTGGAGAAGGTGCCGGCTCTGACCTCAGAAATGAAGGATGAGAAATGTGACAAGCAGACGATGTGTCCAGGAGGAACCACCTGCTGTAAGAAAGACTCTGGACTGTGGGCCTGCTGCCCCTTACCTCAGGTCAGTGTCTCCTGCACTGTTTAAAGGCTTGTTGAGCGTGTGTGAGGGGATGTGCCTCTGCAGGTCGGGTGATGCCGTGTGTTTGGACATACTGATGGCTGAGGGTGTGTTTGTTCTTGTAGAGTGTCAACTTTAATAGAGTTATGAAGTGGGAGGTGTTATTACAGGCTTGCAGCATGTAAAACTCCAGATAGACATTAATATTTTTAAGCACTGGCTCCACCAAGCCCCTAAATTTGGTGGTCAAAGTATATTTCTGGTGACCTAAATGTAAACTTGTAAAAACAATACAGAAAATGCAATTTAACACAACTTAACATGAACTTCCTTAATCATGACACCTGTGTTTTCTTCTTTTCTCATGAATCTTAATGTGATGTTTCCTGAAAGCATTGTTTCCAAAGAGAAGTAGTCAGACTTCTCAGCTAGAATGGCTGCACCATCGTTACATAAAAACAAAATGCATCATTATCGTGAGCTTAATACAGATTTAGTTCATTAAAGGAGGCTTTACACTGTTTGTTTCTGGTTTCAGTTGCTACCAAACGCTTTCAACCGCTCAGATGTTTCATGTTTCAATATAAAAAGAACTAATTTAGGCTTAATTCATCGTAGAATAATGTGTGAATGTTTCCAAGTTGGAATAATGTATGTTTTTCTTTCCTCTTTTAATGATTCTGCAGATGTAAAGAAGCCAGTCAGAGGTGTGACTCACACTGCAGTCACTCCTCTGACCGGCTTCTTTCCCATAATGACGCTGACTGAAGCTTCTGGTTATAATTCTTATTTATAACAAACTGTGTGAAACGAGATGTTTTCTCAGAAATAAATAACACAAACTGAAGAGACTCGTGTGTTTTTATGCTGAAGAACATTTTAGGAAATCTTTGAAAGAAAGCTGAGAATTTTTAAGACCAACAGCTCTTTTCAGTTTGTAACTTTATCACGTTTTTAATTGTGTTGGTGTTTGAGATGAGAGAAGAGCAGGAACATTTCAGTCTTACATGGTATTCTTTGACTTTTATGTCATTTGTTGAATAAAATCTCTTCCATCTGTTAAACTGAAAACATTTACAGGGATTTAAGGTGGTATTAAAGAGCTGGTTCCTCTCCTTTTCTCCAGGCTGTGTGCTGTAACGATCACGAGCACTGCTGCCCCAAAGGCTACAAGTGTAACGTGGCTGAACAGGCTTGTGACAAACCCGGTGGCCTCAGCCTGCCCTGGTTGCAGAAGATCCCAGCGCTGCAGAAAGAGCCTGTTTCTGCTCCAGCTGCGCCAAGCAAGAACATGTGTGATGCCCAGACCAGCTGCCCCAAAGATACGACCTGCTGCTTCATGGACAGGACCCAGAAATGGGGCTGCTGTCCTCTGCCGCAGGTAAGTGATCATTTAAACAGCCTCAAATACTCATAAAACTAACTGTGTGTGAGTTTTTGAGAGTTCAGAGTTTGTTGTTCCTCCGCAGGCAGTCTGTTGCACCGATGGAAACCACTGCTGCCCCAGCGTCACACCTGTGAGCCTCACCGCTCCTCCTGCTCAAAGGGCCTCCATGTGATCCCCTGGTTCACCAAACTGAGTGCTCAGACCGAGCCGGGCGCCATAACGGACGTTAAATGTGACGACAAGAGCAGCTGCGCCTCAGGGACGACCTGCTGCAAACTGCAGACGGGAGAGTGGGGCTGCTGCCCGCTGGTCAAGGTCTGTACAGCACCGACTTCACTGCATGTCATGTAGAACTGCACTGATTAGTTGATTAATCGATCAGTTGTCAACTATTGAAATAATCAACCACTATTTTGCTAATTGAGTAATCATTTTGGGTAATTTTTTCCAATTTGAGAAACAGTAATCAGCATTTTTCACTATTTTCTGACATTTTATGGACCAAACAACCACTTGATTAATCGAGAAAATGATCGACAAACTAATTGATAATGAAAATAATCTTAGTAACAGCTCTAATGTCATGTGAGATCATATGTTTAAGTAACTGTGAGAAAAGCTTCGATGGGTTTGGAAGTGGATCAATAAATGCAGCCCTGTCAGGTAGCAGTAGGCCTTTTTATCTATTTAAAAAACTTTTGACAGACAGTTGCAAGTTTTCTTTTTAGGAATAAACTAAAAGTCAGTTTGTATTTAAAGTGAACAGTGACCTTCACAACATGGATAAAATGAGGTCTTACTGTTATTCAAGGAAATGAGTCATGGTTCCAATGTTTTACAATAAGTTGGTACCAAATCTTACTTCCTAATACCTGAAAGAAACACCAGAACATGTCTTTGTTCTTTTGTTTCTGTAAAACATGGAAACCTTGCAAACAAGCACTGGTTTGTATCACATTGTCTCCCTCACAGTGATGAACTGGATCAAATTTCAGCTTGTAACTTTCAAACAAATACAAGTCATGCTGTTGCTGAATCCACATGAACATTCACCAGATACAACACTGTCAGGAATAAAAAGAGCTTCTTACAAAAAAATGTCATTGTAAACAAAAAGTTTTCTCTCTTCTCCTGAGAGCTGCAGATAAAATCTGCCAAAAAAGGTTCTTTTCTTAAACACAACTCAAATCTTTTATAGTCCATCAGCCAGAGGAATATTTAACTAAACAGTCTGTTTCTTAAAGTGAGACTCTATCTGCGTTATTCTCCAGGTGGAAACTCAGCTGTTACTGAAAGGCAGTGACGAAGGTTACAGTCTTTACTTCCCCCTTTATATGTAGCAGCGTCATCATGCAGAAACCAACGTCAGGTCATGTTGGAAAATCACACATATTTAGATCAAAATTTGATTGTTGGGATTTGAGTACATGAAGAACACTACTGGGAAGCTACACAGTGATATAAAACCCCTAAAAGAAAAAAAAATAATGGACCCACCCTTCAAATTCATATAATGAGTTAATAAAAGATAAAATGGTCTTAAATCTCACTTAAATCACGTCACAAACAGTCTTTTCTCTTCACCATTAAACCTCCCTGTTTGTACAGTCAGAGCTAAAGTACCCGAGTGTAACTGTGCTCACAGATCTTTCACTTTTAGTTAAATTCTGCTTCACATAAAACATTTTTATGAGACAATAAATCCAGTTTCCATCATCTGTTTTTATGCACATTCCAAAAAAAGCTCTTGGCTGAGGTGGAAAAGTTGTTTTGATGATTTTGTGAGTGTAACGAGGTGGAGACAGAATACATGTGATTTTCATATGTGTATTATTAACATGATATCAGTATTTAATTTTTTTAATATCTGGTGTATATAGCAACACCCCTAATTTCAATAAAACCTGCAAACTGTGACAAAGTGCAGTGGAAACAGACTTGTAAGAAAAATGTGACTGAAGAGCTGAAAAATCAGATCTGTGTGGAGGACGAGGAGACTCGAACCGTCCTCACATTAATACATGAAACAAACAGAAATATTATATTTCTGTCTTGTTTCCTGCACTGTTTTCCTTTTAACTCTTCTTCTGCAATGATTTAATGGCACCTGACAGGAGAATTAGCCCCACCAACTGTTTATCTTGATAAACCAGCTCCCAATATTCTCAAAACAGTAGTGAATGGAAATGCACATTCATTTGCATTTTCTTTTGCCCGTTTTCTTGAAATGTGGTCAGAAATTTGCACTGCATCTGGACAGAAATCTCCCTAAAATGTTAGGAATTTAGGTTATGTGGGACACTTATCACACTATAATCTAAATTAAATATGATTGACTCATTCCAAACAAAGACTTCCTCTGACTATTTCAGTGACGTCCATGTAAAATGTCCCATTTTAAAGACCTTTCTGGTGAGCTGCTGTTCAGACAGTCTGTTCCAAATCTCACATGTATGTCTGGTGTTATTATAACATATAATACATTTGACTTCAGCAGTTTTTTTGTCAGTAAATCTAACAGAGACATTGTGCTTTAGTTCATACTTACAACATGTTCAGGGTGCACACACAGAGGACTGACTTCCAGCGCTGTTAACTGTTGAAATGCTTCAGCTGTGAGTGAATCGACAGTATGAAATGTTCCTGTCAGATCATAGATTCTTGTTGCGTCTCCTCTTCAGGCGGTTTGCTGTGCGGATCACGAGCACTGCTGTCCTCAGGGCTACACCTGCAACATGCAGACGGGAACGTGCGAGAAGAAGAGCCACGATGTGCTCGTCCACACCCTCCCTCAGAGCAGAGTGGTACGGCCCGAGCTCGCAGTCACCGAGAGCGACAAAGACATACCATGTGACAGCGCGGGGGAGTTCCACTGCCCCGAGCGGGACACGTGCTGTAAGATCTCAGCCACAGAGTGGGCCTGCTGCCCCTCACCCAGGGTACGTTCACACCCCGACTCTCTGACACCAGCACTTCATGTTGGATCAGATTCTTAGAGGAAAGATTGAATTGGTGATGTGATTATAAATGGTTCCTCTTCAGCTGGACTCTGAGGAATGTGGATAATGTGACCAGTGAACATTTGTGTCACATGATCCAAAGTGTCCCTGTTTTCTGCCTCGTTGAACATGCTGGGTCACACCAAGGTCCCTTTTACTATTTTACTATGTTCTAATAATCTGTTACGGTTGAACAGAAACTTCATCAAACAAATTTATAGGCGTGCTGCTCAGTAGTCTGATTTACGTGATATGCTGCATTTAAATCTCAATCAGTTTTGTTTTACTTTGACTTTAGTCCCAAAAATAATTCAAAATATTACTTATATTACTTTGTTTGTCTTAATGTCTATAACTAAAACTCCAGGTCACAGTCAGCTTTCTGCAGTGATCAGATTTCTTAAACATGTTGACAAGAAGTTAGGTTTAGTAAACAGAAACAATGATTTCTTAATGACCATAAATACACATAATCGGGTTTTTAATTCAGCTTGTTACATGTGAGTCTGTTCATGACAAAGACTTCAGACGGGGGAAGTATCACTGTGGCATCAGAGTGGAAGGATTAAAGTAAACATTCCATTAAATCTAGTGATTTAATGTAATAAAATCATTTACCATTAAACAGGCCTGACTCAGTTAAACCTGGTTTGCAGCAGGTTCCTGTTCAGCAGCAGATAAAAGACAAAATCACATCACAAAACTGAGACAGTCGACAGAAAACAAAGAGAAAACAAAGTTTCCATCCAGCAGCTTTGAAACAAACTTCTGAAATGTTGCAAGAAAGAGAAAAAAAAAAGAAATAAATAAGGATGTGATTTAATGCGTTTCCCTCAACTGGTTTGGAGTAAATAAACCAGGCTGCACAAAGGAAAAAGTTGGTCAGGAGTTGGCAGTCTAGGCTACGATACACACGGCTGTAACAAACAGAACAGAGGAAGTTGAGGTCACAAACTGGAAACAAAACCAGCTGTCTGCCAGCAGCCAGTAAACCTCAAAGAAGAAGAAACAAAACCAGTGGCCTTGGTCATCAATGACAGAAAAATGGAGGGAGGTCTTTCAGAATTCTTTTCATTTTGGCAGGTTGTAATTATTCTTTCATTGTTCTACAACAGAACTTATTTGGAGAAAAGTGTTTCCATCTCACATTAAGCACATTAACTCAGTTTATGAAAAACGTCAGTGATCAGCATGTAGTTACTCTGGCACACTGATTACTGACATGCTGCATTCCTCACAGATTTTACAGTAACTACAGTCGCCCTGCAGACTCTGATTTCTCCCCGTAACCAAGTTTCTTGTTTACATATTCAGTTTGAGCCTGATGTCAAGTTTCAGTCCTGTGTTTTAAGTGTTGTTATTGGAACCATCCTTCATAACTGGCTGTAAACTGTAAGAGAGAAGTCTTGGGTCGCCTACTGACAGGACATTGATTATTTCTTTATTGGTGTAGCTTTATGATTAATAAATCTTGTAATTGATTATTGCAGCTGTTCTGGCAGAAACCCACAGGTTGAGGAAGCACATTTCACGGGAAGATGTGAAGTTCAAAGCTTCAACTGGCTGAAAAACATGTTGATAGGGAAACTAAAGAACTCCTGCAGTTTCATCCCTTTAGGCCTGGTGCACACTGGAGGATTTTCAAATCTCCACTGTCATTATGACAGATTTAACCAATTTTTTCAAATTTCAATCTTAACTGCACACACATTAGACCAGAAACCTGCAGCCCCGGTGCTGCATGAGGCTCTTGTGCCGCCCATCTCCATTGGTTCACTGTGGCTTTGACAAAGAATATTATGTAAATTAATTGAATAATGGCTCTTTGTTTTTAACATTTTAACTTTTATTAATCATTGTGAGTCTAAAATTATTCTTTTGCCTCCAGTTGTAAAAATCTGTAGCCTGTACACCAAATTAAATAAAAAAGTTTTAATATTCTGCCGATTAAAATGTGTACTACATCTCGAGGGCGAAGCTCGTTTTCCTCTAAATTTTCACGGTGGTTAGTTTTGAGTCTCTCTTGGCTCGCCATGGATGCCAAATCCAAAAATAAAATAAATGTTTCTGTGGAAAATTGAGAATTTAATAGCTGGGGCTGCAGACCAATTGTTTGTTTTTTTTCTTTTTTTGGCCAAAAATGGCTCTTTGCTGACCCCT
Source organism: Lutjanus argentimaculatus (assembly GCA_034769285.1). NCBI lineage: Eukaryota > Metazoa > Chordata > Actinopteri > Lutjaniformes > Lutjanidae > Lutjanus > Lutjanus argentimaculatus. The sequence continues at coordinate 1,618,629 of JAWZSL010000016.1, read as the reverse complement.
GTACTAGACGATTCAGTGAAAACACAGAAACACACTTGGTGTTTGTACTAAACGATTTCAGAGTGGTGATTCCAGGGCATTAAAAACTTGTGTGATCAAATGTGACTTTAGATGAAACAGATATGCAGGTTGACTGTTGTGATCGGGCTGGTTGCACTTGTGCGGACTATGTTTTGCACTGAAAAACAAAAAAAAGAGAATAAAATGGACATAATCGGTACGGCTTGTAATATATAATGAATTCAACAGACTTATGACGCTTCCCAGTCAGCTTGTGGTTCCTTTGACACTGCATAATTTGAAGTTGTTAATATGAAACATGTTTGATGTTTAGGATTTTTAAATCAGGGAGCCACCGATCCAGTTGGTGACATGAAGATTATTAAGTCTTCACACTAAAGCATCGTTTTGGCAGATGATCTGTTCTGAGCAGCCTTGAATCAGACCCAAAATGTTCCCAGTTATCCTCTAGTGTGGGGCCAGTATTATGCTAGCCAGAGAAATCAAACTCCAGAGCATCTTTTTCTAACTGCTGTTTTTCTTTCTTCTGACAGGCCGTCTGCTGCTCGGACTCAAAGCACTGCTGTCCTGCTGGATTCTCCTGTGATTATCAGTCTGGGGGCTGCACCCAGCAGAACCAGCTGACCTGGGACACTTTGTTCGGCGAAAGAAAGAAAGACTTTGTCCGACATGGGCTTTAATCCCACCGAGGTGCAGTCAGCCTGGATCCACAGCCTCCATCTACAGCTCGATAAGAGCTTTTTATCACTTCCTGTTTGTTTAGTCATTCATGGAAGTGGATTTAACAAGTTTCTGCACTCCTGAGTATTTTTGGTGGGACTTTGTGCAAGGCAGGAAAAAAAAACTACAGCTGTCTCTCATTGTAATGAAGTAGAGGCACTTTGGTGGTAGGAAGGAATTATTTCAGCATGTGAAGTGAAAAATGCTGCGCGGGAATCTTTTAATGTTTTGCACCAGGCAGAAAATATTTATCATCATCACGCTCACTTCTTGGAAATTAGTTTGACAACAATACAGCCACGAGAGGGAAGGTCTCCTGGTGTTATTCTGTATTTTTCTTATTGTCACCAAATTCCACAAAGAGATCAAAACCAGCAATAAGAAAAATACAGAATATCACCGGCAGGCTTCTTTGTTTTTGTGTTTCCTGATTATGACAATTGAAAGTGAGTGGTTGCTCTGTGCTGATTCATTTCTCTATTAAAAAGAGAAACATAAAGGTACCTGCTGCCTCACTGTGGGCAACATTTCATCAGTTCTTCATACTTGACATGTGTTTCGAGGAATATTTGTCTGTTACTTCACGTCCACGTCGATGCTCCACAGGCGCAAGTCGTTTTCCGTTAAACTGCCGATGGTTTCTAGAGGCAGTTTCATGTAGTCGTTCATTTTATTGAGTCTTTATTTTGTCTGTGATTTATTGAGAGGTCCTGGGAACATGAAACGAACAAACAGTGAAGATTAATTTCATGTAAAGGAGTGATTTAAATAGTTTCTTACAATTTGGATGTTTAGGTTTTTACCATACGTTTGGTTAAAGAAGCATGAACAGTGACTACATTTACATGAACAAAAGATTCAGGTTTTTGCCCTTATTCTGAAAAACTACTTAACTATTTACATGTAGAGGTGTTCCAGTACCATTCTTTGCTTCTGATACAGATTCTGACTTGATATCATGTGGATCCATAGACGTGCATACTCACCAATACCTGATGCAGCACAATCCTGTTTACATGGCTCAGGACAATGAATTCCCATTTACATGCAGCATTGCAAATGTCAAAAAGTCTTTCATAATGTTTAAAAGTAGGTGTGTTTCTCCTTCTGACCAGAGATGTGGACTTGCTTTTGTGCACGGATCAACGCAGGCAAAACACACAAGAGGCCGCAAACTGTGGTTGAAAACCCAGACTGATACGCATGTTCCAAATGCGCTGTATACACATGCAAAGAATGCTCCTAAAACCTGAATAGTATTGGTATATCTCTCATGTTGCATTCACGTGGATTCAGACAGACGGCAGACGTGAAAAACATGAACAACAAAACGGCAGGATGGGAAATCAAACCAATAAATTCCTGTAGTGACATATTGTTTACAAAGAATGGATTGAAATATATCGAATAACATTATTTTGTGCATTAATTGATGTAATTCTTCTTGTATTAATAGTCGTCTCCTTGTCTGAGGGAGCTACATAACATCAGTTGATTGTATAGTGTTCAAATATTTTTGTCCTGCTCTCGTCCACTAAAACCATCCGGTTTGCCTTTGACCATCTTTGTGCAGCACAAGGCCTAATTCAGAACATCCAGAGGAAATATGTTGTTTACACGACTCGTATCAAATTCTGAGTGTTGTCATATTCACAATAATAGCAGAAAATTAATGTGCATGTAAACGTAGTCACTGACCGACCACACGAAGAGCTCGTGCCTTCTGTAATTTCACTCTAAAGAGGGACCGGTCGCTCAGAAAAAAATGAGTCTGTCATTGAAATAGAACAAACGTGATTTTATTTTGTGTTTTGGACACATGAGGGTAGATTTCTCTAAACACAGCCAACAAACAGGAGGCGAGTCAAAATCCAGAAATTGCTCCATCAGCAGAGAACAAAAAAACAGAGACGAGACGGTTTGTGCAGCTTTTTAACTTCACAGATAAACTTGTACTTCTCAGCTGTTTGAACACCAGTCTCACATGTTGTCATCAAATCTTTGTTTTTTTGGTTTCATGCTTTTGGAGAGTTTCCAAACACTAAATGAGTTCTTCTAGAGATGTTTCGTTACCAGCTTTTCCTTCCCAGTGGCCGATACAGAGTACAGATCAGACACCAGTCCGTTAAAAATATATGTTATTGTTGTTGTTATTTTTAGCAGCTGTATTTTGTTTCCGTACAGGAAGCTGCTTGGTCCCATTTCAGAGCTAATAAATTACATCTCATTGGATCGGAGCATAGAAACAACCCAGATCTCCTCGAGATTGTTGTCATACTGCTCTTGAATTCTTTAATTTTCTCAGAGGAGTCATTTTGAAGAATTTTGCAGGTCATGAGGAAATTAAATCCAATATTTATGACTAAAGATCAGACCCATCCTGAAATAAATTGTCCAAACGTGCGCCACATCCACGTCATGTTGTCACTGCTACTTTTAGATTCTTGTCTTGGTTCATTAATGTGTTTTTTGGTTTTTTTTTTCTGCCTCCTCCTCCTCTTCCTCTGGCCTTTCAAGGAAGATTGTACTTTGAGGAGAAGAAGGAGGAGGAGGAGGATGAGGACAGGGGGCGGGTGAAGGCTCCAGAGTGAAATAAAGTTCTTGAAAATATCAGTTTGCTCGATGTGATAATTAAATTCGTTGAGGTCATCCTTGAAGTTTATCGGTTGGCAGGATGTGCAGACGCTCACACAAGCCCACACACTTCCTCTGGCCTTTTCCCTCCATATCCTCTTACCCCCACCCCCCCACACACACACCCCCAACCCCACCTCCCTCGTCCCAGTCATCAGAAAGTTGTTATGACGACCCGAGTAAATACGAGACAGATGAACAGAGACACAACTGTGGGGGGTGGTGTCCCACTTTACTGTCAGCCTGGCAGGGCAGCGGTGTTGCCAGGCTGCTGGAGGAGCTTTATTTTAAGTCATCTGCCCTCTGGTGGTCAGAAACAGACACGCTGGCTCTTCTGCTTGAGTTGAAAACAAAAGGCGACACATGCTGTTTCAGCTCTGAATGAGGTCAGATACTCGCCTCCTGTGAGGCCCCCATTGTTGACGATCTACTGGACAGATACTTATGTGGCAGTCCTTTAACACAGACTGATGTCTTTGTGAGGACAGACGCCTGCTTTCTTTTTAAATTAACTTGGAGACTTCAGTTCAATTTAAAGTACTTTATTCATCACATAACGGTGAAGTTGGAGCATGCAAATCTGCACATAAAAACAGTTTGTTCGTAGTTCAAGTTTTTTAAAGGATGGCTCCATTATTTTTTGCTTTTTGAGGTTTTTATATCATTCTGCATCCTCCCAGGATGTGTTCAAACTTTGGCCAAAGTACATATGTTTTTGGGCGACAAAATTCCCTGCCCTTCTCCATATGTTTTCCCACGCAATCTGACGAAGGTTACTGCATGACGATGTTGCATCATTACTGTTTGTCACTGCTTTTGTTAACAGCTAAGCGCGAGTTTCTGTTTGAAAAACCTGGAAAGAACACACTTTTAGACGTTAAAGTTCAACATTTTGGAAAATACTGGTGTGACTTGTTTTGGTTTAAAAATGTTCATTCATGCTGATGAAAAAAAATGGTGTAAAACACATTATTTAGGTTCTTCACCTTAAAATTCCAGTGTGTAAGATATACAGCATTCAAAATCTTATTCAAGAATAACAGAAATAAGTGTTAGCATCAGGCACACAAAGTTTAGTACACTGTAAAAACGATAAAGTAGAGAAAACCCAAAATTTGAGGGCAGATAGATTTTTATCTTAAGTTTTGAAAAAGTTTTACCAACTACCGATCTTTTGTTGAGATTATTTACTTTTCTTCTTCAGATAAACTTTAAGCTTTGAATTTTAGAAACTCAAAACATTGTATTTTAAAGAATATATTGAGTAAATTAATTAGGGTGAAAGTAAATGATAAAATTTTAATATTTTAAATTAAAACTACTTAATTTTTCAGGCACTAAAAATAAGACAAATCCCGAGGGTTTTACCAAAGTCCTTAGATGTGTTGGGGTTAGCAACTCAGAGGAGAGTGTGTATTTTTGGATGTTTGTTTTCAGGATAACAAGCTGTTGGAAAACAGGCTCTTAATCCAGGAGGACATTTCTCAGACTGTTGGTCAGTGGCATGGCATCATTTCTTCCCTCTGCTTCCAGTCTTTATCCTAAATTAAGCAAACGACTTCTGGCTTCTTGTTTAACAAACAGACATCAGACTGGCACTGAGCTTCTCATCTAACTCTCAGCTTGTGTTTCCCAAAATGTCAAACAATAAAACACAGAGAATATGAAAAGATTATGTAGTTTGGTTTTTACTGTGGCACTTTCAAACTTTTAAATGTGCTCATCCACATTAATTAATCAATTAATTTAACTACTGTAATTAATCAATTTCTGTTGTTTGGCCTAAATGAGACCCTAAGAAGCTCTGTGACCTCAGAGAGGCTTTTCAGTTCTATGTTTAGCAGACTTGACCTACCAACAGCACAGAGGACTAAAGTGACAAAAACCCTTTGACGTGGGAGCAAACTTTCTCCTCAGCCTCACTATTGGTCCGTCACTGATCCCATTCAGATGTTGCCAGGGAAGGACACACACACACACACACACACCACGCACACACGCACACACAGAGTGCGTTTACACTCCCTCCTCTGGTATTTAGCTAATTCCCACAGGAATGTATAGATCCTAGTCATCTATTTGGGACAGCAAATGTGTAGGCGGAGAGGAAGCTCAACTGATGGACTGAAAAACAACAGTAAAGTTAGAACATGTTAGTGTTTTTTTACCCTTATATAATACTCTTTGAATACATTTGTTGATCAAATTAAATCGAGAAACGAGACTTCATACTCCTGGATGAAGATTAACTGATTAACCACTGGCTAAAACCTGTGAGTGCAAACTTGCTTTGACTAATTATAACAAAGACGATATTTACGCTTGATGATTTACATGTAAATTGGGTCCATAAAGTTAAAAAACAGGATTATTTTTCTTGAATTTAAAGGTGCATGGTGTAAGAGATTTAGGAGGATATACATGATATTTTTAAGTATGTTTTCATTTGTGTATAATCACCTGAAAATAAGAGTGTTTTCTTTACCTTTGAATGAGCTGTTTATATCTACAGAGGCAGCAGTTCCTTTCCCACGGAGGCCACCATGTTTCTACAGTAGCCCAGAACAGACAAACCAAACACTGGCTCTAGTTACGGCCTTTTACATTTTGTGCAAGTTTCACGGCCACCATAGATTCTCCTACATGTTGAGAGTGAGGTGTGTTTGTAATCTGCAAGCTCGCTAACATACTCCGCTGAAAAAGCGGAATTATGTGCACTTAAAGGACCAGTGAGTAGGATTTAGTGGCATCTAGAAGTGAGCCTGCAGGTTGCAACCAACTGCCCTCACCCTCCCCTTCCCAGCATGTAGGAGAATCTGTGGTGGCTGCAAAACTTGAAGAATGCAAAAGGCCGTATCTAGAGCCAGTGTTCAGTTTGTCTGTTCTGGGCTTTTTTAGGAACATGGTGGTGCAACGTGGCGACCTCTGCAGAAGAGGGTCATGTCTAGATGGTAACCCCGGACCCGCTTTGCTTTCACCCAAACTATGACCTTTTTTTTGTGATTAGCCTTTATTGTCTCCCTTAGGAGGAAATTGTCTTCAATATTTGAGAGAATGTAGGCGACGCAGCTGGCACATGTCCAATCCAGAGTCATATCCGATCCATACACACCAAAACATACATTCCAACAATATTACACAATGCTGCACACCAGGATATTGCACATTGCTCCAACATTGCTAAGTTGTGTTTGTCTCTAACCCTGAGCAGATCTTAACCACTGCTTTATTACAGTATAAAACATAATTACAACATGCACAATAAAGAAACTACATGTACAAGTCTTGCAAGAGTTTTGCAAATCTAGAGTTACCATATAGACTCGACCATGGAAGAGGAGCTGCTGCTGTAGTTACTGGTTACTTTTCAGAGTTGGATTATTAATACAAAATATAAATCAATAATTTACAAATTATTGTTATGGATTAAGCTACCCAACAGTATATAAAACCTTGATGTACACATGAATTTATCAACAAATATAATCCAGTAATCTAATATACAATAATCTGAGTAATCTGATGCTTACACCTGTACTTTTACTTAAGTAAGAGTTTGAATGCAGGACTTTTACTTGTAACAGATTTTTTTTTTACTTAATTACCTTATTATATTACAGTTTATTTCATTATAATATTGGTACTGTTACTTAAGAGTACTTCTACCTCCTCTAAATTAAGTACATTTTATTCTAAGTTCACTGTGTCTTAATTTAGTCCGGGGAAATTGTTGTTTTATGACTTTAAAGTTGCAATAAAAGAAACATTCAGGAGACCAAAAGAGGCTGACAGACAAGATCCAAGTGTCAGTGAGGGCATCTACAGTATCCAGAGTGTTTGGAGGCTGCAGTGTGTGGGTGGAGGGTGTTTAGGGTGTTGTTGAGGGGTGGGGGGTGACTGAGGTGTAGGAGCTCATAACTCACACACGTGGTTGACCAATCGGCAGAGCCTGCGGGGGCAGAAAGCCGGTAGGTTACACTTGGACACTGAACACACACATGACACACAGGACGAGCAGAGGGAGACAGGAGGGACACAGAGAGTCAGGAAACTTTTCTTCTTCTTCTTCTCTTTCTTCAGGATCACTGGAGCGACTTCACCTGAACCTGAGACAGGAGACGAGCCGCTGATCGTCCCTCTGAGGTAATCTGCTCTGCTGGTGCAGAGTTTCACCCTGCTGACACTTTAAACCTCCCTGACAGGCTGATTTTGTTTTACTGGAGGAGTTCTCACTCTCAGGCAGGGCTGGAAGAAGTACTTTATGTAAGTAAAAGAAGTACTTAAATGTACTTAAAGTATCAAACGTTATGCAGACTGGCTCTTTTCACTGTGTAGTAAAACATATTCTTCTGTTTTTATCAGTAACAAACACATGTAAGAGCTTTTGCACATGTAGGTCATCAATGTGAGACCATTTCTACACACTGCAACTCATCTTTTCTTGTTAACTTAACACAATATCTGTATTTTAATGATCTCATGTTCAATCAATTTTCCGACCACTTCAGAAAGAGTTGCTTTAACTTGAAGCATTTAGATTTAATCAGTTAAAGAATATAAATTGCATGGCAGTGTTCATGATTAGTAACACAATCTATTTGATTGCAAAAAATGCATTGTAATCTGAATACATTTGGATTACTTTTTGGATTACTTCAAAATCAAAATTTTAAAATATTGCTCCTTGTAGGCAACTAAAAATGGATGCAAACACTTTCAAAACTTTTTCAATGCAAATAAAATACATTTTGTAAATTTTGCATCGACAGTTGGTCAAATCAGTAGCAGCATAAACTTCAGGTATATTGTGAATATTCTGCAACATGTTGGACTTTGTGTTTTTGTCTTTTGTGAGTTTTTGTTGCTGCTGCTTTTTAAATCAAAGGCCACATGGAGGACTTCACTCATGTAGCACATGAGGAGCACTTATACATTTTCACTCTAAATAAAAAGGAATAAATACTTAATTATCCATTAATCATCATTAAAAATGATAATAAATATTATTTAAGTCATCATTAACAAACTTAGAACTTAACAGCAGGGAAACTTAACATTTAACAAGCTGAACCAGCTCAAAATGACAGTTTAGTATTAGTAGTATAGTACTGCATCATATCTAAAGCTGCAACATTTAGTCAGTTAGTTGTCAACTAATAAACTAATCTCCAACTATTTTGATAACTGATCAATTTTTAAGACAATTTCTAAAGAAAAATGTCCAAATTCTCTGATTTCAGAATACTTTCTGGTGTGTTTACTCCTCTATGACAGGAAGGTCAAATCTTAGACATTTGAGGACGTCATCTTGGGCTTTAGGAAACAGCGCCGAACATTTTGCACCATTTTCTGACATTTTATGCACCAAACAACTAATCAATCAATCAAGAAAATCAATGATAAATTAACCGATAATGACAATAATCTATAATGCTGCCCTAATCATATTAAATAAGCATATCATATGTTCTTATTAAAAAGTAACTGAGTGTCAATTAAATGTAGTGGAGTAAAAAGGACAATATTTGCCACTGAATTGTTGTGGAGCAGAAGTATTAAGTAACAAAATGTATGTCAAAATTGTACTTAAGTACAGTACTTGAGTAAATGTACTCAGGTCACAGAGCAAAGAGGGAAGTGAGCATTGATGCTGAAAGGAAGTGTAGCAGCAGTGCACCATGGGAAGGGAGGCATTCATTGTTGTATGCAAGTTGCCAAATTTTGGAGATATCAGGTGCTATTCTTACCGCTTTGGCATCAGCCTTTTCCAATCAGTCCCTCCAAGGCAACCAAACTCCTCAAGGAAAAACGTGAATTTTACCTTGCAGAACACGGGAGTTACTGGACGACCGCTGCCTCAATCTTTTAGTTTGTTTGTGTTATTGGGTGACTTTTGTGAATCTGAACTAACATTTTAAAACACCAAAGCCACAAAATAATAAAAAGATTGCGACAGCGGTAGCCCAACAACCCCCGTTTCCTACCAGGTAAAATTAACGTTTTTGGCAATGGAGTCTGGCAGCTTTTGAGAGAGCGAAATATGGTTTACATGATGGCTGTTTCCCACCAGAAAAGGCTGTCTGATAACGAAGTGCAGTGGTGAAAATATTCTAAATATAGCGCACACTTAAACTGATAGTGATTTTTTAGGGTGGACCTTTTTTTCAATGCCTAAAATCCGTTTTGCTGCTGCTGACCACCATCTACTGTAGGTAATACACTGATTATCACAGTTTATTGATGTTCACAGCTCAAGTGTGGATCTTTTTTATTTTACCTGTTTTTTTAGTTGTAGTTTCAGTTTGTGATTTCCACAGTTTCATGTCCTCACATTATCAAACCAAAGTGCTTCAGATCTGATATCACATCCACCCTCAGACCCTGTGCGAGGACTTCAGGACAAGTGCGGTCTTTATGTGTGGGAAGTGTGTGTGTTTTGATCCCCCAGAATTCGCTGTCAACATGGCGAGCGTTGAGGAAGAGAGACTTGGACAGCTGGCCGCCCTCAGTGGAAGGCATGCGGCTGCTTCTCTGCGTGCCAAATCTCTCAATGCTATTTATACTCACCTTGCCAGGCTCACTACTGGTGTCTGTTCATTCACGCCCGGCCACGGCAAATGCCACCACATCAGAACGCCAATTACACATTTACTGTTTGTACTGTAGTTGATTTGACCGACTTGAATTTTAATATGAGGGGATTTTGGTGCTCAAAAGTAAAAAATATAGATACTATCACATGACACAGAGCTAAAATATTCTGCAGATAGATATTCAAAAAAGTGACAATGACAAAATACACTAATAACATACAAATTCAATATGTCAGCATAATTAGATGTGGATGTTTCTGGCTGATACTGTACTTTTAGGTCCACAACATCAGTCCAGACTGGTGCAGATGTTCATGGTCTCCAGAGGATGAACCCTAAAGACAAAAAAAGTGATCCTCTGACTTTTCATCGAGCACCATCAACTGATCAAAGTTTATACTAAATATCCAGTGAAATATTTCAACATCTACTTCATTAATTGGCGCCAAATTTTGTACAGACATTCATGGTTTCAAGGAGATAAGTCCTGATGACTTTGGTGATCCTCCAATCAATCTTTGTCTAACAATGATTTAGCTTTTTACTTGTTTTTTAAACATTTATTTGCATTCAAATGCAAATATCTGTTTAAAGAATTAGCCTCCAGCTCCACTCTCATGCCTCAAGTTGCTGAGCAGACTGTAGACAATGACCAGTACATCTTGGCCAAGATATCCGTTATCTGCTCTGATGCCAAAATTTCCACCTTCAGAAGGTTAAAACATCCCCAGATTTTCAGTGTTCATAAGCCTGACTCCCACAGAGCAATGTGTATGTATGCAGTGATGTGTGTTTTCATGCTTTTTGAATGTGTGTGTTTTATTTATCCTCTCTTGCAGTCCTCACAACGTAGATGCACACTGACAGGGACAGAGAAATGGCCATACCCCGCATGTTTAACTCCAACACGCCGTTCGTCATCGTGACCGGAGGCTCCGAGCTCTCGTTTCTTGGCAAAGAGGACGACAGCCAGGGGTGTGAGGAGGAGAAGGACTCGCTGGTCCAGGCCATCGCCCCCCATCTGAGCCGGGTGATGCAGCACGGCACCGCCAAACACGTGGTCACCGAGGGCCACGAAGTGTCTGAGGAGAATCACTGCGTCTCCATAGTGGCACAGGCAGAGAGTAAGAGAACAGGCCTGCAGTGGATCAATCAGTGATCAATGAGGCTTAGATTCTTTTCCCCGTTTAGATAAATTTCTGTAATTGAAACAGGGTTAGTTTACACTGATATTATCTATAATGACAAATTATTCAGGATGGATTTATTTGGACGAACCCTCCTATTTGTTTAGGATGTCATGTATACTGGATGAAAACCTTGTATTTCTAGTTTTTGGCATGACATGCTGACGTTAATATTCTGCACTGTGTGGTTATCTTTAGTGCATTTTAGATAGGAGTCGGTGGAAAAGTTGGACAAATCTAATCAATGATAAACACAATCTACCCAAGTGCACATTTATCATTCAGAAATTCTATTGATTTGCATTATGGGATGTGTAGGATTCAGGGTTTTTGGCAGGGTTGGCAGGTCTGCGGTTTTCTCATGGACATGGGCTCCTTTTGAAGTGTTGCCACAGGTTGAATTTTTTTATCCGCTGGTTGGGCAGACTTATTTTGCATGCAAATTATATTAATAGTATAATAATATCTATAAATAAATATCAGTATTTTAGTTGAAATAATCTATTTATACCCAAATTCTACCAATGTGACTCCAGATGAGCACACACACACACAACGTGCCTGATGCTTTTTCCCCTGCAGCTTTTTTGGCCCTTGGGCTGGTTATGATTTGACATTTGGCTGGTTTTGTCACACAGATCTGGCAACCCTGGATGTTGGAGCTCATACCAGAGGCTGAACGTCAGGATATTTTAGCTTTTGCTGCGTTGATTTAAAATGCCAGTTTGGACTTTTGACTGAGCATCAGAACTAAGACAGTTTAGTAAATCAAAATCGAAAGCATTTATGTTGAAGGGATATTTCTTTGGAAGAGAACATTGATGAGTCTCATATGTGTCCGTTAAACATGCAGCTGTAGCCAGCTGACCGTAGACGCGACACCACATCGGCCTTTGGATCGTACATCAACGTCGCTGCCATATGGGCCGACCTGTACGAGTAAATGTTGGCGGATAAAAAGCACAAGAGTTGTTTTTATATCCAAGGGTTCATGAGCTGGACTAAGTTAGAAAAAGCACACTTTTCTCCTACTCCATGTAGCTCATGAACCCTTGAATATAACATGACTCACTGAAATCAGTTGAGAAATACAAACATTATAGTGAAAAGCCACTGTCTCCTGCCTGCGGTGACATTGACGTTTTGCAGCAATGGAGTGAAGTGGTCGTGTCTATGCAGCATAAAGACTGTAAGCAGGGTGAAACAGCTTTTTTAACCAGATTAAACAAACAAAATATTACATGTTAAATAATGAGATTTTGATGTGTTGGTGAATTTTGTTACCTGCTTCTGTTTCTCCGTTCCAGGAGAAGACTTTCAGGAGTTCAGCCCCACCAACACACAGAGTCCTTACTCAAGATCTCAGCTGCTCAAAAAGCACAGGTACCTCACGATACACAGTAGATACTGTCATCATCAGTACGTCTCAAACTAAATACTACGGCTGTAAGAACAGACATTTTAAAGGCTCTATGGGAAGGACTGAAAGCAACACATACACTGTACCAGTCTTTATTTTTACAAGAACTTATGCCATCAGAATACTTGGAAAAAGAAGATAGAATCACCTTAAAAAATCTGCACATAGAGACTTTAAGTTGTCTAAGAGTTCATCAACTTAAGTGTGTATTGATCTGTAGACCTGTAACACTTCAGGAGACTAAACATGATGTATATCTTCTACTTTGCAGGTTGCTCAACAAGGATGCTGCACTGATGAGAGACACAGAGGACGAGGACTTTGAGGTGGTGCACCACCACCTCCAGAGGAAACAGCGCAGGAAAACCAGCAGACAGAGCCAGGAGGGAGGGGAGGAGCCTCCAATCATCCGAGGCCTGTGGGTGCAGGAGATCGATTGGCTGAAATCAGTGGAGAAAGAGATGACATCATCTGCTGAGATCATACCCCTCCTCCTCAGTTTACAGACTCGCAGGCCTGCAGCTGCACAGATGTGTGCGAGTGTGTCTCAGGATTAGAGGACCAGGACAGGTCAGGAGACACAGAGGACACGTCCAGCACCGAGGACAGAGGCGGCTCAGACTCGGACTCTGAATCTATTTGCACTCATGAGAGTGAGTCAGACTCGTCTTCTGGTGCAGAGGACGACGCGCAGGTCCCAGATAACTGTGGAGTTGAAGCCAGGATGTTAAATCTGACCTTTGACCTGTTGCACGTGTCCGGTTTTAACTCGTCCTCTCACGCTGAGTGGGATTCAGACTCCACTGGGTGTGTGCAAAGCATGCTGGGAATTTCAGACTCCAGCTGCACCCCCAGCACTGTGGACACTCCTCAGTGTGGGTTTGGTTTTGATGACACCAGTGATACTGAGGCAGTTTTGGACATCCTACGAGGAAGAGTGATACAAATGCCAAGGCTGTCGGTTTCAACTGATCTGATAAAACAGACCCTGAATGACTGGAAGAGCAGCAAACCTCTCAATGAAGGGCTCATATTTCATCATGTAAGACATTTATATCCAGATTACACTATTTTCTGCTTATTAATATGCCTACATATGCTTTAAACTCCAAGCTATGAACACCAAACTGCTCTTGATGAGTTAAACATTTCAACCATGATATCAGTCTCAAACAGCAAAGTTTTCAAGTGACAGGAGACAAGAAGTCTCTCTTCAAAATTGAAGCAGCAGAGACTGAGATGTTGTAACTTTTAGCTCCTAATATGGACCAAGTTATAAAACAGCTGGATCCTACATATTTCATAATGCAACTGACAGCGTAAAATAAGTCTGGTTGCATAGTGGTAGCATTAAATGAAATGAAGTTTGAAGACAAATATTCATAATCAGGCATAAAATCTATAAACCTGGGTTATAAATGTCACCTTGTACCATAGCAGCAAAACAAGCTAAAAACCGCCTCTGACATTATGACCTTTTCAAGGATGGTTTTTATATGTAGTGTTTTGATCAAAGTACTTTTGTTTTAGCATCAAAATGCTTTTTGAAATAAATAAATAAACCCTGTAGATTGAGAGTAGGGAGGGACGACGTCACTGCTGTAACCTTAATCTCTGCCTTTTGCTAACAGCTGAGCGGGAGTTTCCAAAAGTTTTTTGTGAATTTATTAGCAAATAGTTGCTTTTTTACACATCCAGCAGACACAGAGCAACATTAGCATTCATGTGTTGATTCTGTCTCCTAGATATTACCTTTATAATTTTACAGCTGAGTGAAACTCAGTGAAATACACATTGTTTTTCAACAGAACATCAGATCTTGCAATACAAATCTGGATTACAGCATTATTTAACCTCTTTTATGTTTGTGTTGAGTTTGGCTCATACGGCACTTGGTTGAGGTTAAGGAAAGATTTTGGTCTCGGTTTAATACAGAAAAAGTCGGCAAAGACTTTTAATGAAAGTGTCCATAAGCATTAAACAGCAACCTAAATCTTTTTTCTAAATGTTTTTGGGCATTTTAATGGCTTTATTTGATAGGAAAGCATAAGATGTGACAGGAAAGGAGGAGTGAGAGTGGGTGACAGGCAGGAGTCAAACCCAGTGCCGCTGCAGAGGACTCACAGCCTCAGTACATGGAGCAGACGCTCTACCCGGCCATCAGTAACCGCAATCCTTCCCTAATCTTAATCTGATCTTTGGAATCAAAGTCCTCGGCTTTGTGTGCCCACCATCCACCCCAACCACCTGCTTTTGGCAACCTGGTATCACACCAAAGCATGTACAAGGCCTGCCGGTCCACCATGACAGTGTCACACATAATGTCTGCACAGAATTTCAAAATAAAGCTAGCTGACCAACATTTTTCAAAGTTTGGTTAAGTTTAGGAAAACATGATGCTTTGGGTTAAAATTGAAACATGAACTAAACCTCAAATTCCCATGTGAAAGTCCTGTGTTTGACCCATGTCTCCACCCCAGCCTCCTCCTTACAGAGACTTTCTTGCTCTTTATATTCTGCTCATCACCCCCTGCTGATGTTGCGCCTTCATACACGCGTGTACTTTTCATTCCAGGGCGAGCCAAAACATGACACTGACATGGTATCATGTGGTGGATCTGTGGGTTCATTACATGCTTTGGCATGAGGCTGGGCTGCCTTTTGACTTCGGTGTGGGAGATAAATGCAGCGCTTCATTCAGTCAAAATAAACATCGCCGTGGTGCCCTGGTAGCTCTCCTTTCAGTGCACATGCACCACGTGCAAAAGGCTGCGTCCTTATCACAGAGGCCCCAGGTCCCATCCTGCAGCCGTGTGCTGCATGTCATCCCCTCTCTGCTGCCACACTCTTCAGTTTGTCCTGTTATTAAAGCTAAAAAAAACCAACAAAAAACGATATTTTAATGTCAATATAATCCATCCAGTTAGTACATTTGTCAGCACAATATCATTTAGAAGACAATTTAATAATATATAAAGATGTTTTCTAGGAGACAGGGTTGCATGTGGAGGTTAATTTCTGCTCTATTGCAGCTTAATGCTCCACTTTCTTCACCGGCTACTCGCTAACTTTGTGTGTCTGAGCAGGTAGTGTCCAAGGGCTTTATCACCTTCTTTTTTATTGCTAAAAACAGCTACCAGAAGCAGTCAGATCAGTAAAGATCACAAAAAAATGAGATAAAAAAAGCTAAAGTACAGAATTTTCTTTGGGTTTGACACTCTTTCACATCACACATCACCATTTGATCAATTTTTTATGAGATTTTGATTAAAGTACAAATATGTCAGAATTACACCCTTCCTTTGACTACAGACAGGAAACACCTGCAGTGATATCTCTGATTTGGGAGTATTTACCCTTTAACTGCTCTGCCTTTTCTCTCAGCCTGTTTGTAATTTATATTGTCACTGTTTATTTTTGTACCCTGCAGCAACTTCAGCCCAGCAGCTCTCAGTACAGGGAGGGAGAGCAGTACTGCATTCTCCATCACATCCAGAACGGCTCATACGGTGATGTGTTCTGTGTTCGGGACAAAAAGACTGGATTCAAATGTGCTGCCAAGAGGGTACGTAAGCCAAGAAACAGTGAGTCATCTTTTAAAGTGCACATATTATGCACCACCCAGAGCTTTTCTGCTGAACACTGAACTGATGATTCAGTTAAAGTTACTGGGCCGTTATTCAGCATATCGTTGTCATCCACTGATCTCAGATTCCACTGAGTCACTTCAGCAGCGAGGAGGTGAGCACGTGGAGCGCTCTCAACTCTCCTCGTGTCGTCGAGCTCTTTGGGGCTGTGAGGGAGGGCCTCAACATTGTGCTCTTCATGGACTTGAAGCCAGGTAAACTTTCCCCAGTACCAACAGTAAATAATCCGTCTTAATGTTCATGTTTTATCTGCAGTATTATTGCCAACTTAGAGACAATGAATTGCAGAGTTAAAAGTAAATTAAAGATGTGTCCAAACCTCTGCAGCATGCTTGGCTCAGCTTCTAAAAGAGATGAACTCCCTACCTGAGGATTTGGCCCTGCACTACCTTCATCAGACACTGGGGGCGCTAGAACACCTGCACCACAGACAGGTCCTTCACCTGGATGTCAAAGGTGTGTTCTTGTTTTACACATCATAAGTCTGGGTGTTTATTTTCACTTGTTTTGTGCACCTGATTACTGGAGTTTACAGCCTCTGAATAATTCAGGTGAGGTGTGTCAGGCCTGCGTGGGATGTACAGTATGTTGGTAGTGGTGGAAGGTAACACAAGTCTTGTGCTTTAAGCTGCACTAATCAGCAGAGGTGGGACCAAGTCATTGTTTTGCAAGTTCCAGGCAAGTCTCAAGTCTTTGCACTCAAGTTAAAGTCAAGAAAGGCAAGTTCCACGTCCTAAACTTTGAATTTCGAGTCATAAACAAGTCGTAATGTGACAGAGAGTTTTAAGCCTCATTGATTTACAAGGTTGCTTAACTGTAAAGCTAATATTAGCTAAACATTAGCTCACTAACTATGATAATATTAGCCTTGCGTTCAGATGTCCAATGACGTCTCCGTCTGTAATTTTAGATCCACATGTTTTGTACACTGCAATTAGTTTTCTGATTGCGTCCTTGAACGTTACACATCAGGAAGAAAAACAGAAAGTCAAATTCATCTGCTGGCAAGGGAAAATAATTAATCCCCTATTTATGGCGGGTTTATCCACATTTATAAAAACCCATATATGCACTAATTTTGTTGTAAAACCACACCTGCCCACACTGAGCCGAGTAAAGCTCCTATCTGCTGCTTCTCTGTCAGCTATCATCCTCAGTCTTGGTACATAATCCTGAAGTGACACCTCACCCCTAAACCCTCAGTAATCTCTGCTGAGAGGATTGAGTGGGAAGGGGCTCACTCAAATTAGGCCCCTCTATTGTCCTCACTGCGAGCAGCTTCACTCAGCCAGCAAACATCAAATTAACCAGCTTCATCTTCTCAGATCTTCATGAGAAAGTGTAAAAACCGAATGTATGTTTTATTTTTGAAGATGTTATCTTGTGCTGCCTCCAGACGGCCATTCAGGAGCCACTGCAGACGCTCCGACCCCCTCCCCATGTTCCCATCAGTCTGACAGCCTCTGACAGCCTCCTGATTTCTCAGTCAACTGTTTCATAATGAGCTCCAAATGAAAACAAGCTGTCTCACTGAATCCTGTGTGTTGATTTTATTCCAGTTGACAATGTGCTGCTGTCTGCAGACTGCAGAGACACATTCCTCTGTGACTTTGGTCTCTCAGAGACTTTAGATGACAATGGATGGAGCACCAAGGCCTTCAGGGGTGAGTAAAGTCTGCAATAAAGAGTTATATTCAAGCACAATCATTCATATGATAGCTACTGATCATAATTGTGCATGTGAGTGTACATGTGTGTATCCTTTCTTATCTGTTTTGTATATTCTTGATATTTGTATATCTTTCTACATTTTACATTTTATTTTTTTATGCGCATAATTATCTTGCATTTGTTTTGATTGTTATTTGTATTATTGCTTAATGTAAAGCACATTGTGTTGCCTTGTGAATGAAATGTGCTATATAAATCAAGTTGAGTTGAATTGGTCAAATTAACTTTAAGTACATACATTAAAGAAGAAAAAGTCACTTAAACCCTTTATACATCTGTCATTTATTAAATGTCACAATAATAATACTTTTTTTTACTAAGAGAAAGAAAAATCAGCAGAAGCACCTGCTGCAACATCACCACAACTGCCAGATGCAACCAGCAGAGATTTGCAAAGTACTGAAGTTTCTTTGGAATATAATGTAGCGTAAATTGTCTTATCTAGATGTATGCAAAGTTTTCTTAAAGTGTTTTCCTGTAGTATAGTCTTAGTTTTCTTTAAAATGCATATAATAGTGTAATAGTATTGTAAACAAGCGTCTTGTTTACTGTCTAAACTTAATAAGGAAACAATAAACAGGAAGATGAGTCCAAATTTCTCAATTTAAACATTATTATTTATTAAAACATTTTGTTATTTTTTTTAGAACATTAAGTGACAAGCTGGCTTTACAACAATATAACAGATGCAGAAATCTACATTTTTGGAGAAACTCACAAAAGCTGAAATTCAGAATAATTCACACTTGATGTTCCTGTTTAAAGGTTGGAGACTTCATGTCCCAGTGGAAGTTGTAGCTGCTCAGATCATGTGGAAACCAATCAGGGGAGAAGACGAGGTAATTAAGAGACAAAAGAGACAAAGAGATGACAATTAATTCCCTGTTTGTCTGTTGATGAAGGAGCAGCGTTCCCCGGCACAGAGACCCACATGGCCCCTGAGGTGGCACGAGGGGACCAACTGTGCGCCAAGGCGGACGTGTGGAGCAGCTGTTGTATGTTACTGCACATGCTCAACGGATGCCACCCGTGGATACGCTACTACTCCCATCCCCTGTGTCTCCAGGTGAGAGTCTTCTTTATTGTGAGAGGAAAGTGTGATATTTTCACCCTGAAGTGGACAGAGAGGTTTTCTCACATTTCTCGTCATCTGTTTGTCAGATTGTCAACGAGCCTCCGCCTCTCTGGGAGGTGCCGTCCAACTGCAACAACTTCACAGCCAAAGTGTTCAGAGCCGGACTCCAGAAGGACCCCGACAGACGAGCATCGGCAAAGGAGCTGAGGAGGAAAACCACCAAGGCCCTCAGAGCAGGTCAATGACTTATCTATTTCAGAATCATTTTATGTGTAAAACATTTATTTTTATGCAATACTGAACCAAAAATTAGGAAGTGATTTACATACAAAACAAAAAATGACAAAGGATGTAAGCAGAACAGGAAACCACAACAGTGACTCAATCATGGCTCAGTCGTCTCTGGTCTTACACATATGTGACTCTGCTACAAGGCCACTGCTTGAGGATCACAGGTTATGTGAAGGTTTGTAAGGACTGAACGGTTCAGTGTTGGAGCCCAGTGTCTGGTCATGCAATGCTTTAAAAATTAACAGTAAAATCAATTCTAAAACAAACATGCAGCCAGTGTAGAGACACTGAAATAGGTACAATATGATCCCATCTCTTTGTTCTAGTTGGTTTTGTGCAGTCTGTCGCCTGTCTAGGCTTTTTGATTGAGACAGGACCTGACAAAATAAAAGTGTCTGAGACTTTTAGACCCTCTTCATACTTGGTTTAAAAATTTGTCTTGCGTCTGGGATGCATTTGACTTCATATCTTTTGTCATGTAAACGTTGATACATCCTGATGCGTCCTTAATGAGGACGTAACAGGAAAATACGTCTTCTCGTTTTGGTGTTGATGCTCAAAAAAATGGAGAGGGTGTACAATGGTATGTGGTTGGGCCATGGATGTGTGTTTGTTCTTGACACATGGTTGTTTTCTTAGCTAGCTTAGCTTGTGTGAAAAATTGGTGCTTGTCTGGCATTAGACTGAAGTATTGACTGACTGCGCGTGGGCCCTTCGTGAGCCCTTTTTAAAAAAAGACATTGCAATACTGCCTTGAAAGAAGGTCTGTTATTACATTGGCTTTGCTTTCTTACACTGAACCAATCAATGCCAGCATGATGCTGTCCCACTGTGTGATTTTAGATTGGATGCCATTGTTCTGGCAGCAAAAAAGGCGTGACAAGTAACACGATGTCCTGTCCTGCTGCTTACTTGATGTTACACAGATGTTGAGTAGGCTCTGTTACAACCTCCACTGACAGTTAAACAGCAGAACGACAACATCCTGTCCACTTTTTTTGAAACAAGCGACAAGTTGCTTGACCTGTTCGCTGATGCACAGAGCAGATTAACACATCTTCATTGACAAAAACCGACACAATCTGATGTTCGTTCACCTGATCAGTTGCAGCGCTTTCAGTTAGGAAGCAGTGTCAGGTGTGAACAGTGATGTGTCTCGGCTGTCCACTTATGTTCGGATCACCAAAATCCATTTTAAAACCAAGTGTAAACTGTCAGGTTTAATCTTTGCAATGTTCTCTAGTTGAGAACATTGCAAAGATTTTTAGTTACAAATCCTGGTCAGAATATACTGCAGGTCAGTAATAAGATTGTCTGTCTTATCTGGATGACGTTCAGTTTTTGACATCAAGGAGACATCTGAGTGCAGGATACCAGTGTCCCTGGGCTTTAATAGAAGGTATAGTTGTGTGACATCTGCATAAACATTAAATGAGAAGTCTTGGCAGTGAATAATATAAAAGAGAGCAAGTGTAGGAGAAATAAAATAGGACCTAGGATTGACCCCTGAGGTACTCCAAACCTAGCTTTGTCCACCCAAGAGAAGTGATTGTCTATAGAGACAGATATTTTTTATTTTTCAGGCAGGAAATCAAAGCTTGCTGTTGTTGTGATATTATCTGCATCTCTGAGGACTCTAAAAGTGAACATTTTCTCCACACACAGTGGGAGGTCTGAGTCCCTGGTCCCTCAGAAGTGCCTGTGAGAAGCTGTATCATGGCCAGAGCCAGGATGAAGACGGCCCCTGCTCCTTGTCACCTGGAATCCCCGTCACCTCCCCAAATGAACCATCAGCTGCTGGCTCAGCACCCATGATGTACTGGGTGAGCCCCTGGAGGACGACAGCGGTGGACGAGGACAGCAACGACTGGAAAGACGGTGACTCAGACCACGACTCTGAAGTGGAGACAGACTGCTTGGACAGAGAATGGGAGTCCTGTCCAAAATCCCTGCAGGATGATTACACTGCAGATGAAAAAGGCTGGGACACCTGGTCTGATTCAGAGGTCGATATTTACATGGGAGAGGAGGAGTACATTCAGGAAAAGTGGCCGAAGACGGACAGGGAATATGAGGGGGACTGGGAGGAGGAAGGAGATGAAGAAGAGGAGGAGGAAGACTGGGACTCTTCGATTTCCACAGAGTACCTCCATGCTCTCAGAGGTCTTTTCCCTTTGCTGCAGAAAGGCCATCAGACAAATGACACTTCATGGGGATCAGAGCCAGAGCTGGAATACCTCAGAGACGGTGAGTCAGAACAACTCTGCGTCATGACGACAGCTCAGCGAGGGGAACACGCTTTGTTTACCGGTCTGTTGACTGGATACACGTCCAGAATAAATTTATTTCATCTGCTGAAGCTACGTTTTAGTAGGACACTGCATCTCACTAACTGATAAAGAGGCTGTAATGAAGAGCAGCTGATACGGAGTTTTTCCTCATATTTAAAGGAACATTTTAAAGGATGAGTTCAGGGTTTTTTTTCCAGTCTGTTGTAAAGGGACAGTTCACTTTTTTCCCTGGCCATCCAGACAGTTTTGGTGTGAGTTGCAGAGTTTTGGAGATTTCTGCCAGGCGTCGTGGTGGGGAGTACAAGCTGTTTGAAATAATGGATGACAGAGTGCAGTGGTGTCATTGTCACATTGTGTCTGAAAGGCCCGTCACATATCCTGGTCTAGCTGTATGTACTGAAAAGGTCACGGAGCTGCTCTACTCCACCACACCCATTACTCACACAGCTGCTTTTGCTGACTCATCAGATTACAAGGCAGAGTTACAAAAGGAAATTCTACATTACTGACTAGTTAAAAACAGTTTCAGGTCCCTGATTTGTTCTTATTCCATAACCGAAGCTTCTCAATGTGACATCGGGCATCCTGAGTTACGAGCCAGACACCCCAAGAGGTTTCACTTTTTCACAGAGCACCTGAGGAGCCTGTTTATTTAGATATTTATGATCTAATAGTATAAATACCAGCAAATGTATTGAAGTGATCAACACATTAAAGCATGGGAAGATTTGAAAAGTTCACCTGATTTATTGTAGATGCACCCAAACATGAAAAAACATTGGTATTGTCCTTTAGTTGGAGGAAAATCATTCAATCAAATTTTTTTTGTTGTTGTCTGTTATTAGATGTAGCTTTAGGCACCACAATCCAGACTCCATCCCCTGAACCTCGAGATGATCCTCCGTCGTGTTTCAGCTGCTCGGACACATCCAGATAGACGCCTCAGAGAAGGTGTGTATCTGTGGATGCAGATGTATATGTGATCTACATGTAGAATTACTCCCTGAAAAACTAAACTTTTCTCTGTTTTTAAGGACTCTGACCATTCGTCTGACGATCTGAGCTCTGGAGTCTTCTCCTCCTGCAACAGTCACACAGACGGACACTTGGAGTGGTTGGCCTCGGCCAATCAGCCGTCCTCGTACTGTTTTGAAGGTAAGATGGCGGGACAGTATCACTGCGTCATGCTCAGGATGACTTCTGTTTTTGTTGTTATTTATTTTCTGCTCTGATGCTCCAGGTGTTGACATCTGGATTGAGAACGTGCAGGGCGAGTGTCTGAGGATCCGTGAACGCCGGCAGGTCAAAGTGGGTCATGTTGCGATAGGAATCAGTGACCAGGTAAGAGACAGCTGATTTGTTTGGGATGGTGACTTTGATTCATGTATTTCTCATTCAGGGCTGAATTCAGGAGTTAAGGCTTCAAAAACACATTGACGGAAACTTAAATTTTACCATTCCAGTATTTAACAATATGTGTCGGACTTGATGACAACTGTGCCATATTGTTTCATTTTTTTTTTAGTTACACAGATCCTTTTCTTAAGTAAAAGTCGATCAGGTCCTGCATTCAAAATCTTGAAATTGTTAGGAAAACAATTCTGGCAGTAAATGGCTTCTAAAAACCTGATTTTCTTAATGCGTAGTGAAGTAATCTAAGAATATTTTTACTTGGAAAATGTCTAAAAACAAATTACATGTTGGAACAAGAAGTTTGAGGCGTGTTGCTGCTCTAGAATTAAGAGAAATGAAACCTGATTTCAGTGCAGACTGGGTCGTGACCCACAGGCGGGTCACAGGATGTTTTATTTCCGTTGCCAAATAGATAAAAGACTACTGAATAAACTTTGCAAGTTTATCTGCAGTACACCTTTTGTAAAGCATTCAGAATGTGTATATTGTTTTACAGAGAACCTGTTAATTCTGCCTAAACGCACTTATTCTTTCTGATTTATGAGGAAGCTGAAATGTCTTATATTGTTTTCCTGATAAGAGGAAAATAAAAAAAAAAAATCAATGATGTGGCCTGTTAACTCAGCCCAAATGCATTTAATTCTCATTTATAAACTATTTAACACATGTATGTTTTAAATAACATGTCAGCATAATTTGAAATAATGCAGAAAAGGCAGTAAAAATGGTCAGAAATGTTCATTTATGCACAAATTAACTGTTCCCAAGACTTACTGATAAGGCCCTGTTGTGAAAAGTGGGTCTCCAGGAAAAAAAAGTTTGGGAAACACTGCACCAGTGGATTTTTGAATTATTTCGTAGAAGTGTAAAGTTGCATGAAATAGAAATACTCAAGTAAAATACCTTAAAATTACTCTTACTTGAGTACAGTACTTTGGGAGGCCTACTTGGTTCTGGTGCTGTAATGATGGTTTTTAGGAATATAAAATGTTTTTCTACATCACTTGAAAGTTCTCAAATGTTAAATGTCGGCGAGAACAAGAACTTCAAATAAAATCGCCATAAAACTGGCAAAATTTGGATTTAAATCTGGAACGATCTTGAGTAAACAAGATTCTGAATCTGGCCAGACATTCAGCCAACTTTTCATCTCTTGGTGCTGGTGACACAGATCAGTCAGTGTTGAGGTTTGATAAAAATCCACATGATTTATCTCCTCTATCATCCAGATCTCAGGGAAGGCCTTCACCTTGGAGACCCTGGACAGAAAGACGGTGTCTTTTGAACAGGAGATCAAAGAGTCGTGTCTGTGGCTCCGCTGCGTTCCTGCTCCTGACAGATGTCAGCGCTGGAGGTGGAGAGTCAGAGACGGCAAACTGGAACTACGAGAATGACACACGTTTTATTTTTTTGTTGTTGTTTTTTGCACTAACTTTTGTAAGAATGATTGTTCTGGAGCCATGTGGACATAAAGATGCATCTATGCACCTGTACATGTTGTGTTACTGGTATAACTGATTTTGCTGGGTGAAACTGGGATAACCGGTAGTTTTTCTTCTGTGATCTGAAAACTAGTTTGTCATGTTGCCTTGTCGCCTTTTAAGCTTTAGAGCGAGTGAAGCTGCTTGAAGGTGGAATATGTAAGAATTTTAGTTTAAAATATCCAGTATCCATTGGTTGCCTGGTTTCAGTCAGCATCCGCTGTCTACGTTTTCAAAGTCAGCAGGAAACAAAAACAACCTCAGAGCTGCAGTTTACATGCATGTTCCACCAAAACAAGTTCTCTCACCGCACTACTTTGCTGCAGCACCGTCTCTGGACTCGGGGCTTGGCGCCACCCAAGATCTTTGTGATTGTTGTAAAAAAATGCAAACAGGGCAGAACGTGCATGTGTGGAGCGAGACCTTCCTCCAGCACTGAGCGCTGTGGAGAGGACTGATGCCTGAACTCCCTCTTGCTCCACTCTTTCCACTTCCTGCTTCTCCTGAGCGTCTTTGTCATGCCCAGAGTCAGAGTCCTGGTCGGAGCTGCTGTAAATCACCTCTGTACTGTATTCCCACTTGTCAAACTGGCCTCCGTCTGTCTTGGAGGCTGTGTTTGGTCCTGGTCTGGCCACGTTCACTGGGAGGCTGCTGAGCCCGGTTCTGTTGCCTACTCTCCTGGCTCCAGTTCTGGTGCCCATTCCAGTGCTGGTCCCCACCAGTATTCCCCCATACCTGGCCTACAAAGCTCCTGTGCTACCGGTGTGAACACCAACTCTGTGCAGTGCTCCAGACAGCTAGCTGCATGGCTAACTGAGCTAACTAGCTAAAGGCAGCAACAGTTAGCAGCAGTTTGCAGTTACTCTGGTGATGTGCTGCCCCCCTATTTATTTGGAGAAGGAAGTAAACAGGTGTCAGTTCTTACATGTTGCACCTTTAAAACAATGAATAAGTGTCATAATACAGAATGAGCCTGGAAGACTTTAATACTTGAACGTTACTGACCTTTTATATCTTAATAAAAAATAAATAAAAAAAGACCTACCAGGTGAATGGCTCCTTCATTCATTGTGTTGTCCAGCTTCAGTCCACACATGAGGACAGTGGTTAATTCTAGGAGCAGTTCAGGGACATTCAAGACCAAACAATTCATCACTACACACAAACTGAATATGTCCCTTATACTGCCATAAGAGAAGGAACCTATGGAAGCCTGTTTCCACCAATGAGATGAGAAAAAAGATCCTCCAGCTTTCTCAAAATAATGACTTAGTACCTCAAAATAATGCCTTGGTTCCTAAAAGTATAACTTAGTACATGTATGCTAATGCTGAGACCTCAAAAATAAGGAGGATTTGGATATTTTTCTTTAATTCTCAGGAAAGTATACAGAATTATTCATCAGTTTTGCATGGACTTGCATAAATCTCTGGCATAAATTCATATTCATTCAGTTTTCTTTCTTTCATTCATTTTATTACTTTAAAACTTTTCATAAGAAACAGGAATTCTTCTTCAGGAGTCTTAATCGGTGGAGCTGTATTGTTGCTCGGGTGCAAACAGTGGACTTTTAGAGCCGGATGAAAAGAAAAAAAGGTGTAAGAATTGTCAGAAATCAGGAGAAATACGGAGAATTGTTATCCTGGGAGGAAATAGGGAGAGGCCAATGAAAACAGGAGTCTCCTGGGAAAATCAGGAGGGTTGGTAAGTATGACTAAGTATTGCAAAATAATGAGTAACTTTATCAAAATGACTAAAGTTTCTCATTATTTCTCTGTACTAAGTCATTATTTTGAGATATTATGATATTATTTCGACATGTTTTTTTTATTATGACTTATAGGATCATTTTTCCCATCACAGTGGCAGAAATTGTCTTCCATACATATTCACAGACCTATAGCCTTTAGGAAACATTTACAGCACTAATAAAGAAACAAGCCTTTGCCCTCACAGAGAAAAGTTCATGTGACTGTGACATGTGATCAAACCACATGATGTAGACACATGGTTTCCCAGACATCTCATATAAATTCACATTACACATAGCACAGTGTGAGATAATTTCATTTAGATGTGATTGTGAATTATTACAAATATAGATATGAAAGTGGGTCAGTGTGGGCAGTGAGGTCACTGAGGTCAAATATGTGGATTTGTTGTTTTATTTTTAGGAAACTGGAGGGTATTTCAACAGTTAAAAACATTTGGTGGAGATTTGATGAGGCTGAACTCATCTACATATTTAAATTCTACAACCTTTTATAATAGTTCTGTATCTTCCCTCCAGAAAGCTTGAGATAGACCTTCATGATTAAAAGTAATATTGACAGAAAATAGAGTTAAACAGTTAATAAAATGCTTAAAATGTCAAGAGGTGAAGACTTTATTTTTGGTTTCTGGTCAAAAAGTCAAGTAAGTTGTATTTTTTATTTAAATGAGGCCTGATGTGTTTGAGGAATGTGGGGTCACTCGAGCAGCTCCTCCTAAAGTCAATATTTAAACATGACCAACCACCTTCTCACAGTCCCAGCAGCAAATGTTTTACTCTAATTTACCTTTTTTTTGGCCGCAGCATCACAACAGGTACTCCTCTAACTCTAATAATATGATTCTTTGTGTGAGGATTAGAATGGTCGATTCCTTCTGGCCTGAAACAAAACACACAAAGAATCATAATCTAACAGGACTCAGTGGCTTGAGGCCTCCCGCAGAGTCTATAAAGAGATCTTTGTTGACTTTCAGCAGGTGTTCAGTAGCTCATAAGTTGCAAAATGTCAACACAAAGGATACTGAAGGACTGTCTGCTGCCTTGAAACAGCTGATCGAGATAAAATCCCATCAGCACAAGAAGAGAAATTTGAGTTGTTAAGAATCCACTTCATTATATGGCCAAAAGAATGTCAAAACCAGAGATTGGAAGTAATTAAGTACAAATACTGTATTTAAGTAGATTTCTTCAGGTATCTGCACTTTACTTGAGTTATTATTTTTCTACTTTTACTCCCCACATTTTAACACAAATATCTGAACTTTCTCCTCCTTACATTTTCAAAACAGGCTCACTTTAGTTTTAATACAAGACGACAAGACAAAATCCTTGTAAAAGATGTAACAAGACCAAACAAACATGCTAAGAAACATAAAAGACATAACTAACCATGTAAAAGGACTAACAAGACAAAATTATGTAAAAGACACAAGATGAAAACTTTATAAAAGACGTATCAAGACAAAAAAAAATTGGAAAAGATGTAACAAGATAAAAAAACAACATAAAAGATGTAACAAGATGAAAACCAATGTAAAAGGACGTACCGAGACCAAAACAACGTAAGAAGACAAAATTGGTGTAAAAGACATAATGAGATGAAAATCGCTTAACAAGAAAACAGAAGAAGACTCCACTGTGGAGAGAAGGTGAGGTTTGGTTAACTTTACACAGAAACAGTCAGTAGAAATGTCCATCAGAGGACGACTTTTTACTCTTATATTTTGAGTATTTTTCACTTTTACTGCAGTAAAGAAGTTTTACTAGAGTCTTTTCTACACAGTACCTGTACTTCTACTCAAATAAAGAATTTGTAAAGTTTTGCCACCTCTGGTCAAAAACCATCTGCTGCTTTAACAGCCACAAATCACCTTCTACACTTCTGGTTTCACGCCCTGAACCCGTTTGCTCCCATTTAGCCACAAGAGCATTAGTGAGGTCCAACACTGATGCTGTGTGGCTGATCTAGTTGATCCCAAAGGAGCTGGATGTGGTTGAGGTCAGGGTTCTCTGCAGGCCAGTCAGGTTCTTCCACACCAAACTGAGAGAACCATTTCTTTATGGAGCTGGCTTTGTGCACGGGGGGTAGCTCATTATGACTTGTGTTATTCATGAAATAATTAAAAAACAACAACACCATAACATTTACATTTATCAGTTATTTTAATATTCAAGGGCTTATGGTAGAAGTAGTAGCAGTAACAGGTAAAAAATAGTTGTAGAAAGGGTGAACAGTCCTGAGTAACAATCAGTGGTCCTGATTCCTGTCCTTTTGTCCTGAAAATGAGCCCTTTAATAGATAATATTAACATATGAATTTGTGAAAATATTCTGATCAAATCAGTTATGTTGGCTATAATTCCTGCTTTTAGTTATTAAAAATGTTTTTGTAAAATAAGTAAGAGTAGCTATTCTGATTGTGCTTTCACAAACAACAGACTGTCGATGTCATTCAGCCAGTTAAACCAGATGACTGAGCGTGCAGCTGTCGCTGCAGGAGCAACTGATGATTAAAAAATATCTTTTAAAAAATGTGTGTTAACGCCTACAGCTTCATGACAATCTCAGCTGCTACAAAAGACATTTAAAATGAATGTACATGTGCCAGGACACTGTGCTTCATATCATCCTCAGAATCTGTAGCTGATAACAAATTATGTTCCTCTGAATTATTTCATTTTAGTCTTTTTGACTTGACACACCCGCCTGAATTTCACTCATTCTCATCTGGTCACCCTAATGATTTGAACTGTCTTACACTTTAATGTTATGATAAAAGTTATGAGTTGATTAAATGTTATTTTGTTATTGTCAGTCGTTTCAGACCTCTGACCTGAAACAAAATTAAGAAGTCAAACTTTAACTTTGACCCCCTTGTTCTGCTGAATTATTTAATTAGGGGGCAACAACAGGCACAGAACACGTCTGTCCACATACTTTTGACCTGACCCAGTATCAGTAACACATTTTCAAATGTTAGCTGCAGCGTTTAGTTAAGCTGGACTTCACATGCTATCATAACAAGAGAAAACAGACGAAGTCCAGCCAGTCCTGTTGTCCACTGTGGCTGAAACTTGAATAAACTTGTGTGCGGTTCACTTCCTCGACATTTTGTGCACTGTGCACACAGGGATCTGCTGACGCTGTGATTGGACAGCAGGATATCGGAGGCGGGTCCTTAGTTACACCATTTCCACTGTGATTGGAGCAGCGGTGATAGTGGGAAGTGGCCGCGCGCCGGTGTCTCCCTGGTTGCGCAAGACGCCATTTTGGAGTGACAGTGAAAGATAACGGAAAGATCGAGAAGCTGTCTTTCTAAAGGTAATAATCCGCACAGACGCGCTGGTTTCCGTCCTAAAATGTCAGATATTGTGAACTGAGTGTTGCTCTGTGCGAACGACGCGATTTATTTTGCCGTTTAACATGACGTCACGGTGTTCTGTCTTTACTGTGACGCGGCATTTAGCTAACGGCGGCTAGCTCCGTTAGCCAGCTCCGGTAACGAACCGAAGACGGAGCCGTCACTGCGGGTTCAGCTGATTACCGAAGTTAGTTTCCTCCCGCGGTTCAGATGACGCGTCTGTGTTGGATTTCGTACCGGTTTGTCGTCGTGTGCGGTAATCAGCGGCGTTCTTTCGACCGGTGGGGAAACTGTGTCGCCCGCTAGCAGCGAGCTAACTTAAGCTAGCAGGCTAACTAAGTGAAGCATCCGCCCTTAGTAAAGCTAATGGTAATCTGCTCCGAACGGCTCCAACCAGCTAACGCTTCCTCTCTCTGTGAGATCAATCAATGATTCTCCACACGATCGATGCTTCTGATTAACGTTTTACTCTCTCTGACTCTCAGTTCATCGTTTGCGGGATCGTCGGCCTCTCGCTGAGGTCGAGGTGTTGTTAGCTCGCTGTTAGCTGTTAGCTGTTAGCTGTTAGCTGTTAGCTGTTAGCGTCTTGTGACGGCTCACACACACACACACAGTAACATTATCAGGACGGAGTCTGCCAGCTGGAACAGGCCTGTCTTATCTGCTCATCAGTTAGCTTCCCAGTTTATCCGGGTTAACGACGTAGCTGCCGCTGGATATTTGAATTTTACCTGCTAATCAATGATCAATGAACAGCTACGTTGTCAGGTTAATGCTGGGAAACGTTAGGAAATGGTTGATTGTGACGTCTCGAGCTGGCTGGTAACGTGTAGTCATGTACCTAACGTTAACCTAAACGTTTAACCATCAGCTTAAGTAAACGTCTAACTTGTTTTCCTTCCGTGTTACCTTCACTGTGCCTCCTCCGGCTCAAACATACCGCAGCAGTCAACATGTAATGATAACTTATTCACCACCTGTATGGATCTGTATGGATAATCTGTCGATTATCTTCTCGATCAGGTGTTTATAAAATATTAGCGTGGTAGTAAAATAGCTTTTCCCAAAGGCGTCCTGAAATGTCTTATTTTGTCCACAACCCAAAGATCTTCAGTTTTCCAGCGTTAAGAAACCAGAACATTTAAAAAACTGGAGTCTTTGATTCCAATTTGACCTTTTGACTTTCTTTTTGCAAAGAAAATACTCAAACTGATTAATTGATTATCAGAATAGTTAGCAACTAATTTAATAGTTGATGACTAATCACTAAGTTGTTGCATCTATATTGTCAACTATTAAAATAGTTGCCAACTATTTGATAATCGATTAATAATACATTTATTTGTGTTGCACTTTAAAAGGTGCTCAAAGAAACTTAACATGACAAAAAGAAAAAGGATAAAAGTAAAAACAGCAAAGGCAACATCAGCATAAAAGCAACAACAAACAAGGAGAAAAGCAATATCAGTATAAATATAACTAAAAAAACAAATTAGAAAGTAAAACAGTTGTTTTGAGTCATTTGTGAGTATAAATGTCAAAATTCTCTGATTTTTAGCTTCACAAATGTAAATATTGTCTTTGGTCATCTATTACAGTGGTTTCAAACTAGGGTCCGGGGACCAACAGTAGTCCTTGAGTGGGTGCAGGAGGTCTCCAGCAAAAGAAAAAATAGAATATTTGAATTTAATACAAATTTTTTGAAAGTTTGAACTATGAGGGAAGAAGTCAGTTTGGCTGCTTTTCTTAAAGGTAATTTGGAGCGATCCTAGTTTCATCATTGACATGAAGACTTAAAGTCTTAAAACTCAAAAACAAATACATAGAGGTGATTCCTCAGTAAAAAGAAGGAATTGTTGTGACAGTAAACTGAACTTCCTGTTGTGGACAAAATAATAACCAGAGGAAACCATAATTTTGCACTATTTTCTGACGGATCAAACAACTAATCTATTAATGGAGAAAATGATTGACAGATGAATCGATAATGAAATGAGTCATTAGTTCCAGCCCTACACCTGTACGCCAGTCTCACTAACTGGCGGTTATCTCAATGGCAGACTTTTCTGTCTGAAACTGAAACACTACAGATGTTACTTTCATCCTAACCGTGTTTCTGTCTCTCCTTTTGACAGCTTTGTCACCATGGGGAATGTATTTGCGAGCTTATTCAAGGGCCTGTTTGGCAAAAAAGAGATGAGGATTCTTATGGTCGGGCTTGATGCTGCTGGAAAAACAACCATCCTATATAAACTGAAACTCGGAGAGATAGTCACCACCATTCCTACCATTGGTATGTATGGAGATCTGTGTATTAATCCATTTTGTTCACATGTATGTTTTTTTAACATTTAACAGTTTTACGCCTTGTTATGAAGGGTATCATCTGAATGTGTTTGATAGTAGTGTCAATACAATATCTAGGTTTTGGACTGGTACCAAATATGTAAATGTTTTTCTGTATAACCTGTTATTCATTTAACAAAAGAGGATACCATTTTAAAATGTTAAATGTTGTCTTAACTAAGCAGCTATACTAGAACTAAAACAAATACGGTCTAAAATGGGTAAAATTGTTATGTAAATAAAAAAACTAGCTGATAAATGAAGTCAGAGTTTGGAAAATGCTTGATTTCAACCATTTTCAAGGTTGGAGTATACTTAAATTTGATTATATGCTCCTTGAAAAAATACTTGATTTTTAACTTAATCTGGTGTTTCATCTATGCAATCACTCATGCAAACCAAGAAACTTCGATATTTGAAATGAAACAATCTATTTGCAATATTTGTCATTCACAGCTAGTGAAGTTCTCTATTGCTTCCTTACTCTGGAAATTAGTAAGCATTAGGCTAAATAATCATGATCAAGACTTAGAATCAAAGTTAAAATTAATAGCTGGTAAAATAAAGTGGCAATATACATTGATTGCTGTGAGTATAAAGGAATTTGCAAATACATTTAAAGTAACAGTTTAGATGTGATGATTAAGGCTTAATGGAAAGAGCCTGAATTTAATTCTTAAAAATCTGTACAAACCCTGGAGTTTTGGATTGATACTAAATATGTAAATGTTTTTTTTTTCTGTAAAACCTGTTATTCCTTTAAAAAAAAGAAGACAAAGTTCTTAGATTTTAAATGCTGTCTAAACATAATCATCTGTTCTAGAACTTGAGACATAAGTCAGGAACTATCTGATAAAAAACATAAATACACAAGATTGGGTATCTGCACAGAGATTTGGTGCTAGCTTTCAGTGCTTGACAGTTTTTGTGTCATGGACACATGAAAAGATACCCAGCACTGACACAAGCTGTTTAATTTAAACACACTGAACTGGAGGTTTAAATTAATTAATTAATTTTTGATTCATGGAAATGTTAAACTGGACGTGTTGTTGGATATTGAGCCTTGTTATGTCTGGCAGGTTGACTGTCAACATTCAAAAATGAAATTATTTTATTTTTTTTGTGTCTTCTCCATTTCTCTCATTTTCTGTCCAGGTTTTAATGTTGAAACTGTAGAATACAAGAACATCAGCTTCACAGTGTGGGATGTGGGCGGTCAGGACAAAATCAGGCCGCTCTGGCGCCACTACTTCCAGAACACTCAAGGTGAGGGGGACTATCTGAGCTGTCAGTAGTGTCAGTGAACGTTAACTGCCTATAGGTGGCCTCATTGGTGCATAAAAGATGATCTTAAAACTAGTCAAGCAGTGACTCATACACTATTGTTCAACTCTCAAAGGGCTTATTGTGTCACTGTTTCCTGAAATTCATCAGAATATGTGAAGCCATGGTGGGCTAATACTGCTTAGGGTTTCCTACTGATGACGCAACCTGCAGGTACATTCTCAATTAAACTTGTGTTTCTTGTTATAGTTGTTGCCTACAGAAATCTATTGTGATTTCAGCTGATTGAGCAGCCCCACAGAGACCGTGTTGGTCCTGCTTTAGCTCCTCTTTGTTTCCCTTACATGCAACCAGACAAACATCTAGCTTCAGCAAACATCATCATCCACACACTGACCACCCAAGTGTGAAATTAAACGTGTGAATCCTTTAGAGACAGCTAGTTACACCATCATTAATTTAAAAAAGCAGTACTCTAGAAACAGCATGTCATACTAATATATTGGTGTTTATTCCAGAACGTAAAGACACTGATGTTTGGCCCAGTATACATACACACACTGACTTGCTGTCTGGAAAATATCACAACCTCTGCCACCAGGTTTCCCAGCCTGGGGATTTGGGACCCAAGTAAAACTGAGTTATCACAAGTTGATTAAAGGGACCTTCTGTAATTTTTCTTGTGAAATACTTAATACTTTCAGTACTTCTGGCCTTCACAAAACATTCAAATACAGTAATCTGAGGAGGGAAAATCACTCTAAAGTCCCTTTTACTAATGCACTGCAAGCCCCTCAGAACTTATCTAGACATCACTCAGAGGAGCTGTATGTCAGAATGCAAATGTCATTTAACAGACTTTACCCTACCAGCTCTCTCGAACAAAGCCTGAGTAATGTCAGATTGAGCCCATGTATGAATAGAGCAGAGTGAATTCACTGCAAGTGAACGTGCTGATGAAGTTTCTTTCGTGCAACTAACTTAAGACCGGAAGAGTGCAAACAACAAAATTAAACACTGCGATGTCGTCCTGCACACTTTACCCAGGTGTCAACTCTCGCCTAAACCAAACAGCATTTACACTAAGTGAGAACGTGTCTGGCACAGTCTCTTGTTGTGCGCCACACGTGTAAAGGGCAACTGCAGACATTGGTGGGGTTTTTTTTTTTTTTTTTTTTTTTGAGAAAATAATTAAACTGCTAGTTCATGTCCATTCTAAACACTTAACGACCTGTTCACAAGCAAATGCTCTTTTGTAATTAGGGTCACAAGCCAGAAAGGTTGGGACCTGCTGCTCAAATTTACTGTGAGAAAACCTTCATCAAAAATCATTGAAAGCATGCAAAACTGCTGTCAGATAACAGGGCTCCTTTTCTCTTTTCTCTTCAACTCAAATGTTGGATTCTTCAACAGTATTTGGCTCTCATTTTAAGGGGTGACCTTTCCAAACTGCACAATTCTGCAAGTCTTCTGACTCCCTTTAAAGACCAAGAGTGCAGAATAAGTTGGATGCTTTTGTAATCACTGGCAGAAGTTCACAGTTTAGAGAGTTAAAATCTTGAAAATAAGAGTGACGCTGTTTGGTTAAAGGAAACAAAACACTGTGGTATTAGACTTCGTGTTGGCAGAGGTTATAGATGCCTTTTGATTTTGTGATATTTTGCTCACAGCGAGTCTGTAATTTAATAGACAAGAAGTCAGTGGTGCTGCGTACAGATGCTGGAGCAGTAACCCAAGCAAGTACCAGCTCTTGACAGGCCAGTGTTGTCTGTATGTTTCCATGTTTAGTAAGCTGCTGGGATGATGAAACATTTACCAAGTGCACTGGCTCATAAATCAGGAAGTGTACTAACACTGACTGGATTGACAGAAGAGTCTGAACAGCCTCATAGTTCACTTGTCTTCAGCTATGAAGAATTCATATCTGCTCCATCAAAAATCAATGCAGAATCACACAAGATTCTGTGTAGTTACACTACCAGTCACTGATGTCAAGTTTCTTCCATCAGCTTACAGAGACTAAACTCTCGCTGTGAGGCCAGAGCAACATGCAACTTTTAAAACATGAAGGTTTCCTTGTAGTCTGATTTGATCTTTTACTTTGAGTCTCCCTGATAAAGTGTCTGCTTTCTCAAAATGTTCCATTTGCATCATTTATAGGAGCAAATCTC
Source organism: Lutjanus argentimaculatus (assembly GCA_034769285.1). NCBI lineage: Eukaryota > Metazoa > Chordata > Actinopteri > Lutjaniformes > Lutjanidae > Lutjanus > Lutjanus argentimaculatus. Next base: position 1,583,189 of record JAWZSL010000016.1, on the reverse strand, counting down.
AAATGATCTGACAGCACTAATAGATTCAACTGCATTTAAAGTTGTCAGACACGATGAATCAAGTGTTCACACTCTTCAGACCCACAGTTACCAAGTGACACATTTTGAGTTTATTTTTGGATTTTTTTTTCTACACTTGACAGTAACGTGGGCAGTTTGATAGCTGAGCTGTGTACTTGACTCCTAGCAGTTCATGTCCCAGTTTATCAGTATAATCCTCACATGTTTGGAGGTTATTTATTTAGATAACAGCCACGTTAGATCCACAGAGTTCTGGGCTGCACTCATTTACTACACAGTATAAATATGTGGCTTCTGTCAGGTCAAAGAGATTTATGAAGCGGCAGGAACAATGTGCACCAAATTAATTATTAATTGAACTGAGTCGCAGCTTTTGATCTGTCGGAAGGAAATGCTTTGGAACCACAAGATAACGCCTGTGTGGTAAATAATAACACAGCTCCAGCACCAAACGTGTGGAATAGAGCAGTTATGGTGGTTTATTGGTCCTAACAGTGGACTGTATTCTTGTCTGCAGGGCTTATCTTCGTGGTGGACAGCAATGACAGAGAGAGAGTGAACGAGGCGAGGGAGGAGTTGTCCAGAATGCTCGCTGAGGACGAACTCAGAGACGCTGTGCTGCTTGTTTTTGCAAATAAACAGGTGAGCTCACATTTCGGTTTCTTCATTATTAAATGGTCTTAGATTCCGTTTGAAAATGTGTTAAATATTTCTTTATTGAATGCTGTAAAATAAAAATAAAATTCACTCCAAGTGAAAGAGTTGAATTCAGATGCTCCGATTATCCTGTCACAGTCTTTTAGGTTTCTGCTAATCAGTGTATTTGGACAAATGTTGTGTTACTCAGCCAGTTATTGTCATTTTGCCTTATCTATAATTTGTCCTGATAATTAGAGCTGCAACAATGAACTGATAGTTAAATTAATTGCCAACTATTTGAGTACTTTTTTAAAAAAAGGCCAAATTTCATTGATTTCTTTTTGTGTGTAGATCCTTTCTGGTTTCTTTGCTCCTTTCTGACAGTAAAATTAATATTTTTGGGCTGTGTACAAAACAAGACATTTGAGGACGTCACCTTGGGCTTTGGGAAACACTGATTGACATTTTCACCATTTTCTAGCATTTTATAGACCAAACAGCTTTTCACATTTGATACACATTCTTTGCAATGATCTCACTGACAAGGTAAACGTTCACTGGTATTTTGATTACTTAGAAATAAAAACACAAATGGAACAAAATAATTTATATATATTAAACTAAAATGAAGAAAAGGTATCAAATCAAATGTATGTAAAATGCTGCTCAAAAAGCTAAAAAATGTAAACAACCTGGATTATCTTCTGTTAAAAAAAAAAGTGTATATCGAACAACACATGTCAATAATGATGTAGACCGGTAAAGCTGTGATAAGCCGATATATCTGTCAGACTGTTAACATGTAGACATCCTGTAAAACTGAGATTGAGAATCCGTCTTGTCTTAAATTGCTTCAGTACTCCTTTTGATTATGAATAAATGTAGAGGTATCTGTCTTGTAACCTGCATCATGACAGTTTCTTCTTCTTCTCCCAGGATCTCCCCAACGCTATGAATGCTGCAGAGATCACAGACAAGCTGGGCTTGCACGCCCTGCGCCAGCGCAGCTGGTACATCCAGGCCACCTGCGCCACCAGCGGGGACGGCTTGTACGAGGGCCTGGACTGGCTCTCCAACCAGCTGAAGAACCAGAAATGATCCATTCCACCAGTTTTGATTTTTGTTTGTTGTTTATTTTTTCTGTTTCAACACAGCGGCAGCACCGGACCCAGGCCCCTTCGCTCCCATCTAACCCAGTTTTCAACCCCAGCTCTTTCTTTCAAGAACTTCCTTCATCCCCCCCCCTCCTGCTTTCTCCCCTCGTCCCTCGTCAGTACTCTTGGGGCTCTAGCCTGTGCTGCTTGTGTGTGCGTGTGTGGGCGTGCGTGCGTGTGTGTGCGTGTACCTTGTGTGTTCAGCGAGTGTGTGTGGGTGTGAAGGCGTCTCTGTGTATGTTGGCTGGGATTGGGAGTAACCCTGGCGTGCCTTTTACACACCTCCTGTGGAATCAGCAGTCTGGTTTTCAAGCCCCTTTCTCCATCCACCAAACTCAGCCTCTGCCCCACTCAGCCTACCCCCACTCCAAGTCTTGCACGGCCCCCTTCTCCCCCACCCTTACTCTCCAGAGGAAGCATGGTTTTCATACGGCAAAGAAAGAGCAAGGGTGCAAGCTCTCCTCCCCCCTCCCTGTAGTATATATCTATGTTGACTAGAAAAGTTCACCTGATGTAGACTGAATGCTAAATGTTCATTTTAACCTCTTTTTGATTTTGAAACCTCAAACCCACCAGTAAGAGATTCAGTAAATTGCATCTTAACCTGTATCAGGTCGAAGCAAATCAAAAATAGAAAAGGAAAAAAAAAAAAAAAACGCCCATCCTCGATCATTCTGGTGTCATTTGAAAATCATGCTGTTTGTTTTATTATTATTATATTGGAATATAACATATTATTCTTAGCAATGGTTCTCCAATGAACACTACCTTTCTCCCCCACTAAGCGAGACCGTGAAGCACAAGGCAAGCCAACAATCTTAAAAAAAAAATTAAATCTACTTTAAAAGGAGAATCTGCGACTATTATGCAATTCTTGTCTTTTTCGAATATTTTGGTAGCTGGCGTTTAATTCCCTGGATTAAATTGGATTTTTCGAGATGACCTCAGTACAATTAATCATTCTGACAGCGTTCCTACGTCACGTAGGTCCAAAAACAAGGTGTTGGGCATTCACAAACTTCAGCCGGTTAACTGAGACAGGTGTCCTGATACATTCACAAGCTTCACATGTTATTCCTTTAAGAGATGTTACATGTGTTTTTTTTTTCTGTAACTAGTTTTAGCATTTCTATTTGTACTATGACTGCTGAACCAAATGCATTTGAGCAGTATGACAAATCCTGTATATGAAAGTATCCTCGAGGGCCTGAACTGCATATGATTTTGATTGAAGAGTCTTTTTTTTTTTTTTTTTTTTTTTTTTTTTCATTTCTCACCAACGGTTGGCAGTTTTATTTTGAAAATCTGAAAGCATCCAGCTGTCTAATTTTCCTGGTTGGGATGAAGGATTGTCACCAAATATGAATATGAAGGCTGTTAAACTGTGAACGGTTCAGACATGAAGAAACCTAAGTTCGACATGTCTGGGTGTGTTGACAAGCTACTACTACTCATTATAGCGCTGCATTTTTCATGACTGAAATGACCAACACAAGAAAGCACTCGCTGTCCGTACCGCATCAGTGAGCTGAAGGACTTGGTGGTAGACCTGTTGAAGGGGAATGGGTGTGCAGTTAACTGGTCTGGAGATTCAGCAAGCGTTCTCAGTGTCGGACCATGGGGGGTTAAGCTGGCACTTCTGTCAAGAATGATTGTAAATCTGTAAGTTCCCCTGTAAACTGTTTCCGTGGGGATTTCCTGAACACATTAATAAACATGATTTGATCCAACAGTTTATGCTCTGATGCTTGGCTTTTCTTCATCTTCAAACATTCAATATGAATGTTTTTAAAGCTACTCATGAAGGTCACAATTCTAATTTATCCAATACTTTGGTGGATTCATTTAAACTTTACTTTAAAGGAGAAATATGTAGCCATCACGTGTCTAAAAATGTGTACTGCGGTCCAAACAGCGCGGTGGAGCCACAGACAGAATATTAAATAGGTTGAAATCCTGTTTAATATACAGCACAGCAGAAACAAGCAGGCTGCAGGAGCACAGCATCTGTGTAACCTCATAAATTGACCACAACAAGCAAGAACAAATCCTCCACTTTAAGTTTCTCAGCTGTTTATAAGTGTCATTTTTCAGTTAATGTAAAGTTCAGCCTGTTGTCCTGAAAACAAAAGGCCACTGCTCTGAAAATTCACACTCTGGGTGATGAGTTCGAGGGCTGCCCGCCAAACTCCATTAACATTTTTATTAATTTAACAGCTATAAACAACTATGCCTTCTACAAGATTATTAATGAGTTCTTATGAATCATAAACAGACTCTTCAGTGAAAATTCTGTCTCTTTATTATCTGATTATAGTATTTCAACTCAGCATGTCTCCTTGCTCTCTTATGACACATTGTGGTCATTTTATGATTTATTACAGTTAAATATATTACAGATTTCTCATTTATCTTGGGGATACATTGACCTAGGGACCTTATTTACAATTTAGCACATCAAAACAAGTAGAAGCTTGTAGATGCAAAGAAACAGTTAAACGTGGTAATAAGGTGAAAATAAAAGTCAAATAAAACCTTAACAAATAAAACAAAATTTATGACAACTGCAGCAAGAGCAGCTGAATGTGAAATACAAAATTAAACTTCTCAGTTGCTCTAAAATACCTGCAAAACAGGGATTGTTCTTCCCGCTTCCTTCATGATGAATCGTTGGTCTGAAGTGCCAAGTCGACAGGGAAATGGATTTCTGTCTGACTAGAAACAAAGTACTTCCTACATGAAACTGCTCACAATGAGGTCTGTGGATCATCTCGAGTAACCAAGTCGAGATTCTTGTAGAGACACTGCTCCAAATTTTTCAAATGTATTTTTTCTTTGGTTCTCTGAGCACCACAAGTCAGTGTCAGTGCCATCTTGTTCGATTATATTGATGCATACATCATTTATAAGTCTCGAAAGCTGATAACTTCAAAACTCTGCAACTCGCAACAAAACATATCTAGATGTATAAATAGTATTGAAGGCCAGGGGGAAAATATCTATTTTTGATTTTAGGGTGAACTGTTCCTTTAATGGCACCTGTCAAGAAGACTTGATTCCTTAATATTGTTTTTCAGTTCTAATTGAGATGCCCATGGAAAAACTGTCTTAGAATTAATCTTAGTAGTTTTCTGTGAATGCCTGAAAAATGTATTTGAAGGGGACACAGATTTTGGGCTATTTGATTGTTTCTGAAGACACCAAAGATACTCTAAGTTACTGTGCTACGTTTTACTAAAGTAAAACTGCAAAAGTTTTAGCATCAAAGTAAAAAGTAGCTTCTGAATCAGCAAAGTAAACAAAGTTATTCAATAAACGTAATGGAGTAAAAAGTACAGTATTTGCCTCTGAACTGTAGTGGAGAAGAAGTATAATGTAGCAGAAAATGGAAAATTGTACTTTAATTACATTACTTGAGTAAATGTACTTAGTTACTCTCCAGCACTGCTTTATTGATAATGAATCATTGCAGTAATTTTGAGGAAGTAAAGGAGAAACAGCAGCAGCAGCTTCTGTGTTGTGAGGATTTGCTGAGGGGCTTCTCAGATATTAGTGCTGATCAAGTTTCTATTTTGAGATCTGGCAGGTCGTGTGTGAATGTTCTCGTTCCTGAAAAACATGCAGCTGTGGGAAATAAAAACATCACTGCCCTCTGGGTGAGAAATATTAACTAACTTCATCAGTAAAAGTGTGACTTTTCTTGCTGCCACGAGGTTCACAGCTCAGTAAATACTTAACCCAGATGGTTAAACTTTAAAAACAAGTTGGTCACAGAAAATCAGATTCAGCCACCAGGTGGAGACAAACAGCCGTGTTTACAAATATTTACAAGGTTTAAATTTAAGTAGATTTAATCATTTTTAAAAACAGGAACACTGGTGTGTATCAAGCATCTTTAAAATGAAAATAGTGAGGATCGAATATAGACTGGATTTATTTAAATTTAAATTTTATGTTTTATTTGTTTATTTGACCAGGACAGGGCTCACTGAGCAACAGAGAACAAGCTGTAAATAAGACACGGTGAGACAGATATTAATTTTCATCCATGCCCAGACGTTATACATAGCTCCCTATAAATAGAATAAAACCACATGTCTTACAAAATTCATGTACACAACATCATAAACATGCAGAGAAAGTACTAACTAATCTACTTGTTTTGTTTATTAACTGATTAATTGTTACAAAATGTAAAAGAAAGAAAAGAAAAATGCTAAATTAAAATATTTCAGGACATCAGACGACAAAACAGGGAATGTAATGTTTTATATTTGTGCTTAAAACAACGACCTCAGTTAGTTCTAATCAAAATAGTTGCCAATTCATTTTTATGTCAATCGATTAATAACTAATATTCATTAGGTACATTTATTCAAGTACTGTGCTTAAATACAGTTTGGCAGTACGCTACACAACCGCACAAAATTTGTGAGTGACATGTTAAATTTTCACTACATTATATTTATTTGACAGAAATAGTTATCAGTTCCTTTTAAATTAAGATTTCACATTTAAAAACACACAAATAATGATAAAATACTGTATAAACCCACTTAAAGCAGGTGTTTTTCCTTGTGGAGCCTTGTAACATTTCAGATCAACTTTTACTGAAGTGCCCTGAATGTAAGACTTGTAATCAATAAAATAATAATATAATAAATAAAAGTAGATTACTATACTACTACTTACTGCTACATTATATTATTATAGTGTGATAATTGATGCATTAATGTGTAAACAGCACTCATATTGCAGCTGGAAACTTTGTGTAACACTGCTGAGTAACTTAAACCTCTGATAATACATCCCAAATTATTAGCTGATTCATATATTTTGTATTAATAATCTAAAATTTAGGTATAAAGTAGTAGAGCATTGAAATGTTAAGTAGCCTACAAGTGTATCAGAATTATAATAGAACAGATATATTGACATGTTTTTATCATTCCAACGTTTTGACTACACTTCAGTAATTGATTACATTTTCTCAGCGGTAAGTAGTAGGAGTAGTAGTATCATTACTATTACTATTACTATTATATATTAAGCCACACAGCCAAACAGTTTAGCCCCATCATAACATTAAAATCATACATGCATAAGATTGTAATCCAGTAATATACATTGTTCTGACATGAGCCTTTCTATATATTTCGATGCTCATACTTTTTTACTTTTACTTGTTTTGAATGCAGGACTTTTACTTCTAAGTGTTTCTGCATTACTTTTATGTGAGTATATGACCTGAGTACTTCTTCCACTACCGCATTTTCTGTGTGTAATTTCAGTTTAATTAAAAAACAACAGTAGTACATGAAAATGTTACAAGTAAAACTACTGCATTTTACTAGAGTAAAAGTTTTAGCATCAAAATAAAAAACAGTTAATAAATCTGAACAGAGTGATTGAATAAATGCAGGGGACTAAAAAGTACAATATTTGCCGCTGAATTATACTTTAAATATATTTTTATGCTCATACTTTTGTACTTTTACTTCAGTGAAGTTCTGTGTGCAGGATGTTTACTTGTAACTATTTCTACACTACTTTTACATGAGTACTTCCTCTACCACAGTATGTTCTTTGTGTAAACTATTTAAAAAAAAAAAAAAAGTAGTGCATGAAGTACTGACACATACTTGAACTTATTTTTAAACCTCCAAACGGCTCCAGCGGGTTCAGACGGGGAGGTGGGCGGGGTTACGGAGCACACCTGACGCACAGACTCCTCCCCCCAGCTTCACGCTCTGTTCAGATAATGTTGTTGGGATTTTGTGGTGTCACGGCGTCCTGTTTTGTTTGACACACACAAGAAAAACACAAAGATTAGCCTTACATGTGGGATGAACAGGATGGCTGACAGCTGAAACCTGCCGACTGAAGCACACTGACTTTACAGGTAAGTTTGTTTCTGCTCTGAGAGGCGAACAAGCTTGTTCAAACAGGTGCAGGCTGCTTTTAACCGCGTTTATAACCTTCATATAAAAGATTTAATCAGCCGAACTTAGCCGAATTTGTTATAATCTTAGTGTCCACGTGGTGACAGTTTGTTTCAGTAAAATGAGCTGTACTGCGGACAGGAGAGTGATTTCCTTCAGTTTCACTATGAGGTTTCGGCGCTGTGTTGTACACCTGTGTTTGCTTAGAGATTTTAGGCGCTTACAGGTACCAGGGGTTAGTTTGTGCAGCTGGACATCCCAGCCTTTTGTTCGCAGATCTACACAGACAGTGTTTATAGATAATATACAAAACAATATCTCACATTTCTTAACTTGAGCTTAAAGGATTTAAGGTGGACTTGTGAAATTGTGTTCCCTCCCAGCAGCCCTCTGTGATTTCACAGGTCAAACAGCACACAGGGTCTGGGTTAATAACTCAGGTGCTCTGATAACAAGTGTGTAGTTTCCTCACTGTGTGTAATATTATGTCTCAGCTGCTCCATACAGCCCACAGGAGTCCTATCATTGCCCTACTTCATACTTTACTATAGTATCATAAAAACTCAGATTACTGCAGCTCTTTGTTTGAGGGTTAATCAGGCTGCTGTGATGCTGAAACTAATGGCTGATTAATGGATCAGTCAACAGGACATTATTGTGAGCAACTTTTAATCATTTAATCAAGCAAAAGTGTCAAATATTCACTCATACCATCTTCTGTGATAGAAACTTTAATATTTTTGTGTTTAGGACCGATGAAGACATTTGATGAATAAATTGATAAGTCAATCAACTCAAATATTACTGGAAAATTTCCAGATAATTTATTAAATGTTTATGTCCTTTAATCAAGTAAAAATTCCACATTTCAGCTTCTTAAGTGTGATGTTTTATAAACAGATTTTGTGTGTGTTTTGGACTGTTGGTCAGACATTACTGGTAATTTGAAGACGTCACCTTGTTCACTGAACATTTGATGGCCATTTTTCACAATTTTATAGACTGAATGATCAATCGCTGATTAATTCCTCAAGAATCATAATTATCAGATAGATAAAAACTGGAGATAATCATTAGTTGCAGACCTGGTTAGATTTTTTTTTAAAAGTGCTTTGTTTTAGTTGTAATCAGGCAGTAATCAGTGCTGATGACTGCACATCATGGCAGGAAATATGGGAACAATATGGGAAAAAAAACACTTTAAGATGTTTGAATATTAGTGATGGACACAATATATTAACCAATCAATCTTGGATTTGCTGCTTTTCTTTGTGTTATGTGATAATAAACTGGATATCTTTGTGTTTTGGACTGTTGGATGGACAAAAAAAGACATTGAAAGACATCGTTTTGGGCTTCAAGAGATTATAACTGATACTTTTTACAGTTCATGTCAGAAATAAGTGCTAATGCCTGCAGGCCTCCATCATACTGGTAGAAAATATGGCTGCAGTGTTGGAGAAAAAATTACTTTAAGGTGTGTTTGTAGTAGTGCTGAAATAATTAACTGATTAGTCCATCAAGTGAGATTTTATTGCACACAGTTACTGATAATCGATGGATCATTTACTTCCTTTAATCGAGAAAAAAAGCCACATTTCAGCTGTGACGTTTAATATCATTATAAACTTTTGTGTTTTGAACTGTTGTTCCAACGAAACAAGCAATTTGAAGACGTCACCTTGTGTTCTTGGAACATTAGATGGACATTTTTCACAGTTTTCTTACATTTTATAGACTTGATGATCACATTTTGTGTAATCATCAGACGAATTTAATGAAAAATGAAGATCGTCATTAGTTATAGCCCGAGTTAAATAGCCGTAATTAGGCAGTAATTTTTTAATAATTATTTAATTGAGCAAAAATACCACGTGGTGTGACGATTTTCTGTTTTTTTTCTGTTAACTGAATATTTTTTGGACTGTTGGTCAAAGAAAACCTGAACTTGTGGTGTAATTTTTCACCTTTTTCTAACATTTTACAGCCTCTTTAATGAGATATTAAAGCAAAAGCATAATTGATAATAATGATTGTTAGTTGCAGCTCTACATATGTGACATTCACCTTTTTATTCCCGTCTCGTCTGCTCCTCACATGAGTGAGCTGGTTGTATGTTGGCTGCTTTTTGTGCTGATGTGCGCTGATGTCTGTGTCCTTTTATACACGTCGATCTGCACCTGTTTACACAAACTTTTAAATTGGATCCACACCTGCTGTGGGAGTCTGAACCACTAACTGCTGCATGCAGGGTTTTTGTGTTTGAAAAAACGTAACGTTATCCGATCCGTCCACCGCTGTGTGCTGCTGCTGTGTGTGGAGAATAATGGAAATATTTAGATTCCAGACAGCCCTCGCCACCTCCTCGCTGCCTCCTCGCCTGATCAAAGCTCTGTGTCTGTTTGTAAACCTGCAGGCTGCCACCACTTCTCCTCACACGCTGCATGATCTGCATGGTAATAATGTGAGACAACAAACGCCGTCTCCTGGAAACTCTGTTAGGAACAAGTATCAGCACAGGCCTGGGTCATTATGTTCAAACTAAATATCACGTTATGAATAAGAACATTTTTCTAACCTGCTTGACATCAGACAGAATTCTGCAAAACCTTCTATTACTAATTTTCTTAATTTAGACCACAGAATTTAATATTTGTTTTTCCTTTCTGATATGATTCTGATGCATACCGAGTAACGATAGAAAACCTGTGTTTTGTTTACTACTAACCCTGTATGGATGTGATCTGACTGCTGTCATTGTTGTATCATGTTAAAAATTACATCATATCAGATCGATGCAGGACTCACATTCTTGCCGAAACCCAGTCCAGCATTTTAGGCTGTATTGGAACTATTTCCAATTAGAGCTGCAACGATTAATCGATTGAATCTTTGGGTTGTGAGTAAAATAAGACATTTGAGGACGTCATCTTAGCTTTGGGAAACACTGATCGACATTTTTCAACATGTTCTGACATTTTAAAACAAACTACTATTGATTAATTGAGAAAATAATCAGCTGATTAATTGACTTTGAAAACAGTCATTAGTTGCAGCCCTAAATTTAATTGCTAAGCAATCAATCAGAAACAAAATAGATTTTTATGCAGTGCTAATGAAGATGGTCATGGAAAACTATCCACTAAGACTAAGATTAGTCCTTTTTGTTTTATTTTAACTTTAAAAAAAGTTTAGGCTTTACCTGTTAGTCCAATAAAATCCGGATAAAGATATTTTATTGTCATTCTAGTAGGGCTGCAACTAATGATTAATTTCATTGTTGATTATTTAATTGATTAATAGCTGTTTGCCTATAAAACGTCAGAAAATTGGCAATGACGTCCTCATATATTGTTTTATCCACAACCCAAAGATATTCAAATTACTGTTACAGAGAAGTAAAGAAACCAGAAAATATTCACATTTAAGAAGCTGGAAGTCAGAGAATTTTGACTTTTTTTCTTTAAAAATTACCAAAAGAGTTGGTGATTCATTTAGTAATTGATTATTCGATTAATCGTTGTAGCTTTACATCCCAGAACATTTTATAAATCAAAGGGAACAAAATGAGGGACTCAGGCCCTGGTGCAGGAAACAGGAATAATAAAACCAAGAAAAGAAGAAGAAGAAGACAATAAAACATCATAAAAATAATAATAATGATAAATAGTCTCTGAAGACGTCACGTGTCCTCAGTTTCAGCTTCAGAGGAGATTTGATTTACTTAATATTTGTCTGGAACCTGTCCCACATTTAACAAAGTTCTGTTCTGTGTTTTCATCACTTTTGGTATCAAACTTTAATCACAGTGACATTTTTAGATCTGAAGCAGTTTAATTTGTGTTGCTGCCGCCTCAGTCGACATAATGACTTTTATTTATATAGAAGCTTTCATGCACAGAAAACAGCTCAAAGTCTTTTATGACTCAAAACAAAACACACACAAAGAGCAGGTTGTTTCTGATAACTGCAGTTATTTTCATGATTCGATCAGCGGTTACAGCTCATTAACATACAATGATACGAGACAAACAACACACTTTAGTCATACTTTCCTCACTGGAAATAGACTCTGGTGGCGCAGAGCCAGAGAGAAATATAATGCAATAACACAACCTGAATTTCCACACACGCCACATGGCAACACCTGCTGCTCTTGGGGTGTGTGTGTGTGTGTGTGTCTGTGTGTTTGTCGTCTGAATATAAAACAAAATTCCTCCAATTCAAACACTCGTCTGCTGCAGGCGAGTTCCAGATACACTGAACGATGACAGAATAATAGTCTGTGTGCGTCTGTGTGCTGCACGCAAGGTCCTGCTTTCAAATTGTGTTCAATGGGTGAAATCACATTCAGAATATCCAACAGCCCCGTTTTAGATTATTAATCAGAATCAGAAATATTTTATTGATCCTCTGGGGGAATTGTTTGCATTAGAGAATTAAAGTACATAAAAAGAGAAATCATATGTAAAATTAAGTGCAGAATATACAGAATAAGTACAAATAAGAAGTGTAAAAATATGTAAACAACAATATATACAGCAGATTTATGCATAGACAACGTCAAACAAAAATAATGCTGAAGACGGGGGATAAATGTTGTAGGATGCAAGAATATTATAAAAAAGAATGCAGTTTAAATGCATGAATTATTATTGTTTCCAGTATTAAATGGCTGAATTATTGCACAAATAAGCATATTGTTAGAACAATATTGCACAGATGAAGATATAAATAAAATATGAATGATAATTAGCTTCTGTTGAGTTGAACATTAATGATGAAAAAATAGAAAACATTAAAAAGTATAATCTTTTATAGACTTCAACTCGGATGTTGCAGTTGTGATCAGGTTCAGGATTAGTTAGATCATTTTTGCATCACAACTTTGACTTTTTTTTGTTTCTAACTTGTTGGGGTCTGTACCAAACAAACATTTTTCCTTTATCAAAAATGCAGCTGCTGTGATTTTGATATTACACTTATTCGCCATGTTGCGATTTCAGCAATATTTCGATTAATTGTGCAGCCGTAATAAACAGTAAGGTTTTGTTTTACACATCTGAAGAGTTTTGTCTGATGTGATGCAGAAAAATGAAACTTTTTAAATTATGTTCTTTACACTGAACATCAGTTTACTTATTTTACGTGTGATTATGAACCTACATTTATCATACTATAGTATATGTTTAAATCTGAAAAATGTAATTAATATGATTGATTCTGTGGTATTTAGTTCAGCCATGTTGCCCCAGCCCCACTCCAGATGTTTATTTTCACCAATAATTCAGAAATGTTCCGGGTATTTAATTAATCTTGTTATATAAACGAGAAAAGTGGAACTGGTGATAAATATTCATCCCACTTTGTCCAGAACTTTGAGTTACGACCAAATATCTGCAAAACTAAGACATTCAATCCTCCTCAGCTGTGCTTTGTGTTTATTGATGTGAATGTTAGCGTGCTAATAATCAAAACTAAAACAGTGAGCTTATACCTGCTCAACAATAACATGTCAGCATTATCAATTTGATCATGTTAGCCAGTTCGATACGCTGCCTCTGGTCTCTGTGTGATGTGGAATCAATGAGAGCTGCTCTGTGTTCATCCAATAACACGCTAAAGTTGGTCACAGTGATGCTAAGATTTGATGTCTTTCCCTGTCAGAGTGTTTTCCCTTTGCTTTGGACATTGCAGGGTGGCCACTACAGGTAACACTGACTTAAAAAAACACTGCAACCAGTTTATATAGAAACTGCACTGAGCAGGCATCGCCTCCGCACACCTCACACCAGAACTTGTCCAGGTTTAATCCTCGATCGAGAGACCACGCAGCCCTGAAAGTTCAGGATGTGAAATTGGTTTTGTTTGGAGCTGGTTTGCACACGATTTAATGATGAATCTGCTCCTCGTGAATTACAATCATCTTTTAGAAATCCCTAGGATTAAGACCGCCCGAGGGAAATCAGCTTTAATTTACTTTTCGCCCTATAAATAGAATAACTCTTGGACTTTTCACACCCAAGTTAAGTTTCTCAGAGTTAAGTTTCTGACGTACATGTAACTACCAACTCTGCTGTAATCAGGGCACTCCTTCTACAGAGGAGTTCACTCAGCTCTCCTCTGGATAAATACAGGTCGATCATAGTTTGCATGTGGATTTCACTAGAGAGCTGATGGGGTAAATGAGGACACAGAGAAGCCTGCTGGTTAGAGGACAATAATCTGACGTCCCTCCTCCTCCTCAGGTGACATGATGGAGGTGGCAGGTCCCTGGACAGAAGTATTCGAGGGCTCCTCTGAGATGAAGGAGAAGTCGAACAGAGCAGAGACGTTGCTGGGCGGCTCCTCTCTGACTCTGGCTCCTCTGGTCGCCGATTCTCCGCCCATACGCCGCTCCCAGCCCATCTTCATCACCTCAAACAGGTATGACCAACAGGAACGTCAACGCAGACGGCATTACTCACCCACGGTGGACGTGAATCAACAGACTTCTGAAGGAGGTGCTGGGTATTTACTCAAGTCAGTGAGTCAACGTCAGGTCATCAGTCATCTGATGTGTAAAGACGGGACTAGTTTCTGTTAAGACAGCTATTAATCCAGCTGTCCCCCGCCTTAAAGACACAAATCATAAAACTGTGATTGTACAGAGGACTGGGAGTGTGTTCTGCTGTTAGAGACACACTGTGGTTCTGTTTCAAAGACACCGTTTATTTGTTTCTTCTACCCTGAAGACAAAGAAAGCAATGTTTTCTTCATACAGGAATTTCTTTCCTTCAATATTAATCCTGTAAAATAAATCAAACATGTTAAATACACGTTATAATCTAGAAAATGTGAGCATAGCTTCCCTCTTAATTAATCCTGACTTGTTTCTCTGCAGTGTTTAGCAAAAGCGACTGATTTCGCAACTGTCTATTTAAAGTTCAAATACCCAAAAGTGCTTTAATCAAAGTTTTTGTTTTCTTCCCAATGTGGACTTGGCAAGCATGTCATTGTGAAAAACAGATACAGCTTAAAGGATAAAGCTGAAATAATTTAGTGTTTCTCTTAGAAGAATTCTCTAAACAAATCCCATGAAAAGCCAAAACCAGCAGTTTCCATATTTCCATCTAATTGTCAAGAGATTTTGGAGCAAACTTTTGAAAACTTGCAAAAAAGAAAAAAAGAGAGTTTGAATCAGGCGTGTTTACACCAACTGGAGCGTTTTGTCAGAAGTCGGTGGTATAGATTATGTTACACATGACGGTAATCAGCAGAGAAGAAGAAGAAGCAGAGGTTGAGAACCAGGAGCAAAACCAGTTGTTTGCCAACTGCCAATAATACTGCCTCAAAGAAGAAGAAAGGAAAAAAGTAGTCCCGGCCATCTACAAGAGAAAAACAGAGAGAGGTCCACAGGAAATTCTTTCAGTTGGGCAAATGATAGTTATTTTTTCATGAGGTAGTTGATGCTGACAGCAGAAACAGTTGGTGGAGACCAAAACAAAGCTAAAAGGAGAGTGAAAAGACCAGAAACATGACTTAAAATTAAAACTGTAAATAGGTAATAGTTTGCTAACTTGTTATCCATAACAAATTTATGAGACCATAATATGTTGAACGTGGGATTTGTAGCTTTGTCTGTCCCCTCTAGAATGGATTATATAGCTTTAAAAATAGTTTCTGTAATCTCTGTAAAGACATGGACACTGCGGTTTTTATCAGATGTTACTGAAACATGGCTGGTTTTTATCTTTTTATGGGATTTTATTAACAATAACTTAAAGAATATCGCTAGAATAGAATATCACCTTCTGCTTTAATGACATTTAAGTGCAGATTGATTGTATGATGAGATATTTTGTCAGTTGCTTCTGATTTTTGCTGCCTCTGATGATGTTTTTATTCTTTTGTTCAATAACTTCTCTAGGTCGAAAGGCGTCGAGTCCTTCTCGTCTTCTGTCCCGTCCATACCCAACCCGTTTCCTGAGCTGTGCAGCCCCTCGAACTCTCCAGTGCTCATTAGTTCACTTCCACCACAGTCAAGTGACAAGCTTGTAAGTTCAGACCCTTGTTAGTAATCAGCGGTTTTTGACTTCTGTTGTATCTGAAATGGTTTGATAAATCTACAGGCTTCAGATGTCTGGCCACTCTTTGCAGTGTGATTTGTTCTGTAGTTTGAATATTTAGTTTATTCTGTAAACCAAACTATTCTTACTTCATGTTAAGTCTGAAGTCTCCATCATTTAGATTAGTTTCACTTCACCATCTTAGTTTCATTTTTACATCACAAACCATTTATCAAATTATGAATCAGAGGCACTGAACACATGTCCACATTTAAAGGATAAAGCCCTACTTTCATGGATCTACTATTTCCTTGGGATCTCTGTTCATTTGTAATAATTGTGGATGCCGTCTTTGATTTTAATCCCATGCAAATCTGCCATGTCTGTAATTTGTAAAGTAAAGTTCTCTTTGCTCTTTTTGTTCAAAAAGCAGATGTTATGCAGAGGCTTGCATGGCAGGGGTTCAATATTAACTCCTGCCACTATGGCCGCAAAATGAGTCTGTGGCCACCAAATGTTCCACGTAGGTAGAAACCTGTTGTCACCAACCCAACATTATAGCTCCAAAAACATCCCGATTCCTTTGCTCCTTTTACTTCCACATTGTATGAAAACAGTGAACAGTCGGGGCTACTGAAGTCTGGGTTTACTTAGCCGAAACTGCTAATGGAACCCTTACAGAAGAACGAGAGACACAAGAGGAGGTGGACTGTGAAAAAACGAAAATGAAGGAATGAATGGAGGCAGGAGTTTACGTGGCCAGAGGATGATGGAATGTACTGCGATGTGTGCTGCCAGTTTTCTCACCTAGTTCATTTTTTAATCAGAAATGATGCCTTCAGGAGACACCACATCATGATTCAAGGGAAAAGTGGAGAACAGAAGTGTCACAGTTAAGGAGGGACGTGTTACGCTGCGTTAAATTACCTTTTCTGTCATTTTCATTACAAAAATTTACATTTAGGCCACCAAAAATGAGGGACTTGGGGGCCAGTGCTTAAAAGTATTAGCGTCTGCCTCTGCAAGGGAGAATATCAGTGAATTCAAGTAAAACACACTTTGTTATCCTGCACGAATGCGCCACATGAAACACAGACGTGGGGGAGTAATTTCTAAATCACATGAGTGGTAATACCAGTCCCGTGCAATGAGGGTCTAAGTCTGGTAATATTCTGCATTTTTCTAACTGTCAACAAATCCCATTCATATTAACAAGTATGGCCTGTGTAGCCAAATACACATTTATCCGCCACTGAAAATAGTCCCCCTGTTTGAGTAACCACACCTGCATTTTTAAAGATCTACAACAGAAAACAGACTAACACACTGTTAGTTTTGGTTTGTTTATTAACAGCAATAAACACAGAATACTGGTGGTTTTATCCTGTGTGAAGAATTTGTTTGGACATGTCACATCTTCTGTGTTAATCTCCTCACACCTGCCTGATCTGTGGGGTCTGACAGGTGGAATCAGTCAGCGGATCCTTTAGATGCGTCTCAACTTGTTTGCTAACAGGGCAGGTGAAGGTTGGTCATGATTGTGAGTGACAGGAAAGCTGCGTCGCCATGGCTACGCCGCCTTATTTTGACTCTCAAACACTGGCACAACAAACAACGTCTGTAATCACAGCAGCGTGTTGCCGTGCTGCGCTCGCCGGGGACGATTCATGTACGGTGATGGAAGAGAGCGGGCCGTTTGTGGACGCCAACAGCTGATTGTTGGTTTTTTTTTTTGTTTGTTTTAATTTTGACCACATCTGGACAGCTGTGGGGCTGCTTTGTTTTGTTTTTCTTCCTTAAGGGACGTCCCCTAAATAAGTGAAGGAAGAAATTCAGGAACCACTGATTTAGACAAAATAATTTGATTCCTGCTTTGTGTGTTTAAACATGACATCACCCCTGTGCACAAACTCAGCTCCACGCAGAAATTGTTTTCCCAGTTTGGCTTGAAAGTCCCGAGCTTAACCACATCCAGAGCCTTTATGATGAACTGGAACATTAACTATGAACCAGACCTCATCACCCAACATCAGTATTCAACCTCACTGATGCTCTTGTGGCTGAATGGCAGCAAATCCCTGCAGCAGGTTCAACGTCTGATGGAAAGTCCGACTCCAGAAGAGTTGAAGCTGTTACAGCAGCAGATTAATGCCCTGTGATGTCAGAATGGCAGGTTCACCATCACATACGGGGGCAATAAGGACCATATCTCTTGAATTAAACATTAATTCTTCACCATAATGTCCTGTTTAAGAGCAGATCGTTTTCAGTGAACTATAAAATCAATTTGTCATGGATGGATTAAATACAGTTTACACCATAAAATCAGCACTTCTCCATCTCATCTCCATCTCAATCGCAGTAGATGCAATATTTGATAAAACCCAATTTTTGTTTGTAAATTTATTGTGGTGCTGCAGAGACGTGCTGACCTACATGTCAGTTTGTACAAACTTTGTGCGGCTGCAACTGATGTTATTTTCACTATCAATTAATCTGTCAGTTATTTTTATGATTAATTCATTAGTGGTTTGGTCCATAAATGTCAGAAAATGTTGGCCAGTGTTTCCCAAAGTCCAAGATGACGTCCTAAAATGTCTTGTTTTCTCCACAACTCAAAGGTTCAGTTTACAGTCAGAGAGGAGCAAAGAAACCAAAAAATATTCACATTTGAGGAACTGAAATTAGAGAAAAAGATCCAAACTGATTAATCGATTATCAAAATATTTACCAAGTAATTTAAATCATTGCAGTTCTACATCGTTCGCTACAGGTCGCTGCAAAAATCATATCACAGTTGCAGTATCAGTAAAAATATTTGCAGTCAGATATCTTCTCCTCATTTCAGATTGCTCAAAATGTTTCTTCAGTGTGTTTGAGTTTCGAATGTTTTTGAATATCTGATCTAATCTCAGCTGTTGTCACACTTTGTTAGCTTTATGTCCCAACTGCACAGAAACTGTCCACCTCCCCTGGACCGGATATTGAACTGTGAGGTTTCCACTGAAAGAATGTTCCTCCCCCATAATCCTCCCCGGTTGATACCCAGCCATTATTTGCCCCGACTGACGTCGGCACTCGTCCAACCAGTCAGGACTTGTTGATTGACAGCCGCGGGTTTCTGGTCAGGCAGGTTTGTTGTCTTTTTGGTTCGAGGCGTGCTGCCGGATCCAGACGCCGTGTCAGACAGCAGCGCGCTCTGAGAAGCGTCCTGACCCCTGAATAACCTGCTCCCAGTTCACATCGGCAGCGTCAGGGACACGGTGAGTCTGCACGCCTGGCTGCTTCTGCAATCTGATCTTTTCCTCAACGGACACAGAAAACACCAGGAAAAACTAGAGAGATGTTTCACAGATTTCCTTCTTTACTAAACAGCTCGTGACATGAATATAAGATATGAAACCTGTGTTGTAAGCTCATCGTAAGAGAGAAAGTTAAGATGTAAGTTGCCCCAGAGTCGGTCTAAAATTAGGAAGAATTTAAAGAGCTGTCTTGAACTGTCACGGCCTATTAAATACGACGACTGTCTGCCCTCGCAGCTCAGTTGACAGGTTCTTGGCTTCACATTTTGGCTTCTCGTCTCGAGTGTACCCATGTTGATGTCGTGCCAAAACAAGTTCTGAAAAACATGTTGTGTATTTAGTTACTCAGTCTCAGATTTAACCATTTTTCAAACTTTTTAGGCCAATTTATTCAAAAACTTGTAAATTCCAAGATTACATGAGAGTAGTGTCACACAAGTGAACTGTCTATTAATATTTCCAGAGCGGTGGAATATATAATTAACTACTGAGATACTTTTTTGCACTGCTCTTTTTAATGGAGCCAGACAGTTACATCAGTCGGCCCAGCACATGCTTAACTGGTCTGTGTTAGGGTGACCAGACGTCCTGAAAAATTCAGGCAAGTCCCAGATTTTGAGCAGTTGTCCTGAATCCTGTCCTTCTTGTTCCAAAAATGACCTGTTAACCTGTAATAATAGATAGTATGAATAAGATCTGTCTGTATGTTGTATCAAACTACTTATGTGGTCATATGTTCTGCTTTAGTTACAAAATAAGAAATGTGTAAATATATAAATATATATAAACAACATATACAACAATGCAGCAATATAGAGAATCATGTACATATAGAAACTGTAAACAAACTAATTTTATGTTTGATTCTTTTTCTTAATTCCTGATGTTTGTTTTATTTCTAGTCATTTGTAATTATTCAAAATATCAGAGAAAGAAATGTAAATAACATGTGAGATATATTGTTAGACTTTGGCTTGAGCACCTATTTAAATTTTGACAGCCTTATTGTCACACTTGCTGCAGAACTACAGAAACATATGATGCCACCTGTATTTTCATAGCGAAAATTCAGCTTGCTCAGTTGTTAGTGCCGTTGTCATGGTAACTCACGTCCATGAATTTTGGTTTCGGAGCTGCTGAAGGAGCACTGAAGGGAGGGATGTTATTTGTTTGGTTGTTGAGTTGAGCAGTTTTTCTCCAGAATTGCTGACTCACCCTTTAAATAGTGAAGTTAAGTTTTGATCCTTCAGAGACACTGGTGCGTCTGTTTACAGTGCAGCCAAACAAATTCATGTTCTCTCAAAAAAAAGAATCAGCAACCTTTGTCTGATTTCAAGCTGCGCACCATGTGACTCGTTTTCAAGAGGCCATCTGGACAAAGCAAAAGGAGTTGTTTCCCTTGTTGAGGAGTAGAGTTGGAGGTGTGCAGCCTGTCGCCTGCAGCTCCTCATCTAACAGCTCACTGCTGCTGTTCTGTCTTGTTGCGTCAGCTCCTGCAATATTTAAAACTGACCCACTGTCAAAAAATGCTGAAAAAGACAGACGTCTTGTTTTCACACATTTTTGATGAAGGACCACCTGGTGTTTTGCCAGTTGAATGCTTTTAATGTGAAGCAGCAGCAGGAGGACATGTTGGTTTTGCATCAGCAGTGACTTCATATGTTGTCAACAGTGAGCAGTAAAGAGTGACTGTTACCACTGAGATCGTTTTTCTGTCAATACCTTGTGTGTATGAACTTAAATCCAGTGTGGGGGATGGCGGACTCCGCCACCAATGATAAAAGTTACTACACAGAGAATGTAAATATATTAAAGGGCTATTGCATGCAATTTCAGACCATAAATTGTATTAAAAATGGAGTTTGATTTCGTTAAAATTTTACAGGGTTATACTAGTGGTGTAACACAGTTTTACTGCTGCTGTTATATTCCCTAAATCTCAATGCAGAGTTGTGGTGAAAAGACGAGACAGAAGCTCGCTGTGTTTCACTCTGAGGCGCTCTGTGCAGCACTCGAGTCAACAAAAAAACAAACAAAAAAACACCTTTCACATCCACTGAGTGAAATCACAGCCTGACTTTGAACACTTTCAGAGGTGTGACTGGGAATCTGAACAGGCTTAACGTCAGAGAAATAAATTGTGATGTTTATTGTAAATTTGGTGATGTCTGCTGCCTCCAGTTCTACACACAGGTCTTCTCAGCTCACCGGAGCAGCTCTGTGTCTCTGCCTGTCTGTGACACAGCGACTCAGTGTTGATTGGCTCTTACTTGTGACGTGTAACCAATCAGATAATGCTGTGGGCTGGACATTGAGCAAGACCACGGAGTGTATTAGAGATTTTGATGTAGTTCCCTCTTTGATTGATAAGATTGTGTTATCATCATAATGTGGATGTCTGCAGACAGACAGAGGCTGCCACATCTGATCCAAAAAAATGATCTCATCTGTCACTCAAAACCATGGTATCATCCGAACTGTGAGCTTTGTGATCTGAATAAATATGGGACTCTACATTGTGGTGTTGTTCATTTTACTCAGGTTAAAGACCTGAATATTTCTTCTTCTACTCTTGCAGTTGATAAAGGTGTACGGAGAGGACAGCCACAGCAGGTCGGTGTGGGTTTCTCCAGGAGCTACAGCCCGAGAGGTTTGTCACATGTTGGTCCAGACGGCTCACTGCAGCGATCAGGAGAACTGGGCTCTGCTTGAGGTCCATCCCACTCTGGCTCTGGGTGAGACTGTGCTTTGAAATGAACACAAACGTGTATAAAATGGTTTATAAAATGTTTAAATTTAACACATATGTTCTCTTGTCTCCTCAGAGAGGTGTCTGGAGGACCACGAGGTCGTGCTGGAGGTTCAGGACGACCTGGTCTCTCAAAGGTGACACGAGGTTCGTTTTCTGCAAAAACTACGCCAAGTACGAGTTCTTCAGGAAACCGATGGTACGCAGCCTCCACCGTGTTAAAGCTCATCAACCTTTTAACAAACCAAATAAATATCCATCCCCTCTTTTTACGCGACAGAACGCCTGAAGCAGGGAAAAGGAAAAGGAGGATTTTCTGCTCTTCATTAAACATGTTGTTGACACAGCAGACGTTGGCCTGACGTCACGGTGGTTAGTGATTCTGAATGATTGGCAGGTTTCGTGCCGGTGCAGACGCGCTTACTTACAGCCTCAGGTATTTCATTACATCAGATCTGCTCTGTCGCCTGTGCTGTTAAACAAAGGTGACAGTTCACATCGAAAACTGGTTTTTGATGAAACTCCCACTGGTGTCTCTGGAAAGTTTGCCCACACTGCCTCCAGAAGGCTCAACGGTGAATTTGATCACGGAGTAAATAAACATAAATACCCATGGATTTACACTTCCACCGTGTCTAAATCGAAAGCACCAAAGCTATTTTAAGTAAGTAAGTATTATATAAGACCTCAGTTCAGTTCAGTCTTTATTATCCTGCCTGAAATTTGGTTTGCAGCAAAACCAGAAAGTATTCGGGGACTTTTTCTGTACCAGGACCTTGAGCATGGTGTTAAGAAAACAGAAAAAGAAAAAAAAAAATCTCCTATTTTGTGTGCCAAAGACTTTTTTCTTTTTGACAAGGTGTTACAAGAGTTTTATGGTGGTTTAATACTGAGATTGTATCAAAGTTTGTAATTCTGGTATCGTGACAACTCTGGAGTAATGCATGTAACTGCCTCATGGAAACAGGGTTTCCAAAGTCTGCAACTAATGATTATTTTCATTATTGATTAATCTGACAGTTGTTTTTCATTCCACCTCCACAAAAATACCACAGTTACACCCAATCCAGGAAGAATAACTCCTGTCAAATCCTGTTCCCGTGTTGTTGTTTTGTGTGTTTTTTAGGCTGAGTAGTCTCTCGGCAGCCGGCTGCATTTCATCACCACCTGTTTTACAAGTGCGTCTCTGAAGGCCACTCGTTCCCGAGTCGGTGGTGTATTTGCGAGGGCGCAGGTTTCATTTCCACATTGGAGAGGTTCACATGTTAATCAGGGGTCTAGTGGTCCTCAGAGAGTCAAACACTTCATCTCCTGCATTCTGGTGATTTTTTATGCACCAATTTGGATCTTTTCTGCACCAATTTATAATGGAAATTTATTTATTTATGTAAAGGAAAACAGGACAATTCAAAATGTGATGGAATATGGAAAATAGAATAGAAAACAGCATTTTTACATGTTAGAGCTGCATATTTATATATAAAAACTGGCCTGTTGTTATTATACCATCCTGCTCACTCCTTTGGAAAACAACATCCAAGAACGCAAGGTGAGGTCTTGAAGTATCTTCTTTGTGTGACCAACAATCAAAAGCTCAAATATAGTCAATTTTATAATAATATTTTATAATAATATCAAACAGAATAACAAACCATTTCATTTTAGGCTGGAACAAGATCATTTCTGGCATTTTCTCAACTATTTTCTCTTAAAAATGACTGAAACAGTTCATCAGTTATCAGAATTGTTGCTAATAAATTGTCTTTTAGTCATTTTTTTCCTTCACACCACAGTTTCTTTTTTGACACTTCCTTTTTTTCCATTAACATGAAATAAGATTACATCACTGTTGGAGTTTATACATGAATGTCTATTCACTTACATTTTCAAACTGTAAATTGTCCATTTTTATGATTTTTGTTCACATCGAGCTTCTTGTATTCTTAAGATTCGTATAGTTTCTCCTCCACGCCCACTTTCATGTGCAAACAGAGGCAGCAGCAGGATCTCTGCCTCCCTCTGAGTGTGTCTGAAAATTGGACACCTGTTGGTTTTGCACGCACGCAGCTTTGCATGACTTCACACGGCTGATGTTTGCTTTTGTCTGAACAATTAAGTTATTATGTCGCCTCCGATGCATCTCAAACAAAGCAGCACGATTCCAGCGTGTCTGAAGAATCCTGATCAGCTGGAGGATGAAGAGCAGCAGGAGCAGCTTCTTTGTCTTGTAAATGATCCTGTTGAGAGGATTTTAATGACAGACTTCCTTCTTCCTGTTTCAGCTCTTCTTCCCGGAGTGCATGATCTCCGACAGCGCTGATGTCAGCAAGGGGATGACATCATCACAGCTCATTCAGGTAAACCAGCTGAAATCAGGAGCCTCAGTCACACGATTCATGAACATATGAGCAACACTGGGAATCACCAGACATGACCTGAAAATGGAATTTCCCATTTATATTTTCACTTACTTATCAAACTGCATTCAGGTTTATCTGATTTTCACTGAATCCTACCAAGAATTGTTATTATTATTATTATTATTATTATTATTATTATATGTAGGCATTTATTTTTTATTGATGTTTTAGTGCATAAAATGTAAGAAAATTGTGAAAAATCCTCATCACAATTCCCCAGAGCCAAAAGTGATGTCTGTTAAATGTTTTGTTTTGTCCAATAAATAGTTCAAAACCCAAAATATTTTCATTTTACAAAGAAAAAAACAAAACAAAGAAAAGCAGCATTTCTTCACATTTAATGAGCTGGAAACTTTTGGCATTTCTGCTTTTGTTCTGAAAAAATCACCAAAAAGTCTTTCAGCACAAGATCAGTTCAAACCAGTTTTATGTCCCCACACGTACAAGTTCTGCTGCAGAAGCAGGCCTAAGTGTAGTTCACAACACACAACATCCTAAAGCCATGAAAGGTCATTAAGGTCCTGTCTCTTAACACCACTCTTAACAACAGAGAAACACAACTGTACACCCGCTGAATTCACGTTTCTCTTTTATAGAACTAAGACGAGCTTAATTGTATTAACTCATCATAAAATACTCGTCATTCAAACTTGACAGAAACAAAATAAAACTTACAGAAAAACCTTGTAGTTCGTCTTTCCACTGTTCCAACAATCACCAGCTCTGGTTTGGTTGAAATAAACTCTTAATTCACCGAGTTAGATGTGAAAACATTCTGGCTGATGCTGCCTCTCTGATGCTCGACCTCCGTCTCACCTTTCCTGACCCCAAACTGTCTTCATCGTCCTCCTCCCCGCAGTCCAAAGCTCCTGTGCTAGTAGTGTTAACACCAACACTCCCCCAATGCTCTGAGCTCCCAGTCCATGCAGAGTCAGCTAACAGGAAGGCTGCACGGCTAACTGAGCTAACTAGCTAACAGCAGCTACAGTTAGCAGCTGCAAGCAGTTCTTATTGTGAATTTCTGCCCCCTTTTGTTTGCAGTATGGATTCAACAGACGGCCAAATTCTTACATACTCTTCCTTTAAATGGTTGAACAACAGCATAAATCTGAAATTAATTGTTTATAAAAATTGGATTTTATGAAATATATTGCAGTATTTTTCTAATTATTTTAGGAAAAATGCAATTCATCTTTGTATTCTGCAGAACCTGTTGAAGTCTGGGACGTGTCCAGAGATTCAGGGCTTCCTTCATGTTAAAGACCCCAGTCGTAAAGCCTGGAAGAAGGTCTACTTTTTCCTCCGCCGCTCCGGACTCTACTGCTCCACCAAAGGCTCCTCCAAGGTCAGCGCGTCAAGTCGAGTCAAACACAGAAGAATCTCCTTTTAAATGGATAAACGACACTTTTTCAGAATGCATTCTTTAAATGATAAATCTTTGCATGTGTACGTGTGTGTGTTTTGGGGACAACAGGAGCCTCGTCACCTGCAGTACGTGGCCGATCTGGAGGATTTGAACGTGTACACGGTGGTGAACAGCCGTAAACTGTACGGAGCACCTACAGACTTCACCTTCTGCATCAAGGTAACAGCCTCACCACCATGACGCAGAAAAATGTCCTCAAACCAGACAGAACATTGTGTAGAGAACAGATAGAGAACTGTTCCACCTGAGGGTTTGTGTGTGTGCAGCCCCAGTCACCCTCCATTTCACATGCATGTCATTCTTGTGGATTATTGACGATGATTGAGGAGCTCAGACTTTATATCTCGGAGGAACATCAGTCATATCACACACAGTATTTAGCTGCAGGGCAGATTTATGTCATAGTCGTGCTCACAATAGAAAATTATATTAGATGTTGTTATGCAGTCTGGAAAACATGCCGTTCCAATTTAAATGTCAGTGTAGCTCCTCCAGTCCAGCCAGTGTGCTCAGAAAATAATTCACACACACGACACCTGATGACGTGTTTACAGTCAGCAAACGTAAAAAATGTGACGTAATGTTGTCGAAGCACGTTACGGTTAACTAACGTAGAAAAAGAAGAAGTGTGGTTCTGTTTTTGTCTTTTTGCTGAAAAATATTCATTGTTTACCATCAAATCTATAACTCATACATACATATATGTCACCATGTGTTTATGATCTGCAGCCTGTTGCACCTCCTGTATTTAATTTGAAACTTAGCCTACTTATAACGTAAATGATGACCGAGTTGTGATTTTTGTATGAAAGCAGTTACACTACAGGGATGAGTAGCAACTAAATAGTCACACATTCCCTTACTGGGTTGGTGTAAATCATAAAATGTCACATTTATACTCACTAAGGGTAAAACAGCAGTTTTCCTGCCACATAGCATCATCTTAAGAGACTTAATTTAAATTATTGATATATTTCAATATTGATCTATCTTACCAAATCTGCAATTTGATTGAAATTTCGATTTTAAAGTCATGATTCTGTTTGATATTTCAATTTAAACATATTTTTGTTTCACACCGACAGCTATGCCATTGTTAGACCTTGGTTTTATACCCTAACAACTTTCTTTGAAAGATATCAAGAGTGATGCCGGCCGGTCAGCTGAGCTGTTTGTGACACCCATATTACATATATTACGATGCAAGTGGCTCATGCCAGAAAGCTAATGTGCATAATAACCGTGACGATGGAACTCATTGATCGTTGATCGGCCACGTGCCTTGGTTGTGACTTTAGGTCCAAAATAGCTAGGTTACATCCTTGCGGCAAACTCTGCGGCTGAAAAATTAAGCCAATACTGAAGTGCCAAAAACTGCAGCTCTGAATGGCCACTCGAGGCAGGCTCCAAAAGCGAGTCAATCCCATAAACTCCCATTTTAAAATGTCCAACTTTACAGCAGGAATAAACGTGTTTACAGCCTGATACAAACAACAGTTTTGGTCTCTATAGATAATTTTCCTGTTCATGACGACAGTACAGGAGTGAATATTTGTATAACTCACGCATTTAAATTATTTTAAGGCTTAAAGACAATTAAGGGTGTGCCCACTTTGAGTGACAGGTGGGTGTGGTCACAGCACCACTAAATTCAGCGTCAGCTACACCCACCCAATTAGCCGAGTTAGGCAGTGCCAAGATGGCTACGGGTGGAGCCACAACACTGAGCTCAGTGACAGTACAGACACTGATGCTCTCTGTGGTTACATCCCAAGTAATCATTGTGCAAACAATTTTAGTAGCTGATTAAGTTACAAACTAACTTGTAGTTACTGAACCACTAGTGGCAACTTTACACCCAAACATAAGAGAGAAGAGACACAGCTGCTGCAACCAACTGCTATTTATAAAGATTTACATCTTTGTGAGGAACTAAGCCACAGACAGGGAAGTTAAGTCAGGAAGTACTGAGTAGAGATGTTTTTTTTTTGTTTTTTTTTTGGACCATCATTATTAACAATGTATTCTTACACAGAGATATGAGAAGATACAGACTGATGTATGCTGGGTCTGTGCACCAGTTCTCCTCAGAAATGTTTGAGAAACCCAAAAATAATTTAGATCACTTTTTTTTTACGTCTGTGCCTGTTCTTGCTCAGTATAAAAATAATAAAAACAAAACAAAATAAAAACTATCTAGAGATGAACTAAAATACTGTTTGTTTTTCATCTTTACATGAACTTTGTTAACAATAAGAAGAATAAAGAAAATCACCAGCCTAAATAATAATGCTGATTTTTAAAACTACAACTCAAAGACGACCTAACTTTGTATTTTGTGTGTTTGTGTTTGCGCAGCCTTCCAGGAACCCCGTTCGTACTCAGGATCTGAAGATCTTGTGCGCTGAGAACGAACAATACGAACATGTTGGACTTCTGCTTTCAGATTATTCAAGGTGAATAAAATAATCATCTTCTGTCCTCCTAAAAGATTTTTTCTTACCAACATTTACTGATCAGTATTTGACAAAAAGAGCTGGTTACATTATTTGAAATTTTGCAAACAAAAATGATTATCTTGCCTATACATTGTATTAAGTAAAATCAATAATTAATTGATGTTGTGTGTGTGTTTTCTGTGTTCAGTACGGGAAGCAGCTCCAGTGTAACTACCAATTATCCAAATCGACCCCACGAAGTCTGGAAGGATCCAGATTCACAGATGGCAAAGTGAGATCATCAGACATGATGCAACAGAGAGGAGTCTGGGAAATCATTTTGTGGTGTCATCGCACATTAATGCTGTTTCTTTAACTGTGTGTGTGTGTGTGGTGTGTGTGGGTGTGTACATGTGTGTGTGCGTGTGTGTGTTGCGTGTGCAGTCAAAGTCGGAGGCAAGCCTGGTGGCCATGGACTTCTCAGGGAAGGCCGGCGGACGGGTCATCCAGAACCCGATGGAGGCCCAGAGCGCAGAGAGGGAGGAGGGACAAGCCTGGAGGGTGAGGAGGAGGAGGAGGAGGAGGAGGAGGAGGAGGAGGAGAGGAGGGAGGGAGGGAGGAAGGAAGGACAGGCTGCAGAGTTCAGGGGGAGAAAAGAGGGAGAGCGATACAAAGAGTGATAAAGAAGAGTGATAGAGGCTGTTATGATGCAGGACAGACCTCTGTCTAACTGAGCTCACAGAAGAGTCACTTAAAGGATCATTTCTGTTTATTTTAGAGTTCATACAGTCATGAGAAGCCTGGAAAAATAATCAAAAGTTGCTTCAAAGTTTTGGGAAAAACGTGAAAAGTTTAAGAAAAGTCATGTTAAATACGTCCATAAATATTTCAGCACAGTTTGATGAATGTAGAAACTTCAGTACAGAAAAGCCTAAAGAGTTCAGATAAATTAAGGATACACAGGAAGAAGAAGCCAGTGGTGACTTATTACAAAAGAAATGATTAAATTTTCATAATACAGGCTGACTGGCCCTCAGCACACACACGACTTGATTTATTTTATGTATCAGGCAACAACTTATGAGCTTCAATTTTTATCAAGATCATTTATTTGTCATTACACAACACGGATGAAATGGAAGTTTTAGTTTCTTCATGTTACACACACACTTAACATAAATACAGGTAAGAGAGACGATAGAATAAAAAGATAATGCAATTATGGGTTATTTACATACAAATCATTCATTCTTGAAAATTTGGACAAAACTGTAGTTTTAGTTAGTTTTTTCTTTCTCTAATTATGGAAAACGTTGTAACAGGCCAACCTCCTGGTGATTAAATATTCTATTAGCTCATGACCAACCTTTACACTAAATCTTGTGAGAGTCTGAATCCATTTGGAATTTATCCCCCATGTTGTGACAGGCCGCTACCACATTTCAGCACCATGTAATTATTACGAACACAAACGATGCTCAAACCTATAAAAATAAGATCTGTGTTGTATTGGAGCAGATTGATTCTTTGAGGAGGAAAAGTGGTCCAGCATGCCTCCACAGATGTCTCACTTTGTGACCTTTTTTCTCTCGTTTCTGCTGTTTTCTCCGGTGCAGAGGAGAGAAGCCCTGAGGTGCAGTCTGCCCAACCTGAGCTCTGGCGCGAGACCTTCCTGTAAGTCCACACGAGAGGAGAGAGACGGGGTCCTGATCCGGGACTTTCCTCATCAGCTCTGAACACATCACTCTGTGCGCTCAGCTCGCCCTCTTCCTCACCTTCCTGTCTTTGTTTGTTTGTTTGTTTGTTTGTAGCCATCCACAAGTCGCAGCCGTGGTTTCATGGTGGTGTGTCCAGAAAGGAAGCACAGAGACTGATAGAGAAGCAGGGCCTGGTGGACGGGTGAGTGGACGAACTGCAGTAAATAGAGCGCGGTGGTTTTAACTGTCCCTGCAGCCCAGTAATCAGAGGAGTTACATCCTTATTGGAAGATACTGAACCTTAGGATTTATGTCCAGTTCCACTGTTCTACATTAACCTCTGCCAGGGTTACCAAGCTCCAAGTTTGACAAGAAAAAGACTTGAAATTGCTGGTGTGTCAGACTGTGACAGACCTCGTCTGACACAGTCTGACACACAGGGAACTTGTAAAATCGACGCTGTGACACAGTTTGTTTGTCTGTCTGAAGGATACACCTGTGGATCATTTTCCTTAATCCCTTAATGGGTCCAAAAACCCAAGTTTAGTTCATTATTTAACAATTTAAATGCTGACTAGTGCATGACAGCTGATCAGGATTTTCAGGCTGATCTATTTATCATGTAACATTATTTATTTGTTGAACTATTCTTAACAAATCTGTATATAGAAGAACTTGAAAATGCTCACAGACGTATCTGAGGACTTGCTGTACAAGAATATGTTGAGTTTCAAGAAAGTTTAAAAAATGCAAAATAAGTCTTTTTTTTTTTGCCTAAAAAGAAAAATTATCTTGTCAAGCAAGTTTTGCATTAGAGAAGTAATCTCATTTTTTAGAGAATATATGTAACTTTGTCTTAATAAGATATCACAGCCAATATTAAGCTATATTTAACATTAAACAAGCTACAGTGGTTTGCATAATATCTCAGCAGAGGAATCTGAAAGTAAAGTTTGAACTATTTAATTCATTGTCGTCGAGTGTGAGTGCATCAGACTGTGTAGAACAGAACCTGCTGCTTCTTATTTCACATTATTAAGAGAACCTGGTCCAGTCTGCACAACACCGGACACAGAACGAAAAGAAAAGAGAACACAAGAAAACACAAGAACACAAACTGCATGTCTCATTAACACATTATAGTTTAACGTGACCTGTTTGAGAAATAACAGAACTCAGTTTCAGATCTAAATACAAACTGAGTCACAGTGCAGCGATTCTTTTGTTTCAGTGATGCAGACACATCCTGCAGCATCATCATCATCAGACATGATGTTATTGTTATTACTTCCAGAAATGACACTATTTTTTCATTTAAGCAGGTTTTCCTCCCCAACTGCTTCAATTTAAAAAAAATCATCAAAATAAAAATGCTTCTGGTGCCTTAATTTAAAACAAAGTCTTTGAAGAAATTAATGAATAATCTTAGTTTAAGATACAGATTCTTAAAGTCGGCTCAATCAGGAAACCAAAATATTCTGCTCCACGAAGATGCATCTTATTAAAAACTTTTTGTTGTTTAAACTAAGACAGAAATTCTTAAAATCAGTTCAATGAAGAGACCAGATTACTCATTTTAAATAAGTATTTCTTAAATAAGTGAAATATTTGGCTTTTTTTCTAGTTTTAAGGCCTATTATGAACTTTCAGTAGGTTGATTTATGAGCTACTTTTAAGAATTCTGGTCAAGTTAAATTGGCGAGAGAAGAGAATTTCATCATATTTAAGAATATTTGGATTATTTCTAGTTGGGCTGTTTTTGCAGTGTGCTTCATCTACTTATTAAAAATGCTGAGGTGAAAGAACAATAAGTATTGATATGTGTAGGCCTCTGTATTTCAACAAAAGAAAATAAGAAAATAATAGAAACTTTCCAGTTTTAAACATCAGTCATGGTCATTCAAGTATAAATTATTGTTTTCATGTGAAAATGTCTGTCAGGTTAATGATATCTGATTGTTTCTGTGTGTGTGTGTGTGTTGTTTGTGTGTGTGTGTGTGTGTTTGTGTTGTAGGATGTTCCTCATCCGTGAGAGCCAGCAGCACGCTCAGTGCTTCGTCCTCTCGCTATGTTATAAACTGAAGACCAAACACTACCTGGTGATCCCTGTGAGTTCCCTTCATCCTCTGTATTAACCTCAGTCTCTCGGGTAAAAACGTGTCTTTGTCGTCCACCCTCACTGTGTTTGTCCTCGTCTCCGCAGTGCGAGGAGGGAGGCAGGAAGTACTTCACCATGGACGACGGCCTGACGCTCTTCATCGACCTCCTGCAGCTGGTGGAGTTCCACCAAATCAACAAGGGCATCCTCCCCGTCTGCCTCAAACACCCCTGTGTCTGTGTAGCACTATGAGTCCTTCACTCTCAGCCTGTGAGACCTCTGCACTGTTAGTCCATCATCTTTTAAAGGGATAGTTCACATTATTTGAAGCGTGGCTGTACGAGGTACTTATCAGTCAGTGTGTTACCTACAGCAGATGGTGGTCAACACCAGTTTGGAGAAGCAGCAGCAGTACGCTATATTTAGAATATTTTCAACACTTTACAGAGCCATCAGACAACATTTGTAATCCTGCCCACAAAGCTGACATCCAGAACCGACCTGTTACCTGCAGTTATCTCTAAGTCAAATCTGCACCGTGAATATCAGCCCTGCGACCCGCCTGCACCTGTGATTAAACACACATACACATTCTCTCACTCGTGATGTTCTCAATTGTGCTCCTGCAGCTGTCGATGTGTTTCCATGGTGACGATGTGCCTCGCTTGCAGCTGTCAAAAGCTAATACTTTTTGAAACTTTTTACAAGCAGCAAAGTCACTGACGACGTTATTCCCACAGTCTCTGAACTCATTAAAATCTGCCCAAACAGCTGATTTGGCCTTCACACTAGCCGTTTTTGCCTTTATGTCATCAGTTTTAGCCGGCAGCTAGCCCCAATCCTTGTCAGATCAAACAGTGACGTCCCATTGTTGAGTCAAAGGTTGTCGTAGGCTTTCACAATAAAATCCTGCCAGCTCATTAGACTTATTAGCAGATTTAAATGTTAAAACTACTGCACAATCATCCCCATTTCTAATTTCTGAAGGGGAAAGAAAGCATGTAATTGTACTGCATGTTTTATATTATTGTTCTCACCTGCTGCCAGCCTGCAATTAGTTCATTTTTACCCACGCTCGCACCTGTGAATTTATATTGTGCAGGACTTGAACCACTTTTATATAAGCTAAATGTCGCTCTTTCCAAACCAACCAAACTCCATAGATAAAATCAGTATTTTAACTCACAGAACATAAGAGTTGCTGGTTTACTTCTGCCTTGATCATTCAGTTTGTTTGTGTTATTGTGACTTTGGGTGTTTTTTAAAGGTTAGTTCAGATTCACAAGAGTGACGCAATAACACAAACAAACTAATTGACCAAGGCAGCAACAGACCAGCAGCTCCTGGTTGTGCAAAATAAAACTGCTGATTCTGCCTATGGAGTTTGGTTGATTTGGAGAGAGCAATATTTGGCTCATATAACAGCGATTTCCCATCAGGAAAGCCTGTCTGATGGGAAAGTAATGCAGTTAAAATATTCCAAACAGCATACGATTAAGCTGATAATGATTTTTTTAGGTGGACTGAAAAACTTTTTCTGCTGACCCTGTTCACATCAGTGCTGGTGCCTCTCTCTGCTTCTCTATCATCCGCAGCCTACTGTAAGTAACACACTAACTACTGTATGGATAATTGCCTCATACAAGCACACTTCAAATAATCTGAACTGTCCCTTTAATGTAACCTGTCCTCTTGGCCCAGGATCCAGGCCTGTAGCTCAGGTCTAAAGTGTGACCCTTGCTGTATTGATATCTATTAGGCACACCTGATAAAGACCAATTAGTCACCTGGATTGTGTGTCAGAGCAGAGCAAAGGTGTGCAGCCTGTGTGATAAAGTTATCAGTCCTGTAAAAGTCATGGACTCCTGGGAAGTGAGAGCCAGACGTGAAGCATATTGTCCGCCCCTCCTCTCTTTAGTATTTTTAATTATTTCGACTCCATGTGCAGCTCCAGACAGTGGTCGTTTTTTTATTTTTAATTAATGAGCCGCCGTCCCCGTGGAGACGGCTTAATTAGCCATGTCGGACAGACTTTTAGCGCTTTCGGGAAAACGTGCACTTTGATTCAGATCCGTGCGGCCGCAGCGAGGTGGAGGACGTGCAGCAGGAGGAAACGTTTTGACTGTGGCTTCACCAGATTTCACTGAAGGACTGATTGATTTTGGCCACCAGAGGGCGCTCTGAGTCAAAGCTCAACACAGGACTTCACAGGGATGTTTTCAGCTGTGTGATGCAAGAAATGAACACATGTATTTTGATATTCATTCTGAACATAATTGTACTCATGAAAATAACCCAGGTTGCAGTCATGTAGCATTTAAGTTCTCATTCTTCTGACTGTTTGATGTTTTGTACATGATTTTCTCATTTGTGTCTTTAAAAAACAATCTCATGTTAACATATAGAACAAACTATAACCGTAAGAACTCTTTCATTGCTATATTTGCACAATGATGGTGGAGGGGAACTGCAGTGATGTTTAAACAACCAAATATCTTAACATAAATATACTTTTTTATGAGGGCACGTGAAAACTTCAAGTGTTGAGTGTGAATCTTTGGTTAGAAAATGTTTTTATGCAGACACTCACTGAGCAAACTGCAGAGGAAGACCATAAGATGTGGTTAAAGCTCTGGAAAAAGCAAGTATCTTGAGCTCAAGTTTAGACTTCATGGTAACGCTTTATTTTACAGGTATGTCTTTTTGGGGAAAAAAATCTATTGATTTTAACCTAATGTAGGCTGCGGATACAGACACGGAAAAGTCTCCAATTATAAAAGAATAAAGAGTAAACATTTACTTTACTGTTTTTCCTATAATTAACACCAAAATGCATCATTATTTCCTGGTAACTTCTTGACATACCTGTAAAATAAAGCGTCTCTGTCCTTTTTGTTATCAGTGATTGTGTAAACATGTTTTACTTTGAATATTTGCACTATAATGTTTTCATTTTATCATGAAGATCCACTGCTAAAATATCAGCATATATGCAAATATTGTCAGTCTAAAGTTTACTGTTTTCCCACATTTTAAAAGAAAAATCAAAGGGGTTTGTTAGTTTTATACACTTTGAATGCCCTTTTCAGATTTGTTTTATATTTTGAATAAATAATTTCATATTAAACGGATTTTCTTGAATGCATCTTAAACTAAAGGGTCTGAGGACTTTTTTCAACTGTTTTTACTTTGATATTTCTGGTCCTGGTTCAAAGTTTAAGGTCCACTTTGTAAGATTTAGGAGGATTTATTGTCAGAAATTGGCGTGCGGTGTGCAGTTGGTTGCTGTCTGCAAGTTAGACGCCACTTAATCCTACTTTAAGTAAAAGTATCACAGTTTAAAGACACTCCATTACAAGTAAAATATCAAAAAAATAAATAAATAAATAAAAATATCAGCAAAAAGTACTTAAAAGTATCAAAAATGAAAGTAAAGGGCTGGTTTTCTGACAGCATGAAAAGTTTTAGAGACTTGTAGTTCTCACAGGACAGCGACACGAACAAACATAATGATCTTATAGACCATAATGCATTGCTGTAGATTAAACAAGACACACAAAATGCAGCATAGACATTAATGCAGCTGTGATATTAATCCAGAACACCATTTTACTGCAGAATGGTGATTTTTACTGATACTTGAAGTACATTTTGCCGATAATACTTTCATACCTCAGGTGAGATATTGTTTGTTCATGTACTGGCATGAGTTTCATGTTTTTAGTCTATTGTGATTCCATGACGTCTTCTTTTAGACCAGTGGGAAAAAGAAATCAACATTTCAGAAAACTTTTCATTCATGGTGATCTGTTGTTTTTTTTTGTTTTTTTTTTTTTACCGTATTCAGCTGTGGTGTCTTGTTTTTGTCTTAAAATGTCTGAAATTTCACAAAGGCTGTTTTCTCATTCTCTGAGCCAGAAATCTTCACTTCAGTAGCACTGACAAACACCAAACGTTCCTGTTTTATTCCTATCTCCTGTCTATATTCTGAAGGTTTTTATAGAGGCGCTTATTCTCATATCCCTCATAGCCTGATATACATTTTATTCCTGAAAACAGTGAATTTTGATTTATTATGGCTGTTTACAGTGTTGGTTTATGGATTGATATAAAAAGAGATATCCAAAGTTCCTTCTGTAAAATCCTTTGTCTCTAATACGTCAAAATGAAATAAATTAATGAATGAATTATGAATTCTTGGTGTAGAAATGTAAGCAAATTAGCACATGTTCCATCAGATAATGCCTTATTTTTATATTTAAACATACAGAAATCATGTAATACACCAAATAATTGTTTTATTGTAAGTAATCAGCTCGTACTAATCCCACACAGTGTGGTATTAGTACTTTTACCTAAGTACAGTAAAGGGTTTGAATATTTTTTCGACGCTGCTTGCTCAGAAAAGAGGGTGCTCCCCAGCCTGATTTAAATTAGACGATTATAAAACCACAAAACTAGACTAACTTTAGAAAAAAACTTGGCCTGGGTCCTGACAGACTCTTTGGTGGAGCGACATAAAAGGCAGCCCGGAGGTTTTGTGGAGTCCTGGCAGTCTGCACAGATCACAGATCCTCTGCTGGATGCCTGCGAGCTCTGCACTGTGGCTTCAGAAGCTAAAGAGCTGATTTCTCGCTGACCTACTCTCCATGTTACTTGTGTGTGTTGTGTGTGTGTGTGTGTTGTTAAATACCAGTGTGCTCGGGTAACCCTCATCCTCTCCGCTGCAGCCCTCTCTGTGGAAGAGGTTGCCATGGCAACAAATTTTTTGGCCTAGATGGCCAGGTACAGTAAATTAAGGGGTAAAAAAAAAAAGACAGAAGGGAGACGGGTCAGAGAGGCTTCAGAGGGAGCTGCTAACTGTACAGCAGCACAATCAGACGACGTGTGATCGCTGATTTAATCTCTCAGAGAGCAGCAGGAGACACAATGAACCATCAAATATGACCCTCGTCTGGTCTGAGGGTTAGAAACTCAACAGAGAGACTGCAGAATGGTAATTTTTATCTCAGCAGATGTTTCAGGAGGCGAGCTCCAGTTAGATATTCAGAATTTAAAGTAGTAACTTCATTCTTTGGAATGTAACTAAGTATATTTACTCATGTCTTGTACTTATACTGGACATAAATTTCACCGAAGTATTTTTTCCCCCCACAACATTTTTATTTAACAGCATGAAATAGAGCCCTTTTCATTCAAATATATGACACAAATTTCACATAAAATTGCTGCATCAACACAAAACAAACAAAACATCAACATGTCCATCAGTCCTGTCGACTATCGATCAGTCAATCAGCTGTTCAATCTACTAAATGTCAGGAACGCTTTAAAAAATCAGTGCTGTTCAAAACCCGAGATAACGTCCTCAACCCAAAGACATCCAGCCCGCTGTCACAGACGACTAAACCAGTAAACACTCAGATTCCACAAGCTGGAATTAGAGAAAAAACAAAATCAAATTGATCAGTTGATCTTCAGAACAGCTGCTATCAATCAGTTAATCATCACAGCTCTAAAAAAAAAACAAAAACAAAACACAAACTCAAAACACAGTTGGTCCTCCTATTTTAACAAAAGGTAATCAATACAAAATACACTATTTTAAGTGCAACAGATGCAAAATATAACAGGTATTTAGAAGAAAAAATAAAGTTAAAAGATTGTAAAATCATCTCGATCATCTGTTTAATCTAAATCCTTAACATAATTGATGAAGGTTTCCATATGCTCTCAAATATGTGCTGTTTATCCTTCAGTATGTAAGTTATACTTTCTATGGAGGCTTGATAGCATCTGTCTCCTCCATTAAACACTGTTTGGTCTGTGAGTATTTTTCCATAATTGTGCAATACATTTTTTGGCATACAGCAAGCTGAGCTCTATAAATACTTGTTCATTTTTACTATAATTATGTTTCTCTGGATATAAGCCCAGCAGAAAAAGCTCAGGATCCAGTAAAATTTGTTCTGAAATTATCTTCTCCATTGTTCCCAGAACATTTTCATCTTTCTGCACTGACAAATAGAATGAAACATACATTTTGTGCGTATGTCTGGTCTGTTTTTGTACGTTGATTTTATCCCACTGGCGTCACATTCTGTATGTCCACATTTACATTTATACTATATCAGTTTAAGCTGAGTATTTATAGATTCAGAGTGAGCATCAGCACAGGCTGCTTTCCAGTCTGCATCTGAAATTTCACTTTGCAAGTTTTACCTCCAGGCAGTTAACTTAAACTGTGAACTTTCAGATGAGTAAGATGTCAGCAGATTGTAAAACTCTGATATGATATCCTTTCTCAAACTGTCCTTTATCATCAGCGGCGAGTGCAGTGCATTATTTTGATTTACTCTGACAAATCTTCTAAACTGGAGGTACTTGAAGAAATGTCTTCTACTGAGATTGAATTTAGACCTCAGCTCATCAAAAGTCATCAGTATATCGAGTGTACCAAATATAGGTCCTGGATCATTTTAAGTCCCTCAGAGTGCCATAATTTAAATGTCCCATTTTCTCCTCCTGGTACAAAGAACTGATTATCCCACATTGGATTATATTGTGATATACTTTCTACTTCTACTCAGAGGGGAATATTGTACTTTTTACTGTGCTCCATTTCTCTTTTATTTATTTATTTTTTGCAAAGATTTGTTTATTGAAAGATGCTCACCTTACAGTACAACCAAACACAAAACACACAAACTGTGCATGGAAAAAATGCTTCAAAAGAAGGGTAAAGGAAAGACACACAACATACAGTACCTGCAATAAAAAGATTAATCAGAAATTCTCTCCCTCGTCAGCTTTAGGTACTTTGAAAGTATAATTTTTGGACACGAACTCGTGAAATGTGCAAATAAAGCTGATATTTAGTCTGTTAGCAATAATATTTCATTTAATAATGTAATTAATCTTTTTAGCATGTTCCATTACTATGTTCTTCTGATACC
Source organism: Lutjanus argentimaculatus (assembly GCA_034769285.1). Lineage (NCBI taxonomy): Eukaryota > Metazoa > Chordata > Actinopteri > Lutjaniformes > Lutjanidae > Lutjanus > Lutjanus argentimaculatus. The sequence continues at coordinate 1,544,299 of JAWZSL010000016.1, read as the reverse complement.
TGTTAGTGCGTTAAAAAATAAATAAATAAATAATAATAATATAAAAAATTAAATTACCCCAACTGTCAATATCTGTCGTCGCCCTTACAGCCAATCAGAGCACAGTACTAGAAGTAGTAATAGTAGTAGTAGCCAATCAGAACACAGTAGGGCGGGACTAAGCGAACGGACGACGGTGGAAAAAAGAAGAAAAAAACGACCCGTGACAGGTTCACGAAGGTGGAAGTGTTCGCTGGAAAAAAGGGTCGTGTTGGGCAATAATGCGGAGAGAAGAAGAAGAAAACAGGCGTAAGATGTGTCCGAACTGAAAAAATACAAATGTTTTATTGTTTCTGTCTGCGGCGTCAGGACGAAGATCAGCGACCGAGCAGAGAGCAGCCAGAAGCTAACTGTTAGCTGTTAGCTGTTAGCTGTTAGCTGTTAGCTGTTAGCTGTTAACTGTTAGCTGTTAGCTGTTAGCTGTTACTGTTAACTGTTAGCTGTTAACTGTTAGCTGTTAACTGTTAGCTGTTAGCTGTTAACTGTTAACTGTTACTGTTAGCTGTTAGCTGTTAGCTGTTATCTGTTAGCTGTTATCTGTTAGCTGTTAACTGTTAACTGTTATCTGTTAGCTGTTATCTGTTAACTGTTAACTGTTAGCTGTTAACTGTTATCTGTTAGCTGTTATCTGTTAGCTGTTAACTGTTAACTGTTAGCTGTTATCTGTTAGCTGTTAAACTGTTAGCTGTTAACTGTTAACTGTTAGCTGTTAACTGTTAGCTGTTAACTGTTAACTGTTAACTGTTATCTGTTAGCTGTTAACTGTTAACTGTTAGCTGTTAACTGTTATCTGTTAACTGTTAACTGTTAGCTGTTAACTGTTAATTTAGCTGTTAACTGTTTCTGTTAGCTGTTAACTGTTAGCTGTTAGCTGTTAGCTGTTAGTGTTTAACTGTTAACTGTTATCTGTTAGCTGTTAACTGTTTAGCTGTTAACTGTTAGTGTAGCTGTTAACTGTTAAATGTTAATGTTAGCTGTTAGTGTTAGCTGTTTAACTGTTAGCTGTTAACTGTTACTGTTAGCTGTTTAACTGTTAACTGTTAGCTGTTAACTGTTATCTGTTAGCTGTTAGCTGTTACTGTTAACTGTTAGCTGTTAACTGTTAACTGTTATCTGTTAGCTGTTAGCTGTTAGCTGTTAACTGTTAGCTGTTAGCTGTTAGCTCGTTAGCTAGCTGTTAGCTGTTAACTGTTAGCTGTTAGCTGTTAGTCTTAGCTAGCTGTTAGCTGTTAACTGTTAGCTGTTAGCTGTTAGCTGTTAGCTGTTAGCTGTTAGCTGTTAACTGTTACTGTTAGCTGTTAACTGTTAACTGTTAGCTGTTAGCTGTTAGCTGTTTAGCTGTTAGCTGTTAACTGTTAGCTGTTAGCTGTTAACTGTTAGCTGTTAACTGTTAGCTGTTAGCTGTTAGCTGTTAGCTGTTAGCTACTGTTAGCTGTTAACTGTTAGCTGTTAGCTGTTAACTGTTAGCTGTTAGCTGTTACTGTTACTGTTAACTGTTAGCTGTTAGCTGTTAGCTTCGTTAGCTCTGTTAGCTGTTAGCTAACGGTTTCTAATGGTTAAGGTAACGTTTAGTTTTGTCTCAGTGTGTTTTGTCGCTTGTGTTTCCATCATCAGTTGGTGTTGTACTGATAAGTTGAGCAGTTCAGTTTGTTGTTGGTTAGTTAATTGTTTGAATTTCTTTAAGTGTGGTTGTGGTATTTATAATTGATTAAAGAGCTGTAGCTAACCAGTTATTTTCATTAATGAGTAGAGAGCAGGGTCGAATGATCACATTAAAAAGTCACATTAATATGAGATAGTAAAGTTAAAATTATGAGAGATTTGATGTAAATAGTCAACAGTATGAGTTAAAAGTCAAAATTATGAGATAAAAAATCTTTTTTTTAATCTCATAACTGTATCTCATAATTGTGACTTTTTATCTCATAAATTCGATTTGTCAATTATTTTTTGATTAATCGATTAGTTGTTGAGTCTATAATAGGTAAATGAAGTGGTGGAAGGAATACTGAGATCCTTTGCTCAACTAAAAGTACCAACCCAACAACTTAAAGATGCTCATACGAGTACAGCAAAGGCAAAGTGCTTAAAATCCTCAGAAAGTTGCCAAAAGACCCCAAAACCAGAAATATCTCATTTGCAATAAAAAAAAAAAAAGAGAAAATTTTGCTGATGAACTTTTTAGGTACAGCGCTCAACAGTAACTATTAAAGGTGGTTTTTCAGGCTGGAAACCAGGCAGCCAGATTTTGGTTGCCAAAACTAAAACTGTGTTTGCTATTTTTGCCATATATTTTGAGTAATTAAAGTACTGTGCAGTAATGAAAATATGACGAAAGAATGTTCCAAAGCTTGATTACAGCAACCAAAGAAAACTCTTTGTAGTTTAAGTTTTATTTGATACTTAATAGAATTGGAATTTTGTTATCAGTGTCTGCCCTCAATTCCTGGTATACAACATACCACTAGTGCAGCTGTTGTCATGTTCTTCACAGATCCCTCAAAAATGAATCCAGCAAATTCCCTGTTCATTTGTTTGCTCCCTTTCATATTCTGGTTCTCTGCACTTTCTTTCTACCACAGATCCATTTGTGTGGGTCACTGTGCTCTATTGAACCTGTGACCCCACCCACCAGTGATGTCACGGGGTTGTAGCGTCCACCTGAACCTCACAGCAGCCAGGTGAGTAGTTAAACCACAGGAGGTCAGCAGAGACTCTCAGGGGCTGTAAATTACTCTCTAAATAAAAGTGGATGGTGCAACAAAGCTAAGAAGCTACAATAGCTCTGTTTTGCATGGATTTTAATTAAATTAAATCAAATTTATTTTAATTTATTTTAATTAAATTACTGGTATGATCAGATCTTTACACTCCAGTACAGCTGGTTGCTCTAATGCACCTGTATGCTGCCCTGCTAACTGCATTTAAATGGTGGTTGTGATGTCGGCTCAATCTCTTTTTTTCTGCATTGTAGGATTATAAAGATGTCAGGAAAGAAAAATAGAAGCAATGCAGAACTATTTTATCACTAGCTGTGTTCAATTCAGCTATGGCTTGCTTCATGCAGGCACCACTGAATAAACAGTATTTTGCTCCTCATTAACAGCGTGAGAATAATAAGAAATGCCACATTCCCAATCAGGAGCAACATCTTTGAAGCAGCCTTTAAATCTTCAGCACAGCTGCAGTCACTGTGTGTCAGGCCGTATCTGACAGTCAAAACAGATTTGTCTGCTCAATTTGAAGATTCAACTCTTGGTTCCTTTTTTTTCAGTTCAGCTCCACACTAAATGGCTGTGTCAGCCTACATGAGTGCATTTTACCTGAAAGACTTGCATTCAAATTGTTTTCTTCATCATCTGTGATGTGAAAACGTCAGATTTCAGGTATAAAATCTAGTGGAAGAAACAAATCAATTATCTTAGTATGGGAATTTCCATTAATATGCTATCAGAGGTTCACGTTGCTATCTTGTTAGCTATCTGCTAACCCCCCCGCCAAAAAAAAAAAAAAAAAAAAGTGATACATCATAACAGTGAATCTATCAAATTGGGAGATAAGGATATTGTCCCAGCCCTCATAAAATCCCAGCGTGGGGACGGAGCATCTCTCCTGCCGGGATGCTGACAGCGCTGTCAGTTGCTGTCTGGCGTCACGCTGTCCTCCATTGCTTTCATTGTTCTCAGTTTCAATCTCAGTTAGTTTTGTGGTTTGTGGTGATCTGGAGACTTGGTTTGTAAAGTTTACAGCCTGTCATGCTGTTGCCTTGCTCTAGCTACAATGATGCAGCTAAAAAAACCTTAAAACTTGGTGGTTTACCAAACATTTCACCTCAGGTTTCACTTTCTCTCATCAGTTAACCACCAGTCCTACTACATGTACACTCAGGCGAGTACAATACTGGAATCACACGAGGTATTTGACTGCTTGGGGATTCTGAATGTGTGGGTACTGGATTGGACTCTAATAGTGTTCTGAAAGTGGTGGCTGCCATATGCCACATGTTTACCAGCGACTGCAGGTTTACCTGTTACATCAGGCATTTCTTTACTGGGCTCACTGGAATGCAAAGTGCAGCTTTGCCAGTTGTTGTCTCTGGTTTGCAGCCACCTTCACCCAACCAAACTGGAACAAAATGTGTTGATTTCATCCCTTCAACAACAGATTTGGGCGGCTTATGAAGTTTTCTTTGGACCAAAAAGTGTAACATTGATAGAGGCATCTGGTTCCTGTTGGTCTCTAACTGCCAGACTTTAATTCTGCCATGATGGAGAAGAAATCAGGACAGGCCATTTCAGAGAAATCAGTTTACCTGAAAAGTAGCTTTGTAAATCAAATGTGTGGCTCGTATTTGTCCTAGGGAAGATTTCACCATAAACTGTACAAAAAAAAAAATCCAATCAGATGTTTTCCATGAACATATGAAAGCAGAAATTAAACTCCACACGGGGATATTATTATAGTATTATAGAATTAGAGTGAATGCATATGCAGCTCTACGGCTTTGTTGACTGCAAAGTGCTTGTTTTATTCATTTGTCTTTCGTAATATTTTCTTTTTAAATGATGTCCTGTAGAGGTGGGAATCTCTTGGCATCTCATGATTTGATTAACTTCTATTTCAGAGGAGCTACGATGGGATGTTAAAACAATTATTGATGTATCTTGATGCATCAAAATTTTAGATTTCTCTTCATTATTCTTTCTCACTGTGTGACTGCTTACTACTTATAAAATGCAGAATATTTTTAATGATACATAATTAGTTTAATTAGACACAACTTTCATAGGGTGATGATGTGGCGCTTGTCCAGGTCCCCTTTCCGTTCAACTTCATAGAAGCCAAAATACTTTTATCTGTGGCTTACAAGCCAGGGCATGCCGGTTGTAGTGCTGTCACAATACTGGAATTTCTGATTTCATTACAATATTTTGAAAAGTATTGATATTTGATACCATTTTAATTCCTTGGGGAGAAAATGGCTCAACATTGAGGGCATAAAGTTTTAGATTTTTAAAAAAAGATCAATTTAACAAGGCTATAACTAGGGCTGAACGATTTTGAAGAAATATCTAATTGGAAATATTTTGACTGCAATTGCAATATGATCTGCGATCACTTTTACATGATTATTCTCATTTTCATTGAAAAACACATTAAAATGGTGTGTTATTTATTTCAGCGATCTGTACTAAAAAAGATATTTTCTCAAGAAGAAGAGTAGCCTAGTTTAATGGGGAACTGGGTTTTAAATGTCAGATTATTGACTTTTCTGTATCGATTCTTAATCTTTCAAGAGAGAATCATGATGCATTTAAGGGTAGATTTTTTTCCCCCACCTCTAATGTCCAGCAGAGTCATTCAACAATCTGTCCACTCAGTCTATAACTTGATTAGAATAACAAAGTGTTCACCTGACCCACTTCTAGGATGATAATTCACATTCAGGCAAAGATCAAAGTGTCTGTCTGCCTGATTGTTATGAAATCTAAAAATAAAACCGCTCAATTAAAACCAAACCAATGACAAACAAGAGGTGTTTCAGTCACTTAACAGCAGAATGAAGGTAAACACCAGCTAATTAAAAGACAGTTTGAGCCCTCGTCATGTCCTTCATTTAGTATGTAAAAAAATATTTAATGACAGACTTGCCCGATACGATATGTTAACAGATTAATATGATGAGATGAGTTTTAACGCTTTAATGACAAGGTCTATTCAATTCAGTCTGGTTTTTCAGCAAAAGATCAAGGCTTCTGATTCTGTAGTTCAAGTAATTAAACTTATCAAGGTGTGGATGCAATTACTGCAGTATGAAGCATACTGTACTTTAATTTGCTTTTCTTTGAGGTGCTCTCCCCCATGTTGTGCAGCATCTACAGTCTGTATCCCATCTGTCTGTCTGACTGTTCAGAGATGCTTTACTGTATATTCATTTAGAAACCTGGTTAAGGTCCTTTTTCATCCTTTGTTTATTCTTGTCCTCATCAAAATTCTGAAGGTTTTCCTACAAGATTGAAAGACTGGTTGTGAGAAGTTACCCCTCCATTGTGTCCTGGATCTGCTCTGTGGTCTTCTTCCACACCAGGGTTCTGCATGGGTGTTGTTTTAAAAACTAGGGATGCCACAAAAAAATTGCAGTTGTAATCGCTGTATGCCCGAACAGCCCATTGCAAACTCGTACTTGCAAACCTGTCACTTACAATTATGTCTGAATCAATTCTGGGCATAGCCTGACCTGACCATGTAATATAAGATCATTGACTCAACTCATTCCCGTTAATCAGATAGACTCAGAGCTGGCTGCTGCGGTGTATGCACAGGTTAGGGTGCACCTTAACCCCAGTGGTTGTGGGGCATGCAGTACATGGATTTAAAAAATGAAAAACAACCCAGTGATACGTGCTGATTGCCGAAACAAAAGAGCCTCCATGTTTGGGTCATTCTCATTTGTGACCACATACAGACATTTTGAAATTGTGTGCAGTTTAGTCACAGCATTGTTAAGACTTAGCTTGTCATGTGCCTGTGGCTCCTCCTTTTCTTACCGCTGATATTGTTTCTTTCGTACAAGCATTACATAGTGAATACATACATCATTCATGTATGCTGACCAGCTACAGTCTCGCCCAGCACACCTGCAGAGCAGCACCACATTAAACTCCTCCTGTAACGGCACGCTACATTTTGATGTTTGATCATCATCTGTGATGTGAAACCTTCAGATTTCCACACAGTCAAAGAAATGGTGGTCAAAGTTCAGTAATAAAATCCTACAGCACCACAGAGAGTCTTGACATCCTGAATTGCAGATCTCATAGGACAGCTGTAGCAGGGCGACTGTAGGTGATTCTGAGATGAGACTCAGTTTGTAAAAGTTTATAGGATGCTCTGCTCTTATCTCGCACACTCTTCACACAATGACACAGCAAAAAAAAAAAAAAAAGTGCTGATTTGACTGACAAAATGAGGTTCAACTCGAGGGGCTTCTCAACCGATGATTGAACTTGTTGTTTAGTCGGCCTATTTTATTGCTACCCAGAGGGAAACATGTTAAAACAGAAGAAACAGTCTAAAGAGTAAGAGTAGGAAAAAGGTACAGATTTAAGATAATAAATGCAACACAATAAGAGATTAAGGAAATTAGATTGAAAAGCTGTACATGTGTGTTCGTTGTGCAAATAATTCCCTCATTTAAGCCCCTGAAAACTTCAAATCTTGACTGTTTGTAACATCTCTCTAACAAAATATTAATGACTATATAAGCACCAGTCAGAGATAAAAGGGCATCTCTAGATATTATTTATAAAGAGTTAATTCAGCTATTCTGCTTTATCAGGACTGTGTGAGTGTGGTTTCATCAGATTTGATTGACAGACGACCCACAAACTGTTGTCAGATTCTGATTCAACTGTTGCTGAACTCTTGATTCATTCACAGAGGTGCCTGACATCAACTTTATCGTACCCTACTTTTTTCCTGTAGCTACCACTATCTTCAGAAATCACTAAAAGTTGTGCCTGCATGTGCTGCAAGAACCCCCGACGCTGCTGACAGACTGCTGTGGACTCTGAGCAGCATGCATGGGAATGAATTATGATATAATATATTTCTGGCCTCCCTCCCTGATGGTCTGAATAAGTTGCTACATTTATCGCTAGTCACTATTTAGAAATAAAGTTGCTAAGAGGATCTGAAAAGAAGAAGCCATACTTAATGAATCCCTCTTGGGGAAATTATGTTTCATTTATGGTATTTACACACACAGGCTTGAAATATAGACACACACAAAAAGGATTGAAAAATGCATTAATGGAGTGAGTGTGAGGGGGCTACACATAGTCAGGTGCCTTGAGCATGTAAGGGTTCGGTGCCTTGCTCAAGGGCAAGGCACCAGCTACCGATCCATGCTCCGATCTGACTGGTCTGTGCTGGCAAGCCAAGTCCTTACAGACTGAGCTCCTGCTGCCCCAACTAAATTTAGCGTGAAAGTCACCAAGTTAGCAAACACTGATCTGACTGAGGAAATAAGTTTTTAGGGCCTTTAATTATTCATGCTTTGGTAGCTGTTAAAGAGTCTAACTTATGCAGTGAAGAAAAAACATTGTTAATAAGAGTCTGAATAATCGCAACGGACCATTACCAGGATTTAGCATTAAGTTTTTTTCACTTGTCCAGTTGGGCAAGTGGGTCAGAAATCTACTTGCCCAAAGTCAGTTTTTACTTGCCCCTATACAAGATGTTTTATTTATCAGCAATTATTAAATAACTACAAAGATTAAAAGTTAATTGTCATGTTTAATCTTAGGCTGCAACATCTATAAAATGTCAGAAAATAAAAATGTTCAGCACAGTTTTTCAAATCCAGTTAAATGTCTCATTTCGTCAGTCTAAAACCCAAAGATATTCAGTTTAATAAGATAATAAGTGGAGAAAAGTCGGAATTGTCTTCATGGGAGAGGCTGAAAACAGCATTTTCTGCTGTAAAATGCTGCAAATGCTGTTGCAGAAATGTCTGTATTTCAGCTTTGGGGGGCTTCTTGACTGATAAGTTTAATCATCAACCTTTTATGGGATTGCACTAAAGTACTTTCTGTGGGTTTACCTGGCTCAGTCGTGCCCTGAACTCCTGTAAAGAGTGGCAGCCAGTCAGCATCATTATTGTCATCTCCACATCTTCTTAGATGCTTGTGTTCATGATCTCATTCTTTGGTTTGCTATCCAAAACTTTATTATCACAGGTGTTGAAATGATAATGGAAGCCTCCCTTGCTGTTTTTGCTCTTAGTGCAGAAGAGCTCTTTATGTAATCAGGCTGTATCTGTATTGGGACTCCTTCATGATTCATTTTTGCCCTATTTTGATCCCAAAGGGGAACCTGAGCGGTGCTGTCCTGGTGTGACATTATTTGGGAAAAGTTATCTGGTGCTCTCTTTTTATTTCTGGTCCTGACCCTCAGAGAGTCTGTGCACGTCTCTGCCATCACCTTGCTTGAACTGGTGTCCCTCTTCTTGACATCTGGCAATTTTCAGGGACACCACATCAGTCTTTTTGAAGTTTTCTACACCTGTCCTTTCCTCTCTGTCTGTGCAATTGCTGCTGCTCTGTGTGATGTATGTGCCGTACCTGCATGTGTCTGCAACATCGACTGCATCCCGATTCATTATTCAGCTCCCCTGGCCCGACGTAGCAAGAGAGCAGCTGCTCCTGCTGTCACCGGTCAACCAGGAATCCATGAATCTGTAATTATCCTGTCATCTCTGTCTGTCTCCCTGCCTTTTCTGCTCCTGCTCTGTATTTATTCCTCCTGCCTTCATCTGTCTTTCTACTGTCTGTTTCCCTGCTTACTCTGTCATTCACTCAGCCTGTCAGCCTGTCCACCTGTCACCTCTCAGCCTCCCGTCCCCCTTCTCTCACAAGGAAAGAGTTTTCTTAACAGCTGTCCTCTGCCTATGCTCTGCTCTTCATGTTCCACATCTGAGAAGAATATGAATATTTATCAGATCCACTGTTTATGGGGGTAAAACGTTTGAAAAATGGATGCTAATTTGGAAAAATAGTTGTAAACTTTCCACTCATACATTCATCTTTTTCTTCACTCTCATTCCCTTCACCTATCCCTCTTCTCTCCATAATTGCACCCCCTCTTTCTCTCTCTTCAGGGTGTGATTTGTCTCTCGCTGAGCTGTGACTTAGTGTGTTAATTACCTCACCACCTATAGAAAGGTGCCGAGGATGTCGGCGCACAAACGGTGCTCAAAGAGATTCCAGGAGAGAGAAACGAAGGCTGAGCATACATCATACTGATATGTTTTTCTATTACCCACCTGTGGCATGCTGTGTGTGTCTGTGTATGTGGGGGTATTTGTGTGTGTGTGTGTGTGTGTGTGTGTGTGTGTGTGTGTGTGTGTGCAGCAAAGTGAGGGTGAGTCCCTCAAGGGCAAAGAAAAGACACTCTCGAGCATTAGCTTATGACGAGCACGGGAGCATCCGCGCTCTCAAGGCCCAGCAAACGTTATCTTTAATTTATCTTCATGTTTTATTTACCAGCCAGTCAATTCAGGCCACCAAGCAACAAACAAGCCTCTGTATTGACGAGTGTACAGTCCACTCACTATGCAGAGCTGCACTCAGGTCCATTTCTATTTATTTTTCATTCATTTTTATCAGGACAGTTTGTTGAGACAGAGAAACTCATTCTTGAACATTTTTCTTTCTTGCTTTCTCTTCTTTTACTGTTCTGTGGTGTCCAAATATTTCTTTACTAGCAGACCTGGAGTTAAGTCATTTTTAGAGTAACGGCACTTTGGCATTTAATAAATACAAAATTGTTGGGGCATCACAGCCAAAACCAATAACAAAAAGAGATAATTACAGTGTATGAAGATAAAACAGTATTGCTACAATTAGCGGATAATTAGCCTGATCAGTCACCGTCAGTAATCAATACAAACACACATTACTAGGCTGTAAACCCTTAATCAAACCAATAATCATACTTAAACAGTTACTTAGTGTCTCTGTAGTCTTGACAAAACATTAAAAAATATGCATACACTATTAGCAGTTTTAATTTAACGGAAGCTCCCGGTGCTCCCTGGGAAATTTTTTTTACACCAGACTCTCTTTAAGAAATGTGACATATTGACAGTTTCTTGCGTGTTCATAAAAACTCGTAACTCTAGAAACACAAGATAAAAGGCGTCACATGTCGACAGTCTTCTTGTCAATTCTGCATCAACATAATCCGTAAAGACAATCTTTTTTTTCTGTAAAAACATTTTGGATTTTGTCAACTCAACACGATACCAGCCTCTGTTGGTTAGCTGGTTAGCTCTGCTGTTTTAATGGGAGAAGACTGTGGGAATGAGAGGTGAACTGTCTCACTAAAATATGTGCTGGTTGGTGGATCAGATGTATGCCGACTCATAAGTTGTGTGTGAGACGATATTTGAATTTTTTCAGTCATTGCCACAACAACTACAAGGGTTGCTGCTTCCCTTTTAGTGCTGGAAAAGTAGAAATCCATCAGATCTCGCCTGCTTTGAGTATCATTTGGATTTTAGCAATTCAGATTCTGCTTATAGATTTTGGTTCTTAGCATTTCTTGATTCAAATTCTAGGAGTTTTCTCTGTTGTTCTTCACAGCACAGTTGTGTAAAACACTAATCACCACAGCTAAATGTTACCAATGGAAACACTGAGCTAAGCTAACATTAGCTAGATAACCAAAATGGTGGTGGTCTCTTTCTGGTTTCTTAAATATTTTGGGCTTTAGGCTACGTTACTGTAACAATAGAGCAGCGTTTTGTAGTACTTAATACATTTAGGTGATTGTTACAAGACTCAATTTGTACTGATCACCTGCCAGTTAATTTGATAAGACAAACACATGAAGAGACGGTAATTCATGCATCATTCATTCGTTCATTCATTCATTCATTCATTCATTCATTATTCATTCTTTCAGTGTTCAGTTCTCTATGTCCAACCCTACATGGGAGTGGGAGATTTTTGATGTCAAGTTTGATGATGGAGACACTTGGAAATGTGAGTTTGTTTATTTCCTGTAGCGTCGCGTGTAGTTTTAAATGAGGAAATCCGTAACTTTCTTTTCAGGGCAAACAGCCAGTTCAAAACGGAGCATTCTACACCGTCTGTGTGGGTAGTTTTGGGTAATTTCAGTGACACTACAGCCTCACTCAGGGGCATCCACGGCACTGGCTGTTTGGCCATGGTATAATTCCTGCCCTGTTTACTACCCTCCCTGGAGATGCTATTATCAGGTGTCATAGTGTGCATAACATACAGCTCCTCTGACCCTGAACACACACCACAACACACACACACACAACACACACACACACACACACACACAACACTCTCTGTCTCATTAATTCATGGCCTTCAACTCAGGATTGAATTACAGCTGGTGCTTGTGCAGGATTTACTTTGACAATATCCTTTGTTGCAGGCACACCCATGCACACACACACCCTCATAGATCAGCTGCAGTGTTGCATCACATACACAGCACCGCTCATGATATGCTATCAGTGTTTGCTCTTCCACGCTTTGCTTGCTATTATTCATAATTTATTAATTTGTCTGCTGAAACTGCCAGAGAAACATCTGCATTCACTTTTTTTGGATTCCTTTTCATCCTTCGATTAGTTGCTTCCTCTCCTCAGCTGCACAGAGAGAGTGCCAAAGAAGCCCACATAGTGATACTGAATCACTGATGCACACTACAGTGTTTTCCCACAGACACGTGTGAGCGCATGATTAAAATCCAGTGCGTATAATGACGGCTCTAAGATCAAAGGCTGCCGGAAAAAGGGTGCAGGCCCTTTAAGAGAGGCAGGACGGGGAGGGCTCTGCATCCATAAAACATGAGTTTATTCAGTGGCCATGCTAAGACATGGTTAGGAGCGCCTCTGCACTCCAGCGTGCTCTCCTACCCATCACAGGCAGAGCATCCCCGTCCTACCAAACGCCTCTCACACATGCTGACACAGCTCTGCAATGGACGTGCAGAGAAGAAAGGGATAAACCTGGAACGAGGGAAGACAGGAGGCAAGAAGAAACAACAGTAGAAGAAGAAGAAGAGAGTGAATGAATGGGGAAGAAAGAAGAGGTTAAAGAAGATAAGAAAGTGACGACGGTGCGATAAGAGGACAGTAAACAGGTGCATCGAGGCGGAGAATGGGCAATTCCTCCTTCCCAGGCATGTCTCCTCTCTCTCCGTCCATTCTGTAGTTGCAGGTATTTCTAACTTGAGTGCCCTTCTCTGACGCGCTGGGGGTGCTGGGAAACTACCGCTGTTTACCTCCGCTTTCTTCTACAGTGGGATGCTGTCTGTCTTTGCTGCACATCTATCTTTCCCTGCATGTTTCTGAAAGATGTATTTGGTATCACTTTACAGAGTTGAAGTACGCCTGTGGTACTTAGTACTTTTTAAAAAATTTACTGTAGTGTATGAATATAATATAAAATCTGGGACAATGAGTTGCAGCATCTTCTGAGTTGTTTTTTATTAGGTTTAATTTAAGCTAAAGCCTCTGATACTGTTAGAGTAATCAGTTTTAAGTGCTACAGCCTGTTTGAAAGACATTAGAAGTGCCTTTGAAATGCATTTCAGTGCAGATATTGACAGGACTGAGTGTCTGAGAGGGTTGGGGGTGTGCGTGTCTGGTGGTGTCGGTTGCGTCTGGCAGCAGCTCTTGTTTACTGGCTGTGCGGCTGGGAGACTGTTGATGTTCTGCCTCTCTGTGGTTGGCATCTGGGGCAGCATGAAAGAGGACTATTGATGGATGTACAGAGGCTGCTGCTGGCCAGAGAGATGGAAATTAGGCTATTTACTGGATGTTAATGCAGTGGTTTGAAAATATAGGAACAATGATCACACTTGATGGGCATTGGATTACACACAGCCAGCTGTAATGTCAAAAACTAATTTGCATCAGGGACGTATTGAACTCAAAATATCTTTATTATTAAAGTGGGTGGAACATTTAGGTGGGTTTGTCCTTTAAAATCTGCATCATTACATTTTAGTCACACAGCATTAGTTTTTCTAAAAGGTGAATGCCTGACTAGGGAATGGGGATAGGGCACGAAAAAATCTATTCCCCTTGTAGATGTGATCAGTAAATTGATCACCAGATAGTCAGCTATTCATCTGCAGTCACGACAGTCCTGTGGACTCTGGCAGGTGTGTGTATAGAAGGTTTCCCCCCGTGTTTTATGGTGGAGGCGGCACACCTCCACTATACGTGACCATAAGAAATTAAGCCACCAGACTGCTTTGACAAAACCCGTAACCTCATTAAAAACATAAAAAATTAATACAGTTAGTACAGTTTCTAACGAACCTGAACATTACCCCTCATAAAAAAGAAATGTACATTTAAACCTTATATTAGAGTTTGACTTTTGTGAAGGTCACCATGTCCTAACGAAATCGTTCACAAACAAGATGCGACAGGATTTAGGTGGTTTTCCACCTTGACGGAACAGTTCTTTAGGGGAAACGTTTAGTCCAAATATTCATGTTGCAGTTTAAAGCACTGTCATGACTCAAGACCATAGTTTCTCAAAGTGTGGCCTGTGGGCCTGTGGTGGCCCTCAGAAGCATTTTGTATGGACCCTGGACGTGACATGAAGTGCATGCATTATATTTTAACCATCTGTGGTCCATTTCAGTACTTTGACTTTTTCACTACATTTTATAGACTGTATGACTACAGTGTCAAACTGCGCCCCCCTAGCAAGCGTCTGTCAGGTTGGAAATGACAGCTTGTAGAAAGCTACTGGTTTCATGGCAACTGGTGTCACCTTATGAGTGTCACGGAAATTAACAACAGTATGTTAGCTATAGTTAGTGTAGACATTTTGGCAGTTTAATCTGGAAATAAGATGGAAAAATCACCATGGAAAAATATGGATTAACTCCTACTCAGTCAGCCCTCTGAGAACAGAAAAAAGTGATCTGCCTTTTCTGCAAACAGGTGAATTCAATGCTCAAGGGATTTAATGTTAAACGCCATTACTGTATGAGACCAAACACAGATCCTACGACTAGCTCATGAGTTTCCTTCTGTGACATTCAGTAAGGTTTGGCCGATGTCCATCACGATATCCATCACGATCGACTGTTGAGCCCTCTACCATCATAACGTTGTGATTTAAAAGTCCCTTAGAACTGATGGATATGTATTTTAAGGAGTGTCAGGCAGAGAGCACTAGGATGGGTTTATTATAATAGCACCTTACGCCTGATTTATTAAAGGAATAACAGCTACTACCCATGATTAATATCTAACTTATACACATATATGAAGTAAACAGTATTAACGATATCATTGTCGATTGCAGTGTTTCACCATGGATGTTGTCATATGACATTTTTGTGGACACCGCCCGACCCTAACCCTCAGTCATATGCTGGTTCCTTAAATGGGCACTCAGTCATTAAAACTTTGAAAAGTGCTGCCCGAGATAGTTTATGCCGCCAGCTTTCATCTGTGACTGAAAATATTCCTTTTATGTACTTTTTAACAACCAAATTTTCAGAATTTAGACATTCTGCAGGATTTGTGTAAAAGCTCTTCATGGTCATGTGATTTAAGACACGCACCATGCCATCGGACATTTTTTTGTTTGATTCCGTCTGAGCCTTTGTCGCTCCCCTGTCTCCTGTTCTGTCTCTCTAGATTACAGGTATGTCATGCTATCAGATAAAGGCCAAAAACGGTAAAATCCTTCAATGAAAAAAAAACAAAAACAAAACTTATTTCAGTTCATGATATATTACAAGGATACACAATATAAAGGGAAATGCTTAGAATTATTTATTGTCCTGATAATGAAATGATATCTGATACAGTAGGTGGCAGTATGCACCTCTAAAGTTGATTTGTAATCCACCAATAAACACAGAGAAGAAGGTCAGGCTCCTTAATTGGATTATGTCAAAGCATTTACTTTGAATTCTTAGGGAAGCTGCTCTTTAAAGGCGAAAGTATGTTTGTGAAGCTTTACTTGAAAAAATATGTGAACATTCAAAGAGGGAGAACTGTTCTTTGTTTTTATTGTAACAGTGATGGCAGTTAGATTTGGTTTGGTTTGGAGCTGTGGAACATTAAATCATCCGTCTTTGCTCACAACAGCCTTTCTTACCCTTAAGTGTGCACAAACTACAAGTTATATGAACGTTTATAAAACACAAACATGCGGATAAATGATCAATATCTGCTATGAGAGGCAGGAAATTATCAGTTGAACCATCTGCATCATCAGCATGATGAAAAAGATTTTAACCTGTAAATAAACTTTTGAAATGGGTTAAAAAGGATGTTTATCACACACCGGATGGAATATTTTTTAATCAAGATAGTGGAGGAGTCTTTGAGGATTCATGGAAATATCTTCCAACAGTTTTTAAACAACATTCTGTTTTTTTTTCAAAGACCACTAGATATTTGTTTTTCATAAAAAAAGACGGTTATCTCTCTATCTGGTACATGAGAGGCACAAACTGGAGCTGCTGCAGATGTAACTGAGTGTAGGCTGGCAGAGAGCAAAATGGAGGTCCTCTCTCTCTCTCTGTAATCAGTATTGATTTACATGATACCTTCCTCTCTTCACCCTCCAGCACACTCACTCTGCACAAATCTGTGCCAGAGCAAGAAAAGACTGGAGTCTCTTGAACATTTGGGGAGATAGGATTGGAAAAATACCAGCTATCTTAAAATTCAACATGGTTCGATATGAGGCCCGTCGCATTCTGTATGCTGTCTCGCTCGGAAATCGCTGAGAGGATTAAATCTGAACAGAGGGTTTTGAAACACAGACTATAGAGTCGTCCTTGAACATCTCAAACTTATCTCTTTGTGCTGCATGACTGTGTGAGTCATGTCACCTCAATGACATGCCAGAGCCCTCGTCTGCTCCCCAGGAGGGGTTTAGAGGGGGCAGGGTGGGTGGTGGAGGTGGCGGTGGTGGTGGAGGTGGTGGGTAGCAGATCAAGCGTGTTGGAATCACAAGTGACTTGGGAGCAAAAGAGAAGGAGAAGAGACAGGGTAGAGGATCTGTCAGAGAGCTGAGAAGCTGCAGCCAAACAGCAGTTTTCCCATGTCAGCCTGATCAAACTTGTTGACATCTGGAAGGAGATGGAAAAGAGACAGGAGAAAGGCAGGAAGAGATGAAGGGCAGAGAGATGGAGCTGCTGAGCAGAGGGTGCCAACATCCAGGACTGATTGATGCGGTTGCCACGGAGCCACCAGGTGAGGGTGAACCGACTGTAATATTGACTCAGGGATGTCTTTTCTCCCAAGAGCTGACTGTGCTCTCTGACATTTTAGAGACTCTGTAGCTGGTTCATCCTTGATGTTGCTTCCTTTGGCTTCTTTTATGAGTCAAAACAACATTTTTCAAGAAATTTGGTTTCATGCCGAGACTGCAGATACCCAAACGCAGTGTTCAACACCAGAGGCATCATCATTTCAGAATGAAGTTGGAATGTGTAAGAAAGTGACGAAGCTTTAGCTGACAAAAGACTTCATATTTAACTTTATACTCTTTTCTCCCCTAACCTTCTCTGATACGAGAAGGTACCTGCTATCCCGCATCCATTCCTCCTATGGAACAGGGCCTCTCAACCCTCAGATTGTTAAAAAACAAGTGAAATTGTATGTGTTCAGGGTTATATTTCCTCGACATATGCTCTAACTGACTCAGGGTTGTCTCCTACTTTTCTTTTTCGTTTCAAAAACCGATCCATTTTTGTGTTACTGCATCTGAGGGAACATCTACTAGCTCAGTTTTTTCCAAACCAGGGTCTGAGAACCAACAGGGTTTCTTGAGTGGGTTGTAGGGGCTCCCCAGACAAAATGAGAAAGAAAATATTTTAACTTCTATCACAGTTTTTGGAAGTTGGAACAACAAGCAAAGAAACAGGTTTGGCCGTCTTGATTGATTGTAATTTATAGTGATGCCAAGTCGATCATTGACTATTAAGACTTTGTTACCCTCAGACCTAAAAATTAAAAAATATTACTGAGGGAATTACTGAAGACAAAATCTCAAATTAGAGGTCAGTGGTCTAACACTGCTTTCTAACTGGAAGAGATGCGAGCCAACTCTGCATGGAGCGAAAAATTCTCCAATACATGCAAGGTCGCAGCAGCGCAGCTTGTGATTCCCCCTCTGCAGATGAGTAACATTGTCTGAGTTATTTATTTATAACATAATTTTTATAAGTCAGTCTTGTTTGTATGTAGTTGGAGGACAGTTTACTTACTTACTCGCAAGCTCCCTGTTTTCCTTTCAAAACTTTTTGAGGATATTCCCATTAAAGTAATGGTTGCTGTTTATCATATAAAAAAGGAAACATCAGTAATGTCACATCGTTTTTAACCAGATAAAATGTGTTGTTGGTGTGCAAAATGTCACTAAAATAGAACCAGGGCGAACGGTTTTTCAATCGAGTGACACGTTTCAAAAAGAGGAAAATGGATATTTTGCATCTCATTTCCAAAGTCTGTAACTGTTCATCTGTTTGCAGCTGCGAGTTGTGTCTGCATTTGTGTGTGTCTGCATTTTCCAGTGTGTTGTTGGTACTCAGCTTGTGTCTCACGATGTCTCCACAAAGTATAGATTCTCCTGTTTGAAAGGGATGTAATGACTCCTGCGGCGATTGCCTTTTGAGTGGAGTGCAGGCTGAGAGCAGCACCTGTGGAGCTGGCAGAGATTCAGTTTCTTGTTCAAGGACACTTCCTTCAGTTGAGCAGCAGTTACTCTGCTCACTGTTCATCCCTGCAGCCTGTTTGGCAAATACTGTTCAAATGCGATGACATGGAAGCTTGTTTCATTGATACTATATGACGTACATTCATGTAGTTATTTTTTATTGTTGAACAATGTTTTTATAGAGGACTTTAAGAGACATTTTGTAGCCGCAGCCTCTGAGAATAAACTGGAAGTTTTAGTGTATAATTAGACAACTTTGGCCTTCCTTGTTATAGAAAGCAATGAAACTTTGACGACACATCGCAGCAGAGAGTTATTAACAATAAATCTCAGTTAATTTGGCTCTCTCGGCTCGGGAAAGCTGACCCAGGATAATCTTGGCAGTCTGTCTGTGGATGTTGTTTAATTTATTCAGTGAGGCCTCTGGAGTTAAGACAGCTGATCAAAAAAAAACCCAAAAAAAACTGCAAGGTGGTTGAAGATGTTGTAGGATGTCATGATCACTCACATTGGCAGTCAACTCCATTCATAATGAAAAATGCACTTGTTTTTTAAAAATTTTACTGACTGAACCTGCTTTGGCCTCCGGGTGCATCTGACTTATCACTTAAAAACTGTCCTGAGACTGTTGACATAGTCGGACGTTCGTGGCTTAGAAGTCTTCCAACTTTTCTGTATTGGTACCCAACGATACCCTCTTATGGTAATTTACACTCTCTGTAATGTGGTGAAATCTGCTTGTAACACGCAGTAAGGTCAGTGGTGTCTCCCAGAACAGGAGGTACAGTCATGTTTTGTGGTATTCCAAACCACAGAAGCCAGACCTGATTGGCTTTCTACAGATCGTTTAAGACAAGAAAGCCCATAGGGAGTTTTCTTTATTTTACTGTAAGTCAAAAGATCATCTTCAGTATTAAACTTAATGGTAAACACAAAGCCATGAGCTGGTCACGAGCTTAGTCTCAAAGACAGACTGTCATTGTCCTCTTCCCATGTTCCTAACAGCTTCTCATAATCATCTGGTGTTTGGATCCAGAGTTAAAAAACATATAGTGGTCAGAAACAAATGCAAAACAGATAAACAGTAATGTTTAATACTAGTTTATTTCCTATAGTAATAACAAAAAAAATGCAATTTTACATGTAAAAAATCAGTCCAAACGTCTCAATTTCATCATTGTTTTGATCAAAAATTCTAAGGTATCGTCAACCAAGACAGTGAAAAAAGCCCCGTTATCTCCAACAACAACTTATCCAACTTGGTAATTGATCACCTGAAGATGATGATGAAGATGTTGGTGCTGCAGATGAAGTTTTATCGTTCATGGAGAGTTTAAGCCCTTGGCAATCGCTGCAGGCGTGTTAACTTGAAAAGTGCTTGAAAATTGTGACCACATGTGCAACAGCTCTCACCTCTCCATTGCCCTGTCTCACTGTGGGCCCATTCCATTTCAGTGGACTGGGTGCCACTTAATGCATTATGGTGAACGCTAACTATGATGTTTTTACACATGTTATGCTGTGGTAATTAGGGCTGGGTTATTGGCAAGAATCTGGCAATACAATACATCTCATGGTACAGGGGTTATGATTCAATATATTGTATTATATTCAAACACTGTAAGCAAGGTGATAGATTGCTTTTTTTTTTTAAATATAATTTTATGAAAAGCCATCCAAGTATAGAGAAGACACTACCGTTCACATGAAGTCTGAGTTAAAAAGTTAACTTTTTTTAATGCAGTTGTAACAGATCGGGGGTTTAAACACAACACAAACTGAACCACTGCTGCTAGTCTTTGCATGTATCACGCCATCACGATACAGTGTTTTTGAAAATCAATACTGTACAGGGTTTCCCCCAGTGCTTTATAGGCCTGGCGGGCCGCCAGGCTTTTCTTGCCCCCCCCCCCGCCAGGCTAAGCGTCACTTGTTTATTTATTTTAAATAGGTTTTTTTATTCACCAAAACAGTGATACCAAAGACGGTATACAGAGCTTTTAACCGAGGTCACAGAGAGGTCACACAGCACCGCATACCTCTTCAGCCTCTCAGTTCCCTGGTTTTACCCCTTGGCCATGTTTGCACTTTTTTATCCTCTTCATCCCGAGCGCCCCTGTACAGGGGGCAGCGTCAGATGCGTGCAGTACAAACGACCTATGGGCACACTAGGAAGCACCAATCCTAACATGTAGCACCTCAAAATGACGGGGAGAAACTCAGCTAAAAGCCTCTATCAAGTATTGCCACCTAAACGAAAAACAATTTAAACCACAAGCAATAATATGGGCATTTAACAAAAACGAGAAAACAGCCCACCCCCCATTGAGTGCTTTTACTACTCTAGCCATTTCAAGCAAACCACACAAGTAAAGTGTCGTATGAAAACAGAGATCCTACTGATTACGAAGAGGCCTCACTCGTCACTGTGTGACAAAAACTCAGAGTTAGACGCCAAATAGTCGCAAAAAAACCTTCACAGAATCATAAAATATGTCTTACTTTAACTGTTTTGTGGCCTAAAGTTATACTCCAGCTTGAAAAAACACTGCTAATGTCTACTCCTATGACTCTTCAATAGTTTGAAATGAATCACGGTCCTGGTTGTTTTCATAAAGAGCAAGGGCTTTTTTCGAGCGGAGTAACGCATCTTCCTACAATACACTATCTTTGGCTTCACGTCCTTCTGTATCGTCATTGGTGTTGCTAAGGTAAATTTGGGTGGTAGCGATCGAGTCTCCTGACTGATTGGTTTATAGAGGTGTCGATCATCAAAATTGACCAATGGGTTGCCGAGTAGTCCCCTGAACTGCCCCAGGGAGTTGACGCACATGCGCACAGGACGCAGCCTGGTGACGCTTCAGACGCTGTGAGCAGAGTGTTTATTCACTGCGATCAGCAGAAAACGGGGGAGAATTTACAGCAGAGGAGGTTCTCTGAATGTTTGAATCAGATAGCGGTGCTGACATACTAACAACACAGTGCCAAACATTTGTGTGACTGATGCCCAAATGGCACATTTGGTGCAGTTTCGCCTGGATATGTCTGTGTTAAAACATCTGTAAAACTGTTCAGGTTCACTTTTTTTAGCATCGACTTTTGCACAGTTACTCATCAGATATAACTTTACTAATTCCTAGATGAACCGGGCTACTATCATATGATTCAAAAGTGTTTTTCACTCTAAACAGTGTTTTTTTTTTTTAATAAATAGATAAAAATTCACATTTTTTCTGTGTTCCAGGTGAATTTACTCTGACACAGTAACACATATCTTGATTCTGACACTTCTATAGTAATCTCACATGTATTACCGTTATTTTGAGACCAAGATTATACATATAGCCCTTGTAGTTGTGAAAATATCCTCCATTTATTTTGGGTAAGTCATTTCGGACAGAAGGTAGAAAAAATAGGCCCCGTGATGAACAGGATTATGTTAATTTATTGTACTTTTAAATGTGACCAGCAATGGCTTGTTTTAAGATTCACTAGGATTTAACTTAAGTGAAAACAATTGATATTATTTATTTTAATTGTATATTTTTTGTTTGTTAAAAGAGAGAGATGGCTCTGTCCTGAGCTACTTCCATCATCAGCACCGATAAACAATGTGTTTAAACAGTTTTTTTTAACCCTTGTCCAATTGGGGAAGTGAGTTGCCTTATTTACTAGTCCACCATGGTATTTTACTTGCCCTGGGACAATGGACAGTTGTTATTGTACAGCAGCAACAATGTAATTGTCAGTTGACAAAAGTTGCGTTCTTTTGCTTTTCCTTTGCTCGCAGACTCCACCACCTCGATGCACCACTGGTGACATGGACCCTCTCACTTGAAGAAGCAGCAGGGTCAACATTTTCACACCCCGTGTCTTTTTCTCTCTACTCTTAAGTCTCTCTCATCCTGATGCATTCTTTTGTACAGGAATTAGGCACCAGTTTATTTAATGTCAGTCAGTACTTGGCAGTGCAGATGTGATTTGGTTGATACCCTTAAAAGTGCTGAGTTCAGTACCCAAAGCTGTTTCCAACTTATGTTGCTACAATTTCTTTTTCCCGTAACGTGACACCATCTTTTACCTTACATTCATATTTCCTCTGGCAGCTTCAGGCATCAGACAAACAAACACAGTGACAACACAGAGAAACATGTGGGGAGAAGGGAATAGAGAGTAATTTTCATAGGAGAATAACGTCTGCTGTTGTTGGAGGACAGATGCTGATGACTGTCATATAGTATTGCTTGCTGAAGGAGATTTTTCTTTAAAAAAAAAAACCTTTAAAGGCAAATCCCTCTGTATGAAGACAAATGATATGCAATAGGCTTGGAGGAAAAAAGAATTTTGCTTTAAAAAAAAGACTTGTCTGGCATTGAGAAGTAGGATAAAAAAAGTAAAGCAGCCTTTTATGCTTTTGTCATCAGTATTTTTGTATTCCAGCCTCCAGAAGCTGTGAACAAGTGGAAGAAAAATGGAGGGAATAAGCAGAGAGAACCCTCTCCTGGAAGGGACATGGTGCTTTTCCCTAATAAATCAGTTTAATTGCAAAATACTGCGTCACACTTTCCTCAGTAGCAGCCGTTCCCATTTTCTTCTCTAGTTGACAGTTGCTGGACATAAGTGCTGTTAATGACCTCAGGTCTGCTAATGTGGGCACTCTGGCAGAGATCATTTAAACTCCTCTGCACCAGTGAAGGGATCGACAATAGACTACATATCCATCACACTTTTAGCACCAAAAGTACATTATTCTTTAGATGATCACACGCATGCAGACACTCTCATCGACCAGCAGCTACATAATAGATTCATGCAGTGTTTTCTGACCCTGAGCTGCAGGAGTGTCATTAGTAACAGAGCGTGGTCCACATGCAGCTTTCTGATGGTTCTCCATTAGTGTGTGTTTGTGAGTGTGTTTTCTTGTTAATCATGTTAACCACATTAGAGAAGGCGTCATTGTCTGTTGAGGTTTTAGATGCTGCTTTACTAGACAAAAGGAGGAGAGAGGGGTGAATTAAAGGATAAAATACTGCATCACATAGCATTGTGTTATTTGGTGCATCATACAAACTGTAGAGGTAGAGCTATAGCACATTGGATGTGTCAGTTCAGTGACTGAATGTGATAAAGTTGCTGCTTTTCTGGAGAGTTGATGCTGGGAAATAAGACAGCAATGTATCTTGTTGAGTTGACAAACATTGGAGATGGACTGTGTCAAAATGCTGATTAATGTTGTTAATGTTTCAAATGTAATACATTTTCATGTTATTCTTCTTAGGTCTTTTGGGGCCTTTTGGGGTCCTCTGATCCACAGGGTTGAGACTGCGACTGCACAATATTTTTGTCCCCTTTGCTACGATGGTCACTGTCAGATTCAGCGATTATAGTCATAAATTCTTGCTGTGCCTCAACTTAGAGATGTGACAGAATACATGTTGACTCTGACCAATCACCATTGGAAGGAGGTGCCAGGTACGGACTCTGAGGACAAGAATGTAAATAAACAGTGGTGATGTGTGTGACAGTGGTTTTCAGGTCTGTGACACTGCAGAAAATTTTCACATTCATCATTTAAATTCTCATCATTATTAAAAATATTAATATTTTATATTTAAGTGTTTTTTAACGAAAGGGTTCATAGTTCAGTGAATAGGCCTAATATTTTAATTTTTAAATCTAAAGTAGTTTATAGATTACATTCTGATCTAACAATCTATAACTCCCAATAAATATATAAATCTTCCTCGTGCCAGTCAAGCACACATCACCCATTAATGGTGGAAACAGAATCTCTCTCTCAACCAAGAGACATACAGGGGGGTCCCCAGTATATTTTCTATCTTGTAAGGAGTCCTCATCTGAGATAAAAAATGAGAACCTCTGGTGTGTGATACTGGCTGTCTCGTGTTCAGAAAAGCCTAAAAAACAAGGAAAATGAGACAGTGACCTTTTCTCTGTTTGACAGTTCCCCCTTGTAGCACCAGCATCATTCTTCATTCACTGCGCCATGTTTACCCTATGTAAG
Organism: Lutjanus argentimaculatus; assembly: GCA_034769285.1. Lineage (NCBI taxonomy): Eukaryota > Metazoa > Chordata > Actinopteri > Lutjaniformes > Lutjanidae > Lutjanus > Lutjanus argentimaculatus. The sequence continues at coordinate 1,519,984 of JAWZSL010000016.1, read as the reverse complement.
AGAAACATGCTAGTCTTTTTTTGGTCAGGATGTTGTGAGGCGTTCCAGATGTGACGTTGGTTGTTGTCCGCTGAAACACTATGCAGAATAATAATATATAATATTCCGATGCCTGTGTGTATGGCATCAGGCAATAACCAGGCTGATATCATGTAGTCTGAACCCAGCATTAGTGGGTGTTTTAACTGAGAACAGCCCTGAGTTCAAAGAGCAAGGGGCTGCGTCGGTGGGGTCAGTCGTCTTCAGGCACCAATATATGGTCGAGGAAGTCCAATTGAAGTAATAAATCTAAATCTAATCTCAGTGGTTTATAGTATGAGGGATGATTTTACTGCTGTTTTCTCGTGGTAAACCATAAAAATATAACAATTATGTTACAAAGTAATCTACCAAGACTGTGCTTTCATGCATTTTATTGGCCAACGGAGCGCTTTGCTGGATAACGTCACATTTGGGGTGTGGCAAAAGTTGAACCAGGTTCAGTGTTTTTACCATTGCTCTGCCATCAGGAGAGGTCACCTTCACATAAATGGAGGGGCTGTGTTTTTTACAGGGCACCTGAGAGAGGTGAGACATACCAAAGGTGTCAGGGGTGTAAATCCTACCCCAGGCAGGCAGGACATCATAGGTGCAAGGTGTACACCCCAGGCTGTGTTGACTTATCAGGACACTGTATTGATCTCTTGAAAGAGTACTCCAGTGATTTAGTCCTGCACTTCTGAGACTTTAAATCCCTCAGACTTGACTCAAGCTGCAAAAATGCTGGATCCTGCACTTCCCATAATATAACTCAAAGCTCCAAGAACACAGCATCTCTTGGAGGGATGTCACAAGAACCAAACTGATGCCCAAATTGGAAAACGTGACAGTACTCCTTTTTCTACTGTGCTGTAGGTGCTGGAAAGGCAATTCTTATGGACATGAGGAGTGCAGCATATATGCCTACAAGTGTTCTGATCTGCTGTTAAAAAACAAAGGAAGAAAAACATCAGCACTGCGTCAGGCTGAGTAAAAATTCCCTTTTTGTCTAAGAAGCTCATAAGAGTTTTTATTTCAAGTAGCAAAGAAAAATAACAATAGCTGAATTTTATCATTGTTTTGTGTTTTACCGTGGTATCCATTTGGTGTTGAGAACTGTGAAATTTTGAGGAATGGGAATTAATAAGATTTTATTGATACCAATGTCATTATTGATTCTGCTTTTTGATTTGATTCTTTATCTATTCCCTTGTTGATTCCTGATCAGTTTTCAGTGGGGGAAAAAAGAGTAGGCCTACACAGATTTTCAATGTCAACACAACTGTTTGATTATCCCTGAGTCTGAACATGGCCTAGAAACAGAGCAGAAAAAAGATTCTCCACCATCCCTCCTTCTTCTTGCAGGTCTCCAGGAGCAGACATGATTTTGATTTGCAATGTGCAGCTGTCAAAAAGCATGTCAGCACTGTTAAAAGGCAGAGATGGGAGCAGTCCGATCCAGTATTGGTATCGGGGCCCGACATTGTTGTATTTCTCTCATTTGATATCGGACTAATGTCACTGTGTTCTGTGTTTTGATCTTAATTCTACAGACCCACGTTATTTGTTTAAAGGTACAGTGCTACGCAGCGCAAATTAAGAGAGCAGCATCATACTTCCAGTCATCTCCACATTGGCACTAATCACAGGCAAAACTCCTCCCAAATAATCTAAACAAAATACAAAACTCTGACAGCATGTCCATCGCTCTGATATAACTGTAGACATAATAATAATATAATAACCAAATTCAGATATCAGAATTGGAACAGAACTGAAAAATAGTATATTGTGCATCTTTCTTAAAAGAAATCGATGAGCTAGGAGACCTATGATTCTGATGAATCAGAAAATTGGAACCAGTACCAGAACTAGAACCAGTTTCTCAATTCCCATCCATAGGACTTTCACTGGTATTGGTAATGACTGCTAAATTTCTAGTGTTGTGACTTCCCTAATCTCTCCAGTCGACCCTCCCTGTGTGGTAAATGGCCACATCTTTCAAACTCCACACTCCTAATTTATACTGCAGGCTGAGATAACCACGGTGACACCACTAGCATTATCTCCTCAGACATTTGGCGGAGTAGTACTCACTGTGACTAGTAAATTGACTTTGACATGTAAAATTGGTGAAGTGCCTCTTTAAATCCCACCAGGGACCTGTTACATTAGTACAGCCTATAGACCTTTCTCACAGCAGACATTTTTACCCGCTAACACAGGTGTAACTAATGATATTAATACGTATTTAGCTGTGTCAGTCCAAGGTCCTGCTATTGGCAGATACACGCTGGCTCACAGATTGCTAAATGTAATGGAGCCATTGTTAATTTTATTAGATACACCTCTGCGTTTCCTGCTTTATAAGGTCAAAATGTCTGCCGTGAATAAAGGTCTGTTAACGTTTAACGGAGCTGAAGGCTCTCTGGGTTGGAATAAAGATATCCATTATTTTCCCAGGATTTTGTTTAGTGTTATAATTCTGTGTCTGTCTGCAAGAATTGACTGTTTAACTTTAAAGATCCGTCTGAAGCAGCTTCCCGGTGTCCCAGCGTGTCTTTGTTGAAGTTTGATTCCCAGATCGTTGGACACAGCAGCCAATCAGTTTCTGAGGCTGCATGTCTCCCTCAGCAGAGGGTTGATTTGAGACAGATTGTTTTTGCACACATGCTCTTGTATCTTTCCATCAGTTTCTCAAGCTTTTTTTTTTTTTTTTGCCGAGAGAGAAGTCTCTGGATGAATTTTATTGTTGTGCTACATAAAAGCGTGGACTGATTCTTCTCTCAAATGGCCTTTGTTGTAGCTTTTAAGATACCATAGGAAAGGCATTAAGAATTGTCATGGGGTTTTGGCTTTTTGCAATGTGTGCTCAAGTGTGTGCGCCTGTACGTGTGTGAGGAGGTTACTTCAAGGTTTTCATGCTGCTATCACATATTCTGGCATTTCTAGTGCACTGGGAAATACATTCAGAGTCTAATTTGACAACTTTCCCTGAAAGACTGCATCACAGATTTTCATCTCCAGATTTTTTATTTTTTTTCTTACAGCTGTAACGTTTTGTCCTTGATAAGGGATTGCTATTTCAGTGACATCTCTGGTAGGGAACAGCCTATCAGATGGCATTACTGTCACACATCAGGACACAAAGAGCAGAGAGGAATCTGCTTCCAGTGCACACGCTGTCGCAGGTGAAATGTGTATTCATATGACAGACAGAGCAGAGAGGCTGTAGGATGAAAAAAGCACCTCTCTGTGTCTGTTGTATTTGTTTGTTTATGTTATATGAAATTCATTGTGTCTGCAGGTTTATCCATGTAGGATTGCTTTGTGCTACGGGCACAGCGCCACACATTGTTCCACATATTACCCATTTATTATGAATTGTGCATGCTGGATGCGTAGGCAGAACAGCTCAGACATCACTGGGGATATCAGGTCTTATTTGCTCAATTTATAGGATTATATGGTATGGATGGGGACTCCATTTTTGTAACTTGAATCACCTACAAATTGACTTTACATGTGATACTGAGTGGAGATTCATGAACCAGGACCGATAGCTTTCTATAGAACATGCTGGTGTTGAATGAAATGTATGATTTTTAGACTCTGGATCAGTCCAGCATGTTCACAGGCTGACAGATACGGAGAATTGTGATTTGTGAGAACATAAAGTGTTAAAGAACGAGTTAATACCAGGCTGAGAGCAGTGTTTCACTGGCCTCACACAAGTTTCAAGTCTTTGTCACCTCCTCTGGTGTGGTCTGTGTTTCACCGGTAATGACAGCCGACAGTGGTGTTCTGGTGTACTAACCACGCCCTGGAGTACACCTCTGCATCACTGCAGCAAGGTTAAAGTTACCCACAGAAGGTCAAGAAAAACAAGATTTTATTGGCAGTGTTGTTGTGTCTGTTGGTCAGTCCACCACTTTGGTCCAGACTGAAAAATCTGGATGGTGCTGGATGGATGTATTCATGTTGCCCAGAGGATGATTTTAATTACCTGGATGATCCTCTACAGGGTTCAACATTAATATTTTGTTTGTTTGTTTTCACTTGCCGGACGAGTGGGCCAGATTTCTGAACTTTCCTAAACTTAAATTTTATATGTACAAATTGTTTCATTTATTAGCTGTTATCAGATAACAAAAAAGTCCAAGGTGATGTCTTTAAATGTCTTGTTTTGTCAGAACAAAACTCAGAGATATTCAGTATGAATATGATAATAAGCAAAGGAAAGTGGGAAATTTCCACATTTGAGAGGCTGAAAAATGTTGAATGAAAAATTACTTCAAACTATTCAAAATACAAAATAGCTTAATTCTTGCCTAGTAGAGCTGTAACTAAGAGTTATTTTCATTATCAATAATCTGTCTGTCATCATTATAACTAATTGTTTGGCCCATAAAATGCCAAAAAATGGTGAAAAATGTTGATAACTGTTTCCCAAAGTCCAAGATGACGTCCTTAGATACCTGTTTCATCCACAACCCAAAGATATTCAGTTTACTGTCAGAGAGGACTAAAGAAACCAGAAAATATTCACATTTGAGAAGCTGAAATCATTTTTTTTCCCTTAAAGATAATGACTCAAAATGATAGATTTTTAAACTTTTTTTGTCAAATTCAGTGAATATCTCCTCACAGTCCGCTGGTTGTCTGTTGTGTGTGTGCACACTGAAAAAAATCTGGTGTTTCTACACAACCCCGTCTCTGTAAATGATGCTGTGTTCAAAGGCAACTTGTAATTACAACATGGAAGTCGTGAATAGAATGCTATGAACTCAGAGCAGAAAAATTCCAGCTCACAATGTCTAAAACATGACAAGAGGGGTGCGTTCAAATGGGCTCATCTTGTAAACACGACCCCATTTGAACGCACCATGGGAAACAAAAAGTGGCTCCAAATGAGCCATTCAACATTATTCAGCTGATCAACAACTGGTCATGAAGGAAATGGGGTATTTGTTTAGCTGTTGAGATCAAATGTCAGCAGTCTTTATCCAGAATTGTATATCCCACCTTTAAAGTGGTTAATTCAATAGTTTATGATCGTTTTATTGTTTTTATTTTTACCTGCCCAGGGACTGCGTGGTCCCTCATATAAATTATAGTTAATTAATAGCTGACAACTAATTGATTAATTGACAAATCGTTGCAGAACATCAAACCACAGGACACTCCACTTGCTTTGACTGGGGGCCACTTTTGCAAAATGACAGGAGGCCAGTGATCAGTTTATAATCAAATATAAGTAATAACATTACTAATCAGACAAAATGATAAATAGATTTTTTTTTTTTTTTTTTTTTTTTGCGGGAACATTGCAACATTTTTTAACGTTTGCTGTCCTCACTCATCTTTGCCAAGTGGCAAATGTAACTGCAGCAGCCCCGTGTAAGTCAGCTGCATGCAGATATCAAGAGCCATCATAGGCAGAAGTTGTGCTTGATGAGCTCCCTTCCTGGGAAAAAGCAATTTATTTTCATTGCGAATTACTAGAAAATGGTTGGAGGGCCAAACTGGATCCTCTCTGGGACTAGATTTGGCCTTTGGGCCACAAGTTTAGTATTTCTCCATTAAACTAAGGTGCTGAGCATGATCAACATTGTACCTGCTAAACATCTGCATGTTAACATGGTCATTGTGAGCATGTTTTCATGTTGACGTCAGGCACAGCGGTGCTTTGAGCTAAGTCCTAAGTACAGCCTCACAGAGCTGTTAGCATGGCTGTAGACTCTGAGTATTGTTTAATAATGTTGACATTGTAACAAAGATAAAACGTTGTTCAATAGGCAAACAACAGGCACAGTCTGATTATTCATGTATCTCTGTATTAAATCCAGGTCGCAGGTTTAGATTAGAATTCCCACAACCCAACAACTGTTTATTTTGCACTGCATTAGTCAACACAGTGGTGTTTGTCCAGAAGCTAAAGGTGATTACTGCTGCTGACAAAACATCAAATGTACCATCACAACTGTTTAAAAAAAAAGACTCTCTACGGGAGAAAGACAAATGTAATCAATCTGATAACCAAAGATATTAACATAAAGGAATTAATTCAGCATCAAAACATGTTTTCATGAATTTAAAAAAACTGGCTGTTTTCCTGACACAAAGCAGGGCAAGGCTTCATAAACATGAAATATTAGAAACTGAACCTGGACTAAATGACCTGTGAGATTCTTTCATGCAGTCAGTCCATGAAAATCATTCGCATAATTTTATAATTTTAATACATCATCTGCACTTCTAGTTAATGCATACAAGATGCATACCTACACTGGTTTGCCTGCATGTGGAAAATGTGTGTTAGCTGGTTGTATTTTCTACATGTGCTACGTGACAGCTCTGATCTCACCCTGCTCTTTTGTCATCTCATATCTGGCGTGACAGCTTTGACACGTGTCCTCTGAAAGCAAACAAACGCAGCTCGACCGCGCTGATGACTAAATTACAGTGAACGACATTTAACAAGCTACTCATTTGCTGATTATACAGAATGGTCCTTCTGAAACCCCGATCAGACACTCAAATGAAAAGCTTCTGTCTAGTGGAATAATGGGGTATTTGAAATGAGGGGTGGGGGGCGTGGGGGGGGCAGAGGGGGGAGAGAGATGAGGAGAAGGAAGTATTATTGTTATAGGGCTGGGCAAAAGAGAAATGTTTTCTCATCAGATTTTATTTTTCATAATGGCTGTCAAATCATGTCAAGATTTCTGTTGAATCCCTTAAAGGGCCAGTGTGTAAAATTTAAGGGGATGTATTGGCAGAATATGGCAGGATGTATGTCAGGAGTTTGCTTTCACTGGTGTATTATCACCTAAAAATAAGACTTGTGTTTTTGTTACCTTAGAATGAGACATTAATAACTGCAGAGTTCTCCATGTTGAATAGAGGTCGACTGATGTGTTTTTTTCAGGACTGAAAATAGGGCTGCACAGATGAGATGCTTCACAGACGTCCTGCTCTACAAATGTTGTTCTCTACAGACCCCAACAAATGTCAGATCATCATAATTTTAGTTTTTCAGTGAGAATGTAAATTGTGATGCAGAAATGATCATCATCATCATCAGTAATCGTGACTATGATGTTTTTGTCGTGCAGCCTTAGCCAAATATGATTATTAGTAATAAAGGAAACTGATGTTTGGAACTATTGCTGGGGCGATTTGTTTACATAATCAACATCATTGATTACAGAAATACGTCAATTTGCATTATGTGCATCGACGCTTTGCTGTGAACTGCTGCACCTGGATTCACCCGGAGAAACTGCAGAGAGCAGTAGGAGTAGTCGGAGGAGGAGGAGGAGCAGGAGTATTTTAGACAGAGATGCAACAGTGTGACTCTCTATGACCTCTGAGCGACCTGTCCTCCTGTAGTGAGACAGCAACATCATCCTGTTTACTTTATGTCAACACCGAAGCACAATATACTGAGATAATCAATAAGTGGAGGGTGTTTCTGTCAGTTGAACGTCACTTAGATTTTCTAAATGTTTCTTCATCTCCCCCATGTTATAATTTTTATACTCTGTCCACTTTATCAGCCATGTATAAGTGAGAAATGGCTAAAACTAATGTTACAGATGTAATTTGTTTCATTTATTTTCCTTGTTTCACACTGATGCAAAAATACACTGGCAGTGATCATCTTACCGCCATATGACTGTACTTCATTTCATTCTAAGTACTTAAGTGAAAATACTGATTGTCCAGTTCAGGGACACAGTGATTAGTGATTAAATTAATAATAAATGAAATTAATATGTGTCTGATCTATTAAATAGGGTGGAAATTAAACTAACTTTAAAATTTACCTCTATTATCATTATTCTAAAGTGCTTTTAATGTGCTTTTCTCAGGATTGTGATTGAATAAAATATTGGAATATGAATGTAACAAGTTTTTGATATTTATTTTAGGTCATTTAATCCTTATATTAATCAATTAATCGAAAAATACTCGTTTTTTAATCGGTATTTTTAGTGAGACCTTTTAATAGTGACTACAGACAGAGATGTAGCTGCATCCAAGTAAGCATCCAGAAAATTCGGCTTGTCCAGGTCGATAACTGGTCGACCTCTGATGTTGCATTGTCGTGTTTCTACAGTAGCCCGGAACGGACAAACCAAACACGGGCTCTTGATAAGACCTTTATTGCAAGTTTTGCAGCCAGTATGGGTTCTCCTATGTGCTTGGAAGGGGAGGGGAGTTTTCACACTAGTTGCCACTAAATCCTACACACTGGTCCTTTAAGCTTAAAATTCAGTTAAAATAAATGAATTATGCAAAAATAAACAGAAATCTTGTCAGTATAAATACTTATTTGGCTACATCAATTACATCCATCACTTGTTTGTGTTTGTATCAGCATCATGTCTGTTACATTAAAACAAACATCAGCATGTTTGGTGTCCGAGTGTGTCTGAGGTTGTAACTCGAGAGGAATCAGATAGTAACTCGATATAATCAATGTGATAATCCATGATAATAATATGAAGGAACTGATTCAATATTTGTAGAAACAGCAATATTAAAACACAGCTGCTCGCCTGCTGCAACAACCTGAAGTCCAGTTTCTGCTGGTTTAGTAAGTTGACAGTATGAGGTTGTAACTCTGGAAGCAGCAGATAGTAACGCTACAGTTTACTGCTGTTGTTTCTCAGAGTGCCTCTCTGCTTGTTCCAGGAGACGGGTTTCATTGCTGGTGTAAGCACTAACAGCCCCCATGCTTTATTAGATGGTGACGCTTAAGGTAATAAACCAAGTCTGTGGTATTCCCTGTTGTTGTTGTTGTTGTTGTTGGCACAGTTCTTTGGCAGAGTTATACTTGACTGATCTTTAGCCTGCCGGACTTTAAGCAAAGCACAGCTAAACCACAGACAACAATCCTTTATTATTTTGAGGTTGTTGTGGATTTTGAGTTGTTTGCTTTTGTTTTCTCTGGAGTTTTGAGAATCTCATCTCATCTCCGGCCTTTCTGTCCTGCTCTTGATAGTAAAAACAATAGTACACAGTATGTATGACTAACAGAAGTTTGCTGTTTGTTCCTAAAGGTTTGTCATAAGATTTATTAGGAGAAACATTGTCCCTGTGACCGGGATGAGCAGTGCACCACACTGAGACGTTTTGACAGAACATAATGCAGATTGTTTTTTTTTTATCTTTTTTACTTTTATAGGTGGCATTTTATGTATAGTTTTTTAGTGCATTATTATATTATAGTTATTTATAATTATTATATAATTATAATTATTAAGTTCACCATTTTAGTGGTCTGATGTCATTTTATATTTTATACATAAATTAGGATTATAGGAATTTTTTACTCCTAATATCGGTATCAGCATCGGCCCCGAAAATCCAATATTGGTTGGGCTCTAATCACAGCACCTCAAAAACTCAAAGTGAAGTCCTTAGATGCCAAATTCTGATTATTTTATCCACATAAGACAAAGAAAAGTAGCAGATCGTCATATTGGAGAAATTACTGATACAACTAATCAGTTATCAGAACACTTACCAATTAATTTTCTCTTAATCAACTAATTGATTTATCAGCTAATTGTCTCAGCTTCAACACAACTTTTTCCATTAATTTGTGGGAATTTTAAAGGCCACTCTATTGAGCATGTCAGTCCCACCCAGAGAGTAAAATTGACTTTAAGTAGTAGAGTATTCAAATTTTAGCAGCCAGTCAATAGATTACTTTATTTTTTGGCTGGTGAGTGAATAAAATTAACCAGCTACTTGCATATTTTACAGAATTTGGTGGCCAGTGGTAATTTTGTGCACTGGTCCCGCCCAAAAAGAACAAACTACAAATATAATATACTTGATTTGGATAAGAGTATCAGAAAACTCCTTACAGGTCACGTAATACAGATTTCACTGTGATGAACGGTTGATTTTTGGATCACTGGACTGAATATTGACGACAGGAATTGTGTTGTTTGTGGTGAAGATAAATCTGCAGAGTGCATGAGAGAAAAGGCCTATAAGCAAGTGTGATATGATCAGCAAACTGTTTTTTGGTCGTACTTTTCTGTCTCCTTCACTCGTCTTGCTTCAGGTCTGATGCACACACACACACACACACACACACACACACACACACACACACACACACACACAGGCTGTAGGATCTCATCTCTGTGCAGCTCTCGCCTTCCTCAGCAGCCTTGGAGAATGATTTCATTGGGATGACAAGTGTGCCTCTCCCTCCATATTTCTGCCACCCGGGCCCCTAGCCTGGATCCAGAGGCAGTCTGCAATAATATAGGCCCCCTCTCATTTTGCCTCTCCCCTCCTTCCATCTCAGTCTACCCAATCTGATTTTAGCTGTGCTGAAAGTAGCATTTTCTTCCTATCACAACATCACTAATGCTTACTTTCCTTCCCCTCTCTTCCCTCTCCATCCTTCTTCATTCCCCTCCGTCCACTAAGCAGAAAATGGGTCCAGTTGCCGTTGCGGGCTATTATCTGTATGAGCTATCTATCTTGATAATTGACTAGTGGGGGTAAATGTGACGGTGATCGGTGTGACGCTAATACATTCTGCCAATTTGACATGCTCATAATCCGCCGGGCTCGCGTTTCCACCCCGCAGCCATCACAGGGAGGCGAGAGGTTTGACGTGTTGGAGCACTGTAGCATCATGGATACACACGGTAGGCCGAGTGTGTGGGTGGGGAGATACACTCGGTCTAAATTAGGAATCGGGAGCGTTTGAGTGGGCATGGAGGAAGAGGAAATTGGTCTAAACATGCACGGCGTCACGTTATAGAAACAGACACATGCAGATGGATATAGCTGTCACAGTGTGGATATGTAAACCCAGCTGCAGGAAATAAACTCATCTCAACATCACAACCAATTTGTTCTGTATGCTGCTGATTGCTCTTGGAGCAGTGAATCGCAGTGAGAGTGAATGACATGAATAGGCGGCATACTGTATATCCGGAGCAGAAGTAGTAATGAGACGGTGTGTAATTCCACCTGGCATGACATCTGTATCTGGCAACAGGAACAAATAACATCCTGGTGTATTTATAAAAACACCTGAAGATGTCAAACTTCTGCTGCCTCTCCAGTACATTTATTAAGTGACAGTTACAGCTAAAATCATTATTTGCTGTCAGTGGACTGATTGATTATTTGGCAAAACTTTTGATAATTAATTAATTAAAAATGCCAGCTTCTCAAAAGTGAATATTTACTGTTTTTTTGTGCTCATTCATGGTAATGTATTGGATATCTTTTTGGTCTGTTATTCAAATGAGGCGTGAGCCTGGGCTCTGAAAAAATCTGACGGGCATTTTTCACTAAAATCTGACATTTTACCAACAAAACAGTTGATCAAGATAAAAACTGACAGATTAATCAAAAATGGAAATAATTGTTATGACAGTCTCTTTCAGTCTTTCCAGAAAAAATGTCCTGGTTACTCTAAATAATCATCACTGTCAAAAGATTAATTACAGAACATTTCTTTGTTTGAAAAAAAGTTTCTGGAAAGAAAACTTTCTGTTGAATTTTTCAAACAGCGTTTTTTTGATCGTTTGAGCAGCACAAACAAAAAATTCTATTCACCCACATTGTATTAGGGTGGAGGCAGAAATCTTTTAGAGGGAGACAAGAAAGGCCAAAAGAATGTGCACACCCAAACATTACACCCATATGGGATTGTTGAGCATCTTCTTCCATTAATCTGCTGCTCCACTGGTTTCATTCAACCAGATATTGAACCTGACTGCAAGGATTTGCTCCCGTTCAGACACAAAAGCATTAGTGAGGTCCAGTAGGGTTGGTCCAGTACCAGTATCAGAAAGTGCTTTCAATACAGCCTAAAATGTGGGATTGGGTACTGGTGAGTACGCATGTCTGTGCATCGATCCGATACCACGTAATTTATAAGCACCGAAACGGGACCCTGCTACTTCCCACCAGTGTCCCGTAAGCCAAATTTTGTACAGTAAATGGAGCAGAAAAGCGTAAGCTTTACCTTGGCTCAGATCGTGTTGCAAAGTCAGCATTCTTGTACCCAGGAGGAGGAAAAATCTGGTGGATGGTGTATTTGAGTTTCTCCAGTAACTTTATATCACAAACTTTATTTCCTGATTTGGTTTGTTTTTGTTCAGCATCTGTGGTAAAAACTGGAGTGACTGTTACGTGTTTTCTGTCTTTTATAGTTGTGAACTGGATTGGACTGAACTATACAGGGTAATCTCTACCGTGAACTTTACACCCCTGTGAGATTGTAGAACACCTTAATTTCATTCCTGCTGCTATAAAAACCTCCACTCGCCTGGATTCTTTCCTCCAGATGTTAAACCTGGCTGCAGGGATTTCAGACAGAAGGCATTAGTGAGGTCCAAATCCAACACTGATGTTGGATGATAAGTTCTGAATTACACTCAGTGTTCCCGTTAGTTCACATTAAACTGGGAAAACCATTTCTTTATGGACCTAGTTTTAGTCATGGGGGCATGTCATGCTCATAATTTTGACACAGGACACAGCTTCTCGGTACTGCTGACAAAAAGTACGAAGAACACTATCGTCTAAAATATCGTATGCTGTGGTACATAAGCCTGGGAGTTCATGTTTCATAGGTAGGTCTGGCCACCCTCCCATTCAGACTGATTTCCACCCGAATCACTGACAGAGGAGCATCACTGGCCAAGATTTGAAAAGTCACATGTCAGTGATGTCACTCGTTTTGAGCACAATGCCTCAGGCTCATGAAACGCTGATCAAACGGTCAGAGTAGGCAGGGCTGATCCAATATGGATCAAGATTCTGTGACTACATCACCTATTTCTTGCCTCAGATGTTTTCAAAACCACATTTTAGTGTGCTGTTTGTAACCAGGCCATTTTTTTTCTTGCTTGAAAACGGACCAAGCACAACGTCAGTCGTTTCTTTGCTGTGATTGGTTGGAGGGTCTGTCCAGTTGGTGTTTTTGCCTGTGCGTGTTTATGATGCCCCTTGGAAATCAAAAATGAACAGAGAAATTCCAGACTTGTTCACATTTGTGAATTAGGCGAATAATTTTTTACCAACCTTGCTTGAAAATTACTTTAAAAATTAATTGATTGTCAAAGTTGTTGCCAACTGACTACCTGTAGATTCATTAATTGGATAATTGACCAATTAAGAGCACCAAAAGTATGTGTACAGGGGTGCCTGAATACTTTGAGTCATATTTAGTCACTATCTCAAAACCTTTACAGGTAAAAACTACTTGCAGACCACTGGTTACCACTGGTGGTAAGTTGATTTTGTTTTGTTTTTTTAATTTGGGTGAATTAACCCGTTTAACAGTAGAACAGTGAAAAAGAGCAGTTGGAATCCATTATAAGGATCTGTTACAAATGTGAGTATAGTTTTTATTACATAATGTAGGCAACTGGAGGCAGTCGAGTTCTTTCTGAGAGAATGGCAGTCTCCTCTAACATGCATCCTGTTTTTTATATGTTGCCAGACATTTCCAGATGGGATAAAGGATAGTCTGAGTCACTAACAGCATTTGCATAGTGCATCTTAAAGTGTTGCCAGAAATGGATACACAAAACTTCAAATGCATCTGAAGCCTCTGCACAAACAAGCGTGGCTCTAAAAACACTGTTGGCACCGTAATGACACTAAGGTATTATCACATCCTTAAGTGCTTGTATAAACAATAAACATGCACGTCTAAATTGCACAGCTGGATTGGCGGTCTAATCACATAGAGGAGTCACTGCGACACAAACAGGCGCGGACGTGGTGGCGCTGTAAAGACCCATAGTGGAGGGGAAAAAGAGGGGGGGAAAGGCGTGATGGAGTTGTAGCAGTCATTCAGGGCAAGAGTGCTCTCTGCAATTGTGGCTTATCTACTGCAAGGTGGAGGCATGGGGAGGGTAATTCTGCTCGGGGCTCATGTGCAAAGCCGAGATACAGAACAAGAGGGAAGTGGAGGGAGAGAGGGAGAGATAGAGCTGGTTCATTTGCAGCTCGTCCCCGTAGACTGTGGAAAGGATTATACTCACACAGAGAGAGGGAGAGGAAGAGAGGGAGGGAGGGAGATGCTCAGGCTCTGTCTTAGCACACACTCAGTACCCTGCCTCCAATCTTCTACACTGCACTGTGCACTCTCCCCGGCTCCTCAACAGCACTCACTACTCTCTCTTTCCTCCTCCTTCACACACACACATACACACTCAAACACACACATATGTGCAGACACAAACACACCAGTGCCATGTAGAGTCTCGGCCAGAGGGGGACACCAACCTGCCTGCACAGGACCACGAGCTCAGGTACGCTCCATCCGTTCATTCATTCGTTTACACTCACACTGCCACATTATGCAGCAGCAGATTTTTTGGGTTGTCGCTGTAGTGATCCAGCCGCTCATTCTCTCTGCAGAAGACTCTTGCAGGCTGCATGCACCAGGATTATCCGGCTTCTTTTGCATAGCCCCAAGAGAACCAAAAAAAGATAGCAGAGAGGGAGAGGAGCCAGAGAGGAGAGGGGAAATGGAGAGGAAAGCCAAACTGAGCAGTGTTTTGTCATGTAGGGCAAGGAGAAGTCTGTAGCGGGCGGCCAGCTAACCTGGGTTGACCTTCACGTGGGGAGCAGTGCTCCTACCTGGAGCAACAGTATGTGGGACACTGTCCACAAAGACTTCTTATCAAAACCTGTGCTTAAAAGGCACATTTACCCCCTCCCTCTCCCTTCAACTCTTTATATCATCTCTCTCTCTTCCTCTCTCGAGGGCCGTATTAATAATCATACGGGCTGAACATGCTCAGGGGACTTGCAGCAATTGGTTGAAATGCAAATGGACTCGCAGATTGTGAAATGAGTTTGTGTTTGTCACAGAATCAGTGTGCAGGGGGACATCAGTGTGGCTGTAGCGGGGTTTGTTCTCTGGTGGTGACACATGGTTTCAGTGCCTTCTAAGGCTTCATCTGAGAGAATAGTGGTTGTTCTTTTTTTTTTTGGCAACACCACTGACTCCCAATCAATTTCAAGCTTTTTGAAGTGGATGTACCACTGTGTTTTTTTTCGTTCTTTCTGGAGGATCCAGTGACTCAGAATCTGGGGCTTCAGAATTCACTTTGATGCTGGTTTGATATCAGTTTGTACATCTCGAGACTGCAGGGGCCTTCCTCTTTCTGGAATATGTTGGAATGAAGTTGTGCTGGCCTGGAGAGAAAAAGCAAAGCGAGCTCCGTATGAAGCTTTTAATCTGAGTCATTGCTGACGTTTTCCTTTGGATTTCTTTGATCTCGCACTTACCAAAGAGTCACGACTGTCTGACAAAAAGCTTCGAGATAAGAAACAAAATCCAGCCGTTCAGACGGAGCCTTTTGAAACAACTGCAATATTATATTGTGCTAGGAGTTTATTATGTAAGACTTTGCTTTATAATTAAATAAGTGTCCTAGTTACATCATAGTCTGGCCAAAAAATCTGTTTCTTTTCTTAACTGTAAATTTTCCTAATGATAATGGAACCTGTATACATTCGGTTTGGCTGCGCACCAGAAAAAGTTGTTAATCCAGACTGAAGCTGACCACCATTGGGACAAACCATAAAGCTGCAGTAAACTCCTCCAGTTGCTAAGAAACCATCCATTTGCAGGGATAGATGCAGATCTGTTTAAGCCCTGGTCACATAGGCCACCAAGCCCCTAAATTTGGTGGTACAGTTTGGTTTGGTAGTACATTTTTGGTTTAAACTTCTGGAAAAACAATACAGAAAAGGCAACTCAATGCAGCTTAACACAGCCTCCTTTAAATATTCTGGCCAGTGAAACTCCTGCTTCCATTCACTGAAGAAGAAGAAGAGCTGCTGGAGGGAGCTGGGATGTACAAGCAGGGAGCGAGTGGAGTTTATTTATTTATTTATTTTTTACATTTTTTCCTTGTAGATACAAGTTAGCAATGAACAAACTAGCAACAAACTAGTAAATAACCACTGTAGTCGCACCAAAAATGTATTGAAGTACAAAGCAGCTTTTTCTCTGTGAAAAGTGTTTTCAGGGGTGTCAAGGCAGGCGGGCGGTGCGTCGGCAAGTGCCGGCACATGCCCAGATGCTGCCTGTGTGGGATTGTACATACTGTACAAAGTAACAGGGGTGGCTGTTTTGTTTTTAGTTTAACATTGTGTGAGAAGGCTCGCAGTGTGGGGATAAAACATGATGCATACAGGAGACCACCTACATGGAATATTTGGTGGCCACTAGAGACGTCACGTGAAATTATACTTGGGTACCAAGTCAGTGTCAACATTATGAAAACGTGGTGGTACTTTTTTTTCCCAGTACTGAAGGGAGATGCAATGCTTCCTGACCTGACAGACTGCATAAACACCTAAAAGTGCTGTAGTGTGCTGTTAAATGCCAAAGAAAGAAGAAAACATGGTGGACCAATAACAGCTGCACATGTTAGTGACGTGTACAGCTGTAGCCATCATCGGGGATTCATAGTAAATTCTAAATAAGCAGTATGAAAACCATGCTATCAGACTTTTCAGATGAAAGGAGGAAACACTTCCAACTCACTAACATAGTGAAACAGCTCACAGATAGACATCTGGAGGATGGGTGAGTGAGTTTAACAACGTATCAGAAGTCTCATTGTTATCCTGAAATGCACGTTACCATTAGTTTTGTCTGAGATGACTGGACTGCTGTGTTGTCAGGTATGTTTCATGATGTTTGCAGTAGCTGAACTGTAAAGGCTAATGTTATGTAGACATAGCTCAAAGGGTAACATCCAGTCATGTGTCATCAAAATTACAAAATATTACTTTAGTGTTTTATCTCTGACCATGTCAGTAAATTTCAACTACTGCTGCACTCTGAGTTCAACGTAATATTCAAAGTTCAGCAGCAGAAATCACTGCACTTTCATACATTACTCTCCAAACAGAGCAACATAATAAACATTATAAACATCCTTTTGTCAAAAAAAAACAAAAAAAAACATGGCTGAATTTTATTCTTGTTTTTGTTTTTTTACCGTGTTATCGAATTGCGTATTACTGTGGAAATTCACTGATATTTGTATCCACTACTAAATTTCTGTTATTGTGACGCCCCTAGTGGCTGCAGACTAACTCTTTGAGTTGACTGGACCATGGTTAATGTTGAACTTAGATGCAGCATTACTCCATTTATCTGAAACAGAATGTTTCTTCTTTAAAATAAAGTCTTAAAAGTGTTTGTACTAAATGTGTTCCTCAATTTAATTGAGGAACACATCAGTGGTGCAGAAAATCTTACAGATTCACATCACATAAAACCAGAAACAAACACAAACTCACCTACTGTCATGGGCGCTGAATTGATTTGTTCCCTCAGGGCTGCCTGAAATATGAACCAAAATAAAGCTACATGGAGATCATCTTATTACCATATCATTTTAAGGTTAATCAGTTTCAGTCAAAACATCCAACTCATAAAGAATCAGCAAACTATCATCAAACAAGTAACATCAGTACCTGAGAAAATAATCAGCACACCTCATACGCACATGCACATAAGAAGCAATCAATCATTAATAAAATTTGATCAATGCACAGTAATACAGCGACAGCTGCACACTCACTCACTATATTGTCCCCTGTCTGGTTTGCAAGGTGAAAAAAAAAAAAACAGTTGCAGCTCCTCCAGTTGTGTCATTGTTTAAAGTACATTTACTAGATCCATTTAGGTTCAAAATGGCCGGGTCACAGGGTTTGTATCTCTTAATGAAACCACTTACTGATCGGAGACCTGAAGGGTACTGCAACAAAGACAGGTAAAGGATGAGTCTGTTCTTTCTTATTGCCAATAAATCTCATGAAAAGACCAAAACGGAGACAGAATTGATCCAGCTAATGTATTTTATGTGTATCTAAAGATATATGGTATCATCTTAATCCACAACAACGAGACACACTGTTGGTTACGTGTTCTTTCATTACCTTGAACACACACACACTGTAGTTTATTCTGATACTGTTCAGCTGCCCAAATACTCACTAGATCACCAAATGTGTATTAATCCACTGCTAAAAGTAGTTCCAACAAAAGCAGTATTTATTTCTGTTTGAGTAAAGAGCGAGGAATGGAGCTCCTGTATGGCGTTTAGTTAGTCTCAGAATCCACATATAAAAACCAGACATGTGCATGTGATATGAGAGCACAGTATCTGTATCACAGTATCTTTGACCCTCCTTACACACTTACAACCGTTCAACAATCACTTGCTCCGCATGGTGACTTTTGAGACTATGGAGGCAGCGACAGAATAGACGTCCTGTCCTTGTTTCTCGTTAGACTCATAATTACAGTAATAGCAAAGTATAATGACTGTAAGTTTGAGGGCAGTATGATAGCTTGTGTTGCCCTCCTTTCTTGTTGAGGGTTGGAATATTTGTGGGTATTTCTCATTGAACACTTGAACACCCCAAATGTAGTATTTGGGACAGCCTGACAAATTACTGAGCTTTTTTTAAAAATAAAATAATATGTTGGTGAGCTGCTTTGATGGATTTTTATAGATTTATTGAAGTAACTATTGTTTGTGTGGTTGATGGGCTGCAGGGAGGGATTTGACCACAACAGAGCTCTAGTCAGAGAACAGAACCATCGGTTAGATTTAAGATCTTCACTGCGTATCTGTGACCTGTTAGTGATAGCCAGCATTAACTAAGACATTTTAGGGTTGTAAAATGAGACCAGCATGCCGTGTGAATGTTAAACAACTGTTGCATTTACCACGTTAACTGTAGTTAGCTTATCACTTAGAGAGGATATTTTCCATAGGCTCATCACTAGGTCTGCACGATATGGTAAAAAAGTCGTATTGTGATGATTTTGACTGAAATTGCAATATGCAATGTAATTGTAGTCAGACGACTCACGTTTAAGAATGTTTATTGCAGCAGCAGAACATAGTTAGTTGCTGTTGACGCTCCGACCTCATCACTCCTCACAGATTATGTTTACATAGAGATATAGAGGAGTGATGAACACATATCTTGGACCCTCTGTCGGAGCCTGCAGGTGGATGCTGGGGTGGTGGTGGGGCTGAATGAACAGGCAGTGACACCGTTGCAGGACAGCAATGCATTGACAGGCAGAGGGAGAGATGGGAGGTTTTAGTGGTTTAAATAGACTGCCAGATTGGAAGGGTGCGTTTGGTTCGTACAACGGAGTGTGAGGCGTGTCACATGTGACTGTGGTGCAGCTCGAGTTGGCTGCCTGAACGAGCTCACAGGCGTCGATACATTAGTGGGAATGATCAATGATTTTGATAATATTGTGATTAATTATGCAGCCCTACTAATTACTAAAATGAGTCTTTGCCACCATCACAGCAATATAATAAATACACTTAATATTGTCAAGACAGAGCATCATCTTGAAATACAGAGAGAGAATCGACTTATTGTTCTTTGAACGTCGTCAGTAGCTTCTGCACCATAACAACAGCAGAAATAACAGATGGAGAGGATCAACAGGAAGTGGAACAAAAGTGTCAACTTCAAAATGAATTTTCAAAATTAAAGTTTCTGAACATAAACGTCTGAACGCGAACGCACAGCATAAAGTTAGAGGGACAGTTGCTCCCCAAGACAATGGTTGGTGAAACACTGAGAATCGATAAGGGTGACAGGAAGTATCGATACTGATAAGCAGCATTGGTATCATCAAAATCCTAACTCTGCCCATCCCCAGTGACAAACCTACTAACATATTGTTGGTTTTGGTCTTTTCAGGGTGTTTGTTAATAAAAAGAACACAGAATAATGGCAGCCTTATCCTTTAAAATATGGGAATAAACAGGTTTAGCTTACAGTTAAAACTCATTCTCAGCACCGTCACCCCTCATGATTTCCCTGTGGCTGCTCACAATTACCCGAGCTCCGATGTGCCCACGTAAATCGGTGCCTGTGCATACAGCGCAATAATCACTGCAAAGATATTAAAGCCCATCACTTAAAGTGCTGTATATTTCAGGCATTGATCATACCCTCCATATGTGCATTCAGCAGCATCGCACACTCTGCAGCAACAGTGAGGGTGATGTTTTTAATATACCATTCACATCATGGCGAGAAGCAGAGAAGATGAAAGGGAGGGAGGAAGGGGAAGACATGTGACACCCACAGTGCTGCGAGAACACGACCCGCCGAGCCACCAGGGCATGGCCTCCTGTTAACCGTATTGTGATTGTGTGTTTGCCACCCCCCCACCCCCCAGAGGGAGGCTGACCTACAACAGACAGTAGTATCAGCTCTGGCTCCGAGCCCACTGAGCTGTCAGCCTCACATGCCAAGGGCTAAGAGGAGACAGGGGACATGAACAGTACGGAGGAGATCAGGGATAACAAGCAGAGACGGAGGTAGACTGCAGTCTGTCTGAGTCTGCCTCCATTAGTGATGCTGGAAGGAGCTGAAAAGGCACTGAACTGAATCATTCTGTGGGTTTGAGATGGAAAAGTGAGAGCAGTTTAGACTTTACAATGCATGTATGAAACGGAAAGGTTTTCTCCTCATGTCCCTGAGAGTGTGGGCAGATTTAAGGACGTTGTTGTGCTGGATACACAGTGACATTACACGTCTGTTGGGTCACAGTGCCCAGGTTTAAATCGACTCCCTTGTGAGCTGACAGATGAAAGACTTTTTGAAATGCCAGGTAGAAGAACGTTCCTGGCAAGTGTCGGAATGAGTTTCTGGATATCAGGGCTCAGGGTTATTTATGGATTTGTGTATTATTTGTATAAGCAGTTGGCACTTATGGTGGTGGGATTTCATTATCAGCAAGGCAAGTTTAAGCTTTGAAATTCTGAAATATGCATATGTACAGACAGACAGACAGGCAGGCAGGCGGAGGCAGACAAACACACACAGAGACAGACAGAGACACAGTCCTTTGAAACTGCCTCCTCAGCTGAGTGGATTTCCCTCCTGCTTCACTTTTCCTCAGAGCACATCAGTCTTGTTAATTGCTTGGCCCACTCCATTTTTCCCCGTACCAGTTGACTTATGACCATTGATGTAACATGCTGCCAGTTACGAAGAGGCTAATCTGCAAATCATGCTAGCAAACCATCTGCAGGCAGAGCATATTTTTAGACATTATGCTGGGAAAAGATCAGTTTCAGTAAATTATTTTGATTAAAAACACCATCTGCTTATAAACTACAAATTTTTACCCAGAATAAACCTTACACCAGCTGGTAGAATGAATGAAATAAGAAATATTACTATTCTTCTTCTTTTTTTTTGGCACTTTTTAAGCAGACAGACCACCAGATGCCTCATCTTTCAAATTCTCATTTAAGTGTAAGTGCAGTATTGTGACTCTGTTTCTGCCAGGGCTGCAGTCAAGACCGTTTAGAAGAGTACTCCACTATTATAGCATTGTACTCCTATAACATTGTTGGACTCGCAATAGCCAGTGAAAAAAAAGTATCAACATCAAAACTGATGCGGCAGTACCAGACAGGCCTGGAATTTCATCATTTTTCAGACAAGGCTGCTTCACTTTTGATGTTGTCAATTTTTTGAAGACAGAGGCCAAATATCAGAGCAGTAAGTCTATCAAATACAACTTTGATTTTAGGGAGGATTTTATTTTTAATATGGAACATCTGTCAGTGAAACATGCCTAAATAAATTTGTCCAGTCAAAAGTTCATACACTCTTAGTCCTGGACTAATCAGTGTCAGTGGACTCATTTGAAGAAGGGGGCTGGGAGTGAGGAGGACATTAAGTTTGTTTAATATTAATGTTAGAAACATTAGGTTATAATACCGTTATTATAACACTTCTTAGGTCACTGGGTCCCGCTAAGTCAACTTAGCGTTAAACGTGCAATGTGTAATGTTAACTGTTGAGTTTCTTGTTTTAGTCATTCGCTAATTTGTCAAACTTTCTTACTTATTCTCAGTCAACCTTCTCTTGTCAGATGTTCACTCAGTCACAGCTTTTTTTTTACATTGGCATGTTAGGATGAGTTTGGTTAAGTCTCCTGGTGGTCGGTGCTAGATTTGTGTCTGTCTGTTGACTGTTGTCATCAATAGGCCTGTTTTACAGTAATTCATAATCCACCTCTGGTTATTGTGCAGTGTGTCACGTGATGTTGCACAGTAAGAATTCAGAATCTCAACAAAAGACACTGGTGTCTAAAAAACGTATTGACAAGACAGGACAGCGGAGAATTGCTGAAATCATCTGAGGCAGTGAGGCCATTGTGGCCTCAGGGCATATCATTTTTTGAGGGGTATAGGGCCTAACTGAATGGGCACAGCGGTCATCGCCTTCATGGCCTCCAAAAAATTCCTGTCCTGGTACCAGATATCATCATTTTTGTTCCAAGAATTCTTCTTTGTCAAAACCTGATGTTGGGTTGGTGTATATGTTAAAATTTTCCATACATCCAACCAACAGCAGCTCCGAGTATGTTACGTTCCACAAGCTCTCTTAGCTTTTTTTAGTCTAATGAATAAACAACAGGTAAATGCCAAGAAAGAAAATATTCTTACACCTAACCTTCCTTATTAAACAGAAAAATACAACCGTGCACCTTCTGAGATGAGCTTATTTGCTTTGTTAACGTGAAAAACACACTTCATTTAAACTAGACATAAACAAAATAAACAGACCATTAAATTTGCAAATTAAAATGACAGAACTTTTCATTTATAAACTTGTAGTCTTCAGCTCTAACTGATGCTGACTCAAGTGGCATCACTAACCAGATTTCATGCACCTTCTTCTGGATCTGCGGCCAAGGCTGTACTCAACGCTTTCTTTTCTTTTGGCTTCACTCCTCAACACCTGTAAACAGACTTTGATGTGTAAAACTGGTGGATTTCTCCATTAAAAGTGTAGAAAAGTCCAAGGTTATGATATTGAATCCAAACAGGCTTGAGACTTGCTCCTAATGAGTTTCAGCTATGACAGTCAGTCAGTCTGCTTCTGTCCTTTGGTTTTAGAAAGGTTTGAAATGTAACAGGAGCAGGACACAACACACTGGTTCATAAAATGTCTCATGTAAAAAGGGGATGCTTGGTGACAGGGAGAAAAGTTAACTCCAGCCAAATGCTGGTAAATTATGAAAGTGGCTGGTAGATTTCAGACACAAAATAAGGATTTACTATTGAGTGTCTGGTGAATTTGAGCGTTTATCTGTCAGTAGCTGGCTGGAAGATGTTTAAATTTTAAAAAGTTAATTTCTCACCCTGCTTGGTGGGTGGTCACATGGCAAAGACACACTGTAACAGGTGAGAAGACGGCCAAGACTGAGACAAGTCTGAAATCCCTTGCAAATATACTACCTCGAAATCTACGCCGGGACATTTACAAGTTTCACATTAAAGGTATAATATGTAACGTACCACAATGAAATGTCTAAAAACAGACTTGCGTTATATTTTTTTGTTTAATCATGTATATCCAAATACTTTCTGTAATGTTCAAAACCAAGGAAATCGTTTTTTTGTGAGTCTACTTGCTATAATTTCTGGGAGACACGGATACATCAGGCGTGAGGAACACAACAATAAACTTTATACATTACCTCATTGTGAACATATCTACCTGATTCATGTCAGATAGATTCTTCTGTAGTGGGGTTGTTTAAATTAAAACATCTCCCATCACGCACACTATTTCACATCACACTACGTCTTTTGTTATTGTTTTGATGTTTAAAAAAACAGCAAAATGAACATGGCGTTTAAGTGCTCTCAGCAGTAAGTTACGTGGCACCAATATTGAGCCCTTTTCTGCTGCTGAACATTGTGACTTTTGTTTTGGGCAGAACTTAGCTCGGGGCAAAACTATTCCCTAAACACATTAGGTAATGCCTAGTTAGCAAGTTTTGTTGGCTTGTTTCTTAACGATGGCTGAAGGAAATTCGAGTTTATCTGAATATGTACGGTCACCCACCAACAGCCAGTGTTGGGTGAAAAACATTCATATTAACCAGTGTGACCAGGCTGGTTGAATCGTACACTCTTACTCAGTGGATAGACCATCTCTCTACAGTCGCTGGCTGTTTTTGTGGGGCAGTTTTTGTCATTTTATTTTGCTTTTTTGCTGTTCCAGCTCGGGATGGTGTACTTGGCCAGAGGGCGAGTGAAAGGAAAACAGCCCGTATAGAGCCAGATTATCTGAACATCACACAGTGAATTAAGAATTTATTTTGACCAAGACAGAGTTGATGATGGTTACGGCACTGACCAAGGTGGTTTTGGTGAGTTTCTGTCTGTCAAGTTTAAGTGTGTTTTATGGAGTTAATGAGGCAGTTAAAGCTCGTCTTTGTTCAGTAGAAGAGCAAAACTCGAATTCAGAAGGGGATTGGTAGTATTTTTCTATTTTAATGAGGAAAATAGATGTGAGAATGTTTCCTTTCTTGACATTTTGTGAGTTCAGTTTGTTTATTTTGTCATGACTTGCATCCATCTCCCAGCTTTCCTTCTACCACGTTTAACCACAGTTACCTTCTTCTTTTCTTTTTGACTGGCAGCCGCAGTTGGTGATAAAACCTCAATTTTGAGCCATTACTACCTCAATTCTGGCACCCAGCAACACAGAAAGAACACGTTAGCTTGATTATGTGACCTGCTACTCCCTGTTTACCTCCTGTGTTTCCTTCGTTTTGTCTCCAGCCATCATTGTGATGAAATCATGACGTCTGCCCAGAAAGGGTCTATTACTACACTTGATTATTTTTTCTATAATTGATCTCTGTTTATGTTTGACATGTGGTAACTTCTCTCTCTGTATAGTGTCTTCTTTTATTGAAACCAGCTGGATATTAGTTATTGGGTAGGCCTTTATTCTGTGTTTTATATGGGAAGTTCATACGTCCTTAGTTACATAAATTCAGATACTTTACCACACATCTAAAGAGTTTATAAGGTTGACTTGAAATAATAGCATTTGTACATGCTAAATTACATTAGCAAGTAGTATAATTTTAATATTTAATATAATTTTAATCATGTGAACTCAATGCTCTCTCTCAGAACAAAAAAAATGACTTAAGTTGACACGTGATGTTGTGTCTGAAAAGAAACCCTGACGAATATTTTCTCCTCTCTACCTAAATACTTGAAACAATTGTTATATTGCATTTCATCTTTGTTGCAGCAGTAATTTGACTCCGTCATTTATATTTAGGCCCATACACAAAGACGCTGATGTTCTGTCCCAGTATTTATATGATAAATGAATCATGCTCGTCAGATTTCAAAGAGTCAGAGTTGCCCTAGTTGCGGCTCAAATGTTTTGTGTTGCATATTTTAATACTGAAGAGTTTCCTTTTAAGATGAGATTTCCACCATTTGAAGAGAGTGACATTCTAACAGATGAAACGATCGTACGCGTGAAGTCATAATGGCAAATTTTAACCACTTCCCCACTGGACTGTTGTAGGCATTTTGATTGCTTGTACACGCAAATGTTCACGGTACAGTACATTCAGCGGTGTTGCTCGTGTTTGTTTGCTCTGCTTTGTGACACAGCACAAAGCAGGGCCAGCAGTCATCCAGCTGGCTGCCTCCCAGAGCCCTGTGTGAGACACTGATTAGTGGCCACTAATAGATCTCGATCCCTGACTCATCCTGTCCCACTGTTCACTCAATGATACCAATTACTCACCTTCAGGACGTGTCCTGGGCTCAGACAAGCCAAAAATATCACTTTCTAATTACCAGAACTTCCTATCTGAGTCGGAATTGATGCCTGGCCTCGGACCAGGTTTTGTCCTGTCATTGACTGTGTGGAAAGGGTACGCCTGAGTGCTGCTGTAGGTGCTGCAATTTAGTGGTGTAACTAGCAAAAGAGGCATGTGTATTAGCTGTCTGGTCTGCAGGGGCTGAATTCAATCATGCATCTGTGATGGAACGTGGCTGTTTGATAACCTCAGTCGCATACCTGCACTCACCCGCCCCTCTTTTTCATCTGACATCCTAATCAGGATGCCTCTCATCCTAGTTTAATGGCACCGGGGATGGACCACATCATGAGTGTTGGTAAATTGATGCACCGACTGTCCCAGAGCTTGATACTTTGACTAGGATGAGATGATATGAGTGTGAAGATTTTTTCTTTAAAAAAAAAAAAGTAGCCGACAGGGCTCAAATTCACTGAGCATGCAGTATAGATCCAGTACAAGACAGTTAGAGGATCAGAGCGGAGGGTAAAGTGAAAGAAGATTGAGTCTCAGCTGTCCCCACACTTCTCATCACGAAGGCTTTTTTTTCTCCAGACTGTCCTAAATTATTATTCTCTTTGAAGACGGATCATCAAATTTCAGATCTCGTCCCTGTGATGTTGGAAAATCTGCCGAGTGGTTTGTTCTCAGTGTGACGAGTGACCTGGCTCGCACACATGCTCAGAGATGACACCCAAAAGAAAGTGTTGTCATGCGCGCGAGGCTAATGTTGATACATGATGAATGTCAATGTTTACTGACCGTGTAACAGCATCAGCGCTGGATAAATGTCACAGATGCATCACATGGGATTTCTCTGTGCTATAAATGTACCTTTTATTAAAGCCCTCGGTCCTCATTTCATCAGTCCTCAGCATTTAGGGGCGGAAGAAGTTTTCAGATCCTTTACTTAAGTAAAAGTACTGTAACTACACTGTGAAAATACTCCACTACAAGTAAAAGCAGAAGTCAAAGGGTTTTGACATTGTAACTTAAAAAAAACTCAGTGATTAATCAATTATCAAAATAGTTGCTGATTAATTTAACCAACCCTAATAGCTCTAAAGTGTTGAGCTAATCTTAACATATATCATACATATATACTGTTAGGTTGTTTGATCTACAGCAATGCATCATGGTCCATAAGATCATCGTATGTTCGCAGCGTAGTTCTCCTGGAGAACCACAAATCTCTAAAAAGTCAACTTTTCATGCTGACAGCCCTGTTTTCAACTTAATGTTGATGCATTTTCCGGATAATCGAAGAGGGATTTAAATAGTTTATATTCTTTATTTTATTATGCCTCCCCGTGGTGATAGGCGTGACTGAAGGCATTATGTTCTCGGGTTGTTCATACATCCGTCAGTCCCTGTTCTTGTGAATGCGATGTCTCAAGAACGCCTTGAGAGAATGTCTTCCAACTTTCACACAAATGTCCAACAGGATAAAATGATGAGGCGGTGACATTTTATTTCCAAAAGGTCAAAGATCAACTTTGCATCATAATGTTCAGCTCTCTATCAGTCCTCTGTCCTCCTCTGTAAAAACAGTCTCTAAGTGAAGACAGCGTGTTTCTCACTGGAAATTATTCACTGGAATCACACATCTATGGTGATAACGTCCATTTTGCCAAAAATACGTATAATAACTTCTTTAAATTCCTTCAAGGTTGTCACTACATGTATTATGTGAGTTTGGACAGTCGTGGATGTAAACAACAGCACAACAGAAAGGCATTTTTTTCTAGTTATCTTCAGGAGAATTTTCTCAACTATCACACACATCATATTCAGAATCACATCTGGAAACATCTGGTTTTCAGTGGACAGGAAGGGCATGAATATTTGTAATTTGTAAAGTAACCAATAACAAACGCTGTCAGACAGACATAGTGGAATAAAAACTACAATTTTAGCCTCTTAGAAGAAGTGAAGTTGAAGTATAAAGAAGCAGAAAATGGAAATATTTAAGTAAAGTATGAGTACGTTGAATTTGTGTTTGTATTTGTATTAACTGTGTCGTAGCATGGTTAGCGATGTGCATGCTTGTTACTGGTAGTTGGAGTCAAACAACCATGAAGAGACACTGTTTGGCTCTCCTTGTCTTTGCTGGAAAGGCACAGAGGCTGCTGGTGTTTTGGCAGTCGATGAAATGCTCTGGCTTAATGACCCACAGAAAAGTCGAAAAGGACAACACGGAAGGCAAAGTTACAGGTTGAGTCTGACCCGTTGAGAGAGACTTGCCATGTGGGTACCTGTGCTGTAGCTGAGAAAGTCTCTCCAGTGAGAGAATCACTCCTGATATTTGAATACGTGGTCATTGCCTAAAAATAAAAGTAGTCATTAACTGCCACAGGAGCGAATTGGACCTGCTTTTGGTGGCTTTTTATACTGTTCAAGTTCCCATGAAACGGTGCTTATTGCTTATGTGTTTGCTTAAAACCTTTGAACTGAATTCCCTGTTGGTGCCGGAGGCTGTGATTGTCCTGGTGACTGGCCATGTTCACAGTGTTGGCTACAGCTAAATATCTGTTGTCATGTTATAGCCTTGTTCTATTTAACTTTTAATAAATATATGCCCTCAATGTTCAAATTTTTCCATGTGGGTTCAAAAATCGAATGTTGATATTTTTTAAGGTATTGTATTGAAATGATAAATTCCAGGGTCATGACAATGCTAGTATGGATGGATATTTATCCTTAAATTCAGATTTAAAAGTTGTGATTAGTAATGGGAGCTGAGGTGACTGTATACTGTCATTTCTTTTTGTACTCGTGTAGCTGCTCTGTCAGCATTTGAATTGAATCTCCCTTGTTAACAGCTTCATCTGTTTTCCTTTATACTTTTCACTTTGTTCTCACTTTGTTGTTAGGAGCTTTTAAAGATAAGAAACCTTAAAAACTGAAAATACTCAGGCACTCTAGTTCACTCTAGTTCACTCTGGGTTCATTTATGTGACAGTGGAGGTGGGAAATGATATCGAACCTCAGTATTGTGATTTTACTGTTCATGTACAAATATGAGTCCTCGTTCTTTCTCAAAGGAACATGAATGTCTTGGTTCTGTCATTTCAGTCACTCCCCTGTGTTTCATGCTAATTCTGTATGTATTTCGGCTCCAGGCATAGGATTTTAACCATGGGCAAGCTGAATATTTATGCCATAATTAGCGCTCTATTGAAATTCATTTGGTGTGACCATAGTAAGATGTAGTGGTTGTTATACACATTATGCTTTTGTGGGTGAAAAAGGGAGAGGGGAAATCAAGGCGTGGGAGGAGAGAGGAAGAGAGACGCTGATGTAGACAAGAGGACAGAGACATGAACTGGGCAGGCTTTCCCAGCAGAGGAGAGGACATTAAGTTTCCATGGTGCACTGATGTTTACCCAGAGCAGCATTCCTCAGTCCTGGTCCTCAGGAACCGCTGCCCTGGATGTTTTAGGTGTTTCCCTGCTCCAGCCCACCTGATTCAAATGAATAGGTCATTATCAGGCTGCTGCAGAGGCTTGATGATCATCATTTGGTCATTTGGTTACTGGACGGAGCAAATGTATGCAGCGTATGCAACATAGTGAATTCACTGCTTGTGCACATCTCCCAGCTGAGACTGGAGCGGATGGAAGGAGGTGGGCGGGACAAAGATATAGTGCTGAACTGAAAAAAAAGGAACAAATCATTGAATCTGCAGATAAAAAAGCCAATTCTGATTTGTCATAATTCTGATACAGGTATAGCCTAGAGTCCTCACAGGTACCTGAGGAGTGACACACACAAACGTGTAATTTATTGATCAGGGATGGGCATTTAGTGCCAAAATGCTGTTCGATATTCACTGAGCACTATTCAAGGAATTTGAAGATCTACACACACGTTGTCATCAAAAATAAACATTTTGTCCACTCCCTCTGTCCTCTGAGGCTGGGGGCTGATGTAATGATGTGTGCTGCTTCTCTGACATGGTGTCACTTAGTTTGGAGCCAGTAAATGTTCAGTAAACAGCCTGTCACTCTGAAATAAAATACATCAAGGTCTCCAGACATCTCGTCAGCGATATTACTGGGCCTGTAACAAGCGACAGCTGGTGGCATCGTGTTATTTCCAGGTCCCAGGAAAACAAGGGAAACAGACAAGGGAATTCGAAAATCAAGAACCATCCCTAATATTTATATAAATTCATGGGGGCAGGCACAGGTAAAATGAACCAGTTGCGGGCGGGCAGCAAGTGAGAACAATAAAATAACACTTAAACGTACTACATTTACTCCTAATACAGTAATATCAAGCCTAATCAGCCAGCAGGATTTTATTGTGAAAGCCTATAACACAACCTTTGACTCCACGTCCTGCCAAACAAGATGAGATGTCACTTTTTGATTTAACAGCGTTGAAGGCTAGCTGATGGCTAAAATTGATGACATATGAGCAGAAATAACTACTGGAGGACACCAATTTGTGGACAATACATCGTCAAAGTCAAAGTTGTCAGTGGCTGTGCAAGTGTCTAAATGTATTAGCTTTTGACAGCAGCACACGAGGCTTGTCGTCACTGTGGAAACACATCAACAGCTGCAGGAGCGCAGGCGCTGAGCCAGTTAAGAACACAAGTGTGATATGTGTGTTACATCAAGGATGCGAGTCGTGTTGCAGGGAAAACACATATTCATAGTTCCTGGTGGGTGCAGATTTGAAAGAGGTACTCAGTTTGCCGGTGCAGGTGGGTTTGCAAAACTGTACCCATGCATGACTCTGTTAGAGCCCATGTTAGTTGCAGCTCTACGATGTATCACCTCATTGTATTCTGTATATGGGCCCTATTTTCTCATGCTCTTCGACTTTCAGTCTTGCTCGGTCTTTTCCAAACCTCCCGCCCCCCTCTCTCCTCAGTCTGTGCTCGTCACAGGATCACTCAGAGCCTGTGTTGCCCGAGGCTTTACAGAGACAACATGTCCAGGGTCGAGTGTCCTTCAGGCCTGTTTACACTGCGGCTGTAGGCTGCAGATTGACGAGGGTTTGTGCTCTGGAGCTGGACAGGACTGGGTGATGTGAGCTGGCAGTTTGTTGTGTCTGTGTGAGCTGTCTGCTCTGAGCTGACTCTCATATCGAGAGATATTTTAGAAAGTCTCTCCGGTATTTTGAGACACCCCATAACTTTTTTATCAATCTTCAGGCTGTAAATGAATTATGAAGCACACTCAAATTGTACTGGAGGTCAAATAAAGCTGTGGAGTCTTCTGTATCCTGAACTTGTTAAATCAGTATACTACATATACTTTCCTCTCCCACAGCAGGAATACTACTGATATTACCTTAATAATTACTGTAATTATTGCTCAAACACTGTAAGTGGTACAAGTCTGTGAATAGTAAGGCTGTTAAATGCAGGAGAGGCTATTTTACATGTATCTAAAGGAAAGGCACTCTCTGTTCCTAAAACCGGTGATTGTGGGTTAGACATATGAGGCAATCACCACCTCTTTTTAAGCGTAACTGCACGCTGGTTCACTGTGATCCTGAACGCCTCCCTGCCGGCAACAGTTTGGAGAAATTTTGCATTCAGCAAAGGCAGACCTTGTTCCAAATATAGCCCACTCTGCGTTCGCGTTCAGATCTTGTTTGGGTTTTATTTTAATTTTCAAGTGCCCTGGAGAGCTGGATATTATAATTTGTGGATGGAGGAGCACCATTTTTTTTTTCTTTCACTCATTCCTGCCACAGTGCCTCCCTTCGTAATTAATGATCTCTGATGAATAGAGAATTTCTGATGGAGAGGGAGGGAGGAAGAGGCAAAGACGGAGTTAGAAATGAACACAGTCGCAGCCGGTGAAAGGATGCCACCGGCTGGATCTGTGAATATGATTGAGATTATTAAAAAATGAATAAATGAAAGAGTCGGTGGCATGGGGGGCAAAAACGGCACAGAAAACAGGGACAGGTGATCCGAGGAAGACAGTAGGGAGGATGTGATTTGAAAAATGCTTTTCACTATTCAACACAGAAATATATTAACAGTGTTAATAAGCAAACAAAGGACTGAGGACAGTGGGTGGGTGACATGTAAAGACCGATCAGTACTGAAGTTTTGGGACAGAAACATCAGTATATAACAAGACGTTATCACATTATTTAATAAAAGTTCATAACATTAACAAATATTTTTGATGAACGTCTCTTGAAGGACGACTGTGTAGGATTTAGCTGAATCTAGCTGTGAGCTTGCAGATTGCAAACTTCGCCTTCCCCTTCCAAGCGTATGGGAGAAACCACGGTGTAGGAGGCCCTGTCTAGAGCCTGTGTTTGGTTTGTCTGTTCTGGGCTACTGTAGAAATTTGTGGTGCAACATGACAGCCCCCATGGAACAGGACACGCACCTTCTGTAGATATAAACGGCACAAACCAATTTAGATTAAACCAACTTAGATTAAATTTTCCATAAGGCCAGAAAGAAAACCTGTTAAGGGCATAACTCCACCAATCCAGCACCATGGACAGGGCTAGAAGTCACTGAACCAACAACTTCAGGAAAAGTGCATATTTTTGGAGCAATTGGTGTTTGTTTTCTGAATAACGGGTTTGTGGTCCGATGGGACGTTATTTGGACTTTTGGAAAAATGAGCCGTGGGAACAATGACATGGAACCTGTTAGTGAACTGTTGGTAGCAAGCTAATTGTAATCTGAATTTTTTTTGATGTGAGTGACCAAGTTTTGGAGATATGAGCCGCAGAGACATCTGCCTTCTGTTGAATATAGTGAAACTAGATGGTACTCGGCTTGTGATGTTCAAAGTGGCAAAAATTTATGTTTGAAAAACTCAACACCAGCGTTTCTTTCCAGAAATCATGACACAATTCCTCAAGATAATCCACAGACTGTTTTGTGAACAGTTTCATGTATCATGTTTCATGTCTTTGTATTGAACTACACCCGCAGACTGTATGACCACATAGAAGGAAGCGTGCATCTACTCATCCAGCGTTCTCGTGTCCCTTCTCCTCCTCTGTGTTCACACAAAGGTCAGCTCTGTCAAGATGGCTTACTGTGGCTCAGTGGCACAAATGTGTGGGTCAACGTTCAACAAAGTTGAACTATATGTGAAATATCCACACGGATTTACTTCATCTCTTCAAGCTAATTCACCACCCGCATCTTTTCCAGTGGCATGAAATGACTCTGCTTTAAAAGTTGGTGTGACAGGTCCATTTATTGTCAAACATAATCAGGCTACAGCTAATTGTAATTCTTCCCCAGTTAATGTGATGATGAATTTTACTGATTAGTTGATAAATCAAGTCTATAAAATGTCAGACCATAGTGAATAATACCCCAATTCCTCCAGTCCAAAACCCAAAGATATTCAGTCAACAATATGAGTTACAAAATAATATGAAACATAAAAAACAGCAAATCCTCACATTTTAGAAGCTGGAACCAGCAAGTGTTTTGCATTCTTGTTTGCTTCAGTGTGAGTGTGATAATGTTTCTGTTGATTGAATGACTGAGGGATGTACTGAATAATTTGAAGCTTTGTTCATAACTTTGACAATCAGATTTGAAATCAAATCAACTTTCCAGTGCTGCATGGCTGAATTATTTATTTCCAACTCCTCTAAAGCAAACATTTCACAAGTAACAACATGTTTTTATCAAACAAAATGTTTTGCTTCAATGCATATTTCTTGGTGTTTAGTCTTTCAAGAACATTTTCCCTGCAGTCAAAAAACCATGCTCTCCTGTTGTGCACACAGGATTTTTAGGGTGGTGAGAAAGAACATTTGGTACAGCCTGAGAATGATCAATTAATGAACAAATCAGGGCTGCATGATGTGGTAAAAAGTCATATTGCAGTTATTTTGACTGAAATTGCAATATGCAATACGATCAGTGGGAATAATAATTTTTGCATAACAGTTTTCATTTTCACTGAAAAAAAAAAGATTAAAATTATGTTACATTAGTTGGGGTTTGTACCAACCAAACAAGATTTGTAGACCAGGACAGCTCTGCAGCAGTACAGTGCTTCATTATTATGCTGTTTTGTCACACATTTTTCCTTGCAGCTTCTGTGATTTGGATACTGAACTTGGCCATACTGTGATTTCGATCATATTGCAATTAATTGTGCAGCCCTGCAAGAAATTGTCTCAGCACTCAATACAATAAATCCACATGAATTTCTCTAAGCGGCCCTGCAGCAGATGCATGTGCTGTAACATTTGATTACAGCTTCTGTCTCATGGTTAATCCATGCACCCCTATATACAGGCACATATATATGGAGCAGTTTCATACGTGTGCTGTATATACAGTGATCAGCAGGGTGCACTCTCCTCCTACAGGCTCACTCAGCAAACCTCAGCCTCCTAATCAAACTGGAGGAAAATAATTTGAAGTAAATTCGAGTGAAGCACAGACGAGTACAAATGATTAGACCTCAGCCCAATGAAACCATAAAACTAACAAATGGCCGCTGTCAGACCCCGGCCATCAGCGGCCAAGGTTGTACTACCAGCACACACACTCACACACACTCTCACACACTTACAGCCTTGTAATGAGAAATGTTTGGACGTGGCCTTGAGCAGCATTTTGGACTGTGTCCCGGACAGCTGAAATATGGTATCAGTGGCACAATGACAATCACTCACTTGGTTTTTAGTCTCCCCTCAACTATAATGAACACAGAATAATGAATCATGTGGCTAGGCCAGCATGACACCTTTCATACAGTGTGTGAGAGAGGGAGAGGACAAGCACACACATTATATTGTGGGTTTGAAATAGTAGAACCCAGACCAAGAAGTGAAAATTAATTTTATGTTTAAGAATTAAGTATTTTGGTACAGGCGTCGGTATGATAAGGTCAGGATAAGTTAACTCATGTTTAGGTTTAGTTGTGAACATCTGATTGTAATTATGAGATAGTCCTCACAAGTATGGTAACATCATTCCTTGTGGACCTTCCCACTGAAATATGACATCTGCCTGATGGCGACAACATCACAGTTAAAGCTTCAACAACGTGAGTAGAGTAAGACAATTAAAGCGAAATTTGTCAGCTGTACAGATACTGTAGCTGTTAGCAGAGGAGCCATAATAACAGAGGTGGTGCCAGGAGCAAGCTGGGAGGAGGTGGCAGCCCATTAACTACCACCAGGAGCAGTAATGACATGGTAGAGTTCAGAAAAAATAGACTGCAGAGCTGTAGCTGGTTTTACACATGGATGAGTAATCTCATGATTTAAGTCATATGTACTGGTCTGGACTTTATATGTACAGTATGTGCATCTGCTTGAATACACAAAATAGATTAGACTTCGCATTACAGGCCAGAATATAAGGGAACACAGGGTTTTCCCTGGTTGTTTTTGAGACAAAGGTGACAGAAGCTGCAGAACGTGTGCGGGGTGTGTAGTTAGTCATAGTTTGGGCATGGACCTTTACAGTGTCCTTTGCTCAAGTAGGAAAAAAAAAATCATGATTTCACTTTTTGCTTTGCAACTTGAGGGCAGACAAACAAACTGGAGAGAAAATGGACAAAGGGGTCCAGAGCCTGATATTGAAATAAAATCAGGAATCTTCCATATAATCATCACAGTTCAGTAAAGAGAAGTTTCTGCAGCACTTGTTGCATCTGATGAAGTCGAGACAGGATGAACAGGAGGCGTCTTACACAATATTGATACTGTTAATCAGGGAACATCCCTGCTGACGTGCATACGTGTTTTCTTAATGATCTGTCAAGTACTGTCACTCAAACAGTGGCTACTGTGGTTCAGTGTCCAGTCCTGTTTATTTCTGTAATGTAAGCTAACTTAGCTCTCATTACAAACACACCTCACAAATACCTTGATCTTGCAGAAATTTTGAATCCGTCATTGTGCCGCATGTAACATGCATTTCTTTAATTGCACACTTTTAAGTTCTCAATAAGTACAAGATTGACAAAATAGCTTCAGTGGATCAGTTCTGTTTGGGAATTTACTGTACAAATCAACAAGAATTACTCACAATCAGCATTTTGGTGTTATAAATTCAATAGTTCAAAACTCTAATAGTGTGTAGACAAAGCAAAATATCAGGCTAATATTTGAAAAGGTATTAATGAAGACAAATGCAAAAATGTGTGTGACCAGAAAATGATTATCTGTGAGCAAGATGTGATTAGGCAGTGAGTGAGCACTGGTTGTACTGGGCAGCTGCCAGTCGTGATTGCATGTATTTCTATGAATATAAATGACACATTTTGAGCCAATGATGATGCTCTGGATGAATCAAGTGAAAATGTAGGACAGATGTTCTGCATCATCACTGTAACACAGTTGTTTTTTAACAACCTGTGCAGTAAATTCCTGCAGGAATTGCAGCAGATGACCAGCAGTGCTTCTCCTGGTAAAATATAGCTTTTCTTTGTCCCACATACATACGTACTCCCCCCTCCCTCCCACATGTAGGGGTTTGCTCAAGGCTTCACATAAATTAAAGTGACAAGCTCTTGTCTTGATGTTCCCTTCGTCTCTCCCAGTCCCCCTCTGTTTTATAACATTCTTTTTTTCTTTCCTACCATGGATACATACCGGCATGCGTCTGCGCTCCTATTGGAAGATTCACATCTGGGACCAACTCAGATGTTTCCTCCAGACACTTAACAGCTACAAATATTGCTGTTGTTAGGCTGAATCCCTGGAGGAGTAACATCTCACGGCCTCAGTAATGAATCAGAATGACTGTGTTGAATGTGTTATTCATCGCACTGTGTTTTTGAAATTACAACATAAGCTTAATGAAACTCTTAATTAAGGCTGTACTTTCAAGTGGGTATGTTCTCCACTCACTTTTAAAACTCCCAGTAACCCTGACTTCATTACTAGGCATGGAACCGTTTCGCACACCTTATTTTGAACTGTTAGGACTATGGCTGCATGATATGGTAAAGAAAGTCATACTGCCATTATTAAAAGAAATAATAATAATAATAAATTGTGATGATATGACAGTTGTTGGGGTCTGTACCAAACATTGTTTTTATCTGAAAAGCACAATTTTTAGGCCAGGTCAACTCTGCGACACTACAGAACTTAATTCTAATTTTTTTTTTTTTTTTTTGTCACACATTTTTCCTCTTTCAAAAAATTACAATTTGATTCTGGTTCTGCACTTTGAATATTGCACTTGGCTGTTTGGCGATTCGTTTGATTGCAATTATTGTGCAGCCCTGGTTGGAACTTTTTTAGGAGAACTTGGGAAAATAGCATTTTGTTGCTAAAGTATGTACTTCACCCCAAATTTGATTGTTCAGATTTCATGTCAGGTCAAAGTGTTTATTGTCGTATGCACATTTAAAAACAAGTTTTCCCTGTACAAGGAAATTCTTCCTTTTCCTTCCACTCTGAACGCTGAAAATATAAAAATACATGAAAAATAAAGATATCAGGAGAGATAAAGACAAAAGAACATAAATAAAGTAACCGAGGAACACTATATGCAGTTACAAAATACAGTTTAAAATATACAATTTACAGTATGAAAAATCTGTGCAAATTATATGAGCAGCATGAATATAAATGTCTGATTGTTTAGTGTGAATACAGGAATCTACAGAATGATATAAAAACCTCAAAAATGAACCCTGTCTTTGTTATATATCACTAATATGTAGACTGTTTATCCAACATGCTGTTATCTTCTGCTGGCTTTGAAACATTTATAGTTTAACTTCTGCCTTGTGGAGGAATAAGTAGCTGTCACTTGTAGCTGAATTTCAAGCTGCATCACAGAGTCTCTTAACTGCAAGCTAATGAAGTTTAAGGACTTGCTTCAGTGCACTTTTGTTGCTCTGCAGGCAAATAAGAGGACCTTATAGCACAGATCAATAATGTATGCCTAAACTCTACAGCCCATGTAATTTATAGTTTAGGCTACTTATAAAAAACCCCACAGGAACAAGTGAGGAGCTTCTTGTCGACACCCAGTGTGTATTCACTGTCTGTACTGTATGTGACTGTTTTAAGATGCATCATTTCCACTCTGGTTAGAGTGCACAGTCGAGAAAGTGCCTGGAGAGTTTCCATGATGTGAGTGAAAAACTTGATTGAAGCTGCATGTTTGACTGACAAACAGTGGGTCAGTTTTAGTATCACTGCGTCTCCCACAGACTGAAAATGAAGATGGATGAAGTGTCTCCTCTTCCTCCAACTGTACAAAAATGAAGCCAAAATATAAAGAAATATACTGAGCCAGAGTTTGTGTAGTAGTGATCAGGGACGGAGCAGCAACCATACATGGTTTCCTCCATGGTGGTTTTCCTGTTTCACTTCCACATTAAACTGCCAAGTGGTCCACTAAAATACAACACTAGCATTGATGACAGTCTAATTCTCAGGACACCGGTCAGATGCCACTAGTTACCAGTAGTTTTCTTCAAGTTGTTATTCCTTGCCTGACAGACACTTGTTTGGGGGTCTCAGTTTGATGCAGTAGCAGAGTAGTGTACAAAATGTAGGCTGATGACTGTCAAAGTATTGAAATGGACCGTGTATGATTGAAGCATACAAAATGTTTTCCGAGGGCCACACTTTGAATATCTGCGCTAAATGTATTCTGAATGATTTAAATGTTATTGACTTTGTGTTTGTTCCAGTTGTCCAGTTTGTTCAGTTTTTGGTCTCTATATCCAGTTGCTGTTACTGACTGCAGTAAATACAGTTCAAGTCAAAAGTTGAGTCATTGTGCAACTATCAGGGCTCAACAATAAGAATTGCCCACTTGCCTGTGGCAAGTAAAATCCCATGTTGGGCAAGTAAGTCTGGGAACTCACTTGCCCAACTGGCAAGTGGTAAAAAGAATCAAACCATTAAACTACTTTGATAATTGATTAATTGTGAAGGTCATTTTGCATGCATAAATGCTGTTTTCAGCATCTCAGAAATTGAGATTTCACACTTTTCTTCATTAATTATCATCTTAAACTGAATATCTTAGGCTGACAAAACATTTAAAGACATCATTTTGGACATTGAAAAACTGTGATGGACATTTTTTCACTATTTTCTGACATGTTATAGGTATTACATTACCCAGATTAAACATGACAATTAACTTTAGTCTTTGTTGTTATTTGATAACCGCTAATAAATTAAACTATTTCTACACAGTACTATTGAAACTTTTCCAGTTAATCAATACCTGCATTCAATCCTTTTGGTATCCGGATCTATAAATAAATGACTATTTATATGATGTTCTTCATAAACAATAACCTTCAAAAAAAGGTATTGAATGAAATACTCCATAGGTATCTGTATCACTTTAAGGGTACTGGTATTGTAATTTCTTAAACGATACCCAGCCTAAGTTTAAATAGATTAGAATTTGATTTCTTAGAATCCTACAGAGCATATTTAAGTGAAACTTTAACCTCTGTTTTATTCTGTTTTTATGTCATAACCTCTGTGTATTTACAGTACAGCATCTGTGCCAACAGTGAGTACGGTTTTGTATTATTTACAGAAGGAATAAGTATAGAATAAGATCTCTTTTTATCCTCCTGTGTTCTTTTCCTGCACATTGCTTTCCAGTGTTATTTTTGTTTCTATTTACTTCAATCAAATAAAGAAAACTAAATGTTCACAATGATGTAAACATTTTATTTCAGCTGTGACTGATCTTCACCTTCACCAAGTCAGCGGTGCTTTATGTGTCACTGGTCACAAGAGGGCAGTAAACCTGTCCCCATACAAGCACACATCATTTCCATTTATTTCACTTCTCCTTGACTGATTCTGACACAAATGTGAGACAGTTGTGCTGTCATATAATAGCAGGAGACGTTGTTTTTTTCTCGCCTCAGGGTTCCCAGGACAGTTGCAGTTGTTGGAATAGACAGATGCTGCAGCTGTTTTCACGAGGGCTCTATATTGCTAGAGGTGTGTTTGTGTTTTTGTGTTTTTCTCATCTGTGTGTGTGTGTGTGTGTGTGTGTGTACAGAACAATAGGAGCGCGTGTTGGTGTTTAGGGAGAAACAAGAGACAAACAGAGAAAACAGTGTTTCTTCCAGGCATTAATATACTGAGCAGGTTGCTCAAGGACACATCAGTGCATGGATGTGAGTGCTGGAGCATTGTTAGTCCTCACATTAACACTCTCACTGCTGCTCACTTGACATGCCTCAAGGTCTAACCTATTAACTACACAATACACTGTGTGATGTGATATTAGCACTTGCCTTTAACCTGACTTCAATCCCTTATTTACAGTGTAACGAGCTATTTAAAGCACCACAACACACATCTGTCTATCCCTGTGTTTGCTTGTTGACTACAAACCACATGTACTTCACATTATTGCTTATTGTTATTAGATTGATTTTCTACCTTTCACGCAGCAGCCGCTTCTATTTATTTCTCTGAGCAATAACAAAGAACATGCAGAGACTTGAAATCTATTTATCCAAGTAAAGTTTGTGGCCTTGTCTTTTTCTTTAAAGTTACATTTTTGTGAGGTCCAGCAGCTGTGAGCAGAAACTTTCCCTCCTTGGTGGTGCGTTCAAGGATGCTCCAACATCTGAGAATTTATAGTAGGGATGTTGATGATTAATCATTAATCAATTAACCGCCATTAAGATTTAACGGATAAACCAAAATTTAGCTGATTTACTGGAATGTATTGACCAGTAATGCATCATTCTGCCTTGTTAGTCTGGAAATGGCAGTAATTGAGCCCTTTTAGACGTTGTTTTGTTTGGTGGAGCCATTTGTTGAATAGAGACAGGCAGACAAGAGCCGCCGTTTGGAGTGAGAGCCTTATCATTTAATTATTCTGTTCGTTTAAATTGTTTGTGCATCATGAATTAATGTTTCACATGGCTAATGTGCTGCCAGAATTGTTCAAATAAAACTTGAACTGGGATAAATACGTGCGTTTTGTCTCGATTAATAGATTGACGTGTTCAACTATCAATTAAGGAAAAAGGCACAAAATTTCCAGCTTTAATTTATAACAAATCAGCTTTGCACTGATCGCAGAAATGGTTTTCAAACGGTCTTTTACCTGCATTGTATTCTGGAGACAATGCAACTAAAGCCCAGTGACATGTTGATTATCACAGCTATATCTGTACAGGTGTGTTTGGGCCAGGCAGTTTGTTTATTATACTGATATCATGATATAAGACTAGATATCTTTTTTGGATGTTATAATATTGTGATACAGTGTAAGTGTTGTCGTTTGCTGATTTTAAAGGCTGCAGTAAAGTGAAGTGATTGATTCTTGATCTTGGAAACAACACTTGACAAAACAGTCTCGCCTAAATTTTGTCCCTGAATGTATAAATACATACATTCTCTTTTATTTGTGAAAACTTTGCCTGTTCAATGTAATAAAGTTCAGGAGCTGTAGTCAAGTGTACTGACACTGTACTGATTCAAGTCTGCATATGAATTATAATCCAAAATTTAACCCCTGGCTGCCTGAAATGTATGAAATCATTCTTCAGACTTCATTTTGGTACTCTCTGAAACATGTCTGTTGGACTTAAGTATTTATAGACCATCAAAAACCATTTTACAAATGCCATAAATGCCAATATTTTATTAAATTTTCATATGATGTAATGGCGTCTCCAAGAATGTTTATAGTTGTCTCACTGCTTACTCCTTGACTTTTTAAATCCATCTCCCGGTCCCTACACCCCCCTGCTACAGGTCGAGAGAAGAGAAAGGGTCCCATGATCTCTGCCGGTGATGCCGAGTTCCCGCGGGATTACCACACCCTGGCTGCCGGCGGCGGCCGTGGGACCCGGCGGTTCCCCGACAACACCAACGGGGGGTTCACGTCGTCTCGCTGGACCGCCGGCACAACTCCGTGGCCGCCAAGAGCCTGGAGGCCCTGAACAGCATCCACAAGGCGGACATCGAACGGCAGCGAGATGCCCTCATGGATCTCCAGAAAAACAAGTACTCCAACAGCCCCGGCAGCATGTCGCAGGGCTCGGCTCCTGCTGGACGACAGGTAGCTTCACAGTCTGGACACCTAATTAGCTGACATCAACAAACAAAATAACAGAGAATGCTTTAATGTTTTGTCACAGTAACATGGGAATTATTATAACTGCATCAGTGGTGGTGGTGTCACTGAAATCCTACATAAAATAAACAACAGCTCTCACACTCACTAATTTACAAAAATATAGAATAAGGTTGCATTATTCTGCTCCTTCCTCGAGTCCTCCTGCCCCTCTCTCTCTGCCTGACTCTCCTGCACCATACCTCAATCATGTGTAATAGTACGGGT
The DNA here is from genome assembly GCA_034769285.1 of Lutjanus argentimaculatus. Classification (NCBI taxonomy): domain Eukaryota; kingdom Metazoa; phylum Chordata; class Actinopteri; order Lutjaniformes; family Lutjanidae; genus Lutjanus; species Lutjanus argentimaculatus. The sequence continues at coordinate 1,477,958 of JAWZSL010000016.1, read as the reverse complement.
GAAATCTCGAGTCAGACATTGGAAAGGACCACCCGGGGGGTCAGCACATTAATCTAGGAAGCTGTAGCTGCACTAGCTCATATTTGTATTCAGCTGCACACACGCCTGGCATACGGTCTTTAATGCGTGGCCTGCTGTGATGCAGGTTAACTTCAGACTATGATATCAAAATGTGTCAGTATCCACTGACCAATCAGATCACTGATATAACAGAGAAATCAGTTCCACATTCTCCTGGTTTCACATCAGTGTGGCAAGTAATAAGAACCAAATAATGTATTTTTTTTTATGTGCAGCACATTATCAGAATAATTTGTTTATTATCCCACAAAAGTAGCAAAAAGTACTCAGTCTTATATTATTATTAAGCCATACTGTAGTCTTGGCAAACGTAGGTTTTTATTTACAAACAGAAATAAATATAAAATTATAGCTGCAAGCAGTGATGATTGGACCCTCACACCTCTGCCTGTTGAGGTGTGCGGTGTTTTGACACTGTATAAAGGAGTTCAGTTGTTTCCACAAAATGGCATTAGAGGACACCCTTTACTTATGTTATTTTCCAGTATATTAAGTGTAGAGCACACGTGAAAGTTTCATGTAAATCAAACAGTGATTGTCACACAAGGCTTATTCCTGTTTTAGGTGGTGCAACTACTGTGACTCCTCATTGGCCTGTAAATGTCTTTAGGTTTGGACTCGTATCAAACGTGAAATTTGGGGCTGATTTGACTATTTACATTCAAATGATAACAGCTTCCTGTGTCATGGCGACGCATCGGAATTTGACACATTTTGACACATGGACAGGCCGTTCACACAAATTTTGAAGTCAATCTGATAAAACCTCAAGGAAGAATTCATTAAAAGCAACACCTGAAAATCCAAAAAAATGACCGCTTAATTCAAAATGGTCGACATCCTGTTGTGTTGAGGGTGTCGCCCCAAGAGACGTTTTTGTACGTCTGGACTGATACATGTGGCTAAAGATTTTTTTAAATGCATGCTGGTGAAACATACCTCTGGGGCTGCTCTCAAGGGGGCGTGGTCAAGCCGTTTTGCCACACACTTAACAAAAGTGAGTTTTCCATGAAACTGACGTGTGAGTTTTCAAGCATGTTTAGACTCTCAAAAATGAAATTCATTTGTAAGGATAATTCATTGCATTACAAGAGGCTCCTCACCCAAATAAAATATATAGGAAACAAGAAAAGACAGATCCAGTGACGGCGTTCATGAAAGCAGGACATTCATTCATACAACCTTCATTTACTTTTCAGGAGTAGATTTAGGAGTGACTCAATTTCAGTGATGCCAAGATTACATCTGGCAACAAAAACAGAAAAACAATATGAACAAAAAAAAGTTCTGCGGTATAGAGGGGGGAACACAACCCCTCTAAAGAATGCATGGCTTTAGCCTAGTGTGATATTATTGCTATTATTATTATTATTAATATTATTGTCAGAGCAGTTTCTTTTGCAGAAAGTGAGATATAGAGAACACACAGTCCTTTGAGAATACTAACAGAAAATACCAGGCCTACTTAAGATTATCAAAGGACCAAAAATGAGATTCAGTCTCTTAATGTGTCCTGCAGAATTCAGGATAATACTTCATATAGGCTGTTTACATTGCAACACAATGGTAGAATATAATTACAATAATAAAATATAACAGAATAAACTATGCAAGAAAAAAACAAGAACATTTCAGGGTCAAATTAAGTGTCTTTATACCTCGTTACCCTGACGGATATCTGTATATTCTGTGTTTCTGTTCGGCTGTTTCATGATTAAAATATGAGCGTATAAGTACTTAAATAACCGAGGAGGAGGTGATGCTTCTGGTCTGTTAGTTTGCCTGAATAGATCCATCTGTTTTATGCAAATTTTTAATATATGTAGATACATTTGTATGCGCCTGTTCTTATTCTCTTTTTCAATATATGTAAAAAGTTTACATGCTTGCCTGAGGTAGAAAAGTTGGTACATTGTAAATAAGAAGATGTGGCGAAAGAGTGAAGGAAACAGATTTTTAGAATACATCAACAGAGCAACAGACGTATGTATCCGTCTATCTGAAACCTGTTTGCAGCCCTCACCCCTAACCCTGAATCTGCTTTTAAATTCAGATTAAAACTTCACAAACAAATGGATAAAACTGTAGAAAAACTGTAGAAAAAACATTCAGTTCATGCTGCCACTCACAATCACAGGCCTCCACCTCCCGAGAAAGACCAAAAAATAAAGAATATAGAGAGCAAGGAGGCCTGAAGTCCATCATTAGGGTCTTTATTCCATGTTACTCTGTCCTTCCTAGATTTTGGGGTTGATTGCAATTTTTGTTTGCTTTTTTAACAGAAGAGCATGTGAAAAAGTTAAATCATACACTTCTAGAAACTTTCATATTATTTCTTGCAGTAAAATGAATAGAGCCCCTGAAAAACTGCCGCCAGCACAATGTGAGCCTTTAAATTAACATTCAGACATGAAATTGAACTCAAACTGTCCTGGAAAACCCTGGACTTGACTGCATTTAAAAGTGGTAAATGAACAATAAATAGAATATTCTAAAATATAAACATATGTGCTGCTCTCTCCTGGCACGAAAGTAGTAGCCGTATTTAGAGCTTGAGTTTTGACCCTTTGAGGTTGCTGTAGTCGGTCAGTTTGAGTGTTGAAGCAGAGTAATAGATCGAGTTAGACGCGAAATCAGCCACTATTAGTTTCCACAGATCAGAGGAAATGTATGCCTTAAACGTGAAGTAAAATGGATCCATTTGTTAAGTTAATATTACTTCAGTCAGGATGCTCATTTAATTCAGGAAATGTAAAAAAGAAGAATCACGATACTTGAGAGAATCATTTTGTTCCTCCCGCCCCTATAAATTAGGAGACACTTGGTGTAGGTGCGGTGCTGCCACAGTATTAAACAGAGTAGAAGAGACTGATAGACAGAAAATGTTTGTTTCTCGTGGTTGTAAATAGAAGTTTACGCCCTAATACCAGTTCCCTTCATTGTGCACAATTCACAGACAGAAGGGAAACGAGTGAAGTGAAGGGGCAGCCATTATTGTAGATAAATAATTCCTTGTTTATGAGGACAGTTGTTTGGTTTTGCTTTTTTTAACAGCTAGCACTCAGGGAAAGTTATCCAATGTGCTCCAGGCTCTGTGGATTTTTGATGTGGTCCTTGACTTTTTCTGTCCCCCTAACCTGCTGGAGCTGCACCCTTTCTGTGTCTAGGGTTCACATAAAATATCATAGAAGCCCGAGAACATAGGACCCTTGAAACTTAGGACCTGGGGAACAGATACTCTTGTGCCACGCCCCATTAAATATATTTGTATTTCCATTAAACAACGTGTTAATGGAAACATAAATATTGTTAGCAGCATTTATCAAACACTTATCACAGTTTTTCGTTAGAGTAAGTTAAGGCACTAGTTCTTAATATTAGTATCTGTGTTTTTTTAACAAAGGGCTTCTTGATATTGTGAAATGGTTATTTTTCAAAAAAAATCACACAGTCACAATTGTAAAGATATCTGTTCCAGGGTTTTCATGTATTTTAATGCAGATCCAGATTTGTATCCCATAACAAATGTAGAGGAGAGTGCAGCCCGGGGGAGGGATGAGCTCTCTGAGTGCTTTCTGTTTCCACATGTGAACATTTTCTTCCTGGGAGATAATAACAGCACATCGGTGGGCTCGGAAACCCACACAAGCACATTATGTGGCGAGATGCCTCTGGGGCCTCACACACACACACAGTGGAGGCATTTTTATGACTGACTCACTGGGTCAGTAATGGCCACTTTTTAAGTGGTTATCATGTGAAAGAGTCAGCAATAGAATATGGAGAAAAGGTTTTAAGTGAGATAGTGAGAAAATGTAAGAATGTGACGTTTTAAACTCACCACTCACATCGGATCTCTTACCTGCCTGTCGCCCTGTATTCTCCCTTTCATTCTGCCATCAATCACCACATGCTCTGACTTGATATCTGTGACAGATGGTCGACACAGAACAGCCTGCTTCAGCGCTTCTCTGTAGAGCTTAAAGGACTAGTTCGACATTCGGGGAAATATATTGGCTCTCTTTCCCAGACTGAGATCTTTGTCTCATGTCTGTGTGTTAAGGACCGTCCACACCTCAACTGTAATGACAACAACAGTGATGAATGAGATTGTTTGGATCACTTTCAAGGTGATTTGATGAACTATATAAACACTGACAGCCAATCAGAATCCACCAGAATTTACAGGGTATGGCCTACAACTTATTAAATGCTTATATAAAGTTATATTAGGCTGCAAATTACACATTACAAAACATTATTTTACCTGAAACATACTGCCAAACTGGCTGGATGTTTATTTGGTCCTTACTGATGTCCTCTTTGATGATCTCCAGGATACCATCAAACTGATGCTGACTCAAACAAAAGTCTGAATTTTCTTGTAACAGAGTGTTGGATTCTCCAAACTCCGCTTGTCTTGGAAAAGTTTCGTGAACCCATATCCTCCAGTTTCCTTTCTGTTTCTTTGTGCAACATGCAGCAGTAACAATAATGAAAATAACAGTATTCATTTTCCGAAGCTGCTGAGGCAGCTGGAGTACGCAGTGTGTGCTTGACGTCATAACGTTATCATTCATCAGTGTGGGTGCTCACATCGTTATCCTTTTAATTACAGAGGGCCTCAGTCACGCCCCTGTCAGTGCCCCATGGGACCTAAATTCAGAACAAATCTGAAATTATTTTTTGTTTCCTTTTGAACTGTGCCACGTATTATTAGTGTTGTTTGTCAATCTAAAAGATAATTATACAAGTCAAGAAAGGCTCAATTTGTTGACATTTGGTTTAATTTAGTGTGAAGCTGCTCAGTGAACTACATCTGTCAGCTCACACAATATACATCATCAGCACCGACATCGCAGTTTTTTGTAACGTTATCGTACCTGCAGTGTTTTATCAGCGACTCCTGGTCCTTTCATCAGTCGTGAAGAGAAAGAACGAGTGAGACCTGCTGTTGTGTGACTACATCCTGGTACAGAAACACTCTTTTGGAGGGAGAAAATCATGATGTTACTCACGTGAGTTCTGGGTGTGTAGTCTTTGTAATTATGTATCTTCACAGATACTTGGAAAAATTATGTGTTAAATTGACAAACATCGTACGTGTGATTCATGGCACAATTCAAATGGGGAAACTGTCCAAATTAACAAAAAACGCCAACCAACACCTCTGATATTCACATCAGATGTTCATGTAATCATTGCATGAACACAAATGTAAAAACATTTTGTGGTTTTAGTGGAATTTCATGTTGAAACTGTTTCTTGATGAATAACTTGTTTATCCTTCCACCCAGTACCTCTGTGTAATATCTCTAGCTGTGGTGCATGTGGTGAGGTAGAGTTTTAGTCTCTGATTGTAGACTGATAATCAGATGTGTTTTCCATTTTGTTTCCATTATTCAGTCTGACACTGTGATGGCAGCTGTTGTCAGAGTGGGGATGTTATTTTGCCTTAACCAATCAAAAACTGATGTATCTCCCCTGTTGACTTAATTTTCCTTCGATATCAGTTGGCTTGATGTGTTTTCATTTGTTCATTTGTCAAAGAAAAGTGCCCATTTAAGAATGATCATATCTGTTAAATTGACCTATGACAACATAAATAGCTACATTTATCCAACCATTATTTGTCTCCGTTTTCGACACAATTTTTCTGTTGCTATTTTTCTGGTTCTGACACAGGAGACATCTCTGTAGTCTGATTATTTTTCCAACCAGGGAACTTAGTTATTAGTTATTAGTAGGGGTGCAACGGATCAAAAAACTCATGGTTCATGGTGGGAATAGGGTTAATAATAATAATGATAATAGTAATGATAATGGTAATTATTAAAAACTTCAAACTTATACAGTACTGTACTATGTATATACTAGAGATGTTCCTGGCGACTAATTTCCCTGTTGATTAAATGCAAAATTTAATTTAGACTAGTCGACTAGTCTAACACTAAGAAAACAGTCAGAAAGCAGTTAAATTGAGCAGATTTTTTAAATTTATAAAGTTAAACACTGTCCAAAAAATACTGTGTATTAAGAGCCATTTGAAGCTGTTAATCACAGTCAACAGTCGCCACATCGTGCCGCTGAAATGTGCGCTATGCACGCTAAATGTGCAATACAAACCGTACACATCAACTTACAAAACATTACAACAACTCACTAAATGCTTCAACTTTTCAGGCCGAAGAGGATCACAGAGTCTGCAGGTAAACGACCCAGAGCTGACGTTAGCAGCCGGTCTGCTACACAGTGTGGCTAACGTTAGCAGTGCTAGCAGCAGCAGCAGCTGCAGCTCCAATTGCAGGTTTATGTCCGTGTCTGTGCTTGGTGTGGTCACATGTTGCTCGATTCAAGTGATTATATATCAGCTTATTATGTTACAGTCTACATTCAACATTATTTACATTGTCTAGATTAAAACACTGCCAAATCGCGATGGTTTTACTAGCCGTCATCTGTCCGACTTTGCTGATATAAACATCCAGGGTTACCTAGACGATCGGGGCGTACACGCTGCCGTCAGTGCTGCAGCCCCGACTAGTGACGGCTTTAAAATCAGTCGCTCTTCGCAGAGATGCGCTGCACACAGCAGCATCTGTCCTGTCTTTTCACTGCAGCTCTGCATTGAGATTTTGGGTATTATAACTTATACAAAAGTAACAGTTACAGTAAAACTATGACGCTCACACGTAGTCCGCGGATCACATGCGTGCCAAACTGTAGAGGGCGGTCCATACGGGACACGGGTCAACTAAGATCTGTTGCACCCCTAGTTATCAGGGAACTAAGCTTAGACAGCACAGTTTTACCAAAACTTGGCCAGCACAAATGAAGTACAGCGTTAGTTCAGTTAGAGCACTGACGGCACAGACTGGCATCAGTCGTTTCATTCATGCTTCACAATCACAGGCTTGTTCATCAGCGCTGTCGCTACCAGCTGATTTGTAACATCCAGTCAAATTCATGCTCGTGTAGACTGCAGACTGGTCAATAGTTACCTCTAGAATAACTAAATCAGCCACAGTACAGTAAATGGATGCTAATCAGTGTTACACAATGCTGCAAATGAATTCCTGCAGTTTGACTGTTTATTTTTCACATGTAGCTATATTTTTACCCTCAGGGCATCTCTAAATTTATAAATTTATGTAAAGTACAACACAAACACACATTTACACACCGGCGAGGATCACAAGGCAAAACTGGCTACCATATTGCGACAAAGCAAACACTAGCTGAGCCAGCGCTGCAGTATAAAACAAGTTACCGATATCCAAACTACTAGTACTGTTTAGTTGCTTCAAATGAGACTTAACGTTAACACACTTCTATTGACCGTCCATCAATATCACAACATTAGTCCCACACCACCCCAACCTGGTAGTAGCCACGTTAGCCATGCAGCATGCTAACACCAAGTTCAACAGGATAACCTACAGAAGACACACAGAGACGACATAAAACACTCTGATAGCTGCCATACCAGCAAGCTGAACTGTCCTTTTTGTCAATTAATCTGTCAATTATTTTCTTGATTAATTGATTAATTAGTCCTGTCATAATCTTGTCATTGAAAAATAGGTCCAACACATGGAGCCCACAGACATGCGTCCTGTTTGGAACTAATTTTCAAGTCTGTCCTGTAGCAATTATTCCATTATTGATCCATCTGTCGATCATTTTCTCCACTAGTCGCTTAGTTGTTTGGTCCATAAAATGTCAGAAAATGTCAATCAGTGTTTCCCAAAGTCCACAAGGACGTCCTCAGATGTCTGTTTACTGTCAGAGAGGAATAAAGAAACCAGAAATATTCACATTTAAGATGCTGAATCAAGAATTTAGACTTTCTTTTTCTCAAAAAAAGTTGGGTATTAGCGTAATTATTGATTAATCGTTGCATCTCTGCAGTCAGACATCTGGTCTGCATATGTCTGTCCAGCCCCCAAAAATAATGAAGAGCTAGAAGAATCGCTTCTCTCCTTATGAGCCTATCAACCAACCAATCGACCATCTGACCAGAAGGTGTCAGCTCTACTTCTCACTATGCTGCCTTCATGCTTGTCTGCTCTGTTTGCAGCCTGAGGTTCCCAGTTATGTGTTATGTATTTAACTGAAATTTAATGTTGATAGTGAGATATAAAATGTTGATTAGTGAGCTTTAGAATTGTTAAGGGGTGTTTAAGCCAGAACCAGGTTCATTGTTTCCTTTGCCTTTAGTCCTTCTGCTAAGCTAAGCTAACCATGTCCTGACTCCAGCCTCGTACTTAACACACAGACAGATTTACATCGAACTTCTCATCTCTTTCTCAGTAAGAAAGGAAATAAGAGCTATTCCTTTAAGTGTGCTCTCTCTTCTTCTTCCTCCCTCCAAACCCCCGTCAGCTCCTGTCCATCACGTCTCAGTCTGCGCTCTCCTCTCTCGTCTCACCCGTTCAGCTCCTCCTTCCTCTCCACCCACTCTTTGCTCTTTCATGTGCTGAGTGTCTGTTTACCTAAACCACACCGTCTATCTCCTGATGAAAAAGGTGGACGAGACAGAGATAGTGAGAGTGAGGGAGAGAGGAAAGAAACAGGTGGAGTCTGCTGTCGTCATGGCAACCCACCGTTTCCCATATAAGGCAACTGAGTGATATCATATGGTTGGCACTGCCTGGGCTTCGGAGGGAGGCACACGCTGTTCTGAGTGAGCGGCAACGGCGGCAGGAGGGAGAGACGAGCGACAAGAGGAGAGACAGTGAAGGAAGGAGGGAGGTTTTTTTTTATGTCAGCAGGGACAGGGGCGAGAGACACTGACAGACACAGAGAGACAGAGAGAGAGAGAGGAGGACAGGACAGGAGGAGGAGGAGGGGCAGGAAGAGATGCTAACTGCCTCTTAGGCGCTACTACGGGTACCAGCGAGGGGGACTCTGGTGGATCCTCAGGGCGCGGGAAAGACACAGAGCCGCAGTGAAAAAAAAAATGGAGAGGGGGGAGGAGGAAGAGGGAGGCGTGTGGAGCAGGAGGATGCGCCAGGCGGCCGACGTGCTCATTAAGTAGCGACGGTAACTCTCTCTAACCCCGTCCTTGCATCCTCAGCTGTGGTGGTGCCATGACTGTGTGACGCTTCTGCTGCTGCGTGAATGATAACGGAGTGATGTAAAGTACAGGAGTGTGTGTGTGTGTGTGTGTGTGTGTGGAGGCATGTGTGTGATGTGCAAGTGATGTGACGCCAGGTAGACCTGATGAGCATCTTCTACTCCCTGTCTCCTCAGTGTGTGTGTGCGTGTGTTTTTAGGGGAGGGTCTATTTGCTCCTGAGCAGGCAGGTGTTGACCAGGTGTGTCGGTGCTGCCGCAGTCATGTGTGTGCCCAAGCATGTGTGCAGAAGAAGAAAAGCAAGAAAATGTCTGTGTGTGAGCTCAAACACAAGTGTGTGTTAGTGTACGAGTGAGTGCACATGTGTCGGTGTGTGTGTTTGAGTTGAAGAGGAAGCTGTGAGTGAAGGGGGGAGAAAAAAAAGAGGGTGGGTACAAAAATGGCTACTTGGCATGCAGGTCAGGCACGCATGTCTCTCTGCTCATCCCTCTCTTCTTTTCTTTTCTGTCTCTCCTTCCTCTCCTCATCTCTCTAAGCTCTGTCTGTCTCTGTGCATACGAGCGCCTTGGGATTTCAGCTCAAGTGATTGAGAAATATTGCAGGCAGTAATCACTGAGTCACGGTGCATAGGGGGCCTGTTTGTGTTAGATGAGACAGGTTTTATGTTCCAAAAAATGTCCGCTTGTTGGTGCATTAAATTATTTGCGGAGTGACTTGGCGGTAGATTTTGCCGTTCCAATTTAAGGTGAATAAACCAAGCGAGTGGGTGATTACACAGTGCATAGATATATTAAGGATTATAACACAATGGGTACATGACTTCACAACAGTTTGTTTCTGTCACAATAATTCTGACAAGCACCTGAGAGAAAGGTGATAATATTAACGCCTTTTTTCCAAGTAGTCAACTTGTAATTATGAAGCCACCACTGGGAGTGCTTCAAAGTTGAGAACTTAAAGTCAGCTGGAGGTTATGGAGGTTGTTGGCTCTATATCTTGAGAAATGTTCCTTGACAGCGTTACTATCTCTTGCAATCAGAAGGCAGAAAGTAAACTGGTGAGGAGTGAAAGTAGGGCATTTATTGATTACATGAAGGCAAATGATCAATCTGCTGAGGCGGAGAGTTCAGATACAAACATCACAACATGGAAACTTGTGCATCGGAATAATTTCCAAGATTTCTGACAGCTTGTTGGAGGCTGGACGTGATGATGGTAATTAAAAGACTGTTGATGGATTCTGCAAACATACAGAATCCATTCTAATATGAAGACCTGCAACTACAGGCAGTAATAGGGATGGACGATATGGCCAAAATCCTCTATCATGGTATAGGTAATTTTATTTATGCAACACTTGAGTGAGTGCTGATATAGAGTACAACAGCACTGGGACTTTTAACTACATGTATCCCTCTGCTTTATAGTTGTTGTAATAACATTATATAACATGACAACATTACTGTTAGAATGACTGACAGGAAGGGACCACAGACAGGACAGCAGTGAGGTCATGATTCAGGCCTTATTACTGTGGGATCACTGTCACACTTTTTTATCTGAGAAAGGAAATGGAGAAAGATAAAATCACAGCAGTTTTGACCAGTTAATCAGGTGAAATACCTGCGCTTACGTACTTATGTGTTATGGCTGCAAAATGTTTTGCATATAGTCTTTACATGACTTAAAGTTCTGTGGTAGGATTTTTCAGACCACACACAAACAGCACCATAGTCCATTTGGAAGCGGACTGAGATCACCTTTTTCATGCGGTCTCCGTCATGTTGTTTGGTCCATACCAGGGTGAGTCTCAGAAATTAAACATGGACATTCAGTCTCTGAAGAGGTCTGAGCTGAACAGTCTTGAGGGAATTATAACTACAGGAGAGATCTATCGTTGTAACATTTTGACCTACACAAAGTTGCTAGCAAGCTAACGTTAGTGTGCAGAAAAAATGCTGGTGCTGCTTGGGATCAGTCCAGTCCAGTGTTTTGGCGTAGCCTTGAAAACAAGTCATTAAAACAATAAATTATAATATCTTGTCCCTTTTAACTGTTTAACTGATAAGTGCTGCTTGTAAAACTGTCGTATGAAAGCAATATCAGACTCAAGGTTGTGTTGTACTACTGAATAATCGGCACAGTTGTGATTATCTTCCTACAACTGAATCACAGCTGTGCTAATATTCAGTACAACAGCACTCACTGTGATAATTCTTTAATCACGGTAACAGTATATATCACGATACAGTAATTCTTCTGAAAATTCAATCAAGAAATGGTTTAAGGTAACCGTACTGCGCCATTCTTCATCACATTTGATTGTTTTCTTCTTTTATTTGGAACGTTCTTACAAACAAAAACTGCTGCACATCAAACACTCGAGTTAAAATCAAAAAACTCCCTTATCTTGGGTTGGTTGGGATGCCTCCTGCCTCCTTTATTTACAGTTTCACTCTTCTCCTCCATGTTTTTGTTGTCACTGTCTTCTTCTTCCAGCCTAGATGTGCCTTACTGCCACCAACTGTCACTCTCGCATCACGTGAAAATGTGGTAGCACTCCTGCTGCCTAAATCAGGTTAGCTTGCAAGGCAGCTGGATTCAGCTGGAGCTTGGATTTGCCTCTAGGGACCCCTCCAGTTCTAAGTCAGCACCTTGGTCAGAGGTACTGACTGGAGAACTGACCTTTATGATGGTTTGGAAAACAGCAGCGCATGGAGGAAGCCCCCACAGGCATGTGTAGAACATGCAAACTCCACACAGAAAGGCCATGTCTGAACATATTCAAACCCACGACCTTCTTGCTGTGAGGTGATAGTGCTAACCACCATGACACCGTGCTGCCCAAATAACACCAACACTGGATCAAAAAACTGCGTAAAGTTAACCCAATATTGTGTTAGTGCTCATGTCCTGATACTCGGTCAGTGTAAGCCAGTGTTGACAATAAAATTGTTTACCATTGTTTTTGGCCCGTCCTGCAGTTTTAAACAGTAAAACATAAAAATGGAGTCTCTAATAATCGAGCAAGCCAACTTCCTGAAGCATAAATTACTTTTATATGTATTTATAAATTAAGAATTGTAGCCAGAGGCATCCTGCTGCACCTACCAGAGTTTAGCTCCTGTAAAACAAGAGATGTGAAGGTTCCTCTGCTCCCAAAGAGTCTCCAATAGATTCTGCAGCCTTCTGATTAGTTTAATGGCCACACTGATGACCCTCACCATTGCCCCTCAGGGATAATAAAGTTTTCTTTGACTTCTGACTTTGACCAAGGTGCTGGCTTAGAACTGGAGTTGGTCACTGGGCGCTGTACAGCAGCTGCAGATGATGAATTAGACAGTAAAATTGTAATAAAGTTGGCCTTTACCTTTACCTCATATCAAATATCTAAAGTCATTTTAGCTGGTGCAGTTAGTAAGTTGAATACATTTCTTAAAACATAAATATTAACAGAGAAAAATGTGAACTGTAGTAAAAATCTATATTTCTAAGTGCTTAAAGTTGTCTATGGCAGGTTGACTCTGGCTCAAGAGGAAGAGTGTGTCATCTACTGATCAAAGGGTTAGTGGGCTGATCCCCGCCTCTTCCTGTCCGTATGTTGAAGTGTCCTTGAGCAAGACACTGAACTATGTCTTGCTCTCAAGCCACCAGGGATGCACAGCCCTAATTGCTGGTCCCAGGCCTGGTGAAATGTAGAGGGTTGCATCAGCCAAAGACAAATCAAATATGCAGATCTTAGATCAGTTAACTGTGTCAATCTCTAACTGGGGAGGAGCCAAAAGAAGAAGACGACTTTAAGTTGTTTTCACTGGCTGACCGTTTATTATGACTTGAGTGGTTTTAAGGTCCTGTTTCGAGCAGATAATCAGTTCTTTTGGTTTACTGGAGTTCAGCACAGATGCACTTTGCCAACAACAAGGCTGGAGAGCAGCTACATCTCTCATAAATGCCACCTCCTCAGTCACATCACGCTTATACAAAAGGCCAGCGAAGTCATCTGCATATTTATACAAACCATAACATTTTCATCATAATTTCGTTTGTAAATAAGACGGATTAAAAAAAAAAGAAGATGTTAGTTTTCCTCTTCTGACTTTTTCAGCGAATACATTGATTCATATTTTTCTCCAAACTTCAAACTCTTTAAGATCTCTGTAGGTTTTTCTGTGCAAGATCAGCCTGAAATTCCTGGATCATCTCTGTCAGAAGTAAGAATAACTAATAGTTTAAGAAACGCCTGAATTGAAGTATGACTGAGTGTCATTGTTAATACCTCAGGATGATCTGACAGATACTGTAAATGTTAAGATGGGAAGGAAATGGCATCAAAAAGGTAATTTTTCCACTAAGTTTCAGAGAAGGCCAGTATTTAATCTGTAAGACTTTTTGGGGTAATAATGATAAAAACTGAGTGTAGTTTTTTAAAGGCTGTTCATACAGTATATGAATTTTATCTTAATTTAATTTAGGAAAGGCGTGAAAAGCAATGAAAAAAGATGTTCAGGTTCTTCCTATGATCATGTGGACAGTTTCAAGTTTAAGACACAGATTATACAAAAACATGGATGCAGTTCTGAAAATGTGGACAGCTTTCTAGAAATATGATCTTAGACAAATTGTCTAGGATTGTCTGGGGGCAATTCACTGGTTAAAAAGAGTTAAACCAAGTAGATCTTCATGCAGAAATGGCAGAAAATGCTGTTTTCAGTCTCTTGAATATGGAGATTGGATAGTTCTTGCTTTTCTTTGTTCATTATCATGTTAATATATTTGGGTTTTAGACAAAATGAGACATTTAAGGACCGTGGACTGAGTTGGGATGGGCATTTTTCACTATTTTCTGACCATTTTATAGATGTTGCAGCCCTGGATTAAACATGGCATTCAGCTGAAGTCTTTGAAGTTAAGTTTTAATTTGATAACCGCTAACACCATTTGCACAGGAGCAAGAAAAATTGACTTTGGAGCAAGCAGATTTCTAACCCGCTTGCCTGACCGGGCCAGTGACAGAAAACATTAACACTGAATCTTACGTCTTTAGTCAAATAGATTCACTTCATTGAAGTTAGACAGTTTATTAAATATTATATTCTGATGTAGTTCTGCGTAAGGGTCAGTTTAAGGACAGAAAGGCTAAAGAAAAATCATTATGGATGCAGAATTTGTCTGTTTAGACCTTAAATGTTTGATTAAATGTGAGAGGAGAAGCTTAATTGTTTTGTTTGGTTGCAGTTTAACTGTAGCTGACTGTGTCTGGGTGGCATCAGATCAGGTTGCACTGTTTTGGTCACCGTGCTTGGACAGAGGCCTACAAACCACACAGAGCTCTGAAATCTGGGTCAAAGCAGCCCACAGGCCTGTTGGTTTTTCTTTCCCAAAGCCTGTTTCTTCTCTTCAGCTCTCTTCACTCTATATTCAAGAATAAAGTGAGACGGATTTCAAAAGTTGCAGCTGAGATTTGAGGCGAGAGCAGAGAAAATATTTGGAATCCAGGCAGCTCCCAGAACAGCTGCTCAAACATGAATTAAGTTCCACCTACACCTAAGTTTAATTATTAAGGGAGTTGGCTTTTTCAAAAGCTCTCACAGCATATGTGATGGAATTTATACCCAGACAATATTAACACCTTCGCTCTGAATACGAAGCCACCTTAAACTTACTCAAAAGTGCCAGTCAGTGTTTGAATTAACACAGAGATGCTGCGATGTCAAATCTGAACACTCTCACTTTCCATTAAATTGTTGCAAATGGTTTGTTGTGACAGTTATTTGTGGATTTGTAGACTCTCTAGACGTGGCACTCAAAAGAGGTGCTGAGAGTAAAAAGGTAGCTTTCAAATATTAAACACAACCCTCTGTGAATATATTTGGAAGAGCTGAGGGTGATTAAGCTGGGAGCTGTTGGAACGGCTGTATTCTTTCATCGTTCGGAGTAGGTCTGCGACTGTACGGATTTTTATGGATTTTTCTTACTGTGGTGAAAAAGCAGCGTATCCTGTGGTTCGGTGATTGACTCTGTCGACCAATCAGAGGCTGTGGTCTGACTGGACATGTGGGTGAAGATGTGATCTTAGGTTAGAAGCATCTCCTTGCAAGGCCAAGATGTTTTTTTCCCTGCAGGTATGGGGCCTCGTGCAAGAACCGCTTATATGAACAGATTTGCTCTGAAGTGGTTTGTACGAGTGATTTTAGGAGAACTTGTTGGATTCACCAGTTTTCTCATATTTTGAATTTTTCTGAGGTATGAACACAATTTACGAGACCTGTTGTAGGAGTGCGGTGCAGTTAGTCTGCTGTTATCTAGAGCTGCAATGATTATTAAATTAGTCACCAACTATTTTGATAATCACTTCATTAGTTTTAGTGATTTTCAAAGAAAAAAGCAAAAATTCTCTGGTTTCAGCTTCTTAAATGTGAATATTTTCTGGGTTCTTTACTCCTCTATGACAGTGAAGTGAATATTTTTGAGTCATGGACAAAACGCGACATTTGAGGACGTCATCTTGGACTACTTGATTGATTAATGACAATGAAAATAATTGTTTGTTGCAGCCCTACTGTTATCCAAACCAGAGTTTTTCACTAGTGACTGTATTTTTCATTAGCTTGAAGATATTTTAAGTTTGAAAAATAAATTACATTCCATGATTATATCAACATTATCCTGTTTGATACATTTCAAATTATAATAAAATTGTAAATTTACAGATAAAGCCTGTCATCATTAATTTAATTATACATTATTATTATGGTATCACATGCCATATTCACTCCTGTAACTTTGACTCGCAAAAAAAATAAAATAAAAAAAAATTATGTGGTTATTACAGTAATGCAGTTATGGTCACAGCCTTAGTTTTGAGTTTCTTAAAATAAATGCCTCCGGTTCCCTCGAAAAATCTCGACAGTTGGCTGAAGCTTTCAATAGAAAGAGTCAAAGTTTAATTATTTCCTGTAGATGTGTTGAGTCGGGGTCAGAAGTCTCTTTGTAATAATAGTCTCTAGTTGTGAAAACACGAAGATGTGATGCTTCTCGATCCTCTGCTGCAGTGATAATTCCACAGTGGTGCTTCATTATTTGTTTCTTTGTATTTCATTATATGTCAAGAGTCAGACTCTTAGCTGCGAGTCTAATTGGCTGTGATGAGGTCTACACATCATTTGATTACTGTTGACTGAACCTCTAACAGAGGCTGCGCTCATCCAGAGACTGTAGAGGCATCTGTGAGTTCAGTTCACACCTGCAGTCAGACTCCCTGATCAACCATGACTTGTGTTAAACGTAGAAAAACATTTGAGTGAAACAACAGTATGTGCAGAAGCAGACATCTTGGCACAAACAAGAGCAGCCAGCTCCAAACATCCCGTCCTCACCCAGAAGCTAATTCTGTGCCATCATGTGTGATTAATTGATGTGTTTTAAGATCACTGTTGCCTCTTCTTTGGAGGCAGAGAACTTCAGCAAACACAGGCTGTATTTTCACTGGTCAGTATCGAGCTAGCTTGTATTGTAGCTTGGCTTTGAAGCTCTTCAGTGAGATGATGGAATTATTATTGGACATACAGTAATGAGTATTTACAGCTGTTGATAACCTTTAACCACAGAATCAGTGTGTTAATTCACTCTCTTTTTGCTGCTCAAACAAGAACCACAGAGAGAGAGAGAGTGCTGCAGGGATGATGTATTTTTGGATTATTGCAGAAAATAAGCTCTGTGATACACAAAAGCTTATGATACTTCTTGTTTAGCAAGATAATCTTCACAAATGAACACCAGAAGTAAAATCAAACGTCAGTCTAAAAACAAACTCCACCATGGTCGCCTTACTTTAACGTCACCAACACACGACAACTTCTGTCGTCTCATTTAGCCACTTTTTAGGAACCGCCTTGTTTAAGACACATAAAATCTTTATGTGTCTTACACATAAAATCTTTATGTGTAAAATTTGGGCGGACGTTTAGCTCAGTTGGTAGAGCGTCCGTCCCATGTATGGAGGCTGTTAGTCCTCTGCAGCAGCCGCTGGTTCGCCTCCCGCCTGCGGCCCTCTGCTGCGTGTCATCCCCGCTCTCTCTGCCCACCTTCCTGTCTACTCTTCAGCTGCACTAGTGGGGTATTTACTGACATATTTTATGTTGTAGAACAAACATGAAAATCTCTTTAGTTTGTGTTAACCACAGACTTTATTTCAGGCGTCTAACAAAAATCCCATTGCACTGACTTTGAGACAAGTGCACCGGAGATGGAAAAATGCTAACTTAATTCAGGGTTTTAGGACTCAGTCTGCAGCACTCTATGGAAACAAGACTGAGACTGAATCTTTTTATTGTTGTTGAATTTTTTCAGTGCCTTGGTTTATGACCAAATACCTACAACACCAAGGATCAGCAGCCTCGGCTGTAGTTTGTGTTTAGTGCTAATTGGGGCTGAGGGAAAAAATGAATACAGCGTATTCTGCAGTGAAAAGTGAAATAAAACAAAAGTGAAATAAAGTTTTGGTACTAGAATAATAAAATCAATTGTTTTTTCAGTCTGAAAAATGACTTTGCTGGAAAATAAACTAAATGTAAAACAATCTGGGCTCACATATCTCTGCGAAAAGTTGCAAAGTAAATTTGCTGTTTTGATAATAGAAAGAATTTGTAAACATGCTAGCAGTGTGGCTCTACGGATGGTAATGTCGATCCGTCAGCCGTTATATGTCGTACAGACATTAATGCCCCCTTCTGAATGAATTGTGACACTTTGGTGATCTCTTTAAGTTTCATGTATCACCATCATCAAGTCAGAATTTCAGTTATGTTATCAGCTTTAGGTGTAATTCGTTTAGGGCTAATTAGCCGGTTTTAGCACCGTAACAAGTGAGGCTAACATGGTGAGCACAGTCTATACTTGCTTAGCATTAAGCATTAATTTTGTGAACGATAGCATGTTGATGTTAGCATTTTACTTAGAGCAAGGCTGGACAGCATCACCGAGCTGCTAGCATGGCTGTAAACACTTGGATCCCATTTACAGCTGGTATTAAAATGTGACCTGCATCCTGACACATTATTTGAATAAGGTATGAATACGTCATGATCGGAATGTGATTGGACCACATCTGGAGGTAGTCTGGCTCACAGTCTGTTTTGATCTTAGGTTGGTTTAAGTGTATTTCATGCAGAGTGCTGACATCTGTACACAACATAACACTGATATACAGAGATTTGTTTTCAGCTAACATAAACTATAGGCTGTTGTTCAAATTTAGAGAGCGAACAAGTGAGAAGTCTGAAAGATACGGGCCTCTAATTACTGATTATAAGTCTATCCTGTTCATGAAAGCACTAAAAGATGAGTTATTCAACTGAACTGCAATACTGGTGGGAAATAACTGATACACAGTAAGAAATAACTGTGTGTGTGTGTGTGTGTGTGTGTGTGTGTGTGTGTGTGTGTGTGTGTGTGTGTGTGTGTGTGTGTGTGTGTGTGTGTGAAGGTGTGTGTTGCACTCGTCTGTGCTGCTGATCTGCTGTTAACAAGGCAGATAAATTATCTAGTGATAGAGTACACACCGGTTCTGCAACACACTGGAAAAAGCTGACACGATATTTTTTTATACAGTGTAAAGAAAGGTATATTTTAATGAGTTACATTTGCCGAATTTACAAGAGCGTTTCACAAAGTTCCCCTTAAAAAAGGTTCCCCTAAACTCAACAACTCACAACACTCTGACTTTTTTTAAGGGAGTTTGGGGCTGATTTGCCGCCTTCTCAAATTACTCATGCACATGTTTTGGTCTG
The DNA here is from genome assembly GCA_034769285.1 of Lutjanus argentimaculatus. NCBI lineage: Eukaryota > Metazoa > Chordata > Actinopteri > Lutjaniformes > Lutjanidae > Lutjanus > Lutjanus argentimaculatus. The sequence goes on along the minus strand of JAWZSL010000016.1, from coordinate 1,459,011 downwards.
GAGGACAGAGATCCAGTCTCAATGAGGATAACGAGAACGCATTAAAAATACCAAAGGCAAGATCCCACTTTAATGCCAGGTGTAAATGGGGTGTTAGTCTTGTTATAACACATCTGTAAGTACTGTAGGTGTGGTTAGTTCAGTAGAAAATGCAATGATAATTAAAGTGTTCACAGGTTTTTGAGGCAATCTGTTAAAAACATTGGAGTGAAAATGTAACATAACCTCCTTGGCAGCGGAAACAGAGCTAAATATCTGATAACGGAGTTTTTCTACAGCATAAAACAGCCTTATATATGCCACCTCTCTTAGAGGACAGTCATCTCTTCTGTCTCTTTTTGTTTCCTATTGCTGTCAGGACTTAAAAAGAGACTCTGAATGCAAAGACCTTGTGTTCAGACAAGATTTCCATGCAGTGGAAGTGTAGTTTATTCAGCTTTACACAAGATACCTTTTATTCAGGAGAAAATGAATGCGTTTTGAGTGGGTTACACTCCAATCTTGACCAAATGTGAACCTTAAAGTGCAGAATAATTTAGGTGGTCGTAAGTATGTGGACTTCAATCAGCCATTGTACTGTAACAGCCTGTCTGAGGACTTTCCATCAGATGCTGAACCTGCCTGCAGGGATTTGCTCTCATGCAGCCACCAGAGCATTAGTGAGGTCCAGCTCTGATGCCGGGTGATAAGGTCGGGTGGGTTGACGTGTTGCAGTTCATCCCAAAGGTTTTGGATGGGGTTGAGGTCAGGGCTCTGTGCAGGCCGGTCAAGTGCTTCGACACCAAACTGGGAATATAAATTTCATTATGGACCTGGCTTTGTGCCCAGGGTCGTGGTCATGTTGGAACAGGAAACGGTCTTTCCTCTTATCCAAGTTCTAATTGTTCCGTATGCTGCAGCATTAAGAATTACCTTCACTGATGATCATTACCCTCCCCTGTCGTTTATCCAGACTCCGCAGTCTGTAATTGATATGTTGTGGAAATCAGAGAGTGTGTCAAAGGGCTTCAGGATGCTGATGGGTTTATTCAAAACACAAGAATTTATGAATAGATAATTGATAATTGATGCAGATAACTACATAACTAAGTGAAAAATTTATGCAAAATCATTCCGGTCACAAACTAAAAGGGAGAAGCTCCATCTGAGCTGTTCTCTGGATGACAAACTTATCAGGAAACACGGCTGCTGCTCCTCTTTGTAGTTTGTAAATGTTAAAAAAATTAGTCAGGTGATGCTGTATGTTTTTTTTATCATGAACTTTTCCCATGAAAAGATCAAAAGCAACAATTAATTGATCCTAACAAGTGCTGTCTGTGTATCCACAGCCGGATGCATCTTCTTCCTCCCTGCCATAGAGCTTCATTGTTGCACAGAAACCATTAAAACTGTTGCACTGGCTGACACTTATTAATTACCATGAACACACATACTGTAGTTTATTTTAACTCGGTCCCACACACCATCCTGCTGCCGCAAATACTCACTTGTGCACCAAATGTGGATTAATCTGCCAGTGGAAATCGTCCCATTTCCTCTTGCCTGGCTAACTGATAAAAACTACAGCATCCAGCGTAAGTTTAAGAGTAACTTAATACCAGTTTTTGCAAAACTGTTTGCAGCAACTGATGTGCTTGAGGCTGAGAGCCAGGAAGTATTGAGTGACGGACTTCTATGGGATTTATTGACAGTAGCAAAAATATTGATTATTGTCTAAATCCTTTAGTGTAAGCTCTTGACAACTGAGGAATTAGAGCAGAAAGATGACTGAAATTTTCCAAAAGTTGTCTTAAGAGTTTATGCGGAGCTGTGATTTGTGTATTGAAGGAAAGAATCAGTCGATGGGAACCAACCAAACCATGAAAAACAGTCCCAGAACAGAAGTATACAAATATGTGGACAGGGCTGTCCATGCACTTTTAGTTTACAATAGCACATGAACATATTAATAATTAGGCACAGGTCTGGGAAATAAAGCAATAGTGATATGCATCAGCAATACAGACACTTCATCAAGAGCAATACAAAAAATGATTCAGTAAAATATTCATTAGTTTCACTTAAAGGACAAATCTATAATATATTTACTGTACTAAATCATAAAATGACACAATCTCATCAGAGACTAAAGAAACATAAAGAAACTTTAGGTTGAAATACTCGCTTCACTTGACATGAACACTACAGCTGCGTTGTCCCCTGGAATCTGGGTTTTCTCTTTCACATTAATCAGAGTTCAAATTCATGCAGAATTTTTGCCAAATGAGTAAGTGTCGGTTTATGAGTCGTAAGAAATCATTAATAATCTCATAAAGGGTGTAGATGTTTATTACTTTTAAATTGCAGAAAATGTTAATGGACTTTGGCAGGCAGTGAGACAGGCAGCCACTTACAGCAGTAGGCTTTTGTTTTTTGTTTTTTTAATAGGATAACAGTCTTAACTTTAACTTTTTCTTTGAAAGTTATAAACAGCTGATCAACTTACAGTGGAGGACTCGTTATTGCTTGTTGTTGTCAGTTTATGAGGTTGCACGCATCCTACAATCCTGCAGCCTGCCTGTCTCTGCCGTGTCTGGGGAGGAGGGGGCAGGAAAGAACTCTCTCCAACCATAGATTGTGTCTAAAACAGGATTTCAACCTGTTTAATATACTGTCTTATGGCTCCAGCTCGCGATCTGGGCTGCTGTACTCATTTCTGCACGCACAGTGGCTACATATTGCTCCTTTAAATGGCTCATAAACAGCCAGTCATATCCCTCGATAATGGAGCGTGCCATGCATGACACACTAACCGCCAATCATTTAACAGGTGTGTTGTTCAGTTACAGTTACACCAACATGTGACACGACAGCAGAAACAGTCTGTTGAGCCTATGCCTGTCTGCCTTGATAAATAAAGCAGTTAAATTGAAAAAAACATGGTTAAATTCTTTATTTCTCCTTTTCTTTATTAAAATAGACCATTAAAAATGATCAGTAATTATTGATATCTACTCATCTTAAACATTTTATCATGATACATTTCTCAGCTATACCGCTCGGCCCTAATTGGGCATCCACTGAATGTCACGGATGAGCACACATTCAGCCTCAGCTGCTGTATCTTAAAGAATCAGAAGGACGTCGACTCGAGCGTTGGCTTCCCCCCAGATGAAGTGAACATGGTAGCTCCTTAATCCAGTGTCGGTGCATTGCTTTAATCCTGCTGCTGGGTCCACGCCAGCCAACTCTGCATCTAGGGAGAGTGAGGGGTAGAATTTAGGAGCTGCCTGGGTCTACATCATTAGTGTGTGTGAAGTCACTGTAAACATTTGATTAATTGCTGAGAAGCAATTACAAGCAATTAAAGTCCTATTATGATGGCAGCGAAGGACAACGTAAGTTAATCTGGCTATCATCACAATAATTAGCCCATCATTTTCTCACCAGGCCTAATGTACAAAAAATAAGCCATTCATTGCTTTGTTTGCTTACAGCTTGACTATAATTTGTGGTCATTTTAAGCAAAGTGGGGTAGACACTTTGGGGCACACCGCACTCACGGCGTAAAAATCCTGTACCATTAAACCTCTTAAACTTTATTAGTCACACTTTGCGGTATCACTTCCACATCTTTACATGGGAACTGAGTGACAAAGCATTTTCTCTCACTCTTTCCCTCTCAGTTCTGGTTCTATCCAGTCACTCTTGCTGCTTGATTTTTTTGTAGTGTCGTGTTTTGCAGCTTAACACATGAGAAAATGTCTCACACTCGATCCTTTCTCCCCTCTTTTACCCTCCCTGTCTCTTTTCTGTCTCCTTTGCTCTTTGTTTTTCTTTCCCCCCCCTAGCAACAACCAAACTACTGGAGCTTCAAGGTCAGTGCCAATATTGTGTTTGTGTTTCAGCGTAAATCTGTCCCTCAGTGTGGATTTGTCTCTAATAGGATAACTTTCCATTGTGTCTTTGCATGCCTGCTTGCCTTTTCTCCATTGCATTTACTGTTGGTCACATGTTGGCACACACTTTTGTGTTTAACTCTTTAAAGTCTGTCTTGGGCTGCATGCGATGACATTTCTGTCCCAGTAAGTGAACAGAATTCTTGATTAGAATTGGAGATTGATTGTTTGTAGGCAGGAAAAAACCCTCCTGAGTCTCGTAAGTGTTGTGTTTTAATTTGCCTTTACGTGTTAGTTATAACTCAGTTCTGCCGCTTTCTAATGATTGTAGCTAATCATGATTATTGGAATTATCAAACAAAATAGGAGGCAAAACTGTCCAACTGCTGTGTGAAGTACAACGTGTGGTCTAGTTTAGCCAGAAGGCAGCTGGTAAGAGCTTTGATTTCTGCTTGTGCTTCCAAAATTCTGTCTGTAAAGGCATTTTTCAGAGCTCATCATAGCCTATTTCCACACCTGTGGATGGCTGCCCACACCTGTGATGTCTGCAGTGATCCAAATAGGTCTGGTGCTCATTGACTCCTGTTTCCTCAGTTGTAAAAAAGACCCTGAGCCAACCAGAGCGTCGTAGGTGGGATGTAGAATGGGAATTTCATCTTCCTGTGCCAGGACCAGACAATAATGACCACAAAAATGATGAATGATGAATGAAAAATGGCCACAAAAAAATGGCGGCAAGCACAGACGAGATAACAGCTGTCATAAGCTGATTTACAGAAACTCTTAAAGGTACAATCAGGAATTTTCAGGAAGTCCTTTTTATTAATGTTAACAGATTAATTGATCGAAGGAAAGCTAGTCGACAACTATTCTGATGATTGATTTATCCTTTCAAGTCATTTTCAGGCTTCTTAAATGAGAGGATTTGCTGCTTGTCTTTTTTCATTTATGACAGTAAATGAAGAGTCTTTGGGTTTTCCACTGTTGGTTGGGCAAAAGAAGCTGTTTGAAGATGTCGCTTTGGGCTCTGGGACATTTTGGGGAGGTTTTATAGGCTCAACGATTAATCAGCAGATTAATCGATAGTAAGATAATCATTAGTTACGGCCCTACCAGCAGCTGTTAAGTGACCTGCAGTCGAGGCGAGCGTCCAGGGTATTGGCCATGACAGTGATGTGGCATCGATTAGATTGAATATGATTGATCAGCATCATGTTGATAGATGAGGTAAGTAAAGTGAAGCTTGTGTTGTGGTGGGAGTTGGTTGTTTTTTGACATTGGTTGACTCCATTTCTAAGCTAATGTTGGCTAGTGTTGCACAGTGTCGGTGCTGTGGGGGAGCTGAAGAGAGGCAGAGCACTGGGAAATGCACATTCATATCACATCCTGAGTGCCGAGTCAGGCTACAGAGAAAGCTGGAGAAGTTACTTTCCAATGTGTTCTCACATTGGCAATACAAAGTGATTAAACAACTTTTACACAGGACCTTTTAAATTGAGTCAAATATTTCCTTGGTCAGAGTGAAAAATATGAAGTTAGCAGCAGCCACCACCACAAAACCACCGCAGCTTCTGTGCCGACTCGACATGATGTCAGCGGTATGGATATGTCATCACTGCTGACTGGTTGCAGTAAAACAAAATGAAATAACACATTTTTCCCAAACTGTAATTTGCTAACATGAACATGATGTTAGACTGAATAATGAACTGAAACAAAACGGCAAATCAAGTGATTTTCAAGCAAAGTCTGGCAGGTTTTTGTCTGTGCTGGTGACATGGTCTTGTCCCCAAGGTGGGCAATGACTCCCATTATGTCAAAATATTAATGCAACCTGGAATTACAGAGTGAGTTCACACCAGGCGAGTCTGGACCAGATTAATCAAAGTCCAGTTGTGCTACTTGAGCATGTGAGAACAATTCCACTGAAATTGAAGTGTGAACTTATTAAAAGGCCAGAAGTGCTGGAACAAATGAGCTCAGTGATTGAGGAGAAGTTGCAGTGTGGTTTATTAAAAGTGAGAATGTAATCCTACCAATTACTCGGAAGAGCCGATGTTTGCTGTGTGATTGTTATTTAGCGGTGGGAATCTCCAGGTACATCATGATAGGGAAAAAAAAAAGAGAATTGACTGGCAGCTCTGTGTTCGCAACCGTAGATGAAGAATGTGTCGGAAAACAGGAAAGGCCCAATCCAGACAAACAATAAAAAGGTAAGTGGCACCAATGAGGAGGGAAAAATTAAAAAGTATTTATGGTCAGTGGCTAAATCATTTAAAATGCAACATGTTTTGACCAGGATAGGTCCTCATCAGGGCTTTGAACGATATGATTGGTTCATCTCTGTTGAGCACAAAGTTGCCTACATGGAATTTTTCAAGCTCCACTGTTAGCTCTTAAACAAAGATTGAATGATACTAAGAAAAAAACTATTTACCATATCTATAACGATATTTGCTGGTGTTCCACGAACCCAGTGATCGAATATTCCTGTGATATGCCAAACCATGGGCTCCTGGGATGAATCCCCGATCCCTGACGCCCGCATTTTAGCGCCCATGAGGACATTATGGATGCATATGATTTCTGAACCGTACACCGAAGTTTCCACTCATCTTGGCTGTTTCTGAATATGCTCATATATTCCTATTGCAAAACTATTCCCCTCCGATTGACAACGTTTAGCCGTTTTCATGACGGTGCGGCAGAGCAGCTTATCACAATCCTTTTGAAATTCCGAATAAGAAAGCTATGTGACGGACACATAAAACCTGTTTCTTTTTTCAACAAATTTCCTACTATCGATGGACGACGCTCAGATGGATGTATTTTAAATCTTTTGTTGAAGGAAGGTGACTTTGCTCCCGTGAGACGCTGAGCACAGCAAACAGCCACCATTTATATCAGTTGTGGAAGGTCAAAAACCTCCCCACCCGCCGAAGGATGCCACGTACACAGCTGTAAAGCCGTCTCTATCTGCCTGCAGACCGAGCTGAACCTCAGAACATTGGTTAGGAAATGCCCGACACCTTGTCGGTTAGCGGAATTGCCCAAGTTAGCCCGTCAGTGTATGAATCTGTTTTTAGTTTCTGTAGCTATTGTTAAAGTGCTGATGTTTTTGTGCAGCTTGAAGCGTAGTTAAGGTTGCATTTTTCCTCACTTTATCTGGTTTGGCTTGCTTTCTGGCCCGTCGCGGCCAGTGTAAAGGGTTATTTTTGATTAGCAGGGACCCTAGCAGTCCCTGGTGAATAGCGGGTCTCGGTGGGGTGAAAAACCGTGCCGTCTTTATCTTGGTAAATAATGTCACGACGTTCAGACCATTACTACCCTATGACAGTTTGCGTTACTTGGTGAATAAAAATCTCGACCCCATAGCCCACGCTTTTCAACTGTCCTCCTTTTTGCCCCTCTGTTCCTCCTAAACGTCCACACCATTGTCCTCAACCACAATAACGCTAACGTCATCAATTTACCGCTGCCTTATAGTGGAATGGCAAACCCGTTAATCTGAATAGCTTAGTGCACATTTATCCTGCCACTCCGTGTATATCGCCCTATTAGTGTGGGCTTGCATAGCCACATACCACTTTTTAAATTCCAAACTGGGACCTGATTCCATTATGGCCAAGTAAAGCAAACAATACCATTCAGTCGGTTCCACAGCGAGTACGGGTCAATTATCATCCCACTCCTTCTTTTCTATCTTGGGTCATGTAACTACTCCTTCAAACACAATGTTCGCTATTAAAAAGGCAAATGCTGAACAAGTGCTCAGTGATTCGCTCTGTGTAAAATAAATTAATCCAGCCATTTTGAAGAAAGAAGTTGCTGGTGTCTGTTTATTAAGGATCTAATACATCCGGAAAGAGAAGACGTCTGTTGTCTTCTGAACTAGGAACAACTGTCTCTGGTCATTAAACTGTGTAAAACAAGGCGTCCCAATATTGGTACCAACAGGTGAAAGTGTTTTTGTAGCGGCTGAATCTTTGTAATTGCCAGTGTTTTTTTCTCGGGTGGTTCCTGATCAGGGTTATTTATTAAAAATTTTGATTAGTAAGATCATATTTTGAAATTTAATTGATTAATTTTACTGATATGCAAATCAATTAATTATCCAATATAGAGCCAAATATTTTTGCTCTCTCATTTCACGAAACAACAATGTGATTACGATAATAATAGTTTTTCAGCCATCTGCATTTTATACAAATGGGATGATTTATGAAACTTGAGAAACAATGTAATTTAATTTTGAACCCCTGTTTCGTTTTTGTGTTGTCTATTGATCTCATTAAAAAGTTGTGAAGGTCAGTTCACAGTGTACAACATACAGAAGTTAATTAGTGGTATCTATCAGAATAAAAATTTTTTTGTCACCATAATTTGACTACTTTAATCCGAAAATTGTCCCCATTGTTACAGTGTTTATCTCTAAATTAAGAGAGACTGATCTGAAAACACCTGCTGGAAGTTTTACTATTTCATTTTTATCTGTGACCTGCCACAGCAAAACCTCCCTGATGGTACAAGACATATTAGGCTGAAAAACTAGATTAAACCTAAGGTAGCGAGAAAAAGTAGTTATTAATAAAAGCTGATATTAGTTAAGAATTGTTTAACTCCACAGGCTTTCTGTGCCAATTTTAGAAATTTTGTAAGACACAGGTGCCCCCTGTGCAAAATCTGATCCCTGTGCAACTTAAGGCCAAAACCCTAGGTCACCTCTGCATTACTTGGCAAGTAAAATGAGCCGCAAGTCTCACTTAGTGACTGGAGCTGAGACTCCTCGTAGGTTTAACGAGCCAGACCTACAGAAAGCCATTGTATCCTTCCTCTCTCTCTCTCAAGAAGAGGAACGTAACATTAGCAATTTTAGTGTTGAAACATGTGATGAGCTTTTACAGGAAATGGTTGGCCATATAAGCAACCCAACCGGGAAGGTGCCAACTCACCATTCCAGACCTGCTTGGCATGCTCCTGGTGTACTGCCAACCGAACTCAACTGCAAGACAGCTGGCAAGGCAAGACGGTCCTACAGCACCACCTTGACCTGCACCGAGAGTCCCAGCAGCAGACAGAGCACTGCCACACAGAAATTCGGGTCAATCAGGTACCCTCCATGCCAAAAGCCACACAGTCAGCACGCAATCTAGCCGCTGATCCCAGGCAAGCCCCCTCCTAGAGACAAGCTGCAGCCAGCTCCTAGGAAGCCAAATTGCCCTAGAGAAGGAAGTAGACTTCCTTAGAGCGCAAAATGCATATCTCCTCCAGGAAGTTGAGGTAGCTAATAAGAAAGCCATGCGCTATTTAGAGAACCTGCATTCTGCAGAGTTAGACCTCTGTTCACACAAAGAGCAGTTATTAAAGCTTAGAGCAGAGGGCCTTGTACCCCCACAGGCATTCAGCCGCTGCGACTCTGGCTACGCAGAGTCACACTCCTCCACTGAAGGTAGATTCACACCTTCCCCAGTCAGAGATTTGGAATTGAAGTCAGCTCCTCAACCACTGCTGAGCAACAGCAACAGTTGTCTGACTTCCCACCTCTGTGACACAGACCCTGAGGAGACATGCAGCCCTTCCTTAGGAAGATACGCTGCCCCCTGTCCGTCTCAGTCACCGATGCAGGACAAATTCATCCATGCTCACCCCTCCGGAAAGGTGATAGGGAAAGCTGTAGCATGCAACATTAGCCTAGCCTCGCCTTCACATGAGGGAACCTCACGGAGTCCCCGCCTTGAAGTGCTTGAGTTTCTAGCTAAGGACATTGAGCCATTTGACCCAGACAATTGTCATCGTCACATTGAGGACTACTTCAGGGAACTAGAGCGTACCCTAGTTGACTTACCTCAGGCAACCCAAAGTGAAAAGACTAAACTTGTGTGGAAGACCAGTTCTAAAACGGTCAAGAAAGTCATACAGTCACAACCTCCCAGCGTCAGAGATGACTATGAAGAGCTCCGTCAGGCCCTTGTAGAAGAATTCGCTTCTACTGCGGACGAGATCTCAGGGATGGTTGCAGCCCTCCAGATTAGACATTCCCGTCGTGAGAATCCCAAGGATTATTACCAACGTTTGAGGCATGCATACTTTCAGGGCAAGAATGCACCAGGGTTAGAAGAGAACCCCACTTTTAAGTCGTTGTTCTTGAAAAACCTGCATCCATGCATACGCACTCACGTTGTTCTCATGACACAACAGGGGAAGATGTCAATGGGTGAGGTAAGGAAAGTGACACAGAATGGCTTGGGAAACTGTTGGCCTCCCCAAGTGGAAACTCACCGAGCCTGCCAGTCCCAGCATCAAGGTGTCACACAGACCTGCTGCCTCAAAAGTTCACCCTCACAACAGAGCCAAGGGGGGTGACGCAAGGCAGCATAGAAGCATGCAGCGTAACCGCCATGTTCACCAGCTTCGACAACACCCACAGAACAGAAGCTTTAGGAGGCCATACTCTGAGATTATGGCCCAGCATTGTGACCCACCTACCGACTACTCAGGCGATGATCACAGCATCACTGAGTATAGTGACAGGGAAAGCATCTCCGACTGTCTCCTTACTTCTGGCCACCCGGAGCTTCACAGCCCTGAGCCGGTCACAAGGAGAAGGAGGCGGCACTAAAGCAGGTGACAACCACACCTGCCTTCAGGAGCACATGCTGTAGTCCCATAGCTTCATACACCAAACACCTGCCCTACATCACACAGGTATACCCCGGCCAGACTGAACACCTCCTTAGTGTTAAAACACGCTTCGAACATCAGTCTGTGCCGTTTCAGAATGGAATCCCTCCTTAGCAGGCGTAAGCCTGCCCACCTCTAACCTTTCCCTTTCCTCTCTCTTCTCTTCTTCCTCTCTTTGTTCCATTTCCATTTCTTTCAACATCGTTTTTCATTTCTTTCCTTTTTCAATCAGCAAAGAATGAGCTATGTTGATGATTTTCCTCAATTTTGTGTACCTGTTAAAAGCAGTTAGATAAGTTAGAAGTGTCTGCCCAGACGTTGCCTCTAATCTGCCCAGACACAAAAGCCTCTGCAAACCCTCAACTCCAAAGACTCTACAAAACTGTATGGACTGTCTAACCTTCCTTGTTCCCAGGAATATGGACTGTCCCCATTCTCCCTTGTTCCCAGGAATATGAACTGGTTCACTGATGCCCTGTCCACAGAGACTCGTCGGCCCTAAGAGTTGCTCTGAACACTGAGGCCAGCACCCCATTCTTCAGACCAAAGGGGGGATATGTTGGGCCTACGACAGTTGGGGCCTACATGGATTTACGACAGCCTAAACCCCACAGAGCTCAAACAAAGGGAGTCCTAAGAAAACTCCTTTTCCCAACAATCATTGCGGTTTTCACACCCAGGTGTGAAATCCGGTGAAGTCCAACCCTGGGCTCTCATTGGATGAGAGTCCCCGGAACCCACGTGACGCCCCGCCTTCCGGCCATGACGTCACCGTTGCTATATCAACCAGAGACGCCCGAAGTTCGCTCTCTTCCCTGCAACGCTCGCTCTTCCTTGCAACGTTCGCCCTCCCGTGCGACGTTCGCCTTCCGTGCGGCGCAGCTCTTCCGTGCAACGCTGCGTTGCCGATAGGAAGCAAGTAACGGTACCTTAACTCCTTTTTGGCAACAAGGCCACGTGTTCTCTACCTCGCTGGACGAGCTCAGGGATTTACTTTTTTTCTTTTTGTGCAACTGAACGTTTCACTTTCGGATCCACGCCGAGGACGCTGCGCAACACAGCCCGCAGTTACCTGCAGAAGTGAAGGATCAGAATCCTCCCCGCATCCCCGCCGAGGATCAGCCACCGTACGCCAGCTGGTACGGACCCGTCGTTGTTCGAGCCGCGAGGAGCCGAGCTGAACCTCAGAACGACGAGGAAACGCCCGTCCGCTTGACGAAGCGAGCCAAGTAAGAGGCTTAGTGTCTGGGCAGAGCTAGTTTTAGTTGTCTGTGTTGTTAAAGTGCCTTGATTATTGTGTGCTGCTTGGAAGTTATCTCAGTGTTATTGTTTCTCTACTTTACTCTGTGTTGGTAACTTGTTTCTGTGTCTGGTCGCCGTGCCAGTGTGAAAGAGTTTGTTTGACCCACTTCACGGGACCGCTCCGGTGATAGTCGGTCGTGGGGTGTAAACCGGCGGATCGTCTTTCATCTGTAAAAGCCAGCGACCACGGCAGACGGACCCCAATCCGTTTCCCGCGTCTCTGTGTGATCAAAGACGATCTCCGATATCCGCCACCGCTTTTCTTCCTCTCTTTCCCTCTGTCCTCCTACCGACCACACCCGCCTACACACCCATACACGCTTAACTACACATTCGCTCCCTATAGGTGGTGAGCCAACCCCCCCTAGTGTAGTGCTACCATTTTATCTCTCTTGCCTTTTCTGTAAAGGCATATGTGAGCTTAGGCCACTAGCCACATACCCTTTAAATCACGCGGTCAGTCCTCGTGGCCGGAACCAGAACATACCACTCCCCTCACGTGGTACGATCAACTTCCTGCCCCTCCTCCTTCCTTTTCTCTCTCTCTCTCTCCTCTCCTTCACACACACACACATGTTCGCTAGCCTGTAAAATAATTTCTTGTTCATAGTTCTCTTGTAAATAAATTCTATTTGCATTTAAAGAGAAGTTGTCTGGTCTTCTGTGCATAAGTATCGTAATAACTGCTGGTTGAGAACAGTCAGTGCTCGAACACACACCTTCTCTGTTCATCCTGTTTATACCAATAGCTCCCAGATATTGACATTCCAGGTGAACTGTTTTCTTGAGACTGAGATCAATTTGGTTATTGGTCCGGGTTTTTCCCGGTGGTGCCCCGTTCATTTATTAATTTTGATTAGTAAATCTATTTTCTATTTTAATAATTAATAATCATCCTCAACGATCATTAATTATCACTAATAGCCAAATTTAGCTCCTACGAAGCACAACATCTCGAAGCATCAAAATGTTTGATTTCTACAGGTGATTTATTTTTCCAACTGTCACTGTTTGCTTCTTTTAAAACATGATGTATTTGTAATGATCTATGATTAAAATTAACAGATGAATTTACTTCATTATCTTATAACTGATTGATTGTGACATGGTCGGTCCAGACTGAAATATCCCAACATTTATCGAACTGATTTCCATGAGATTTTTACACAAACATTCATGGCTCCTGGAGGATGAATCCTGACTTCCTTGATCTTCTGACATGTATTTTAGCGCCATCATGAGGGTGACATTATGGATGCACATATTGGATTTTTGCTGATATCCGATACACCAATATTTTCCAGCTCATTTTGGCTGTTACTGATATATGCACATATTATTTCCTCCTAATTGCAGAGAACTTAATTTCTCTCCTGTAGTTGAATCGACATATTATTATGCACACTGTTATCATGGCGATGATGATCTGGCAGATGCAGACATAATATACAATCCTTTTGAAACTTCTCTGGGCAAAATAAGAAAACTACTGCTGACAGGCAACAATGAAAAAAACCTGTTTGTCTTTGGTTTTCACAAATTTGCAGTAATAATCAGAATGACGCCTCTTCAGATGGAGAATTAAATCTGTAGTTTTGAAGGAAGGTGATTTGGCTCCTCTGTGACTGACGCTGAGCAATCATTGCAAATAGCAACTTTGATATCAGTTGTGGACACTTCAAAAAACCTCCACACCGCAGACAGACTGGCTTCATGTTCACATGATTAAAGCGTCATCTAATCTGCCTGTCAGACCAGCAGTGCAACTCAAGTTGACATTTGTGGTTTTAAGTGAAAATGTCTCGACAACTATTGGTTGGTTTGCTGTGAAATTTGCTCCACACATTCACGTCCCTGTCAGGATGAATCGTGTTATCTTGAGACTTTTCATGTAGCATCATCATTGATTCGTGCCCCGAAATGCTGCATGTGCTTTCTGTGCAGGCTGCACAGCATAGGTGTAGAGTTGCACTTAATGTGCCTCACTTGCAGGTTTGGCTGCTTTCAGCCCTCGGGCCAGTTACACCTGGGTTATTATTTGATTAGCTGAAGGAGAGCTCCTGAGCAGTCCCTAGTGTAGTAATGGAGGCAGCTGTGAAAGTGCTCTGTGTGTCAGTGGTGAAAGATTATCCGTGCCCTCTTTATTTCTTGGGGTAATATTAATGTAATCTGTACTGTATTACACCATTCACTTTACCTAGTGACAGAAAATATGAGAGATGGGATTAGTTGGCATGAAATAAAAATCATGAGCCAAATTTAAGCCCACGCTGTTACAAAACACATGGTTTGCCTCCAGGATTTTTGCACCACTCGGTTGCCTCTGAAAGTGTGCCCACATTGAATTCCACCATCAAAATGAAACCTCATTTTCGGTCGGAGTCAGAATTTTTTTACCAAGGCTGGCCTGTAAATAGTGTGAAATGTGAAATGCACCAGTTAATCTGAAAATGGAGCCATTAGTGGTCATCAGTCGCTGCCAGCTCCGTGATATCGCCCTTATTAGTTTGTGGCTGCGGTTGTAGCACTACCAGCTGGTTTTAAGTTTCCAAACTGGGGAACCTGATTCCCATTATGTCAAAGTAATAAAGCAAACAGGAATTTCAGAGTCGGTTCACAGCCAGCGAGTCTGGATCAGATTAATCAGTCCAGCTCCTTCAGTTGTGCTATTTGGGTATGTGAGAACAACTCCTATTTAAACTGAAGTGTGAACTTATTAAAAAGGCAGAACTGCTGGAACAAGTGAGCTCAGTGATTCAGAAGCTGCAGTGTGGTTTATTAAAAGTGAGAATGTAATCCCACCAATTACTTGGAAGAACCAATGTTTGCTGTGTCATTGTTGTTAAGGGGGAATCTCCAGACACATCACGATCCGGAAAAAAGAGAGACGTCTGTTTGCTCTGTGTGCTGAACTGTAGGGGAACAATGTGTCTGGTGCTATTGAAAAACGGGGAAAAAACAGGATAAAACAGGAGGCAGTCCAGACAAAATAAGTGGTACCAACAAGTAAAAAGCCTTTATTGTAGCAGCTGAATCTTTTAAAATGCCAGCCTGTTTCAAACACTACACGTCTTCTTCGGGGATTTAAATGGTTCTGATTCAGAGGGTTATGATGTGATTATAAAACAGTTATTGATTCATGTTGATACGGCTGAACAATTTTTGGAGAAATATCTAATTGCAGTTATTTTGACTGATATTGCAATTACAATATGATTCGTAATATTAGAGGAGAGAATTATTTTTGCATCATTATTCTCATTTTCATTGAAAAACACATTGAATTACACATAGATTATAGTTTTTCAGCCATCTGCATTAAACAAAGATGTTTTCTGAAGACACCTCTGCAGCACCACAATATTTAATTTAAACCCCTGTTGTCGTTTTGTGGTATAAGTCTAATGTGATCTCATGTTAAAATGTTTGAAGGGTCAGTTCACCCAAATTACAACAACAGAAAAAGTTACCATTAGTGGTATCTAGTCACAGAGAAAGATTTTGATTAATTTGCTCATGTTCTTCTGAGATTTTGAGCTTTTATTGGAAAGAAATAGTCCCCAGAGAAATGGTTAACAGTGTGTTATCTAAAATTAATTGAGAGACTGATTCTGGAAAAACACGCTGCTGCTGAAGTTTTATAAATGTCATTTTTTAATGCTGTGAGTGCCACACAAACCTCCACTGTATTGGGGTACAGGTAGACATCTAGTTCAGTGTCTGAAAAACTAGATAACACCTAGAGGTAAGTGAGAAAAAGTGTTATTTATATAAAAGGACTGATCATCTCAAAATTAAGAATACATATTTTAACTCCTACCTCTTGTGCCATCTGGATAGTTGTAGTAGAGTTTAGGAGATATTGTCCATAGAGATGTCTGCCTTCTCTCCAGTATAATGGAACTAGCTGGCACTTGACTTGTGGTGCTCAAAGCACCAAAAAAATGCTTTTGAAAATTGTAAAATCAGACCTCTTTTTAAAAATTATGACCTGGTTACTCAAGATAATCCACAGACCTTGATGTGACATTTCATGTACTTTTCTTTCTACTAGACTACACACGTCAGCTCAGTGGTGCTAACATTCAACTCTGTTAAAGGAGGACACCATTAATGTTTACGTCCCACATTGTCACGAGCTGCAGCCTCCCGTCCATGAGTAGATGCACGCTTCCTTTTACACCATGATATAATTGGCAGGTGTAATTTGGTAGAAAAAAAATAGTTCCTTCATGAAACTTCTCACAACAAGGTCTGTGGATTATCTTTAGTAACCGGGTCATGATTTCTGGAAAGAGACGCTGGTGTTGATGTTTCAGATTAATGTTTTTGATGCTTTGTGCACCACAAGCTGAGTGACATCTAGTTCTATTATGTTGGTGAGAACACAAACATCTCTACAGCTCCAAAACGCTGCAACTCACACTAAAACTATCTAGATGGATAAACAGCACTACAGGCTTTGATTTTGAAGTTCACTCTCCTTTTAAATTCCAAAGCCAACACAATATAAAAACACAACATTTCAGTTGGGTTACTCAGAAAATACAACATATGTGTGATTTCAACCTCAAAATCAAATGTCAGTTTTTACATCTCAGCTCAACGAGCTAATGCAGGACTCTGTAAAGAGCAACAAAAGGCTGTAATGCACATTATTAGTTCCACCTCAGACTTGAATACATTATGCTCATTGAACAAACCCTTTTGACCCTTACTTCACTGGAGCCTGAGGGAGATTTCACTGTTGTGCATATGCTAACCTAAGCACTTACTGCAGCTTACAGCATCTTAACCATAAAATGACTTGATATTCTGAAAGGCTCTTTGCATACCTACTGCTGATCCAGCGAATATAAACTCTACTGACGGATTTTCTGAAATGGAACAATAGAAGAGCTGCTGCTTTAGAATTAAATGAAATATAAATGTTTTATAGATATTTTACAAGGTTAGTACTCTTAAAATGTTAAAGCTCAGGCTGATATTCAGTATTTTCAGCAAATCCCATGAAAAGACCAAAACCAACAATGACTTGATCTTTGTGTGTGTATCTGTGCCACAGTGCTCCATTATCGTCCTCAAAATAATAAAATAAAAACTCTCATCAATAAGCAACACTGTTGACATGGTGACATGTCACCTCGTTACCGTAAGCACACGCACTTTAGTTAATATATAGTAAATATACGGCATCTTCACACAGTGACAAAGTGCAAAATGATGCAAGCAAACTGCAGCAAGTTTGAGTAAAACACCAGATAACACAGCACAAATAAATGAATAAATATCTATGTATTAAAATAATAAAGTAGGCCTACATTAAATACATAGAAGCACAATCGTTTGAAAAAGGTTTTTACAGGAGGAAGTTTTCAATTAGGGGATAATGTACAGTGAGCAGGTCATTTCCCCTGTACAAACTTTTATTTATTAGTGGTTATTAAATAACAAATAAATGATGAGACAAATACTAAGATTGTAATTGATTGTCATGTTTGATGTAGGGCGGTTATTTTCAATATTGATTGATCTGACTCATTTTCTAGATTTATTGATTAATCATTTGGTCCTTAAAATGTTGGAAAAAAGTAGTGCACAGGGATGTCTTTAAATGTCTCATTTGTCAGTCCAAAACCCAAAAATATTCAGTTTAATATGATAATAGAAAGATGGGAAATCTCCATATCTGAGAGGCTGAAAACAGCATTTTTTGCTATTTGTGCAAGAAAAATGGACAATTAATTGGTTATATTAATTGGTATATTTTCTGTCAACTGAATAATCGATTAGTTGACTACTTGTTGCAGCTTTTGTTTAGTCTTTAAATGAATGAGAACAATATGGAGTAAATAGCATGACAATATCCATCCTTCTCCTCAGAAATTGACTCAGTAATCATCTGTTTGGTTGGAAGCTCTAAGTCAGTAATTAGATTTACTAGCCTGATGTGGCATTTTACTTGAGCAAGCGGGCTAATCATTATTATTGATGCAGCTAGGGAGTACACTGAAATGTGTTAAAATGTTTGAGGCAAGAAATAGGCAACGTAGTCGCACAATCTTGATTCATATTTGAGCTTCACTGCCTAGTTTGAGTTTCATGAGCCTGTTGCATATGACGTTTGACGTTTCCAATCTGGCCCGATGACGCTTCTCTGTCCTCTGTCAGCAGGAGGGACGCCAGACGTCTCTGCCAGAGCAAATGAAACATGAGCTCACAGATTCGTCTGTTTCCCAGGCTAGCAAATAATGGGCTTTAGGCTGGGGCTCGGCAGAGAGGTTTCAATTATTGAGACAAATATAGAATAACACCGGCTTCATCCTTTAACACCAGCACATGGTTTAAGGTCTTATGAGCCAGCAGTGTTAACAGGACTGGTATTATTCTTTAAACTATAATGTGCATTATGATGTGACAAGACTCTGGATATGAAACAGCCTCCATTATTTTATCACATGTATAGTCGACCCGTTCCACATTACAGTTTGTGTTGTGTTTTCCTTTTCGTCATGTACTGTCAAGCAGCAGCTCACTCACTACATTTCCCTTGTCAGTTTAGCTCGTGACAAACACACATGCTGCCTTTTTTTCCCCAGTCTGCCCCTATTTGTTGCTGGTCTGCAGCTCATTCAGGATTGGTTATCGCTCGCCTTCCTCCTCTCGGGGAGTCGGGGGAGTCTCGTCTCCTCCTCTGATGCAATAGAATCCCCTGCAGCAGTGCACTGCTGTGCTCATGTGTGTGAGGGTGTATATGTGTTTAATAGTCCCCCACTGCTCCTCTTTGATGTTTCATTGGTTTGCCAGCTCACTAAACGCACACACAAGTACGGGTGATACTCCCACAGCAAAAACACATCACAGATTAGCAAACAATTATGTTAGATGCAAGCGCACACACATTTTCATGCATGCATGGACTCGCAGTGGTCATGCGAGCTGTGATTATGGATGAAGTGTGCATATATTATCCACACATTTCAAGACACCCTCTCACATGTTTCCCCCACATGCTCCAACACAACGGGCAGAGGGGATCGTCGGCTCGCCTGTTGGGCTGAACACGGACTCAAACACCAGCCCGCGCTGCTGCTGCTGCTTCTGACTGTCAAAAACACAATGGAGCAGAGAGCTGCATAATTCTCTCCTTTTCACTGCTCACAGCCTCACTTATACAAATATTACTGCTCCATTTTGTGCCTCTTGTGCTCTTGTCTTTCTGTCTGGAGTGGCCAAAGTAATCACAGCCTATTGTCTTCTGTCCTCGCCTGAGTGTTGAATTTGGAGGAATGAACCACACAGTGGGCTCAGACGGGGAAAGGGATCCTATTGAAGCTGTCACCAGTATTCCAATTATTCATCAGCCATCTTCATTTCCGAGGGAATAATTATGGAGCCTATTGCTTGTGGGATTTTTCTTCTGCTTGTTAAAGTAACCATGGAGACAAAGCAGAGGAAATAGTTAATTAAAAAGAAATATCCTTTCTGCATCCTCAGAACGTTTTATAATGATATTCATAGTGCTATACCTAATTACTATGACATTACCGTAACATAGCCAGGACAAGAGTTTGCTCTGCTCTGTGCTGTGACATTATTACTAAACCCCAGTAGTGTGAAAAATGTCCCATCGGACCGAAAGCCCATTTGTCCGTCTGAAAACAAACACCCATCGCTTTGAAAGGACACACTAACCCTAACTCCAACCCTAACAACCACAGGGAGGCTGCAATAAGCGTTTGTTTTCGGGATAATGGCCTATTGGACAAACAGACTTTTGGTCCAATGTGCCATTTTTCCAATGGGACTATTGAGGTTTTGGAATAATGGCTCATTGGAACAATGTGCAGCCCCACTCTGCTCAACCTGTGGGGACAAAGAGTTTTGTAAAATTAAAAAGGTAACAGGGTCTATAAAAAGTTACATTTTTCTGGACAAATTGACCATTTCCTTCAATTCTTAGGATCAGAAATTTGAATTTGCCTCATTTTTTATGTACGGACGTAAATAATGATAGTGCCACAAGTGTTGTGCATATTTTATTATCTTTCAAAAGTTTTTTGACATATTTGTTGGAATTGTGTTTAAGCCTAGAGCCTGTTGAGTGGGAGTTTCCCTGATAACTTAGAAATGGTGTTGGGAGAAGACTTTTTCTTTCCACACAGCTTTTTAAAATTGGCATGTTAAGCTGTCCCTCCCTTTACAACTTCTTATTCCACTTGCACACCTAATTTTTAACTGTTCAGAGTATTTCAACAAAACTACATTGGTTTGGAAACTAAAAAGTTGGTTCTCAGCTGAAATAACGCGCGAAACGTGACAACATCAGTGAGTGTGTTGTATTCTCGTGTGTCGGTTGGAACGAGGATTTAGAAACTCATGTTTGTTTTTTGAACACTGTTGTTGTTGTGGTTAGCATGTTGTTAGCCTCCCACTGGCCATCCCAAGGTGCCTTGGGTCGAGACTGTTGAGGTTGTGTTCCTGACCTGTGTGTGACAGCGCTCATCCTTAGGTGTATTAATCAGTCAATGCGCTGATCTCAACATGAGCTTGACCCTTCAAAATAAAATTTGCAGTGATAATGGTAACAAGCTCAATCCTGCAGTAGGCATCACATGACCGCGGTGTTGTGGTAATGCAGTTATTGTCACAGCCCTACACTGAATATCTCTGAATACTGAAAAAAGTCATGCCCACTAGAAAAACACCAACTTAGTAGTGCTATCACTGCAGAAAATATTTAAAAGAAGTATATTTCTTCAGTTGAAGCCGGTTGTATTTTTGTGGGTCATAAGATCATGGTATTTGCTTTTATTTTGGTATCAACCAGTATCCCAATCATTATATCTAAGAAGGGACTTTGCAAACTATTTTGTAGAGAAATTGTTTCCTAATTACCAGTGTTATTCTTGACTCAGTGATCTTAAACCAGATGGTGCGATAATGAAGAGAGTCATCTGTAAACATCCATGGAAAAACTTTTTTTTTCTCTGCTTCTACAAAAATGTCTTTTTGAGCCATGTCAGGGAGTCTGGAGGCTTTGCGAGGCGCTCATCTGTGCCTCACGTGTCTCATATACAGAATGTAACCAGGGCATTTTCTATACAGAGAGGCATCCCCAGACGACCCCGGCCATATTTGTCCCAGAGAGCTAGCTCAACTCTAACCCTTTCAGACAAATGCTTTTGTTGCCCTCGTGCTGTTCGGCTGTTGATAGGATGCTCGGTGGAAAATCACTATTCCCAAATCTGACACAGAGAATGGCGGGAGTGTTTTCCACCGCTAAAAGGCTTAGGAGTCCGACTGCTGCAGTGTTCCCCGACCGGCTTGCCGACTGGCACTGTGCTGAGGCACGTGGCCAGAATCACTTATTGACACTTCACTGCCATCTGCCAAGACTGCAAGGTTTGCTTATCAGGCTGCACATTAATAAGGCTGAACTTGGTGGAGAGCAATAACAGGATGAGAAGTTCCCACTAGATTTTATGTGAAAGACAATTATCTTTCACTGTAGGCTGTATATCTGAAGTGATATAGAGGCGAAACAGGAATTAATTCTGTATTTACACTCCAGACTTGGATCATTGTGAGGTTCACAAGGGTGTTTATAGTTTATTTTATGAATACAGTAAAAAATCACACAAAAAACACTCACATCTGATGTAGAAGTATGTTAAAGCAGGTGTATTTCAAGTATTTTAAAAAGACAGTTTATTTAAGTATGAAAATGAAATAAAATTGATTGTAAACATACATTACAGATTCTCAGTAAACAACATAAATCATTTTACAGCAGTTTTCTTTATTCATGCTTATTCATGCTTTTGTCTTTTGCTTTGATGTCAGTTTGTACTGTATATTTAAATAAAGAATATTGACTGACATGCCAATATTTGAGTATGTAGACCAAATTTGAAGTTATTCCTTTACTCCCTAATATTGGCTTTGGTCCCAGTATTCCAGTATCAGTGGTATAAAAACAAAAATGAAAAACAACATATCCTTCACCCCGTCCTTCCACACTAGTGCCTCCATAATTATATTTGCATTTTTAATTAGTTTTTTCTTAACATTTGTGTTGTAAATGTTTTCACTTTCTCACTGCTGCTTTTCTACAAATTCATTAATTTAACAGAGATACAATTCTGTTTTACATTATTCCTTTCTAAGTGCTTATTGAACATTTAGTTCCTCTCAAACTTCATGCTCTCTCTATGTCTTTTGGATATTTCCAATAATAACTGATTTTTTGCTTTGTACATAACTTTAGGGATGCCCGTTACGGATCATTTTTTCTCAGCAGATGTGATAACCAATAATTACCTGCTTCTCATGGCCGATATCAGTAAGATACCAATAATTTCACATTTTTGTATGAATTCATATAGCCTGTATGTTTTGCACATTCAGGGTTATGAAAGGACAAAGTTGGTGTACGCTGTCTGATGTTGTGTTGTCCCAGATTAAAGATGATGACGTGAAAGAAACGTGGCTCCGGAACAGTGGTCCTACGTCGCTCTGTGAGAAAGGTTCAAAGATGGCTGTTCTCGCAGTCTTGCGAAGATATTCTGGGATGAAAGTCTGACACTGTCAGACTTTCATTTCAGCCTACATCTACTAACCAACCAATAGGAATGCACGAATATACGTTTATGTGTGCTATTCTAAGATACTTAGCAAACTACAAATATCCAAGTCTTTTCCCCCTCACCACAGCCAGGTCCACATTCTCCTCCTTCTCTCCTTATTTGGATTTTTTTTTTCTCAGACACATAAATATCACTGCTGCAAGGGCTCGATTTTTGCTCATCTTCATAGTTAACCACTATAGCGGCACAGATTGATGACACATGCCGATTACTTTTTCTTGTATATTAACTTGTGTTGTAGCCTATGATTCAGCTCTGTGGTCATCGTACAGGCTACGATGTCGTAACCGAGTTAATTAGATCCATGTCGCAGAGTGTGGCTGAAATAATCTTATTAGATTGATGAAGTCTCAAGAGTCTGTAGGCGTCATAAGATGTAGTGAGCAAAGATGGATGATTTAACACTCCAGACTGAACGAAATCTAACTGACAACAAAAAAACTTTTGATAAAACATTTTGCCTGAGAATTCATGCTTTGACATGCTCTGTCAAATCAGATATCATGGCATAATAATAATTTCTTATTATCAGCCGATCTGTCCCGAGCTCACCATGTGTCCCTATACTTGAGCCAATCTGTAATCGACCAAATCTTTAAATTTTAGAGCCTTTAATTTGACAAAGAGTGAGTTTATTGGTTCTGGAAGTCGTTTTGTTCACATTTCTTATGGCTCTGTGTCTTGACATGTGAAGGTCAAACCCAGACTCCAATCGCTGCACAAAGTGTAGAAAACCTCTGATCAACTCTGACTCACCAGTTCAGCGGGGAATATCTGGGCAGGGAAGTGAACGAGAGATTTTCTCCTCTCACTTAAAACAAGTGCCCTTGAGCAAGGCAATTAACCCCCAGCTGCTCCCGTAGAGCCGCTCTGTGGGAAACGAACAAGACTGTGGACTATATTGGGCAGCGCACAAGCGAACGTGTCATGTGCTCACCTGCCTCTCCTCCCTCAGGCTATTGTTTTAAAGATGTGCGGTCTGTTGCCTCATTCTGTTATAGCTGCTTTGTAAATGCCACTTCATATGATTATACAGCACTGTAAGTCTGTTAACTGTAGGAGATTCAAATGCTCTCTCAGTTATAAGTCTCACTGGAAAGGAATGCCACGCTATGCAGCAGTAATGCCCATGAAATCTCAGTCGAGGGGTGTGGGGAGCTGTGTGTAGGGGGGCATGTTACAGCTGTGCACAGCTGTCTTATCAGTCAAGAGCCTGTATATTAGCTGGTGGGAAATGTGGCTCTGACCAGCCAATCGGTGCTTGAAAGGTGGAGTTACAGCGCTCAGCAAAAACACACGTCTACTGTTAAAGATGTTCACATTTAAGGTTTAAAAGCAGAGCTGTGCATTAATATAAATACAAGATTTCTTATATCATGATGTCAAGGACAGCAGCTAATGAAGCTTAAGAATAAATGAAGCTCTTTTCATCTTTAACAAGATGCTGGAAGAAGAGGTGAGGGTCAACTGTACGTGATGTAAGATGATATTTAATAATCTACATCTCAGAACTCTACTGCTTCTTTCTGACGGCGTCAGTCAGAGGTTATACACATCAGAATATGTTGGATATTTTGCAGAACTTGCATAATAATGTTAATATCACCTTGATTGGCTTTTTTGATAACAGCATGTGGTTGTGGCTTTTTAGGATAACTAAGGATTATTGTCATTACCAAGTAATTCTGCTGATTACTTTTCAGATTAACTGGTGATTTGGTGTGAAATTTGGCTCCCACAGACCAACTCTGCATGTGTAAATTTAATAGTGATAAGTGCAAAATCAATTCAATTCAATTATTATTTTCTTTTCTTCTGACCTCATTTAAAGGTAATATGTAGAAAAGTATTGATGTTGTATTAGCGATTATTATTGTTGTACGATTACTTTATTGTCAATTAATCAGTCAATTATTTTCTTGATTAATAGTTGTTTGGTCTATAAAATGTCAGAAAATGGAGAAAATGTTGATCAGTGTTTCCCGAAGCCCGGGATGATGTTCTCAAATTTTTGTCACAGCCCAAAGATCATTCACATTTAAGAAGCAGGAATCAGAAAATTTTAACTTTAATTCTTTAAAAAAGTACTCAAACTGATTAATACATTATCAAAATAAGTTAGTTCTTAGGCTGTAGAGTTTTGCCGTAACGTTAAGAAGCAGTTTGGTGATGCATCTGTAACATCTGCATTAGAGGGCAACTGTTTCAACTGATGGCTCAGGCATGTTACACCAAAATAAGGCACCATCATCTGCAAAGAAGTTGATTCAGTCCAGTAGGTGCTGGGCATTTAGGAACCAGCGCCATATTGGCGCTGCGTTTTGGTACCCAACCCTGTTGAAGGTGTGTCTTTTAACCAATACGTGTTTGTCTCGGGTCAAGCGGTTCTAAACAGTAAATAAATAAAATAAAGTTTTATTTCCTATTAATTCTTTACAATAAAACCCCCCTGTTATTTTATTTCAAAGCTTTTGTTATGAAGCAGCAAAATCAGGAAATGTGGCGTTAGTAAGACTATGTAGCTAAAAGCAACATGAAACAGTAAAATAAAGCAGATATCTGAAAGTACAAACAGCGACACAGGTGTGAAACTTCAAAGATTCAGTTAGAAGCAACAAAAGTACTGAGAGCTGAACACAGACACTTTAAAAAACCTCTTTATCTCTACACCTCTGCTCAGACACGAGTCAAGTCTTGCAGCAGGATCTTAGTTGAGGGGGATTGGGGGGTGTCGTCGCACTCAGTCCACCTTATCCACTTCAGAGAAAGCTCTTTCCTCCTAGTAGAAAGAAAGTAGTTCCTACATGAAACTGCTCAAAACAAGGTGTGTCCATTTAGTCCCATAATATTGGAGAGAAGGCAGACATCTCTATGGCCAATATCAATCTTTCAGGATCTCCAAAACTCGGCAACTGACACCAAAAAAAAAAAAATCTAGATGGATAAACAACAACAACACTACAGGCCAGAAAAAAATGTGTATTATTTATTTTTATTAGGTTTTTTTTAATCCAGCTGTCCAAAACCCAAAGATGTTCAGTTAATGATATAAAACAGAGAATCAGATTTTTTTGGCCAAGTATGTGTACACATAAAAAGAAAACAGACTCCACTTCTTTATCGCTCCGACACAGTAATAGAGAGAAGCAGATGCAGACACTTGATGAACAACTTAAACGATTAATCGATGATTAAATGTCCTGCAGTTACATTTTTTATTAATGAACTAATTAGTAGACAATTCATCTTAGACTATAATTGTGGTTATATTAAAATTTTATTACCTCCACTCCTCATTTCAGACTCACCAGCCTTCCACATAATGTGTCCATACCCCAGTAGCTGCCACTCAGTCATGAAGCTCAGCCAGATGTTAGATGCAGTACAACATTTTCTCAACAATACAACAATAATCAAGCTTACCTGACGCAGTGAAGTAATCATGTACTGAACCAGGTTTTTCTCGGTCTCTCATTAGAAGTGAATGTGCAGGTTTGTCGACTGAAGGTTGTTATTATCAACAGTCCTGCAGCGGCTCTGCCAGACTGGATTATACAATGTTCACGACTCATTGTGTTTGTGTTAGGACGGGCTTAATGTGCAGCCAGATGTTTGCTAATTATTATGGAAAAAAAATATAAATAACAAGTTGAGTAAAACCTTGTGATGTTAGACTAGCTGATGCTGATTTTGTTTATTATGTCAAATTATAAGCAAAAAGTGTGTTGGCTTAAATCTAGTAATTATAGTCTGTGGTGATGAAATGAAAATCGAAGAAATGTTGCATTCACATGGATTCAGGCAGATGGTTAATGGCAAACTGGTTTTTACTTACATATCCAGTATCATAAACATACAGCTGGATTGGGTATTGGTGAGTACACGAGTCTGTGCACTGATCCATTATCACCTAATTTATCAGTATTGTCTGTTACGCAAAGTTCAGGCATCAGGAAGGAAGAAAATTGCATTGGAACATCTTTATCCTACACAACACAAAAAATTATAGCTGGATGTTTTGTAGCATTGTCACACAACATGGGCGATGATACAATACCTTAAAAATATAGATATTCAATAACATTTTCAATACTGTGGGGAAACTTGACACAACATTGAAGGCAACATTTAGGAACATCCAGTGAATCTATCTAAAGTGGGTTTGTGTATTTTGCGTTCTTTTCTTTTTTTTTTCTCCAAAGTTCAAGTTTGACTGTTGCAGTAACTAAACTAAACAGGTTCTTCCTGATTTCATAGTCGTTTAAAGCAACCTCACATAAAAAGTACATGCAAAAGTAGAAACTTGCACACTTCTTATGCCAGCTGGCGGCATTCAAATACATGTACATTGGTGGCTTGTTAACTTCCAGTACTCTGTTTGTGTGAAAATCTGCTGTTTTCACATCACAGATGACGACGACAGGCATTAAAACACAAGTCTTACTGATGAAACATACTTATGTTGGCTGGTAGAGGATTTTAGTTTGGCTCACTGAGCTGTGGAAAAAAAAGCACTAATCGTTAAATATTCGAATTGGACGGCCAAATCTGATTCAGCTAAAAAGAATCTCAGACAGGGACAGCCCTAGAAATCATCTATCAAATCAGCTTTGTTTCATCAGGTTGTTGGCCTAACAATATAACTGAAGGTTTTCAACATAAAAGCTCATTAATGGAGACTTGACAGTTTTATTCTTCAGTGGTTCCCAGAACAAGTGAAATCATACACCTCTTTTCATTGTCTTCCTTCAGTGATTACACTTCAGTGTTAAGCTGTAGAAAACTATGTGATGTCATTTTTTTTTTTAATCAGAAATCTTGCATGACTGTTTCACCCTCATGAAATTCATCGAATCCCTCACGCAAGATAATATAAATAGACATTTTCCTGACTGTATGTACTCAGTGCTGCAGAGTTCAGCAGAGACTGATGTTTTATGCACTTTTTGTAGCAGCTGTTTCAACCTGAGAGATCTCCATGCTGTCTGTTATATGGCAGCTCGACTGTGTGAGTGGGCTTTTTACTGTACATACATGCTGCAGATATTAAACTCAAACAGTCTGCAAAATAACAGTTTGTTCCTTTGGACTCGTGCCTATAGGTTTGGATATGAGCTTCCACATATTGTACTTATTTATATCACTTACACATTATATTAAATTGAGTTAAGGTATAATATATGACTCTACTGTTGACTCAATTTTATAGATATTTAGGACTGTCTATTTTTCAAAAAGATTAAGTCTGATCAAATTTGAACAAAAGGTGGGTGATCTGACAGTTTTAGATTGTGATCAATGTTTCCAAACTTCACATAACTTCATCTGCGCTATGTGAACAAACCAGTTGAGTGATGTAGCCAACTGGATGGCTCTGCTGCTAAATAAATTACTTCACATGGCTTTTCCTTGGGTGACATATTGTCAGAATTCAACTGGTGTTACAGCTAGTCATGTGGCAGATGAGGATTTTTAATGGTGCAATTTTCAATTGGCTGTAGTCAACAGGGCATTCAAAATTGAGAAAAAAGATTGGAGTTTATATCATGGGTTGTAATTGTGATAAAATATTTATTTTAAAAAATTGAGCTAACACATTTTCTGTATTACCAAACAAGAAAGGTCGAGGGTAAAGCATGCTGGTAAAAACCAACATTTTCAGTTTACTGTCATGTATGACAAAAGCAAAATCCACATTTTAGAAGCTGGAACCAACAAATCTTTGATTAAATTGATTCAAGTTTCACGTTCAAACCTAAAACCAGCAGGACACAGATTATAACAGAGAAACACAGAATGTCCTATCAAGTTTTCAGTCAGTTAGGTCTCGGGGTGTGTCATATCGTATTGTTCACAATATATTGTTATGATTATTTTCATGATAAAATAAATTCATATGTGATAATGGCAGAATTATGATGGAGGAGTTAGTTCCACAAAGGGAGGTAGCTTCAGTAATTGTGAAGTGGTTTGTCACAGACCAGATGTACAATAAACTACAGTAATATGGAAAAAGTGCAAGAAGACAAAACAACAAAAGGGACAATAAACAAACTAGTCACCATGAGGAGAGCCAAAAATCCTGCGATTAGAGCTCAAAACTGTTGTAAGTTTGAAACCAAAAATATTTTTCAGTATTTCCATCATATTGTCAAGAATATTGTTTTCGCAGAATGCCCTAAAATATTGTGATATTATTTTGGGGCCATATTGCCCACGCTGAGTCGTACTCCTCTTTACGCTGCTCACAAAAACAAAAATTATATACAGTAAATGGGTGAATAAATGATGAGTTATTAAAATAAAAACTATTTGTCATGGTGGAATGCTGAGGATTTATTTATGAGGAAAGAAGTTGCACAGATGTCTGGAGGCATGGTTACTTCTGTATCTCTTGCCAGACGGCAGTAGTGTGAAGCTGGAACCAGCAAATCGGAAATGATTAATTTTCTATCGATTGGATCATCAACTAATGGTTGAAGCTCTGGATTTATGCTTTATTGTTGTTTACTTTTAAATGAAATGTTTCACTGTTTACAAGCGAAAAAGCTTTGCAGATGACGACTAGCCGATGTGTTTGTATCACAGATAAAAAAAAAACTTAAATCCAAAAGGAGTTGACACTGATTATAACAGAGGAACACAGACTGTCCTTTAACATTAGTGTCACAATGTTATTTAATGAAATTATTACCTCTTCTTGGAATCTGTCGGATGAATTTATCCCTTCCAGAACATCTCCTTACGTTAGTAACAGGATATTATAATGGAGAGAGTGTTTCTGCTCTCAGAGTGACCTCTCTCTGATGTATCTCTCAGTATTCAGACAGCACCTTTTCCTTCAGGATCTACAGATATTTTATGTTCAATAGTACATTTATGCATCAGAGATCATTTTTCATCAGGCAAATAAAATACAAGCTGAATGTAGTAGTCAAGAGCAGGATTTCTGCTGTTAATCTGTTAAATGTAAATGTAGAAACTTTATCCTTTAATCCTCTGTAGGGTCTGTTTGTTTATGGATGATTCTGTAGCAGTGAAAACAGGACTGATAACGAATTTCAACATCGCTAAGAACCCTGTTGTTTGAAACATTTAATAGTAATAGCTTGCATTTTTTACAGTGCCTTCCAAAGAGCACAAGTATGCTTTACTTATATAAAAGGAGACAAAACAAGCAAACTAAAAACACAGGAACAGAAAAAGACAGTGACAGTGTTAGCTGGGATGACTGCGTTAGCAAAGACCATTGGCCTTGTCAAGATATGTGACTTGACTGGGAGCCAGTGAAGGTGGATGAGGGTGGGGGTGATGTGCTACAGGGCTGTGAGTGAGTGAGAACCCTGGCAGCCGAGTTCTGCACATATTTGAGCCTGTCCAGGGCTTTGCTGGGTACCCGAACAGGACACCCATTACGATAATCCAGACAGGAGGAGATGAAGTTGTTGGACAGTCTGAGTCAGATAGTCAGAGTCTGGGAATGTTTTTTAGGTGGTAGACAGTGAATGTGAGACCAGTCCTGTTTCTGTGGGTGGACGTTATGGGGCCAGGCCCACCCTGGATGACCTCTGTGTCCCATTCTGCTTCATCTTGTCTCCTCCCCTCCAGTTGCTGGCTTATAATAAATCATGTAATATGTTGTTTTTAGATGTAGTAGTGTGTTTTATATTTTAGATTGTTTTGATTCGTCTGCACTTGCATTCAGAAGATTTTGATTTTTTTTGTTTTGATTGAAGACTGTGTGCAGGAGTCTTTTTGCTTTTTATTGTCGACCCATTGCCTTCTCCTACACACCTGTCAACCTACAAGCGTGCAAAAGTCTTTAGCTCCTTTAATTTTAGATTCTTCAAACTAGCCACCTTTTGCTTTCATTACAGCTTCGCACACTGTTGGTATAATCTGAAACATTTCTTATAAAAATAAAGAAAACTGCTGAATGCGGAGTGCGTCCGATCTCTCGACTGGTACTGTAGGTAGCTTTATACAGACGATCTAACGTAGGAAAAAAGCTGTGATGCAATCACTGACAAGGATATTTGACAATGGCTTAAAAAAAAGACAGAACCTGTAGAACAAGAAGCATATGCAGCATAAACTGCCAGTACAAGAGTCACTAGAGCCACACTGGTGTTAGCCTCGGACTGATTTTAGCAGTCCTAAACAGCTGTTTTTGGGAGAAACAATCTTATAAAAGCTCACATTTATCCCTGGGTTGGCTGGAATATTTATTTCAACCAGACACTATTTTCTTCTACCTTTGTCAGTAGGTTTGGTCACTTGCATCACCTTCAAACAAACTTTGACAGTGAACTGGAGACATGCTGTGGAAAACTGGACTAATTAAGCAAGCTGCATCAAAAGAACATCACATGCGTGAAGCAAACTTATGTGGAGGGATGAAGAGAACAACACAGACGGACCAAGACATCTCCACTTGTGATCAGCAGATAAATAATCGTCGCTACCTGTCATCAGTTATTGATGTTGTGGAATTTATTGAAGTGAACGCAGCATGCTTCAGAAACACAAAGCCCACCTGAACCAGCCGGCATTTGAAAAAGTATTGATGAGAACATTCAGAGATGAGTGGAAGGAGATTTTACTCATTCAGTGGGGAAAAAACTTTGCCTGTCATTCTTTTAAAGAACTCGATGATAAGTTAAAAAATTGTCTTATATTCTTATATTAAATTGTAGCTGTGGATTTATTTGTGTCGTATTGGTGGTGTTGCTCCATAACTAACAAACTGCAGGTCCGATCTTTTGCACTGAGTGGGTTTTAGTTATGTCAGAATTATCCTGGGCCTCGCTGTGTACATTTATCCAGTTGCTTTATTGTTGTTTTTTAAAGCTGCTCTTTGTAGATGCTTCGCTGTGTCTAGTAGATCCTGTTATTATTAACCTGAAATGGCTGCACCCTATAGCCTACTCATCAGAGAAAAAAAAGATTCTCCAAAGCATCATGATTCTTTTTTTTTTCCCACTATTCTCATATCAATTTTTTTTTTATTTGTATAAATAACTAGTCTGTTAGCTTGATGCTAACATATAATGGGAAGTCCCATTGACACGCTAGCAGAAAAGAACATTGCAGTTGCAGAAATATTAACATAAACTGATACATTTTACATGTGTGCTCAACCTTTGAGGCGTATATTTAATCTGATCTTTAGAAACAAACGAACAGCTGCTGACTTCATTTTGTTCACTCAGTCTGTTGTTGTGGCTCCAACTCTCCTCACTGACCAGCTACAGCAGCCTTGAAGGGTCAAAACTCAAACTCAAGAGTTCACAGTTGGAAATACAGCTTCCACCTGGAGGAGACCTTGCATTCTGTTTTATTTATTGTTCACTACTTGATGAACAGGAACAGCTAGATGAAGCACTGAAGTATGTAATGTGTGAAATATATTTCATTCTGTTGCCTGGGATTTATTCATTTTGGCCTACATCTTATTTTATTTTTTATTTTCTTACGGCACCAACTTGATCAGCAGGAACAGATAAATGTAGCATTTCACTTCAAATAGTATTTTATTTACCACTTTTAACAGCAGTATAGCAGGGAGGCTGCTGAAATAAAACTGAAAGTCTGTGATCAGTCATTATACAGTGTATGATTAAACTTTTTCACGTGGTCTATTGTTAAAAAAGCAAACAAAAATAACAATAAATCATAATATTGAGTCGCAGTACTTAAGAATTGCAGTGCATATCGAATCAGCCCCCAAATATCGTGATAGTGCCGCACCGGGAGATAAGTACATCGTCCCAGCCCTACTCGTTACACTCATGATTTTTCAGGAGCGTGTCTTCTCAAGGTAGCCCATACAATCTGGAAAATGCAGCAATGTTACTTGGCCATCCCTTTCTTTTATTTTTATTATCTGTAAGGCTGTAGGCTGCAGAGTAGCCGTGAGGGCACTGATTTATCGTGCCCATCCCAAAAATAGACCCCCCCAATCCTGCCGCCGGGTCTGTGTGAGACTAGAATGAGAGGGTGGAGTCCAGAATGACGTCCAGGTTGCCGACCTCTGGGGATGGGCGGACCGAGCAGCTGTCCAGGTGAAGGAGAAGATCTCCACTCGGGAGCCACGAGTTCAATTTTATTACCGTTTAGCTTGAATAGTTTGGATCACATCCAGATTTTAATGTCGTGCAGGCAGTTGACGTGGTTCTGTGGTGGCAGCTGAATCTCTATTCATTTCATTTCCATATTTGAATCAGCATCATCAAACCTCTCAGACGTTTTCTCATTTTTCTGGCTCTCTTGAGGCGTTTCATTGTGAAAATCGATTTCATTTACACTTCAGTCAGAAAATGCATCAAATATTCACACTATGTTCCGTGAAATGCATGAATTAAATCACTGAACAAGTGTGATTGTGGTGATTCTGATCAAGCGTCTCCTGTAATGACTTATCACTGGAACCAGAGTCACTTAAATGTGACAGCTGCAGCGATACTGATGAATGAGCGCGGAGGAGAGTGAGAGGAGGACGTCCACAGAGATCCTGTGGGAAGGTTTATTGACTGTTTCTGTGGAAAATAAAACAGCAGCTTGAGCCAGACTTGCTTTCTTTCTTTGTGTTCACCTGAAGAAATGATCCTCTGCAGCAAATCTAAGAGAAAACTAGTTAGAGGAGAAAGTTCGAGAATGAATCGCTTCATCCATCTTTGAGTTTCTCTCCTCTGCTCTGCTCTGTTTGTTATTCTCTTCTCCGTGTTTCATTTCTCCTGTGCATATAAGCCCTGGCATGCTGTTTTTCTAACCTCTATCTGCTCTCTTTTTCCTCTTTTTTCTTCACGGTTCACTAAACACAAACTTTATAATTCCCTGTTGCTGCATTCTTTTCTCTTCAGTAGCTCGATTCTTGTGTGGTTGAAGGCAGAAGGTGTGCAGCGTCTGGCTGACAAGCACACTCCGAGACCATAAATCTCCAAACATATGAGAGGCAGCACACATAATCTGTCAGGCTGCTCGCAGTGTTAGGAGATGCGTGTGGGTGCTTGTGTATGGTTTCAGCATTTTAAAGACGCTCAAAACATTATTAATGTAGAAGGAGCAAAAGCCCCAAGAGATAATTCGGTGCAACAGATTGTAAATGTGCATGCATGTGTGCATTTATCTTAAATGTGTGTGTCTTTTGACAGAATTGTTAGTGTTTCCTACATGTTTGTGAACACATGCATGGCCGAGTCTCATGCCTGCACGCTCTCGGCTTGTTCTAGCCTCAAGAAATCAAACGGCACCCATATAGGACCGAGCGAAGACCAGAGATGCAGAAGGCAATCGTGGCTGGCTTCACATGGCACTGTGGGGGCTCATTACTGTATTCTTTGGGCTGGAAAATGTCTGTCAGTGAGGATTCATTAAAAGCCAACCTGCTGCAGCAGCTCCTGCTAGTCCAGTAATGAGAGGTCCTTCACAAATTTGGGCTCCCCGGTGGTTCAAATTGGACAGGTGAAATATCAGTGGTAATCTGCATTACGGATAGAGCCTGCAGTGATTGAGTTCGTCTTTGTTGTGGTGATTAGCATCACAATGCTCATGTTCTCTCAGTTCTTTACGGAACAGTTGAAACCAGCTCGCTGTTGTCTGCTCGAGGCCAGAGCACTCTCTAGTAGCTGCAGAGTAACATCCATTTATTTTATCTTTCTTCAGAAACATTTCGCTCGGCAACAGCTGCTGCCTGCCCAGTTTTTATCATCCTTTCTACACACTCCACTCTCCTCCTTTGAAATTTAATTGAAGCATTGTTCGATAGCTGTTGTGCGTCATTATTAATGCAGGTGGACTTTTCCGAGGGCAGTCTGGGCGTATTTGGACTGTAATGTTGGTTTGTCTAACCTGGCTGGCTGCTGCTCCGTCTGAGGTGCTCTAATTTTATCTTTAGGATTCAGCTTCTTTTTGTTGAGCCTCTGTTGGTAGAAGAAGATGTAAAGGCTGCTTTGTCTGAGGTAAACTGTTTATTTGTCTGTGCCCGTGTGCTAAAAGCTTTCTTTTTCAGTCGCTGTTGTGTGTCTGTGCATTGATTTCCCGAGGCCATTTTATTTTTCTTTTGTTCGTGTGTTCTACATTTTTTTTCATGTAAACTCATTGATTACTGTACAGAAATAAATGCCTCAGCATCGTCTGTTCTTTCTTTACCTCTGCACTCTGCCTGTTTTTATTCTCCGCTAACTTCTTCTCTCGTGTCTTTCAGACTCGCACGCCGCGTGTGACACGACTCAGCCCAACACAGCCGGCTCTCGCTGACCAGGCCAGCAGGGTATCCTTTGCGTCAGCTGAAAATCTGGAGACCATGTCTGAGCCTGATATCCCCATCGGCTTTAACCGGATGAACCGGCTTCGCCAGAGCCTGCCGCTGGCTCGCTCGTCCAGCCAGGCCAAGCTGCGGGCACCAGGTCAGTCCACCGTCTTTAAGAAAAATCTGCAGTGACTTGTGACCTTTACCGAGATACCAAACGGATCCTTCTGTTACAGAAAAATCAGCCTGCTGAGAGTCATTTAATTTGATTTCATTTTCTGTACAATAGAAGAAAAAATACAAGAGTTAGCCATCATACCTTTTAGTTTGGTTTCTAAAATTTTATGTGTGTGCATATTTGCTATTTTTTCCCCACAAAATCATTATCTAATTATAATGATATCTGATATAACCAGAAACATTGAATGGTGCTGTAGAAATGAGTTTTCAGTTTCATATCTCCTGAGTTTCTCATGTTACTCATGCAATAAGGCACCGAACCTCTAACTGCTCCGGGCGCCTGATTCTGGGCAGCATCCATCACTCTACCACCTCTCCCACAAATTACATGTGCATGTGTGTATACAGGCCTGCGTGTGTGTAAAATAATTGACAGTGGAGTGAAAAAAATTTTCCCCAAGGCAGATTAAGATAGTACATTCTTCTTCTCCTTCTCCTTTCCTTCTCCTCTTCTTCTTCTTTTCTTCTTCTTTCTAGTCCCACTTGTGGCACTGAGTGGCTAATTGTTAGTCCTCCCCTGCAACACTCATTGCATCAGTGCTTTTTCATGTCATGATACCAGACAAATAAGTCAGTTTGATGGAGTGGGCGGATTCAGGAAAAGTGATTCTCTTGGATGGCAGTGTCAGTCAGTCCATCACTTTGGTCAAGACTAAATAAAAAAAATTAGTACTGACATTCAGGGTCCCCCCCAGAGGATGAATCCTACTGTTCCTCTGATATATCATCTCGCCATCTTCAGGCTGATGTTGGTTTGGAGTGAAATGTCTCAAATATTGGACTGATTGCCATTAAATTCTGTATTTACGTTTGAGTTCCCCTCAGGATGAACTGTAATAACTTTGGTAAAGGTCTCACTTTTCCTCTAGAACCATTATCACATCACAATTTTATTTTTTGTCCAATATACCTGTAATGAAACTCCCATCAACCTCAACTGTATTTTAGCAGTACTGTTTAGCATTAATGAGAAATTGTTAGCATGACCTGCTTAACATCAACATGCTAATATTGTCAGTGTGAGCATGTTTGCATGGTGATGTTAGCATTTAGCTCAAAGCACCGCTGTGCTCACAGAGCTGCTACAAGCATTATAGACTCTGAGGATCTGGTTAGTTTTGGTTTCACATTGCAATGATGTGAGAGCACTAAAGTAATATACGTGACATACCTACAACCTGTCACCTACATGAGCTGCGTCTCCCTGTACTTGACATTAATTGGTTTGTGGACGGATGTGTCTGACATCGGCGTGTTGTCAATTCTGTGAAATTCCTCTCTTTCATCTTGGAAAATAATTGAAAAGTGTCAGTTTTTCCCAACTAATTCTATAAATCAGAGGTTATAGCCTGTCAGAACTTCCTGTAATTGGTATGATAGTCCAAACTACCCAAAAAAAAAATGTTTTCATGCTAGAAACGAACAGAACCTTTGCTCAAGCCTGATCTGGACTGGGACAACCTCTTTCGGTCTGTCATTGCGGCCCAAATCAAAGTCAAAAGTCTGAAAGTCCGGACCAAATGAGGCAGGTGTGGAAGGGACCTCAGTCTTGTTTTTCAAGACAGCTAAACTAGAATTTAGAGAACAACTATTTTATTCATGGCCACTCACCTGCAGAGCAGCTGCTGCTCACAGAACTCCTGTAGCAGCCTACACGTCTCGTTGTTTTACACATTTTACCTGTAAGACTCACATTTCAGGGCCTTTACTGTCATCCAACATGACGGCAGTGGAGGAAATAGAGGCAGCGCTTGACATGGCTTCCTGAGTCAGGCTGATCTATCCTCCTTTTCCATCACTCGTCTCTGTTTCCATCACGGTTAGATCATTGTGAGACAAGGCCAAGTTTATAAAAGCTGCCATGTTTGTTTCCTGTGTTGCTCAGAGTACAATGCTGCTGTGAAAAGGGCCAATGATTCAGCTGATAACATTCAGCTCTTTTAAACTGGAGGCTGCTCAACTGATGATTTAATTCATCTTCATTCAGGAGGCAGCTTAAGCTAATGGACGCTCATTTTCTCCGCCTTGATGTCTGTGGATCTGTCCCGTCTACTGACAACATCGTTTTGATTGACAAGTCGAGAGCCAATCACACACTGGACGTGTCCATGCGTGTAAACTATTAATCTTCTTAGTTGTTTTTGACAAGCTGCAGCCAACAAGACGCATTAGTTATGATATTAAAGCAGCCTCCTCTTACAGGGGATCACTTATTTGAGTTGACTGAAGGCATCAAGTGTTAGTAAACCTGATAAAACCCTCTGAGTGTCAAGCCAAAGTCAGACTTCGGTCCACTGCCTATAGGAACACTGAATATAAACAGAGCTGTCTCATGCTTCCAAATGATCGTGCCAAGCTACCTGTCATCTCTGATTAATGGCTTTGGCAAGAAGCAAAATCATCTACTTCTAAAAATTATCCATCTCACATATGAGGAGGAGGATGATGCATTTGCTGGAGTTAGAAAGCGTGGGAGAAAATGCAGCCAATAACTGATTGTAATTCTTGACAGAGCTTCTGTTAAGACTTTCTCATTTTTCTAAAGAATCTGTTCATGTACAATACTGCAAACTTGAGTCAGTTTATGGTGATTTAAAGCTAAAGGCATCATGCAGATTACTTTGAAATGTTGTCAGTTACTGGATGCAGATGACATGACAACTTTTGTAATTAGTAATGTAATGGATGGCAAAAAATGTCATTTGACCTGAATGTGTTTGGATTACTTTTGGATCACTCCAGAATCAAACATGATGAATCAAACAAGTATATCAAGTATATCATATTTGTAATCAAATAATCCTTGATAATGCAACTATAATCTAATAACAGATTTTTCAAATGTAATCCGGGCTGATTATAGTTACTTGCTTTTGTAATCTGATTATGTAATCCTAATCACATGTAATCTATTACCACCCAACCATACAAAAAGCTGAAAATGGCTTTTTTTTTTTTTTAATGGAAAAGGTTTTAAGCACCATGCACCACATCGTCTGTTCTAAAAACACACATCTCACTGAGATCATTTTTCTTTTTACACCTCATATTACTAGACACACTGGTGAGAATTATCTTTTGTTCACTTTGCAGTTGCAGCTTCCAGGTGGTTGATAATTATGTGTCATTTCATGGCACTTTATTTGTTCATGTGTGATAAATATCATGGCACAGAGGAGAATGTTCTAAGCTACTGCAGAAATGATGTTGGTTAGGAGAAGTTAAAAGAAATATGTCTCACCATTTTCTCATTTTATATACAATTAATCAAGATTTTCGATCAATTTATGCAGTTCTTTTTCATTTTATTGAGTGTGGTGTACAAGCTGCATGTGAGGAGAAAAATAGCGTCTTATAAAGTGATTAACAATAAATTCCCTTTTTAAAGTCAGTAAATTAAATGTACAGTCACTTTTTCATACTATCAAGTTATTAGTTATAACTTAGTTTGTAGACTTTTTTTCTTCTGCTCTTACACATAACTCACATTCAAATACAGAAATCAACTGTAGCAGTGATTAAAATGTTGGCCGTTATGCACCAAGTGTAAACATTAAAATGAGGGTTATATATGTAACCATGGTTCTATGAATGCTGAATAACCAGCATGTCTGAAATTGCCTGTTTACACCAAACAATAACATGCGTGTTGGGTCAGTTGTAACAGTACAGGCAATGCCGCAACAAACTGACACAACAATCAGGGACAACAGCACAAATGTTGATGAATTTTTTGTAGCCATTTTGGAAGTTTCTATTCATGCAGCAACTCACAAACCTGCACATTTTTAAGGAAGTCTTGGGATTTTGTGGTTACTAGTTCAGTGGTGAGATCAGCTGAAACAGACATCTGCTGCTTATCTTTGTAAGTAAGTCCACATTCTGTGTTGCAGTGAAAATGCCAGTGATCTCATTCATTCTGAATGCAGAAAAGTTGAAACAGAATCAACTTTTGGAGACACACAGTGGCATGCTGCGGTGGGCAGTCACAAGCCGGCCATCAGATTGCACCACAGTCAGCTTGATATATCGCTGAAACTGGTCACTACTCAGGCAGAGTTCATGGACCAAACAATGACACTGCTTTGTTTATTTCGTGCATCCAGCTTCAGCATCTGGGTCTGGCTGCAGTTTGTGCTGCAAAGTACCGACACCACAAAGCCTCCTTTGGTTTGTGAGTGAGAGAGTAAATCAGAGAAATAAAACATTATTTCCTGATTGTTTCACAGTGGTTATGTTTTAAGCACAAATAAACACCCCCGCACACCCCGTCAGCTAATCGCCTGATTCTGTCTGAATGTGGCCTAAGAGAGCCCAAACATGTAATTTACATTATAGTGAACCAGATAGATATCAGACAGCTGTTTCATGTGGACTTGTAGGACGTCAGTTGAGTTGTCAGTCCTTCAATTGCGTACAAGCTGCTGACAGAATGTGGCCCTTTAACACCTCCAAATGTGTGATCAGATCTCAGTGAGCCTTTGGTGCATTCACACCTGTACTCAGAGCTGTACACCTGTGATCACCTGAGATGATGTTTCTGGTTTGAATAAACAAAAATGGGCATTTAATTGATTCTTTTCCACTTTTCAACGGGCACAAAAACACAAATATTTTGAGATGAAAATTGTCCCTCCACTCTCTTTTCATCCCTGACTCTAAACTTCATTACCCCCCTTCAACCATCGTGGATCTCCCTCATTGCTCCTCCCCATCCATAAATGCAGGGATCTTGTTCCTCCAGCTTGGGGAGGAGACTCGCCGGGTGCACCTGACCCACGAGCTGACCAGCCTGGATACTCTGAGGGCCCTCATCGTGCACATGTTCCCCCAGAGGCTCACCATGGCCATGCTCAGGTATGTCTGTAAATTAAGGTACGTGTGTGTGAATATAAACAAGCTGTTGAACTGTTTACGTGCTCATTGATCGGTCTAGATGTTTTTTAAACTGATCTTCAGCACAACACTGCAAGTTTTATCAGTCAATCACAGGCTGTGTAAGTGAAATTTCATCCTCAGTCACAGAAATGAAAATAATAAGTTTTGTAAACAGATGGAAAATGGAAGCAAGAAAAAAATGAAACAGAAAAAAATCAATAAAGCCAAAAGAGGTGTGAAACAGCCACTTTCAGGTCTCAAGTGCACATGCATAAAATCTCATCAGTGTAGTTTAAAAATCATGAAATGACAAGTTCAGGTCAAGATTTGAATTGGAATTGTCCATTGAAATATAAATTATATGATACTACAGTTATTGTACACATTTTCACAGTGTTGAGAAGATGATAAATGCATTTTTGGGCATGTTTGTGAAAAGTGTCGATGCTTCGAGTCTGTGAGTGGGCGATTCGTGTAGTGTGTTACTAACTGGAGATTTTCACAGCCCTATACACAAACCCATTTAGTGTTAATTATGAGTTATTATGGATGTAATGTGTCTGTCTCTTCACAACATTCAGGGCCCTATCTCACACTGATCTAAAGTGCAAACTGAAAGCGTGAGGCGCGATTGATTTAATTTATTCGACTTGTTTCAAAATCCACCTTTGCCATCTTGCGCCGGGGGGCAGGGGTTTCCTGTCCTGTCCTGCCTCGTGTGCCAGCAGCACACAGCAGGATGCACCTATCAGCTGTACCCAAGTGCCTTGATTGAATTCATGGGTGAATTTAGGTCGAACATACAATAAACCAATCAGAACGTGGGCTCTCATCACCTTTAAGAAACAGGTGCACCAGCAGGTGGCAGTATGACAGCGGATTTACCAGGAGGAAGGGGCAAGAGATTTATGAGAGCGCGAGAGTCCGCAATATATGGAGACTGCAGGAGGCCACCAAAGCAGGTTTCATGTGTAAATAGTTTATTTTACATTTGTGCCTGCAAAAAAACAATACAATGCACAAAGCGTAAATGTCGTGCAGAAAAGTTTTACACTGAAGCATCTTGAAATTAGGTTATATTTTATAATTAATTATTATCCTCATCATTATTATGCGGCTCTGCTGGCTGAGGAGTTTGAGAGAGAGATGATGTAGTCGAGAGGAGAGACGAGTCGATCCAGCTGCAAGCCGGCTAACCGCACACCTGAGCCGGATGGAGATGAAGTTTTGTGGCCGCACATCTACAAAACTTCATCTCCTCTTTTTTTGTCACTGAAAATAAAGAACCTTTTGGTGAAGTTTTTATTTTTTAAACTACATTATAGTCTCGTCTTTTTTGGTCAACGATGTTTCATGTTGATGTGGTCATAGTTAGTGTTTAATGATGTTGGTGCCGTCTCAGTCATGGAAAAAAGGTTGTTGATGAATATATTTCGTCCTAGTTTTTGTTAACAAAATTAACACTACTCCGTGGTTCCAGATGTGGTGATGGAAAAACAATTAGTCCCGTGACCTCAGCTCTCGTACGTTACTCTGTAATGTAAGCACACTACACTACTGTGGGTGACACTATCACTGCAAAAAAAAAGGTTCTCTTTAAATGTTGTCTTTTGGTAAAAACTATCTCAACCACATGAGCCAAACCAAACTGCATCGACCTCTTACTAAAAACATGAGTTTCAGTTTGACTTTAAAGGGCTGACCTGATGTTACACAATGTGGTGTTCCTCAGCAGGTTTACAAGACAAAAACTTTTCCCATTCTCAAAAAAATCAATATTCAACCATTTTCATCAAAGTGTTAATTATAGATTACCAGTATAATCTGCTCTGAAGCTGCTTGGCAACACAGTTCACATTGATATTGTCAGCAGGCCCTCTTAACTCCAAACTCAGTGAATATTACACTTCTGATGAGTTCAATATGAGACTGCGTCCAGTTGATTCTCTCATTACGGACG
Organism: Lutjanus argentimaculatus; assembly: GCA_034769285.1. Classification (NCBI taxonomy): domain Eukaryota; kingdom Metazoa; phylum Chordata; class Actinopteri; order Lutjaniformes; family Lutjanidae; genus Lutjanus; species Lutjanus argentimaculatus. The sequence goes on along the minus strand of JAWZSL010000016.1, from coordinate 1,417,173 downwards.
CCTCCTGCAGTTAAAGATCTTCCAATTCCCCCCCAAGTCTGTAAATGAACGTACATTTCTGATTATTAGCGAGTAATAGGTGCTGAAATTGTCTTTGCATGGACTTTTTATTAGTGTTGTGATTTTTTTCCTCTTTTTATTTTGATGACTATTGATGTTTAGGTCTCCCAGCACGGCTCTGCTGATCAAAGATGAGACCCGTAACGTCTTCTATGAGCTGGAGGACCCGCGGGACGTTCAGGACCGCTGTGTAATTAAGATTTACTGTAAAGAGCCCATCTACGGCACCTACCCCGGACACCACAACCCACACCTGGCTAATGGAGACCTGCGGGTGAGTGTTTGTGCTTGTGTGTGTGTCATTTTACTCGCCCATCTTTTAACTGCATCGCTGGAATCATCTTATTTTGACACCGTGTTTTCAGTGATGTCTAAAAGTCCAGTCACCGTTCCTCAGAGAGAAGAAAGACGAGACGTTATACAGTATTCCAGACTTTTCATCCGTATTAGTTTTGCATTATTGTGGTGCCAAAATGTAAAGTGATGCCAAGGAAATGATCCTGCCTCAGTCACAGTCACCTTTTCCTTCATTACCAATTCATTCTGTGTGCAGCTGGCTTATGACTCACAGATTAGACAGCGAGACAAACACTTGTCTCTTTCTGGCAGCGGCAGATAGCAGCCAACCAAATCATCCCGCAAATAATACATTTTGTAATTCCCCTTGAAAAATTGTTATTTATTCACCCCCCACGCCAGTATCCATCGCCCACGTAATGCTGATTTATTTCTGTCTGTTTACAAACACTAGTTTGCATTACATAATGTGTCCAAGCATAACTTAGTCTCTCTGCGAGGGTACTGTATGAGTGAGTCATGTGACCTTACTCCAGCACTACTGTTCTTGGACCAGTGCCAGTCCTTCACATCATGGGTGCTGACGAGGCAGGATGCCGACAGACTGTAAAATAGAATAAACACTGTTCAGAGCTGATAGACTGCGGTCAGTTCATCTGAGGACCGGGTCACGGACGTGATCGTTGTAGCAGAAGTTTTGGTAAATGGAAAACGGGCTGCACTTTATACTGGGTGTATTGCTTTTAACCTGAGAACAGAACAGAATGCTTTACAGTTACTCACCTGCACCCATGTGTGCACACACCTACACACACACACACACACACACACACACACACACACACAGAGCAGTGGAAGTGCAGTTCAAGGTGCTGACATGCAGTTTGGGGTTCAGCGTTTTGCTCCAGGGTACCTTTATATTCGGCACGTGAACGTACAGGTTTCCTATGGAGTGTGGATAAATTTGGAAAACAGAAAAGAGAGTATGGAAACTATTATGTTTCCAGATGATTCTGTTGTCTAAAATATAAAAATTCATTATTTCTAAAAATAAATTAGTGTTTTTCATGGTGTTTGGAGCAGAAGGTTCACCATGGTGTGAGAGAGCGTGGGGCAGAGTGAGCTTGATGTCTGAGCCAACTGAAACAAACCCCAACATACACGACCAAGTCTGAAAAAAAAAAAAAAAGCTTTTGCCTTTTGCCAGGCCACCGTGTAAATAAGAATTTGTTCTTAATGACTTGCCTGGTTAAATAAAGGCAAAATAAAGATAAACTAATGCAGTGATGTAGTCGTCAGAAAAGTTTCTGCGTAATGAAAACCAAACCTTTTTGGCTGCATTCATCGACACTGAACAAACAAAGTTGGTCACCGGCAGCCCGTCAGTCAGCATCCTCTCGAGTCTCAGCTGGGAGATGTTTACGAGCGGTGAATTCACCACATTACGTACGCTGTGTACGTTCACTATGTCCAGTAAACAAAATAAACTCACAAAGTGTCAAGAAATGAAATATTCTCAAACCTATTTTCCTTCTAAACAGAGAAATACAGCTGATAACCTTCTGAATTCAAGTTTCTCTCTTTTACTGAACTAAGACGAGCTTCACCGGCTCGTTAACGCTTCATGCAAACTCGACAGAAAAACATGTAAAACTCACCAAAACCCTCTTTGTTAGTCTGTCCACTCTTCAAACAATCACAAAGTCTGGTTTGGTCGAATTAAATCCTTAATTCACTGCCTGAAAAGAGTGTCAAGAGTCTGACTCTGCAGGCTGTTAACCTCTCACTCCTCACCCAGCTCAGCTCACTCATGGTCCGGCTGAGATGGTGTGTCTGCGCCGCTGGATGAGAGCAGAGGCTGACACTTTGCAGACCAGATGCAAACAAATATCGCCCAAAAATATCCAACTGGTGATGTATTCAGTCCATCCCCGATAAGTGGTATATATTCGTCCAACCATAAAAGAGACTAAAATATAAAACAATAATATTAATGCAGTATTTTAATGGATTATATTATGAGAAATCCCACAGTACTGCTGTGAAGATGACCCCACATTATGGCTTTTTGCTTTTTACACTGAACCAAGCGTGACGTGTAACACGACCACGTCAGAATCCCTTCTGAATGGCTCCTCTGTTTTCCTCTACCTGGTTGTTTTTGGTATGTTTTATACAGAATGGTGAGGTGAAATAACTGCTGTTACTGTTCAAAACCCAGATATTCAATTTAATAATAAGATGTCACTCTGTGGAGCAGCTGTGGCTCATGAAGCAGTGTCCACTCATCAGAAGGTCGATGATTCGAGTCCTGCCTCCTCCAGTCAGCAAGTGGAAGTGTCCTTGGGTTTTTAGTGGTTGACAGGCGAGGAAAGCGCTTCATAAAATGCAGTCTGTTTACAATTTGTAGGCTGTAGGGTTTTTGTGCAGTAATTATGTTGAACTTGATGCAGTCTGTCTATGCTGCATCTTTACTCATGACTCCCACAACACGACCGAAGCAACAGTTTGCTAACTAAAGTAGGTCATCCCTCACTACTACTGTTGCTTATAAAAGCAGAGACATTCTCCTGTTTGTCTGTTTGGTTGGTGGGAAGACAGTCAATCAAACTCCATCATGGACAAAACAAGCGGGCTGAAACTGCTTGAAAAGGAGGGAAAGTTTTGTTGTGCCTGCGTCCTATTTGTTATTTTTAGCAGCTCCTCATTAAAAAGTGAGTAAAATGTAAAATTCGAGATGCCAATAATGACGTGTAGTAATGCTCATAGTCAGTACATTTCACCACAGAGGAAAAATACACACATGCGATTCGGTAAAGTGCTGCTCAACCTGCTGTCAGTCTGGAGAGCTTTATTTCTGTGTAGTGCTGATGATGCAGAATGACATCACTCAAACTGACCAATGAATGTAGAGCCTGTCGGCCTGTTGAACATCATTCTTACAGCTGTTGGTTTGTTAAAAGATTAAAGGCCTACTTTGACCTGCTGTGAGTCAAACCTTTATCTCAGGTGTGACACCCCGACCTGATGGCTGGTGCACATAAAAATGGTCCGTGGTGCAAAAAAAGGTTGGGTATCCCAGACTATTATCAAAGTTTTTATTTTATTTTTTTTGTTAATTCCACCTGTGTTCTTTTCTGGGTTTTTCAAATCAAAGCTCCCACTTAGCCATTAGCACAAAGCAGGGGCTGGTCTGTGTCTCTGGGAAACAAGAAAAACCTCTAACAATATTAGTCCGAATGTAAACAAGCTAACAGCTGTAACACCTTTTCTTTAGCAGCGATGTCGTCGTTTCAATGCAGAGCTCACCTTCCAACATGCAAATGTTCCACCAAAACAAGTTCCCCCCTCGACACTATTTTGCTGCAGAACCGTCGCTGCATCCTGGACTTGGCGCCGCCCAAGATGTTTGTGATTGGTTTAAAGAAATGCAAACAAGGCAGGGTGTTTTTCTTCCCCTATAGCAGAATGTGTATGTGTGGAGCCGGACTTTTCTCCAGCCCTGTGGGCTGTGGAGAGACGACTGGCTACGTGAGACTATAGTCGACTTAAGTCTTCACATTTAAAGTTGAACATCAACACCTACCAAAGTCTTTCATGTTGCGTCCTGTCAGCTTGGAGTGTGATCCAGATACAGAATGATATAAAAATAAACAAAAAAATAATTGACCCACTTTTTAATGAGCTAATTGTTTCAGCACTGTGTAGCACTCATGGCACCTGGATGCAGGTGGTTGCAACAATGTGTTGAGATGTAAGAGCTGTTAAATGACTTTAATAAGTGCTTCTGATCCTCCTCCTTTATCTTTGTATTATCCCAGTACCTGTAACATCCCTCCTGTTCAGTAGCTCAGCTCTTATTGATGAGCCACAACAGGATTTATCTTAATTCATCAGTCAGCTGCTGGCACAATGAATATGGCGTCAGCCTGATTAGCATGATTACTAATGCTATATGCATTTGGTTGCAGCTGGAGCAAAATAAACCATTGCCAACAGACAGACAGAGTGCCTGATGTCATTCATTCTGCAGTGTTAGTCTGTAGGAGACCTTGCATTTTGTTGCTGTCTAATTACAGTGTGATTATGGAAATGAGAACACGGTAATTTAAAGTGTTAGAGAATGCTGCTTTTATAGAATAAAATAAATTATAAACTAGATAAATTACATTACAGAAAAACAGACATATGCAGTGCACACAGCGTGAAAAATGAATCTGCATGTTAAACAGTTCAGCTGATGGGAGTGCTGTCGACGGCAGGGCATTTTTGACACATTTGTCGTTTTTGCTGCCTGTCAATCAAATACCCCGGGGCCTTTTGTTTACATGCTCGCGTGTGTGATTGCTATTCTGCCTGCCTGTGTGTCTGTGACTCGCAGCTGCCCGCTAATATTTTGGAGGTCAACTGTTCGTCTCTCTCGTGGGATCGTTCACCGCGACTCTGAAATCTTCCTGCCGTTTTACAGCCTTATCAAACCGGCAGGCTTACCTTGAGTTTTATGTGTGTCAGGTACATTGCTGCCTCTGCCAGTATCAAGGTGAGCGACTAGGACGTGTGGGTGGTGTGTGTGTGTATGTGTGTGTGTTGGTTTGTGTGTGTGTGTGTGTGTGTGTGTGTGAGTGAGCTTATTGAACCCCAGCCAGCAGAGCCAAGATTATTCCCTGATTGCAGACCACAAAAGCATGACCAGGATTACTGAAGTCCATCCAAGCTTGGGACTGGAGGACAGGACGTGGTTAAGGAGGAGATTGATTGGCAGATTTTCCTCAGCAGGAGAGAGGCTAAGTTTGAACGGTGCCATGGGACGCACCTTTCGCGATTGTACCTGCGATAGGCGCCTTGTGACTTCGGGGGGTCTTGGAGGTGGAATGAAACGTCTGTATGTCTTCAGCGGGACTGAAGGATGGTGTCGATACGAGGCTGTTGCTAAGATACAAGATGGAAGATGATGGCACTAGAGTCATTAGTCTGCTGCGAGGCTGTCCACAGGGTGTTGTTGTAAGAGGCCTAAGGGTTATTATGTAGAAATATTGGTTTTTCAATTTGCATCGTCTCCTGGAGATAGCTTTGTGCGTCATAAGCAATTACAGTGTTGTCTTCTTTTGTGTTTCCTCGCTGTATCTGTTACTCTTGGCTGGTGTCCTCTGACGCTGGGCTTTCACTTACACTCTGCTGCTGCTCTGCTCTGCTTTGTTTTGCCTTCCTCTCTGACATTTGGGATTGATGCCAAAAGATAATCCTCTCATCCTCAGTCCCTCAATAAGCTATCAAGTCGAACTCAAAACGCACTTAAGGGGGCAGTTTGGAGTCTTTTCTGCCGATCTTGACACAGCATCTATGAGCTGCTGTAAAATGTTACAGTAAACTACACCGGCTCATTGAGATATAAAGATTTTTTAATATCTAGTTGCCATTTCTCACAATTTAATAGATTTTCAAGGGTAAGTTTAACCTACAACTGCTGCATTTTAGAAGACATCAACTACTCCCAATAACAATGATCAGTTCTCATCAAAAAGGTCTCAAATACAAGCAGTAAAGCGTTTACTAATGTAGGCAGGACGATCCTGGGAGTAGGTGAAATAGCAGAGAACGTTATGAATGAGCCTCGATCTGATTGGACTAAACCCCCAGCAAGCTTGTCTGAGCTGGAGATCCTGTTTAACTGCAGAAACAACACGACTGAGTCCTTTGAAACAATTGAAACAATAAATTCCTCTGTGCTGTTATATTGACAGAGAAAGCCGAGTCCTCCTGCTGCAAAATCTGTTTTTCTTCCTGCATCCAGTGATGTCACAGTGATATAAGGAAGAACTACAAGCTGGTTCATCTTGGATTTCTAGTCTCCTCCTCTGTGTAGCCAGGGGACCCGCTAATGAGTATTATGTCAAGACTGTTCTGCTAGGATTGGGTGGGGATACACAACAACATGGACGTGAGCATTAGAAGCTTGCACACAGTGCATCCTGGGATAAGTAGGGATTTATTGCTTCAATTCACTACATTTACCATCAACACTGACTGGACATCAGGGCTGAGTATCATTTCTAAAATTTAGACGCAAATACCAACTCTTACTCTCTTACTCTTAAAGTGATACCAACACCAATGGAGTACTTCATTTGATCTTTATGAAGAACGCTTGCAGAGATTGGCTGCAAGCTAAATTATATAATTTTTTTTACAGATCTGAAAAGGACTGAGTGCAGGTATCGTTTGACTGGAGAAGTTTCGATACTACTCAGCACTGGGTTATTTCAGTCAGTATGTAGAAGGTGTTTGAGTACCGATACACAGACCTACTGGACATCAGCATGAAAAGTGCTGAATTTTTCCTCTAACATGGCAACACACAGACAAACAAATCTGTGTTCAACAGTCAAAGCTCTGTCCACCTCTGGATGTTAGAAGGTCATCTCAGAAGCTGAAGAGCTGACTATGATGCATGATGATTTCATGCTCAAACAGTTGAAATACAAGATCAACTTCAGATATAACTATTGTAGTGAATGTCCACAGGTTGCATTAAGTTTACAAATATATTGGTTTATTAAAGTAAACATTATTAATAGTGACTGACACGTTGATGGAATGAGACTTAATGACAATTATGACTCAACAACAACCACCCACAGCTCCACCATCTGCTGTAGATGTGTTGCCACTGCTTTATTATTGCACTGTGCTAAAACCACAGATAAAAGATTCATCTACAACAATCTACAGCGTCAATTATTGGGCTGAATAGTCAACTAGCCGACTATCCTGATGAAACCGCTGATGTACGAAGTCATCGGGGATCGTGTTGACTAAACATGTCAGAATCACAGTTAAACTAGGACTGAAAACAGAGAAGGACTTGAAAGAAGCAGCTCTGTGTTTTTGTTTTTTTTTCCTGACAGCTGCAGGATGAAATATGACATGATGGTGACATTTGAAATGAATCAAACAGCAGCAGTTTTTGTGTGTAGTAGTCCTCGATGTGTATGCACATGATAAAGCTGACTAAGCTTTCTAGATTACAGTACATATGGAAAAATAATAAACAGCTTAAGTCTCTTAATGATATTTAAATAGAAGATAATTTGGCTCGGCTGTATGTTACATCCTCATCAGCACCATCCAGTCACATTTTTTAACAGTTCCTATATCAGCACTACATCTTGTGTGTATTTTATTAATTAATATCTTCATGCAGCAAACCCTCTGTGGGCCTGTGGACGTTTAACCCGTTGACAACTGTCCAATTTCCCGTACCTGTTAACTTATGTGGCCTCACAGATGGGGGATGAATTAATTATCTGTTAGTATGTAGATCAGTACGAGCGATCAAACTTTGATTTATTACTGCTGAAGTTCTTGGCTGTTACAGACTCTAATCATCACTGATGCGAAGCTCCATTTTCTCTGTTAAAAGATCTTTTAATAAGCTCATTGTTATCAATAAAATTCTCTCATCCCACAGAATGTGAAAATAAAGAGGGAGGAATAATTTCCTAATTTAAGAGAGTTGATAGAATTATTTTACTCCTGAAAAATAAGAGACTGAGATTTTTGCCCAGTTAAAACTGATTTTGTTCTCTGAGTTACTTGATAAAAACAGGCCACGTTCTAAATCTGTTGTTTTATTTATTCATAGAGGGAGATGGTGTATGCACCTCAGGACTCTCCACCCAACCGCCGCCTCAGCAACCCGCCCATGTCTTCCCAGCATTCATCTTCCTCTGCCTCCCCTCAAGGCTCACCATCTCGCGCCCGCCTCCTCTACAGCGGCGGCAGGCCGTCTTCCTACGCCGGGCCGCCCCACCACACCCACTCCCTGCCGCACCCTCACCCTCACCCGCACTCCCAGTCCCACCACTCCTCTCCCCACCAGCAACCACAGCTCCACCAACCCCACCACACCCAGCAGGCCTTCTGTGCCTCCTCCAGCGCCATCCTGGAGCGCAGGGACGTGAAGCCCGATGATGAAGTGGGGGGATCCAGGAGCATGGTGCTGCTGCGGGGAGACGAACGTGGGGGAGGGGGCATCTACGCGGACCCCTACTCTCTGGGCCCAGACACGGGTCGGCTGAGTCTCGCTGGAGGCCCTCACTCCCCTCTACCAGCCAGAGCAGACCCCTACGGCTCCTTATACCGCCGTGGAGGAGGAGGAGGGGGAGGAGGAGGAGGAGGTGCTGGATCGATGCGTTCACTCACCTCCTATTCAGCAGCCGCTTTACAAGGAGAGCTGATGGAAACCGGTGCTCTGTACAGACCAGGAGGACCGCTGTATAACGATGCCTACGCTGCGTCCATGTTGGCCATGGGGCTGCGGGTGCCGCCTCCTTCCTCACCGCAGAAGATACCCGACATGAGGGATTCCTTCGCGGGTACCATGCCCGGTCGGGGCTCTCCCGGGAGGCAGAGCTTGAGGAGGGACTCTGTGACCTCCTCTGTGTTCGGGGACAGTCCCAAAGCCCGGGGACAGGGCGCAGGGCTGGGTCTGACCTCAGAACAGCTCTGCCTGATGGCTGGTCCTGCAGGGGAGGGGGGGAGCGCCGGAGGCTTCGGCTCACCTCTGCCAGGAAACGAAACGGAGACCAGGTAGGCCTCAACATATATGTCTGCATGCATGTTGTTGTTCACATCATCAGTTCTGCCAATTTCAGATCCTCCTGTAATTTATTCCAGGACGAAAGAGCAGCATATTTAAATTTTTTTACCGAGTTCTGTTCTCACTCTCGGGACCAGCATCTGTCGAATATTATGAGAGCAAAGGCTATATTGATTTTGTTTTTTTACACATGTATGTAGACAGATAAGAAGGAACCAGGCTGAGAATAGATTTATATTTAAAAAACAACCAGTGCGAGAGCCTGCAGACATACAGAGATGTCCATTTAGCAGTAGCATACTGCAGTGATGTATGCGATTTCCACAGCCAGAAATAAAATGCACAGCATAATGGTATACAGTGTCTACCCTCTTTATGCCCTGGTCAGAGGTATTCATAAAAAGCAAATCACCATAATCCAGCAGAGGTAAAAAAAAAAGTTGCTGATATCAAATGTTTCTTTTCCAGGAGGGAGAGATTGGATTTGTTCCTGAAAAAGAAACACAATTTAACCTTCAGCTTGGAGACGCAGGTTTTCAGTGTGTGATTTGAATGACAGGTTCTGATCAATGATGATAACTACAGACTTGTAAGGAACAATAACTAAGGGGGTGGGACTTAGTGAAGGAACAACTGAATACACTCAGTGTTTTTCTGCCACAAACCATGTTATGACCAACAGTTTATTGAGGCTTATTCTAACTAATGTTATCAAACTGAATGGTGATATTTCTGTGTCACAGGTGGTGCTGAAGGCTTGGTGATGTAGTTACTACTTGTTGGGATACTGTTACTTTTACTTCTGGGCTTAGTGAGCTCACTAGTGACATATTAGCTACTGTAGCTGATAACATGCCTGTGATGACGGGGGCTGTATCCAACCCAGTATTTTGTCAGTAGAATTGGATTTGATGATTTGTTCCTATTTTCAGTTCAGCACCACACTAAACTCCTACATCAGCCTACATAAGTCTCATATTTTAGCCTGCCTCACGTTTTATTACCTTTCTTCGTCATCTGCGATGTGAAAATGTCAGATTTCCACACAGTCAGGAAAAGTAAAAAGTTATAAAATCACAGCGCACCAGGGAGCATTTCTCCTGCCGGGCTGCTGACAGCGCTGTCAGCCGAAGAGTCAATCACAGTGGATGGCAGCGGACGAAAAAACATGTCATTTTTGGTTTTGGTTTCAAATGAAAAATGCCTGAACATATACACACCTATTTGTACCATCGCCTGGTTCAAAACTGGTTTAGGCAACTTCTCTGACAGTCATCACCAGAGCGGAGACGGTTTGAGCTGCCAGCAGACTCGAGTCAAGCTGCCCCTCCTTTCTGTCTCTCTTCTCCACTTCCATCACTGTTAGTTTTGTGGTTTGTGGTCATTTTGAGACTCGGGTTTGTAAAGTTTACAAAGCAGTGCTGTGTGTAAAATGATGCAGCTAAAAAACTAAAGAGCAGAGATTCAGCTGACAAAATGCGAGTCGACTCAGGGTTTTCTCGACTAATGACTTGAAACCTCAACTTTTGGGGAGCAGCCCCAGTAATATCTTCCCAAAGTAGCTCACCAAGCTGTCATGATACCAGTTAGTGAACTACATATCTCTGTCATCATGATGGACACTGAGTTCACACAGTTTAATCGTCTGTGCTGTCAACTCCTGCGCCACAACTGGCCTCAGAACATCTCTTTTTTGTGGAGCAGTTTATACTCCTGCAGAGCAGCGTTATATAAAGTTGGATGGTGTAACACAGCTGATATGAAAGCTTCCTCAATACTTGACTCCTCAGCTCTCAGTTCTCTCAAAGGTCAACAGTGTCAAGACTTTTTGCTATTGGTTCAAAGGTACAAACTCAGCGGGCAAAAGTACAAAGCAGCGTGAAGTTTGTGAGTGGATTTACTTCACCTCTGTGAGGGAATCCACTCATCGTAACAGTTTCTAAAATAAATTGATTGAATTTCTGTGTCAGATGTATAAATGTTGAGTTAGAGTTACAACAAAAAGCACTGCAGCGTTGCAGAACTGAAAGTAAAACATTTTCATTCTGCCTGATTCTCCAGTTAGGGTCAGTGTTAAAAAAAAACTGCAAACGATTAGTCATGAACTGTTTTATCAATACAACCGCTGATCTTGAAGCAGGGATGAAAATAATCGCAGTGCTACAGTTGCTTCCACCTACAAGTGAGACACAAAAGGAGAATGGGGGGGTTATAGTTTTCACTATGCATTATGTAGAAACATGTGTTACAGTATTCTGTGTCTCTGGTGTGTGGGTCCAGGGAGCGTATGGAGGCCATGGAGAAGCAGATAGCAAGTCTGACCGGGCTGCTGCAGAGAGTTCTGAGCAGAGCGCCTGAGGCAGAAAGCCCGTAAGACACACACACACTGCATGTGAAAACACTCCATTTACAGACAGACTCGACACACATGAACTGAGTTCAAAACCAATCCCCATCTTCCTCCTTGTACAATATATATTTAACTTTTTATGTGACTGGTACAAAACACTGAGTATAACATTTATACCTCATATACTGACCTCCAAACTACGAAAACATGGACAAGTACATGACAAATACATAAAAGTGTTTATACTAGGGATGTCAACAGTTAACCGTTGATCACTGAGTATATTTTTGACCAGTTCTGCATGTCGCTCTATAGATTAATGTGGAAAATACAGACACTCTGCTTATAGCTTCACTAAACCGCAGTCTGAGGATAAAAATGAAGCTTGGTGGGGATGATTTCCTCCAGAAAGTCATCAGATGTTCTGTGTAATGCCACTCTTCAGTTTAGTAGTAGTAGTAGTAGCTAATAGTCAAACTAGCCAGGGCAGACGGGCTAATGTTAGGGAGATGCAGCTTTCAAGGCCTGAATATACTCCCAAATGGACGTGTGCACGGACAGCCAACACTCAGAGTTAGGGATGTCTCGTCGTCCCGGGGGAAACAAAAATACACACTGTCCTGGTCAGGGGTCTGCAGCCTTTACTCATTTGCCATTTTGAACCATTTTTAAGCGATATGTTCAGTGTGTGTGTGTAAATTTCTATCACCATATACCAGTCAAGTTTGCACTTGAAGTGCAGTTTGTAGTGATGCATTGATTGATCAAACAGCTAGAAATGAACAAGAAACAGTCACTCAACCAGAGGCTAAATGAATGATAAAAACTGATTGTGTCCAAAGACAGAGGGTAATTCCAACTTGTTTAGTTTTAAGTGCTGTGAACAACTAGCCGAACACCCACAGTGGACCAGGGTGAGTCAAAGAAGTGATGTGAGTTACTGACACAAAGTTATTTAACTGTATTTATTATGTAGAATGAAGAAAATGACTTAAATTTGGGACAGTGGTTGTTCAGTCTTGGACAGCTGAAAATAGAATTCAGGACAACTGCAGGACACTGAAGAAAAAAGTTCATTTTAAGCCCTGTGGACGCCGTGAACGTGTTGTACTTCAGCCTCTCCGTCTGCCGGAGGTTGTCTGACAAGTTTGCAGAGAAGCTGACCAGTTTGGTGGAGAAACTGGGGCAATAAGTGCCTCATAAATTTCATTATTCACTGGTTGATGGATGTTAAAGCAGAATTACTGTAACCAAAACTGACACCTGTAGTTCACACCACAAACTACAGTAACAGAGTGTCTGTCAGTGATGTTTGACAACGATTGTGATTCATGACAGAAATTTTAATTTACTGCCCACAGCTATTGATCAAGTATAGCATGCCTATTCAGTTACTGTTTAAGAGGGGACAGATCTGACACAAGTAAAGTGCCCAGAGACTGGACGTTTATGAGGAATTTTGTAAAACAAGAATGCACATTTTTAATTTTTTAGTTTTCACAGTTGGAAAAGAAGCATTATGTACAAAAGTACAGGAGAAAACAAAACACCTTTTTAATCCTCGATCAGAAGTAACTTGTTTTATACTCAGTGTTGTGTTTAATATCTTTTTTCATTCAGTTTGTCTCCTTAATTCCTTCTACTTAAGCTGAGTTAAACTTTCTAGAATAATAAATGTCTTCATACTTAACAACAGACATAACCAATGAATGGAGCTCATTAGCCTGCTAATAAAATCTTGATCTTCTAATAAACAATCTAAACACTCATAAACATAGGATGTTAACAAGTTATGCCAATAAAATCATAATAATACACTTTTTTTCTTAATAAATGTTCCAGTGGTGTCTGGAAGAGCGAATGAGTGAACAAACAAGTGATTTCAGACTCGTCCACACACAAACACACAGCAGGAAGTACACTGGGAATACAGCTGCGAGCAGCACATACATTTCACCACATTTTCCACCATATATCAATGGCTTCTCAGTAGCTAAGTCGATAGTCTGTTCTGGCTCTAAGTACTTTAACACTTGCCTCTTCCAGGGAGAAGATTGAGTCAGCCAGCGACTGCTCAGGAACTGACAGTAAGTGCTCGCAACCAAAAAAAAAAAAAAGACAAACTATTTCCTATCACTGCCTGTCACTGCTCCCCACTGCTGCCTGTTTGATAGCCACATAAATTGGCTCTTCTTCTTCTCACAGAGCTGCCGCTATTTCATTTTCTCTGCATAATTCTTAAAGTGCCTCATATGTGATCGTAATGGCTGACTCTGCAAGCTTCTTCATAATGTATGTGCCGGCTTTTGCTGCTGTGTAACTGGTGCTCATGCTTCTTGTTTTAGCTGGACGCACTAAAAAAAAGAAAGGTAGCTATGTGTTCCCGAAGTGTCTGGTACCTGTTTCCTCGTCCACCCCCCCTCCACCCCCCGTGTTCTCTCTATTCTTTATTTGGATCTCCATCAGCTTCCAAAAAGTGTGTTTGTGTGTGTGTTGTTGAAGGGCTTACCTCCCTCTCAGCTGGTGTCCTTCACTTCCCACTTGTCTCTTCAGTGAGAAATCATTTGAGTTGCATTAATTCTGAAATAAAAACATGTTTTGTCAAGGTTTTCCTCCTCTTTTTTTTTTTTTTTTTCTTCTGAGTGAGTTATTTTTGGTCGCCAGACATGTTCAGAAAGTCCAGAGAGCTTTTGAAAATTTGTTTGCACACTTCAAAAAATAATTTGCCGTGTTCACACCTCTTCAGTAATGAAATATAAGACTGCTGCAGACACAGACGTGCTGATGAAATGGCATGTTTTGAAAGCTGAATAAGGCCAAAATGAATTGATTTCTTTTGATGAAGTGTTCAGTTTGAGCTGCCGTTTCTCAGTTAGAAGAGAATTTGCGATTGAAGTTAATGTTCTCTTTTTATCTGATTGTGCGTTGGAAATGTTTGATCTCATGTCATTTTTATAGATAAGCCTGGATTTTTTGAATCTGCTGCTACTTAAAAAGGACTTTTCTTTGGAGTAGTTTTGTTTGTTGAACATTTATTTCTACTTTAATTTCAGTAAAGATTCACAGATATTTCTTAACTTTTAAAAACCTGTTACTTCAGCCTTTTACTTTTCTGTCTGTCTCCTGTTAAGATCAGATTCTTATCTGTCTGCCAGCAGGATGAAAGTGTACATTTTCAGTCAAATGGACTCAAACAGTTATCTGACTGTCTTTGTGCCTGCAGTTAAAATCAGGACATTCCTTTTATTCATCTGAACTGGTGAGGCAGCAGAAAGTCATTTGGGCGACTGTGAAGAGTTTCAATGGTGCTGCTGACTGTGCCAGACGTTCAGACGCTCCTCTGGATCTCTCTTTTCTAGAGACGTGTTTATACCTGGTATTAACATAGCACTTGTGGACAAGTGGACAGCTCTAATTATGTCACTTCACACCTAACATTATAATGCGTCTTCACATGTCTCCTGTGACCACTTGGGATCTGATCTCACTTTCCTGTTCAATATGCAGAGAAACACGAAGCTGCATCATTTCTGTTGTTGTCGTTTTAACCAGCGGCCCAACAGTAGTAGCCAACAGACCAGGACAAACGGACACAGTGTTTTTTTAAACAAAGAAAAAAGAAATTCACTGCAGCGTTTTTCTACAAACAGTTCTTGTAGTTTCTCCTGACTCCTCAACAACTCACAAAAGTCTGGAACTTTCTCCACACAGAATTATTTGTAAGGTTTGATGACAGTAAAATGTTGTTGTTCTTACATAACTTTTGTGTAAATAATTAAATCAGTTGAAACTGTGTTCAAACAGCTGTTAAATGTTGGCAGGTGGATGCACTTTAAGGCCTGTCCAACAGGCTGATATTGTAGAATCCTGTACTGGGTTGGGCGCCCGCCCAAAGGAAAAAAGTTGTGTAATGGTAAAAAACATATTTATATAAATTCATGGGTACAGACACATCTGTAAAACTTAGAAATCAAAATGATTGTGCAATTTTTTTACATTTAAATCCATTACTAAATCTAATCAGCCACTGGGATTTTGTTGTGAAAGCCTACAACATGACCTTTGACCCCACATCCTGCCAAACAATGAGACGTCACTGTTTGATCCGACACAGGCGTAGGCGAGCTGCTGGCTAAAATGGTTGACACATCGGCAGAATTAGCTCAGTAGAGGATAGAAAATTGTGGACAATACATCGTCGGAGGCCAAGTCGGATGTCTGGGAGAGATTTGGTTCGATCAGAGACAGTAAGAATAACGTCTGATTTTGCTGCATGTGAAAAGTGCCAAAAATTCTGAGCTTTTGATAGTCGCAAACTAGGCTCATCGTCACTATTGAAACACATAAACAGCTGCAGGAGCACAGGTGCTGCACCAGATGTGAACACAAGTGAGTGAAAGCCTGTGTGCGTTTAATTACAGGTGCGAGTCGGGTCATGGACGTATATTCGTGATTCTGGGTGGGTGCAGATTTGACCTGGAGTAAAGTGCCAGCTCAGTTCTGGTAGTCATTTTTGCAGGTGCAGGCAGATGTGGATTTGCAAAACTGGACATGTTCAGGACTTTAATACAGCATCACCATGTTTTTTTTTTTACAATGAAAATAAGAACTTAATGTAACGCACTTAATGCCAAATATACCAGAAGGCACAAATGATTAAGAGTTTGTCGTAACCGTTTAGAGTTTTTCAAGTTTCCTCATGCGACAGCTCTTATAATTGTGCAATTTTTTGTCAAGGGATACTGCAGTTACTAGTTCAGTGTTAAATCAGGTGTACAGACATCAGACAGCTGTTTTGTGTGGACTTACAGGACGTCTTTCAGTCAGATCGCTAAAACCGCCTCTGAATGTGCTCTGAACGATCGGATCTCAGTGTGTCCTCAATGCGTCTGGGGTGCACTCATACCTGTACTTGGAGCTGTCCACATACCAGGACATATGTTAGTACCAGGTGTACGAAGGGCCAAGGACACGTCCTGCAGCTACAGCAGGGACTCGTCACCTTGTCTGCAGAGGTGTTGGCACTGAGGTGTTTGAGAGTCCAGCTCCTGGAGCTGGTGAAAGTGCTCTTAAAATGCAACTCTTCAATCCGTTATTGATCGATTGTCTTGTAATTATCTTCCCTCTGTCTCGTTCTGCATGATGCGTGTGACTCAACTCCCTAATTACTGTCACAGCATAGCATTCATTGTCATTTCAAAGGATTATCTGAGTTACAAACACTCATACATTCTGGCTGCCTGGGGACTCTTTTATAATGAGAGATACTCGGATTTAGTGGAAACGCTGTTTTTCACTACTGACCCTGTTTGTCTCCAAAGCCTCCCCATGCTGTTTATCATTGTTAATCTCCACCCTTGACCTACAGCAGAGATAGAACTTGTCCTGAATTACTGCTTCCAAATCCTTGAACAACCAATCATGTCTCTCCAGTCAGTCAAAATTGTTTTGCTACCGGATGGACGTGAGGTCATGAGAGACAAACCTCTGGAGAATTGGCTTCTAAAGAGTCAAGGTTTCTCTCATGCGTGCGCTACTGTTCTCCAGTTTTCCCTCATTTAAAACTTTTGTTTTGCTATCAGTGTTTTGGGACAACTTCTATCTCTAAAGGAACCCAAAACCAAGCTAAACCAACATTCCCTGAATTTAAATCCTGCTTTTTGTCGGGCAGCTTTGACACCGTCTGCTCCCTTGGCCCTGATGCCACCTCCATCCTCAGGAGCCAACCAGCCTGTGACAGTGTCCCGTCTGCAGATGCAGCTCCACCTACAAGGCCTGCAGCAGAATACCAACGCGCTTCGCAAACAACTGTCGCAGCTACGCAACATGCAGGTGTGTGTACACAGAGTTACGGATGAAAAGTAATTTAATTTTGTGTGTGAACGTGATAGCTACACGTAGTTTAAATTAATGCAGTCTGATACAACAGTCCTGCAGTAAATCCTCCTCATGAAGGTTACAATGTTCAGTTTCTGCTGAAAACTGTTTTAGAGAAGTGTTGATTCAACTGCAAAGCCATTTTGTTGAAGGCCATTCAATTGTATTGAGTTACAGAAATAGTGAGAAGTGTTTGTAATATTTTTCCCACCATGTTTCTGTGAGTGAGAGTAGAAGAATAACAGAAACACGTCTACAGCCTCCAACATGAACACATCACACCCATTCCAGCATCTTTACACTGGTTCTGTCTCTTCTTGAATCAGTTGTTAACATTTTATGTTCACAATGCTCTTAAAGGTTTAGCACCTTTAAGTTTGTGCTGTACTGACCTATACTGAGGTCACTACAACATTAAATGTACCAATAGGTAAAGGCTCGTGTACGTGAACGATAGATACGGACACAGATGGAGCCTTCTGTCTGAACTCTGCGGTAATTTTGTCCTTATTTGTCCAAAACGGAGCAGTGTAGCCAATAGTTCATGAGAAACACGACCACAGGACACGACAAAGAAATTTAAAAAAACCTAAAGTTCTGGAAATAATGTTTGTCAGTTAACTAGTGAAAAGAATTCTCCGGCCACATGTCACGACATATTTAACGGGCGCTCAAACCACCACCATCATCAACGCTGCCTCCACTTTAGCCTCTTTCTGAAGAGATCCATAAACATTTGACATTCTGTAAATTCCTTCAAGAAATATCTCAAGGTTTTTCTTTGTAATCTTGCTTTGAAGTGGTATTTTGTTGCCTCACTTATTTAATTGAAACGTTTTGTTTTCCACTGACCTTTTAATCTTTTTAAATGTTAACTTTTTCTTGGAATGCATCTGCATGTAGAGCACTTTAAGCTGCATCTTCTGTGTCAAAGATGCTATATAAATAAATATATTATAATTAGTAACAGTAGTACTAGTAGTGGTAGTAGTATTACATGTAATAATATAGTCTCAACAAAAACTGAACAAAGTTACCTTCACAAAAGTAGAAATTTGGAGGGCTGGCTTACAAAGTATTGATTTACCTAAAAAACCAGCAACTGGATATTTTGGCATTCATGCTCATACAGTGAAATAAATACAGTAAAATGAACCATGTTTCTTTGTGTCCCAGCTGGAGAACCAGGACTCGGTCTTGGCCCTGCTGAGGCAGACGGAGTCGGAGCTGAGCCTAATGATGCTGGACGCCATGCGCACGCAGGAGGACCCGCTCCAGAGACAGCGCCTCCTGGTGGAGGAGGAGAGACTCAAGTACCTCAACCAGGAGGAGCTGCTCATCCAGCAGCTGCAGTGAGTCCAGAGAGCCAATGATTTATGCAACAAACGCGATAAATAAAAGGGTCGTTTGTCTCAGTTGTACACACACATACACATGCACACACACATACACACACGCACACACACAGACTAAAGGCCTTTGCACAACAGGTCTGTAATTTTTTGGGATGCATTTTTTAGAGCTGCAACAATTATCTTATTAATTGTCAACTACTGAATTAATCACCATTAATTATTATTCATTTTTAGTCATTTTTTAGGGAAAAAAAAAGTTCTTTGATTCCATCTTCTTAAATTTGAATATTTTCTTAATTTCTCTTGAAATTTTAGGACATCATCTCGGGCATTTTCTGACATTTTATCGGCCAAACAACCAACTGATTAGTCGACAATGAAAATGATCGTTCATTTCAGTTCAGACCTAGTGGGTTTTTTTTTAAATAAAAATCATTACATGCAGAAATCTTGCACATTAAGTCTGGTGCATTTAATTATGTTATTTATTTCGTTTGTTTCATTGCTCTATTTGTTGTGAAAATTCACAATACAAGACAAAATGGAGTCGTCAAGCAGTGAGGATGATTTTGTGGTCCCGGCTCTCACTTCTAGGACAGTTTCCTCTGGTGTGAGTCTCCTCATGTTGGGGGACGAATTGGAGAGAAAATGTGGACACCTCATCTGTCTGCAGATCCTGCAAGGCCAGACGCTGCTGTCGCTGTCTGTCTCTCACACCTTCTTTCTCATTTCCTCCGTTGCTTCTCTCCACTGGAGGAACCTTGCTAGGCTGTCACCGCTCTCTGCCCGCTCCTTGCGTTTGGCACCACGGCTACCTGAAGGGTCTGAGCTGTCCTCCCTCTCTGTCTCCACGCAGGCAGGAGTGAGAGCGGCAGGAGCTGCCCATTCTCTGTTTCATCCTCCTCCTGTAGTCGTCATCATTCACCAAATGGAAAAAAACGCAGACAATCAAACCTGTTCCGAAAACTTTAATAACAAAAGTTTCTAAGTTGGTGTGTAAATGTGATTGACACAACGAGTGCAACAATCTTGGATTAAAAATATGGACATGTTGTGCAAAAGGCCTCAGAGCTGGGGTATATATGGGGTAATATAGATTACGCTTACATTGATATCGATTCCTGTTAAGTAAAATTACTGTTTCTGTCAAAGGAGTCTGGAGGGATATAACAGCCCACTTAGCAACTGACATGGATTTTCTGTGATTGATTCACAGAATGAATTGTGTAATTTTTGTAATAAATTTGTAATCAGAACACAAACACACCCAGTTCAAACTCAGTACAGGAAAGTGTACAAAAACTTTGTTTAGACAACGTTCAACATTTTAAAAAATTCATGCTCCTTAAAGTAAGACAGTAAAAAGTAAATTTAAAGTGTTGTTTTGGTGCAGATATACAGGTTAACATTTTCAAATGATCCCTCATCCTACATTGGACAAATTTAAGGTCAGTATACCCCTGATGTACATTTTGTGACTTTATGTGAAGTCACTGGATCCTGACACATGGGACACATGGTGTGTTGGCTGAATTTTTGTTTCTTTTTCTTTTCTTTTAAACCAATATGTCGACTGTACGGGTAACAGTGTCATGAAGGAGACAGTAAAGTTCTTCACCCTGTGTACTACTGACTGACATGAATCTGGTCGTCCACAGTGATCTGGAGAAGTCGGTGGAGGAGCTGCAGAGGAACTCGTCAGTCAACCACGGCCTGGTGACGGAGCAGGATGTGGAGCAGAAGAGCAAAGAGCTGAGGATGCTGGGAGAGACGCTCACTGAGCTCAAAAGTAAGTGTTGGCATTTGGAGATCACTGTGATTACTGCGGCTTTTCTCCCGTTTCCCTTAGTCATTTTGTAAGTTTGCTCAGTCAATATGCTTCCCTCTTAGCTGCAGACACTTAGTGGCTTTTCCTTTCTGTCTCAGTGCTTTTACCCTTAAATTGCAACAGATTTTAGAGCAGCTGCCTTCAAAAAGTCCAACTACTGCCAGGCTTACTGTCACTTTCCAGCCCTGCTGTTTCACCACGGCTGCAGCCTCATTATACATAAAGCATGTTTCTTTCTTTAACGGAAAAGTCTGCTGAATTTTATGTTTCTTATTGTCAACAAATCCCATGAAATACCAAAACCAACAGTGATTTGTGAGAATTGTGTTTATCGAAGCCTGATGTATCTGCTTCCTGTGTGATAGAGCTCCATTGTTGTCCAGAAACACATCCATGAGCCACACTGTTCTACTGAATGACATGTTCCTTCATGAACACACACACTGTCGTTTATTTTGTCTCAGTCCCACACACACACACCATCCTTCTGCCCCAAATACTCACTGAAAATAGTCCCCAACAAATTCACCATTTCCTCTTCTTTGAGTAACATTTGATAAAACTAAAGTGAGGGTCAGTTTGAGGAAATTACTGAGGCTTTCTTGAATTATTAAAAAATAATTCTGAAATGTTTTTAAAGATTTATATCTGCAGTAGGAACCAGTAGGCTTGTGGCTGAGAGCCACAGACAAGCCAAGGAAGTAATGAGAGACGGACGAACACATTGTCGGTGTTGGGTCCAATCCAAATGTCCTCACCCATGGATTGACTGAATTCGAGGCACGTTCCAGCTAAGTCTGCACGGGCTGTCCCACTGTTAAATCATCGAGGCCATGAAGGCTCTCGCGCAGACGTTTTGAGCCATTTATGAAGAACACATTTCTGCAGAATTTGGCTGTGTCTCAATTCACGTACTTCTGTACTCACACTTGCTGTTTGAAGTGCATGAATGTGTTCACATTGACTTTTACGCCAAAACAAAGTGCACTGCGAGTACCCTGATGATGTAGTTCAAATGGCCAAAAAGTTGAGGGTGGACTGATGGACACTTCTTGCCCTCAACAGTAGCCATCTTGTCTACATGGCAGCAGTGGCAGGGCTACCAAACTTATGAATGTGGTGGCTGAGGAAGAAGCCACAGTGACTACAGTGGACACAGTGGACACTGAGTTATGTAGACACAAGTCATGCTTGTATTTTTATCAATAATTACCACAGTGTTGTCAGATTGAAGCCACCATTACGTTTATTTGGTTCAATTTGTAAAGATTCGGTACCGTCAATCAAATCTAAATCAACATATTGGTGCGTTTTCAGCTGGTAGGAGGACGGAGGGGCCGCCCGTCATCGACAGAGATTATGGCGTATTTTTAACCTCCCGTGAAACAGAGGGAGATTTAAAAGGATGTTCATGTGGAATGAAGTGAGATTGAACACAAATGAATGAACGAGTCAGTAGATGTTTTGGCAGGTAGTTTTAAAGCTCCGCCCAGCTTCAGTTCCCACGCAAAGAAGAAGAAGAAACTGCGATTTCCAGCGAGGACACAACGGCCGTCCTCGATTGGAGACAGACCCCGTCGAAATGTGCACACTGTGCAAGTGAGTACATATGTAGCGTGCAAAGTGACCTACATGACAGTGTACTAATAGAAGTATCTGAATTGAGACACACTGTTTGCCTGGGGGGATTACCCACAGTTCATAGCGTGGTTTTTGACAAAGAAGTGAGATTGATTAGAGACTCCAATCATGTAGTTGGTTAGATGCTTTGGCCGTTAAAGTAAAAAACATAAAATAAGAAGTCCCAAACCCACAACATGATATGTCACAAAGTGCTGTCCTGTTACTCTCTATACCATTTTGGGCCCTTGTAGCCTCTCATGTTAAATAAGCCTGTGAAGTCTCAGAGCTCGAGGCTGTTGGGGCGACACTGGGACTGGACCAGAGTCTTTTCATGGGATTTGTTGACAGTAAGAAAACATCAGCTTTATCCTCTTTTCTTACTGAGCATTACTGATTAATTTGCTAAAAATACTTCAGCATATTCCCCGAAAAAATGACATTTTGTTTTATTAGATTGTATTTTTTGAGACCAGATATAAAATGCCAGTATTCTCTACTGGTTGCACATTTTTATCTTTTTGTCTTCTTGCTGCTTGTGTTAATGTGGTTACTAAAGCAAAGCTCCTGTATTTGTTTGTTTATTTAAAGGATCCTCATTAGCTGATGCCATGGCAACCAGTTAGTCTTCCTGACGTCCACACCTACAGTAACATAGAATATATAACACATTTCATAATGAACATTAATGGTTCAGAATTAGATTAATGCATCTCATATGAAGCAAAGCACAGTATTTAAAAACAAGCTCTGAGTGATACATCCTACGTAGTTCAATTTGTCATCTGCTTACCAATAAATACCCCTGCGTATTCTTTTTAAAGGTTAATTTATTTTTTATTAGGCCAATATTAAGGGCTAAATTATTTAAATTTATTATGGCTCTGTGCCGCATGGTTACCACAGCGTAATCTAGTGTTGTGGTTATGTGTGTTTGGTGGAATATAAATGTTGGCATCTTTGAGTCAAGAGTGCAGCTGAACAATGTGGCCAAGCTTGAGGAAATTCTCTGTTCAGTGGTGAAACACGAGAGGTCAAAGTGCAACTGTATGACAGCGTAAATATTTACTTCCATCACTGCAAACACTAAATGCTCCAAAACTAAAAGAAAAACAGTTCTGCTCATAAATCTGCCTAAAAGCAGCACTGTGGTTGTAGTTTCAGGTCATAGTTCAAGTACTCGTATTGCCTTAATACTACGTGTGTGTCACGCTGATGTTACACAAAGTCACAGATGAATATTTATGAATCTTCTCAGACTTTAATTGATATTCATGAAGTTCCTGGTTTAGCCTCTTGTCCTGCTGCTCTGACCCGTGTTCTTCCTCTCCTCATCTTGAATATTCATGAGTAATTCTAAAGCTCCAGGGGGCCTCATTATCATAATTTGTGGACTGACCATCTCGAGTGCAGGTAGCGCCTACAAATGCATCACCTTGCTTTGAATCAGGACTTGACTGGCAGGTGGACAGTTTTCGGGACAGCCGATCGTCCAGCGTTTCAGATCCTGGCAGTGAATCGTCCACACACACGCCCCCACAGACGAGCACAGACACGTCCAGCGTGTCCTTCCCTCTCGTTTGGCCGACCTCCACTGAATCCTCCTTCTGGATATGACAGGAAAATCCAGCAGCCTCGAATAGCTGCGACAGAAACAGCATCCTGTCTTCCCTTTCCTGTAATCTCCCCTCCCTCCCTCCCTCTTTACCTCCCCCACTCTCCGCCTCCATTCTTCCACACATCATTATCTCAACACATCCCTCTGACGCACCACATTTTCTCCTCATCCATCTGTCTTTCCCTGCCTATCATTCTCATCTCCTACCCCCCCCCCCCCCCCCCCCCCCCCCCCCCCCATGTAGACCAGTTCCCCAGCCTGCAGAGTAAGATGCGAGTGGTGCTGAGGGTGGAGGTGGAGGCGGTTAAGTTCCTGAAAGAGGAGCCGCACCGCCTGGATGCTCTGCTGAAGCGCTGCAACACCATGACGGATGCGCTCAGCACGCTCCGCAGGTATGCATGTCAAAATCTCCTCAGTTTGCTCAGATAACACCTTAATTTCTTATTGACCAGGTCAGCTCACATTTAATCCTCTTACGGACGTTTTTATTGTGATTTTCTGTGAGCTGAGTTGTTAGAGGATAAGTACGAGACTGCTAATACCAAAACTCTTAAACACTGAATAACAGAACTCAGTATTATATTGGAATTTGTTTCCAGGTATTCTGACAAAGTTAATAATTACCTGTTAAAGATGCAGTCAGTCTTGCCTATGTAACTTAAGATAGTGTGTTTAAGGCTGCAATGAACAATTATTTTCATTATCATTTAATCAGTTGATTATTTTCTCAATGAATCCATTAGTTGTATAAGATGTCAGAAAATGGTGAAAAATGTTGATCAAAGCTCAAGATGACGTCCTCAAATGTCTTGTTTTGTCCACAACTCAGAAATATTCAGTTTACTGTCAGAGAGGAGTAAAGAAACCAGAAAATGTTCACATTTAAGAAGCTGAAATCAGAGAATTTTCACTTTTTTAAATTGAACAGTGACTCAAAACAATTAATCAATTAACAGAATAGACACAGATTAATTTAGTAGTCAATTAATTATAGAGTAATCATTGCAGCTCTAAGTATTTTATGCTCATTGTTTGGTTTATTAGTTTGTCCAGCTGTTCCTTCCCTTGTTTTGAGCAATTTATTGATTGATTGACTGATTAAAGACAAAAAATGACGAACTTTCCACCCAGTGAATCATTTTTTCACTAGAGGCCCTGATAATGAATTAAAAACTGTGTGCATGGTAGGATATCATTCTTTATTTTGTAATCCTACTAATAATCACAATTTTTACTAAGTGTATCTGTAATCTGATTACATCTTTTTTTTTAATCTGTAAACGAAAAGTGAACAAATCAATTAAAAACAACAAATATTCAAACTTCTAAAATGCACCAGTTTGTTCTGATGATGATGTTTTAATGTCACCTTGGGCTCTCATCACCTTGACGACTGTTTTTCAATATTATCTGACATCTTGGACAGACTAAAAACTTTAATAAGTAATCAGAATAATCAATTAATTGAGGGGGTTGTAGCAATGACCATAAGTAGTTTGAGTCCAGCTGAAGACGTTTGTTGTTCCTCGTGAAAGCACCTTGAATTGCCTTGTGTATGAATGGTGCTATACAAATAAAATTGCCTTGCCTTGCCTTGCCTCATCTCTCTCTTCTCATCTCCTGTCTCTTCTTTCTGCTGTTGAAACTGTTACTTCCAGTTCTGATGAGTTTTTAATTTGACAAAGCATCATTTTTGTGTATTTTATGTTTCATTTTTTACAGTTTCTAGATTTGTTTCTCTAACACAGTCTAGGACCTCCGTGGTGGTGGTCCTGTGTGTATTGTAGTCTCTTGTATCCCTCCTATATGTACAGACAAGTCACAGAGGGCGTGTGGAAGAGCCCTGAAGACCTCTCCAGCCAATCACAGAAGAGAGTGGAGGACGTGAGTCGCGGCTCTGACCTGGACATCCTGAACAGTCCTCCTCTCAGCCTCACCGACCTGAGCACCAGCGCCGGCCTGGCCAACTGGATGCCCGTGTCGGCCGGCGAGGCAGACACCTCGGGCCCCGAGCAGGACATCCAGCCTTCAATGGCCTTCAGAAACCGCGTCCTCGATGAGCTGCCGAGTCGGCGTCCCGGTGATAAGTCCGTGTCGGCTGAAGTCAGACTGGTAATCAGCTGCTGATTTCTTTCTTCGTTTTTAGATCATGCAGCAGTGCACAATGAAACAGTGAATGCATTTAATCACATCGTAAACATAAGGAGAAATAACAAAATATAAAAGGACAATTACACGCATTTTTATTTATTTTTGCATTTACGTGTTCATTTATTTCTGCACATATCTATATATTTGATCATATCATATGATGTAATGTCGTTTATTTTTATCCCTTCATTTTTCCTCATGCTTTTTCCTCTAGCGTTTGCTTTTTTTTATGGGCCAAGCTGTCAATCTTTGGGCAGGATGAGTCGTCAGTAAATGTCATAAATTCATAAATGACAGTATATAAAAATAAATAATTTCTAAATTACAGAAAAATATAGTAATTTATTACAGAATTAAATAAATCTATTTCAAACATATATGCAGAAATAAATGAACAAATAAATGAAAATGCTTATATGCTTTTGCAGGTTTATTCTTTTTTATGGCTCTTCATAATGACTCCATAATGAGCCAGATGGCAAACGTCTATTTACATTTGAAACTGCGTCTAAAGGTGCTTAAATTTCTTATTTAGACTCTGTGCACGCAGCAGCAGCAGCAGCAGCAGCAGTCGGTGATATTAGAAAACACAGAGCATGAATGTGTCTTAATTATGTTTTTCCAGCTCGGCCTTCAGCAGGCTGCACGCTGCAGCTCATCATCTGTCTGTATCTGTATATGTGTCAGGCAGCAGAGCGGGACTGGGAGGAGAAGCGTGCCAGCTTGACCCAGTTCAGCGCTCAGGACATCAATCGCTTGCTGGAAGAGACCCAGGCCGAGCTGATGAAGGCCATCCCGGACCTGGACTTCGCTGCCAGGCACATCAACAAGCCGGCGGTGCCCCCGAAGCCCCAGATCACCATCCCAATAACCTCCACCACGGTCACTTCTCCTGCAGCTGGAACCACCGGAACCACCGCCACCACCACCTCAACCACCACACCCAGCGGGGAGCAGCAGCCTGGCAAAGTGCAGCTGGCCGCCCAGAAGCTGAACAGTATGGAGGGGGCGGGGTCACAGCGAGGGTCGGTGGTGAGCCGTGTCTTTGTTTACGACCATCTGTGCAACAAATCCTGTGTATGAGGAAGTTAAAACAAGCTTTTACGGGTGTTTAAAGTTCTGAAATGTCGTCTTCTGTTTGCAGTGGATCTAAACGTGGCCAGGTATCGTACAGAGAAACCCTCCAAGTCTCCGCCCCCGCCTCCACCTCGCCGAAGCTTCCCGTCAGCACACGGCCTCACCACCAACCGCACCGGAGAGGTCATCGTCACCAACAAGAATCTGAAGGTGAGCCAGCCAGTCGAGGAGGAGAAGTATGTATGAGCATAGAGAAATTATAAGCATAGAAATAGAAATAGTAAGTATGTAAAAAATGTTGCATTGTACTACTTTATTACATGGCTTTATTAAATACTCAATTCTGATTGGTCAATTACAGCATTCTGAGGTCTATTATTTCTGTATAGCAGATTGTTGTTATGGACACAGTTCTGATCATAGACTCTGGAGGAACAATAAAATCATTATTAAACATCATTAAATCACTAAAATCATTTTTAAATTAATATTTTGTGTCAAATTATTGAATTTTTTGGTATATAAACATGTAACAAACAAGATGATGCTCAGTGAGCAGGTCGTTATTGTGAAATAAACCCCCTGAGGATGATTCTAGACCTCCTGCATCATCCTGTTTGGATTTATTTCACATCAATGACCTGCTCGTTGTACATGATCCCTTACACGTACAACAATATATAGAAAAAGTAGAAAATAAGAAAATCTGTAATAATATGTATACAATATATACAACAGTGGTGCACATAAACAACAAACAATGATGCTGAAGATACAGGGTGTAATTAGTGTGTTAGGATGCAAGAGTCTTAGAAATAAGACTACAGGTAATAAATGAATGCAGTAATGATGTCAGTGTAAGTGTGCCTTTTCATTGTTAAATAAAGCGAAGTGCTTACTTATTTGCATGCGAACATTATATCTTGAACAAGGTCATAAATATCATTGTTGCTCTATCTGCCACATTATTTTCAACTAGCCAATAACTCCATAAGATAAGATGAAGATTAAAAACTCTCCTCACTTCTTCGTCCCTGACGCGCCGCTCCTCGCTACGTTTTCTTTTAACTGTACTTCCACCGTGCTCTTTATTCTTCCTCTTCTTTTCTGCCACGTATTTGCAGACTGTCTCCTCTGTGGTTGATTACCAGCACCAGCTAGGAGATGTGTGGACTTGAGTCAAATTTGATGACGTAAGACTCCAGTGACTCGAGAATTCACTTGGATTTGAGCCAGATGACTTAAAAACACTTGATACTTTCCCCCAAGCCCTAAAAAGTCTGTTATTTAAAAAGTGTGAAGCCACAAATCAACTCATTTCCCATCATCACCTGAATTTACTAAAGTCAACACTTTTCATACTCAGCGAGTCTACACTGAATTCCCCAGACCTCCTTTCTTTGAACCAATCAGACAGCATCCAGTCAAGTCGCAGGAGAGAAGAACTAACGTTACATTTCTGAGTTTCAGTTGGAAAAAATGATAGCAAAGATAATTTTGCTTGTGTAAAAAAAACATGCAGTCGTCAACAAAAAATGGCGACAACCTCAAACTTAGTTATCAAACTTAGTTAGGCATTTGAAATTTCAATAATAATGGTGAGTCAAGGCTGTGTTTGTTGAGAGCGCATTATGTCTCGTTTAGG
The DNA here is from genome assembly GCA_034769285.1 of Lutjanus argentimaculatus. Lineage (NCBI taxonomy): Eukaryota > Metazoa > Chordata > Actinopteri > Lutjaniformes > Lutjanidae > Lutjanus > Lutjanus argentimaculatus. The sequence continues at coordinate 1,388,696 of JAWZSL010000016.1, read as the reverse complement.
ACTCGAAACTCAAAGTTTAGGACTTGGGATCTTTCAGTCTCGACTTGAGACTTGAGTGCTAAGGCTTAAGACTTACTTGTGACTTCCAAAGCAAAGACTTGGTCCCACCTCCGTCGGCTAGCTAGATAAAGTCATTAAACAGCGAAGGCTACTTATAGAATTGTGAGTAACTGTCATACGTTACATGCCGCCATGTCATCTGCAGAGTCGATCTAAAACAAAACGTATTTAATCCTCTTCTGTGTTGCAGTAATGAGAGTTTGTAGTGAAGTAGTTCAGCAGTTCACCGGTGGTGGCTGACCTCCTGCATTTGCATTTGGCGAGTGCTGGGTACTAATTTTGGACCCTGACCCTGAATATGATCAAAACTGGGATAAGACTCATAACGATTTGAGTCACGTAGCAGCTGATCTCTGAATCCAACGGCCAGCTGATGTCTGTGCCAAGACTTCCTCATGTCTCCACCTCAGTGTGATGGTCAGTGTTTACAGTCCGATTTGCAACTTGAGACTTTGTTTGTCAGCGATCTCCTTTTCTCTATAAACAGAAGTCTGCATATGAATGCAAATACATTTTTAAAATGCAACAAAATATTTTTTTTCCTGCAACATCTGATCCAAAATATTATAGAATCCATTTTAAGGATTTCAGTGAGGTGAGCGTCTACGTGTCTAAGATACACAGCCTCATCTTGAAGTCTCAGAGGTGTTGTATGTGGGGATTCTGGGAGACAAGCTGGATTCTGACTCACATATTAAGAAACCTGCTCTCACATGTAAAACAGAGAGAGATTCCTGTTGGCTGGGGGCAGTTTTAGGTTTGGTTTTCAGGCACGAACAAGCTGCTGCTGCTCTAAAGCCTCTCTGATCTCTCTGTGGAGAAACCTGCCGAGTGGAATTCACTTTTTCTCCAGACTGAACTGAATTCATGGAGGTCTGAAAATCTTTCTCGGGGTTCTCAGCCCTTTCTGATTGAACAAAGCAGTTCCTTATTAGATTAGATTGTTTGGTGGTTATTTCACACAAAAGTGCAGGTTAAGGTTTGTGAATGTGCTGAATAACTGCCATTTTTCGATTTTATTAAAGACAGGGGAAGCTCAACAACTGACATTAAACCAGTTTTGTAAAATACTTTTATACAAGTTTGTTCACGAGAGAAACAATCATCTCCATGTGGTGAACGCACCATGACATGTTAATAAGTTGACAGGAGTTGACTGTTACCACCTGGTTCCACCAGAAACGGCTGTTTCCACGTCACGGCTGTGATGAGGCTGCCACAGCTGACTGTGGCCGGTCTTCTGTGATCTCATCAGAAGCACCGAGCGCATCGCTGAAGTGGCTCACCGCTCTGCTCCGCTTCAAGTACTCGCCGAGTCTGTTTGTGACTGATGCCGCATCAAACTACACAGAGCAGATCGAGCGTGGAGGAAGTCAGACACAGAAACAACATAGAGAATCCAGTCAGTTTTCAAAATAAAAGACAAAAATACAAAAAAACATTTAACTACGTGGCCCACTTATCCATGTTAGAAACACAAAAAACAAGGAAAATCAACAAAATCTGAGCAAGTCACATAATCAGATGGGCAAAATGCTCCACTGCTGAAACAAGATTATTACTGTTCACTGAAACTGAACTAAAAACTAGAACTAGTTGTGAAAAAACATTTTAGTTACCTGAAATAAAAATAAAAACTAGACTTTAGAAAAGAATGAAAACTAACTGGAAAGATATCATGTTCTTACAAAACTAACTAAAACAGAAAATATGTTTGAAATGTCTTCAGTTTTATTTTCTTGTCAATTTGGTCAAATTTGTCAAAAAATGAGGAGGCACTGGTTCATCTGTTGTAAATCTTGTTTCTGACAAATCCTTTGCATATTATAATAAAAGACTAAATCTAACACTGAAACTAATAAAACCTTAACTAAAACAAAACATTTTTAAAAATGAAACTGAAACAAGCAGACCCTCTGTGGAAGCTATTTGAAATTAAACTGAACTGAAAACAAAAATTAAAAAAAGAAACTAATGAAAAACACAAGAAGATAATCACTGTGGTGTGATAATAACTGATGAAAACTGTGTCGTAGATGTGACATACCGAGTGGAATCAAGGTTTTATCTAGAGACTGTTAAAGGTGAAACGTAGAGGATTTTCTCCACGAAAACTTTATTTCAAGAGACAAAAAAAGCCCCCGGGATGAAGAGAGATTTGTGTCCATCATGAATTTCAACCAGAACTTGATGCCAAACAAACTGAGCGTTCCAGGGTTGTTAGATGAGTAGATATTTGTGTATTCATATTGATCATTCACCTCTAACCTTGGCTTTAGTGTTGAAGTAGCCTCTTCTGTCTGCACACCACCGTTAAAATCAGCTCCTCTTATTACTCCCAGCTTGTCTGGCAACAACAAGTCAGTCCATTGTCCTGTGACCTTTCCTGTCAATACTCCTCCGGACTACACTCATTAGATTGTTTGTTGTTGCTGTTGCACCATTGTTGGTAAACCAGAAACACTCCAGTACATGAAGACTCGACAACAGGCTGTCAGCTGGTCCCGAGGATCCTTGAAAAGGAGATCGAACCACAACGGAAGCGGCTTCAAACCTGTCTGTTGACATAAGAGCTGTATTATTTTCATTGTTGGTATTATAGCAGTCCTGAGTATGAACCCTTGTGATCTGATAACATCAGTACTGAGGAAGATACCCACTGATGATAATGTACATATGATGCAGCTTCTGTTTTTATACTCTGAGCTTTAATGGCAGCTGTCCTACGAGGGCGTTCATGACTTCTGCCTTTTAGTGGGGATCAACTACTCACAAAAAGTAGTCAACAGATTTATCATATTTTTAATGTTTTACTTTTCTAGAAGACAAAACATAATAAAAAATAAAGTGCCCTTAAGGGCGCATTTCCAGTGGACAAACCTTTGTAGTGTACAAAACGTAATAAAGTGCCCTTTAGGGGGCTTTCTAGTGGACAAGACGTGATAAAGTGTCCTCTATGGTGTCTTTCTGGTGGACAGGACATGGTTAAGTGTCCTCTGTGGTGCCTTTCTAGTGGACAAGACGTGATAAAGTGTCCTCTAGAGTGCCTTTCTAGTGGACAAGACGTGATAAAGTGTCCTCTAGAGTGCCTTTCTGGTGGACAAGACGTGATAAAGTGTCCTCTAGAGTGCCTTTCTGGTGGACAAGACGTGATAAAGTGTCCTCTAGAGTGCCTTTCTAGTGGACAAGACGTGATAAAGTGTCCTCTGTGGTGCCTTTCTGGTGGACAAGACGTGATAAAGTGTCCTCTAGAGTGCCTTTCTGGTGGACAAGACGTGATAAAGTGTCCTCTAGAGTGCCTTTCTGGTGGACAAGACGTGATAAAGTGTCCTCTAGAGTGCCTTTCTAGTGGACAAGACGTGATTAAAGTGTCCTCTAGAGTGCCTTTCTAGTGGACAGGACATGGTTAAGTGTCCTCTGTGGTGCCTTTCTAGTGGACAAGACGTGATAAAGTGTCCTCTAGAGTGCCTTTCTAGTGGACAAGACGTGATAAAGTATCCTCTAGAGTGCCTTTCTAGTGGACAAGACGTGATAAAGTGTCCTCTAGAGTGCCTTTCTAGTGGACAGCACATGGTTAAGTGTCCTCTGTGGTGCCTTTCTAGTGGACAAAGACGTGATAAAGTGCCTCTAAGGTTCCATGTGGACAAACTTTGCTAGGTGTTTACAAGACGTGATAAAGTGTCCTCTAGAGTGCCTTTCTAGTGGACAAGACGTGATAAAGTGTCCTCTATGGTGCCTTTCTGGTGGACAGGACGTGATAAAGTGTCCTCTGTGGTGCCTTTCTAGTGGACAAGACGTGATAAAGTGTCCTCTAGAGTGCCTTTCTGGTGGACAAGACGTGATAAAGTGTCCTCTAGAGTGCCTTTCTGGTGGACAAGACGTGATAAAGTGTCCTCTAGAGTGCCTTTCTAGTGGACAAGACGTGATAAAGTGTCCTCTGTGGTGCCTTTCTGGTGGACAAGACGTGATAAAGTGTCCTCTTAGAGTGCCTTTCTGGTGGACAAGACGTGATAAAGTGTCCTCTAGAGTGCCTTTCTGGTGGACAAGACGTGATAAAGTGTCCTCTAGAGTGCCTTTCTTGAGTGGACCAAGACGTGATAAAGTGTCCTCTAGAGTGCCTTTCTAGTGGACAGGACATGGTTAAGTGTCCTCTGTGGTGCCTTTCTAGTGGACAAGACGTGATAAAGTGTCCTCTAGAGTGCCTTTCTAGTGGACAAGACGTGATAAAGTATCCTCTAGAGTGCCTTTCTAGTGGACAAGACGTGATAAAGTGTCCTCTAGAGTGCCTTTCTAGTGGACAGGACATGGTTAAGTGTCCTCTGTGGTGCCTTTCTAGTGGACAAGACGTGATAAAGTGCCTTAGAGTGCCTTTCTAGAGTGCCTTGTCTGTGGACAAGACGTGATAAAGTGTCCTCTAGAGTGCCTTTCTGGTGGACAAGACGTGATAAAGTGTCCTCTGTGGTGCCTTTTGTGGACAAGACGTGATAAAGTGTCCTCTGGTGCCTTTCTAGTGGACAAGACGTGATAAAGTGTCCTCTAGTGGGGCCTTTCTAGTGGACAGGACATGGTAAAGTGTCCTCTATGGTGCCTTTCTAGTGACAAGACATGGTAAATGTCCCCTAGGCTGCCCCTCCAGTGGACAAAACAAATGAAATGTCCTCTAGAATAGTAGTTTAACTTAAAGTCACATAGTAAAATAATTTTAATGTAAACACACTGGAACTGTTTCATTCTTAGTGCTTGTCAACTTTCTGTGTGATGGTTCCTAACTGAGTCCACCACTGCTGAATATTATTTGCATCACCGCAGTTTGTTCCTAAGTTTATCAGTCAGGTCACTGTACCGAGCAGATCCTGTGTAATCAGTGTCACTGATGACACGATAAGGTTCTTAAGAGAAAAGTCAAAAAGCCTGGTTCTGTGAAACAGGAACGTGGTGGTAGATGATGTTTTAGCAGTGATAGATTGGCAGAAGAGTGACTGTTCCAATATTATTCCTAAATATGAGACACTTGTCTGGGAAATAATTTCATCTCCATTACAAGAGCCTGTCATCATATTTGTTCTTAACAGCCTCTTCTTAGATCCAAACAGGACTGACTTGGTTTTACTCAGATTTATTGAGAGCTTGTTATCTATAAGCCACTCTCTCACACTTTATAATTAATTACCAAGAGGTTTTTTGACATCTTAATTTTTCCTTTTAGATGGAGGAGGATGGTGACATGCCGAAGACTCTTGTGAAGCTCAGGCGGACCCCGTCTGACACCCCTCGACCCGCCTCCACCCCGCCTGTGATCGCAGCGTCGGCCATTCAAGACGAGGACGACGAGGAGAAGATTATTGCTGAGCTCGAGGTACAATCATTGATTTATTAGTTACACAGAGGTCTGATGTTGATATATTGATTTGTGTTGCTCATGTCACTGTGATAACATGTGTCTGCCACACTCTTTCATACAACAACCCCACGGATCAAAGATATTTCAGAGAACTCCTGTAAAAGATTGTAATAAACAGAACAGCACCCTGCCAAAGGCCACGCCCACCCCTCCCTGCACCTTTGGGTCCTTGGGCAGAAAGGTAAACCTCCAACAGCCCTCTCCATCTGCCACACCTGTGGACTGTGCTTCTACTTCTACTGACTGACCTCTACTGGAATCCTTCTCTTTAATTCTCTACTTTATAACCACTAATACGCTGAGTGTCCACACGTCTATTCAGAGTCGACGTCCAAGTGAAAATACAAAAACTGAGTCAGATGGATTCACACATTCATCTGCTGCAGCGTTTGTGTAAAAAGTTTCTGTGAGAGGAGAAAAAACACATTTCAAACTGAGAAACATACGAAGCAAGTCTGATTTTAACATGTGCTTAAGTTCTTCCCCACCCCCACAATATTTTTATTTAAATTTAAACATCATGAGATACAGACCTTTACATACACTGTGAAAAAAAAAGAAAAATATCAGTGCCTTTCAAAGCCCAAGATAACGTCTTCCAATGTCCCCGTTCACATCTCAAAGACATCCAGCCCTCTGTCAGAGAGGACCAAAGAAACCAGCAAACACTCAGATTCAAGAAGGTTTTCTAACAACAAAAAAGTACTCAAACTGATCAGTTGATCATCAGTTCAACAGTTAACAGCCAATCAAGTAATCATCACAGCTCTGAGAAACAAAAACAACACACAAACAAACTCAAAACAAGGTTTCTCCTCCTATTTTAACAGAAGCTAATCTATACAAACTGGAGTATTTTAATTGGAAAAGATACAAAATATAACAAGTAAATAAAAGTTATAAAAGATTGTCAGCTGCATTGTCCACATAAATGAGTCATCTTGATCATCTGTTAAATCTAAATTTGATGAAGGATCTCCATCTATTCTCAAATATGTGCCGTTTATCCTTCAATATGTAAGATATCCTCTCAAATGGAGGGTTGATAGCATCTGCCTCCTCCATCAAACAGAGCTTTGTCTGTAAATATTTTTCCATAACTGTGCAATACATTTTTTGGCATACAGCAAGCTGAGGTCTATAAATACTCGTTAATTTTTACCATAATTATGTTTCTCTGGATATAAGCCCAACAGAAAAAGCTCAGGATCCAGTAAAAATTGTTTGTGCTCCATTTCAGCTCAGTCAGAGGTTTAATGGAGAGAACTGAAATAGTCAAATGGATGGTATTAGCTTATAAATACTGGTAAATATGTGCATATATGTCAGCAGATACTTGATCTATTTTTTGTAGTGCAGAAATGCCAAACAAGGTTTGAGTTCATTTAGAAAAGTGTCCCTGTTACAAAGATTGTTCAGGTGACGAAAAGATAAAAGATCTAATAAAATGTCCCTCTCCTCTTGTTTACAAAAAAATTAAAGGGTCTGCATCAAAAGTAGGATGTTATTGTTCTTCTTTTTGTTGTTGTTTATAATGCATTAAGGGAAATGAAATTTTCATGCATTAAATATTACTCTAAAGTCATTTTCATAGTAATTATCACTCCTCCTAAATCCTGAAATATACTATTAGTCCAATTTATTGTAAAATTCCAGAAGAAACTAAAACATAAAAAATATAAATCTTTACATTGTATCACTCAGGACATCGTGTGGTTTGAGCTGCAGATGCTGAGCTGAACTTCCTTCTCTAACCTTGTTAACGGTTCCTCTGCTGACTTCAGCTTCCTGCTGCCTGTTCGAGCTTCCTATGATCTTTATGTGTTTCATCCTCTCAGTTAACCGGAGCTTTAACGTGTAAAACATAAACCTTGTAATTGACGGTGTGATGTGCAGTGAGTCATTGATTGAAGCGAGATGATGTATTTAGTTTTTCTTCCCTCGCAGACTGTGAGCAGCGAGTGCACTTCTCGACATGCTCTGGTGACATATTTAGCTGAGCAAAGCGCTCTTGTTTTTGTTGGAATTATCGCGCAAACGGCGCCGAGCAGGTAGCTGTCAAAATAAAGGACAGCGAGGGGGAGGGAGGGGGAGGGAAGGTGAGGGAGGGGATTTCAGGTTCAGAGCTGCAGACAGAAATGTTTCTCTGAAAGAATCTATTTTCTCGCAGGCAGGTGTTTTAAATTCAGATCCTGTTTTTATTCACTGAAGGCATTTAGGGCACCGTGCTGTGTTTAAACTTGGTGCCAACAGTGATTAATGTCACCACAATGAAAGTCTCTTTCTAATGTTACTCATTAAAACAATGTTTCCCACAGCAAAACATTTTCACTTTCAGTGTGCACGCTGTTTACAAATTCACTCAAGGTTACAAACCAAAACTGGACACGTCCGGGACTGTAACATTTCTTTACTTTGTTTTTATTTGTTTATGTGCACAGCAAAAGAAAATAATAAATAAAACAAGTCAGAGGGAAGAAAAATGGAACACAAAGAAAAAATTTTTACAGTAACAACAGTCTCAAAAAAGCCAAGAGGTTCATCATGTGACTCCCTTTGAGGAGAAAACATCACATTTCAGGAGCAAAAAACTTCTGATTCTTTCTGTATTTGTTGTTTATACAAATAAACATATTTTACATAAGAAAGGGGAAAACAAACAAAGCAAAGCAAAGCTTGGGAACAGGGTATTTGTGCATTTCTGCTGTCTTTGTGTCCATGTTGTCCTTTGATTTTTCCACATATGAGAGCGTCCTCAGTGAAGGTGATCGGTTTTTCCCATTTTCCTGGAAACGTCTCGTCCTTATTCTGTACAGATATATGACATAATGTCTGGCAGCAGATTTTCAAAGTTGAATGTGCACATTGAAAAGTGAAAATGTTTAGCTTATGTAAAATTACATGACTATATATGTTCCATATCTGTGCAAAAGGCAGGTGAAAGATATGTTATGTGGCCAAAAATATATGGACAGTGATCTTCCAACTTTGTGTCAACAATATGTTTTTTTGTGTCACTGTGCTCAAAGGTAGCTCCAAAAACAAAAAAAAGATTTACCCAGTTTGGTGTGTAAGAACGTGACTGGCCTGCCTGCACAGAGCTCTGACCTCAACCCCGTCCAGCACCTTTGGGATGAACTGGAACACTGTGAGCCAGACCTTGGACCTCATTAATGTTCTTGTGTCTGAATGGGAGCAAATCCCTGCAGTCAGGTTCAACAGCTGGTGGAAAGACTAAAGCCAGAAGAGTGGAGGCTGTTAGAGCTGCAGATTAATGCCCAGGGGTTATTAAGGAGATGCTGAACAATCGTGCATCGTTGTATTTTTGTGTGTCCACTCCAAATTCCTCTGACAGTTCTGTTAACATGTATTTTCTCTTGGCTCCCACAGAACAGCAGCAACTCTCCGGGGCCAGTGAAGGGCCCCACCGTCGCTGCCCGGCTCAAACACCTCCAACAGGGCAGCCTAGAGAGGCCCAAAACCCGCAAGCAGAAAGAGGACTTCCCCAAAGTCCAGGGCCAGCAGCAGGTATTCCACTTCTAAACCCTCCACCTCTGATGCTTCGTCTGCCTCTCTGCTGTCACTTCAAAGGAAGGTTTCCCCCCTCCGACTTCTGCGTGATGAGAAAAACTGTATAGGCCCTACCAGCAGACAATATGAGATTACACAAACACCAGAGGGGGATCTATCTACAGAAACCTTGATTTTTACCAGTTCTTGATGTGTGTTTTGAGTTACTGGATCTAACCTAGCTTGCTTAGAGATCAAGTTTTTGTCGTACGAGTATGTCGATGTTTTGATTTCCTGGGGAAGGTCTTGGTGGTGCTCGTGACTGATCAAACTAGCTTTATTATAATAGATCTATTCAGATACATCCTTAGCCTCCATTGGGCGACATAATCTTCACTAAAGCCACGGAATGATTTCATATCTCAAGGTCGAAGCGATGATATTTCCACCATGATCCAGCCATGCATTCTCTCACTGAATCCTCATCTCTCACTCTATTCATCCAATAATTACCACATGCTGCTCTTTTTGTATCACCCATCCTTTAAATCTCAAGGTAGTGCTGCAGCAGTCGCACAGTATCTCAGTACGTTGGTGTGGCTGGTAATGAACAGCCTGAAAGGTCCGCGTTCCAGCCAAAAGGCCAATCCATTAAGCTAGTTTACTCAGAACTGCCTTTTAACAGCTCTAATGCTACGACTTATTATGCAAGATGACGAGAGAGAAGCACAAGGTGTAGGGTTACCAGAAAAAGCTGTTTTTGTAGGACATGCTTTTCAGTTTAATGTGTGCAATAAATTTATTTCTCAAAATTCAGGAGAAAGAAGAAGAAAAAGGGAGCTTTGTGACAGAAAACTCTGAGGCAGCAGAGGAAAAATAAAATGTATAAGGAAGTGAAATCGTATCAGCAACTTTACTCCTAATTATGAAATTTAATGCCACTGAATTTATAACATTCCCATCTATCTGAATTTATGTTGTTGAAATAAACCTCTTTTTCACAAAGGTCATTTCAAGTTGTGCAATTAAATTAATTATAAATTAATTTAATTGAGCTTTAAAGGGTGACTCCATCTATACTCTGTTCCAGGTCTATCAAATGAAAACTCCCACTCAGCCGTTACAGGTTACAGCACTGATGACCTTCCTTCCTTCAGTGTGGGTGTTTTTTTTATATGTAGCAACGTCATCATGTAGAATCCTTCATCAGGTCACGTGGAAAAACATTTTTAGAAGAGCTTGAGAATAAAACATGTACTTCAACCAAATGATACTAGGAAGCTACAGAATGATATAAAAACCTAATAATGGACCCACCCTATCAGTATTTTAAGGAGCAATTTGTAGCCATTGCATGTGCAAAAATGAGTTCATCAGTCCAAATAGCAAGTTACCTTATCTAAGTTATCTTAGTGCCCGACAGACTCCATTGACATTTTCAACGCCTTCTACAAGATTTTTAATAATTTCTTACGACTCATAAACTAACTAATTTAACAAACATTTGGCGTTAAGTTTGATTCTCATTAATGTGTCACTTCAGTCCAGAATGAAAATCTTAAAGGGGAACACCTCTGCTGCTGTGTTCATGTCAAGTGCAGCGAGTATTTCAACTTAACGTTTTCTTGATCTCTGATGACACATCGTGGTCATTTCATGATTTCATGATGATTAATTAAATATATCACAGATTTCTCCTTCAGTAAAAACTATATTCACATTTCACATGGAAAAATTCAATTCAAGTAAAAAAGTTGCTCAGATTTTATTCATGAAATTCAAACACAACATTTTCAAATTCAAAATGAAACATTAGACTTTGAACTACTCGGCTATCAGGTGATCAGACATCTGTCCTATCAGGTTACGCTCTGTCAGTCACATGACCCACAAAAGAAATAATTCACAAAAATATTTGAAATTGCAAAACTTGAAATGACCTTCGATGAATTACAAAGAGCATACCCGCCATCGTTTAGGTTTCAAAATATTTAGGACACTTTGACAAAAGCTAAGCTAACAGCTACGTTGATTTAGCCGGTCCAATGAGAGCAGAGAGAAGCTGAGTACACGCCTCTTGAATCGGGTCACGTGTTGACAGGTTACGATGACAGATGGATTGAAAGTGTACGTAGTGTGTGGATCGTGTTTCATAGACGATGTGGCAACTTGGATGATGTCACACATATACAAAACATATAGATCTGTACATGATGATTATTTGTAGTAAAGTTTGAGGGTCGTGCAAATTATGTGAATTTCCCAGATGAAACATTAAAACGGGAGGAGTGTTGGCAGGTCTGACAGTGAAATTCAAACAACATAAATCCATAAAGATGGTTGTTAAAGTCAAATATTTCAAATGGTATATATTTAGTGATATATTAATGCCAACATTAAGTATTCAGTGGATAAATTTCATGATTAGGTGTTTAGTTTCATGTAAAATTTAAATTATCCTGGCATTTCTTTGCTTCCAGTCCCTCATCCTCACATACAGACTCAAACCAGGAGGTGCGACAGACCGCCTCAGCTCAGGACTGTAAAGTCGCCCAGCAGCGACATGTGGAAGTTGAAAAAGGTTCTACTTTATGTAAACGTCCTCTTGGAGACAAACAGCTGCTCTCACAGCCGTGGACGGAGGCATTATTCCATCTGGAACAGGTGTCTTCTGCTTCAGCTTCAAGTACTTCAAACAAAACTGTCAGCAGCGTCTCGTTATCATTAAATCTAACTTTAACAAACTACTGTGAGAATAAATAAGAAAATGTTGCATGAAAACACATCGCTCAGGTAAAGAAGGGCTCCCTCCTGCACCAGTACAGCGACAGCAGAGTCCAGTCAGGGCTGAGTATGTAAATGAACAAGCTCCAGGCTCATGAGAGGCCGGAATGAGAGATGTCTGAGTCTGTATGTGTGAACGGGAGGTTAAAGTCGGTACTTGGCCGTTGAACTCTGAAGCCTTTTAGATGTGAAGCTCCACTCGTCTTATCTGCTCCTGCAGACGCTCCGAGCTGCCCCCGACCTGCTGAGTGGAGCAGCCTTGACCCATCCTCCTCTGCCACGGAGCTTTCAGAAAATACCCACACAGAGAAAATGTTAACACATCCAGCCAGGCAGCAACTTAACTGCTCCACAATCCACAAGTTCACCCAGAATCATCGTCTCTGTTACTGCATCTGAGGCAGTTTCAGGAATTCACTCTGATTAATTCATGACTTTACCCATTAAACATGCAGGGCCTCATTTATACATTTATTTAGAGTTTATCTTTGCCAAACACCCTCTAAAAGCAGCTCATCCACAGGAGTCCAGACGTATTCGGAGACTTTTATGTATCAGGTTATGACTCCCCAGAAAGGACAGTGTCTTTGACAATAGCTTCCATTAGCCGTAACAGCAATTAGCACATTGCTAACATGGCTGACCTCCACTTGACACGGCGGTGCCATCTGGGCGAGCGTGGCACTTCGCTCTGCACAGAGACCTCGAGGATTAGTATTCAGGGCCGGTTGTGTCTCGCGCTGGTCTGAATATCAACTCATTTCCCTTTTATTGCTTTTTAAAAATTCAGCACCCAAAGAGCCTGAAAGCAAACGGTCAAGTAATGTTTTCTTTGTGCATAAATTCCACTTTCAGATCAGGAGTGAGCTCATGGCTTGAGATAATGTCATCAAACATGGTGTTAATGTTGAAAACAAAGACATAATTTCCTCCTCAACACGAACATTATCTGTAGAAAATGGAGACAGATGATGTGTGTAATTATTTGGTTCAGCATCAGTAGACAAAGACGCATCTCTGTCAAACAGTGTCGCAGCTCGTAGGTTAAATGAAGCCCCGTTTATAACAGTTAAGTAAAGAATCACGACACAGTGAAACAGTCGTACACATCAGGGGCAACAAAAGTTTAACTGCTGCCATCTCAGTCACTTTACTGTTAGTTTATTTTTTAATCTTTTCACCCCCTTTTCTGTTGTGGGTGAAGGAGGCAGGAAGCATCACGTGATGCTTGTTTGAGGATCAACAGAAGTGGTGTGCTGTGTGTGTGCTCGCCTGGGCAAATGAACGGATCTGGATTGTAAAATGTTAGTTAACCAGAGGCTGTTTGGCCTTGTTCAGACTGCCAGCAAAAATCTGGTGTTTTTTATTTTGCCATATTCAGACTGTATCACATGGAAGCTCCTTTCCACCAGTGTGATGAAGAAAGAGAAGGTCCTGTAATAAATTGGGTACGACATCAACTTTGATGTACGTAGATGAAGTCGGTATGTAAGACAATGTTATCAGCGTGCGTCATGCATCTGCATCATTATAGTGGTGAACAATGAAGCAAAGTAAGAATCGAGCTCTTTCAATGGTGTATTTATGTCTGTGGAAAAGAAACAAAGAAGAAGAGGAGGAGGAGGAGAATGTGGACCCGGTCATAGTCAGGGAAAAGCTGCCAACTTTGAATGCCAATTTTGCAAAAAGAGCTTGTTAAGTATTTCTGTAGTATGCTATAGCATACACACTTGCATTCATGCGTTGAAGTGTGTGTTGATCTGTCTTTGTCAACCGACACTCAGGTACATTTCTAGTTGTTGGTCAGCAGGTGTACGTCGTGCAGCAGTTAAATTACGAGATGTTTATCCTAAATTTCTGACACTGTCAGACTTTTTCCCCAGACTGTCTTTAGTTGCAAGACTGTGAGAACAGCCGTCTTTGAACCTCTCACAGTGCGACATATGACCACCGTTTGGGAGCCGTGACCAAAGATATCACCTCGTTTCTTTTAAGTTAATCATCTTTCATCTGGGACAGTCCAAAATCACACAGTGTTTACCTGCATAAGTCATTATAATGACTCAAAATAACGACTTAGTGTCTCAAAATGAGAAATGATGCCCAAAACTACAAAAATAGGACTCAAGTCTATCCTTTATTCTAACTTTTCTTGAGGTTTTCACTTAGTTTTTACTCTAAGGACAGACTGAATCTCCATCCATCACTCTTCAGACGTACGTTCCCACTGTGGTGAACGTTCCTCTGCATGCTCGGTGCAGTAAACAGTTTCAGTCATTAATCTTACTGAACGTAACTTGTTTGTCCTCCTCACGACCCTTTCTCATTATTTTTGAGGCACTAAATCATCATTTTGAGAAAGTTTCTCATTGTAATGACTTAGAAGTTAGTTTGCTTTTTCATCACATCAGCTGAAATGAGCTTCCGTAACATCCAGATTTATAGTAGAAAGTCTGAACAGCAAAAAAAAACCACATGAAATGCAGATCTTGTAAATCAGATCCAACCCACAATTGGAGGTGATTTGAAATTGTGATTCTAGTCATATTTTTACAGATGTGTCTCAAATCTGATTTCAAAGTGTCTTTTTCGTTACTTGTGACGTGGCGTACGACTGCGTCATCAAATTCAGAATAACGGGAGAACATCAGAGCTGCTGAACAGAATCGACGCTGCAGCTAGCAGAGTAGAACCCTGTGCAGGACTGTTCTTTTAATCCCACTCCTGCTAAATGTCTGACCATCACCCCCACAAGCACAAACACTCAGACAGTTCACTCCCACAGAATATTATAGCTCCATTGATTTTGTGTCTTCTCCCGTTCTGCAGGCGTGGAGCAGTTGCGTCATCTCAGCCCAGAGGTGCCAGATTTGTGTCCGTTGTATATTAATACTTTTGCACTTTTGCATCTTTGTCAGTAACAACAACTAAAACTTTGGTTCAAATGTCAGACGTCCTTCTCATCCTCATTTGTTGAATCTTCTGGTTAACCAGCCAAATCCTGGAACATACAGTTTATTGTTTGACCTCCTGCTCCCGTGAGATTTTCGTTAGATCTCGCGGGAACAATCTGTGGACAGAGAGACACTGAAATAAATTGTCTGCTGGACTTGAGAGCGTGATTATATGGAGGACGTCTCCAGTGCACGTAGTTATGCAGATAAGTTGGTGATGTCTGGACACACAAATCCGATCTGATCACTTGCAAATACGATCTGATTTGAGAGACAAACTGCCTGCAGTCTGAACAAAGCTCTGAGAACTGCCAAAACAAAATGACCGAATATTATCTCAAACTTTTTGTTGACCTTAATTTTTTGATTCCGTGGCAAAACACCCACCGTTCCTCTCTGAGTTTGATGGAAAAGTTGCTGCTGTGCTGCATAAAAAGAGGCGGTGCACCTTCTAATCCGTTTTCAAGCCTGGGTGGTGCACCTGTCTGCTCGTCCTTTTGTTCCTGAGAGCACTGAGAGAGCCACAGATGTACCGGTGTCCCCCTGAGGCACCAGGCAGCACCTTTCACCACAAACTGTTCTCTTTCATTGTTGAACGTAAGCTGTTGTCAAGCTCGGATTCTTCCTCCTCGTACACCCTCTTCCAACACAGTTACAGACAATATGAGCATTCAGAAGACGTGAAAGGCTTTTTAAGTGTGTTTCATTCAGTCAGTCTTTTCTCCAGGCATTACAGTCGGCTGTTAATCCTCACCAGTCTGCACAGAATCATCTTCATCCAGGCACTGTGAGACAAAACTCTGATTTTTCCTTTGATCTCGTTCCTCATACAGAAGCATTATTGTCCTGTGGAGTCTTTACTTTAAAGGATAATTACAGTTTATCACAACTTGGGGGTTATTTTTGTAGTTTTCAGCCAATGTTTCTATCAGTAATAATATTATTGCAGCAACCAAATTAGAGGTCAGACGGGTCAAGAAACACAAGCAGCAGAATGATCAGACAGGTTGTAAACAAACCTCCCAATTAGCCACATTTATTTATTTCGAAGAGAAAAACTTAAGATGAAACGCAAAATCATGACTCAAACTGTGCGCTGACAGACTAAATTCTTCAACTTTGACCCACCGAGTTTGCTGTGGTTGTGCACACAGTTTTCCTATGAAATGAGAAATTATAATTGACAGTGAAGAGATAAAAGATTTAATAAGATATTCATTAGCACCTGTGCTTAAAGCAGCATCAAAGGCTGTGCACACCCACACAGGTGTCTATAGTTACCAAGGCTGATTAGAACGGTGCTAATTTCCTAAATCATCCCAAGATGGGTCTTTACAATACAGAACAAAAAGTTGCAGAAAACTCTCTGGGTCCTTTCACACTTCGTCTGGTCTGGACTTTCAGACTTTCTAGTTTGATCCAGCCAAAAGTACAGATGCGAAGGGTTCCCCCTGGATCAAACACAGGGATCAAATTCAACCACAGTTCGCTCTGTTTCTAGTGTGAAAACATTTTTTGGGGGGATGGTTTGGCCTCGCAAACTAATTATATGAAGATCTGTCAGGCTGTCGTCAGAACAAAAAAAAAAAAAAAAAACAGACACAAAGCAAAAATGTGCTGCGGTCACACATGAACTCGAGGAGGAGACCCAAATGACAAATGAACATTTGGTCCAACAACAAGAGTCGGTTGGAAAAAAGTTCTGACACTTTTCAGTTATTTTCAAGGGGATGAAAGAAAATTGACAAACTGACAACACGCCAACGTCCGACATCCAAACCGATCAGTGTCTCTCGTATATGATCCTTGGTACGGGAGTGCCACAGGGGCCTCAGCAAAATTATAATGATAATAAAAGATTTATTATTATGTAAATTATCACATAAAATGTAACTTCTAATGGCCTGCCAGTCAAAACATCTTTCATCATGTCATAAAACTGTCAGTGTTGACCAGGACTGCCACCTTTCACCTGCCACGAAGCGGCTCTGCTCCAGAAGTTTAGCTAACTCACAAAAAAATGGAAATGTTCTTTAAAATAACAGACCTGTCGAGCAGACCAGCAGCCCCGCTGACAAAAGCTGAGCGGCAAAAAATTGGAAGAACTCCTGGCCGAGCAGAATTTGCAAGTATGATGCAGCTTACATAAAGTATGGGTCACGAAAAAATGGTTCCAAATGCCCCAAATGTGAGCTCTGTTTGAGTGATAAGTCTAAACTCGGAACAAAAGCTCCCTACAGAGGCCAAAAACCAGCTGCGTTTGAGTTTTTAAAGGAGAACGTTGATGCTATGTGGTGGCCTTTGACATGGAAAAGTTTAGGAACCCCTGGAGGAAGGAGCTTCACATAGTCATGAAACCAAAACAAGCTAAAAGACCCTGAAGTTCATCTCTACATGTGAGCTCTTTGACAGTACAAAACTGATAGAAATGATGCCCAAAACTACAAAAATAGGACTCAAGTTTTATCCTTTATTCTAACTTTTCTTGAGGTTTTTACTCAGTTTCTACTCTCAAGGACAGATTGAAGCTCCATCCATCATGTACAGATTGACTCTTCAGACGTACGTTCTCCAAACGTTCCTCTACATGCTCGGTGCAGTAAACAGTTTCTGTCATTAATCTTCCTGAACGTAACTTGTTTGTCCTCCTCACGACCCTTTTGGCTCGCTGAACACTTGGATGGACAAACCGTCAGCAGCCGTGTGTGGCCCACAGACGAGTAATCGGAGGGAAACTGTGTGTTTCAGTAATGCACAGAACCGTTCATTAGCACTGGCAGCAGAGAGGGACCAGGGGACGGACGGTCCTGGTTGTTTTTCTAGTTGGTTTATTTATTCGGAGCATAAAGGAGCCTCAGAGACTCTTCCTGCTGCTGCCGCTGCTGCTGCTGCTGGTGTTTAAAGAAAGATCAGGTCAGATAGAAGGAAATGTTTTCTTAGCAACACCCAAGAGCCTCGGCTAATAGAGAGAAACACACACCCTCTCTCCCTCGTCTCCTTTTCCTACAGCTCCTCTCCTTCATTTACCCTCCTTTCCTTTCCTTTCCTTTCCTTTCCTTTCTTTTCCTTTCCCAACTTGTCTCCTCTCCGTGTTTCCTCTCTGCATTTCTTTCCTTCCCTCTTCTCTCCTTTCTTTGTCTTCTCTCATCTCTCCTTGTTTCATTTTTTTCACCTCCTTTCCTTTTCTTATCTCCTTGTTTCCTCCCTTGTTCTCTGCCTACATGTCCCCTTATCTCATGTCCTTGTTTCCTCTTCTCCTTTTCCTTATCCCCTCCTTGTGTCCTTTTCTCTGCTTTTCTCAACATTTCGTCTTCTTGCCTTGTCTCCTCTCCTCTTGTCTCCTTGTTTCCTTGTTTTGTTTATCTCTTCTTTGCTTATCTCATCTCCTCTCTTTTCTCCTTTTCTTGTTTTCTCTCCTCTCTTTCCCTTGTTACCTGCTGTATCTCCTCTCCTTTTCTTATCTCTTCCTCTGCTTACCTTCCCTTTCCTCCTTGCCTTGTTTCCTCTCCACAGATAATCTCTTCATTCCTCTCCTTCTTTTCCTTATATTTTCTCCTCGTTTCCTTCCCTTATTGTCTCGTGCACTTGTTGTCTATCTTCATCTCCTCTTTTCTTGTCCTTTTCTTATCTCCTCTCCCCTTTTCCTTTCCATAAATCTCCTTCCCTCACCTTTATCCGTCCTTATCTCCTCTCCTTCTTTACTCCCCTGTCTCTCTTCTTCTTTTGTCTCTTGTATCTTCTTCTTGTTTCCTCTCCTCTGCTCATGTCTCCATTCCTTTCCTCTTTTCCTTGTATCCTCGCCTTGTTTTTCCTCTGTTTCCTCATCTCCAACTTCTTGTTTACCCTCCTCCTTGTTTTTCTCTCCTCTGTTCCTATCAGACGTGTTCTCTCTCCTCTCCTCTCCTCTCTCACTCTGCTGTCTCCTCTTGTACCTGACATGATCCTTCCTCCCCTGTCAGATACATTTCATCCCTCCTTCACCTCCCTCCATCCCTCCTTCCTTCCTCCCTGCAGAGGAGGAGAAGAAGAAGAGCTGAATCAGGACAGATTTTTCTGTCCCACAGCTCTGACAGCAGAGCAGCTCTGTGATCACAGCAGCATCATCTCTGCCTGGTTGCAGCTCAGCGACGGCCACGCTCTTCTTCTTCTTCTCCTCCTCTCCCTCACGAGGACGATGCACCAAAACCAGACGTCTCCGGTGGCCAATAAGAAGATGGAAATGCAGAGTAGTGGTAGAGCAGAGGAGGAAAACCCTCGCAGCATTTCAGACACACAGATGTGAGAGTTAACAAAAACTTGAAATACATTTTTGTCTGTTTGTAAATTTTGATTTTTGTCTTTTTTTCTTTTTCCCCTCCCTGTCACTGCTTCTTGTTTTCGTCTTGTTTTTGCTCTTTAAATCTTCCCTCTCTGCTTGCTTTTTTTGGGGCAGTGCTGAGGTTTTGTCACTGACGGCTGCAGAAACGCTGCTCATCCTTCTGGCCAATCACCATCAGTTTCCTTCCACTGCTTCTTCTCCTCACATCATTTTAGTCTGTGAGCCCGTCTTCCTTTACTTCCTTTCCTTCCTCTCCCACTCTGCTACTTTGCTTCCTTCATCCTCTGTCTGCTTCTCAGGTCTCTGCTGGACTAAATACGTGAGGAGCGAGTACTCGGATCATTCTGGTTCAGACCTTGAAGGCGTGAGATTTTGTCATTTGTACAATTTGTCCCGACCATCAGCTAGAGGTCACCAAATTATCACACTAGGGAGCCAAACAGGATGTAAACACACCAATAATGACTTCACTGTAGTTATGTTCCACATTAGATACACGTTTATAAATTCAGAGGTTGTTGCATCGGCTCCGGACCTGCAGTACGAAGCAGTGTGGGGATTTCACTTCTAACATGTGTGTTGCAAATTCATCATCCACCACATCTAACAATCCAACACAAGATCTGTGTCCCAGTTCCATACTGCACACTAATTCAGAGCAGGTTTTACTTAATAATGCTCAAAGAAGTCAGTGTGCAGGTTGATTATGCAACAATTATGATGGAAAATTGTAAGGTACTTCAAAAATGAATGTCCATAAAGATGCAGGACTGCAACTTGGCGGCGTGTTTTTATGAAGCAGCCAGTGTGATTCTTCAGATTAACTTGTCAGATAGTTGAGTAGCTTCAGAAACCTCCTGCACCAAAGTCAGATTAAAGGAGGTTCTGTGTCCGACATTTTCTGCGACCTTCCGTCTGACATTGACACGTACTTCAGGCTGTGTTTGGTCAGCTGTGCCGAGGTGAGAAAGGAGCTTCTCTCTCAGCTCTCGAGCTGTTTTTACATCCCTGATAAAACCTTTTTCTGTCACTTCTCATGTGAAAAAAGGTGCAACATGATC
Organism: Lutjanus argentimaculatus; assembly: GCA_034769285.1. Lineage (NCBI taxonomy): Eukaryota > Metazoa > Chordata > Actinopteri > Lutjaniformes > Lutjanidae > Lutjanus > Lutjanus argentimaculatus. Next base: position 1,368,608 of record JAWZSL010000016.1, on the reverse strand, counting down.
TTCCAGGAGAGACTGAGACAGAAAATACGCACCCTCATACCCGTATTTCTCTCCGCGGTGGCCGTGTTTTCCCTCCGTCTTTCAGTGTAGCTGTTCGGATCAGGCCTGATAAAATCCTGCGTCTTTCAAACTGCACCTTTCTGTCTGAAACACAGGCTGCTAAAATCATCAGGGGTTGTTTTCTCAGACTTTACCGAACTTTTTTTATTTTGTTTGAAAGCATTTTATGCCTTTTTCAGAGAACTGATAGAAAAGATCTGACAGGAAATGAAGGTAGAGAGAGACGGAAACGCTATGTTAAAGTGGAGGCACTGAGATTATATTTTCAGTGATGTTTAGACTGAAACAGCCTGATGTTAAAACACTGCAGAGGGTTGTGTTAGTGGAGGCATTTTGCTTCAGGGTTTGACATTAACTGTGACCTGTGGCAACAAAAAGTGGCTCTGTGGCCACCAAATCTTCCATGTGTAGACAGCACAATGTTTCAGTGCCACAAATATCCTGATTATTTTACACCTTTAGTCATTATTCTACAAAAACAGCTCACAGATCTCATCACTACTACTAATACGTCGTGTCTACTGAAGTCTGGGTTAATTAAACTTCAGCTGTGACCTGATCCTTACAGAAGAACCAGAAACACAAAACACAGACTATAATCAAATGAAACGGCAACAAATTTAAGGAGTGAATGTCTGCAGGAGTTTAATCTATAATGTTCAGTGGTGAGTGATGCCAGTTTCCTCAGCTAGCAGAGAATTTTAGGATTTTTCATCTGGAAAACCAGGGAATAGTGAAGAACACGAGTGTCACAGTGAAGGAAGTCTATTCAGTTACGTTAAACTGCCTTTTCTGTATTGTTTTTTACATAAGTTTACATTCAGGGTGCCAAAAATGTGCTCTGGCCACCAAATTTAGGGGCTCTGTAATGTTGTTAATGAATCTACCAGGGATGCTCTGTTCCATGTATTTGATTGGCCGATGCAGCATGTTGACAGATGACGTTGCGTTGTGACAAAAGTTGAGGCAGGTTCAACATTTTGTGCCAAAAGCCCGTTAAGTTAGCCCGACTTTGACACCTCACTCTGATTGAATGAAGGGAGAGTTTGGTTTTTTTTCTCACGACCACACTTCTCATCACAAGCACACGGATCTTTTAGAGATGTTCCAATACATTAAAACCAGTTCCACTTACTGAACTTTACTTATCAGTCAATACTGAGTACTGATCCGATTCTAGTGTGTTAAAAAATGATGCTGCTGGGACACAGAAGAGTGTCGTTTGTGGGCTGATACATGATGTGATATCAGATCTGTGAACATACTCGCCAACACCTGATCCTGTACTTTATGTTGTGTTAGAGGCATTAAAGACACCGGTTTAATCTTCATGTGTAACAGATGGAAGTGAGAGAACTTCAGTCCAGTTTCTGTTCATTCATTCACACTTAATAACAGCAGAAAATGTGACAGTTAGTATATAAGATTAAAATTAGTATGAAGTATGTAACTGGGACACACTGGAGATTTTCCTCTCGATTCTTCTGCAACATGTTTGTTTTTCTAATATTTCTTTGTTTTAAACATGGAATCAGACCCTGGATGTGACATGTTGGGAGGTTTAAAGCACAGAACTGTGAAGAGTCGAGATAAATAAAAGGTTTTTGAGGTGAAATATTATTAAACTGTGATGTGAAACACGTCCAAAAATGACAAGTTGAATAATCCTGCACACTCAGGCTCTGTGCCGTTTGACGTTTTGCTGGAGGGAAATATTAATCTCACACTGCGAGTGTGTATTTATACCGCTGGCAGAAATTAAATTACCAACGGATGTTTCAGTATATAGTTAATACATTTATGGAATGTATTAGTAGTCTCAGAAATAGCATTAAAAGCTAGCACGAAAATAGACGTTTAAACGCTGTTAGAATATAACCTAAATCACTTCACAGATATATTGTATGTATATTAAAATGATCATTTAGTTTTTGTTTTGGAGAAATCGCTTTATTAACATGTAAAAAAGAAAAAGTATCATCTATGTTTTATATAATCAAGCTTTTTTTGTATTTTTATACTTGAAGAAGAGGATTCATAAGCATGTAACACATTTATTCTGTAAATTATTATTTTTCTGTGTTAAAGATTTTTTATTTTTTTTCTTGCTAACCATGAAACAAAACCATGACCACACCTTGTTGTCGAGGACCAGTCAGCAGTGGGAGGTACTCCGGACGGTTGTGACAGTATTAAAGTACCACCACATTTATAAAAAGCACATAATAATCTTCCTTCCACTGAAACGATCACCTCGCTGATAGGACGCCCCATTTTGTAGCTGTTTTTCCTCTATTATAACCAACCGATAGTGTACGTACACGACACAGACTACAGTTTAAACTCTAGTGATGGTTTCTTGATGAATGTGTGATTGTTCAAACCATTTGTGGATGTTCAAAAATGTATATAAACCCAAATAATATATTACAAAAATTGATTTTATGTGGAAATTTTTTTAGACGGGAAAAAAAAAAAATCCAAAATGGCATGCATACTGTATACATTCCTGGAAATCTGCACGCTGGGTCAACAGAGGTCTCATTTTCTTGTCAATAATTCTGTGTATACTTGTGAGTGTATGATAGAGTAAACAAAAATTGTACAGTAACATAGATTTTTGTATTATGTTCAAAATGGGTCGATAAAGCCCCTTTTACTGTGAGAATAAAGAAAAAAACACTTATTATTCTAACTATTGAGAAAGATATTTGAATGATATTGTATATCAACTAAATCCTGTTCCTCCAGTCTGAGAGTGATGCTTGCTGTGTGGGGTAAGTGTTGTTTGTGACTCGTGAAGAAGAATGATAACCTAAACTACAAAGTCAGTATAACTAAAGACCAACTAAACCGTGCAAAACAACACGCAACTTTGTGTATGGAAAGTAAAAGTTGCTGCTTCGTGTGAGAAAAATCAACCAAACTAAAAAGGTTGCTGCTTTTGTACGTTCCTGTTGTGTTTTTGTGACAATAAAGGTGACCCTCTTATACATGACGGCTGTACGTGTCGATCTGTGCATCGTCTGAAATAATTCATCAGTCATGTTTTCATCACTGTATTTTTGTGTCAATTCTGAAGTATCACATTACAGAGAAGGTTTGATGGAAACCCTTAAAAAAAAAACATTAAACTGACAGAAATGTCTCATTTTTACCCTGTTTTCTACGTTGTTTTTCATGTTTGACACTTTTAATTACACTCTCTTCTTCTGCAGTGGTATAATAATCTTCTGACTGGAGAATCTGTGCCTCCTGCTGCTTATCTCGATTAACCCACTCCTAATAATCTGCAGCCAGCAGTATTTTTTTGTGGGGGGTTCTGATGAATAGTTTTTTTTTACTGGTCTAAAACCTTTAATAAAATGTCCATCACAATATCCGAGAGCAGAAGGTCTATCAGATATGCGACTAGCCAGATAAACAAATATTAAATTTAATTCTTGAAGTTACAAAAATGAAACTTGTTAATTCTCACATTTTAGAATCTGGAACCAACAAATTTTTCACATTTTTGTTTGAAAATTGACTTACGATTAATTGATTTTCAAAATAGTTGCAGTTGAAGTAAAAACATTAAAGAACATTTTTTATTCTGATCATAAATCTCTTAAAATCTTTCATAAGGTTTTTTCATAAATGTCGATAATTAGCCGAACGCTTCTAAATAGTTAAAATAAAGACCTGCTTACAAAAAACATTTAAAACTGAAAATTTGATGCAAAATCAGTGAATTTAAATGAAATCGTTTTAATCAGTGGGTTTCAGTTTTGGTGATTATTGACCTGTGACTTGGCAGCAGGGAACAGAAAGAGTTTAAAGAGGAGGATGCTAATGTAGCCTGTTAGCTTTGTTTATTTAGCCTCCTCTGTCAGAGTTCAAACTGCTCCTTGAAAAAGGAAAGGTTTGCAAACAGAGGCAGGAGTCAGTGCTTATTGGACCATGTGAAGCTAATAAACTTGTAAACTGACAGTTAGCTAGCTCGTTAGCATGCTGAGGGGGGTCTACTGTGACGGAGGCTAACATGTTACCAGCTGGATAGCTAGTTAGCATTTAGCTTAACAGCTACAGTTGTTTACCTGCTACCTCTGAGTGTTACTGTTGCCTTCAAATGGTTTTGAAGTGGACATTTAGCATGTTTGTGGCATTTTCAGAAATAAAGGAGCCGTGTTAGTTCATGTTTGAGTGGAGGGTTAGTTAATATATTTATTTTTACTTTTTCATTTTATTTTTATAATATCAACAGATTGCATTTCCTTCCTTATGTTACCCGCTTGCTAGCTTGTTAAATTATTAGCTTCTGGGGCTTTTTAGACATGGACAGTTTTGGCGTCCATGTTGTTTCAACTTCACGCATGTTGTGAACATGACTCCTGATGTTGTAACTGTGAGCACAGCAGCACCTAAATGAGCTAAATGCTAACATGCTGATGTTTAGCAGGGGTCATGTTTACCATGTTCACTATCTTGGTTTAGCATGTCAGCATGCTAACATTTGCTAATTAGCAATAAACACAGACTACAGCTGATGGGATTTTTTTTTTTTTTTTTTTTTTCGGTCATGACCCAAAATAGTTGTTGAGACGTTTTCACTAAAAAAAAAACTTTTAACCTCATGGTGGCGCTGGAGGGAGGGTCACAGGATCCTGGGAGTCAGCAGGTTTGATCCTGACAGGAACCCGAGCGTCTGTTGTTTTTTCTGAATGAGTGACACACAGACTTATTGTCTGAAACATCCTCCACATGAAAGCAGCCAGCGTGAACGTGTTAAGTTATAATTAGCAGCCGAAATGAAAGAATTTCTCAGCCGGTGGGTTTGACACCGGAGACGGCGTCTTTGTAACCATCCTTAATAAATCATGAACGTATCATCGTTTAATACTGAGAGCAACCCTTTTAATCATGTTGACTTTGAATCTCTCCCCCTGGACAAATAAATGTCACCGATTAGTTTAAACCCCGGCAACGCCTAAAACTAACCAAATATGTGCTCAATTAGATTTGAGCTGTGGTGTGATGAGGTCGGGCAGCCTTCATTTAGATTAGATGAAAGTTTAATGACTCCTGAGGAGAAGCTGAGCCGTTGCATTAGCAGAGAGGAACACGAGAAAGATAATAATCAAGTGAGTGAGACTAAGATACGCTGGTAATTAGAAATAAAGGAACATTTTTAGTTTTTGGTTTACAGTTAGAAGCTTGTGTGAAAGTGTTTGTCGCCGCAGACAAAAGAAAAACCTGCGGAGAACAAAAATGAAGCTGTTTCCAAACAGGACAGAAGGACTCACTGGAGAATCTTTTCTGAATGAATCTCCTGACAGTCCAGGCACTGTTTAAAGGTCCACTGTGCAGGATTTACATGGATTTATGTTTTCATTCCTGTATAATCACCTGAAAGTAAGAATTGTTGTGTTTTTGACACTGAATCCTACAGACTGGTCCTTTAAAACAGTATTTGGACTTCTTGTGAATTACACTTCTTTCTTTCAAGAGTTTTTTTTTTTCCCTGTGCAGTTAATTGGCACATTAATATTTTTAGAATCTGTAGAACCAGTCAAAGTAAGTTTTCACAGTACAATCAGTATGATTTGTCCGAGCTGTTCGTAAACGCACCAGAAGGTTTGTTCGTCTCATTTCCAGGCCGTCAGATACCAACAGTGTCCCGAGCAGCAGAATAATGAGAAAATGAGAAATACAAGCAGCAGTCATAAGTTGTGATTAAAAGGGATGTTTGTATGGAACAGACAGGAAAATGTTGCATTATGCCTTTAAAACAACAGAATTTCAGTGAGCAGTGTTGCAGTTTGTTTTTTTTTGTCAAGGTCCTTTTTTTTTCACCTTGAGCACATTTGAACAATTAAACCTCAGAATGTCAACCAGGACCCGGAGAAAGGACCCAGATGTGGTTGACTTCAGAGGAGGCACAGGTGAAACAAAGGCAACCAAAAACAACAAAAAACTACAGAGGAGACACAAAAAGTGCAGGGAAAGTAAAAATCTAAAAGACACCACACACGGGGAAAAAAAAACAGTCCACAAGAAAACATTAAGATGACAAACCGAGGAAACACAGAAAACAGCAAACAGACGAGAATGATCCAGCAGCTAACGAGGAAAAGACACAGGATTAAATACACGAGGGAGGACAACAAGACAGGTGAGGGGAATCAAGAACAGATGAAAATAATCTGTGATCAACAGACAGGAAGTAAAAAGAACAAACACACACCAAAATAAAACAGGAAGTGACTGAAAAACCCCAAACTATGACAAAGTTCAAAACATTCAACATGGAGGATCACTCGTGTCACAGAAGTCTGTTTTAGACACTTTTTCAGCCGTTCCAACCATTAAATCTGCAAAATGAAATGCTAAATAATCACCCCAGAAAAACAGTCAACACTTGAATCAGCTGATAGCCGATATATTTGTCCAATCACCCAACCCTTATTTTTTAGAAGCTTAATAATTAATTATCAAAAATGTATCACGCTTGATGTGGACAGTCCAGTACGCAGAAATTCACCTCAAAATCATTAGTGATTTCATGCTGTTTATTTGTGTTTCTGTTGGTGTGTAAAGACATTTAAATCTCTGGACTCAGGAGCTGGTTAGCTTAGCTTAGCATAAAGCCTGGTTCTGTCCAAAGATTAAAAAAAAACATCCACCTGCACCTTTAAATATAACAAACTGACGTGTTTCTTGTTTGTTCAGGTGCTGAGTGATGCTGATGTTTCCTGATAAACTTGAAATAACTCTCTGTAGTATTTCTCTCTCTCTTTTTAAACATGTTAACATGATGTTGCATCAGTGAGTGCAGAACAACATCAGACATCAGCAGCTCTCTGATTACCGGCGGCTTGGATCACCGTGACACTGGACACTAATGAGTGTTAAATTGCTCCTTTGTTTACCTCTGGGGAGATCAGCCCGAGGCTAAAGGTGATCCTGACTGGATCGGCTCTTCAGAGGACACAGAGTGAGTTTATATGCAAAACAGACGTCAGCCTGACCTTCATCCTCCGTTCTGTTACTGCTGACGGGATCATGAGCCCTCAGACTGAGACGCGTCTGTTTTCAGCAGTTTGTTCAACCTGTTTTAATGATGCATTAATGAATTTGTGGCCTTTAGGGGCCAGAAAAGCAACAAAACAAGCTGAGAGATATGGTCGCATACGTATATCTGACTTATAAAGTCATGTACGGAAGCCCAGAGCAGCCACACTTACACTTCTGTTTTCAATGATGTTATCTTGAGATCACAAGTTAAATATTTTGTTGTCTCAACGTAACAAAGCCTGTTTCCTCATGTTAATAAACTGCACATCTGAGTCTCTGTATCCATGGCAACGATGGCAGTTTTTGTCATTTTCTTCCACTAATTCTAATTTAATCCCTCAGTCCCTCCAGAAGGTTGTGACCTTGCACTATTCTCCAAACCCCGCACATTTTTCCCCAGATTTGACCGACTCAGTGTTTTTTGTTTTTTTTAGTTTTTTGGTATTTTGTCTCGGGTTCTAAACAGAACACACAGTTTGTCACTGTTGTTGAAATCTATCAAAACTCTGTGTGCTTTTATATTTTATCATTTTTCTGCTCGTTGTTTTGATCAAGTTTGAGCACCAAAAAGATTTTACTTCTCTAATTACGCCTCCAGGTGCTCTTCTTCATTTACAAATATTTCCATAATATGATTTTATTTGAATTTTTGTAATTTTTTTGGCAGGATTGCTCAGAACAGTGTGTGTGTGTGTGTCTTTATTCTCCCTGGAACAAATTTCTTTTGATTTATTCAACTTTCACAATTTCAGCTCCCACAGTTTCATTGCAAAACAAAACACGTGAACATGCATCCAGTACTGATGCAGTGAGGGACAGAGCACTTTATTTTTCAGTATTACAGGAGGATGAGGACTAATCTGACTGTCCTCTCCGTCTCTAACAGAAAGACACGGTGCCGTTTCTGCCTGTTAAACCTTACTGAAGTACAGTCTGCTGTGTTGATCAATACTTTCAATCAGTTGCTACAGTTTGTGGAGACACCATCTCTGATGCCCCTGATCTCTAATAAACATTACAAGTAAAAAGAGGAAACACTCTTTTGTTTTCTTGTGATAACAGGCTCATTATTTTCTTATCTCGAGATATTAAAGCTTGTTTTACTGAAGAACAAAATAATTAACTTGTGATCTCAAGATAACTGAATTAAAAAAAATAATAACATGCACGACTGCAACATTTAGCTCATCACACATCCAGCGTTTCTCAAATCCAACATGGTCTCTCCTGTTTATTTTTTCATTTTATTAAGAGTCTCCCCGCTGACTCCTGAGAAACATTTAGCAGCTGGAGGCTCCACGTTCTTCACCTGCAGAGACTCTCTCACTCAGACTGAAGCTGACAGTAAATGCACAGATGAAATAACAACGTGATGAAGTAAACACACATATTAAAGTCCCCAAATTCAAGATGACCGTCTAAACGGGAGGACACTGTATGGATTTGACCTGATTTAGCCCCAGATTGGACGCTCTCGACTAAATTTAGGCTCAGGCTGAATTTGTGCCACATCGGTCGTCGTTTGATTTGCAGTTTGAGGTCACGATGGAGGATTAACTGGATGAAATGTTGCTCGGCGGTCTGCAGTCTGAGCAGCTCCAGCAGATTCATTATAAACTGCAGTGAGCTTGTTTTAATGTTAATCCTGCACAAGTTTTACATGTTGTGGATTAAACTGATATAAAACTGGACAGACTCCATGTTGTCTGCATCTACAGCTCCATGTTATTTTTTTTACACTGTCTTTCTGTGTTTTTGTCAACATTGTAGAGGAGGCAGCCATCTTGTTTGAATAAACTTTATTGGAGTTGTGAGGTGAAGGTGTGGAGGACAATCAGACACACCTGTGAGCTGGAGGAACAGAGGCAGCAGGAGGAGAACAGACAGAGGAGAGAAATCAGAGTTTTGATGAAGTTTCTGGACATCTGAAGTCGTGGATCACATTAAATAAAACAGAGGGCTGTTTGTTTGAAGGACCGGCTGGATTTCCAGGAGCCGCGTGGACAAAAATGTGCTGCTGATCCCTGAACAGGTTTGGATCTTTTTCCTTTTTTCTTCTTTGACCTGCTCACATGTGGCTGTGAACTTCCTCCTGTCTGCTGGACAGAAAGTTCAGACGGAGGATTGATGTGACTGATGTGTGTTGTGTTTGATTAGGAGCCGTCTTTGCTTTGAATTTAGTTTGAGAAAAAGATTTAACTGATGATGAAGCTGAACTGATGGATTATCTGAAACCCAGATCGTCTGAAAAATGTCCAGATCATTTGTCCGACAGCTCACTGCCCTGAAAACAAAAGCCCACTGCTCAAAGGCACATTGTTCCCAGAATACATGCTCTCCCCGCAGCTTTTTGTCCTTAATATCTTGAAATGTCATGAAAGTTTTCACTGTGTGGAAATTTCATTTTATTTCATTTTGTATTCCAGCCAGATTGCTGAGGTCCGTCCACCACTTTTCTTTTTCTTTTAAAACATTTTATTGTTTTATTGTTGTAATTTTATTCCTGCAAAGTTTTTATTTATTTGTATTTTTATTATTCTTTGTTTTTGTTTTCCATCTGTTTTAATTTTGCTTTGTGAGGAACTTTGGGCTGCAGGTGTGTGAAAGGCAGAGCTGGGATTCAGATTTACCAAATCAATTCAATATCGATTCGATTAGGGATGTTTCAGCTACAACACCAGTTTTACTTGGATGTGAAAGAGATTGTCAGAGAACTAATCCTGTATATTGTACAAGAACTAACCTCTAACCTTAAAATATTATTGTTTACATCAAGAATTGACCCCAGAGGTGTTACATTAATCAAATATTTTTTATTAAACATGAGCAGACCAACACAGTAAAAGGCTCACAAACTGCAGGAGAACTGACACGTATTAAAAGATTGATTTGGGGATTTTATGAATCGATATCGGACCAGGCAAAGGAAAATTTATTTGAATCAATTAATTGTTTTATTTTTTTAACCCAGCCCTGATGAAAGGTGTTACATAAAGACAGTAGCTGAGTTAAGAACTTCATACAATCCCACATAAAAAAATCTGAACTATCCCTTTAATAGGAGAGGAAATGAGCAGAAAGCTTTTCTTCAGATCCACTGATCAGAGTTTGATCCTGAGGTTGTTTCCTGCACTGTGGACACACACTTCCAGTGCTGCTGGTAAAACAAAGTGAGAAGTTCTGCAGTTGTTGATTGGTTTTCCCCTCGAGGCTCCTGGAAGTGAAACCGTTTCGTTGCTCCGCCCTCCTGCTCTCACTCCTCCACTTCCTGCTCTGCCTCCCCTGAACAAACCAGACCGTTGAGAAGTTTCTTTACCTCCGTCTGTGAACAACATCTATTCAGAGAAAATGAGACGCTGAGACGACAGCAGGTGGTGTTTCACTGAGACAAAGAGGAACAGACGACAGACTGTAAGTACAAATTAAACTCTCTGATCTGAATCTGCTGGAACAAGTTAAAACTCTGCACTGCAAGATCACATTTACTTCACTTTAAACTCAGAGCAGCGAGCAGAGATTTTAAAGTCAGAGTTGTGTGTGAGAACTTGTTCAGACAGAATCACTGGTTCAGATTAAACTTCCCAAACTGGAAAATCTGCACCACATGTGAACGTAGAGTCACACCCAGTTTACATGTTACTGCCCAGACATGATCTGTACGGAGGCTCGAGTGAGCCAAAGGAATAAATACTGTGACTCTTTCTAATTTAAATATGTGAACAAATTCATGAGCTTGTAAAAAAGTTATTATAGATTCATTTAGAGCTGCGATGATCAACATTTTTCACCGTTTTCTGACATTTTATAGACCAAACAACTATTAATCAAGAAAATAATCAACTGAAATTAACTGTTAGTTGCAGCCACAGATTCACTGATAAAATTTTCATTTAAATGTATTAAAAATGGTGGACATCAAATAATATAAATATCACTGAATTTGCTCATTTGTTTTCCTCATTCTGTCTCTAAATGATGAATTATATCGATTCTTTATCTAATTAATATATTCACCATATAACAGTCATTTAAGTTTTTGACAAAGTTAACTGATCAAACATATTTAAATCAAAGTGATCATGAAATTGAAACTGCAGAATGTTAAAGCAGGACTCTGATCGAGTTCGATGAGCAGACGCATGATTAAATGCATCATTTTCAGTCTTTTTTGTCTTTTAATAATTCCTGATTGAATTGTAACATAGAATCAGAATGCAAATTCTATTTTTATGTAAATTAAAGTGCTTGTAATCAATACTGTTCACAAATTTGTGTGAAACGAGTCACTCATGACAAAACAACAGAATTATTACCTGAATCTGCAGCTCACCTCAGTTCTTCTGTGTTTTAGTTTAACAGCAGCTTCTCTGGTTTGTTTATCATCATCCTCATAGTGACGTTTTCAGCCACAGCAGGAGGCTGTTTGCAGAGAAGAAACTCTAAAAACCCACGTTACACCACCTGTTCAGCAGCAAACAGCAGACAGACGCAGTTAAGAGACGAGCTGGTGAACACAGTCGAGCATTCAGCAGCTGAAGAATCAGATATTTTCTTTAGGAGCTGGTGGAGACCAAAAACAGCACAAACTAAAAGACACAAACACGACTCCAAATGATTTATAATGTCGCTCCGTAACTGCTGGACGTGCAAATAAGCAACTGTTTGATATATAAAGTTAAAAGGAGATAATATTTCAGTGTTGTGTTCACTTGTTCCCGCTGTTATCGTAGGTTTATCATAAAAGTTTATACATGCATCAAATTGAATTTATAGAATCTAAACACTTTTAAATTGTAAAAGCCTGTAAATATATTTCGGTGTCTCTCTTCAGCCGCCATAAATTTAAAACTCTTTAGATAAACAATAGAATTACTGCCTAGTGTTGCTTTTTTCATGTGTACATGTTTTGTCAGGAGTTTATTTAATGTCTGCCAACTGTAATATTTTACATAAAGGATATGAGACTGAGCTCAGCAAGTTTTAAATGTTCTTCTGTTTTTCACATGCAGGCAGAACCTCGGCGCTCCTGGTTTTCTTTGTGGGAATTTACCATCAATTTGAGGATCTTAAACTTTGACCAACAACTGAACATTGTGGATTATTTGAGACAAAAACTCAAAGATGGAGAACTTATTTGATTTTGAAGGTGGTTTTATGGACTACAGAGCGTTCACCTCTTCAACTGACCCAAAAGACGAACTCATCAGAAGTTTGACGTCTTTCATTCGACTCTACAGTCAACATCGAGATTGTCTTCAGACGGCTTCAGAGAGCTTCACGCTCACAGCTGCTCGACTTCGTGAAGCGTGCGATGAAGCTCCTGAGAGTTTGACGGTCCGAGTTCTGGTCACCGTGTTCGGAGGAGTTCTCGGTGCAGCGTGTGGGGGCGTTTCTGGTGGAGCGTGTGGGACGTTGGGGGCGATTGGTGCAACAACTTTCTGCAGGTTTTGTGGTAAAATTAACGCAGTCGGTGCGACTGTTGGCGTTGTCAGCAGCGTGTTGGGTGGTGTAGCCGGGGGAGTGTTTGGCGGCGGTGTCGGCAGTGCGGTCGGCGCTGCAGCTGAAGCCACACGTCGTCCAGTTGATGGTGCGGTCAGCGACGTAGCCTGGTTCACCATCGGCTGTGCAGCTGGTGGTGCAATCGGTGGCATTTATGGAGGGACGGTTGGTGCAGCAGGCGGTGCAATTGGCGGCGCTTTTGGCGCGTTGCTCGCCACGAGGTTTGCAGTAAGTTTAGTTGGAGGCGTCGTCGGTTCTTTTTATGGAAGAAAAAATTCAAAAGAACAGAAAATAAAACCAAAGAAGGCGAACGTGATGCAGAGACATGGAGATTTCAGCACCGCCATCAAACCGCTGGTGGAGGAGCTGAAAACAATCAAAACAAGCTGTGACAAAATGGCCTCCAGTGACTTTGTGCAGAGTCTGTCAGGACAAACGGCGAAGACTCTGGCTTCTGTGACGACGATGGAGGAAACTGTCAGCGACTCTCAGAGGGCCACAGATCTGCCACAGTTTATTTCCAGAGCTGAAGAAGCGGCGAGACAAATCAGGAGAATCACAGAGGAGCTGGAGACGACGAGAGAGGAAACCGAAAAACTTCTGGTGTCACTGAGGAAACACTGAAGAGCAGCAAAACGTTTTAAACTGAAAATAACTCAGGAGTGGATAAAAAAAAAAAACAGTTTGGTCTCAACAAATAATGTGCATCACATGACCTTTCATTTCATGTGCTTTGTGTCATTTCATTGCAGTTTAGTTTGTACCAACTGATCCAGAGATGGAAACTATTTTACAAGCAAATATCAAACAAACACTGGACTTTCACCAGGAGACCAGAGTTCATGTCGTGTAAAATCAAGTTAGCGTTAACTTATTTTAACTGAAGTTAACTTACGTACATACAGTATCATAGCTGACATAGATCCTGTACTGATTTTAACCCAAACTGTGACTTTTTACTAAACCAACCAAAACATTTTAGTGTTTAAACCACCAAACTGATCACAGTTAATCACAGGTGATTCACCATGATGAATGTCACTGAGATTAACTAAGTCCAAAACACATCAAATTTGACAAACTAAGAAGCGTAAAATGACACATGAGAAGCAGATAAAGTAAAAACACAATTGTATAGAGGTTGATTTATGGGAATCGATTCTAGTGAACACATCTGAACACATCTGTAATTGTTCCTCTTCTTCACACTGGCCGTGAAGACATCAGCTCTCAGTGTGACTCCAGTCACAAACCAGCTCTCTGGTCTTTACTGGGACCAGTGTTGAATGTTTTATCATCTCCTTCACATGAAAACATTCCAGTGACGTCAGTGTGCTGCTGAAATTCACTCGTTCTGACTGAACACTCAGTCCTCCTTTGTTCCTTTGTTCAGAGTCAGTGTGATAAAAATCATTTTAATCGTCTTGTTTCATTTCATTCCTGTGATATATTCTGCTGTGGTGGGTTCAAGTTTAATGTGTTCACATATCCTCATATTTCACATTCTGATAAAAAATGAGCTGATTTCTGACCAAATACAGTTTAACTCTTAATGTCATTTTTTTCTTGTGTTTGTGTCTATTTGAAGCCTGGTGATGACAAGATGTTGATGAAACAGGATTGTTTATCACATTAAAACCCAGTAACTTGAAGATGATGTTTCATCCACCGTCCCTCCAGGTTTTAATAATGTGTTGGACAGATCAGATCTGAACCCAGTTTTAGTAGCTTCATTAATCTCCTCAGTGGTTTTCTTTGCTTGATGCAGGTCAGTAATTTGACTCTTCTGACTCAGAGTCACATCTTCTCCACGACCACAGAAATCTGTCTTCTGACATGTTTAAGAAATGAGAAGCTGCTCACTGCATCAGTTAGAGTTCAATAACTTGTTGTCAGCTGAAACGTATTGATCACTGCAGTAATTATCCAGTGGAGGATCTTACCTGTTTGATGAGTTAAATCCAGGTGGAGACTTATTTTTGACCAGGCAGTGTATTTTGATGATCTGTCAATCAGCTGACAGATTAATTAACCAGTTGTTTCTGTAAGCAGACTGATGCACCACACCGTCAGTGCTGACGGACGTTTCCTCCGTCAGATGTGAGCAGCTGCAGATTAAACACTCGGCGCTCCGACTGTAAGCGTTGGGATGAACCGGAGTAATTGGCCACATGAGAGGAAGCTTCTCGGGTTTTTCTCCTGAGAGCGTCTGTCTGTTGTTTTTATCTTTGATCGATTAAAGTTCTGCAGAGACCAAAGGTCACCAGCAGAGAAACACTGTTTTCCTGCCACAATTTATAAACTGTAAACTCCCAGAAAGGAAAGTAGAGCAGCGAGGGTTTAAACCTGGACGCTGTTTTCCAGGAAGTGGCTCCGGCTTCTTCTCATCTCTGCTTATTTTAGTTTTTCTATGAGCTTTTTCCTCCTGAGATTCCTCCTCAGTTTAGCATCTGTTAAACTGCATTTAATCATCTGAAACTAACTACAGTTTTAATGTTGGAAATGTTAAAAGTGCACTTCTCATTATGTGTAACAGTGTTTGTGCTCGACTGCATCTGCTGCCGCCTTTATTTGAGGAAAAAACTTCTTTTATTCTCTTTATAAAATAACATTTTCGATGCAAATTAATTCTAAAAGTTTGAAGTTTTTTCCAGCAGATGGTCGTTTAAAACACAAACGGGATCATAATGACTCAGGTCAACTTTTTAATTTGTCCAGTACTTTGATTTATGACCAAATATCTGCAGATCTGCTGAGATCCTCATCAGCCTCAGCTGTAATTAATGCTAACTGACAAATATCAGCAAGCTTCATGCTAGTGTGGTTCTATGAGGTTCTTCTCCTTAATCAGTGTATTAATGACAGTAGAAGTAGAAGTACTAGTACAGTAGGTTGTCAACATTATCTATATATAGATAAATATTGATACTGAATATTTGAAAATGCCCATTTCATCAAAATGGTGTCAAATATCGATATTTTTCAAAGTATTGTATCAAAACTAGAAATTCCAGTATTGTGAAAACACTAGTCAGCAGCAAAACATATTTTGGCCAAAAAATCTCTCAGTTTGTGTAAGCATGATTTATAATACTTTCACCAGTTAACTATCAGACAGACTTTTCTGATGGGAAACCTCACAGAACACAGGAGCTGCTGGTTTACTGTTGGTTTGTGTGAGTTGTTGTGTGACTTTGTTGAATCCGACCAAACAGACAAGGCTTCACATTAACACACATTCTTCTTGGACTGCACCTTTTTATGATTACTGTCTTGGAGTTTTGGTTTTAAAAAAAAGAAGATTCTTAGATGCATCGTGATTCTCTCTTGAAAGATTTTGAATCAATGCAGAAAAGTGAAAAATCTGAAATTTAAAAACCAATTTTCAACATTAAGACCGAGCTGTCGTTCTGTATGTTTACGTTCTAAACTCGGCTGCTGTTTTAGTTTTGATGAGGATGGTTGAGTTTGAGCAGAGGTAGATACAATCTGACTGATGACCTCTGACTTAAAAAAGTTTTGTTGCATCGATAATCGTTTCAGAATCACGTTGTGGCCCCCTGAATCTGAATCTGAATCAAGAGTTGCAAAGAGATTTACACTCTTCTATCTTGCATATTTGAAATTTTCTTAAACTGTAAACTTCAAACTTTTGCACCTTCCCTGGTGAATGCTTTGAACATTCACGCAAACATATTTTTCCATATCTTATTGTCAGTTTTCTGTGTGCTTCTTGACATGAAGTACTTCCTGTTTATCTTTCCTTATATTTTGTTCTATATTTATTGTTAAGCACCAAAATCACATCCGTAAATTTGGGGCTCTGTGACCTGCAGCTCTTCAGCTTCTCTCCAAGAAATGATATGGAAATGAATAATGATTATTTATTTTATTTTAAACATTTTAATGTTCATTTATCATTGTTGCAGATCCATGAAAAAGATGAGTTTGAGTTTTAGAAACACAAAAAAACATGTAAAAGTGAACAATGGTTAAAATTTAAATATTTTCATTTGTTTAACTTTCAGGCACCAAAATGACAAATCAGCTTCACAGCTCACTGCGACTGAATTTTTAAATATTTTTTCTTTTAGTTTCTAAAACTCAAAGATTCAAGTTTATCTAAAGAAGAAAATTATCTCAACTAAAGATTAAAGTTTAATTCCAAACATAACAGTTTGAGTTGGGCTCAAGTTAACAATCTATTGCAGCGCGTTGCCTTTAAATTTTGAGTCGTCTCAAATGTCTTTTAACAAAAACAGTTTTTTTAATTCATCACCTAAAATGTGCATCATAGCCTTCGTCTGTGACTCGGTGCAGTTTCCTCTAAATTCTGACGTCTGTGGTTCGTCTTCTTGAGTCTCCAGGAGCTCGCTGTCAATACCAAAAAAAAACTTTTTTGTCTTATTTTGGCCAAAAATGTCTCCTCTGATCATAAAGGTTCAGACCCCTCAGTAAATTCCTTGTGAAAGCCTACATGGTAATAAACCTGATTCTGAAAACATTTAAGTCACATAACACAAACTGACCGAGGCGGCAGTAAACCAGAAACTTCTGAGTTCTGTGAGGAAAAATTACTGTTTTTGCTGAAGGAGTCTGGTTGTTTTTGAGATTGATTGATTATTTGTGATTATTTGTCTTGTTTAACAGCAGTTTTCCTGTTGGACAAGACTGTCTGAAGGCAAAGTAAAGTGATGAAAATATTGTAAATGTAGTGTACACTTAAACTAATGTTTATGTGTCTAGAATCCATGTTGCTGCTGACCCTGTCCACACAGTTCATTGTTTAACTTCCTCCACCTGTACTCCTGCTGCTTCTCCAAACTGTGGGCTGCAGGTAAAACACTGACTCTGAGTAAGTACCTCATACAACCACACTTTAAAAAACCCTGAACTATCCCTTTAAACGTTAAACCTACTAATCATCATGTCAGCGTGGCTGCAGACTCCAGAAGCTTCATAAAAAAAAGACACCACATCCTGAACAGTATAAAATGTTTTATTTGTTGAAATGCAGAAGCAGAAAGTAGAAGCTCCTCATTCTTTCACTTCAGTATTAAAAATAATTTAAATATATTACAAATCTCCAGCCTAAATTTTTAAGACCTACTCGAGGACAGAAAGCTGCAATTAATCTTCTATTTAAAATGAAACCAATTAAAAAATCATGTCTGGAGCATTTTTTAAGAAAACTATCAAAATGATTTATGAGCGGTCCGTCCGTCAAAGTTTATCTTTAATGCCTTTTGAAGAGACACTTTTAGCTGAGGCTGTAACATCTGAGCAGCATTAATGAAGCTCTCTGGTTACGTATCAGCGGCTCCTTCTTCCATGTAATTGTCTTAATGAGTTCAGAAGACATCCAGTGTCATTAGCATCAAGAGCAGCTAATATTCTCTCTCTTTAACATCTGATTATTCAAATCACACAACGTCTCTACAATCAAAGTCTTTATTCAGGAAGGTGACTCGCTGTAACATAAAGTTTGAATATTTCTGATCTTTGTTCTCTTGGACACATGCACTTTGACCTCTGTGTTCTTAAACATGCATGAGAGAGTCAGATCGTTGCCACGGTGACATAAATGTCTGGTCTGTAGTGTTTTTTTTTGTTTTTTTCAGAGCGAGATGTCTGAGGAAACGTGCAGCTGTTGTCCTGGTTTCCACTTGGCGCTTCGTCGGCCGCCGTCTGCCCGTCTGTACGGCTGATTCCTTAAATCTGCGGAGGAGGAAGAACAAACACGCTGAGGAAGAACGACCTGGTAATGTTCAGAGAAAATGACTTGAGATAAAATAGTAACACTTTATTTCATGACACCTGTCATAAACATGAAGGAAGGTTTAAAACTGACTTGTTATTAAGTGTCATTCTGTCAGTTATGTCATCTTTAAATTGACATTGTTTGAGATGTCCTCGTCATGACGACTTGACTACAAAACTTAAAGGAACAGTTCACCCCCTAAATCTTTCTTGTTTTGCTGTGGGTTGCAGAGTTTTGGAGATGTTTGTCTTCTCTCTAATATAATGAAACGAGATGTCACTCGGCTGGTGGTGGTGCTAAAAAACAAATACATTTGAGAAACTCAACAGCAGCGTCTCGTTCCAGAGATCGTGACCTAGTTTACAAGTTTATGAATAAGTTTCATGTAGGAACTACTTCCTTTCTGCAGTAGAATCTATCAGAGCTACTTACTTTGTACAAGAAAGAAAGTAGTTCCTACATGAAACTGCTCACAACAAGTCTGTTAGTTATCTTGAGTGACTGGGTCATGATTTCTGGAAAGAGACACTGGTTTCGACTTTTTAAAATTCATGTTGTGCCATTTTGTTTCATTATATTAGAGAGAAGAGAGACGTCTATACAGCTAATATCTGCAAAACTCTGAAACTCAGACCAGAACGATCCAGATGGACAAACGGTACTACAGGCCACACGGAAAATATGTATTTTTGATTTTGGGGTGAACCGTCCCTCTGAAGACACAGTTGAGCTTTATGTTTTAACACAGTCTGTTATGAGACTGTTATAAGTGTGTCATGAATATTTTCTTGAGTTTCAACTAAAGTGGTCCATTTTAGACTTGTTATAAAGTTGTCATTAAATGTTATAAGGCCAGTATGATGATAGACTACAGTACCAGGATGATTTAGCTTACAGAGTTAGCAGGACAGATAGCATTTAGCTAGTTTGCTTGTTGTAGGCTAACCACTGTCTGCTGTTATATGTAGCTGATGTTAGCTTTTTATCTCAGTTAGCCATGGAGCTAGCAGGCTCATTAGCTGACTCAGCTCCGGGGTGAAAAAAAACCCCACCTCGGTCCTGTATTCCCTGTTGTCAAACTGGCCACCGTCAGTCTCAGAGACTTTGTCCTCCAGTCCAGACAGACTCAGCTAGACGCTGACAACGCTGGCATGGCAGGGAAAGTGGCAATCTGCACTGCCTAGAACAGCACTAGTGCAGTACTGCAGGAGACGGAAGCAAGATGGTTTACGCCTCAGCTTCTTCCATCATCAGCTCCAGAAAAAAAAAACAGTTTCTGAATGTTGTTTATTTAGACTTTTTAAAAAAAGAGGTTTTCATGTCCTCTGGATGCAGTCTGTTTGAAAAAAGTCTTTCAAATTAAACACATTGGTTTTTTTTTCTGAAGCTGATGATGCAAGTAACTGAACAGTTTTGCTTCCTTGCAATGTGCAGTCAGTCATCAGTGTCCTCATGTTAGCATCGCATGTCCAGATGAACCGGAGATCCCGTCCAGAGCAGGACTGAACACAGTCTCTGAGGCCGACGGTGGCCAGTTCGATGATAGGGAATAAAGCACCGTCATGGTTTTCATGCTGGGTTTGGCTCCTGGCACCGCGGTGCGTCAGCTAATTAGGTGGCTAGCTCCATGTATATCCTCATTAACGTCAGCTACAGATAACAGCAGCTTCTTTAGCAACAAATAGCTAACCGCTGCTAACTCACCAATTAAATCACCCTGGTGCTGTTTCTGTCATCAAACCTGCCTCATAACATTTAATGACAACTTTATGACAAAATGTACCACAAGGCAAATATTCATGACACTCTTATAATGGTCTTATGACAGCCAGTGTCAAAAGCAAACACATAAGACAGTTTCTTTAAGTTTGATAATGTCAAGTTGTCATAACAAAGACGTTTCAAACAATGTCAACAGGTGTCATGACCTGGACTTAAAGTCTGATTTCTGTATTTTTTAACCCGGATGCTACATTTGTTTTCCCGTGTTTTTGTGTCTTCTGGGCAGCTACACAACGTCAAAGTACAGCCACTGAAAGTTCCTGTTTTTGCCCCAAACTTACTCTCACTGCTTCCGTCAGTGGAGTCTGGTGGGTTTGAACAGCACAACAAAAAGCTCTCTCTCTGCAGGGACCCTCTCCATAATGTTTTCAGACTCTTAGAAGAACAATCTGAGCCTTTCAGGGGCAAAACAAACTTTCAGTGGACGTACTCTGACAGTGCACAGTAGTCCATGAGGATCACACTGCAGTGGTTTGGTGTAATTGGCCGATGGAAGCTGCTGTTTCCTCCAAAGTTCTCTGCAGGTTTCTTTAAATTCAAGCCCTCATCTTTCCCTAAACTTGACCTGTATCAGTGTAATCAAAAGTAATTGTTTTTCTGTTGCTTCATAATAGTGAATCAGACATTTCACTCCCTGTTAAATCAGACAGTTTTAATGTCGGAAAAAACTCTAGGTTTCAGGCCTAGAGCATATATGAAAACCCCATATTCAGGCCCGAAGCTCTCTCATGTAAAAGATAAGGATGGTAATTACTGTTTGAAATTACTGTTGATGAAAGATGCAGTAAAAAGGTAAGCTAGTGTTTATAAGTCCGAAAAAACAGAACATTCAATAGGATGATAGAAATCAGGAGCATCGCAGAGGGTTTAAAGAATACCTCATCGCTGAGAGACGTAAGTACGCAGAACAGAAGAGAAACTGTTGGTATGTGAACGAGCCGTGAAGAGACAGCTTTAATTAAGCCCAGAGAACAGCATGGACAAGAGAGGAGGACACAACATCGGGATTTTAAAGAGATAATCGTCCTAAGAGAAGAAAGACGAAGGAGTGAGAAGAGCCTGAGGGACACCTTAAAAGCGAACACAACAAGGATGGAAATGTTTTAGTAGGTGAATTAAACTGCAGTTTGAAAAAGAAAAACACTATAAGGTTCCTTTTAAAGGAAAAGTTCCAAGAGTTTTGGAAATAAACTCTTTCTAGGAGTGAGAAGAGAAGATCAATAATTAATTTCATATCTGTCCATTTCAGGATGTGGTGAACCTGCCTGTGTTTTAAAGTGAAGAAAAACATCACCGACGCCTCTAAAGCTCAATAATTAAAATGATGTATCTCATCTGTTTAATCTCAAACACAAACACAAATGTAACAGTGACAGTTTGTGGTTTTAGGAGAAGTTACATACTGGAACTGTTTCTGGTTGCAGCTTCCTGAAGTTTCTGTTTGATTATTAACCAGACGGACATTTTTCAAACCAACCAGTTAGTTTTCACCCTTAAATTATAATCTCACCATTGTGGTACTTATCAACGTTAATTTTCATGTGTGGGAGGGGCTTATTGTTGCCTCTTGTGGCTGCTGGGGTAAAAACCACAGTGGTTGTTTTCCACCATGTGACCTCAGCAGACAGTGATGAGTCTGTTACAGTTTGACACACCACGATGAGGTGAGGACTCACTCAGACTTACTTATAATGTAATTTATTTATACATTAATCAATCTAGCAAATGACAAATACAGGAATGTGCATAATTAAGTTATCTTGTTGATTAAACTTTTACTAGTCAGTGCCAGAAATACTAGTTGGGTAAACTAATTAACATTATATTTGTGTAACGTCGGGTAACTGTTGAAGCTACGATGTTTCACAACTCACATCTGGATCAGGTTTTAGCTTGAAAATCAACCTGAAACTTTAAAACTGGAGGCTGGTCAGGATGTTGAAAATGGCCGGTGTAAATGATGCAGGCTAACTGTTCCACCTGCCTCCAGTGTTTATGCTAAGCTAGGCTAACCACACGTTCTGTACTGAACACACAGACTTCAGTCGTATCGATCTTCTCATCCTGTTCCTTTAAGATTGAAGAGAACCAGAGATAAAACTGTGACGGAGTTCAGACTGTGTGTCTTCGTACCTGTGATGATGTCCTCGATGGCTCCGTCCTTCCCCTCCCTCACCAGAGGAGACACCTGTCTCTTCTTCAGCTCTGCTATCAGGTCCATCTGAGGCAGTTTGGGCGTCACACACACCTGAAACATCAAACGAAATCTGAATCTGAACTGGACCTTCAAACAGGATCTCTGAAGGAATCGTTCAGATTTGTTACGGCTCAGATCTTATTCTGTGTAGTTGTGGTCGTTTCTTCTTATGATTAACAGTCAAGTCAGTTTTATTTACACAGTCCAGAGTCCACAACTCACAAAGTGCTTTACAATCTGTGCAGCATGTGACAAACTCTCTCCTGGTTCGGAGGGTAATAATAACACTGTGCAGGGCGAGAAATACGAGCAGTCAGACTATCAGACAGGTTGTAAACAAACCTGCAGCTTAGCCAACATGATTTGTTACGGCCTCCGTCAGCGTGTGTGTGTGTGTGTGTGTGTATTAATACTTGTGTCAGTTTGTTTTACATGTGTTCAAAACTAGTTTTTCCTTGTTCATGATTGTTTCAGTCCGGCTCTTCTCTTACAGCCACTTTGGACTGAACCGCATTTATTGTGTTCATTTCTACATCCTCACGTTTACTGTACACACACACACAGACACCTGCTGCCGGGGACAACAGATATGTGTGTGTGTGTACAGAAAACAGGCCTGTTTGCCTCTTTTTTATTGTTTTTATTTCAGATAGGTGAGTACAGAGCAGCTCAGCCCATTTTTCCTTGTTTTAGATGAAAAAGTAAATCCCTTAAAACTCTGAGTTAGGGGTATTTTTCTTGTTTGATTTCACAAACACCACAAGCACTTTTCTCCATGTGTTTTGTTTATTCTGTTCTTAAATTTAATTATAAGTTTTTTAAAAGAACATGTCCTTACAATAAATAACAATATTACTGGTTTTACCTGGTTTAATTGTTTTCTTCTTTTTTGTAAGTGGTGTCATACGGAGTCTTTTGAATCGTGTCATTTTTTATGCAAAGTTGAGTTTGAGACGTCTCTGATATTAACATCAACCAAGAGACAGGGCTGTGCAATTAATCTCAATGAAATCGAAATATGGCCAAGTACAATATCTAAATTGCAGAAGAAGGAAAAATACAACAGCATTATAATGAGGTACTGCAGTGCTACAGAGATGATTCTGCGATTTGAAAATTGCAGTTGGCTGTACTGTTTTTTTTTTAGAGGAAAGTAAAAGTTACCTTATTCCCGGTGACATCAGGTTTAGGTGGAGTTGATGGAGCTTCACAGTTCAGGACCAGTTGTTTCTTCCTCTGTTCGTTCTCCTGCTCGGCTTGCTGTCAGAAGAAAAGCAGTTTAACTTATCTGCATCTGAAGGTCAAACAATACAGACCGATCGGGCAGAGACTGTACAGTAAAATCTGTTTTTCTTTATCAGGGAAGCAGCTATCTGCTCTGTCAGCTCATTCATGCCGGGAGTCAATAAAACGAGTCTTATCTGACCTTGTAGGCCTTGATGAACCTGACAAAAACCGGGAAGAACATGGAGGGCGGGGTGGTTTTAGAGTTCTCTCCGAAATACTCCACAGCAGAGTCGTACACGTCCTGGAGGAGAGAAAAAAAAAGCAATTTTTAGCTCATGACCCAAATAAAATGTAGAAAATAAGTCAGAAAATATCCTGGTGTATAAATACAGAACATGTCATGTGATGGAGGTTTATTTTGGTGTAAATTAAAGCCGACCTGGGCAGTTTTTCCATCAGCTGCGAGAGACTGAAGCAGCTCAGTGTTGCTGCTGAGAAACTTCTGCAGGACAGGATTGTCTTTTTCTACGTTGAACTCCCTCCTGGTCACCTCCATGCCTCGCTCCAGAGCCCGCACGTCCTGCAGGATGCTGTCCAGAGACACTACGAGGGACAACACAGTGAGTTCAGAGTCATTTAAAACCACTGCTGACCTGCAGACACTCAGCTGATTTAAATGTCTGTAACCTTCCTGAAGTCACTTTACAGAGTTTACATTTAAATGTTCATTTTCTCCTCAATTAGTTTGTTGACTTAATGCACATTAAATCCACGTGACACATCAGCAAACAGACAAATGATGACAGAAAGCTTTTGTTCTATAAATTATACTCATAATTTATTTATGATTGTTGACAGTTCATTCGTTTGTTATTCACTTCTCTTTCCATAAGTTGTGCTCATTTCTCTTTCTTTCGGCATTTCAAGTTAAAAGTTATTTTAAATTATATAGTTATGTTTATACCAATATCCTGAGGAGAAAAACTGACTGTTTTTCCCAGAAAGGGGGTTTCTGGACCCCCCTGACCCCCGGCCCCTGCGAATCAGATCCATTTATACACACATGTATATGTATATGAACAGGTAAACAAGTGTAAACAATAAGAATAACAATAATAAACAAGTGGAGCCACAGCAGCAGTATATGTACGTACAGATCCAGTACAGATAGTTTAAGTACTGCAGTGGTACAAAGTCGTATAAATTGTGGTCTGTACATTTCTGTTCAATCATTCTGGGCTCAGAACTTTTGTCGTAAATTTTCTTAATTGTTTCTTTCATTTTTTGGATTGAATAAAATCCTTCTTTTGAAAATAATCCTCCTGTGTCTCGTCATGTCTGCCGACTCGCTCCTCACGCTGATACAGTACAGACATTATGTTCTGTGGTATTAATGCTGATTTAGGGGTCAAAGAAAAGATAACCTGCAGAATAAAGTCATAACTCCTCATTAACACTTGACAAAAACTCATATCTGCACTAGTGTCATTTAATTTACAGTCCATAGATCCATTCAAGTTTAACTAAAATAATGTTTTATTAAAAATCATCTACAGGAAAGAAAGAAATGTGTGTAAAATGTCTTGAAAACATCTTTTAAACATCCTATAACTTAATGATAGACAGAACCACTTTGATTTTACTTGTTAAAAATAATTTTTGTACTATAGAAATAAAGTCTGTAGTTTCTGTTGCCACGGCAATTCTGAAGCTGTTTCTATTTAGGACTTAACTGCCAACACGACAGAAATGTTATCAAATTCTTATTCTTTGCATTACACATTTATATGTTTTTGTGCCAAGTTAAAAACTGAGGATATCCTGTAGATATGACAAAACAAGAATATTTCAATGTTTACTCTACTTTTTAGATTAAATTTACATAGAAAAATATATAATGTGGGATATTATTTGCTGATGTTACAGAGTGTAACAACATGTATTTTGGAACAGATTCCTGCATTCTCTTTGGAGTACAACAACAATGTCTTTTGCATACGTCTCCTTTGTTTTGCTCTGATTTATTTCAGTAAAATCTGTCATGTTGACTTTAAAGGAATCGTCTTGGTGTTTTTCTACAGTCCCATAAAAAGACCAAAAACAATATTGTCTGACTTTCCTCTCCTGTCTGAGTCTCTCAGCCTCACAGGTTCCTACTGAAGATGTGAATCCTTTAAAAAAATAAACCTTTGAGGCTGCTGGTGCAGAGATGAGGACTGATAAGTTTCACAAAAGGAGTGAAGAAGAAAGTCTCAGAGATCTGAGGCTAAAGACGAAGCTGTGCAGCTGTAAACATGACGCTGTTACTACAGTCTACTGCTGCTGCAGCTCAGCGCCTCCGTCTGATCATGAGCTCACCGAGCGACGCCTTGCAGAGAAGTGCAGCTCGTGTAGAAGGAGGACTCGAGGTATTTCTCCGGATGATGGACGATGAAGTGCAGCAACGTTGCTACGGTCTGTAGATTTAGTGTCAACAGTGCAGAGAGACAGAGAGAGAGAGACAGAACAGAGAGACAGAGACAGAGGACAGAGAGAGAGAGAGAGACAGAGAGAGCGGAAAACAACAAAGATGAGACAGAAGATTCTCAAAAATGAGGTGACATTTAGAGCTGTAATGTAACGAGGAGTTAATCAAATGTCAACTTTTTTGATGATGGATTAATTATTTCAGTCATTTTTCAAACAAAAATATCAATAATTTGCTGCTTCCAGCTTCTTAAATGTGAAGGTTTTCTGCTTTTCTTTGTCATTTATGTTAACAGATGAAGAGTCTTTGGTTGGTTGGAAAAAAGAAGCACTTTGAAGACGTCACCTTTTACAAAGGTTCCACTTGGAACCCTTTCAGAGACTTTAACCTAGAACTCAACATAAAGGGTTATACCTAAAACCATCTTTGAGAGGATCCACCCAGAACCTCATATCAGAGGTTCTACAGACACACCTTCTGTGGTGCAATGGTTCCACCCAGAACCCTCTCTGGAGGGTGCCAACAAGAACCCACCCAGGGAGTTCTACCAAGAGGCTTCTTTATATTCCAAGAGTTTTATCTAGAAATCACACAGGGTTCTACTGAAAACCTTTTAAAATTCCAAGGGTTTTATCTAGAACACACTCAGGGGGTTCTGCCAAGAATATTCCATGGATTTCATCTAGAACCCCGACAGTGTTCTACTGAGAACCCTTTTATATTATGGTACAAAAAGCCCTTGATGAACTCTAGATGAAAGAGTTCTTCTCCTTGAAGAACTCTTTCATCCAAAAAGGGTTCTTTGGATAAAAAGGGTTCTTAATGGAACCTGTGGAGAATTTTTGACAAAAACTTTCTTCAAAAAATGATTCTTGAGAAGGAAATGGTTCTGGGTAGAACCTCAGCCCTCAACCCTTATTTTTCTAAGAGTCTAGTATACATGTTTTTTTTCACTGGTTGGGGAAACCCCAGTACCCACAGGAACGTGGAGAACATGTACGGATCGGGATGCTGTGAGGTGAAAGTACTGACCACAGTGGAGGCACCGTGTTTGAACTCCGAGCTGCAGCCTGAGTGATCTTTGTTTGTTCTGCAGTTAAAAAGTTTGCAGTTGAAGTTGTTCTAAAGAAATTACTGAAAAAAAAGTAGAGTTTAGTTTAATTTTTACTCACCAAATCTAAACTCTGCAGGCGGAAGCCGTACGCTGCCCCTCGTTTGCTGCTGTTCATGTAGTTTCCAAACGCTAAGATGATCTTAAACGAGAGACACGTCGTCAAAATGAGCAACAGTCAAATCTTTTTATAACAAGTAGATGAGAAGAGCGACGCTTCAGACTGTAGGAGACGTGATGATCCTCCTGAATACATCAGAGGAGAAAAGGAAGAATTTCACTGAGCTTTAATGGAAAACTAATGTTCAGCTTTATGGAGAGAAATTTGTAGAGATTCATTATCTAAGTCCAAATTGTCCAGCTGCTGGAGACGGTGAAGCTCCTCCAGTGCAAATCACTGTCATATATTCTGCTCCTGCCCATTAGGTTCTTTCTGGAAGGACGTTCATTAAGTTTTACAAAGTACTCCAGGTGGACATTTAAAGTGGAGACCTGCTACTTGGATGTCCCGCCTACATCCCAATAAAAAGACTGATGAAACATTTATCAGAAAAGAACAAAACCGCTGAAGAACTTTTATGTCTCAAAGTGCAAAATCTGCCCAAAAGTTTCCTTTTTTCAAAGTCAAGTCAACTTTTCTGTCAAGTTTCACAGGACACAGAGGATCAAACTACTGTTTCTCTCAGACCCGCAAAAGAAACAAAATACTAAGAAGTAGAAAAAAGTAAAAGTTAAATACTAGAAAAGTACTAAAGAATTAGAATATTTAAAAGTTAAGCAAGAGCAAAGTACCATGAAAGAAAACAAGACAGATAGAAACTGTAAAAACAACAAGGCACAGATAAAGAAAGAGACCTGTAATGATAATATGAACTGTGATGAATAATTATAGTGCAAATTCAGATTTCCACAAGAAAGGAGGACATTTTTTAAAGTGTAGCCGTGAACTCATCATGTGAAGAGCAACAAAACATCACAAACAACAGGAGACTATTACTAAATATCTGTTTAATGACATGTCTGATTTTTTCATTAGAGCTAAAAAATGTGTGAATTATTCATTTTAACATATTTTGCTGAGAAATGCAAAAGTTCTATTTTGTAAAAATGAATCTTTTCCCATTTTAAGCTGCTCCAGGACCAAATATGAGAATTGTTATCGTTAGAGAGATTAACTCTAGAAAAAAAAAAAAAAAAAAAAATCTAAAAGTGGATACATTTTTCAAGACCTTCAGTTCTCAGTATTTTTATATTTGGACAACTTTGTTAGAGGTGATTAATAATGAACTTCAACAGTTCCTGCCACTCAGCCTGTGTGGATTTTTTGCTGTTTAGAAGTCGTTATGGGACTTAAACTCTCTGTACAGTGTCAGACACACGTGATGATGAAAAAGAAAAAGTGTGAAAATTTGTCTGAAATCAAGAGAAATACAGGAAACTGTGAAGAAATAGGGGGAGGACAATGGAAAATGGTTGGCGATAAAAAGATGTTAAAATAGAGACCATTAAATGTACATAGATACACTAAAGTTATTTTTTTATGAGTCAATGTTTGTAGTAAAGGTTTTTTAGCAAACATTAAGGTACCATCCTCCCTATAAATGAATTAAAATAACTGATATTATTCAGATATGATTTGAACTGAATGCTTTCATGGTCACCACTGACTTTAAAAACAGGTAAAATAATACTTAGTTTTAAATGAACACTTGAAATGTGACGCTCTTCTAACTAAACTGAACTCTTGACTTTCACACAGAGTTCATTTTCCTGCATTCAGACTCCTGTTGAAAGTGTTATTCAGCTTCGAGCCTTTGCAATTAACATCCAACTGAGCAATTTCACAAATGACTCTGAATCCCACACATGGGCAGAAAGTGGAGTCGGACTCATTTAAAGTGCAAAGTTAGAAATGGGAAACATTACTCACACATCAGCTGGTGTTCTTTGTAAAAAAAAAAAAAGGGTTTACCTCGAGGATTTTCTTCAGCTTGGTGGAAGATTGATCGACATCGAGGCGGCGATGAGGGGTTCAGTTGCTGCCAGAAAGAGTCGAAATAGTTGAGATTATTTGTTTTTGAACCCACGAGGATCTGAGCTGTGTAAGACAGCAGATTACAGCAGGCTGCAGTGATTAACTTACAGTTTGTCTGTTTACGTGTATGAGACATGAAACTGTGAAAATTAGAGCCAAAACAGAGAGAAAACATGAGCCAAATAATTAGTGAGTGTCACACTTCATTACTGCCAAAGTCATGTTTTAGCTTTTGTACTTTTAAGGATGATCTTTTTAAGTTCCTTCAGTGTTTGTTTTTCATTTGTTCAGCAGTTGGAAAAGAGGAGCAGAGCTGCAGCGTGACTATAATCTACAGTCAAACTTTATACGGACAGTTTTGGTTTTAACTTGTTTGTAAGAATTCACTGCGGTGCACACAATGAAAAGGAGGAGTTTGTAAAAATGGTTCAGGTTTAAAAACACGGACAAGAAGAAAACGATCATCTTTAATGTCTCAGACAACAGTGGTTACACAGGGTGGGAATACTTAATAAAGTTGAGTAAAGTTTTTGTATTTTTTTCTGTTATTCCAGTTTTTCACACATGTTCTAGTAATATGTAAATAGTTCTATTAATAAGTTCTAGTAAACAGTTCAGACAACAGTTTAACATTTTAAGAAAAACTAAAACAGTCTGAGCTCTAAATTAAACTGAGATATAAATTTTAGGCCCTAATTACATCAACAAACATCAAAAACACAAAATCACCTGTTCTTTCACCAGTTCATCAGTTCCTTTTAATATCTTCTTTTAATATGGGACTATTTCTTGGTGGAGGTGTACGTTTCTTTCACAGTGACAGGGTGACTTCACTCTCTTCTCTGAAACACGGCTCACCTTATATAATCCCTGTGGTGAACTCACCGGCTGTATTAGCTGGACGCTCTCGGGGAAATTGCCCATGAAGGTGAGGGTGCTGATGCGCTGCGAAAGCCGCGGGATCTTGCCGAAGCGCACCATGAAGCGGTCCTCCTCGCTGAGCTCGTCCAGGGGCCTGCCCTCGCACTCGTAGTTGTGGATGAGCTTCATTTCGTACTCTGTGGGGATGAAACGCTCCAGGAGCTCGAGGAAGTCCAGACTCAGAGCTCTCTGGTTGTACCTGTGGGGACGAAGTGAAGCGTCTCACAGGTGTAGAATAATAAAACAACAGCCTGAGAGGGAGATTATTCTGCTTATAGTCAAATTATTTAGATGGTTTTGTTACATACGTCTCAATCGCACAGCAGATGTCAGATGCAGCCATTCCCTCCTTGCGCAGGGTGATAGCCAGGTTTTTGGCCCTGTTGGGCTCCATTAGAGACACTTTACTGGGGGTCTTGTGGGCCAGTTTCATCTTGAGGGTTCCCAGGTCTACAGGGGCCGACTGGGCCTTGGTCTTGAACTGTTCCTCAAAAGCTGCCATGTTAAGCTCCTGAAGAACGTAACAGAGAGAAATATGAGAAATAACCAATCTAGTGCTGCTTTCAAGACAACTCAAGACTCTTTTCAGAAAAGTTTCGACCTCCTACAACAGAGACAGGAACAACAGAACGCCACTCAAAGTCAAAGTTCCTACTTTTAAACTCGACTTAACCCGACTTAATGAAGAAGCGCTGTCTGAAGGCACCACACATGGAAGTGAACATTCTGAGTCATAAACCATCAACTAAAAGACAACAAAGTATATCTGACTGCATTTAGTTAAACTAATACAGAACTACCAAATAAAACCTGATCTGCATGTAAACTGATGTCAAAATATGTCACCATTGTTATTATGGAACCCTACGAACACGAAGCTGTTGCAGGAACGTAGTTCCAACATAATTTGGGGAACATATGACATTGTGGCAACCTATGTATCCACCACTTTTTGGAGATGTTGTGACGTTATAATATATATTTATATCACTGGAGTGTAGCATGCATTGGCCCTACATAGACGGGGTTGTTGCCAGATCTTTACACATAAAACGTCATGTTGCAGTGAACCTGCTGCAACGTAAAGTTTTACGTGTAATGTTGTCGTATCGTTGCTGCAATGCAACATTTTAAGTGTCATTTGTGGGACCACTGCTGCAACATAACATTTTGTCAACGTTGATGCAGCGTAACACTTTGAGTTTAATGTTGTGGGAACACTGCTGCAACGTAATGTTATAAATGTAATGTCACAGTCACAGCGTCGCAGCAACATTCCCTGTTTGTAAGGATGCCTGGTAAATTGTTCTGTTTTAGTAACGTTGCAGTGATGTCATTATATAAATACAGGAAACGTCATGTAAAGGACATTGAACAGATTTAACAAAAATGCTATTTCAACATTTTAGACTGTAGCAGCAATGACGGTAACATTGTGACTGTAATGTTGCAGGAACGTCATTATAACGTCACAAATGATGCGTCACAATAGCGACGCTGGATGTTAATTTATTTAGAAAAGCTGTAAAATGAAATGTATGATGGCGTCTGTAACCTCACGTTGTTTTTCCTCCTCTGATTCGTTTACATTTGAAAGGAGGCTGCACTGCTGATTACTGCTGTCACACATGTTTTTTGCTTATGTTTGGCACTGTGCTGCTGGGACAGTTCAAATTTCAACTAGGAAATTTAGACTTTGACTGAAACACAGCATAACAGAGCCCTTTTCACAGCAGACATTATGACCTGTTATAACAGGAGAAGCACAGGTGAAACTGGGACACCTGATGGAACTGAGCCATTGTTAACGTTAATGTGTTTCACCTGAGCTTTTCCTCCTGTGACAAGTCAAAATGTCTGCAGAGAAAAAGGTCTATTGTATGAATGACACCGTGAAAGTAATAGTTTCAGAGCAGAGAGGCTTTCAAACGCTGCAGAAACAGAACACTTAGTTAAAAAAAAAAAGTTATATTGAAGATATTCTGACTTCCTTTCTACAGCTCACAATTTAAAACTACTGTAGAAACGTCTCTGTAAACACTTCTCAGCATGTTTTACTGCATCTCAAAGGGAAATATTGTACTTTTCACTTCATTTGTTTTCTGATGAACTGAAGGATTAAGTGTTCCTTTATGGGTTGAGAAAATTCTTCTTCTTCTTAAGCTAAATAAACTCTTTAAAATCCTTCTCGGATTAGCAGGAAAACGCATTGTCACACAGCTTAAGAGGAACAACTGAGGATTTCTATAAGATTATGAGCTTCTTTTCTTACATTTCAAAACAAAAACCTAATTGTGTAAATGTTTATGATCAGACAACAGCTTTGACTTTCACATGAAGGTTGCAGATAAATAGAAAATATTTTATAATTGGTACAGGGAGAGGAGTTTTTTTCTGGTTGCATAGGGTTTGTTTGTTTTTAAAACAAAAAACAATAAACATAATCCTAATAAAAATAAATTAAAGAACCAGTGTGTAGGATTTAGTTTCATCTAGCGATTAGCTTGCAGATTGCAAACATCTGTCAAAATGTGAAAGGTCGTATCCAGAGGCAGTGTTTGATTTGTCTGTTCTGGGCTCCTGTAGACACACGGTGGACCCTGTGGAAGAAGACGTCCGCCCTCTGTGGACATAAACGACTTATTCTAAGGTAACAAAAACACAGTGATTCTTATGTTCAGGTGATTAAACACTAATGAAAACATACGTATGAATATTATATTAAATTTCTGCCATATTCTGCCAATAATCCTCTTAAATCTTACACACTGGACCTTTAAACATATAAATAACTTATATACAAGACGTTCAGTGCAGAGTGTGTACAGTCACGGACGTCAGTGGAAACATAAACCGGTCAAACCTCTAAGACGTGCTCGTCGTCCAGCTCATTGAAGATGGTTCCTGTCACCTGGTTGGATTTGAGCGCCTGCCAGTTTAACAGCGGCATGCGGTATTTGGTCTGAATGGGTTTCTTCTTTTTACAACCTAGAAGAAAAAATGAGAAAAAAAATTGTCATCTTTTGAAACACAGATCTGTCATGTGATCCTTTTCTTCAAAAATACTATTTACAAAAACTCACTGTTTCTCATTGTATGTGAAATATCTATAACAAATACATTACAATTGACTTTTTACATTATTCCCAACAAATACACACAAAAAAATTATGTTTATTTTTCAGAATTTTCTCTAATCTTTTCTTTTTTTCTTGTAAATCATTTTGTAGTTTTATCTCTACATGCATCCAAAAAACATTTAAATGAGACTTTGTAGTAAAGACTGTCAAACACAAAGGTTTAGGAATCAAAAACAGAAAAACCTAAAATTATTTTACTGACGGTTATAAACTATGTTGATGTGACAGCTTCAGAACTTTAGTTACATTAAAATCTCACTGTGGACTCACCTGAGCTCCCACCAGTCACATCCCCTGATGGCTGCGTCGAACCACCCCCAGGAGGCAGCAGGGGTGGAGGAGCTGCTGGTGGTGGTGGAGGAGGAGGAGGAGGAGGAGTTGCAGTTGAGCCTGGAGGTGGAGGAGGTGGTGGAGGAGGAGGAGGAGGTGGAGGAGGAGGTGCTTGTACCGTCGCTGACTGTGAAAGACCCTCAGAGACTAGAGGCCGAGCGTCTGAGGAGGAGGGAGCGGCCTCGTGGTCGTTACCTGAATCTGTTTCATCTTTACCTGTCAGAGGAACAACGATACTGTCAGTTTTAAACCTCTGGACTCTGGATATTTATGAAGTGGAGTCATAAAACCATAAGTTTCTTTATTTACCCCTAATTAAGTTGATGAAAGTTTCCTGGAAAGAACTATGTCATCTGGTGCTGATTAGAGGAGTAATAACTCAAGTAAATATTTATTTATCATTTACTTGTTATTGGAAACTTGTGTACTTATGTAACATATGTCTCTAAAAACACTCTCGGCTATGCTAACTTAGTGGTTAATTAAAATTAATTCATTATTTTACCTTAGAACCAAATAACATAGTTCTTTCCAGAAAAGTTGATTCTCAACTGGTAAAAGCACGTCTTTGCCTTTAATTCATGCCACCCAGAGGCGGCTGAATTTGCATCAGTTCACGTCCACTCTCATCTTTGTGCTGACTTCAAATGCAGTCGCAGCACCTCTAAAATTGGTTTTGTGTTCAGTCTGAACTCTTCTTAACAAATGGACCGGGCCACGAGCCAAACGCTGCTCATTTTGTCTTACAGGCTGCCTGAGCAGGAATTTAACTTGTGGTCAATAAATTCAATCTGTGCTGCTGGTCGCTGAAATTAGAGATATTATGGGCTCTATTTATACAATCTATAGCGATCAATACAGCAATCTATAGCACATGGTCTAGTGTCCAACTCTACTTTGCCATTTAAACGGTGCTTAATCTGGTGTGGAAGTCTGGAGGGTAAAGGGTTGTATTTAGTCTCTTAATTACTCATAGGTGTGTTTTGGGCGTAACATGATTGAAAACAATAAAAGCATCATCTCCCTTTAAGATCCAGGTGAGCCTGCACCTGACGCATTCCCATTTAAATGATGGATTCAGGAAGTTGGAAACAGATCAGCTCAGATGCTGGAGTGACCAAGTTTCCCCTGATGCAAAGAAATGCAGTGCAGCAGTGACTGACAGAGATCTCTAAATCATCTGACAGGAGATTTCAGATGTCTGTTGCAGCCTCCAGGATAAAAAAGTTTACAGCAGCATTTCTTTTTGCTCGGTCCTCTGCTGGTGTACGCCTGCCTCTGTCGTCTGCCAGTCATCTGTCCCATCAACAACTCCATGTGACTGCAAATTAGCAAATGCACCGATATGTGTTGCTGTGTGTCCTGGTGTGTGTATCAAGCAAAGTGTAAACATGTAATGAAAACCTCTATACAGGTGCGTTACTGTCTGAATAATAACAGAAGGAAAAATAGCAGGAAAATACCGCGCCTTTGACTTTAGACAGGTTTTTGTTGTCGATGGCACCGTCGCTTTCTGCTGCCTCCAGATAGCGATGCACCAGAAATATGCACACACCCATGAGCACACAGATGGGTGCAAGTACATTTGCTACCTACACAAAGTGGGTGCTGATCGTGCAAATGACAACAAGATCAGTAAGAAAATAGCCATGCTGGCAGTAGATAGAGCTCTGTGAGTCCATGCACCTCTTCATGAAAGTCAGACTGACACTGACACTAATTTAATATATTATTATTTATTATTTTTAACTGATCATAGTTACAACATGATGTGACAGCAGCATGATATACTGTAGATCAGAGGCTCTAAACTACCAGGCCTGAGTCCAAATGTTTTGAATTCAGCGTGAAATCTGATCCATAAATACATTATTATTGTTTCTCAGTTTGGATTTTTCCACAGTCTTCTACTTTGGAGAAATTATTAAATTTTCAAGCAGGGCTTAAAATCAGAATAATTGGGTTATTATTTCGGTGCCGCACTTGACACCAAAGTGTCTCTTTTTAAACCTTAAATAAAGCTTCAAAAGAAGTGAAATCCTCATTATTTTTTCACAGGCGTTAATGTGACTGCTTCCTGTCTCATCTGCAGGAGAAAGTTAATTCAAGACTCGTCATGCAGGCAGTTTTATGACGAGAGAAGAGCAGGTGCTCGGCTTCAGATCGAATTTATCTGAGTTGTTAAAACTGGTCTCACTGTGACAGAACAGCCTGACCAGTGGCCCTCAGGTGTAGAAGTTCCTGTGGACGTGTGAACACTTCTGACCTTTCTGTGTCTCATGCTGGATGACGGGGACCACCTGGATGTCCAGGTGTCCGGAGGAGGAGCGTTCCATTTGGAGCAGCCCCTGCTCCACCAGAGCCTGGACTCTGGACTCCAGCTCCTTCAGGGACTGGGTGGAGCGGTCCTTGTCTCGCTCCCTCTCTCTCTCCCTCTCACGTTCGAGCTCTCTCTCTCGCTCTCGCTGCTGCAGAAGAGTCACCTGAGAGCAGGACTCGCGCAGACTCTCCTACAACACACACACACACCAGGAAACATCAGAAGATCTGGCCTTTATTAAAGGACATGTTCACAGTTTTTCAAGTGTGTCATAAAACAACACTCACATGTGTGTATCAAACAGTTTTTGCTCACTGGAATCGTTCCTCCTGTTCTTACGAGCTTTTTAAAGATCACTTCTAACTTGCTTCCAGGGTCAGACGTGTCATAGGCTGTGTAAAAGACCCCTGAGGCTAATTTCTGGTTTGTGATATTGGACTACATGAATAAAATTGATTTGATTTGACTGAGAGATGAGGAACAAAATCCACAGTCCTTTTCTGTGCAAAAGAAGAGCCTTGTGTTTGACAAATTGATTGAGAATCTTCTACAAACTTCCTGTCTTTTCAGGACTAAATCCCCCTGTTGTCCCCCCACAGACAGTGTTTCTGTGCTGAGCTAAGGTGGAGGTGCAGGACTGGACAACACTTTGTCTTCTTTGTCTCCAAACTTTCCATCCTGACTGTGTGTTTGTAGGTGAAAAACTATCAGCGTAAGTAGCTTTTCTTTCTATTGTTTGACATTATACTGTCTAAAAGAATGAATTACTTGAGGTGAAGGATAATGTCTGATTAGTTTTATAAAGTTTGATTTTAATCTGTTAAATATAGTACACATCTGCCTAATTATTATTTGACATTTATTGTACTTTAATGTGAAAATAGTTTCACTTTAAAAATTAATTGTACTTTAATGTGTAACAATTTCACATCTGGATTTATGATTTGATGATTTGTTTGGCAAATGTTTTAACTTGTTTCTCACTTTGTTTAGAACCGTGGCAAACATCCTGCCAATCATCAAGCAATCAGCATTCATCTAAATTCCTGATAAACAAATGAACAGCTGACTGCAACATTTCCTGGTGGTTTGTGGCTATATCTTCAACAGACAGTAACACAAACACAGACTGTCAGACTGTTACAGCCTCATATTAACTTCAAATAAACTATGGACACTATGGACCACTGACATTGGAGTTGTTATAAGCAGCGATCTCCTGATGGTCAGCATGAACAAGAGGAATAATTACAACAAGCAAAAAGTGTTTCGAAAATTGCAGTTTGGAGCAGGGTACTTGTTTTTAGCCCTGAGTTCTCCTTAATTAGGCTGCAGACACTCAAAAAAAAAAAAAAAACACCAACAACATACATAGCCTGAGAGACAACACCTAGGGCAAAAAAGTCAGAAAAGAGTTTGAGACTATTTGATGGTGGAGAAAACCAGACCACCTGGCGAGAGATCATGCAAACTCTTGACTCAAACAAGATTTTGCACTGCACTCCAGAAAAGCTAGAAACAGTCCTGGTCAAAAGAAGAACCGTGTACTGTACCTTTAGGAGCTCCACTTCTTTCGTGGTCTGAATGAGCTTCTTCTCCAAATCTGAAACTTTCTCCATCGCCTCTTTCTCGCTCTCCTGAAGCCTGGTGCTCAGCTGGGACACCGAAGAACAACTTTCATTAATATCTGTGAGCATCACTGGACAGTAAATTGTGTGTGTGTGTGTGTGTGTGTGGTGTATGTACCTGTGTGTTGTGTTCCTGCAGCTCCTCCATGTGTTCCAGCAGAGCGTTCTTGGTCTCTGCGTCCTCCAGCAGAGCTCCCACATCAAACACGTTGTCCAGATAGGCCTGAATCTGCACCAGCAGCCGGTCACTTTCTGTGAACTTCAGCTTCTAGAGAGAAACATTTTTAAAAAAATGACCACCATGTTGTAACAAATAAACAAGTTACAAATGCACAAAATGATTTGCATGATAAATAAAACTTCCACAGTTCAAGGTTTTAATTTAAGGGATTAAATGAATCCAGGGTCAAAGGTCAAACCCACCTCGAGGTAGTCATCCAGCCCGTGACGAGTGAACTCGTACTGCAGGTGGACCCTGAAGTTCATGTTTTCCACTGAGTGGACCACGATGTTGATGAACTGCATACAGGCCACCTGGTGGACACACAGAGGAAATACAGCTGCTGTTTGAAGACGGAACAACTCGTCCACTCAGAGAAACAGTCTGCCAGAGTCTGCAGCTACAGGTGTGGTTATTCTGGTTGGTTATGATGATTATATGAGTCAGATCAGGGTGAGCAGGAAAACAGAGTAGGATGCAGCTGTGAGCAGGCAACTGGCTTTTGACTGAACAAAATAAACAATGAAAACTGTTAAAACTGGATTCTCACCAATTCAACAATTATTTTAATAACTGATTTAATGTTTTAGTAATTTATGAAGCAAGAATGTCGAATATGTGATGGTTTCAGTTTCATAAAATTGAGAATGAGCTTCTTTTCCTTGTTTAATTCTTATTGTAAACTAAATATCTTTCATTTTGAGACTGTTGGTCACATAAACAAGACAATTGATGTCACCTTGTGCTGATGTCAAATTGTGTCAGACATTTTTTATTGATGTTTTGTAGATCAAATGATTGTTTCCATGTCTTCTGAGAATCTTCAACCTCTTGTAGCTGCAACTTTATGCTGCATTTACATTTTTCATTGTTTGCATTGACATGACAGACTCAAATGCATTTACTCATGTACTTACACTGGGTTAAATGTTAAGATAAGTTTCTTATGATTATCGTCAGCTTTTTCCCACAGAACACACATGTACTCACAGTTTTAATTGCACAAAGTCTGTTTACTGAACAGGGAGACAGATCTTGTGTTAATGGTTCTGTCCAAGATCTTTCTTTTATAAGGACTAATTATTCCTATTATTTCTTTTGTTTAGTTATTGTAGAAATGTTTGTACTGCATTTTTAACAACAGAACAAGACAAGAATCAAACATAGGTGGATTATCTGTCAGAGTTAATGTACAACTAGTCAGGAAACGACATTATTTTACATAGTTGCTAATAAATATGTCAATATAGCATGTATCTTCTGTAGCTCTATATTTTTTATAACTTTTATAACTGTCAGACTCGTGATGGACTAAGTTTTTTGGTTTTTTTTGCACATATTTTTATTGTTAAAACCAGACATGCTGGTAGTGGCTGATGTTGTCTGGAGCCTCTGGCCTGCAGCAGAGACGAGGAGCAGCTGCACACGTCTGCTCAGCTCACTTCTTTTTAACTTCACACCAACAGGTTAGTTTCTATTTTTTTAACTTGTAGTCTTCAGACCCAACAGACGCTGACTCAGGTGATGTCACTTGATTCATCACACAGCTCCCTCTAGAGACACTAAAGATTTTATAAAAATGTAGTCACATATGTAGTATTACTCCTCGACACCTGTTAGACCTCTCATGTTGATTACATTATCGACTTATTGTGCAATATATGTACAAGAGCTCAATCATTTTTGCTGACCTCGATGTTTACAGATGTGTTTGTTTATGGAAGAATGTCACAGACATTTTAGCAAACATGATGCAGAGTTTTCCCAAACATTATAAGAGTTGAAACACGGTTTGCTGTCATTTCTGGTCACACTGCAAAAAGTGGTAATGCAACTAATCTGTGACTCCAAGGACAGTTTTGTCAACAGAGCCAGAAAGTCAGTTCATTTATTGTTTTGTTTGTGTGGTTTTATTTCATTTATGTTTTATTTATTTAGGGTCATATTTTTAAGAATTTTAAGCTTATAGCTCTTTGAATCTACTCACATTATGTTATTATATTATGATTACAACACATTAGTGTCATAAAATGGTCTTAAAATGACAATAATACTGATTAATGCAATTATTACAGGGACAATATGTCTAGTTATCACGACAGGCCGAGTAAACACACTGTGATGAGTTTTCCTTTAATTACAACTTAATTTTATTTGTGAATAAAAGCGTCAGTATAAGTGGAGCGCAGCATCAAGTTATTAAACTCCTCTCTTCTTTCCTCTGTATAGTATTACTTCACATTAAATCACATGCAGACTTATTAGATGGTGGGTTGATGGTTGTTATTATTTCCAGGGCTTCATATACGTGGACACACAGTCACAGTTTTACCATGAAGTCGATGTTGCTGTCCTCCTTGCAGAAATACTCCATGAGCTTCTCAAATCGACTTTTCTCTCCACACACCTGAAAAACAAGAATTTAAATGAACATCTGATCACAGCAGATACATGGCAGAGTCAAGCTGCATCTCTTTTATTGCTGTAATTGTGCTTTGTGATTATTTGTTGATGTGTCAGTCTTTTTTTGATTGCTAACATGCATCAGTCAAAACTGAAGTCACATTATCAAAATCTTTACGCAGCAAAACAGACATGAACCAAACTGTGAATCATTTTTCTTTGTTTTCTGACAAAATGTATTCAGTGACTACATTTATAATCCACCACCTGCAAAACACTTTATATCCATATTAATATTAATATTTAACCATATTGTCATATATACAGTAGAAAATCCCAGAGGAATATTTACAATAAAAAAACAGCTGACTGCAATTTCCAGGTGTCCAAAACAGACAAAAAGAAGTTACATTACACACACTGTCATGGTTTTCGATTGTAATTATTATTATTATCATTGTAGCTCTGGAATTTCAGAAATTTATTTTAGTTTCAACTTTTATTTACAGTCACTAAAGAGAAAAGGTGTTTCCTCCTATTCTATACTGAAATACTGATTTATATGAAAAAAATATTCAAACTTCAAAGATTAAACTTCATCAATCTGCTTTGCATTTTGCTTCGTATAAACACACTGCTGCACTGCTTTCAAAATGTTGCATTTTCCTTGATTTTATACATTATGTGTACATTTTTTTAACATTTATTTTATTATTATTATCGCAGTGGGTTTTATTTTCCATCTTACATCAGGTATTCTATACATTCTATCTGTATCCTTCTTTATATCTTACTTTTATTAGTATTATCTTGTGGGTTTTATCCATGTGAGGACACATTTGATGTATTCTTATCTTATTTTTACACTTGGGTTCATCTTATTTAACATTACTTATGGCATTAGCTTTCTGTTTTTCTGTTCACCATCTTTTTTATGTGAAGCATGTGGTGCCTTAATGTCTTTGTTGTAAAACACTTTGGGCTGTATTTCTTGTATGAAAGGTGATATACAAATAAAGTTTATCATTATTATCATCATCATATGCTCCCTGTTGTTGGTGTTTACAGGTCACTGTGTTCTGAGTGACTGTGTGTGCTTCCTGAGAGAGAATTGTTTCTATGTTTTGGTCAAATGAGCTCATTTTGAGACGTGTATGAAGTGTTTTGTTGGTTTTGGAGGTCAGATTTACTGTTTGGCCACGATGCAGGTTGGTAATTCAGACTGTATGAAGCGATTTGAAGAAGTATCTTCAGTACTGACTGAATAAAAAACTGTAATAAACTTTTGAATTTATGGCTTCTCCGTGTGTCCACACATGGGGGCAGTGTGCTCACACAGAAACAGATTACAAAACAATGCTACAGTAATGCATTTATTTATCTATCTGCATATAAATCATGCATGTATTTCAGCAGGTGTGATCTAATTAAACAGAGCTGTGTGGTCAGACGAGGATAATCCTGCTGTTGTTTGTGGAGATTCTGCAGTTGTGAACAGAGTTTCAGGTTCAGTCCAGTTCAGGCACAAATATAATGTTAAAAATAAAACCAGTGCAGGATAATTGCTGCGTTACAGTCGAGCGTTCTCTTCTTTCTGCAGGCAAACTATTACATAAACAAGGCTTCAGTGCTGCAGTACACTGAGCAGGTGTTTGGGAGAAAAACAGAGAAAATGTGGCTAAATGATAATTGTGTTTTCTTAACGAACAGCTCAGCAGATTCCCTGTCCGCTCCATTAGCTGTAGAGTGTCTCTGTTTGCGGTCTTTTACTCTGCCTCCCCTCTTTTTGCCCACTCATGTCCGCTAAATAATGCAGCACGCCAACCTGACAGCCTGCACAACCCAAAACAATGCCCACGTTCTGCTGCTGAGGGACACATAAGCCAGCTCCTGGCTCGGCGCCCGCCCTCCTCTACTTTATGGCCACGAGCGATCTATCGCGCTCTCCATCTTTCTCCCGCTGGCTCTCGCCCACACACACACGTCGGCGTTACTGCGGCACCAAAACAAGTGCCACTCAGTGTGATACTCAAGTCGCCGCTGCGGTAACTGATGCTGCACTAATCAAGCAGGCGAGGTGAGGCCTGATGTTGCCGGAGGATTTTGGACGAGGCTTTTGTCACTTGATTTTCTTCTTCTTTTTTTCTCTATTAAAGAGACACTTCAAGTTATTTGAAGTGGGGTTATATGAGGTACTCACAGTCGGGGTATTACCTACAGTAAGTTGGAGAAGCAGAGAGGAGCACCAGCATGGAAGCTAAGCAGTGTCCTGCTGTGGACGGGGTCAGCAACGAATCTGAGCTTATTTTAACTTGAAAAAGGTCCCCCTAAAAATATCAATATTGGTTTAATTAGTGTTCATTATATTTGAAATAATTCCACTGGCAAAACCAGTAATTTTACATCACAGAACACAGGAGTTGCTGATCTATCACTGCCTTGATTGGTTGATTTGTTTGTGTTAGTGTGTGGTTTCAGTGTTTTAAAAGGTTAGTTCCAATTCACTGAAGTCGCACAATAATACAAATAAACCAACAGATCGAGGCAGCAGTAGACCAGCTACTCTCATGTTCTGCAAGTTAAAATTGCTGTTTTCACAAATGGAGTCTGGTTGAGTGAGAGAGCGCAATATTTGGCTTATATGACAGCGGTTTCCATCAAAAAAGGCTGCCTGACAGCAAGGTAAAGCTGTGAAAATATTCTAAACATAGCGTACACTTACCCTTTTTTAAGGGGAGGGTATTATAATGAGTAAAATAGGTATTGTTACTGACCCTGTCTACAGCAGTACATTGTGTAGCTTCCATGCTGATATTCCTCTCATACAACTCCACTTTAAATAATCTGAACTATCCCTTTAAACAATAACTCATTTGATATTTTAGATTTTTTTTCCTATGAAACAAAATAAAAAAACTGATAGGTGAACGGTGTTCTATTGTTTTGTATCCCAACAGACAAAACAAAACAACCAATTTTGTTCATTTTAAATTCAAATTAGCGCAGAATTAGTATTTCAGACGACACAGTAAATCAGTAACCTGATATGATAATACCATCATGATACATGTTGATTTATGACAGTACTGTATAATTATCCAGCTCTGCATGTGCTCATTTTTGCACTTTTTGCAGGGTGTTTTAAGTGAACACTGTAGTAGATATTTACTCCAACATTAATGTTTTTTGCTGTTGGCTCCTGCTGAAGTTTTACACCTTCTCCTCTGCCATCATGGCTTTCAAATGTTTTTTTTTTTCCAATACTTATCAGTCCTTTAAAAATAGTCCTGACTGATCAGACTTTATTGGGTACTGAAGACAAACCTGACAGTGCATCAGCTCATCATTCTCAACCCAATCTTGTTTTTTCTCCAAGACAGTGAATGAATTGTAATTTTATAGCTGTAATGAATGAATATGCTGGTGATGTCCATGTTGACGTGCGGTTGTGGAGACGTGTCTGTTCGACTGTTCAGAGTGATACAGATGATGTAATGATGCTGCATGTAAACGAATGTTTTTGGATTCTGGTGGTTGTTTGTGTGTACCAGCCCGGGACTGCAGATGGAAAACAGCTAATAGCTAAATCTGGCATAAATCATCTGTTCTCATTTGAGATTGATGTTTTTGTGCATGTTCGTTTTGTTTTAGGATTGAGCACCATTTTATCCATGAAAGCAAAAAGGCCTGCCTGTCTGTCCTCGCTCTGCCACATTCGCTCAAGGACGGACGGACACAGGCAGAGAAGAGTAAAGCAGACGTGGTAACATAATTCATGAAGCGAGACCTAGACGATTATTTATCTATTTATTTTCTTTTTATAGCACTGTCTCAATTAGGCAACTGGCTGATAGAATCTTTATTGTTGGGC
Source organism: Lutjanus argentimaculatus (assembly GCA_034769285.1). Taxonomy (NCBI): domain Eukaryota; kingdom Metazoa; phylum Chordata; class Actinopteri; order Lutjaniformes; family Lutjanidae; genus Lutjanus; species Lutjanus argentimaculatus. The sequence continues at coordinate 1,324,580 of JAWZSL010000016.1, read as the reverse complement.
TTTATTTAGGTTCATGACGATGGTGTAAATGAAGCATTTTTTTCAGGTTACTGCCCTTTTAGGATAACAGGGAAATATCCTCAGCAGTCAATTTTCCAGAGAAGAAGTAATGTTTATGTTCACTAAAATATTTGTTTGTTTGTGTCTTATGGTGCCTCACCTGGATAAATTCTCAATTTAAGAAAGATCTGACATAAACTTACACACACTTAAATTGAAAATAATAAAGGCTAAAGTAAAGTTGTAGAGAAAAGACCTCTACAGCAGCATCTACTCTAATTAAACTGTTGTTTTTAATGTTTTTTTTTGAAATGGGAGACTGAGTTAAAATTATGACACGACTTTACAAAAGCACCAGTGTCCAGCTGACGTTAAACTCCTGCTGTGCAGCTTGTTGCAGGGCAGGTTTCTAACATCCTTGACATTTACTAATAATAGACGCTCCAGGTTCAGGTTTATTCTCCGTTCTGTCTGTGTTGTTGTGACCACGGGAGGCGATCTGCTGGCAACAGTTGCTGCTTTCTCAGGCAAAGATGAGAGAAGGCCAAGGAGAGGTCAGAGGCGACTCAACAAGTGTTTCGCATATTTACGCCTCTTCAGTCAGTTTCGTCTGGCAGTGGGACAACTGGGCAGAGCAGCTGACAGAGGGAGGGGGGTCCCCTTAACCTGATTTTCAGAGCATTAAAGAGCTGCTGGTATGTGGGTGCTGAAACACCAACACCACGTCTGTGTTGAGCATAAGACCGGTTTAACATAATGTCTGAACGTGGGCTGAGTCATCCCTGCTGATTCTTGTAGGTCATCTCAGAAAGTAACAGAAGGATAAATGGAGAGTGAACTTTAAGGACGACGGGGGACAATATGTGTGCGAATTCTTACAACACAAACTGCCATTTGCACAGACTGGTGTTAAACATGAGGACGGCTAATGATTCTGTCTGCTGAGTCTGGGCTTGTTTTTGGTAGTTTTCAGGGTCTGTGAATGTTTTTTTTTTCAACATGTTAATATCAACACACATGTCCTCTGCTGCACGTTTTTTTGGGGGTTTTTTTTGGTAGCCAAACCGATCAAAACAGCATGATAATTACTGCAGAATCAGGTCGGTGGGAAAGACTGCAGACAACAGCCAAGCAAATTCTCAACAGAAATGAGAACACAATATCGACGTGGTATAGCATGTGGAACACAAACTAACTGTGTCTGTGTGCCCGCTGCAGCAGAAAAATAACTCTATGAGATAAAACATCAATTATACATAAAATAAAGTTTTTTACGGTTACTTTTGTTTAGACATTTGGTATTTTTAGAACTTTTAGAGTGTTTCTGTTAAATGAAAAAAAGGTTCTGTAGAGAAACAGGGTTATATTTCTTAACATGTGTGAGCGTAGTTTAGTAAAAGCGTAAAAACCTCTTTGAAGTTGTCGAAGGCGGAGAGGATGATGTCATGGCCTCCTCTCACCAAACACACGGCCGCCAGCAGCTCCAGCACCAGAGCTTTGGTCCTGAGGAGAACAATTTATATTAAATACATTTATTCTTGGTATTATTTTCATGACTTGTATTTGTTTAGATGTATTATGAGGGTCTTTCAGTCTGACAGACTACTTAAATTCAGTTGTAACAGAGATAAAGTCACATGAGTGCAGCTTGTTATTTTACAGTAAACACATTTACACACATATTAAAGTTTATATTTCGTACCTCGGGTTTCTGTTGTTCAGGCTCAGTGTGATCTCGTTGACACAGCAGGGATGTTTCATCACCAGGTTGAACCCAGTCTGACAACACACACACAACACACACACACACACTCATAATAGTGCTGACAGAAAACTACACGACGGACTGAAATCATACAATAAATAAACTAGTTGTACATCACTTATATTCTTCTTATTGTTATTTGCTAATTGTCATTTATCATCAGGTGTTTCAAACTTTAAGAAGTTTATGACCATCAGTAAAAAAAAGATTATTAAATGTTGAAAATGACAGAAAAGTAGTGAGATAAGTCAATAATAAAGGTATAACTATAATTCGATATTATAATTCTGACTTATTATTTTGATTAAGAAAGTCAAAATTGTGACTTTGTGTATGATTATTTTTACTTTAAGTCGGACTTTTGACTTCATATCCCATAATCCTAACTCGGAATTCACTTTTTTAACACACTATCTCTTAATTATGCCTTAATTTTTACTTTAAAAGAACTTGGATTTTTGCTTCATATTTCTTAACCATGTCCAAGAGAGTCAAAATTTTGAACTTGTCTCAAAATGTTTACTCAAACTCAGAACTTTGTATCTCATAAAATTGACTTAGAAAGACATATTTTTAACTTAGTAATAATTATGACAAATTACTTCTTAAATATGTTTATTTTAAATAAGTCAGACTTGTGAATTTGTATCTCATAATCATGACTAGAGACTTATTCCACACTTAAATCTTTTGAGTTTCATTACTATTTTTATGTTTTTTATTTCTAACTTCAGATGTTTTTTTTCTTTTCCTGGCAGTCATGAGCTTCCACACATTTCTGTGTCTGTCAAACATGACAAACAAATTAAAGGCCTGGACAAAAAACAGACATTTTTTTAAAAACTTCACAATGAGCAGGTGTTTTGAAGTACCTGATAGTTCATGATGGCACGTAAACACATGATGCAGAGGTGAACGTCGTCTGTCTGGCTCACAACACGAGACGTCCTCAGAGCTTTCCTGTTTTGGAGAGAGTTGAATCTGCAGGTGAGAGACGCTGCAGTTACGACTTCGTTGTTCCTACACAAACACAAAATATGTAAAACAACTCGTTACTACATTTAAACATGATCTTACGGGCTGAGATCCATTTATTAATCATCATCTTCCAGATTACAGTTTGTAGATGAATGTCGATAAAATGAAAACCACAGACAGACGAGAAACTCCCACCTGTCTGATGAGAGGCTGGTGTGTGTGTGTGTTGTGTGTTGTGTGTGTGTGTGTGTTGTGTGTGGTGTGATTTCCTTCACTCAGACATTTCTCACATTCACACTGAAGCGAGTCACACTTAAATACACACACACAGTCTGAACAAGAAGCCATCAAACACACACACACACGTATCTGCTATGACAAGAATGCAGTTGCTTCAGATTAGATGTTTAACTCTGTGTGTGTGTGTGTGTGAGTGTGTGTGTGTGTGTGTCACGTGTTACACATTCATCTGCAGTGTGACAAACACACACACTCTCCATGTGCTCGGTGTGATTTGTTATTAAATTGTTTTCTGACTGCTGACAGTTCAGACATCAAACCTGTAAAAATAACATGATGATGGTTTTTTATCAGTCACTTAAATATTAAATTAAAATTTAGTCTATTATCTCCTTTTTTATTATTATTCATATTATATTTGTATATTTTTTTAGCTATAATATGTATATATAATGATATTTTTTTTACTTTTAATTGTTGTTCTTTACTGGTGTTCATTATTTTATGTCCTGTTATGTATGTATTTTTTTCTTCTATTTATGTTTTCATTGTTTATATTTTATTAACATTTATCTGTTTATATTACTTGATATTACACTTATATATTTTTTATTTATAATATATTTATATATTTCTTTATTATTGTATGTGTATATATAATTTTTTTCAGTATCTTAATGCATTGTATTTTTTTTTTAATTCCATAATTTATCTATTCACAATATATATCAAAAAAACAATATAGAACAATAAAATCCTTAATAAATATTGATAAATAATATATATAATATTATTAAGTACTCATATAGGAATGAAATCTTGGCCTCAGTATGATGTCCAAATATGTTTTTATATTTTAAAAATGAAGCTCAGCTCAATTCAACCTAATTAAAAAATACTAAAATAAAAAATAAATGCTTATAAATAAAGGTATACATTTATACATCCAGACAGAGAGAATCTAGAATCTAGTTTGTTCTGCTGTCGTGTGTGTGTGTGTGTGTGTGTGTGTGATGTGAGTCAGTATTTTGTCTGTGTGTGTCTGTATGTGTTCAGTATTGATCCGACTGTATTCAGACGTCAAATACGACCGTGTTATCTGTCGAAGAAGATCAAGAGAAGTTTGTCAGAAACTGTTTGTTTGAACTAATTTTAATCTGCAGCAGATGAAGGATTTATTTGTGTTGAAAACAGTTTGTGTTCATGTTTATAAAAATCTGCACAAAATGTTTGTATTTACAGGAGATGATTATGGTGCTATTTTCTAACAAGTTATCGTTTTTTAAGCATTTACAGATTATAACTAAACTTCTCAATAACCTGCTCTGTCTTTTTAGCTACACTACGGCCAAAAGTATGTAGATACCCCTGTTCACATGCTGGGTCTGTTTTTAATGGTTTGGGCTCGACTCTTTAGTTTCAATTAAAGAAAATATCTTTTTTGACAGCTGTGAAATTGTTTTTTTTTCCCAGTTTGGAGTGGAGGAACTTGACTGACCTGCACAGAGGCCCAACTTCAACCCCATCCAACTCAAATCTAGGGTTGGGTATCATTTGAGTTTTTTTCCTTTTTCTAAAAACTGCAGCTTGGTTCTGGTTCTGCCATTTGGATACGCACTTGGCCATATTGTGATTTTATTGTGATTGACCGTGCAGCCCATTCATTTCTAATAAACCCAAACAAACCCCCATGATCCTTTGTTACACAAACAAACAAACATCATCTCCTTCACATGTGGCCGTCACACGTCCCTCACTGACCTGACGGTGAAGGTCTTACTGCCCTTCGAGGCACTGTGAGTAGGTGAGTTACAGGCACTTCTGCTCAGATCCTCCGCCGACTTGTCCATAGTTTTGCTTTTGTCTGTGGGCACCGCGCCGTTGTCCAAACTGTCCACATCATACCTGTGAGTCACACAGTCAGTTTACCTCCGGTGCATTCATGAGATCGTTTGATACGGTGACGGAAAGCGGAGTGTGAAGGAGATAAGACATAGTTAAGTCTTGAGTGTTCCAGGAATGAAAAATTAAAAAAAGGTGTTTGAAAATGATACCTACGTGACAGCACTATGAGCAAAGGACAGATAGTCCACAAGAACATCTAAGCCTTGATTTTCCTCGTTTAGGAACTCCTGAGCCCAGCTGCAACGAGAAAACACATTTTAATTTAGTGACACAGCTGGAAACAAAAAGAAACTGCACAACTTTAACATTTTAAGATTTCAAAATTACACTTATTAATAAACTGAAGTGAGAACATGAACATTTGGACACAAAAATCATATCTTCTTGTCTCCAACATTATCTGAATTCGTTCAAAGGATTCAGGTATCAATAAAGTAAAGTTCAAGATGATGTCCTCAAATGTCAAAAATATTCAGTTTACTGTCAGAGAGGAGTAAAGAAACCGGAAAATATTCACATTTAAGAAGCTGAAATCAGAGAATTTGGAAAAAAATTTTTTATTAAAAATGGACTCAAAATGAGTAATCAATTAATTAATCCTGTCACAATCTTGTCACTTGAAAAATAGGTCCAAAAATAGGTGAAAAAGTGGAGCACTGAAACTATTTTTCTCTCCTGTGATAATTATTTTCTTTATTGATTGATCTGTTGATCATTTTCTCCATTAATCATCTAGTTGTTTGGCTCATAAAATGGTGAAAAATGTTCAATAAAAGTCCAAGATGACGTCCTTAAATGTCTTGTTTTGTCAACAACCCAAAGATATTCAGTTTACTGTCAGAGAGGAGTAAAGAAACCAGAAAATATTCACATTTAAGAAGCTGAAATCAGAGAATTTAGACCATTTTTAATCAAAGAATGATGAATCAATTATGAAAACAGTTGAGTAATAAATCAGGTAATTAATCGATTAATCATTGCAGCTCTAATCTTTATAATTAATGTGCCCCTCAGAGTCTCAAATGCTTCAGTTAAACATCACTGTTTTATGAATATCACACCTCGTACTCTCAAGTGATTTTCTATCATTGAAGTTTTTATTTCAAGCTTTTTTTCGTAAAGGAAATGGAGTGAGACTCACCCTATATAATTGGTCCTGAGGGAAATCTCCAGCTCTCTCAGGATCTGAGTGGATTCCTGGACTCGTCTCTTAAACTGTCAGAACACAAGCAGGGACGTTAAGTTCAGCAAACGCTTAATTAGTCAGAAAATGTACAAGATGCTGTCTGGTGTATGGATTTGTGTACTGGCAGCGTAACACACAACAAATACTGTATAATAAAGATGCACTGATGTCCTTCATGACCATTTAATAGAACAACACATCCCACTGATTGATACTACCTGATACATTCATGAAGGGATTAAATGAAGGGAGGGAAAATAAACCTTCTGGCCAGGATGTAAATACACACTTTTTTTCAGTGTGTAGTCCAATCTTAACATTTTTACTGCACAGTTTTATGTCTCAAAGTAGCTTTTAAAATGACTTTACTGATTTGAACCCTGGAGTGACGCAAGAGAGAAGCTGAAAGTGACTCCAGACTAAAAGGAGGAACGATCCAAGTCTGCAACAGACTGCAGACCGGACGCCTGAATGATTCATGTATTTTCTGATTAATGTACACATGCTTTCATCAACCAGTTGAACACTGGTACACATTCAGGATGGGAGCCCAGATACTATTTCTGAGACATCTACCTTGGGAATAGACTGTTTTTTAAATAGATTTTGGACAGAAAGAAATTGAAATGTTAAAAAAGAGCAACATCATACATACAAACACAAAATATTGTGGTTATAGTGGATTAAATTCTGAGACAAATTATTTTTCTTCCTCTAAAACTGAATATTACAAACAATCCTGCATAGTAAGAAAAGCAGAAAGCAGTCGCACAGAAAACAGGGTTTTAAAATAGCAACATGTTGCAATTGTGTTCCTGTTTCTTCTTTTCTTTATTTCTTGTTCTCTTTTTTATTTATTAAACTGACGGGGGGGGGGGGGGTAAGTAAATGTAACTTTAGCTTAGTTGAAATTAAAGCAGCCTCGGGGCGTTTTCTTGCAACCAAACAAAAGTTTGCAGTTTACATTCAGTGTTGCTCACTAAATACATCCTGTGTTTGATAACTATTTTAAATCCATCCTGCAGCTTCATCTTCCCGGCCTTCGTTGGCTCATTGCAGTGTGTCGTGGCTTGTTAACACACTCGGTGGTCAGTGGAATCGTAGAAAGCCGTTGACAGGACTGTGTATTGGGGACTAACTCATAGAAAAACAGCTCCATAGTGATACTGGAGGTCTAAAACTCCACAGGGAGCCCTTAACACAGCTCTCTTACTACAGCTCTCTGGTTGGCTGCATGTTACTAGTTTCTGCAGATATCATACGCTGTTGTTTTAACTTAAATATCTCTGTGACATAGCACTTCAAACACAGGATTCTACTCAGACAAAAAAAAGTTACTGCAGTTTGCAGGGAACTACATAATCCTCCTCCACTGTATCTGGTGTGATGGATATTTCTGACAGAATATGTCTCAGGTTTTTATCTAGTCTGCAGCTTGCTGGTCTGGGGCCTCATTACAGACTCCTCCAAAGTCTGAAATCCTGTTTCATCTGAGTTTAAGATGACAGTTAGGACTTTTGGTATCACAGAAACATGTCTTCTAAATGCATTTAGGAAAAGATCCTGCCTTATCTTAGGAAATTCTTCAGTTAGGACTGTTCTGTAAGGTTGCCGTGGATCATATATAAGGTGTCACTTCATCTCAACCATGTTAATTAGTCCAGTTAAACGGTGTTAACACAAACCTGCTGGCCAATCAGAAAAGAGTATTCACCCGGGCCATGGCATTAATTCAAAATATCTGTCAGAAAAGCCAGCAGCACTGTTATAAAGTCTGTGTGGAAACGACAATGAAGATTGGGAGCAGCACAAGATATTACAATTGAAAGACTACTCGATCAAGATGATTAATTCTGAATTTGATCAACTTGCTCTGTCCGTTCAAATCTTTATCATGGCTCGATAACTGTCAAGTCTCCTCAAAGACACAATTAATTCCTCTGACTTAACGCTAAAATTGAACACCCATCTTTCATCTTTTCTCGTCCGTTCCCAAACTTTCCAGAGACAAGTGAAGTGACACAGCTGTTGTCATGGATACAGGAGGTCTTGTGTACATTATAAAGAAAGATGCAGGCCTGACAGGACGAGTGCCGACTGAAGGATCTAGTTTCCAGCTCTAGTTAGGACTTCCTAAGTTGAGATAAGATATGAGGTCAGGATAAGACAGGACCAGAGATGAGTTCAGGAACTGCTTCTGTAAGAGGAAGAAAGGATTTTTTCCTGTCTTGGAATTTTAATTTAAAATGAGACAAACACTTCAGAAATGATTCTGTAACGAGGCCCCTGGTTTTAGAGAGTGAACACCCGTCATCAATGCACGTGTTTAAAATGATGCGGTCTCTGTTAAATATATATTTGATCATATCAAAAGTAGTGCAGCTGCAGCTCAGTCTGTGTTTTCCCTGACTTGCGGCAGAAAAGCGCTCAGTGACGTTGCAGCTTGTAAGAAAAAAAAAATCTTATTTTGTGAGGCTAGGACTTTTTTCTTTTTGCCATTTTATCAAAGAGAGGTGTCGAGTTTTGTCATTTCTTATCAATATTGTGCTGAAGTTTAAAAATTCTTGTATCCTGGCGACATTAACGGTAAATGTTAAAGATCGTATCAGAGAAACAATTTAGTGTAGTGTAATTTAGATATTGGTGGTGTTGACTGTCTCGACTCTGTGCTACAAAAAGATAAAGAATTTCATTTTATCAGTTATCAGGAAATCCGGTGATAAAAAGCAATTAAAAACTATTTTTTCAGGCCAAAAAGAAACTCAGCTTCAAACTGAGATGTGAGTTTGTACCTTTCTGACTCCTCCATGATCCAGATGACTCTTCAGCTTCTCCAGGTAAGCGGACGGTGGATTCTTCACTTGAAACCTCTCCTGAAGAAGCAGAGAAGCACACACACACACCGATAATTATTTGATTGCTGTACTGCAGTGAGGGCTGAGGGGGGCCCAGAGGGCAGAGCTCAGCTGAGGTTTCACACAGGCAGTTTGATTGCGCAGCGTCTCTGATGCAAATGATTTGATCTTAACAAGTTTCCAGAAATGATTCGACTGTGCTGCAGCAGTTATATTCACACACAGTCACACTCACAGACATTTGTCGAGGAAAAAAAAAACAAAAAAATAAAACACTAACGGCTCACAAAGTGAAATTGTTCGGCTTCCATTTCGGTGCAATTATAATTATTTTTCAATTAGGAACAGCTGAGTGCGGCGCAGTGTGATGGTGACAGGTGTCCTCTGTCACTCTGCCATCATGACTCACGTTGTTATGGACCTCCCGGTGGTTACTACGGTGATTTACAATATTAATGAGCTGCCACGTGTGTGTGATGTGTGGACGTGTATTACTTATTGTTGTGGGGACACAAATCTGTTTACACACTCACATTGTGGGGTCTCGCCTACTTTATGGGGACAAATTGCAAGTCCCCATGAGGTAAATCATTAAATTTTAGGGTGAAGACTTGGAGTCAGGGTTAGGGTAAGGTTAGGTTTAGGATAAGGTCAGGGTTAGGGTTAGGTTTAGGCAGGGACTTGTGATGGGTAGGGTCAGGATAAGTCTCCAGGAAATGAATGTAAGTTAATGTAATGTCCCCAGAAGTGATGGAAACACAACGTGTGTGTGTGTGTGTGTGTGTGTGTGTGTGTGTGAGAGAGAGGTAGAGAGAGGGAGAGAGAGAGAGAGAGAGAGAGAGGAGAGATGAGAGAGAGTTAGGGAGATGAGAGAGAGAGAGAGAGTATTTAGGTGGTTTTTCAGTTTGGGATTCACATTGTGTCAGTGTAATGACTGGACTACACTGCAAAGGGTAAATTTAATCTAACATTAGTTTTATTCAGAGTTTAGTAAAAACCAAGTTTAAAATGATTTAATCCAAGTATAAAATAAAGCAGACCTCTGTTGCACCATCAACAATTAATCCCTGTTTACTTAATCTGAGTTTAATTGTGTAAACTGAGTTTAATCAATAGGGCTGAATATCGATTCAGATTTCCTAAATTGATTTGATTTGATTCAAAAAGTTCATTCGATTCACAATTTGATTCAGTTTTGGTCGGGGTATATTAACCTTAACCTGGTGCATTATTAAAAATATTAAATGTTTTACATTAAGAACTGACCCCAGAATAGTTAATCATGTACTTTTTATTAAACATGGCCTGACCAACACACTAAAATTAGCAAAATCTGTGCCGAAGGCTGGTCACACTGACTACTAACTACTACTAAAACTGCAGGCTGTGCCACATATCTATGGGAGAAAAGACATTGATTGGAGATTGATTTGGGGAGTTTATGAATCAATATCAGACCAGACAAAGGAAAATCGATTTGAATCTATTTTTTTTAACCCAGCCCTATTAATCAACACAGATTATCCCCCAAAAAACAAACAAACAAACAAAAAAAAACCAAACAATAATAATAAAAAACTACTAAAGCATTTTTTTTTTTTTTTAAATGCATGCTGTTGGTCAATAAAGGGGCCAGTGTTGTCTGAGTTGGTGGAAAAAATGATGAAAATGTAGAGGGAAGCAGACCCACCTGGTCACAGATCAGGTCCCACTTCTTCTCGTTGTCGTACTGACTGAGGATCTTCACCTTGTCTGGAGGAAGATTCATCGTGTTCTGAAAACACAGACAAAGAGAAAACATGGGTTTTGAGTAAAAAGGACTAAAGGACTTAAGGGCAAGCCTCAAGACTTTAGTACAGAAAGTTTAAAGTCCGGCTGATGTTTGTTTGGTGGCTCGCTCAACAACTCAAGATGCAACAAGACAAAGAGACTTTAGCTAGAAAACTATCGCTGCTTGCAGTTAAAAGTCTGAGCCTCTTGTTGTGTTGTGTCCATTGACCGCATGGCATTACTCTCAACCCTGATCACTACTGCACAGAACCTTGCTTCAAATGACGTCACCAGCACAAGATGGCAGCATCCGCATCTCGGATATTTTGGCTTAATTTTTGTACAGTGGGAGGAAGTGGAGATGTGTCGTTCATCTTTGAACAGGCTGTGTCTCAGGCTGCAGTCGGTGTCACTGAGAGCAACGGAAATTGATGACAAAATTAGTTGCAACAAATTTAGTTGTTTAGCTTGTTAGTTATGTTGGTGCACATGTGCAAGAGTTTTGCAAATCTAGGGTTACTACCTAGACACAACGCAGTTCTATAAAGAATATGAAATACGGGGATTTGTCCTTCTTCAATATTGCACGGCTCCAGTGTGAATGATTTCGTTGTCACTCAGAGGGACGTTACCGTCCTCTTTGACTCACTTGTCCACTTCTGAGTCAGAGGTCTTTGTCTCTGTGTTGTGGAAGCATTGCCGCTCCTTATCAGTGGTATGTTAACCTCTGTGACACAATAACAACTTTGTTGATGCCAGTCATCCCCGTCTCATAAACACTGTTTTAAATAATAAAGTACAAATTATTGTTGCTCATGTGTTTTATGTCTAAATGCAAATTCAGAATTTGTTTTGAAAAGCACCAACTGATCCTGCCCCTTGATAAGAACGCACGCTACAAACCGATCGACCTGAGACTCCTGGTATCAGCTGATGTGATCAGCGAACACACAAATTTGTGTATGAGGATGATAAACAGCCGAATGCAAAATCTGCCTGCTGCCCTCGATGGGCTTCAGAAAGTTTCTGAGAAGTCCGGATGAAAGATCCTCACCACACGGACTTTCACAGCGCTCGGGGTGTCCCACATAATAAACAGATTCCACAGATACATCAGCTGTACGAATTATAACACACAAACGAACACACACACACACGTGAAACTGGGCTAGTCAACCGGAGATGCACAGTCACTTTGTTTCAATGCTACATTATCCTCCTCATATCTAATCTGGTCCTCCTTTCTGTCCCCCCTCACGCCTCCTCCTCTTGTCTTTGCTGTTGAAATGGAGCGACTTGACACGTCTGCCTCGAGGTCAGTGAGAGTGTGGAGTCATCAACACTGACTCAGTCTGCTGAGGAATGTCAAGCAGTTGTTACTTAGTGGTGATTTGCTGCATGCTTTACCTCGGGGCCTCACAGATAAGCCCCACTTGAACCACATAACAAATAAAGTCTCTGCAGCTTTAACACTATTAGATAAATTAGATTTATATGATTGTGTTAAAAATTTACAAACCACAATTCCAAAAAGGTTGAAACAGGACCGACAAAAGACTGGGAAAGTTGAGAAATGCTCAATAAACACCTGTTTGTAACATTCAACAGGTAAACAGGTTAAAGTGAACATCATGAACAGTCTTTCTTTCAAGCAAGGTTGGAGCGAGGTTCACAATTTTGTAAACAATTGTGCGGACAAATAGTCCAACAGTTTAAGAACATTTCTCAACACACAATCGGAAGGAATTTCACCATCTACAATCCACAATATCGTTAAAAGATTCAGAGAATCCAGAGAAATCTCTGCACGTAAGGGACAAGGCTGAAAACCAACACTGAATGTCTGTGACCTTTGACTCCTCAGGCAGCACTGCATTAAAAACTGCATTAAAAACCCACATCATTGTATAAAGGATACTACATGGGCTCAGGAACACTTTGGAAAACCGTTGTCAGTAAACACAGTTTGTCTCGTAAGTTAAGACTCGACCATGCAAAGAGAAAGACATATATCAACAACATCCAGAAACACTGCAGACTTCTCTGAGGCCCGAGCTCATCTGAGATGGACTGACGCAAAGTGGAAAAGTGAGCTGTGGTCTGACGAGTCCAGGTTTTAGAGCAACATATGCTGCCATCCAGACGTCTTTTTCAGAGAAGTCTGCTTATTTCAGCGAGACGATGCCAAGACACATTGTGGACGTGTTCCAACAGCGTGTCTTCGTAGTAAAAGAGTTCAGGTACTAGACTGACCTGCCTGCAGTCCAGACCTGTCTCCTATTGAAAATGTGTGGTGCATTATGAAGCACAAAATACGACAACAGAGACCAAACAGGACTGCTGAACACCTGAAGTCGTATATTAAAAAAGAATGAGAAAGAATTTCACTTGTGATATATCACAATGATAAACACGACTCTGTGCCAAAATCTTTGGAACATTCAAAAAGACTGGAAATGAACAAAAAACAATAAAGTTTGTCAGTTTGAACATTAAATATCTTATCTTTCTACTGTACTCAATTGAATATACTGTAGGTCAAACAGTTTTTGCAAATCATTGCATTCTGTTTTTAATTAGCTACATTTAATTTAATACCCCAACTTTTGTGGACTTTGCATTTGTAGCAAAAGCCTTAAATCATCCCACAGTTTCTGGACATATACAGGTCCCTGCTTTATTCATTCCTGAGATAAAAGCTGAGGCACAACGCACTGAAAGCTGCTGTGTAGTCATCATGCCTGCTGTCCTGAAAAAAACAGGGGCACAGTAAATTCCAAACAGCACAGTAAATCAATGTTGCTGTGCTGCTGGATGTGAATCTGATAAATCAGTCTGATGAATGGAGCTGGTGGGTCAATACGTGCTGGTTATATTTGACCTGATGGATCTATTAAACTGCACAAACTGAAAGAGAAAAACAACCCTGGTTCCCTCGTCAGAGAAAAAGGTTTAAAGCCCTGGAAACCAGCCTTCAAATCTTCTATGTAAGATTTAACTGCAATGACTACAACAGGGACAATCTTCATCTGAAAGCATTATTTATTAAGAGTTTAAAGGTGCACTATGTTCCTTTTTTAATAAAAAAAATTGGTTATTATAGTCCTGTATTCTTGAACTGCAGGACAATGTGCTCTTTTTGTTCTCAACCCAAATTAACTCTGAATACAAACCTGTTTTCCTCCAACTTTTGCAAATAAATATGCAAACATAAGGCTGTAAAGTAAATTTAAAAGTCAAGTTTGCTCTTGTAAACTGTTATCTATTGTATTAAGAGCTCTGTCTCTGTTTATAGGCCTGTAAAATAATCGCACAGTGCACCTTTAACAGCCATAAACTCAGCTAATCTGCTTCATCAGGCCTGTGTGGGTGTGGTTTGGTCAGATTTGACTGACAGTAACCAAAACATACACCAACTGTCATCAGACTCTGATTCAAATCTTGTTAAATCCTGATTGGTTCCCTGAAGGATAAGTCCCGCCCACTTAAAAACAGCGAGCCTAGAAAAACTGCTAATGATGAAGATCTAGTTAGTTAATTACTTGATAATATCACAAAAACAAAGCTTTTTTTTTAAACCTGTACTGTCTGACTTTTCTGTATAAATAAACGTCTGTTAAATTCAAGTCTTTGCCAAATAAACTCACACAAAAAATATCTGTATTTCCCAGCATACTGGAGTTTGTATATCTGGTGTCTGTGGTGATATTCCTGCAGCGGCGTGTTAGCAGTGATATGTTTTGCGTCAAGTCAAGCAGCTATAAAAAGCTTCTGATCCTCCAGATAAAGAATCTCAGTGTTCAGAGGACAGATCACAGTCAAAAAAAAAAAAAAAAAGAAAGCGAATGAAGAGAAAAGACTGAGGGCAGACAGGGACGTCATGTTACTGCTCACGGATGGGTTGGTATTCGTAAAATATTTGTAGGAGGAGTAGGAGGAGCTAACTACTAACTAAAAAATGAACTGTTGTCTCGGAACTGTGCAAATTTGCATGTGTCGACAGTGTTTGTGTAAATACTCTCACTGCCAGAAGGTGGAGACAAAAGTTCCCCACTGGTGCAGGTTTAAAGGAGCAATATGTAACAACCGCACAGCCAAAAATGAGAACAACAGTCCAAATAGTGAGTTGGAGCCATTGAGTGTATATTAAATAGGTTGAAATCCCACTGAATATACAGTCTGTGGTTGAGGTGAGTTGTTTCCCCCCACCCGCTTCTCCCCAGACTCGAGGGCAGTTCTCCACTGTAAGTCGATCACCTGTTAAAAACTGTCAATTTAAACCTAAGTTTATCTGCCTTAATGCCTGCCAGACCCCATTAACATTTTGCTCAATTTAATCGTTATAAACATCTAAACGGTCTAAAAAATTATTTATGATTTCTTACGACTTATAAACAGACACTTAACTGTTAACTCATTCGGTGAACATTCGGCATTAATTTTAATTCTAATAAATGTGAAAGGGGCAAACAGTAATACAAGTTACAGGCTGGAATACAAATTTCACAGAACAGTGCAGCTGTAGTGCTTCAAATCTCCGATAACATATCATCCTCATTTTGTGATTTATTACAGTAAATATATTACAGATTTCTCCTTTAAGGTGGTGCTACAATAACACAACTTTTACCTTTACTGCTGTTTTAACAACAACCTCTGTTTGCTATTTTGAACAATACCAAAAGGACAATTTTGCTCCATGCAGCCTGCCAGAATTGCACAGCTCTGGTAATTTTGCACAGCTGTTTGCCAGAAGAAGACAAAGTCTTACAGGTTCTCAGCTTGTCCCATTTAAGTCATAGCACAGTGCAACAGATGTACAAGTGAGAACATTGCTGCATGTGTTGCACTTAATTTGTTTTTACATGAACAAACTCTAATCTAATCAGGTAATCACATCAGTCACTGGTGCATCGTGGAGACGTGGTCGGTCAGCAGGGAGTTGTCTTTGCTGTGAGGGAACAAATTGTAACGACTTTAATTTTGTCTCTATCTTGGCTGCTGGTGTCTGTGTGTCCTTTGTGGATCATTTTATACTCACTATGTTAAGTGTGAAAGCACGCGGCCGTTTTGTCACACTCAAATTGGCACCCTCTCCATGACAACCTGCGCAGTAATTGTCTCAGTCTCCTCTAGACTTACGAATCCTTCTAACTGTGCTGATTGAAGTGGCATTAAAAAGTAAAATGAGTGACCTCTACACCTGCCATTAACAAGTGTGCTAAGTGACTGAACCGCAGCCAGACCTGAGGTTCAATTTAACAGCTCAGAATTAATGTGATGCAGCTCTAATCCGTGTAAAACAACAGCTGGAAACAGCTGTGAGTTCAAGGATATGAGGCTCAAACTGGCAGCAGGAGGAGGACGACAGTGTGTTGAATTCAGCAGACAGAAGTGGGACATGTCTGTGTCTCTGAATGATGCATGGTGATGCATTCCTGAATGTGCTGACTGTCTCAAAAAGATGGATCAATGGAATTATCATATAAAACAAGCTGCGTTTGCAGCAGTGGTTGAATAATTACTGCTAAATCTCTGTCCTCCTTCCCCCATTTCTCCTGTTTACACAAACAAGGTTGTGTCTGTTTTGCATGTAATCTATTTCCAGTGTATCACATGTAATCACATTAAAATGTAAAGTAAAATGTAAAATATGTAATTGAATTAGAATAATTGTCACTGTGATTGTGATTTCTAATCAACACTAAATGTAGTGTACATGCCAGGATATTTAGGAATGAATAATGAGCAAGACAAGCTTAACACTGTCCAACTAAAAGGAAGCGAATACACTATATGGACATAAGTAAAGGGACACTTGGATTAGGGCTGCACGGTAAAAAAGTCATATTGTCACTATTTTGATTGAAACTGCGGTTTGCGATATGTGATACAACTAGTGGAAACGTTCAGTTTTGCATTACAATTTTCATGTTCACTAGAAAAAAAAACTATTAGAATTGTGATGATGTGATATTTACTGAGGTCTGAACCGAGCAGCACTACAGTACCTCATTATAATGCTGTTTTCTCACACATCTTACCTTTTTCAAAATAAAAGAGCACAAAGTAAGCACAGGAAACAGGAAAGGAGAAAGCTGACCGAGGTTAGGGGTACCAAGTTTGCTCAACTGTTATTGGAGCACAGAGCCAAAAAGGGGCGGGACTTAGGAAAGGTCAATCCTGGCACGTTCCAGAGTGGACTAATTCTGACTTTAACCTGGGGTTTGCTAACTCTGCTCCCCAAATTTGCAGAGTTATCCACCAAAAATCGACTAAACACAGGGCTAAAAGGTGCCAGAGTGAAACAGGGTTTAAGGCTGTTAAAGAGCAGTCATGCATCATTCTATAATGTAAACATCAGTCTGTGTTCTAATGGAGATTTAACCTGCAGGGCTTGTAAAAGAGCAGTGTGTATCATATTGCCCTGGGCTGTAGCTTAACATGAGTTAATAAGGTGTGTGAAAAGGGGCTCAGTTAGCCCAGGTGTAAGGATATGCAGCACTAAAAGCCAGTTATGGACCAAGGTACATGGATGTCTACATACTTTTGGCCATGCAGTGTATTACAAGAGGTACTGATGTGTATGTAGGCAACAGAAACAAAAACAAATTCGCTTTGGATACAAGACACATTTCATTTTCTGGTGTTAATGTAACCCTGTTAAATCATCAGATCGTGTCCATAATAATGTGTTGACAGAAAATTGGCTAAAGTCAGTTTGACAAACTATGATTAAAAAAAAAACAAAAAACTTGCAGAACAGCTAACGAGTGAGTAAATGTTCTCTTTTTCTTCCTCTTTCTGTCTGTGTCTCAGGCTGTAAATACAATACACAAATCCACAGATGTACATTTACAATTCCACCCACTGCCGCATTCCCTGTTGGGAAATATGCAAAGTGTTATGTAAAACTGAGGAAAAAGTGCTGCACGTAAATTTAGATGTGACTGAAGCGTTTGAACACTGGCATCATCGCAGTCAAACACTGTAACTGTGCAGATTTCTGCTGCTTTGATATCGATTCTTTCAGTCTGAAAACACTGCAGTGCCATCAGACACCAGCGTCAGAATATGAATAAAAGCATCAATAAAAACCCACTGGCACCAATACTGCAGGCTCGCATGCAAATGTGTACATGTGAGCGCACGCACGCACGCACACACACACACACTCACTCTGGCATTACTCTCCACCCTCCAAATCCACACCTCTGAGTCTGACACTTTCTGTCCCTCTTGTCCCTTTGAGCCTCTGCAGAATGAGGCCGGTGACAGTTTGCAGCATCCCTCACTTCTACCTCAACACACACACACACACACACACACACACAGGCAGGCAGCCCACAGTCAGCTGGTTTGTATGCAGACGGAGTATCTTCTCCACTTAGCGCAGAAGATTTGCTCTGCAGACTCAGCAGAAGACGGGGTTGGTGGAGGAGATGATCTATATTTGGTGGGATACAGTGGTGATGTAGCTGTTAACACCCGGGGGACGTGTTCGGGGTGGGGTGGCGGAGGAAAGAGGAGTTTAGATGCAGCAGAGAGTTAAACTGCTGCAGAGTGACGCCTGTTCCTGCACATTCATACAAACACACACAACTGCAGCTGCGCACACACGCTCAGGAGGAAAAACCTGCAGCTGTTGGCACAAGACGTTTGCTGCTGGCACATTAACTCATTGCAGTGGTCGTCCCACGACCCCAACACAGCCTCTGCTGTAGCCTTTAGGAATCATTCCACTGCAACACAGATTGAATTTACAGTGTACTTTATGAACATGCACTGAAACACTGCACAAACATATGCAAACACCGTCCTCCATGCAAAACAGACTACAGTAGGAGCATTATCTGTGTTAGATGAGGAGATATCATGTGCAATTCATTTATAGACAGAAACGAGATAGTAACAAATTTAAATGGTTTATGACATATTTGATTAATGGAGCATTTACAAAATCTCACATGTAATGTGATCGTACAGGGATTCTGCAACACTATTTTCCTGTGAAACTCCAGCACTGTTCTGTGGACTAAAAAACTAAACTCAACCTTATCATCAAAATCTCAAAGGCAAGGGCAAAATTCAAACCACTGAAGTGGCAATTTTTTGAAGTTTGAAGTACTGCGGAGCTGCAGAGATGCCCTGCTCTACAAATCTTGTTCTCCAGATGTAAGAAAACATCATTTGTTTGGTGCAAACCCCAACAAATGTCACATTCATCATGATTTTAATAGTCCATGAAAATGAAATTTTGATGCAAAAATGATTATTCCAACTAATTGTGAATCATATCATAATCACAATATCTGTTAAAATAACTGCAACACAACATAAAAATAACTCCTGTTCTGTAGAAAACTTAGCAGTGCAGCTTCAACTGCCCTTTGCCTGTTACTCAGGAAACCAAGAGGCACCTTTTCATCATAACAGATCTGACACGTAACTCTCTTCAGAATGAAAGTGGATAAAATGTGACTGAAGGTGTCCTGGATGATCGTCTGTAGAGGAAAATAAAAGTCGTCTAAAGGTAACTGGGGGATTAAACAAAAATCAGTATGTTCAGCTCCTTGTTGTGCGTTATTACAACACTGTAAAGTCTCACACTTGGAGAGCTTGAACCTCTTTCAACACTCAAATAATCTCCAACTCAGAACTGCAGCCTCCATTAACAAAACACTCAGGTCATGTCCTCACTGTGGCTGATGCGACTTTGGAGGTCAACCTATGTTAACAAACGCAACATTAGTCCCCCTGACTTCTAATCCCCATCTTCAGACGAGTCCATTGACTCTGATTGGTCCAGGGCCAGTTTCACAAAAATATTTAGGCGAGTCTGTAGTGTCAAACTAGTCTTAATTTTTCTCATAGATTAGTTTATTAGAAACCATTTCATAAGAATAAGGACTGACTAACTGTAAGACAATCAGATTAGACACCTTAACCCCAAGGCTAAACCAGGCTAAAGACCCATGTTACCATGGTAACAATCAGTGCCACCAACTGATCAGCGACACCCGACAACGAAAAAAAAGAGGAGAAACATGGCTCATAATTTGTGGTTTGCTAACACTGTTATGAAGAAGTTCTTTTTTGAACATCTGATGTTCCTCTCAACAGTAGAATTAACAGTTTACTGTCGCTGCTTTTTTTTTCCGTATCAGATTTTGTTTTGTATTGTTACACTCTTCGCTGAACTTTCCCAATTAAATGTCCTTGTAACTGTTGAATTCCTCCAAAAGCCACATATTTTCTGCCAGAGGAAACAGAGCTGAGCGGCTGGATGCGGTCACTCAATCTGCCATTTTTTTTATTTTGAAAAAGGTCTTAATTTACCCAGAATTCATTGTGCCATAGTCAAAAACTAAACTGCTTTAACGACAGATGAATTTAGGCGTCTATCTGTTATATCCGAGCCATAGTTACAGTCTGTCTCTGTGAAAGTGGACCCAGCAGGGCTACACCCACATGAACTTATGATTCAGGAGTTTGAATAAATATTGGTGATTTTCAAATAAGACTATTTTGTGAAATGAACAGTGTTTCAAATAAAATCCATTTCAGTTATCCATTTCAAATAAAATCATCCTTAATCTCTCAGTTATATTCATTATTTCTGTGGCCTTGCTGCCCTGGTATTTGGCCTTCTTGCCCTCAAAAACACCAAAGACAAAGTGGCCTCGCCCCTAAAATCATGAAATTCCAAGCCTTGCAGGGAGATAAAAAATGACTGAAAATATAGCCTAATTTAACTGCTGACTGAATAATTCAATGTGAAACATTTCTACAATCCCTTCTCCAACTTGCTGTTAAACTCTGATATTATTCCCATCACCTACATTTTTAAGGTGAATTGATTTGAACATCCAGTTTCATCGTTATGGCTAAAACGATCTGATTCTGCAGATTTAATGAGCTGGTCTTTGGTCTTATCTATCCTCCAAATATCTAAGAAATCAGCTGAAATGTTTCAGATGTATCCTAATGACAGAAAAAAACATTAGCTCTCCAGCAGAGGTAATTAGAGGGAGTGTTTTATGCTCACACACATCGACTGAACTGCCTCGGTGGAAGGGAGCAGCATTTATCAGGGCTTTAATTGATTACCATTCACCTTCAGGAGGGTAAGACGGAGCCTGTTTCTGCAAGTCTGCTCACTGACAAAAAGCTCAGGGTCTGTTTCTGTTTCATGTTATCAAATTACAGATCAGCGTGACATGATGTCACATATCATTATGTGCCTCAGACACTCTGATGATAAGGCTCAGAGGGAAGAATGACGACAGGAATGCAGTTCATCACGCAGCAGGTGATCGGGTCACATATTGAACATAGCTGCATTGTCAGACTCGAATCTGTTTCTGCATTGTTTTTTTTTCTTGTGACTGTCACCACGAAGGCATGAATTCAGTCCGTCACAGAGCATGTTGTTGTCAGGACAGGAGACAACTAGCAGCTCAGTGAAGGAGATAATGAAGAGAAAATCAAGTTATGGTCGAGGAATGCCGGTCGTTGTAAAGGATTTTGTCATCATGGCTTGGAGTCATGGTGAAGGCTGGGCAATAAATATACAGAAACCTGAGAAAACAAGCCCAACCACAGTACACTGCTGCTGACCACGAGGCCACTCAGCTGAAGAAAATAGTGTCTTCAGTTACACGACATGACTGAAAGTATGTGAAGATAACACCCATACATCTTAGTCAACAATCACAGGTGATAATCTGCTCCTATAACAGGATCCGCTCTTCTCTTTTTAGTCTTTCTATGAGCCTGGCTGCAGGGATTTAATCCCATTCAGACAAGAGAGCATCAGTGAGATCACACATGAGACTGTCCCATCCAGGAACCAACAAAGGAAGTGGTGCTAAAAGTAGTTTAAACATTAGATGCTTCTGAAACGCTGCTGGTGGGGCTTGCAGCCGTGCGGAGGATGAAACTACTTTTCAAGGAACTAAAAGGGCCCTGAAGCCCATTGTTATCTGCATTTCAACAGTGGTGTAAACACCCACAAAAATAGGCAATGGCTGTTTGTTCACCTTGTTTTTGCACATGACTTCACAAGGCTGTCCTATAATAAGTTCTGGACTTCATCGTCAGTCCATCTGTCGTATACTTTCTTCTCTGTCTTGGTTTTTCTTTGTCTCATGAACTCACACAAGGACATATAGTGTCACACTGTTCCACAGATCTACAGGTGGCTGCAATGTACCAAGAGAAAAGAGTGAAGAAGAGTTTTGGTGAGTAACACTGAACATAACCTTTGTTTGTTTACAGGAAATTCCACACGGCGCCTTTCGGTACTAAAATCAAGCAACACTAAACAATAAAAACTTTACTGTACTGTATTTATGTCAGCATGCACAGTATTTTGTACCTATAAACAGGCTCCAAAATTAGCACCAGCCACCAGACAAACACTGATAAAATATGCAAGTGGCTGGTAGATTTCCTTCAGTCACCAACCAAAACAACACAATAGGAATTTATTAAGTAGTAAAATTTGAACATTCACTGAGCACTTGCCCAGTGGACCACAAAGTTAACCCTGGATCAAGGATGTAGGATGAAGGATAAGTAAGACACTGACAAATCATGTCGTCCTGCCCACAGGAGCATCAGATAAGAAAATATTTGTTGATCGGGGGACTGATTCTGGAGATTCACAGTCAGTTCACCAGTTCATCCCAAAGGTGTTGAGGTGGAAATCAAGGCTCTGTGCAGGCCAGTCAACGTTCTTCCACACCAAACTTTGAAAACTATTTCTTTATGAAATTCGCTTTGCAGAAACCAGATTAGAGACAAACAAACTGTCACACCAATACCTTCATGCTGACTTTCCCACATTAGTGAAAACTGACTGATGTTTAAAAAGTTTAACCAAATTTGTCTCATGCATCACACATTTTGATTGGTAATGTGTATTCATTTATTTTACATAAATATTTGAATTGAAAAAATGGCAGTTTTGTCAATAGCTTGAGTGGTTGGTTCCTGTTTACTGGTCACATTGAAAAAGCTATTTTCCTTTATCATATCATTATCAATGTGTTTTTATGTTGATTCCTGTGGGCAAATAAACAGTGTCATTTGTCATAATCTTGTTTTCTTTTACTTTTTGTTCCATCTTTGATTAAAATTTAAATCTCTTTGGACACTTTCATCTGTCAAATCATGATTTTGTCACATAAGTGCACTGTGTTCACTGTGCATGCCAACTTTGTCTCAAGAACATCCAGGGAAAAACCCTGATGTAACACAGATACGGTCGTTTTTTTTGACATTTTAATATGGAAATGTTACATATTACACCTTTAAGATTTTCTCCTGATTGGGACCAAATGGTGAAATGATGGAAACCAAAGTAGGTGTCCACATACTTTTGGCCACATATCGAAACCTTTAACTTTCTCTAAAAAAACAAAAAGAATCTAATTAGGTCTGCAGCCAATCGATTAATTGGTCACTTATTTTCTCGATTAATCAATTAATAGTTGTTTGCCTATAAAATGTTAGAAAATGTTGAAAAATATTGATCAGTGTTTCCAAAGGCCCAAGATGACATCCTCAAATGCCCACAATGCAAAAATATTCATTTTATGTCACAGAGGTGTAAAAAAAAACAGAAAATACCAGGGAACTTTTCTTTAATAAATTACTTAAGTCGATTAATCAATTACCAAAATAGCTGGTGATTAATTAAATAATCAATCAGTTGATCAATTGTTGCACCTTTAAATCTAATGGCGTATTAACAGTGATTCTTTATAAACAAGGTGTTCTAGGATGATTTTGAAGTTGCTCTGACGAAAAGTAAAGTTTAGTTGCACCTTGTCTTAAACAGATGTAAACAGATCTGACCCCCCCCCCCCCATCATTCTTCCTCCAGCAGACCATGCAGTGAGCCTAATGCTGCAGTAAGCTTCAGCATAAAGGACCTCTTATGTATCTTTCCACAGTAGCATTGTGTACCTGGTACTGCGATAAGCTTGTCCTGAGGACGTGCACATTTCCAACATATTCCAAATTCTTGGTTTCTTTTCTACTGTTTGTCTTGGGCTCGTTTCTCCCGTGTGAAAGTTGACAGTTGTGCCCTGACCTGCTGCACCGAGTCTCAAACTCACCAGCACGGCACTGAAGCGCTGCTCCAGCTCTTCTTCAGGTGGCATCGGGAGTTTCAGCCCCTTGGTTTGTTTCTGGGAGCCCGTGGAGCCCTGCGCCTCCTTCCCCTGAGGTATCTCCGTGCCTCCTGCTGCATTCCCCATCTTTGTGTATCCGATAGATCCAAGAAATACACATACAAAAAAAAAAAAAAAAAAAAAACTCCCTAAAACCTGCCTCAGACAAAAACAGTGGTAAAAAGGTCAATAATTTCTTACTTTCTGTTTAGTTATTCAAAGTTAATTTCAAGGCTATGTGAGGCACTGGCCTGTGACCTTTGGTTGTTTCCATGACCCCAGGCTGTTGATTCATGCTGAAGTAGCACTCATGACTCGTCCATACTCTCAAACAAGGAGAAAGCAGAGGGATGAAATCCACCCCTGCCTCTGAATGAGCTCCTGAAGCATTATGAAACCCTAGAAAGAGGGAAGGGGATATCCTGAGAGTGACAGACAGAGTGACAGCTGAACGAGTGAAAGAGAAAAGGGGTGGAGATAGAGTTCTGTTGCTCTGCTGCACGCAGGACGAGGCTGCAACAGAGAAGGAAATATTAAAGACGAGCTGATTAACAAAGAAAGGCTTCACTTCTGTTTTCCCTCTGCACAGGTGGGGAGGAAACTCTGGAGGAAACTACTCCAAAAGCTGCAGTGCTCTCGGGTAATAAGACTTAGTTGGGCTTGCAGGTAGTCTGTGGAAGCCCTCCATCTGCTGTTGGATGCTGGGAGTCTCTGGGCCTTTGATCTCCATATCCAGAGGAAAAAAAAGAGGAAAAGAGGGAAAGGCAGGGATCCAGCAGGCAGCCACTCTGTCTGTCTATCCGAAACAGGGACAGAGAGAGACAGAAGGCAGCAGAGACACCGGCTCCAACAGGGAGAACACACAGACAGCAGAGCTCTCTGGGTCCTAATGCCTCCATGTACAGGAACCCACAGAAAGTTTCAGTGTCAAACTCAAACTGAGTCATACGTTCAACTGTTCAATGATTAGTTGAATAATCAATGAGTTGATCAAAACAGATTAAAAAATTTATTAATTCTATGTATAACATGAGTATTCCCTCCATAAAATGGTGTAAATTTAACTGCTCAGTCTCCTTATATTATATATACTCTTCCTTTTTTTATATTTCCTGTTTATAGTATTTGTATTTTTTTTATATTCCTTTGTTTAAATTGTTCTTTTTTTTTACATTTCCTATATTTCCTCTTTTATTTTTTTATTGATGTTTATTTTTGCTATGCACTTTGCAGCTGTAACACCATAAATTTCCCTGAACTGTGGAATAATACAGGAAGATCTTATCCTATCTAACTATTTTGATAACTGATTAATTCTCATTTTTCAAGATAAAATGTCAGTGTTAAATGTGAGGATTTGGTGCTTTTCTTTGTCATTCATGACAGTAAATGAGGAGCCTTTGGGTTTTGTAGAAATAACTAATTTGAAGATGTCCCTTTAGGATCAGTTACATAAATTACACTTTAATTTATTGTGAAACACTGAAAAAGGCTACAAATACTCGCTAAAGCACCAAATGTGTATTAATGTGCTGAAAACAGTCCCCAACAAATGCACTATTTAGTCAACAAACTGACTAAGTAAAGTGTCCCTGGGTTACATGAAAGCTAATGCTTCAAATTGAATTCAGCATATTCAATCTACAGAATATGTTACAGTACAGAACATGAGTTTTCATTTAGATAAACTATGAACAGAAAACAAGTTGGAGCTTTAAAACTGTAAATGAAAGTTTGAGTACGTGCAAAACAAAACAAACAGGTGAGAAACAGCCAAACGTCCCTCTGCGGTCAAAGCCTCTTTCATACAAACATGTTGCTTCATCACAAACCCTCATAATACCCTGTGTCCCAACAGTTGTACAGTAACGTGGCAGCTAAAGAGGATCACACACTTAATCAGAATCATAAGTTGTGTAGCAGCGATGATGTAACTCTGTTAGTAAGCAGCCTGTTGGCTACAGGATGACTGGAGTGTTGCTGGAAGCTGGAGGCAGCTGTTAATAAATCATGAGTGTCACATTGATACCTGTACGTCTGACCACACCTGGTCAGCAGCACACAGGACCTAATGAAGTGTGACACATAGCAGTGAGTAAGTCAGAACTGACATAAATGTGATGAAGAGATCTGTGTTGTGAGGTTTCAAACTGATCGGTATCCCTTATTCTGAGTTTGCTACAAAAGTGAGTTCAGTTTGAAACTGTTTTTAAGTCTAAGCCTGCATTCATGTCATGTCAGAATAATCTGAAAAATTTGTTCCCGACTGGAAAAATTCATGTGAACGCCACCAAAAATTAAACAACATTCAATTTAACATAGTTCCAATACAGAGAATGAAACTGATGTGTTGCACAGAGAGTTTAAAGCCATTTTTGATTTTAAAATTTTGCCCCTAGTTGGGCTTTTCAATGTAAGCCTACAGCGTAATTAAATTTAGTTTTGCAAATTTTTCCCTCACTGCTAGTTGTAAATGCTAACAATCAATTAATCATTAATCATTAAAGGTGCAATATGTGACAAAAAGCAGCTAAAATTATCGACAGTGAGAAGAAATAAATGTTTTGATGTTATTTCAAAGACGCCTGTGTATTTTCATATCAGTGATGTGTACGAGTGGTGAGTTAGGTGAGTTAGCGACACTCGATGCAGCTAACTGAACAGACTAGGTGCTGCTATAGTTAGCAGCAGTTAACAGTTACTCTGGTGATATGCTGCCCCCTGTTTGTTTGGAGTTTCACAAAACATTGGAGTTTTCTCATTTGACTTTTTTTCTCTTCCTTATTCAGCAAACGTCTCCACCAGACAAAACAAAGATGTGCAATTACTGCCATTTCTGAACTATTGATTAATTATCAATGAACACATTTTTAATAAGTTAAATTCTTAACTTTGATTAATGATAAATCATAAACATCACCAATTAAAATATTCAGCTTCTAATATCATAAATACACAATACACTACAGATATTGAAAATGCAGTAAGACACATATACCAGAATACACCAGGAGACCTTAGTGAGCACAATTTGCAAAACTGGGCACAACTCTGGAAGTAAATTTTCAGTTGAAAACTTTTCATTAATTCACGTACTGCATGTTATTTTTTGCTAATGTATTTTATATTATGGTATTAGGTTGTAACTTTTAGTTGGTGTCCACATAGAATGACCTAGATAAGTTAGAAAAGTTATTTATTAGCATTAACCCTGATAAAAATTCATATAAAACATTAGGGACTTAAAAGCTCATGAAAACATGAAAAGTCCGGAGAAACAACTCGGGAAACAGGAAAATCCCAGGGGCGCATGAATGCAGCAACAGAGCGTCCCTTCCAAAATTACCGCAGCCTAATAAAAGACAATGCAAAAACAGAACCCAGGAAAAAGATCAAAACATGCACACATTTATCTCCAAAGTCCAACATTTATCACCTAGCCTTTCAGTCTTGAAGACCTTTGCCAATGACAGATTTGTCACACAGTCATGAAGCTGACTCAAAACCTAAAGGCTCATAAAAGACCTGAAAATATCAGTCAATGAATCAATTAATTGCTCAAACAAAACTAGGCAGCAACTTTTTAAATAACTGACTGATCATTTTTTAAAGCAAAAAAATCATTTGCATTTGGTATTTGCTGCTTTTCTTTGTCTTATGTGACATTAAACTGAAAATCTTTGGTCAGACAAAACAAATGACCTGAAGACTTCACTGACAGCTCTGGAAAACTGTGACGGACAATTTTCTGACATCATTTGGACAGAAAAATGAGTCAAAAGTTAGTCAGTAATTAAGAAAATGAAATGTGGATTATATGATAACAATAATTAGTTGCAGCCCTATTTAGAATGTGTGCTTAATTCATATTTTTTTATTTGAATTATTGAACAAATCATTGATAGCGTTCACTCAGGACAGTACTATGGAAGTGAGAGTGTGTTGGTCGTGTGTGTGTCGATGTATAATAAAGATTACATTAAAGACTCTCAACTTTGCTGTGAAACCATACTTTTGTTCTGTTTCTGTCAACTTCATAGAGCGGTGTTTTGTTTTAAGGACAGACATGGTGCATAGTGACATAGTGCTGCTACATGAGGCTGACACCTAGTGGTCAAAACATCACATTACAGCAGGAGAGCTCTGCACTTCTTTTTGCCACAGCCTCTTATTTCACACTCAATCTCCCCCTAAATTTTGGGTTTCTTTAAAAACTAGAGAAAATGTGGAGCTAAAGTTGACTCCATGAGACGGGTAGCACTACTTACAAATTATTTTAAGCCATTTTATCATTATGATAATAAAACTAAAACTAATCAGTGGTGTTTAGGGCTGCTTGTAACCTACATGGATCCATAAAAAGGCCACACGTTCTGTGCAGCAGTTCTATTGCAGCACAATCGGAAATTTAAGCACAACATAGAAAGCTTTCATCAGGGGTTAAGACTAGCAACATGCTGATTTACAGTTTCTGTGACATGCACATCTTTGATGATTGCAAGGGTGGTGTGTGTGTGTGTGTGTGTGTGTGTGTGTGTGTGTGTATGTGTGTAGTAGAAGTCGCACAGGGTGTATGAAATTCATTGCGGTTGCCATTTCTTAATTTCAAGAATCGCACAACAGTAAAAAATGCAAATCTTCAAAGAGAAGACAGACTAAAAAGCTCTGAGGAAACATTTTATCTGTGTGTATCTCACGCATTACTGGTACTGCTGGTAAGTGGTGAGGGGAAAGATGAGACTTTGCCACTAAATTCATCAAACTTTAATCGTACAAACAAGTGAACGGAGAAAACAAACAACAACGATACATTATTAAACAAAAACACAGTCAAAAACTCACTATGATAATAACAATAACAATAATAGCAATAATAATAATAATGATGATCTATTTTGCTTCAAGAGTTACAGAGGTGAAAAAAGTCTAGTTTCGTTTCTTGATCGGGTTTTGTTACAAATAAGGTCATGTTAGGGTTTAAAGGGGGTTAGGGTTTAAAATTTAAATATAGTTAATAGAAACTAATGCCAAAGGACACTGACAGTGTAGCCACTAGACTCCCTGGAAAGACAGAAATATAATATATACAAGTGTACATATTCATCTGGACATGAGTTCTGAGGTCAAAACAAAATGCAAGAGAAAGCCACTAACATCAGAGCAGAGTAAAATCAGTTTAGTCACACTTTATTTGTGTGGGTCAACTGTAATCAAAAGGCTTTAATTTGACAGTAAAAAGTCTCCTGGACATCAAGCTCTTCAGAAAATGGTGTAAAAGCACTAATACAGGATTACAGTTCCTTTAAATAAAGGTATGACTCTGCTGTCTTCATAACTGTGGTTAGAGTTACGAAAATGTGTGACTCTGACCAGCTTCTTCTTCTTCTGTCACCTGATGTCAGAAAAACAACTGTAGACTAAACTAATACAGTGTGACCATTAAATATTGTCTCTGTGACTCATCATGACCGCAGCTTGGTATCAAACCTCAAGACTTTCTGAGAAACATATGACATGTTTCAACAGCAACAAGTATTTCAAACTCATGACAGCTCCAGTGATTGTACTGTGTCACCGACATTTCAAACAAAACATTAAGATAAATATACATATAATATATTTTGATCACAAGACATTTCATGAGACAAATAGACGTTCATGTCTATTCAAAGCTAGCTGGTGAGACAGCCATGGTGAACTCTGACTAAAGCTAAATATACTTAATTTTTACGCAACCTGTCTTTGTCTAAAGTGTCAAAAGTTTGACAGCCTTATGTACGTTTTGGTACTTTAGCTTGTTATGCAACATAAATAAGGAAGTAGCTAGATCAAAATTATTCCTGCTAAAAGTTAGTTTCGATTAGCAGAGAAGAAGCAACTGCTATCTCTATATACAAGGCCAGTTTTTTTGTTTTTTTTTACCTTTATTTATTCAGGGTTGTTTCACTGCGACAACGCACCCTTTTGCATGAAAGCCCTGATCAAAATTGCAGTAACACCCATTCACACCTAGAAACTGCCCACTGCTGAGCAGCTCCACCAGAGCAGGTGGTGTTAAGGGCACCTCAGTGGTGGTATTGATGGAGGGGCGAGTGCTGACTTTCATTTTCCCCACCCAGATTTGTCCTTGAACTGTCATGTCCTTGAACTGAACTGATGACCCTCCAGTTAAACGTTCGCTGCTCTCTTCTTTAGGCCACCACTTCCCAAGTATATATCACGTTTAAGTTTAGATTTAGCTGAAGTATTGAAGTAATGCATTGAAAATGACACCCAGCCCTCCTTTTAATATGTCAGTTCTTAAACTTCTGTTACTGCACATCATGTACATACTGTTTGGAAAATTTGTATAGCGACAAAGGAAACTGGACAGTAAGTTTACAGTCCATTCTAATATGAAATATTATTTGGTTACTAGAAACTGAAACTTGGTGGGAGTTGTCTCGCTGCTGAGGTTACTGCGCTCAGGAGATGTTGGAGAGCAGGCTGAGAGCATGGTGAGAGCAGGTGACGAGGGGGAGATGGAGCTCACTGAGTGAGGCACCAGCTGGACGCCACAGGGGCAGCCTGAATCATGGATAAGCTTCAGCACGTCATTACGGAAGCGCACGCCTACCAGGGCGTACAGGATAGGGTTGAGGCAACAGCGGGTGTACGCCAAAGTGCAGGTGATGTACTCCAGCAGGGGATTGCAGAACTGCCCCGCCATTTTATGTGACAGCACCACAGTGTACGGCAGCTGGAACGCCAGAAACACCAGCACAAGAGCCACCATCAGCTTCAAGGTTCGCTGCCGATGCCATTGCTTCCCCCGCCGATGTCCCTGCCCCTCCCACAGCACTAGGCCTATCAAAGAGTAGCAGGTCACCATAATGAAGAGGGACAGGCAGAAGACAGCGATGATGGCGCCATTGGTGGCCTTTTTGACTCTCCCACTGGTTTGCATGCCGCAGTATGCATCACTGCCGGACCCTGAGACCCCAGAGAAGATGATTTCAGGCAGGCTGAGGAGCACCGCAACAAGCCACACACCGACAGCAGCAACCGTCCCACAAGTAAATATGTGACTGCGCAGCCTGAGCATATCTTGGGCTCGTGCCACCACCAGGTAGCGGTCAACGCTGATGCAGGCCAGCAGCAGGAGCCCACTGTATGTGTTGATAGCGTAGCATGCGCGCATGACCTTGCAGAGGTGAACAGGGAGGATCCAACCCAGCCAAGTTTCCGTGGCCTGCAACGGCAGTGTGAGGAGCAGGAGAAGGTCAGCCAGCGCCAGGTGGAACAGGAAGACGTCGGTCATGGAGCGAAGCCGGTGGCTGCCGTACAGAGTGAAGGTGGCGATGACCAGGCAGTTACCAGTCACGCCCAGCAGGAAGATCAGGCAGAAAACACACGTCTGGAATATCTTGATGGTGTTGAACTCATGTTCACCAGCCTCACACCAGTCAGAGTACAGGCTGTCATCAATGGGGTCTGAGCTGTTACTGATATTCAAGAGCGAGTAGTTGAAATAGTCGAGGCCTGTCGTATAATCATAGTAGCCGTCATCATGGTTGTTGAAAGCCATTGCTGCAGGGAAAATAAAAATCATTTATCATTTATCTTGAAATGATTAGTATGAGAGCGTATCCCATGGTTAAAATGTATACCCATCTCTGCAACTCCTGAGTCAAGCTACACTCAACAAAAATATTAACATTTTTGTTTTAGCTCCCATTTTCCATGAGTTTAAGTAAAAGATTTCAGACTTATTCTGTGCACACAAAAGGTTTATTCCTCTAAAATTTTGCTCACAAATTTGTGAACAAAATTTGTGTTAGTGAGCACCTCACATTTGCCAAAATAATTCATCTACCTGGCAGGTGTGACATACAGAGATGCTGATTAAACAGTTAAGCTGTACCAAGAAGTTGCCCAGCTGTTGTGTGCATATTAGCATACTGATAGTATTTACCTCAAAGAACACCTGTACCGAAGTACAGCCTCAAAAGTCACTAGCATGGCTGTAGACCCTTATTCTCATTAACAAAATGTTATGCTATATGTGTGGAGTACTATTAGTTACAAAAAGAAATCCTGATAGTTTTACTAAATCCAGTAACAGGAGAGACAGAGAGAAGGAGACATTACAGTGGTGTTAACATCTTATTAAGAATCTCATGTGTAAATGAGATACTGTAGCCTGAATGATAATCCATGAACAAATTTTAAAACTGTTTAAAAAGCATTTTTGCAGTAAGATGATCTGCTGCTCTGTTTCATGTGAAGACTGTTGTGGTTTTGATTAGTGTGGGGGAACAGTGATGCTCCGTGTTACCTGCTCTCACAGTGACATGACGTCTCTGTGGGTCAGACTTGTGGCTCTGTACGCTGCTGTCCGACACATTTTGCATTTTTTGCAGCAGTGATTTCCATCTTTCTCATAAAACCCAAACTTATTCTACACTTGCATGTTATGAAAGTTTGGTGGTGTGACATGGTGCGATGTCAGTGCGACTGTCTGTTTTGAGGAAATGAAGAAGAGAGACAGGAGAGGGAGGGGAGAGCGCTTGTTATGTGTGAGCGAGGCAGAGGCAGAGAGAAGGGGAGAGAGAAAATGGAGGAAACTTACAGCAGCAGTTCACTGATGCCAAAAATGAAACATATGCACGTTCTAATGAGATGTAACGATGCACTAATGCTGCATTAATTTTTTCCTGATTCACGTTCAGCTTTTTACGGATATGGGCCGCCTGAACCGATGACTTGCATCTTACACATTAAAGCCTGATGCATCAGATGCATGAGTGAATTGTGGTGTTAAAAGGACCTTTAGGTGTTATAATGAAATGTTTGAGTCAAAATGTCATGTTATTTTCCTCTACTAATTTGAGGAGTGTTGTATCTGAACTGCCACTTCGCATGACTTCAAACCACACGTGGGAGCTGTCAGATGAGTCTAGTTTAAAACTTTTGAGGACGTTTAAAAGAATAAGCAACAGTCTGCGTGTAATCCAGTGTAACTGAGATATACAGCTGAAGATTAAAACTCCTAAGCAACTGCAACTTGGACAGCACAATAAAAACCTTCTGTAGCATGTCTGTAATGAATATTATGAGTCATTCTGGGCCTCAACTTGCATGGAGGCTAATTACTGCTCCAAAACATGTAGCGTTCTTGAAGATACCAGCCTGGGCTGATTTTGAGCAGAATACTGCACTACATGTCACGATATCAGGAAACACTAACTCCTCTACAAAGGTTGAAAGTGAGAGACCCGCAGCTCTGTTCCTCAGTTTGAGTAAGCAGCTGTGATATTTTAGTCATTTTGCACCAGGTTGCGTGACACTGGCATCAGGTCGTTGGCACAGGGGAAACCGTGGGTAGCTTGAAGGTCTACAGATCAGTCAGTGTCGCGTGCTAACAGCCTTTATAGGCAGTTTCCACAATCACTTTTTATCATTTCATCTTTCACTCAGTGAATGGTACTGCTGAGGCTACTCGCAATATAAAATTGTGCTCTTTTCTTTTAAAATGTTTCTTTCTAATTTCTTTATTTGATAGAAGAGACACATTGAGGAGTTTCTCTTAAAGGTAAGAGGAACAACAGGAGACAGAAAAACATTTTGCAGACAGCAGCACTGTGTGTCTGAAAGGTTGAGATTTGAGATTTATTTTCTTTTAGTCAGCAATTACTTTTAAAAATGTGGTTCTCAAAAGTTTAAACTTCACATTTTGGAAACAGGTGTTCTTGATAAACAGTGAGGTGTGAGGCTAAATGTGATTTAGCGTGATTGTACTTGATAATGAACGGAGAAATAATTTAATTTGCATTTAAATTTTAATTTTACTCAGAATTAGGTTGTGGTAACTTGAGAATATCTGTCGGTATATTTTTCAGGCAGCTGAGGGAAAAGGGAAATGTCTCCTTTCTGAGAGTATAAATTTGAGTCATATGAGGGATTTTTTACTGACGGACTGCATCCCAAACTGTCAGACAGCTTTGAGTCATATTGTGATTAACAATGGCTAAAGTGACAAGCATGAGCGGCTAAACAGGAGCAATATTTTTATAGTACAATTTCACCAAACGCTCATGGAATCATAGTTCACAGTCCTGCACTTTTCTTTTCTGGTATTTATTTCCGTGGTCGGGTTTACCCCTCTGTGTTGCAGCTGCAGTTTATTGTATGTTTCTTAAAAAAAATAATAATAATATGGCAGCAATCTCTTCACCGATTATTGCATTTGAAACCATGGATCATAAAAACTTCTGCAATCTGCAGTCTATAGGCTTAGATGATGGTTCAGAGTTAACGATCAATTCTCGATCCACTATCATTAGGAATATATACAGATAACAGGATTACTCCTATGTATTTTAACGTCAGTAATTATGCAGATGACAAAATGTGCATTCGGCTGGTTCTACTCTGACTCATCAGTCTTGTCACTCTGCCTTTGATGTTTTCCACATAATCTCTTCTCAATTATATGTGTGCATCCTGCATGCAGAAAGACAAAATATATGGTGTTTTCCACACCCACCTGCATCTGTTCTGAAATTAAAACTTTGATTCATAAAACAAGAAAAAAAATTTGATGGTCTTGTACAGCACTAGACTGCTATTCAAAATTCATCTAATCCACTGCAATGAAATTACAGTTTGTAAAACTACTATTCACTTTTGTACTTGAATATGGAGATAATCATTATTGAAAGAACACAGAATTTACTATTAAAGTTCCTACTTCACATTTCTTCTCTCATTTAAACATTAAAATTATGATTACACAATTACTGATAACTATTTTTTATTATCCCTTTTTAAGCCAAATTATCAGATGTTCTTTATAACTTTTTAA
Organism: Lutjanus argentimaculatus; assembly: GCA_034769285.1. NCBI lineage: Eukaryota > Metazoa > Chordata > Actinopteri > Lutjaniformes > Lutjanidae > Lutjanus > Lutjanus argentimaculatus. Next base: position 1,289,854 of record JAWZSL010000016.1, on the reverse strand, counting down.
CCATTTGTGTTCATTATTTCTTTTGGAGCAAATCCTTATTTGCAAACTCGTGACAAAATGATCCACTGCCAACAAATAATTGTAGTGTTTTGCGTACACAATGTGTATACCCTCAACCCTGAATTTGATTTTGAGAAGCAACTTTGTAAATTTTAATTTGCTTTTTGCTTTCATGATCACGACAGCAGCAACAGATTTTCATTCAGTGCGCTAAGTAGCACAAAGAGGAGTAACGACAGAGACAGCAAGAAGAACAGCTCATAGAACAAGAATATTTTCATATCTCTCATGGTGAAATGGTTTATTTCTAACAAACCAGAGTTGGTGATTGTTGGAACAGTCTGAAGACTGGTTATTTTCTTTCTGGAGAGTTTAATTTAAGATATGATGAGCTTAGTTCAGTAAACAAGACAATCTTAGCGGTGTACTGTTGCATTTTTCAGTTTAATAAGTAAAGTAGGCAGAAGAAAACTTCCTGTGTTGACATTTTGTGAGTTCCTCATTTACTTATTGATAAAAACAAAAACATAGCAAACTCACGGCTCACACACACTCGACGACAGGTCCAACATCCCCGTGGCTGCATCCCTCTTAACAAACCTCTTAGCCACCCACCCCCTGCAGACCCCCATTAGACTCCTTGCGTGCTTATGTTCCTCTGGTGACTCATAAAGCTTAAATTTTTGTTATTTGCGCTGTTGCATTTGACCACAAGACAATGAAGCAGTAGCCATCTTTGTGCTCAAAGTTTTTGGGCAGCTGTGAGAGAATTTGTCTTTCATTGTGACAGAAAGAAAAATATTACTTAAACCTTTTAGATCAACGATTGTCCTCTGATTTCTGAGCATCAAGATTTTTTTTTTTTTAATTCTTGTTGACATGCAGTGGGTCATCTGTCTTGTTTCTTATGCTGGCTTTTAGGGTTACGGTACAGTACATTTTAAGAATATTAATATTTAAAATATTTAGTAAAAAATATTTTACAGATCTTGTTTTCAATGAGACCTGATCTATTTGATTAAATAATTATTGCCGAATTTACACCTGAAAGCATTCGCTAGCAGTTACGAGTATCACTGTACTGCACTATGCAGTAACACCGTATGTTTTCCCTTATACTGACTCATTTATCAGACTACTGCATTACATTTAAATCATAACAGGCCTACCTTTTCCAATTAGGTTGAAAGTGAGATCATCTCTTGCAACCACATATGTCGTTATAGTTTGAGTAGGCAGCAGTTATATATTTCTGTTATTTTGCCCTCAGTGTGGGATGCAGTTGTTGTCAGGCTGTTGGTGTGCAGGAACTCATGAGAAGATCACCAGCGTCACATGCCAGTTCAGCCAGTTTCATTTCTCATTTCACTTGAGCGACCGGACTAAATATTATTTTTCTTCTTTTAACACACATTGCCTTCTGCCAGCGGAGACTGAAAAACACCTTTAACAGTAATCAGGTAAACAGTTATGTGAAAATTTTACTTCTATTTTCTGCTGAGGGTCAAAAAGATTGAATTATTCTATTTTCTACTGACATTCAAACTGCAAATTCCAGGTTGCTTACAGTTGTTACTTGACAGTATGATTGGAATTAAAAGAATCTGACATTTTAACAACCTTGTATAGAATTTGTAGATAGTGCTCAGGCAGGTGAAAGGATTCTCATATAAATACAACACACATCACATGAATTTGAGTCATATGTGGGTTCTGATCGACCACAACAACAGTGAAAGATAATTTAGTCTCTCGGATTGATCCGTTGTGACAAAGGCCAAATGTCATGATTTAATATCATAGAGTGATGTTATAAAAAATTATCTTAAAGTGAATAAATGCATGTCAATGTTAAAACATAAGCTCAGTCATGTTAATAAATGTATTTATTTATAAGAACCTGAATTTTTGTATCTATAGAAAAATAGTTTTGATTGTCCTACATATATGCATTTTGCTTCAACAGTAAAAATCTATTTCTATTCTATCTAATTTCTGCCCAGATTTTCTGAAGTGATCATACCTGTGCTGTTTGAAGTGTTAAGCATGTCCCTGGTGCTCCTCCTGTGTCTGTGGTTGAGATTTGAGAGGCTGACACTCTTAAAGGGTGTTTTGCTGACCTTGCTGTACCCCTGCGTTGGTTGTTTGTATCACCAGGAGGCACTGAAGGATATGAGCTGTCATATGCCTGAGAATTACTTTGCGGCCTGTCTTTTGTATTAAAGTGGATCAAGAAAGGTTTCGACTGCAACCTGATCTGCAAAACTTTGTTACTAGTCAACTGATGTTTATCATCCTCACTGCAATTGTACCACATTTACCTGACAAGTTTGCACATGGATTTTTGTATTAAGTACATTGCTTTTTACATTCACAATCACATTTTTTGATGTATTGTACTTTACACAATGTTTTCCTTTGACAAATCCGAAATACGTCCTAATAAGAAGAGACAAAACGCAGTGAAAAGCACAAAACGTGCTCACAGCATCAAGCTTCAGGTTCAACGGGGGGACAAGCGTGCAGAAACACATCTGGGTGTGACTGCTGACTGGTACCAAAACCCACTCACAACCTTTCCTTGACTTCTTTTGAGGTTATATGATCGTTTGTGGGTCTCATTTAGCCACACAAGAGTGTAACAGAGTCAAACCTTGCAGCTGGGGCAGCACACATGACCAAAGAGCTTTTTGGTGCCTTCTTGTGTCTCAAACAAAGCTGAACTTGTGTTTTACATTTTGTTAAGTTTTATTATTTATTTTTAAAAGACAGACTGATGCAAAATGAAAACATCAATCTGCATCATCATCTATGAAATATGCCTTTATTTTGAAATTCAATGGCATGTTTGCGTCACCTTTTCTTAACCAGTTAAGATTATCTACAATTATTTGTGATTTGTCTTTATAATTTTTTTTCCGAAAAGCAGAAAAAAAGGGGTAGCAGCTTCTTCTGTAACTGATTGTTTGTTTGTTTATCCAAATGTTTATGCTGATTCTTGATTCAATCACCCCTCAGGGACAAATAGATTTAACCTTTTTTTTGAAGATTTTTTTGGGGGGGGCTTTTGCCTTTATTTCAATAGCAACAGCTGAAGAGATGACAGGAGAGGGGGTAGAGAGAGAGGGGATGACATGCAGCAAATGGGCCGCTGTTGATTTTTTATGATTTAAAATCATCAAACATTTAAGTGATCTCCGATCACGATCATACGATACACATTTCTTCCTTGAAGATGACGTTCATCTTTCAGGTTTTAATAATGTGTTGGACAGTTCTTTACCCAGTTTTAGTAGTTTCATCAATCTCCTTAGTAGTTTTCTTTGCTTGATGCAGGCCAATAATTTGACCCTTCTGAAACAGAGCAACATCTTTTCCACGGCCACAGAATATGTCTTCTGACATGAAACATATTAATCACTGCAGTAATTATCCAGTGGAAGGCTCTTACCTGTTTGCTTAGTTAAATCCAGGTGGTGACTTTTTTTTTTTTTTTTTTTGCCCAGGAAGTATAATTGACGTGTGAGTTCTTGAGTTATGGCCAAAAATGCGTTTTTTGTGGTCACAGTGAGCTCGACCTTTGACCTCCAGTCGTTCCTCTAATCAGTTCATCCTTGAGTCCAAGTGAACATTCATGTCAAATTTGAAGAAATTTCGTCAAGGAGTTCTTGAGATATTGGATTCACGAGACTGAGACCGATATGAGGTCAGTGTGACCCCCAGTGTCAGTCGTGACCTTTGACCATCAAAATCTAATCAGTGCATCTTTGAATGCAAGTGGACTTTTCAGACAACCCGAAAAACATAATGCTCTCAGTGCTCCGGTCACCGGTGCAGAGGCATAAAAATGGTGAAGAAAAGCCTATCACAGAGTCCAGAGTCCAATGTGTCATCTTCAATCAGAACCCAACAACATTCACTTTGCAAGAAAAAATGAAAATCTTCAGACAGAACAAGCATATTTTTTGGCTTTTAGCTTGAAAAATTACGCAAATGATGATTTGATTATGAAAATGGCTGCAAATTAATTTTCTGTTTAAAAAAAACGGTTTACATTATACAACATCAGAAAAAGAGTCAGCCACACAAAAGCAGTCATCACATGCACAGACATACCAATTACTACAATCACAAGTATGATTTAAAAAAAAAAAAAAAAAAAAAAAAAAAAATCCCTCACTTTGTTTTGCAGTTTGTTTCCTTTGCAGTAAAGTGCATGATACCGGAAACCAATTTTACTCAGTTCGTCATATGTTGAACTTTTAAATCTAATCTATTATGTGTTATGGCATTGTGGCTGCTCATTTTGAACCCGACTAAGGATGTGAAACATCTTAACCTCTAACACGGCCTAATTAATGAAAATATGAAACTGAAATAAACTATTCTTTTTTACTGTCAGCTTCCTAAATGTGAATATTTCGTAACTGTGCAGCTTGTGTTTAGGAGACACGACCAGCAGAAACAGACGCTTTTTCATTTCTCTCCCACGTCAAAAACAGAACAAAACTCCTGCTTTACAGCAACTCTGAGGTGACAAATTACCACAAATACAGAAGACTTTTAATTGGGGCTCAATGGTCGATGACTGTCAGACATCAGGCATGGACAACAGCATCGTCTATCAGCCCAACTCTACTTCACAATCACATTCACACCTACGAGCAGTCTACGAGCCCAGAACCTTCTTGTTGTGAGGCGACAGTTGCGTTCAATGATATCTAAAGCCTCGGACAGATCAACAAGAGTGCAGCACAATGTTGCTTTGTACAATAGAAACTCTGAGAAATTAAATAAAGATAATTTTACAGTAGGTTGGTTGATATGGTATTTTTTTCTGGTTCCAGTCTGCGCATGTGTGTGTGGGCGGTGAACGTGTGGGTTTGAATTTGCCCAAGTGCCTGATTAACCCCATTGCACTAATTCATCCTGCAGACATGTAGTCTGATCATTGCAGAGATGTCAACATTGATGCGCATAAAACCACAATGTGTGCACCAGACAATAAAAAAAATGGGTAATGGGTTGACGTGAATTGCTTCTACGTATGGGAACTGTTCGGCGACTTCACAGCTGGGCTGAGATGTTGACGATCCTTGATCCACAATGTGGTTTCTGTAACCTTTGATTTTTACCCTCGTCGCTTGTTTATGAGTGTGGTTGTTGTTAACTGATGTGAAACTGTTGACCTACTACTCAACCTGTGAACACATTCAGGTTCAATGGTGATTGGCTCCTTGGCATGAGGGTGCTAAACTGGTTGACTTCCTGCTCACATTGAGATCGTATTGTTACTTGGAACTATTTCGCTGAAAAATCAATTACTAAAAACACATTTGATTTTACAATTATTAATTGCAACAATTAAAAGTTCTCTTGAGCTTCAACAACAACTTCCATGGACTTCCAGTGACTTTTACTACTTCTGAATATATTTTTCTTTTCTTTTGTTGACATTAAGATGTTTATGCTTATGCCTTAAGACACAATTTGTAAATGTTGTATGCATTGTATATGACACAAGTCAACACAAATAATTTATCAACACTTTACAGGTGACTAATGTGCCATTACTGAGACCAGCCTCTAGATTATAATAACCCTGTAGTCTGTAAGTCATTAATTAAGGGACTGTGCATTATGGTGTTGAAAGTTGCCCAATGTTAAATGGTTCATGAGCTCAAACTACTTAAATTAGTATTTTCCTCTAAATATGTGCATGAGGAAAAAAAAACTTACTTCTTAATAAGCTGCCTTGACTTCATTTTGTTCTCTTGCATCCAGTTTCTTTTGTCAGTTTTTCAGTGTTTAGCTCACGCGATCGCTTAATGCATGTGTGTGTGGACGCAGCTAATCTCACATACTACTGGACCTGTTAGCCCAATTTTTTCTGTGTACATTTACGACTGTATGCTGACAGACCTCTGTGATTCACAAGTTTTGCAAAACCTCAAACCTTTTCTGTCTTCACACCGCCGGCGGCTGCACCTGGAGGCATTATGATTTTGGGTCACACAATTTCCTGTGAATTTCCTGTGATATCTTAAAGGCTGTGTAAAGGGAATTTGGACATTTTCTTCTAAAAACATTATATAGGTCATAAATATATTGCTCAAAACATGTAAAAAGCCTCCTAACTATTTAGAACTGAATTGTGGAGCTAGACTTCAAATTGTGTTTCAAGATTTCTGTGTTCAGGATTTTGCGGGCGGCTCTGAAATGGAAGCCGTGCTGCGTATCACAGCTTCCATTAGCATAAACCCGCCCCTGCTGCTCCAGCGATATAAAAACGTACAGCTCAGTATCCTTGGCGGTTCTCCTGCTCACTGACGAGTCACAGATAACACTGATGATAGTTTGCTGCTAGCTATCTAACCAGTTATGTCTCATCCACCACATGCTTGCGTGTTCTCTGGATGCCACAATGTGCAGAGTAGCAGCTTGGTGACTTTATTTAAGGGGCATTCACATGATAAGAAATGTATCCCGGACTCATCGCGAGGTAAAGCACAGAGAGGCAAAGCACACGACCTGTCTGATATACAAACGGCTAACTAACATTAGCTCTGGAAATAGCTTAAGTTCATAAACTATATGATTCACAAATCTTATGACCCAACCTGACTGTTCACATTTTGTCATGCATAACGTTCACTGGCGAGATCGTTGTCTGCTTTTAATGTTGTGTTATAGAGTTTGGGGGAACCCTGAAATGCTTTTCTTCGTGTCTGGAAGGGAACCCTTGATTTGTGAAATTCTTGCGGGATTGTTGTATGTTGTTCCTTCATTATGATGTTAAAATGATCACTCTCGCGAGATCTTCAGAGGATCTGGGGTTCCCTTCAAGACTCGACCATCAGTCACTGTCTGCTCCGCTTGTGTCACTTCGACATATCTGTGGTCTCGTCATCCCGCGGGCGGCGATGCCAGCGGGATCATGTGCTCACCAGAGAGAGTAAAAGTTGTCTTGTGTGCTTATAAATGGAATAAATAAATTACCATTCTGATGCAGACTGTGAGGAACGAGGCTGATCATCATGTAGGTCAGTGTCTGGCTCTGGTGGCTCAAACGAGTAGGACTTGGTCAGTACAATGAGGCTGCCAGCGTTAGCGACCATTGTCTCCTCCTTGTACAAGACACGGAGGCGGGAACCCTCCTGTGCGTGGGCGTGGTTTCAGCGCCTCCATAGCAGAGAAAACTGATCATTTTTTCATTATTTTGAGACCTAATTTTATATGCTTAGTGTTTTTTTTTTAATCATTCAAATTTGGCTGGGTGATTAATAACACACGTTTCCGTGGTGTGACAAACTACTTTACACGGCCTTTAAGAACACCTCAACAGAATTTCTTCAAACTTGGTACAAATGACCACTTCTACTCAAGGATGAACTGATTGTATTTTGGGGGTCAAAGGTCATTATGAAAAAAAAAAAAAAAAAGAAAAAACACATTTTTGGCCTTTATTCAGGAAGTCAAATTTCACACAAAGACTAGCAGGAAATTAGCTGTGCTGGAGAGTAACTGCTTACACATAACTTGTGACATGTTACTCAATTACAAAATAAATGAAATTGTAATCTGTTACAGCTACTGAGAAAAAACGTGTAATTAAATTACACTTACTAATCAAAATGGTGGTGATTACAAAGTGGTTACATCCAAATATTCTTTTCGGCTTCCCTGGTGAAGATCTGCACTCTACTGATTAAACTCTTCTAGTTTTCTTGTTTGACTTTTTGTTAAATTCTGATTATTAAGCATCATTTTGCTCTTCATATTTTGCTCTTTAAAACATTGTGGGATATTTTGTAATATGCTACAACAACAATAAATTTAACATATTTAATCTTACAAAATGTCACTGTGCTTATTGTTTTATTATAATTATGGTTACTGCTTTGTTTATTATTAATATTAGTAACAGTAAGTGGCTTAATCAACAATTTAATTGGGAGTATGGCTGCACCTTACTATAGTTTTATTATAGATTAATTTAAAAAATATTGAGTAAAATGTTAAATGTTTGGCTTGTAAAATATAAAAAAGCAAAAATGTCCTTCACAAGTTTAGAAAGCCTTAGTTGACATCTTCAAAAATCTTGTTCTGTCCAACTATCCATGCAAACTCAAAATATATTAAATTTACTATCACATTAGAGAAGGAGAAGTAATAAATTATCACAAAGGAGGAGCTAGAAGTAGAGAATTTTTAGCTTTTTTACTTGAGAAATCACTTAAACAAAAAATTATCAAACTAGATGCAGATGTTATTTTTCTGTTGATGAACAAACCGTTTCAGTTTATATATATTTATTGTAAGTTTTTAATTAGCCTGTACAGAAGCGAGAATACACCACATAAATCACCTCCTTCCTCAAAGTACAATGAACTACTTTAGGTTCTGCTTTATAATCTCGCTCCGTACCCAGAGTAAGATCCAGATGTGGTAAAGGCGCTTTTTTATTATGATTGTGTTTATACTCAAAAGAAAACTGAAATTATTTCCATTTTCTCAGGTTTACGATTAGTTGCCGTGTCTAAGTGAGAGGATTGAGACAGTTTGTCAATTTCTTTCAAAGGGTCTGTGTTTGTTTTTCTTGTGTCTTTCTTGCACTGTTTTTCTTTCTTATTCTTTTGTTGCTATTTAAATTTACTTGTATTTTATTTTACTTGCATTAATGAACTGAGCTATTCACTCAGTGACAATTTATTTGGATATATATGTACAATCTAATGCAACTGTTCTGCCATAATGTCTACTTTTATGACGTCTATGTTCAGTTTTGAGTGTTTTGACATTGTCAGTTGTAAGTGGTGGTGTTGTGCTGCATTGTAATATATTCTAATATTCTGCCCCCATTCTTTTTAAACTTCATAAGAAGGTCGAATTTATGACTGAGCTATTGTACTGAATTGCATAGGATTAGATTAGAATTGCCAAATAGACTTTTTTTGTTAAAGCTCCTTTTTGGTTAACCAGAACCAGCCTCGGTTTGGTGTTTTAAAATGGGTTAAAATATTACGTTGCAGCCTGTTTTGTGGCTGCCAGCTGAGGCAATCATTGTTTAAATATAAATATAACATGTGGGGTTTGTAGATATTTTGAAAAAGGTAAAAATGAAGTTTGACTATTAAACCACGTCTTGCATATTGCAGAAATGTAAACAAAGAGTATATAGGTTGTTGGACACGGCAAGTTCCAAGTCTGCTGATGGAAATTGGCAAAAGTGAATAAAAACCAGCCGAGTGGATCTTTTCTGCGCACGGGAAGGCTGATGTTTAGAGTCATTTAGGAAAAGAGATGCAGTTATAAATACATTATTATTGTTATTGCAGTTATAAATAGATTATTTTTATTTTTTTTATCTTTCAGGAGCAGTTTTTCTTCATGACACCTGCTTCTGTGACCGTCAAGCATTAAATGTGGAGACTGAAGGACAGAGAGGTAAGACTATAGGTTTTACGATCTGCGCGCTTCATTAAAAAGCAGCTTTGCAGTGAGTTTAAGCTTCATACTGTGTGAACTTCTCATTCTGAAACATGAAAACAAGGTGTGAAGAGACGGGGTATATATGGTGAGAAAATAAAATGAGTTTCAGAGCAAATGAGTGTGCAATTACAATATTTTGAGCAAAATGAAAAATACTAGTAATGACCACCTGCTTATTTTAACCACTGGAGGGCGAATTGAAACCAGTTTTAATGATCATTTCAGCACCAGAACAATTCAAACACGGATAGTACAATCATCACTGTTGTGGGTTAGAGATGTTTGTTACTAACTAAACATTAATTCACACCTCAAAAAGTGTTGTAGTGTGGAGCTGTTCTTTAGTGATACTGTTTGTGGGCTGAGCTGTTATAAGCTTCACAGTGACACTAAGACCGCTGAGTCACTCATATTATTCTCAGTTTGGTGAAGTACTCTGAAGAAATATGTTTTTTAAAATGTCTGTTCTAAAAAAGTGGCTGACTTATTGGAACGGCTGGGCATCATTCGAAAATCATTTGATACGACAAGTTTCACAACCAGAGTTTCTGTCAGTATATTAGAAGCCCAGTGGCCTGAAATTTCAGTATTCTTTTGATACTTTGTTATTATAAACTGGCATTAAAATTTCCAAATGTCCAGTACTTGTTGTAGAGCAATGTTGGTGTGTTTACACAGAAATTGAGGCAAAATTTTTGCCTTGTGTAGCACAAAGACAGTGTTCAGCTCAGCCTCTGACTGAACTCTGCACTGAGACACTCAGCTTCTCTCCAGTCTCTCTACACTTTCCTCTCCTCTCCGTACATTTGTGCATTCAGAAAGTAAAGTACATAATATCAGAACAGAATCAAATGCGGCTTGCAGTGCAAAAAAGTAAAAATGAAGTTTGAGTTTTTAACCACGTCTTGTATATACACAGCAGGTTTCAGATCTGCGGATAAACATTTGGTGACATAAATATTCATCTAGCATGCCCCGTGGAGAAAATTAAGCTGAAATAGCCTACAGGTCTTCCTAACCACATCACTGTTTCATCACCGGATGCAGGAGCAGATTTTACAGGAGAACTCAATACTTATGTTTCCTTTAAGAAACATGAGCCTTTCTTTCATTTAATAAAATAAGCCAGAGTTCACAAGTATTTAATGTTGCATGAATGCAAGTACCTATACAATAGCTTCGCCTAAATAAAAACAGTCCAAAGCTGGTATAAAAACTTGATGTAAACTGGAACTATCAGAGCAAATAATAAGCAAACAAGATTATCAATTTTTCCCAGATATGGAATGGCAACTTTCTGAGCTTGATAGTTTTAAGACTAAAGTGCTATGGACAAATTTCAGTCTGTATGATACTCAGCCCAAGTTAATGGACTTCAGTACTATTACAGAATGCTGCTGTGATAATATGTTATTCATATTCGGTCATGTCAGTCACAGTTTATTTTCCTGCTCATTGCAGTTTCAGATGGTTACTTTCTCAGTATGGCACACACTGGTTACTTTGATGTGTCCTGTATGTGATGTGTTAAGTTGTTGTTTTTCTACCCTCACCCGTGTGAGTCATTCTGTTTGTCGCCACATTCTTTCCCGAACAGGACCAGTGGAGGAAATGTGTTTTTAAGGTGTTAACTGATAAGAAATCTAACTCTGTGATTCAGATTTGAAGATGCATGTTAAAAGTATTTCAATCCACAGAGTATATCACTAATAAAGTATAACATATTAAACCTTCATACAAAGAACTGTTTGTCCTGATTTCTTAAACAATGTTGTGCACCATCATAAAACACAAATTACACAACATTTACAGCTATAGATGAAAAAGTATGAAAATTTCACATCACAATTACACTGACCAAAACTGTCATGGTTATTACTACTATCGTCCTATTGTTAAAATGTGCTGAAAATCTTTAAAAAAAAGTACTAATAGACACACTGAAATCATTTCAGCAACTTTTATATTGAAAACCCCTCTACAAGGCATCATGTTGTTGGTGATGTCAGTATTTTCTTTGACGAAAAACAAACCCAAGCTGCTGCTTTGCCTGCTTGGAGGAGACGATCGATCAATGCTGGACAGTATTTACTGTCAGTTTAATCAAACACGGTTATAACAAGGGCTGCACAATTAATTGCAATATTATCAAAATCACGATATGGCCTAGTGCAATATAATCGCAATTTTTTGGAAAAGGAAAAATGTGCAAACAGCATTATAATAAAGTACTGTAGTGCTGCAGAGATGACCTGGGCTAAAAGTCTTGTTCTCTAGATGCAAGAACAAACATCAACAAATGTCACATCATCCCAATTTTAATATTTTTTTTCTTCAGTAAAAAATGAAAATTGTAATGAAAAATTGATCATTCCCACTGATCGTATCATATATATCATATATATGTCATTTTATCAAAATCACAAAAATTCTCGCAATATGACTTTTTTTCCATATTGTGCAGCCCTAGCTATAATGATGATTAAAATTTGAAATGGTAACACCAGGAGCCAGGAATTTTAATCACAATTTATTGTGAAACTGAAACCCTATTTGCAGATCCTATCAACAAAAAAAATCACTGTAGACTTGACATCCCAATTATGGCCTGTCAGGTCTTACCTATACCTTACTGGAAGAACTCACTCTCGCATTTCAGTCCTACAATCAACTATATCAAAAACAGCAATCAGTGTCAGAGGTGGAAAAAGTACTCAGATCTTTCACTTAAGTCAAAGTAATAACACTACAGTGTAGAAATACTGTTAAAAGTAAAAGTCTCACATTAAAAATTTTACTTGCATAAAAGTACCAACGTATTTACATCAAAATAAACTTGAAGCACCGAAAGTAAGAGTACTCATTATGCAGAATGGCCCATTTCAGAATTATATTATCTTACAGAATTATAATTACTGATGCAGTAATATATAAATCATTTTAATCAGCTGCTAAAGGTGGGACTCATTTTTACTATATATATTCCATATGTGAACTTCCCCAGGTGGTCTTTATCCATGATAAATCATGATTTATTTGTTGAATATAGATTTTATTATTAATTTGAATCTGCAAAGTAACTACTAAGGCTGTCAGATAAGTGCGGTGACGACAAAAGCACCATTTTCCCCTCTGAACTGTAGTAGAGTAGAACTGGTAGCATAAAATGTAAATACTCAAGTAAAGCACCTCAAAATTGTACTTAATTACAGTACTTGAGTAAATGTACTCTCTCTCTCCACCCCTGGAGACAGCGTCATATCATGTGGTTGACACACATCCTTGATTTGCTTTTCTGAATTCCAAAAATGTCCCTGAACGTCTTTCAACAGCGAAAGCAGCGAATCCGAGTGCCAGAACAGTTTCCTGTCTGAGCGAGCCGAAGTGTAGACAGTGGCCGTTACAGATAGCTCTGACATCCTGCATACTGAAAATCACAAAGCACAGGAAGTTGTAGCCTTTTACACTTGGTTTGCTGGAGGCACACGCACACTCCTGTATTTAAACATTTTTTCCAGAAAACACTTAACACAGATTTTTGCACAAATACAGGAAACTTGTCCACTATTTTGCATCTACAATCATTATTGCTGCCATACAGACCTTTGCAAACATGTCAGAGCTATCTGCGAGCCAACTGTGTTATTGTTTATGTTTTAAAAGCTTTGTCTATCTGTCATGCTGCACCAGCTTCCTGATTCCAGACTGTCTCTGTCCGGGCAGCCACCTTCCCTGCTGCTAAGTAAGGGAGGAAATCCCTTACGAGCATTTTCACCAACTATGTGAGGGAGAGCAGGAAACTGAGCCGTGCTGCCTCCACATGACCGCCACTCCAATTAGCAGATATATCACTGTAGTATCATGTGTTTATGTCAGTAGACCCACAGGGGTAAGTGAGGACTTACCAGCACTTCCCTTATTTAGTCCTTACAGATGGAATCTCCTTTAGCCAATAAACAGATTTGCATTTTGTATGAAAACGGTCTATGTTAAACTTAATACAAATAGGGGTGTGATGAACAAAGAACCCAAAGGATAAGGCTGGTTTTATTCTGTATTTTTCTTGCTGTCAACAAAACACAGGAAAATATGAAGAACAATATGTTAATCCAGTTACTCAAACTCAAACCCTCTGGTTCCTACTGAAAACATAAATCTTTAAAAACCGCTTTCAAATCAACAATATGGTTTCATTAAAAAACGTTCAGTAACTTCTTAAAACAGCTGATCACTTTGGTTTTTAAATGTTACTCAAACAGGGGGAAATTGTGCATTTGTTGAGGACTATTTTCAGCACTGCTGTTGAGTGATGAGTTATCCCTCAATTTGTCAAGATATCATAAGACGGCTCTTTTTTTCTGACCTGACTGCAACCAAGAACTCATTTTAAGTAGAAAAACCTAAGGAATAAATTTCTAGGCAGGCTGATTGTATCTGCAGATGCAAGGATGAGAATGTGATGATACTGCCTATCAGTTACTACACTCCAAAAATAAAAAGCTTTAACGCTCTATTAATCAATATTTTACAAGATGTATTTGAAAAAATGGCTGAGTCATGTGAATGTTTTCACTTGTACCAATAAACCCACAGAAAACCTGACTGTACAGTTTCCTTCAGCTCATATGAGCTTTATTGTAAGTTTCAGTTCATTGTTTTGATCTTACGGCTCGCAACTTTACTTTTCAATGCTGTCATAGCGACACATCCAGCTACAGCAGGCAGATGTTTTCAGAGATAAAGCTTTAGCAGCTAAAGAGACAGATCGTTTTATTGGCCTTACATTCATCAGATATGCAGACACACAACTCCAAACGAGCTCTAATGTTGCTTCATCTCTTCTGAATGTGTAAATAAGGCAACTGTCTGCTCAAATGTTTGCAATATCAACAACACAAAGTAGTAACTAAAAAATAATAAAATAAATAATAAAAGTAATAATAAAACTCAAACCGAATAATTGATCAAAATTAATTTAATTATCGATTATTCCATTAATCGTTGCAGATCTAATGAGTTGCAATTCAAAAGTGCAACAGGAGTACTAACATGTTATCTGTTTATATTAGATAACATGTTAATAGAGCCATCAGATTGAATTTAGTTTATCTGTTTTTCTACCCCTCTAGTCTGTTTATCAGGCATATTTAAGCATCTCCAGAACACAAACACTCACACACGCAGGCACATACACACAATTAGTCAGCTGTGCTAAGATAAAGAGGGCTGGGCTTGTTCTTATCCCACTCAGCTCTCAGACCTCAGGTCAGTGACCGGCCTCAGAGGTTACTGCTGGTCCCCTCATCGCTCTCCACCATGATCCTGAACCTGCTCTTCCCTCTTCTTCTCCTGCTCGGTATGTATCCGACCTCACAAACATATTTGATTTTACATGCAGGTTTTAGGTTAATGATGTTTTACTCTTAATATTTCCTGTTTTTTGGGTTTGCTGCATATTTCCATGAGGGTCCATTGTTTTCCCTGTGAGTGGGACTGATGAAGGAAAAAGGTGGAGGCATTTTAGTTTTAGGAGCAGCAAACGAGGCTGGTGTCTGGAGTCTGTGATAATATGTTGGACTTGTTCATGTGATTTTAAATTGCTGAATTAAATGTGTGTGCACAGGTGCTGTGGAATCACAAAGAGCCAACGTGACAGTGGAAGATTTGATCAAAGTTGAGATGAACAAAACATTCAGCAAGTCTGACAACAGTAAGACTTTTATTTTTCATTTCTTGAGCATCAGTAGATTATTATATAGTATGATTTTCATAATCGATTTATCTGTTGATTATTTTTTCCATTAACTGATTAGTTGTTTGGTCCATAAAATGTCAGGAAATTGTGAAAAATGGTGATCAAAGCTCATGTGACATCCTTAAATGTCTTCTTCAGTTCACAACCCAAAGATAATCACTTTACCGTCACAGAGAAGTAAAGAAATCAGAAAATATTCAAATTGAAATCAGAGAATTTGAACATTTTTTAATTGAAAAAAGAGTCAAAATGATTAATCGATTGTCAGAATAGTTGTTGATTAATTTAATAGTTGATTAATAGTCATTAATCATTTGGTCTATGAAATGTCAGATAGTTTAGGCCTAATATGTTTCCCGAGTTCGACGCAACATCTTCAAATAGCTTGTTCTGTTTAACCAACGATCCAAAATATTCAACCTATCACCACGGCAGACAGAAAAAAAAAAAAAACAAAAAAAAAAAAACAGAAAACATTTTAACAAACTACTTTTCAAACCAGAACAGAATCCAGAGAATTTAAGACATTTTTACATTCTTCAATCAATAAAATTGCCATTAATTTTCTGTCAATTGATCAGTCAACTTATTGTTTTGTATGACAATCAGTTTACTATAACAAAAAAGCAGAATATCCTCAAAATATTTGATGATTAATCTTGTGTCAAACAACTAATTCAGTGGTTCCAAACCTTTTTCCTTACGGGACCCCTTTTCTATCACTGAGACCGATGGCCCCTGATTAAGTTACATAATTAATGGATATTTCATATTTTATTTAACACATAATATCAGTACAGAGCAACTGATAAACAGTAAAATTAACCCAAAAGTTAGTTGGAAGCTTATATAAAATTTGGATGAATTCTGAGCCTGTGAAAACTTTATCAGAGATAAGTTTTCCTAATACTGATACAATTCTCAGATTTCTTTTGGGAAAAATTCTTCAGTTTTCTTTTCCTCGATTGTCTTTGGTTGTTTTAACTGCGCACTTTTCCAATGCAGTACAATAACTGTATATCTTAATTATTATTGTAAACTTTTAAATGTAAAATTTGATTTAGTTTTCTTCACAAAAAATAATTCAGTTCTGAGATATAGGGCTGCTGTGTATGTTTTTTTTTTTGCAACCCTTACATCTGGGGCTGCAAATTGTTAGCACTTTCCTTAATTGATCAATGGTAACACTAACGATCAATTATCTCTGGTACGACTTTCTGGATTTTGTTTTCTTTGATACTAAATGCATTTTTCCCCCTCAGTCAAAGCTTTATTTCCACAGCAATACATTGCATATTCTCTAACAGCCTTGCATAGCCTACGAAACATAGAAAAAGACGGAAACATAAAGAGTGTGCTCTAATCTCTGTTAAGGCTAAAACACACTGCCAGCGGACGCCATGCTTCAAAACAGCCGCCCCCATTATCTTCTATGGAGAAGGTGGCAGCAGGCACAAGCCTGTGCGTGTCAACAGGTCCTCCTGTGCTCTAACTCCTCTCTCTGCCTCTGTCTCCCCTACAGCTCTTCTCTCCTTCTGCTCGCATGGCAGCTCAACTTCCTCTGCTAATCTCTGTCTCTCATGTGTGTAGAACAATGGAGAGACTAGAGCTTCTTTACAGACACTTGTTCTGTTTGTCTTGACTCGTTTTGACTCAGCTAGTCAGCTCAGCACGGCAGGTATTTATATCTCCGTGCAGCCGAGGTGTGTGTCTTTTAGCTCATACGAGATTGTCTTTAGTCAAGCGGTTGACACTGGACGTTTCACTACCTTTAAATTCTTCAACATTAAAGTCCCCCATTGTTTTATGTAAAAGTTTTTATTATGAAGCAGCAAATTCAGGAAATGTTGTTTTCTGCAGCAGTAACTTAACAGGACTCCTATCAGTTGAAATCGAACATGGTAAAAATAAAGCAGAAACATAAAAGTACAAACAGCGACTAAACTTTAATCCACAGAGATTCATTTAAATGCTAGAAAGTACTGTGAGCAGAACACACAGACACTTCTACAGACCACTGTGCCTCTGCTCTCCTGCGCAGACAGGAGCTCAGTCTGACAACACACACTTGTTTGTGGGGAGAGATGGAGGGACAGAGATGCTGAGGTCAAGAAATATCCTGAGCCCAGTGTCCTGGATGAGGGTGACGCACTGCGCCGTTTCCCATGCGTGTTCATGATGGCACATGACGCACCGCGCCACTGCGCCGGTGGTGTGTTTTAGCCTTTATATTTCAGATCATTATCTAAACTTAAAAATTAAATTTTACTCGATCAATCAAATTTTTAACGACAGGTTAATCGATCATTGATAAATTGTTATCATCCCTATTTACACACCTTAAAGGACCATTGTGTAGGATTTAGTGGCATCTAGCAAGGAGCTTGCAGATTGCAAACACCTTGTCTCCTGATCACTTTAGCTCCATGTATTCAAATCACTCCCATTGGTATTAATGTAAGATTTTGACATGGTAGCAGTGTTAATAGGATGATACAGTCATTGTGTGTATTTGACACCTTTTATTCACCAAACATATAAAAATATTGCAGAAACAAAATTAATAAATATTTGCCTGCAGGTACAAGAACACCCGTCAACGTGACATCCAGTCTGTACAAAGACGAGAGGAGTCAAATTGAGGATGAACTACAAAATAATACATCTACTGCTATCACAGAGGATGATGGTGAGTTTTTCTACTGATTCTGCATTAGGAAAGGAAACTACCGTCCTTATCAGTGCCTCCTGTGCTTCCTATACAGATGACCTACTATCTAACGACGTGGTAAGGTATCAGCAATCTAGTTTCAGTTTCAGGCAGAAACCAAGATAAAGAAAACATGCGTTAGTGGGTTCCCAAGTGAACTCATAACTTTACAAATTCAAGGGGAATTCAAAGACTGTGTGCAGTGACTAAAGCAACATATCAACAGGAAATCCATGAAATATTTCATCCATTTTACACAGCAAGACAATCTGAACAATGTAACTGAATTATATAAGCTTGAGTGTTGTTTGGTACCCGTGTGTTGCTGTTAGTTTGTCTTTGTCAGAATTATTCTTTCCCTTTCTTTGCAGAAACTTTTCAGAACCAGGAGACTGAGTTTCCAGGCAGACACTGTCATCAGGACATGCTGGTCAGATACAGTCACGGCATATGTGGTGCAGCTTTTCACACAGAAATGATGTCAATCAACACAGAAAAATGGTGTGTCCTGGAAAATATCATCAGGTACATACATCAGTTACTTTTCTATACTGTTACTTGTTTTACTTTGTCTATTTTTGATCGGTGGTTGAACAATGTGGTTTCTTCAGGGCCAAACTGATCATTTCTAATCAAGGAAACCGAAAACAGATTTTGGGATGATTATACATACATATACATTATACAGACAACTTTTTAACATCATCTTAAAATAAAAAGTGCAAGGATCTGTCAGCAACGTTTCTGAAGTTAATTTTAATTAATAAATAAACAAAATAGCTGCAGAAGTTTTATTAAGTAAATTACTTGTGACATGTAACCAATCAGATAGTGTTGTGGGCAGGACATTGACTACATAAGGGTGACTACAGGAAGAGAGGCAGCTACATCAGTAATTTAAAATATATTTATAATTTATCTGATCTATAATATGATTTTTGATTACAATAATCAGAAAAATGCTTAATATTGGATCAGATAATCAACCAGTCAACCCCTACTTTACATGAATTCTTGATTCAAAAAATTTGAATTACCTCACGTTCTTCTTTTAGGAACTTAGTACAATTTTTAAAAAGGAAGAAATTAAGCTTAAACTTTTAATATCATAACTTGTTGCAGAAGTAGTAATAGTTGTAGTAGTAGTAGTAGTAATGAGAAATGAGTAATTCCCTCTGAAAACTTCTTATCTCTCATAAAAGAAAACTGAAATTTTCTGGGGGGTTTTGCCTCAGTTTCAATCCACGTCATTACTAAAACAAATTAGTAGCAGGTAATTTCTATCCTGAGACAAGTCAGTCCAGGTCAGTTGTATTTATATATCCAAGCCTAAATTTAAAGATCACCAAAATATTTGCGTCGGAGGAATTCAAACAGCTCAGCCTCACCATGTAAAGCACACTGCCGGGCCAGACTAGGTAATACACTGTACATTTTCCTGGAGGTGCACATTCATGGTTTTATTAATAAATGTGTTGGTTTCTCTAAAAAAGTGAGGTTAAAATCAGACTGGAGTGAAATGCAGTGATCAATCAGTTTATAAATCAAAGAGTGTGTATCTCTATAAGGTAATTCCAGTAAGTTGCTCAGTCAATATGATCAGAGCTGCTGTTGATTTTTTTTTTTTTTTTTTTGGTCACTATCTTCCAAATCTAATTTTGAGTTTTCTGTTCCGACGCCCCTACTGGCAGAACAAGATCATATGTCAGCACCTTCAATTTATATAACTTTGCAAATAACTCTGACAAAATAGTTTTTGAGGTTAGAAGGTGAATCTGGGTCATTTGTACCACAGAGGCCAGACTGGGGTGTGGGTGTTAAACTAGTTGTTCATTTTCTCGGTAGAGTGGCTCAGAAAGGTCATTAAAAATAAAGTATAAAGTAGGGTAATGTGTTATTTTTTAACAAGTGGTGGAATACAACAAGTCACAGGGCTTCACTCGGTTAGTAAACTTGATGACAGATGACATTTTGGCCCCATTTTCAACTCAGGGCTCAACAGTAAGGATTGCCCGCTTTCCCGGGGCAAGTGAGATGCCATGTTGAGAAAGTAAATCTGGCAACTTGCTTCCCTGACCAGGCAAGTCATAAAAAAGAATTTAACTATTAAAGCTATTTTGATAATCAATAAATTGTTTAAGTAATTCTTCATGCACAAATGGCAGAAAATGCTGTTTTAATCCTCTCAAATATGGAGATTTCCTGATTTTCTTTGTTTGTTATCATATTAAACTGAATATCTTTGGATGTTAAACTGACAAAATGACAGTGAGATCGTTCTTCAGTTGATCAATATGAATTTAATATAAAAAATACTCTATTAATGATGATATAAAGTACCTCGATTTGTTTGTACTGCTCATCAGAAGTCTAATATGTGGGTGTTTTGTTTTTTTTTTTTTATACCACACAGTGTTTTGTCACTGAATTTTACCACTATAGGCAAATAAAGCCAATATATGTAGGATTTGTTGCCTGGTATACAACATTTATGTCCTTTGCCAGTCACACACCAGTTTAAGTGATGAACAGCACTACTTGTGGTGGTAATAGATGTTTAACACTTGTGCTACATTTTTTTAGGCCTGTCCTAAAAAACTTAAAACCGCTGTAGCACCAGTGGTATGTGCAAAAAAAGTTAGTGTAGGGCTCTGAATGGGGTCTTCAACAGCACAAATGCTGTATGTTTTAGAGGTGCATTGATCACTTTTTACGCAAAAATGCCAAAAATTCCCTGGTCACAGCTTCTCATATTAGAGGGTGTTTTTGCTTTGCCCACTTTATTCATTTTTCACAGTTTTCTGACATTTTATAGACAAAGTGATTAGCCAATCGAGAAAATGATCAGCAGATGAATCCGTATTGTTAATAAACATTATTTGCAGCCCTATTATGTCCACATCAAAAAATAACCCATGCACATATTATGTGACTTACACGTTTCTTTTCTTCTTAGCATTCAAGAATGCACAGAACTGGACAGCACATTCTGATACAGGAGCAGATCAGTACTGAGTACTATGAAGACAGAACACTAAAAAACAGATTTAGATGTTTATGTTCACATCAAAAGCATCAATGCATGTATCAAATACATGACTTACAGAGTCTTAAATATATTCTTAGCAGTCTGCAGCGCCTCCCAGTGGTGGAAGAAGTACTCAGATCTTTGACTGAAGTAAACGTAGCAATACTACATGCAGAGAATAACTAAAAGTCATACATTTAAAAATTTTCAAATTATACTTAAAGTACTAATTTTGCAGAATTTCCCATTATAGTATATATATTTATATTCATCAGATCATTGGACTATAAATATTAGTGCATTAATCTGTAGATCAGCATTTTTCAAATCAAAATCAATAAAAAATCTAACTTTAAGTTTGATTAACTGCTCAAAACTGTCAACAGCTGTAAAACCTCACAGAAGAAGGAGGAAGCAACAAATGCGTTTATGTTCACCGACAGCGAGAAACCAGTTTCAGTCTTGAATGACAGAAAATCAAGAAAATAGATTTGTGGTTGAAACATCACAGTAATACAGCTGAAAACAGAGGAAAAGGAAGCCAAGAGAGAGCCAACAAAATACCTTCCGTATCAGTATCAATCAATATATCTCACTTATACTGTTGGGGTAGGTTATGAATTTTCCTCTGGGGATCAATAAAGTTTTATTGATATTAGAGATGTCACAATATATTGAATATCACAATATCCTCAAATAAAAATCAATGATGTACTGGACAGTGATTATCTCTACTATATTACATGGTTAATTATCTTTTTTTCATTATTTTTATTTTATTTAATTTTATAAAAGACTGCTTCTGAGTGATGCACTGTTTTTGTTTTGCAATTATTCAAACATAAATCAAACGTTCACTGCCACAGACAATTCATGACAATTTTTTGCACATGCTTAAGTCATGGCTGGCTACTTTTATTTTATTTTATTAAAGAAGGAAATAGGGCTGCACAATTATTCGAAATTTTATCAAAAGCGCAATAAGGCTTTCTGCAATTTTCAAATTGCAGGAGGTGCAATAATTAATACAAAAAAATTTTTAAAAACTTTTAAATAAATGAATGTTGTAAGGCAGAGATGTCCCGTCCTGCACATCAGATTCTACAGGCTTATTAAAAAAAAAACGTAATTCTTTTGGTACAGATTCCTGCAAAAAACAATCACATCACACATCATTTACTAATTAAGAACAGGCTTTTTTAAGTTGTCTTTTTTTTTTTTTTTTTTTTACATTATTTTAAAATATCGCGATTAATTATTGTATTGTGGACTTTTTACTGTGTTATTATTGTACCTTGAGGAGTTTTTTTTTTTTTTTACATCCCTAATTGACATAATAAAATAATTTATTTATTACTTAATATTTTGGATTCTTAATCTAAGTCTGGAAAGTAATTTATTTTTACAAACTAAAGTTACCAAATAAATGTATCTGTAGAGTAGAAGTAGATGTAGAGTGGATCAAAGAGTATCAAGGAGGAAAAACTTAAATACTTAAGTAAAGTACAAGTATATTAAAGTCTACCACTGACACAGTATTCAATGAGTCCTCACAGGTGACTATAGAACTAATACAAGCTCAAGTTAACAAACTGTTTATCTAATACAGACAGTGGCAGTAATATAACAGCTTCAGACATAAAACAGACCCGTAACACCCAGAAGAAGTTACAGACGACAATTCATTATCAGCAAAGACACCAGCCAACAGACAGACAGCACAGACAGACAGACCACAGACAGACCAAACCCAAGACAGACAGACCAACAGAGACGCAGACAACAGAGACAGACAGACCAACAGAGACAGACAGACCAACAGACAGACAGACCAACAGAGACAGACAGACCAACAGAGACAGACAGACCAACAGGACAGACAGACCAACAGAGACAGACAGACCAACAGACAGACAGACCAACAGAGACAGACAGACCAACAGACAGACAGACCAACAGACAGACAGACCAACAGAGACAGACAGACCAACAGAGACAGACAGACCAACAGACAGACAGACCAACAGAGACAGACAGACAACAGACAGACAGACCAACAGACAGACAGACCAACAGACGACAGACAGACAACAGACAGACAGACAGACAACCCACAGACAGACAGACAACAGACAGACAGACCAACAGACAGACAGACCAACAGAGACAAGACAGACCTTACAGACAGTTCACTGACTCAAGAGAGACAGACAGCTCCACTGTCCAGTCTGTGCTAACGAGCTAACTAGACTATCATACAGCAGAGAAGCAGACAGACCAAACTAGACAGACAGACCAACAGACAGACAGACCAACAGACAGACAGCCCAACAGACAGACAGCCAACAGACAGACAGACCAACAGAGACAGACAGACCAACAGACAGACAGACCAACAGACAGACAGACCAACAGACAGACAGACCAACAGAGACAGACAGACCAACAGAGACAGACAGACCAACAGACAGACAGACCAACAGACAGACAGCCCAACAGACAGACAGCCAACAGACAGACAGACCAACAGAGACAGACAGACCAACAGACAGACAGACCAACAGAGACAGACAGACCAACAGAGACAGACAGACCAACAGACAGACAGACCAACAGAGACAGACAGACCAACAGAGACAGACAGACCAACAGACAGACAGACCAACAGAGACAGACAGACCAACAGAGACAGACAGACCAACAGACAGACAGACCAACAGACAGACAGACCAACAGAGACAGACAGACCCACAGAGACAGACAGACCAACAGACAGACAGACCAACAGAGACAGACAGACCAACAGAGACAGACAGACCAACAGACAGACAGACCCACAGAGACAGACAGACCAACAGACAGACAGACCAACAGAGACAGACAGACCCACAGAGACAGACAGACCAACAGACAGACAGACCAACAGAGACAGACAGACCAACAGACAGACAGACCAACAGACAGACAGACCAACAGAGACAAAAATACTCTTTACTTACCTTTTGGACCAAGTTGTCCATTTTCTTTTTTCTTTTTTCCAGAGTTTATTGACAGAACTGCTCCTCCTCTCGTCCTCCATGTCTGCTGGCTAACGTTAGCTAGCTAGCTATCATTAGCAGCAGTGTAAAGCGATGACAGATGTTTCATCATACAACTTTATCTTCTTCGTTGAAAGGCTAAAGTAGATCTGCTTTACTTCAGAGTTTCTTCTTCCGCCGGTCTGTCCGGTCATAGTTTTGTTTGTACCTGTCTGACGTAACATTTAATTAACTTCACCTGTCCGTCACTTCACTGACAGGATCGTCTCGGCCGGAAGGCTGCAATACCCTTTTTGACCGCACGGACTGACGTTTACCAGCCGCTGCAACACGGGGGGGCGCTGTTTCAGTCATTTGAGAAAATTTAATGGAAAAAAAGATGGTTACACCAAAGAAGAAATAGTACTTTTAAAAACAAATGAACCACGTTTTATTTATTGTAAAAATATATCAAATAAAATAATTATACAACTACTACT
Source organism: Lutjanus argentimaculatus (assembly GCA_034769285.1). NCBI lineage: Eukaryota > Metazoa > Chordata > Actinopteri > Lutjaniformes > Lutjanidae > Lutjanus > Lutjanus argentimaculatus. The sequence goes on along the minus strand of JAWZSL010000016.1, from coordinate 1,265,352 downwards.
GTTATACTGACGCTAATAATAATAATGATGATGATAAATAAATACATAAATAAATAATAGTAACTAAATAAACTTACCACTTTTTATTTATTTAATTATTATTTAATTTATTTATTTAGCAAAAATAGATCAAATAAAATTATACTACCTTACTTTTACTTCAGCAAATTGAACATGCAATCCTTCAGAAATACACACATACAATACTTTTTTTTTTTTTTTTTAAATAGAACTGTGTTTTTATTGCAGTTGTATTCGACTGAAGGTTAGTTTAAATTGGTATGAAACAAAAAATTATTTAATTAAAAAAATAACTTTTCGTTATATATTTGACATCATGTCGTAAGCCGGAGGGAGGGGGATAGAGGGCTACAAATGTCTCCCGCAATAGCAGTTTGAGACCACAGCAGTAAAGAAACACATTTTTGAGTGGAGGGGAGCATAAAATATTTTTAAAATTAAGATGACACTAGTCTGATTTGGATCGTGAGGGAACCCTGGCTTGCTGGCTATAAAAAAAACAACAACTGTGTTTTAGGAGGTTGTGGTTTATTTTGACCCAATCCCACGTGCACACACACCACCTGCTGCCACAAACACTTACCAGAGCACCACAGCTGCAAATAGTCCCCAGCATATGCACTCTTTACGCCTGTTTGAGTAGTGTTTATTTCATGAAATATCTTGACAATAGGAATATTATAGAATAATAAAACATTTATCCTTAAGCAAAAGAACACTGAAAAACATAATGTCAGAAGTTGAGTGTGTGTGAAGGTCCATAATGATTACAAGTGGCTTTGAGAAATATCTTTTATCCAGACTGGGTCAAGTAAACATCTGTACCCTGAGTGAGTCCTTCTCCCACTGCACAGTAAATGATCTGTTTATGTTCTGACAGGAAATAGTTTGACCACAATGGTCTCAGTTTTAGTCAGAGGTACATACATGTGCCACACACGGAGCACTTTTTGCTCCAACTGAAGAGTTTCACATCAAATCCAGTATCCAGTTTCACAAAAACAATGTGGTCTTATGAATTTTTTTTTTTTTTCATCCTGGACCCAATTTTTCTATGTTTTTGTGTCTAAGGGACAACAACTTCTGAAACTGGTGCAGTACTGAGCAAGACACTGAAACCAGGTGCAGTGTAATCCTTAAAGTCCGTCCACTAAAGGTGTTTGTTTTTGCCTCTTACTCTTTTAAAAGTGTCTCCCTTCCATCACATTTAAAATAACAATCTGAGCCTGTCAGTGGCAAAAACAAGCACGTGACTAAAACATCCAACAAAACCTAGAAAACTTTAAATATAAATGACTAAAACACGTAAACTACAGAGCAGCTTTTAGGGCTGCAATTAATTATTATTTTCATGATCAATCAGTTGTTTCTTTCTTGATTGATTGATGAGTCATTTGGTCTATGAAACATCAGAAAACAGAGAAAAATGCACATCACATTTCCCAGAGCTCATCTTCAATTTGCTTGTTTTGTCTGACCAACGGTGCAAAACCCACAGACATAAACATGTTAAAACAACAACAACAACAACAACAAAAACAACAATACTAATAATAGTAGTAATAATACATAGCATGCTCCAAGTGGTTCACATAAAAAGACATAGAAAGTATATAAAAACAGGAATAAAATGTCATAATTAGTGTAAAATAATATGAAAAATAAAAAATGAGATAAAATGAGAGAAGAATACACAGAATTCATCTTCAAAAGGATAAAACCCACTGGATAAAAATAAGATAAAAATGTGTAGAATGCAAAACACAAGATAAAAAACTGAATAGTAATAATAATCAAAGGAAAATACAACTTTTTAAAAGAAATGCAGCAGTGCAGATGTGCCAGGGAAAAGATCTGTATAAAGTACACAAAAAACATGTTACTGTTTACTGTTTTCTGACATTTCCTTATTCATTTCATGTCATATCTGTTTTACTAAATGAACTGTGTTTTTCCTGTTATTATTAACTGCTTTGGCAATATTGTCTCTGTGACATTCATGCCAAAAAAGCCTGTTGAAATGAATTTAATTGAATTAAAAAATATAAGCTAGAATCAGAGAATGACTTAACCTAAATTAATTCATTTGTTTCTCGATCTGTTTCAGGCTGTACAACGACCTGACGATATGCTTGGAGCAGCTGTCTAATTATGTGGGTTGTTATTACCCAAACCCCGACATTCAGGACTTCTTCCTCCAAATCCACTCCCATACTTCTACAACTGTTCGAAGGAGGAGCAGCTGCTGGAGGACGCTCCTCAGGGGCTGGTGATCGTCCTCACGCTCATCCCCGTGAGCCTCATCCCCATCCTGGTTTATCTGGTGGTCTGGAAGAGTAAAGTCCAAAAGTGAGTGAGTCATGCCAGGCCTGCACGCCATCATGCTACGATAAACTCACAATACACGTTATATGTATGAGAATATGCTCCAGAAACTGCTGCATATTTTTAATAAAGAAAAAAATGTTTAATGTTGGAATTGTTTTCTGAAGCATTAAGATTTCTCTTGACTGAAATTTATGTTCCTCAGACACTGAAAATCAGATCTTTAACGTCATTAACACAGGCTAATCACCTCACCAAAATATCTGTAAATGTAAATGTCTAATATTGTGAACTGCTATTTTCAATAAATACATTTTGGAATATGTTGTGTGTGGTGTTGATTTCGCCATAGATGTTTGGCAGGCTGATAACTACACAACCTGCACAAATTGCAGGATTAGTCCGTTTTTGTGACTGAGTCTCATCCACAGGAGGTCAGATAACCAACATTTAGGGCTGGAAAAACCGCTCTGTCAAGGAAAAAGGCAGCAACTTCTCAGAGTGCAGAACTGAGAACAGTAACTTTCAAGTTTTCTTGTTGTCGAGACAAAATGGCTGCTGGCAGATCATTGGATATGTAACAGTTTTATAGCTTTATATCATGTTATTGTTTCTACATATTAATCCTGACCTCTGATTTGACCTTTGACCTTATTTGGAAGTTCCTGTATTCTGCCTTTCTAGAGCATACCAAAAAATACTGGGTCGTACCAAAGCAAAAGGCAGAAACTTCCATTTTATCTGATCACTTTAGTTTTGAAAAGCAGAATAATGACAAATATGATCAAATCCTCAGTTTGATGATATAAAATGGAATTTCACCTTTTACTGTTATTCTTTACATTATTGATATTATCATTATTTAATATGATAATATTTATATTCTAATCAAATAAAACTGTAATTTTAAATATAAAAGTCAATATGCTGCAACAGAAATAAATATTAAATACTATAAAACCTTTTCTGATAAAATATGACACTGATTAAATTTAATTCAATGTGTTTTCACACCATTGTATTGGTGAGTCTGAGAGTTTTTCTTGCATATTTTTTACATGTTAGAATACAGAAACTGACAGTTACAGTGTTTTTGCAGTCACTGTTTAACAAGCCAAAACTCACTTTCTCCAAAACCACCAGGCTTCTGCATCAGTTTATGGTGGAAATGTCTATTCATTTAAAGGAAAGCACAAATTCAGGCACCTGGTGACAATTCAGAATATAACTGAACCGACTGAAACGTGAAAGTTTGTTTCTCCAAAGTTTGATGGTGCCTTACTCGTGAACTTGTGGTTACGACGTGAGAAGTCCTGTACATGGCTTGTGAACTTGGAGCTTTAAGAAAATTTCCCCTTAAAAAGTTGTGAATACCACAAGAAGGGCCCGACTTCACGTGAACAACGTAAACATGACCCCATTTGAAGGCAGCATAAATTCACACATAAGCCAAGACGGTTGAAATCACATGACTGCATATTGCAGCCACTGCTTTTGAGGTTACATACTGCCATCACCTACTTTGGAGGTATTGCTGCGTCTATAAGTCACGTTTTAGAAGTTCTTCAAAATAAAAGTCTACTGCCACTTTAATATCTTTGCTGGAGGAGGGGAGGGGGTGTGCACATGTTCTAAATATTGAGTTCTTGCATCCATAGGCAGTTCCACGTATGACACTTTTAATCGAGGTGGAGGACACATCCAGTCATTTATATATATCACATATTTTGTGTGTTATTTGTGCAAATAAATGAACTAAAACTAAACTGAATGTATGCAAAGTTGCAGCAGCTGCACAGAGGCTGAGTTAGAGGTGTAAACACACACACACACACACACACACAAAAGCATTTTGGAATCTGTGTTCCTGAGATGACTCACTGTGAAATTTCTATGAAAAGGTTCTGCTGTGGTTCCTGGTAGTGCTGTGTGTATTTGCATGTGTGTGTGTGCTATCTTTGTGAGGACTTTTTTTTTTTTTTTGTCATTTTGTAAGTCCTCAGTTTTGTCAGTCCTCCTCACGTCTTCAAAGAGCTGTTTGGGGGGTTAAGACTCGGTGTTAAAGTTAGCAGGTTAGAGAATACATTATGTCTAATCTGCTGTGATAAAGACCCTGTGATGTTGCTGGTTCGTGATGGGCTGTAAAGGAGGCCGAAGATAAGAAGAATCATTAGCACAGAGTCTCACTAACACCGTCTCTGCTGGTCCTCTGTATGCACCGGAGGGAGTCATGAAAACACACACACACAGATGGAGGTCATTTGCTTCAGCTTGGTCAACTCCACGGTTTCCCTCTTCACACCTACACCACCCAGAGCTGCACGCTCGATCAGATCTGCAGTCTCCAGTCAGCCAAATGTGAATTATTTCATCCTGTGTGAAACTTTACAGTGAAGATAAACAGCTGACCATCAACAGGAAGTTCAGTTCAAAAGGACCTGTTTTAATTTTCAATATTTTCACCACTTTACTTCGCCATCAGACCACTTTTTTCTGACAGGAAACTGCTGTTACACAAGCCAAATATTGTTCTCTAAATGAACCAAACTCCACAGGCAAATTTACCTCACAGAACACGGGAGTCGCTGGTCTTCCGTTGCCTCGATTGGTTAGTTTGTTTGTGTTATTGTGTGACTTCAGTTTTTAAAGGGTTAGCTGGGATTCACCAAAGTCACACAATAACACAAACAAACTCACCGATCAAGGCAGCAGTAGATCAGCAACTCACATGTAAAATTAATGTTTTTTCCGAGGGGATTTGGTTCCTTTAGAGAGAGGGTTATCTGACTTAGCAGTACATTGTTTAGCTTCCTACACTGGTATTCCTGCTGCTTCTCCAAACTGGGGGTGTGTTGACCACCATCTAACATAACTAATACACGACTATCGATAAACCCGATTTCACAAAGTCCGAACTATCCCTTTATATGTCCTGTTCATATATTGTGCCTCAGTACAAAGAAAAGGACTGATACATAAGTCCAGATTTAATTTAAAACTATGTGTTTTCCACAGACAGGAGACAGAGGCTGTTAAAACAATGATGTGATCTGCTCTATTTCCTCTCTCACACACATCAGAGGCTTCGTGTTTGTTTAGAGCAGATCTCTGCAGCTCCTCAGAGGTGATTCTCCAGCACAAAGACACTATTGTCTCTCTTATCTCACAGCCTCTGTTGTGATCAGATGTCCTGCTGCTCGGCATTTATCTGTATCACAAAATCACACCATTAAATACAACAATATGTGATAATGCTATCTGCTATTGCTCCTAATTGTAGCACTTTGAACAGTTAAGTTTATTTGATGTACTTGCAAGATTTTTGCAGTTGTTGTATAATTTTATATAATAAACATTCAAATGTGTCATGTTTCAGGCACATTTTACATTGTTCCAAATAAATGGAATACAATCACAAGATTTTATCATCTATTTTTAAATATATGTCTAATAAGATTCATCAGATATGCATAAAATACATGTCCAAAACTCTGTAGACACTAAAACATTACTTTCAATATTAATCTGCAGCTATAACAGCCTCCACTTGTCTGGTTTCAGACTTTCCACCAGATCTTTCAGTTCAGTGGAAAGATTTGCACCCATTCTCACAGGTCGATGTTCAAGTTCTTCCACACCAAACTGGGAAAAACCATTTCTTTATGGGCCTGTCGTTGACAGGTGACACTCTCATGTTGAAACAGGAAAGAGTTTTTGGCCAAACTTGGCCACAAAGTTTGAAACCTCTTCGGCTTTTGGCCCCTTAAAATGTCTTCTTACGACCCCCCATGCACATATCTAACAAGTCTGACCAGATCAGCTAAAGAATTATTTATATTTTCTTTCTTAAAGTGAATAATTTTCAGAGACCAAGAGGAAAAATATCCATTAATTCACAAGGAAAATGTGCAAAAATGTGCATCTTGCGACCACATCTGGGGGTCTCGATCCACAGGTTGTGAACCACTGGTCTTGTGTGCTGTAACATTAAGATTTTACTACTTCTACTACTTCTGAAAACAGTCCAAAAAATCAGCCTCAGACCAAAAGTGGTGTGTCTACTGTAACACACTGCATTGTGCAAAAGGACACCTGCCACCTACTGGTTCAAACCAATCAAGAAAATTATTGCTGACTACAGAAATAAATCATGTTTTTATATTTATTTATGAGCTGAATTCTTAAAAGTGTCCAAACTTTTAAAAAAACCCACCACAAATAAATCATTAATTTAAAAAAAGTTTTAGAGAAACTCTGTTTAAAGACCACAGTGACACACAGTCGTGGCCTCAGTGACTATTGTTAAATGTGAGATAAGGTCACATCAAACAGAACCATTATTAGAGTGTCTCCACCTATTGGAGGTGAAGCAGCAGGAGGTCAGAGGCCTATAAATGAGTTGTATGTTCACCAACACTGTTAGCTGCTCCTGATGCATCGACAGACAGGACAGGCTGTACGTGTCAGAGACGGAGGAACAATAACTGAGGTGAGTCACAACATGTGAGCATCTGATCTCAGCAGTTTGTAAGTATTTGGGTCCTTATACAAGGACAGTACAAATATAACAATGTAAACATACTCAATTACAAGTTTAAGTACTGCATGCAAACTTACTTTACATACTGAAAGTATAAAATGTATAATTTTCTGCAAAATGTGCTTTAAAAGTAAAAGTATTCATTATGCAAGATGATGTTGGTGGTGAAAGAAGTAATGAGAACGTATTCTTCCAAAGCAGCAATGCAATATAAAACTCCATTATCAGAAAGATATTATAATTTTTATTTAAATACAAGTACAAACATTTTAAGTATCAAAAGTAAAAATACTCACCAGGAGAAACAGTAAGAATGTAATATTACTGAATTATTATTAATGATACATTAAGGTGCATAAGCTAGTCAGATGTGTATGTGCATACATATTGTATTTCTGTAAAATCTACAGGACATAAATGTAGTAAAGTAAAAAACACTGTATTTCTCTCTGACCTGTAGTGGAAATAAAGTAAAACATGCAAGTACTTCAGTAAAATTACATAATTGTACTTGAGTACAACACTTTGAGTACAAATCATTGAGTAAACTGACAGGCACTGATTTTTATTTGATAATTTCATTGTTCATAAATGTTGGCAGTTGGCATTGTTTCCTCTTTAGTGTTTTAATCGTGTACGTTTCTAAAGCAGGACGAGGATGTTTGGCAGAGACTGAAGGTTCTGTGAATGTAGCTTGTGTTCAGGTCTTCACTGTGTCCTCATCGTCTTCAATCATAGCCTAAATTTAAAAAATTAAAAATGTGATTTAGTTTTCATCACAGGTAAGAATTAAATTCTGAGATACAAGTCTACTGTATATTTTCTTCTATTTTCTCACAGCCCTTAAAATAAAAAAATCCTCATGGTGAAGCTTTGGCGACCTCTAGTGGGGGGCTGGGACCCCAGGTTGGGAACCAGTGTACAAGAGGATTTTTATTACAACATTATTGAAATATTACAAAATGTCAGCTGCTTCTTCATGTTGAATTTGGTGGATTAATTTAATGAAGTAAAAAGAACTGTATTTATATTGAAGTGGAGAACAAGGAGGTTATAAAGAAACATAAAAATTACTTCAAAACTGAACTAATGTGTTTCGACCATCATGTGAATGTAAATTGTTTCCTCTCAAACTACATCTGAATCATCTTTGTGTGCACATACAGAATGTATGCTAATTCAGACAGTGGTGTAGACAGTGTTAAAGAGATACTGTGATTCTCTTTGATGATACATAACAGGAAAACCACAGAAACACTTTGAAAGCTGCATTCAGACGATTTTTTTTTAAAAATTTTGTCTGTTTGTTGTCTAGACAAACAAAACACAATCTGTCTGTCTGATTTAGAGGAAGTAGAGCTTTTATTTTTCCTCATGTGTCCTGACTTCAGACAAACAAAACTTCCACACATGTGATTTAAATGGGATTTTAAACACAATACATCCTTTTTTTTTCTTCACAACTCTTTGTAGTAGCTGTCCAATCAGGAGGCTTCTTCTGAGATGCTGTTTTGTTGCTGCTCTGCTTCTCTGAACGCTCTGATCCTGCACAGGTGAGATGGTCGGTCATCAATGGCTCCCCTGGATTAATAATCCAACATCCAGCTCAATCTCAGTGACTTCAGCCAAGCAGGAACAGGAGACATGTGAGTACAACAACAACTTATTCATTTAATTTAAGTTAATAAGTCAAGTCATGATTGCTGACAAATACTGCTCATTAATAAACACTTATAGATGCTGTTATATCTGTTTGTTTACTGTTTGCACTTCAGAACTTACTGCATGTAAATTTATATCTTAAAGAGATAAGATAAGATGCTTCAGATTCATCCTAACTTATGCATATGGATGAATGAAAAACTCCATTTCCAGTCTATTTTCATGTCCAGCAATAATAATTCAATCTGTTTCAAATAGAAATCAATTTAATTCAAAGACTCTGGAGAAATAAGAGTCTGTATTTTTGAAACAGTAAAGAATTTTGCATGCCACTGCACATACAAAAAATTAAACTTGATTTTAGAAAATACTTGGAAAAACAGGCTGATTGGAAACAAGTAGAGATTTTATTGCTGTGACAGTTTTTTTTAAAAACTTGTTTTAAGAAAGTGACATTTTAAAAGCTAAATTACAGACAACACTGACTTGATACAGAGGATGTTTGTAGTTTATCATAACATAAACCTTACTGCTGTCATACAACAACTACTACTAATAATAACTATAATACTGAATGTGTTTGTTGTTTGTTTCAGCTTCAGGTTTCCTCTGCTCCAGAACAAACATGAGCTGTCATCGCCTCTGTCCGGTCGTCGGTCTCTCAGCTCTCTGCTTGCTGCTGCTGGTGCCCTTTGTGGCTCTTTCTGTCCTGTGTAAGTACAATTTGTTGTTTCGTTTAAAGGACCAGTTCACCTCAAAATCAAAAATTCATATTTTTCCTCTGGCCTGTAGTGCTGTTTATCCCCCTATAGCTGATAGCTGATAGCTGATAGTTGTAGTGTGAGTTGCAGAGTTTGGAGATAGCGGCCATCAAGGGAGTAGGTTTGATTTTGACATTAGTGGGGAACAAAAGTGTTCCACCTGCCCGTCCTTTAGGATTCTGAGAGTTCAAACTGCCACTAACTGCCATAAACGACCGCGTAAACCCAATCAGTAAGAGCCATTGTCAGTTTATCACATTAAAATCCCACGTAAGGGCAATTACTGCTCAGAACACATTAATTTAAGGTTAGACTGATATTATAATCATCATATTCATGTTGATTTCTGGAAATAAATTTTTCGGTTGCCCTCCCTACTTACACTTGCAGTTGCAGATACATGCACTGCCTCCTGTCCTGTCCAACTAACAGGTTGCAAGTAGCTTTTACAAGCAGATGGAGTGACAGCGGGGACTGCCAATCACATGTACGTTAGCGAGAAACCGGCAGAGCCAATCGGAGAGCGATATTTGGGTTAGAGGCGGGACTTCTAGCAGAGACCGACTGTTAACCCTTTGTGTGCCATAATCATTGACTAAACACTACGGACAGCGGTTGTATTGATAGTGACTACACATTAGTGGCTGGATATTGGTAGGGACGTGTCCTTAGTGTCCCTACACAATTCCATGCCCCTGGCAGCCATACAGATGTCTGCTTTTTGTCCAGTATAATGGAACTAAATGGCACTCGGCCTGTTGTGCTCAAAGTGCCAAAAAAATACATTTGGAAATTCAAAGTCAGTGTCTTTTTCCAAGAATTGTGACCCTTTTACTCAAAATAATTCACAGATCTTGTTGTGAACAGTTTCATGTGTGAAATACTTTCTTTCCTCAGTAGAATCTACTGGAACTACTTTCTTTTCTACTCAAAAGAAAGTAGTTCCTACACGCTCACAATGAGGTCTGTGGATTATTTTCAGTAACCAGGTCATGATCTCTGGAAACAGACACTGAACTTTCAATATTATTTTTTTATTTTATTTATTTATTTATTTATTTTTGGTTTTATTTGAGCACACAAGCGAGTGTCGTTAGTCCCATTATACTGGAGAGAAGACAGACATCTCAACAGCCGATATCTTCACACTAAAACAATCTTAATCCTTTTTAAAAAAAAATATAATAATATTATATGTTTGGGGCTTTATGCCTTTATTTTCATAATTTGAAGTGAGGACAGGACAAAGCAAAGAGCTGCAGGAGGGAGTCAAACCCACGACCACTTTTCCATCTTTTCCCAAACATAACCGAGTAGACATGGTGCCTAAACCTAACCAGACTGTGACAGATTCACAGCGTTACCCACATGGTAAAAAGACTTTCTGGCAGCGTCTCAGATGTGCCAGTACGAGGGCGCTGACCTGGGATGAGAATGGCTTAACTATTCCTCTGACTGTATTTTTAAAGTCATGTGTGCTGGAGTTACATTTAGAAACTTGCTGTGTTGTCCTTTATTTCTGTAAAAGTAATTATTCTTTGTCTTTAAACATTCAGATCACAGTGAGTCAGACAGCAGACCAGAGTGGAGAAGCCTCCTCTTCGACTACCGGAACATCAGTGACAGCTACATCACTCTGACTGAAACAAACAGCGACCTGAGAGGAGACAATGAAGTGCTGAAGGAGCACAGCGCCTGGCTGGATGAACAGACCAAACTCCTCAACAAGACTTCAGCCAAACTCATGTCTGCTAATCTGGCTCTGAGTCTTGAAAGCGCCGAGTTAATGGAGCAAATCGTCAATCTGACCTCTACAAACTTACAACTCTCACAAGAACACGAGCGTCTGGTCCAGCTCACATCAGAGCAGGAGGAGGAGAAGCTGAACATGTCTCAAACCATCAAACACCTGGTGGAGTCCGACTCTCTGCGAGAGCAGGAGGAGCAACGCCTCTCTGAGATCAATGGTCTCCTCATGGATGAGCTGGCTCAGGTGAAGGAAAAGAATCAGGAGCTTGAGGAGATCAACAAGAAGTTTCAGAGAGAAGTTAAAAATCTGAGAGGGCAGACGGACGACTGTGAGGAGAAACACGACCTGCAGCTGCAGCAGAGAGTGACGGAGCTGCAGGAGCAGAACCAGAACCTGAGCAGCGCATTGATGACAGAGAGGCAGGAGGCAGCAGAGAGAGAGGACAGCAGGAGGAACGAGACGGAGCGAATTAAGGACGCCTACGAGTCTTTAAACCTCTACTGCCCCGTGGTTAATCACAAGACCAAAGGTACACGTGCAGTTTTTAGCAGCAGCTTTGATTGAATTTATTCAATTGGGCTTATTTTGTATTAATCTTATAATCAACAGATCACAGATCATGTTTATAGTGGCCTACACTGCTTTCTTGGTTTCTTCATGGACTTCAAAAATGGAGAAATGGAGCAGATCATGTTGGATTTGGAGCTAATAAATGCTATGCAGACAAGAGAAGAGAAGAGTAGGCATAAAAATGTCCATATTTCTTCAGTTGACCACAGTTTAATCCATGATCCATTAACTCACACTCAAGGAGCAAAGGTGACTTTCATGAACTCTGCTGTGCAGCCCAACAGATTCAAACACACAGGACTTCATTTTAAGGAGTCAGTTCACCCTCAAAATCAAAAACACATATTTAGTTTTGTTGTGCACTGGATAATTTTAGTGAGATACCGGCCATAAAGATGTCTGCCTGGCTTAAAGAGACTGTAAACTATGTAATGGATGTTTCCTGCATCATCCTGTCGGGATTTATTTCACAATAACGACCTGCTCACTGTACATGATCCCTGCTTATTACACGGTTATGTACCAAAAAATATTAATAATCCTACACAAAATGATTTGAGTGGTTAAACATTGATTTTATTGCTCCTCCAGAGTCTATGACCACAACTGTGTCCATGTCAACGGTCAAAAAGTCACTTTCTTAATGTTTCTCCACAGAGCGTGTTTGCAGAAAGTGTCCTGACAGCTGGAGACTGTTTGAGAACAAGTGTTACTACTTCTCCTCTCGCATGCTCACCTGGAGCTCCAGCAGAGCCTGGTGTCAGACACAGGGGGGCGACCTGCTCATCATCAACACTGAACCAGAGCAGGTACAGAAATGTGACACAATCACAGGACAGGTTTTTCATCACATCAGTGCCCAGGCGCTGTGTTTCTAATCTGAATCATGTTTCTGTTCTCAGAGGTTTATCTCTGAGAGCAGTCAGACTGAGGATCAGAGCGGCAGCAGGCTGTGGATCGGTCTGACAGACGCAGACGAGGAGGGTCGCTGGTTCTGGGTGGACGGCAGCTCAGTCACTTCACATGTTCAGTGAGTCAAAGTTCTCATCCTGATTTGATTTTACTCACTGTTTCTATGACTTTTTTTTAAAAATTATTGTCTAATTTTTTCTGAGCAGTTTTGTGTTGTAACTACAGACAATAACTGTGGACATCAGTGTTTCCCAAACCTTTTTTTCACTTCTTTAAAATGACAAACGATTGCAACCCAATAACAACAGGTCTTATTAACAAATCTTGGGAGATTTGCTTTGAGGATTTAAATGAAAGTTTCTGACCTTTTATCACCATTTCCGTATCACCTTATATTATATTGATGCATGTTATTTAAAACATTTCCTCTCATCTGGAAAACAATGCGGGACATTTTACTCTACTTCATAAATGAGACACAAATGAGACAAAATAAGTGCATTTAGGTGGAATTAACAGGCTCTCAGTTTTGTCTTCTCATCAGTTAAACTGTGTAAATATTAAATGCTTTATAAAAAAAAAAGTGTACTGCAGATATAAATCTGAAATTTGCAGACTTTCTTCTATGGCCTTCTGTTTTTTGGGGGGGGGACCAAATAAAATCTCCCATGACCCCCCTGTGGGTCCTGACCCGGTCTTTGGGAACGACCGTGTACAGGATACGTGCATATGAAGCAGATTAACACAGATGAGTCATTTTTCAAATTCACTGTCTATGTAATATGTTGTGAAAACACATTATTATAATTTTCTACTACAAAAAGTGATGTTTAAAATTATCATCATCATTATTCATGCTGCATTTAGTACATGGCAAAGAAAAAAAAATGAAATTTGGTTGTGTGAAACTTTTTGCAGCTTATGTGTATTAAAAAACACTTTTACACAGTTTAGATATGTCAAATGATCTTAATGCAGCGTTACATGTCTATGCATGTAACCCTGCATGTGTGTTTAGGTTGCATTTCACTGACTGCCCTCACACATGAAACAGAAGCAAGACAATTGAAGTACATTGTTGTGGCTTTGGGGGCTCATCCAGGACCTGAACCTGTCAGACAAAAGTCTGTCTGTCTAAAGCGGTGGAAATATGTTTGTAGGTGTTGAGAAATACGTGTTGCTGCTGACCCCGTCGACAGCAGCACATTGTTCAGCTGACGACACCGCCCACTTCAGATTATCCAAACTATCCCTTTAAGCTTTTTTGCAGAATTTGAGGCGCTCTGTCACACCACACGTGAAATAAACTGTACGAGGGACGCCTGCACTGCAGAGGAAAGATCTGCAGCTTGTTTTGATAAAACTATGAATGAAGACAGTGTGAGGATTATGTAACTCAGCTGCTCCGCCTCTTCTCCTCCAGATTCTGGCTGAGCAGACCAGGAACGGAGACGGAGCCTGACGACTGGAAGCTGGACGACCCGCTGGGAGAAGACTGTGGACACATCGATACCAGTGAAGACGCTCTCATGTCCTGGATGGACGGCTCCTGTAAGACAACTTATAGATGGATCTGTGAAAAGAATGTTTAGATCGTACAAGGACATTTTATTTCTCATTTCATATTGTAAATACAGCAGTAAGACACTAACTTGAAGCTATGATTTTTTTATATTCAGTAAATATGACTATCTATGATGTACACAATCGCTGGTATGAATTAAAATCTGAATAAAAACAGTGATGGTGCATGTCTTCTTTCAAACTAAAACAATATTTAGTCCTCAGAATCCATTTTTAATGTTCTGTTGCAGGAAATAAAGACAGTAGATACCAGGAAATTGGTCTTTTCTTACTTTTTTTATTCATAAAGTATAATTTTGAACCGATATAACAAACATTTTCTTTCTTCAAGTGAGATACACAACTTTTTGAAAAGTTGATCTTTATACAAACATAAAACAAGGCAAACGAGCATTTTTCAACACCATGTTAAAGATCTGCATACACTAAACAGATGTTACAGTGTTGGAGGTCAGTACAGACACACTGACTTTTCTTCATTTGGTGTCTGCAACAGTCAAAAGTGTGCAGATGTTTTGACTGTTTTGCATCCAGCATCTTTTAGACTTTCACAGAATTTCACATTCGTCTCTTAAATACATTTTTCTTTGTGTGTGTTTGGTTGTTCAGATCCACCAGTTAAAGGATGAGGCTGCACGGTTTTATCCTAAATGTTTATTATTATCAACAATTTTCAAGGAAAAGACCAAAACCAACAATGTGTGTTTCTGTCTCAACAATCTCTGAACTCATCAGCGATCTTGGTGGTTACCGAATATCCTGGCTAAGACTTCCTTTTTCTCATTATTTACAGTCTGATTAGCAACTTGAGCCGAGGCAAGACACAAAAGGCAATTCAAAGTGCTTTACAGGGCCACAGAAATACATCAAAATAGGTACTGCATTTAAAGTTACCACAAGGAACTTTCATATTTGTTGATTTTGGAGGCCCATGTGGACAAAAGCAGAAGTGTTTCCACCATAATAACCACAAATCAAAAGGTCAAAAATAAAATTCTCTTAATAAAAATCTCCTCCTTCTTCTTTCTAACTGGCTGAAGTACTACTTACTGTAACTTTGGCTGGGAAAATATACACAGGTTCATTTCATTTGATTTCAAGCAATGTGTGGCAAATCAAGACTAGTGGACAGGACATCCATTCATTAATTTATGGCATCAGTAATAAACTTTTTTCATAACCAATGAAAAACTCCTTGTAGTAGCTTTATCATACACTAAAAACAAAAAGCGAATACAAGTAGATAAATCAAGACAAAGAATTTGAATTTAAAAGACAATAAAAACAAAAAGTGACAGCAAACAAAAGACGTGGAATGACCAGAAAGGCACATTTCGGCTAATCTTTATAAAAAGATATCTGCATATGAATGCAGATCATTTAAAAAAAAGCTAAATCATCATCTGACGATAGCAGATGGTTTCTGAGATTGCATTTCAACCAATTTGTTTCACCTCTTTTGCTCTTCTCACTGACTGTTTACCTCTTGAAACCAAAGACCGCTCACTACTCGCACTGCAAATGCACTAATCTGATGCAACTACTCCTGTTTGGGTTTTCTCCTCCTGCACAGTCTAAAGCACAGAAATCGTATTGATCCCACAACAATAGCTGCCAACACCAACAAGACCGCTATCAGAAAGCATATAACATCCACAGAATGATAAGCATACCAGGGCATCTTATAAGACTCAGTGCGTAAATGTGAAGCTCCTCTGTGCCTCATGACAAACTCGATCCAGTAAACGGCCGTGTCCAGAGGCTGCATCGGTTTATCCTGATGGAGAGCAGAGAGACGCCTCATGTTATCTCTGTAGGACGGATCCTGAAGAACCTCTTGTATTGCTTCCAGAAAGTTCTGACGAGTGAGTTTGGTCGCGTCCACCACCTTAGCGGCTCCTCGCACCTCCAATCTCAAGACGTTCTCAAACTGGTCAAACAGAAGGGGTATGCCTACTATCGGCACTCCGTGGTAGATGGACTCGTAGATCCCGTTAGTGCCACCGTGAGACACGAAGGCTTTAATCTTCGGGTGACCCAAGAGGTCGTTCTGGGGCATCCATTTTACCAGCAGGGTGTTGTTGCCCACATTGTTGGGGCGCTCACCAGCATGCCTCCATATGACCTTCTGAGGAATCTGGGCAAACGCTGCTGCAATCTCAGAAGTGATCTCTATGGGTAGGCCTCTGACCAGCGTACCAAGAGACATCAGGATGAATCCGTGCTCTCCTGAACTCTCAATGAACTCCTCCAGCTCTGACGATAACGGCTCAGAAGGCTTGCACTGAAAACCACCAATGTAGACGATGTTTGGCATGGTGGGTCTGGGGAACTCAAAGACAAAGTCCACCCTCATGAGCCAGATGTCAGCTCCTTGTAGAAGGTGATAGAAGTTCACATCTGGACCAAAGTATCTGTCAACCAGTCTATCATAGTGAGGGCTGACTATGAACTTGTCGATGCACATGTTGAGAACGTAGTGGAATGTGTTCTTGATTCTTTCCCCAAAGGTCATCGTATCCGACGCGGCATATCCTGAAGTTGGAACATAAGATGTTGGGGATGGAGCGACCACAAAATGTCCTTCTCCGCTGGTGATCCATCTCACATTAAAAAACTGTTGGCAGCTTAAGTTCATGAGCCACCAGAACCCCCACAGGCAATCCCGGATCCAGAAGAACCATGTCGAACTCAGTGTCACGCATACTCTTCATTAGAGTCTTGTTCTCAAATATTTCTACCCCCAACTGACTGGCCTGTTCGTGAATTTTCGACAGCGCACTGAGCATTTCCCAGTGGAACTTCACGAAGGCGAAGACAGACGCCCCCTCCCTCTGAATCGTCAGCATCTTGACCAGGAAGGTTACGAAGAAGTCCTGCTCCTCTATGTCGATGGCTTCTGGTAGGGTGACGGTAATGGAGCGGTAGTGTGGTGCGTTTTCTTTGATGTACCAGCTCGTGGATGTGCGGACCACGGTGACCTCGTGGCCCCTGTCATGGAGGCTCTGGATCAGCAGGTTCATGTTGACCCAGTGGCTGCCATCCACCGGGAACACCAGGATTTTCCCGCCCTGGACACTGGGACTTGTCAGGAGGGACACGCTCACCACCAGAAGCAGAAGTGAAACTGCTGGGATCATCCCCATGATGACGGGATTAACTCTGAAGAAAAGAACAAAAATACAAGTTTAATGTGAGCAATCTACTGTGACAAGATTTTATGTCTAACCCTAACCTTAATCCTAACTCGTGTGTGAATTCTGAATTATTTAAAAACGTATTTCTGAGTATTTAAAACCCATAAAGTATGTTTTATCTGTAAATTCTGGACCTGTGATTTTCAGATGAAACCAGAGGGAAAATGACTACAGACACCCGGAGAGCCTGAACTAACAACTGAAATGTTGCTCTAACAGATCAAAGTCCAGTGAAATGCATGGACGTATTAATGCCTGGTGTTACTATGGTCTCTAATCTCATCATCTGCAGTCATGCTAACAGGCTAAAAACACTTAGCAGAGTGCAGAAGAAAAACATGCCTTCAAGTGTCCAGTTTCCTCGCTGCAGGTCTTTTGTTGAGAGAGTTATAAGAGGAATCTAACAGCATGCACCACTGCCTACAGATCAGCAACTTCCACGGATCAAAAAACATTTGAAAACAGCTATTAAGACTGACTCCTGCAAAAGTTAAGTGTCTCTAGTCTCTCTAGTGCTGTGAAGGCATTTATCTGAGTTGGTTCATGTATTGTAGAAAGTGTTGTAACCTACCGTAAATCCCTGAAAGAGTGGAGAAATGTCCCGTGAGCCTCCTCTGGACAAGTGAAGCCCAGCGCCAGGAATCCAAACTCCAGCCTGATTATTGTGTTACATAAGGACAAGAGGGAGGTGGGGGAGGAGGGGTTGGATGTATGTGTGTATTTTGAAACATTTTCCACACTGTGCCCGCCCTCTCTCTGTGCTGCATAAACATTCACAGAGGAAGACGTCCACCCACACGTACACAGTGAAATTAAAAGAATATTTTAAGTCTTTTTGTGGATAAAATCTTGGCTGCTGTGACCTGCAAACAATGAGCTCATACTGCCAAAAAAAAATGCAGGAAAAGGAAGTTCTGAGACCCTTTTTGTTTTTTAAAAATATGTTAAATCCATTGAATAAATGTTAAGTAGTCGGTGCTGCAGCAACAAAACCTCTTAGTTTATTTAACTATTCAAGGGTGCGCAGCTTTTTCTGCAGCTGATCTTGAATACTACTGGACCGATCAGCCTTTTTGTGGTGCACATTCACGACTGTATGCTGAAGTAGGGGCAGACTCAGGCTGTCTGAGGAGCAGGAGCGAAAAAAAAAGAAAGGCGTTAGGGCAGCAGTATGTGAAGAACATTGATCACGATATGGCACTAAAATATGTTTTCTACACTAAAAGAGCACTTGAGAGGGCACTTTACCACATTTTGTCAACTAGAGGGGCATGTTACCACGTTTTGTCCACTTAAAGGGCACTTTAGAGAGCTCTTTATCATGCTTTGTCCACTAGAAGGCCACTTCTGAGGGCACTTTACCAAATTTCGTCTACAGGAAGGTCACCCTAGGGGACACTTCATCAGGCTTTTACCACTAGATGGGCACCCTAGAGGGCACTTTTTCCCACTTTGTCCACTGGAAGGCCACTTTAGAGGGCACCATACCACGTTTTGTCCACTGACAGGGCTCTTTATGACGCTCTGTCCACTAGAAGGTCACCCTAAAGGGCACTTGATCATGTTTTTTTTCCCACTAGAATGGCACTTTACCATGTTTGTTTATAAAGTACAATTTTGAACAGATATAACAGACGTCATTTTCTTTCTTCAAGCGACAATACACAACTTTTTGGAAAGTTTATCTTTATATAAATATAAAACAAGGCATACAAGAGCATTTTTCAACATCATGTTAAAGATCTGCATACATTAAACAGACGTTACAGTGTTGGAGATCAGTACAGACACACCTTTTCTTCATTTGGTGTGTGCAACAGTCAAAAGTGTGTAGATGTTTTTTTTTTATTTCCTTCACAGACTTCAACAAAACAGCTGAATGCATTTTACAGATGGGTATTCACAAGAACAAACAGATAAACCAACAAACAAAAATTACATCAAAACACCTTGGTAAATGTTTGACCAGGATGGAAGCTCTTTTTTTCCCCCTAACATAATCCTAACCCCTTCCCACCAGTCAAACATGGTGCACTGTAGGCTTAGTTTTAAATTACGTGTACATCAAACTAATCTCAGCTTATGTTTCCCTGATCTGTGTTAGAAAAGGCTGCCAGATTTCTGCACCAGTGTCCATTTTACCATTTATTTTATACATTAGTCGCTCATACGAGGTTGTATCCGATAGGGCTGTGAGCCATTCAGAATAAGTCGGGTTGTTCCCTCCTGCCCAGTGTCTCAGTATGACCCTCTTTGCTGTGGTGAGAGCAAACTTGAGCCATTTGGCCTTCTTCTGGCTTATTCTCTCATTTCCTTGTGTTGTATAAAGCTGCATGGTTTTACTCTAATTTTTTATTATCACCAATTTTCAAGAAAAGACCAAAACCAACAATGTGTGTTTCTGTTTCAACAATCTCTGAACTCATCAGCTGTCTTCTGATGAAAACTGAGCCTCCGGGGTGACAACCAATGTTCTGGGGCTTCCAGTGTAGCCAGCAGATATCTGGATAATGGTTAACGAATATCCTGGCTAAGACTTCCTCTTCTCATTATTTACAGTCTGATTAGCAACTTGACGCAAGGCAAGACACAAAGCAATTCAAAGTGCTTTACAAGGGCACAGAAATACATCAAAATAGGCAGTGCATTGAAAGTTACCACGAGGAACTTTCAAATTTTGTTGATTTCAGAGGCCCATGTGGACAAAAGCAGTAGTTCTTCCACCGTAATAACCACAAAACATAACACAAAAATAAAATTATCTTAATAAAAATCTCCTCCAGACTTGACTTTCATCAGATTTCAAGGTGAATCCGACCTGGTGGCAGACAACAGCTGTACTCGCAGATGGTCTCGTTTTCATTTATAGAATCAGTAATAAATTCAGATTTTTTCATAACCAGTGAAAAACTGCTTGTAGTAGCTTTAACATTCAATAAAAACAAAAAACAAGTAGAAAAACAAGTAGATAAATAGTTAAAGACTGTTAGTTTTTCAATTAATCGATTAATCTATCGATTAACTTGTCTCATTAATATTTCAATATTTTATTCAATCATAACCCTGAAAAACAGACGCATGAGGCACATTCGAACAATGATATCAGTGGCATATTTTAAAGTTTGTCTATTTTCAACCTATTTAAAAAACTTCAAGTCAGATGTCTGATCACAAAAATACTGGACCTCAAATCAAAAGGAGCTGTGACGCTGATTCATTAAATAACTATCACTGTCAACCCTTGACTTAAGACTTAAACTGGTTATGACGTGGAGTTATTTAAACACTGGAGTCATATGCAGGTAAGATGATCACTGGTAATGTATTTTTGCATAAGTGAGCATTTTTCTGTAACGTTAGTTTTAGCCATTTCTGTCTCATACGTGGTTGATAAAGTGAACAAAAGTGCAAAACCCCAGAATAACACCATCATATGACACATGGTGTAAAGTTCACAGCAGCAGTGCAGACATCGTGATGAAGAAACTTCTACAAAATCTATCTGAAGTGACTTCTACTGACAGGAACGTGTTCCACAGTTGATAATCTTCACATATGGTGTTTGGGTGCTGACAGGAAGTAAACGGAGCGATGCTGCTGCTGCAGGAGGAGGAGGACAGGTCTCTGTCTAAAATACTCCCACACTTTAGATGATCGCAGCGGGGCTCGCTCTCTGAAGCTTGTTCCCCGGGTTAATCAATGCTCTGACCAGGCGCAGCGGTTCATAACGACGCATCAACGCACGTTATGCAAATCAACATGTTTTCAAAATCAATTACGTCGATTACACGACGAATCACCCCGGCACTAATCTGCATATGAATGCAGATAATTTAAAAAGAAATTGCACTTAATCCAATTCGTTTCACCTTTTTAAATATTTAAATAAATCTTGTCCCTTGCCAGTGAACACTAACCTGATGTAAGGAGTCTGTACTGCAACTACTCCTGCTTGGGTTTTCTCCTCCTGCACAGTCTAAAGCACACAAATCGTATTGATCCCACTACAATAGCTGCCAACACCAACAAGACCGCTATCAGAAAGCATATAACATCCACAGAATGATAAGCATACCAGGGCATCTTATAGGACTCAGTGCGTAAATGTGAAGCTCCTTTGTGCCTCATGACAAATTCGATCCAGTAAACGGCCGTGTCCAGAGGATGCATCGGTTTATCCCTATGGAGAGCAGAAAGACGCCTCATGTCATCTCTGTAGGACGGATCCTGAAGAACCTCTTGTATTGCTTCCAGAAAGTTCTGACGAGTGAGTTTGGTCGCGTCCACCACCTTAGCGGCTCCTCGCACCTCCAATCTCAAGACGTTCTCAAACTGGTCAAACAGAAGGGGTATGCCTACTATCGGCACTCCGTGGTAGATGGACTCGTAGATCCCGTTAGTGCCACCGTGAGACACGAAGGCTTTAATCTTCGGGTGACCCAAGAGGTCGTTCTGGGGCATCCATTTTACCAGCAGGGTGTTGTTGCCCACATTGTTGGGGCGCTCACCAGCATGCCTCCATATGACCTTCTGAGGAATCTGGGCAAACGCTGCTGCAATCTCAGAAGTGATCTCTATGGGTAGGCCTCTGACCAGCGTACCAAGAGACATCAGGATGAATCCATGCTCTCCTGAACTCTCAATGAAGTCCTCCAGCTCTGACGATAATGGCTCAGAAGGCTTGCACTGAAAATCACCAATGTAGACGATGTTTGGCATGGTGGGTCTGGGGAACTCAAAGACAAAGTCCACTCTCATGAGCCAGATGTCAGCTCCTTGTAGAAGGTGATAGTAGTTCACATCTGGACCAAAGTATCTGTCAACCAGTCTTTCATAGTGACAGCTGAATATGAACTTGTCAAGGCAGATGCCAAAGATGTACTGGAATAAGTTCTTGATTCTTTCCCCAAAGGTCATCGTATCCGAAACGACACATCCTGTGGCTGGAACATAAGATGCTGGGGATGGAGCGACCACAAAATGTCCCTCTCCACTGGGGGTCCATCTCACATTATAAACTGTTGGCAGCTTAAGTTCATGAGCCACCAGAACCCCCACAGGCAATCCCGGGTCCAGAAGAACCATGTCGAACTCAGTGTCACGCATACTCTTCATTAGAGTCTTGTTCTCAAATATCTCTGCCACAAAAAGGCTGGCCTGATGGTGAATTTTCGACAGTGCAGTGAGCATTTCCCAGCAGAACTTCATAAAGGTGAAGACAGACGCCCCCTCCTTCCGAATCGTCAGCATCTTGAACAGGAAGGTTACGTAGAAGTCCTCTTGCTCTATGTCGATGGCTTCTGCTAGGGTGATGGTGATGGAGCGGTAGTGTGGTGCGTTTTCTTTGACGTACCAGCTCGTGGATGTGCGGACCACGGTGACCTCGTGGCCCCTGTCATGGAGGCTCTGGATCAGCAGGTTCATGTTGACCCAGTGGCTGCCATCCAATGGGAACACCAGGATCTTCCCGCCCTGGACACTGGGACTTGTCAGGAGGGACACGCTCACCACCAGAAGCAGAGGTGAAACTGTTGGGATCATCCCCATGATGACGGGATTAACTCTGAAGAAAAGAACAAAAATACAAGTTTAATATGTGTAACCACAAAGTTTGCAATAATTCCCTTTTTATTTTTATTTTGCACAGTTAAAATAATATGCACAAAAATGCAAAGATAACAAATAATATACAGTGCAGGGAGAGGCAAAAATCCCAGAGGTCTTATTTGAAGCCTCCACCTAAATACAAATTTCATAAACTTTTTAAGAACCCAAAAATACAGAAAAATGCACAAATATTACAAGTGATGGCAAACTAATTGTAATGAAATATGTTTGATACCAACAACAATAAACAACAATTTAAAAAAACAAAACAAAAGGAAGGACACATTCGACAGCCCTCTATGTGGGAGAAGTTTTACATTTAATATTTAAAACAACAGCAGACAAATTTACAAGATTCTTTCAGTTAAAATTATTTCTAACGTTTTATCTAATAGGAAAAATGTAAAAACTTGGGGTATAACTGAGTCAGATAAGTGTCATTCTTGTTTCCTGGAATCTGAGTCAACTGTACATCTATTTTGGTGTCATGTTATTTCAGTCTTTAAGAGGGCAGTTCAGAAAATGCATAATGCAATGAAGCTGCGCTTATTTATTTATTTCACAGGGATAATGCACAGCTACTCAGCTGCACCAGAGTCTGCTATAAGCTAATTCTCATCTGTAGCCCCTGGGCAGCAAACAGAGAATAATTTCTCTGCTAAAAGACACTATTATATAAACTTCCAACTACACTTTTTCTCTGTGGTATTAGGTGATATTTTAGAGACAAAGTTATATATACAGACACACAAACACACAAAGCACTTTCTCACCTATTATGCGATACAGCGTCCTGGGTTCTTAAACTTAACCACACGTGTTATTTTCACTTTTGTAACCATTTAATGTTAGATAAGGTATTACAACTTCTGCTAGATAAAAGTATTTTGATGCAAATGTGTACCCTAAACCTTTGACTTTGTTACTGTAAACCCTTCTGTTTAAACACATGTATTTACCCATTTATTACCACAACAAAGAGGAAAATTAAATGACTTTTCATGAAATGATCTTATTTATTAAACAACTGCAACAAAAATATACACACTAGCCCTTCTTTTTAGCAATGCAATGAAAAATTAAATTACTGGTTGGTCCCCTTTAAACATGTCTGACAGTGAACCTGACTGACTCACTTATTATACCTTTAAATCACAAGACTTATGACCATATCACTCTTAAAACTACAAGGACTAACCCTTTAAATTTTGCAGGCAGGATTACTCAGTACAATTACCAGTATCACATCTAACAACCACGAGCTAAGCAATAATTTAGCATTCACTGTTGTGGTGCTACTCACAAAAATAAAACAAAAAGCCGCCAGTAAAAACAAATAAACAAACCCTGTTGCAGGCCTGAATGAAGCTGGGTTGCAGGGTGTGTTTCACTTTAGCGTGCTGATGATAACGTCTTCACTCAATCCGATGAGCAATGCAACCGTGGGTTACTCATCCAAGATGGAGAGTCAAATGTCTCTTTACTTTAATGTCCAACGATGGTCCACACACGGTCCCAGAGGGAATGAAGAAAAGGAAAAATCCACCTTATTGAGGAAATGAAAATCCCTCCTCAGTCCTGGTGGCAATGAAGAAGATAATGTCTGCCTCCTCGAACCTAAAACAGACAGTTCCATCAAGTGACTTTTGTGCTCTCATCACTTCTGTCCATGTAGAAACACAAGTTCAGACATTTTTATATGTGATCAAACATAAATTTACGTGTTTCATTTAGCCCCACAGAACATATTAACTAAAAAAAAAAAAAGTTAAGGAAATCATGTCTCACAACTTTTACTGCCTTCACAGACCAACAGGTTATTTGACATGGAGTGAATCTATTTATTTAAAAGCTTAAAAGTTATGATTTAAGGAAAAGGTGTGCCAAAGTTTTTTTTAGAAGTTATTTATTCATTCAGTCACTTGTTCAAGATGTGAAGACTAAAAACAAATCGTGACCTTCTGCTGTGTCTAAATTTAGACTTCTCCAGTTTCTTTTTTTTTTTCCTCCTTCAACTTATAATTTTACATTTTTTGCTTCATGTCCAGTTTCTGATCTCTAATGCTATTGAACAGATGCTGCTGCTAAATCAAATGGACTTCCTATGAATAAGAAAACGTTTTAAACAGCAGCTGATATCAGTATTGAACCGTTAGTGCCTCATGTCCTTCAGCAGGTTAGACATTTATTAACAAATACAAATAAAACCATAAGTTGGTTTGAATAGCTTTCAAAAACGATTTTGTCTGTTTTCGTGACATCTTATTCTCTTTTCATCGATCATCTGTTCTGGGCTGCTTCTGTTCTCTGTACACGGGCAGGCTTGTTTTAGCCTGGCTTCAGTTAGCATCGACTAGCTCAGGCTAAACTGTCTTAGTGGAAAAACTTAAGCCTTGAGTAGAAGTTTAAGTTAATTCAGGTCAAGCTCCTTTCACTAAAGCGCAGGCTTAGTTATCACCCTTGAAAGAATAATCCCCTCAGGCCTCAATGTCCGTGAAGGCAGCATTAGCCAAACAGTAGGTGGGATGCTAACAGGCGGCTAAGCAAGACTAGCAGCACACAGGACTGAAACTAGCTCTCCAAACACACTGTGGACCTCTGAACACTTTTAAGCTCTAAAACTCTTTTGAGGCGTGTACGTTTCAAACAAACTACGGGAAAAAGTTACGTTCTTAAAGGGACATAACCTTTAAGGAAGTTACAGTTATAAAGTGACATAGGCTTTTATTGTAGCACCTGTAGGAAGTCGGCTGCTCTGCACTTTTTAACTCTTAACTCTCCAGTACTTTTACTTGAGTGAAGGATCTGAATACTTCCTCCACCTCTGTTGTTATTATTAATTATTTTAAAAATGTATTTCTGAGTTTTTAAACCCATAAAGCAACATTTCCTGCATGTTTTTATCTGTAAATTCTAGACCTGTGATTTTCAGATGAAACCAGAGGGAAAATGACTACAGACACCCGGAGAGCCTGAACTAACAACTGAAATGTTGCTCTAACAGATCAAAGTCCAGTGAAATGCATGGACATATTAATGCCTGGTGTTACTATGGTCTCTAATCTCATCATCTGCAGTCATGCTAACAGGCTAAAAACACTTAGCAGAATGCAGAAGAAAAACATGCCTCAAGTGTCCAGTTTCCTCGCTGCAGGTCTTTTGTTGAGAGAGTTATAAGAGGAATCTAACAGCATGCACCACTGCCTACAGATCAGCAACTTCCAGGGATCAAAAAACATTTGAAAACAAACTATTAAGACTGGCTCCTGCAAAAGTTAAGTGTCTCTTCACCTCGCTGTGCTGTGAAGGCATTTATCTGAGATGGTTCATGTATTGTAGAAAGTGTTGTAACCTACTGTAAATCCCTGAAAGAGTGGAGAAATGTCCTGTGAGCCTCCTCTGGACAAGTGAAGCCCAGCGCCAGGAATCCAAACGCCAGCCTGATTATTGTGTTACATAAGGACAAGAGGGAGGTGGGGGAGGAGGGGTCTGACAAATGCACTTTAGATGTATGTGTGTGTGTGCATTTTAAAAGAGGAGAAGAGGAAAACATTTTCCCACAGAGCCCGCCCTCTCTCTGTGCTGCAGAGAGGAAGACGTGCACCCACACCCGCCCACATAAAAGAATATTTTAAGTCATTTTGTGGATAAAATCTCGCCTGCTGTGACCTGCAAACAATGAGCTCATCCTGCAAAAAAAAAAAAAAGTCCAGGAAGACCATTTAAAAACAAAATATGTTTAATCTATTGAATAAAGTTTATTAGTCAGTGGAGGTCAAGTTAATGTTGGAGGAACTTTGCAAATCTCTGCTGGTTGCATCTATCAGTTGTGGTGACTTTGCAGTAGGTGCTTCACCATCTGTTGCCTGACGAGGATCTGAACTCCACTGAGTGACCTCTGCTAGTTTCATCTGAATTCAGCTTTTCACACAGAAGAGGAAGTCCTCAAGTCTTGCCTTAGGTAAAATTTCTGCAACAGTCATAGTGAGAAAAAAACAGCTGAGTGAAACTAAAGTTAAAACTTCTGCTTTTCACTCAGAGGTCACGTGTTAACGTAGAGGGAACAGCTCAATGAAATCTCTCCATGAGAAGGCATGACACACCATCGAGCATTTAACTGTCAGTTGTCAACATGTGTCGGTACAGTGCTCTGTCTGTGGTGGTCCTGGTCTTCACCGGAGCGTGGTGTCTGTGTGCAGCTGACGTTCGGGGACTTCGCTCCGTGCCTCCAGTTCTTCTACAGGTCCTGGCCTCCTAAAGGTCTGACTGGGACTCCAATCTGCCAGCGTTATTACAACCAGTACCGCTTCGCCACATTGTACAGTCGACCTCGCCGCTCTCCGTGGTTCTCAGCCTATTTATACTCTGTACCTGCAGGAAAGAGACCAGCTGCATCCTGGAAGTTTGAGCCACAGGTGAGGATACTCAAATATTAGAATGTCTGATTCAGAGACTTGAATTTGCATGAAGGTTTAAATTAGGTGAAAGGTGTTTAGTTCTCTTTATATAAGAGGTAGGTTTAGAGGTTTTGATTTGAATTGATGCGTGACTTTTACAACTTGTTTCACTTTGTCTTAACTGCTGTAACACAACGTGTCAGCACTGAATCAGGACATTATTCCTCAACGTGCTTAAAAAAGACATGACTCTTTTTAATTTGACTCATTTTGTGCATACTGGTGCTCCTGTTTGGTACCAGTTATGTAATGTGTTGTCAGGAAATAACAAGAAAATGAGGAAATGAGCCCCAGTAAAGGAGAACTGTCTTTCTGTTCTGTTTTGTTTGTTCGTGGTCTGTCAATTCTACATTGAGCAAAAATTCTTGTGTTGTTCATATTTTTAGATTTGAGAACCATGAAACCCAATCTGGTTCACCACAGGGCCAAATCAAAATACACATCTTTTTCTTTATGGACCTGGTTTGTGTGAATCTGCCTGTATATGTGTGTGAGGTCTTTGATTTTATTGACATCAAGTCATCCAGTCGACTTCACACAGTGTTCTGCTGAGGATCTCAGGGAGTGCAGTGTTCAGTTTGGTGCATTTTGGCCCGATGGTGGTGCTTAAACAACAAACTTTATGTTTTAGCCTGTAATTTTTGAATGGTAAGAAACAAATGTCCTTATTTTGAGTCGAAATCTTTTTATATAAGCTACGTTCATTTTGGTCCATTTTGAATTTTGCAAATATTAAAGCAAGAAAAGAAAGAAAGAAATTAATTTTATTAGAATAAAACAGAGCATTTTCTCCACTTGAATGATGTTCCTGACAGTGTCTTGAAGACTTTTAAATTATCATGTGGGGAGATAAAATGTGCAGAAAAGATAATTCATTCAAGTCACTTAAATGGATTTAAAAAAAGAAAAAAGAAAAAGACAGTTTCACTTCCTCTGATGCCATAAGGGAAAAATTAGAGGAAGAAAGAGTTTGTTTTTTTTAATTTGCATTCTGAGAATAAGTCAAAATGTTGAGAATAAAGTCAAACTTTTCAGGCATTAAAAAAAAAATCAGAGTTAGATTTTTCTTGAGGATGAAAGCTTAAATGACATTTTGACTGACTTTGAAGAAACATATCCTCTCATTTCCCCTCATGCCCTCAGGACTCAGCATTTCTTATCCCTGCAGGCAGCGAGGCAACATGGGACTCACAGAGTACTGAAAACCTGTAATAAAGTACAAGTACTGTTACACTGGTAAAATAATACTCAATTACAAGTAAAAGTATGGGCGTTACAAATATACTTAAGTAAAAGTACAAAGTATTCACTGCAGAACTACTAAGACAATTAGTTACTTTTAACAGTTGATGTCACAGTCACCTCTCCAGACTTGGTTTGCAAATTTGTGCAGTAACTTTAACCGATTTTTCCTCATTTTCACTTTTTCCTTTTTCTTTTTTTGGGTCATTTTCCCCCCATTTTAAGTCTAAGTTTAAGTTTCCTTATTCAACAAACAGCTCCACCAGACAAAATCATGTTAAATGAAGTGCAAATGACTGCCATGACTATTGTTTAAATATCCACAAATTCCTAATGGAAGTAATCGATTAATGATTGATCACTAACATCCTTTCATTGGTCCGTTGTGATCAGATCACCTGATTGGCTACTAAAATGCAGATGACAGGTTTGGATATTAATTCAAATTATACTCAGTACTCAACCATGATTTTAAAAGTAGCTAAATAGATTACACCTTGTAATGCATACTTAAGTTCAAGTAAAAGTACAGACTTGAAAATCTACTCATCAAAGTACAAGTACCCCCAAAAAACTACTTAAATACAGTAATTTGAGTATTTGTAATTAGTTACTTCCACACCTCCAGGCTTTGGTGTTGACAGCTACTGGGTGGACTTCTGTTAAAATTGATATTCATGTACTTTGGAGGGTTTAAAACTAAAGACATTCCCATCAGCCTCAGATGTGTTTAGCACATGTTAGCATGCTAAGAAGCTAAATTAAAAAGGTGAACATGGTAAACATTATATCAGCATGTTAACATTGACATTATGAGCGTGTTAGCATGCTAATGTTAGCATTTAGCTCAGAGCACCACTGTGTCTAAGTACAGAGAGCTGTAGGGACAGGTGTCCACATGATTTGGGCCATATAGTGTAAAAGCAGCTCCGCTCATTGAGTCAGTCTGCCTCAGGTCTGAGTGACACACTTCTTCCTTCCACAGTTAGCGTACCCCGGAGCTGATGGCAACATGATCCCGTTCCCTCCAGGCCCTCTGGACCAGAACGTGGTGGACAGCCAGGCGGTGGAGCCGGACTACATTAACTCCACCTACTCTCGTGGCCACTTGAACCCCAGCCTTCACCACCAGAGCCGCGAGGACCGCTACGCCACCTTCACCCTCACCAACGTGGTTCCTCAGAAGGCGGGCTCCAACGACGGGCCCTGGGAGATCCTGGAGCAGACTGTCAACAAAACCCTGGCGGCCTACTGTCTCGGAGAGGCTTACGTAGTGACGGGCATCATCCCTTACCTGACCAACGAGCACTGGCTGAAGAATCACCGCGTGGCCGTGCCAGAGTACATCTGGTCGGCCTACTGCTGCCCGAACTACAACAACAGTCTCCCAGAAGAACTGAAGGGCGTGTTTCCCACGTATGCCGCCATCGGCCGCAACGACCCCAACAGCACGCAGGAGATGTACCTATTAGTGAGACGACTAAGAAGAAGTTCAGGGGATATGAGGTGAGGCAGATGCCACTGGAACTCTGGAGATGTACCTGAAGGACAGGTTCAGGACTGTCGTCAGTGTGTTTTATGAGCAGTGCTCTGGATCAGACTGAAACACAGAAACTTCTCAAGTGTGTCTCCATCCAAATGTATCTCAAATTTAGACGGAATTTTGATTAAAACCACAAAAGCAAATGAAAATGAAAACTTGTTTCCATGTGATGCTCTGATTTTTAGGAGTTGGTTCAGTGAGATCAGCAGCAGGTGGCGCCAATTCTCCTTAGAAAACTATTATACCACTACAGAGAGGGGCGCAACAAGATCAGGTGTATTTAAAGAGCGACAGTCAAACTCCAGCAGTGAAAAAAGTTGAAAACAGGATGTTAGTATTCAATGTATTAATGTGAGGAAGGTTCCTTCAGATCTGTGTGGAACGCTCATGGATGGATTACAGAGCCATGTGAGCCAGAGGAGACCTTCAGAGCGGAAACAGCTGATCAGTCATGTGACTTAAATGTGCACTACATCAGCACTTATTTGGAAAAAGTGTTTCCATGTCCAGCTCTCAAAAAAACCACCTCAAGCGAGCATAGAAACTTTCTTGTGAATCTGCAGAAGTTTGTAACTGTAAGAGAGGTTTCACTAAGACTGTCATAAAAAATTATTAGAAGATGTTAAAAAGGTAACTTTGATTTTAAAAAATGTCTAAAAATGCCACCATAAAATAATATTTGATTAAAAATTGCAGTGTCTTTATGTTTGTTTAACAGTGGACACTAACTTTAAAGATGTATATTTGAAACTTTAATGTCTTTTTTTCTTGTAGTTTTCATTTTGTCTACTGACAAAAAAGAGAGACATAAAAAATATCTTCAAAAGACATCTGTATGATGTGTGGACATTATTATTTAATTGGACCAGTTTTGCAAATTTTGCCGTTTCCTATCACCCGAGTCTAATGTGAAAATAATTTGGTCAATCCAGACTAAATATAAACTACAAAGTGTCTTATTTAACAGTTCCTCCTAACATGATGACACATAAATGACAAAATGTCTCATTTGTGAGTATGTCTCAAAACTTAAAATGTCTATTATGAAAATGATTCATATTGTTGAGGATATAAGTTCTATAGAGCCACAAACCATCAGAGGGTTTTACTATGAAGTGAGATTTATGCAAACTTCATCTACCATGTAACAGGGCAATGTGTAAATTAAAGAAAAGGCTTTTTTATTATCTTATGTTCAAGTTGCTCTGAACTGTAAATGAAAACAAAAGCTGAAAACAAAAGCTATGAACTTATTTTCGATTTTAAAAATCTTTGCTGTTTAACTAAATTAACAGCTTTTGTGTTGTGTTTAATTTAATTAAGCAGGACCCTTTTAATTTGTTTAAATTAATTATGCTTAATTTTTATCATAATTATCTGAACTCCTAAGATACATTGTTTATTTAAAAAAAATAAAAAGTTTGCTTGGCCCAGGTGAAGAGCATTATCAGGAAGGTGCCACCTCAGCCTCATTCTGAGCCAGGAAAAATCCTGAGATATGTACATATATGTAAGGTATAATATACAGGGAGAGGGTCAGTATTGTGGAATAAACCACAGCAGGGTGGTGCAGGGCCCTGGCATGAGGCAGAGGGGTCTTAAATCATCCTCAGATGATTTTAAAATTATTTTTATCCCTCATGTGTAATGTACATAATGCCTCCACTGCAGGTCTGCAGCTGCACATGCACCAACTACTTTAAACCACTAGGTGGCGACCCTGTGCAGTACAGGGGACAGTAGATGGTAAAAAGCAGCTGGAGAGATTCAAGTTTCATCATAACAGAATCCAACAGAACTCATTATCTCATTATTTACTAAATAATGTCATGATTTCATTTTATACTGAAAACAAAAAATACTTCCTGAACCCACAGCAGGAACTGTGAGCTTTAAATGGAGATCAGTTGATAAACAGACTCGTTCCACAAGTTGAACTCGACTGCTCTGAAGATTAGCCAAGACTTTTTTTTTTTTTTTTTTAATGATCACAAAGACACAAGTTTGTCATGTCAGACTGGTTCTGGATTTATTGCATGAACAGATGACATAGGTGTACAAAGGGTTAAACAAACTGTATGTAACACTACACAAAGGTGTGTCAGAGGTGTGTGGATTACTTCGACAAATATCCATCACCAGCTCAGTAAGGTGTCTGTGATGAGGGAGGGTTGAAGACCTTTTCCCACAGCTCCACCTTCATGATGGCCTTGCCCATCGGGGACATGGTGGCCATGACGTCCAGGTTCTCGCCCTGAAACGTGAGACAGCAGCCTTTGGCCTCCAACCGCGCGAAGCCCTTCTGCTCTTCGTTGTAATACATCTCCTTGAACAGATCCTTGTCATTCTCTTTGCCCTTCTTATAGATTCCCAAGCCATGCCAGTTCTTGTACCCGGTGTAGTCGTAGGGCACGGAGAACATTATAGCTAACATCTCCTGACCCCCTTGCCCTTCACAAGATGTCATAGGTCAGGACGCCCGCTGCACCGGACGCTTTGGCGCTGGTCTTGGAGAAGCTGCACACCTCGGTCTTCAGTGGGCGCACGATGGGCTGGGGTGGGCTGTGGCAGTGTCCACTGTCCAGGTAAACCCTGTTCACAAAAAGGTAAAAAAGAGAGAAGAAATAAAAGCATGGTCAAAAAGCTCGATAATGAATGGACGCACTTATTTTGAAAATTTGTCTCATCATCATTCAAGCTGTGCTTTTATTTTAACATCAGTTCATCCATGAAAGGAAATTAACCTGCGAACCTTTTACACACATTCTTTATTCACACAAAAAACAAATTTGCAACAAATAACAACTACTAATTCAATTAAGTTCAACCAACAAACTACACTGAGTTAAGGGAATTAGCTTTTCCTCTGCCATCAAATTACTTAATAATTGGGAGCATTTCACAAGTTTTTAAGTTAATAACTCATAAATATTAAGTTGTTCCAGCTATTTTTCCACATTATTCAGATGATATAATGATATAAATGTGCTTAAACACCTTAATTGTGAACACAGGTTTTTCAGTTGTGAACCATTTAAAAAAATTAAGTTGCTCCAATTAGATTTTCTTGAGTCTACATTACACACAATATTAACAAATTATCAAAAATAATGTTAGAGTACAGATACTGTAAAAAAAAAAAAGTGCGGGCTCTTGAATGTATGAGTAATTAAAAAAATAACCCTCTGAAGGACATTTTCTGTGCAAAACTAACTGACCCTCACTTGATTAATATTTTAAGATTATTTAAATATTCTCACCTCAAATAAAATATACAAACAGTAAATATAAAATTAGTTTTCAATGTCAGCAACAGAACTTGAAACATTATATTCAACACAAGAACTCACTTCAGGTTTAATTAAACCTTTTTTCTTTTGTTAGAAATTCTCTCATCTCTTCTGTAATGCCCATTGATTTTATTTATTTCATACATTTTTTTTAAAGAAGCAAAAGAAGTTCTATACTAATCCATCAATCATCAGTGAGTCACATAAAAATCTTTTGTTCAGCCTCAGCAGGAGCAGCTTCTCAAACTTCTTTGAATCAATCTGTGGGTCTGAAAATCAGTCCTGCAGAGTTTAAGAGTCTCTCACAGACTTTTTCTCTGCTGTCGAGTCTTGTTACATCGTTTGGGCGTGTATGTACTTTTCTATGTGTTATTGTCCCAGAAATTCAGGTTGAAATCAGTTTTCATGTTGGGAAGGACGTGCACAGTGATGCAAAACAAATATAATCATTAATTCCCCTCAAATGCTTTAAAAGTTTAAAAGAGTTTTGAAAATGCGAGGATGAGAAAGTGCAGATATTTGTGTTAAAATGTACAGTAAAATTGTTTTCTTTGTCTTGCACTCACACAGGGTCGAGCAGGCAGACGTTGTTGGTGACGTTGGTGATCTCAATCGTGACATTTCTTCGGCTTGTGAGGTTAGCCGCCAAAGCCTCTGCTGATTCGCTCATGCTGCTGCTCGTGAAGCCTGTGACAGAGCAGGAGAGGTGAAAAATTCAAGCTGCAGATCTGTTATTGACTAACTATCTGATGCAAGCATCATTAGAAGGTGAAGTCAAGTTAAAAGGAGTTAAACTGCGATATCATAAAGTTAATTAAAAGCTGAGTACAGCAAGACACAACAGAGCACAAAGCTGAAGATGTTACATGTAAAAATTAAACATGAGTACATGTTGTGAAGTTTGCTGCGGATTTTATGTGGTCAAGTGATGAGTTCAAAGACTTTGCTCCTTTCACGGAAAAAGCTGTCTGAGCCAAAGATTTTTTACAGAATACACCTTTATATTTGCCACTCGAGGCTGCAGTGGTGGATCAGCTGCAGCTGTGGAGCAGTTTCACATGCATACTGCTGTCAGCAGTGGCTCTAATAAAAGATGAATGGTGCTAATCACAGTTTACTGAGTGATGTTTGTCAGTGAATTTCTAAATGCATCGCAGGAACAAACCGTCTTACCTGTCCGGATCACAGGTGTGCTGCTCGCTCGGGTGGTGCCGGATTGGAAACACTGAGTTCAGGCTTCAGATTTTTCGTTGGGGAATGTGTGACACCCAAAAGTGTCTCCACCCACTGCACACACCTCACCGTCTGAAACTTTTTGTCCCGTCTATCTCCACCTGAGGCATGCGTGCAGAGGCGTGAGGACAGGGTGAAACCAACAATCACAGCATCACTGTATTTATTTTTTTTTCTCTTGTTTGTTTTCATAAAGCTGTTATTTTGCCAAGCGAGAAGCCGGTTTGCTCAGATTTCTGTGACCACGCTGTCTCTTTCTGCACCACACCTTTTGTCTCCGGGTCTGTCACGTTGTCTTTTACTGTCTGAGCGTGAAGACAATCAGAGATGCTTCTAGCTTGTGCAGGGCCCCATGTGAAATATTGTTGGGAGCCCCTATTTTATGAAATGCGCTACAGTGGGGGACTCGGGGGGGTTTCAAACCATCTAAGGTGGTATTTAACCTTTAAATGCATCAGTCTGGTGCATTTTAAGAGGAAAAGATCTGTGACATTCTTTTTTTTTTCAGTCAAATTCAAATAAAACATCTCGAGAAATAAATGGCTCCACCAGACAAAACAATGTCAAATGAGGTGCAATTAGTGCCATTTTTAGACTTTAGATTCATTTTAAATGAATACACATTTCATCAGCTTTCCTTAGATACAAGCAGGGGGGGGGGTCCAAGGAAAAAAGGTTGGGGACCACTGGTCTAGACTGTAAGTTGGAGCCATAGATGGTATTTTATGTAATAATCTGTTTGTTAAGGACACACAACAAATACTCCAGAAGAAAAGATGAACTTTTCCTCTGTTTTTGTTTTTTTGTTTTTTTCCACCTGGTGTGGGCGGCCCAGCGTGTCAGACATGTGATCACCTGCCAGCTTAGAAAAAAAAAGTGTCACAGTGTTTCAGTATCACAGTGAATTTTATGAACTCATTTCACGTATCTGAACATGGAGAGCAGAGGTGTGGGACATGAAGAAAAGTGGTGTTTGGATCCATAAAATGCTTCAAAATGTTATTAAATCACATTATTTGGATTTAACAGAAATCCAGAATTTCACTGCAGGGTTCATTCATTCATTCTTTCTTTCATTCGTTCATTCTTTCTTTCTTTCTTTTTTGTTTTTAAAATTGGTGACACACTAAAATTTAAAATAACACACGCTTAACTTCAGCCCACAGCCTCACTTATTGCACACACACTTTTCTGCCTCAGTTGTTTTTGCTATGTCAGTGCACTTTCTTGTATTTAGAATATGTTCTGCTTTTCAGTGCAAATTGCAAACTTTGCAAATGCAAATGCATGGATTCATAGACTGATTTTATATTGTGGAGAGAAATGATTATTTGGATCAGTGTGTGTTGTGTTTGGTCAATATATTCATTACTTGTGTGTGAATTGTGTGTGGTGTTTAAAATCATGTTTAAGCAATCAGAAAAAAAACTGTAGAAGTGCCTGTAGTTTGAAAAAAACACCATTTGTTATTACCTGTGATGATACAAATAAAAGATGACACAAAAAGTCTTAAGAACAAAAATGTTTTATTTATTTAAAACACCGATTCATGACATGAGCGACAGACTAACTGCTTGTAGGCTTTTAGGAATATCTGCATCAGCTGTGTTTATTTTATTTATTCCACACCGATGCTCTCATTTGGTGCTGAGTATTTTATTCACACAGCATTACATCTTGTCATACAGCTCCAACTTCATAATCGCCCTGCCGCCTCGGACATGCAGGCCCTCACGTCCAGTTTGTCCCCGGTGTACTTCACCCCCGAGCCTTTGGCCTTCTGGCGTGTGAAATGGGTGAAATCTTTGTCATTGTACATGAGCTTGAACAGCTTCTCATCGCAGGCTCGCGAGGGCTCAAAGATACCCACCCCGATCCAGTTCTCGTAGAAGTTGTAGTCGAACGGCACCGAGAACATGACGGCCATCACTCCGTCGCATCTGCGGTGTTGCATGTCGTACAGCTCGTAGGTCAGGACGCCCACGGCGCCCGACGCTGTGTTGTCATCCTTGGTGAAAGAGCACACCTCAGACATGTTGGTGCGCAGGGTCGGCGTTGGAGGGCTGAAGACGAAGCCGCTTTCCATGTGCACGCTGGAGGGTAGAAGAGATGCAGTCATGAGCAGTGGAAGAGGTACTTAGATCCTTTACTGAAGATAAAGTACTAATACCACAGTGTAAAAATACTCCTGCAATGCTATTTGTGTAAAAGTTCAAGTATTATCAGCTAAATGTAATTAAAGTGATTGTTCAGACTATTTGAAGCGGGGTTGTATATATTTAGAATATTTTCACCACTTTACCTTGTTGTCAGACAGCTTTTTAAATCAGAAACTGCTACTTTTATACAGTTTAAGCCAAATATTGCTTTCTCCAAAGCAACCAGACTCCATCTGCAAAATCAGTTTTACGTCACAGAACACAGAGGTTTCTGGTTTCGCCGCCTCCATCTGTCAGATAGTTTGTGTTATTGTGTGACTTTGGTGAATCTGAACTAATCTTTAAAAACACCAAAGTCACACAACAACGCAAACTCCTGTATTTGGGAGGTAAAATTATACTGTTACTGGTCACCCCTGAAATCTGATTGGCCACCCCGTTATCCTCAAGTATGATTGGTTATCTGTCCAGTGAGAGGCGGGGCCTTGAGTAATTTTACATGTGCATTATTTTCTTTTGTATGTAGTTTAAGTTACTTAAGTAACAAATCATGATATAAAAGTTATTTTTCATGATTGGTGCGGAGGATTCATTTACAACCTGAGAAAAAAGGTACAACAGTATTTTCTGAGGACTTAAAGAACAAAGTATGGAGGTTTAATAAAATATTTTATGGTGAAACTCTGTTGGGTTGTGATTGGAAGGACTATTTATCCTTAAAATGAAAAAAAATGAAACACAGGAAACTGTAAGATACTGTAATGTTAATAATTAAAGTAGAGAAATGGTAAAAATCATGTGTGCATGTGCGTGTACTTCATGCCACCCCTGCATCAGTCAGGCCACTCCTGTCAAAAAAGTCTGGAAACACCCTGCGACTCGACACTAGAGCTGCAGTGATCAGTCAAACTTCAAAACTTCTTAAATGTGAGGATTTGCTGTTTTCTTTGTCATTTATGACATGGAAACTTGCATTTTTAACTTTTTTGGAGGGACATTTTATAGACTAAATAATTAATTGATTAATCATAAAAAATAATCAGATTAATCTGAATGAAAATAATCACTCATTTCACCAACCAAAAACACTGATATTCGACGTCCTGTGACATTTTTCACAGTTTACAGTTCTGACAAATCCTCCTGATTCTTAATCTAATCTTTAACATGTGATGTATTTTATAAGCTGATCTCTCAAATTATACTTGATTGCAGCACTTAGTAGATGTACTTTCCACCCCTGGTGATCATGCATGAATAAATTCAAGTGAATTTCAGGTATCTTGATCGGTGCATTTATTGGTTCACACACAGAAGAGAATAAAAGTCATCCAGCGGTTTCTTACCGTGGTTTACAGAGACAGTAGATGGTGCTGAGGTTGGTGAACTCCACCACACAGTTGCGGTTGGTGGTGAGGGCGGCAGCGTGTGACTCTGCAGTCTCAGGCATGTTGACGGCTGCTCGACAGGCGGCTAAATGACAGGTGGGGAAAAAAGAAAAGAGCTGAAAATTTGATGATTTTATAGTTAATTTAGAAGCTTTTTCAATCTTTTGTCTTGCTGCTTGTGTCTGACGCATTGCATGTTGTATTATATGTGAGGAGGCATGCAAACACACAAACACACTGTGACATGAGTAAGTACAATGCACCAAAAAGACACCAAGAATCACATCACTGCAGCTCACAGTTTCACCCTGACACAAGATAAAACACTAAAAGCATCTCCTCTGACCATCATTACAGGCTATAATCACAAATATTGTTTCCCAAAACGGTTCTATCTTTGGTGACTGTTGCTGCATAATTATCTCAAAGTAAATGTACTTACTTGACTTTATGTCACAACACTCAGGATGGCAGAGAGTCCTCTGAAAACAGGTCTGAGTTTGGGTTGGAGACAAGCACAAAGTCACACCCTCTCCGGCTCAGACACTCCTCACACACAGTCTGAGGACAGTGGGCGTGTCCGTGCTGCGATTTGCACCAGTACACACGTGTAATGTCACTTATGTGTTATAGTTTATAAACTTTGAAGTCTTTAGCTTCAGTGAAATAAAGTGTTTTTAGTGCAGAAAACACGTGTGAAGTACATGAACACACAACTGATGATCACTTGGATGGAAAAGTACTGCAAACGTTAGAGTATCCCTCATTGTCTGACACTTGACGGGTGAAATACCTGAATGTCTGCTGAGATTTAAAAAAAAACATAAGGTAGCAGCCACACCCGTCAAACAGCCGATACGTCTGATGATGGTGACTCATTTTAAATGCGGCCCAAACCCAAACTGGTTTGTCTGAAAGAAGACGTCGAGGCAGTTGGTGATAAATTATGTTTTTTGATTAATTTATTGGCTGTACCGTCAGTCTTTTCAGCACAGGCTCAACAGAGTCTGTGCTGCTGTCACAAGTGTTATGTTAGCATGTTAGCTTTTATGTGAGTACATCTGATTACATCATGTTCCAAAAGTTGATGAATGAGCACAGCTTTGATACAACAGACGTCCTCATTGTTTTTTCATGTTTTCTGTGTGTGGAACCTGTTCCAGTGTGAACTGAATGGAGGTGACAAGTCACCAGTCCATCAAAAGGAACATCAGTGAGTCATGCAGTCAAAAACAAACAAAGACATAGATGGATTACTGGATGGAGCAACAGGTACAGGCCCAGAGGTCAGTGGGATGCAAACAGATGCAAAATGACCACAAGGACATGAAAAACCACCACAATCACAAAACCAGCACAAAGATATGCATAACAACTGCAAAGATACATAAAATGACCTCAAATGACTGCAAATAGATGCCAGATGTAATGGAGTTAGGGTTGCATGTTTTTCAGCTTACACAAAATGTTCACTTGGACTCAAAGATAAACTAATTGCCTCATAACTGTCTCATGTACTGAGGCTGTCAGTCCTCTGCAGAGGCCGCTGGTTTGACTCCCACCTGTGGCCGTTTGCTGCATGTCATCCTGTCTCTCTCTACCCCTCTTTCCTGTCATATCTACCCCCAAAATAATCTCAGAAAAGATAAATTGATTAGATTTTGGTGGTCAAATGTCACTGTGACCACACTAAACACATTTTTGGCCATAACCCCAGACTGTATAGGTCAAAAAACTTACATACAAATATGATGTAAGGTGAAGGTGAAGACATTTTATATCCAAAAGGTCAGAGGTCAACTTCACTGTGACATCATAATGTTCAGCTGTCTATCAGTCCTCTAAGTGAGGTCAGCATGTTTCTCACTGGAAATTATTCACTGGAATCACACATGTATGGTGAGAACTTTTTACCAAAAAATACACTGAACCTTGACCTTCTATTTAATTCCTTCAAAGTTAGAGGTCAGTTTAAAGTCTTCACCACAGACATTATATGAGTTTGGACTGACGTGGATGTAAACTGTAACCTGACTGGTTGGAGGAGACAAACAAATGTGAGGCAGTAATTCTATTTTTTGACTCTGTTTTAAAGAACCATTGACAGCTGACTTCTTGCTCTTCTTAACTGGCCACTTGAGGTGATGAACAACTGCTTCAGTTTGACATCCTGTTTCAGCTCGGGACAACGTATGTGGAGGTCACGTAAATGTTGGTTGCCTCTGTCAGTTGTGGTGGCGCTGCAGTCGGTGCTTCACCATCTGCTCTCTACTGAGCGACCACTTCCTGTTCTGATATTAATTCACACCCTGTTGCATTATTTTTTAAATTGCTGTTAATTCTTTTCATTGTAAATAGTTTTGGCCAAAGGAAAACCTCAGTTTCATCAGTGTAA
Organism: Lutjanus argentimaculatus; assembly: GCA_034769285.1. Taxonomy (NCBI): domain Eukaryota; kingdom Metazoa; phylum Chordata; class Actinopteri; order Lutjaniformes; family Lutjanidae; genus Lutjanus; species Lutjanus argentimaculatus. The sequence continues at coordinate 1,224,716 of JAWZSL010000016.1, read as the reverse complement.
ATGAATTAAGAGAAAGTCAGTGTTGACTTTACTGTAAAACAACCTCAGACTCAACCAGGACAGTCAATCATTCCAGCTGATTAATAATTGATGATATAAAAAAAAAAAGCCAATAGGCAGGTTGTTGGTGTGGTTGTTGGATTTGTCACATGACCAGTATGAGCATCTGCAAGATGGATGAATGATGAGTGCATTCATTGTTAAATAAAACACACAGAGAAAAATATTTCCAATTCAGTATCTTTATTTCCAAATGAGCCAAATTCAAATTAAACATGCCAATTCAAACCAAACACGCCAGCTTAACCGCCGGCGAGTTTGGGGTGTGGGAGGAAACCGGAGCACCCGGAGTAAACCCACGCAGACGTGGTGGTTCAGGGGCGTGAAACCCCTGAGCCACCACGTCTGCCCTCAGAGTGAAGATAAATCAACCTCAAAACATCTGGATCACGTCCGGTCGATTTGTCTTTATGAATTTGTAGTCACTAAAATAAATGCAAGGTCACAGTTTTTTCATATTTTATCCACCTCCATTTGCATAAATGAAGGTGGACAAAATATTAGAAACAAGTACGATGAACAAGTCCTGTTTTTTTAAACTAAACTCGTAACGTTTGCTAATATTTTAGCGACTACAAATTCAAATTCAGCCTAATTCATGTGTTTTGAGATTGATTTACCTTCACAGATCAGGTCCCAGAAATGGGACCAAATAATTTTTAAAAAAGTCAAAATTAAGTTAAGTCCCGAGTCAAGACTAACGAGTCCCAAGTCAAGTCCCAAGTCAAGTCCCAAGTCAAGACTTACAAGTCCTGAATCAAGTCCCAAGTCAAGATTGACAAGTCTTGAGTCAAGTCCGATAAATAAAAAGTACGGGCCCTGGAGATTCGTGTAAAAAGGGTCGGGCATGAGAACCAGTTACAAAAATTTCAAACAAAAATTTAACGTGCTGTTTTCCAGTCCTGGTCTTTAGGATCCGCTGCCCTGCATGTTTTAGGTGTTTCCCTGCTCCAGCACACCTGATTCAAATGATCAGGTCGTCATCAAGCCTCTGCAGAAGCCTGATGACGACCCGATCATTTGAATCAGGTGAGTTGGAGCAGAGAGAGGAAACTTTGAAAACATGCAGGGCAGCGGGCCCTGAGGACCAGGACTGGGAAACCTAGGCGATGCTAAGTAAGGCTTAACCGCCGGCGAGTTTGGGGTGTGGGAGGAAACCGGAGCACCCGGAGTAAACCCACGCAGACGTGGTGGTTCAGGGGCGTGAAACCCCTGAGCCACCACATCTGCCCTCAGAGTGAAGATAAATCAACCTCAAAACATCTGGATCACATCCGGTCGATTTGTCTTTATGAATTTGTAGTCACTAAAATAAATGCAAGGTCACAGTTTTTTTCATATTTTATCCACTTCCATTTGCATAAATGAAGGTGGACAAAATATTAGAAACAAGTACGATGAACAAGTCCTGTTCTTTTAAACTAAACTCGTAACGTTTGCTAATATTTTACCGACAACAAATTCAAATTCAGCCTAATTCATGTGTTTTGAGATTGATTTACCTTCACAGATCAGGTCCCAGAAATGGGACCAAATAATTTTTTAAAAAGTCAAAATTAAGTTTCAAATCTTCGCGCTTAAGTCCCGAGTCAAGACTAACGAGTCCCAAGTCAAGTCCCAAGTCAAGTCCCAAGTCAAGACTTACAAGTCCTGAGTCAAGTCCTGAGTCAAGACAGACAAGTCCTGAATCAAGTCCCAAGTCAAGATTGACAAGTCTTGAGTCAAGTCCGATAAATGAAAAGTACGGGCCCTGGAGATTCGTGTAAAAAGGGTCGGGCAGTGAGAACCAGTTACAAAAATTTCAAACAAAAATTTAACGTGCTGTTTTCCAGTCCTGGTCTTTAGGATCCGCTGCCCTGCATGTTTTAGGTGTTTCCCTGCTCCAGCACACCTGATTCAAATGATCAGGTCGTCATCAAGCCTCTGCAGAAGCCTGATGACGACCCGATCATTTGAATCAGGTGAGTTGGAGCAGAGAGAGGAAACTTTGAAAACATGCAGGGCAGCGGGCCCTGAGGACCAGGACTGGGAAACCTAGGCGATGCTAAGTAAGGCTTAACCGCCGGCGAGTTTGGGGTGTGGGAGGAAACCGGAGCACCCGGAGTAAACCCACGCAGATGTGGTGGTTCAGGGGCGTGAAACCCCTGAGCCACCACGTCTGCCCTCAGAGTGAAGATAAATCAACCTCAAAACATCTGGATCACATCCGGTCGATTTGTCTTTATGAATTTGTAGTCACTAAAAATAAATGCAAGGTCACAGTTTTTTCATATTTTATCCACCTCCATTTGCATAAATGAAGGTGGACAAAATATTAGAAACAAGTACGATGAACAAGTCCTGTTCTTTTAAACTAAACTCGTAACGTTTGCTAATATTTTACCGACTACAAATTCAAATTCAGCCTAATTCATGTGTTTTGAGATTGATTTACCTTCACAGATCAGGTCCCAGAAATGGGACCAAATAATTTTTTAAAAAGTCAAAATTAAGTTTCAAATCTTCGCACTTAAGTCCCGAGTCAAGACTAACGAGTCCCAAGTCAAGTCCCAAGTCAAGTCCCAAGTCAAGACTTACAAGTCCTGAGTCAAGACGGGGAAGTCTTGTGTTAAGTTCCAAATAAAGTCGCAAGTCAAGACAGACAAGTCCTGAGTCAAGTCCTGAGTCAAGACTAACAAGTCCTGAGTCAAGTCCCAAGTCAAGATTGACAAGTCTTGAGTCAAGTCGGATAAATAAAAAGTATGGGCCCTAAGTTTGGATAAGTTAGAAAGTCAGTCTATTTAAACACTTAAATGAACTAAGACGGTGGACATATAAAATAAGGTCGCCCCCGTCTCCCTCGTTTTGTTAGGCGGGGAGTTTACCGTGAACCCTGAAGCTGTACAGGCAGGTGTTGTCTAAGTTTCCCCAGTTGCTATTTATCTGAAGCTTCACGTGTCTGAATACGATTTTGTCTGGATTCTGTGAAGAGACAAGAGAGAGAGAGAGAGAGAAATGAGTAAAGAGAGTCAGGCTGTATAACTGAGACATAAACGAAAGCAAAGGACATCGGAGACAGACGACATTTTGATGCACCTAGAATCTGCAAGGACCAAATTACGTTTGCATGTTTTGCATCAACAGCAGCTCCACCTCCATCTACACCACAGTTTGTAACTTATCTCTGCTTCTCGTCCAATAGAGAGACATATATTGTGAAACTATCTGGTGATCCTCAGTATTTTTTGCACATTAGTGAGAGCTTATATCACACTTACAGTTAGTTCAAAGGTCTGAAACGCGGAACCGTCCTGATCATAAACCGATGTTCCCAAGTACGTCCCTTCATCATCAATGGTCTTCATCCCCTGGAGAAAACACAGAGACATCTGTTGAACCTTCTGTTGTGCCCCACATTGATAAAAATGTCACATATGCAGGACATATTGAGGATAATGGCGGAAAATGTCTGACTCACATAAACAGAAAATTCCCTCGGCGCGCTTTTGATGAAGCCAGTGGGGGACTGGCTTTTTGTTATGTGTCCGAGCGTCACGTGTGTAACGGAGGCAGGGTGGGACAGGGTGATGAATAAATGTCCTTGGTTGCCTGAAAGGGGCCAGCAGTCTCCTGGATGTAACGATGAGTCGCCCTGAGGGGAGAAAATTCAATATTTCAGTCTCCACAGTTCATAACTGTTTCTTTGTTATTTGTAAAGTGTAGTTAGAATCAGATGTAAAATAAAGTACAGATGTGCGGCTGTGTCATTCATACCTGGATCACATTCGCCTGTTTGTTGGTGGTGTGCCACCAGTAGAAAAGTCTGTCCAGGATCCAAACGCCGTGGGACCAATATGTGCCCTGAAGATAAACTCGCCTCAACGCTTGCACCTGCACGCACACAAACCAAGGACACACATGTGAAGTTAGAAATCACCCTCCAAACAGCGTCCGCAGTGATGCACGTCTTTGAATCACAGTCACGCAGATGCACGATGAAGACGGATGGATGATGAAGATGGCTTACCCAGCGATTTCAATGCAAAGTTCGGTAGAGTGTCCGATAAAGGAAAAACCGCTGGATCCGCTGTCTGAGCGACTGCACCTCCTGCTGGAGCTCACGAATCTGCATGTACGTGTAGGTGAAACCTGCGGGACACAGAGCACAAAGCTTAGAGATATGAGGCCATACTTTGGTCGCTAAGGACTTTTGTGCAACAGTTTAACCAACTTTAAGGGTCTCCTTAAGGGTTTATTTTGCTTACTTTGGTTGCTAAGGACTTTAATCAAACTTACTAACCAACTTTAAGGGATTCCCTGAGATTTTTTGGCTTACTTAGGTTTAAGGTAGGTTTAGGTAGAAGTTTCCAGGCTAAGTTCTCTAAGCTTTCAGAGTAATTTTCTTACTGTTTGTGAACACGGCCTCAAAATCCTGGACCAGGGACTAAAATAAAATCAGCCGTCCCAGGTTGGACTTGTGTTCTAGAAATAACTGTGGCAGGAAGTTTGAAGGTTGAGGACAATAAAGAAAGAATCTTACTTACCGAAAACAAGAGCGAGAAGCAGAAGGAAACGGCTGATGATGTTCAGTGAAGATCTGCACGTTGTTCTGACTGCAGACAGAAACAGAGTGTTTAGAGCTTGAAAACAGATATATATATGTATATATATGTATATATATATACTATATATATATACTATTTCTCTTATAACCTGCTGTGGTTTCAGATGAGACGCAGTGCTTACCATTTTTTCTTTTGGGCCTAAAGGTCTGAGTCGCTGTGGTGGTGGTGAAGGTGGTCTGAGCCCCGCTGGTTGAAGTATGAGTCCAGGTCCCGGTATTCTGTGTGTGACGTGCCCTGGTCTGAGTCCCCTGAGTCCCACTAGTCGAAGCGGTCGCGTCCCTGTCGTCCCTGTCATTGTCCCAGTTGTTTGACGCGTCCTGATGGTCGTCTAAATGGTGGCAGTCGGGGATGAAGTTAGTGTCGATTCGCTGACTCGCTGTGATTTGTCGTGTTTCTTTGGTCGCCGCGGTCAAAATTTTTCCTTCTCTGAAAGACCCTAAAAGATGCAACAGAAGTAAGAAAAGACGTGAAGATTTACAGAAATAATTCAAATCAATCCAATCAAAAATTTGTTTATATAGCGCAATTCACAACAAAGTTGTCTCAAGACACTTTACATATAGAGTAGGTCTAGACCACACTCAATAATAAGAAGATTAATTTAATCTAAGATAAGTTCTCATCAGTTTAACAAAATTTGGTTTAAAATTAATAAATTCAAATGAACAAGAGGCAGTTTCTGTGCCTAAGGCTGAAAAAGGTAAAGATGATCACATTTTCTTTGCCTTTTGTATAATTTTCTATTGAAAATAATGTTTTAAATGAAAATACAGGCACATTTAGGAAAAGTCAGCTCCTAACAGCATGGTTATTTTTAAGTTTAACAGATTTAGTGCAAATTTGAAAATGATCAGAATGACCGTATTGGCTGTTCTAGTGTTAAATCAGTGATTGATTGAGGTTTATGCACTTTTCTTTAAGTCTGTCATGGAGCTGACTTTCTCTGAATAATAACGAGCAATTCAGGATTGTAGAAATATCTGTTTCTATCATAATATTTGTCCCAAAATTCAGATTCTTACTTGAATAATTTCTCCTTATATGAAACCGACCAGGAGCCCTCCTCGGTGTAATATCCTGCTTCCTGCAGGCGAACACTTCTTCTTTTAAACATGGCTGCAAAATGATTCAAAGACAGACGGTGAAATCACACACACTGACACACACAAAATTTAACGTTAACTGATTTAAATAAATTGGCAACAAGTGTGAAGTCTGGAGCTCTGCTGGTAACTCACCTGTTATTTCTACGTCGAAACCCTTCTAAAAAAATATTAAAACTGGTTTGCCTCAGGAAATGTTCTAGTCTCCTCTGGTGCCTGCAGGTAGATGTGAACCAGGCTACTGGTTCTGCTGGGATGAAAGATTCTATACGTGTCACAGTGGTTCTACAGTGACATCAGAGAACAGTGGAACATTCTGCATGTTAATTAGGTTCATATATTAACATATTAAACTGCTCTTCTCACTTCATATACATGAATTTCAGATTTATTTGTCCAAACATGTGATCAATAAAGTTTTAATCACTTGTATTAAGGTGGTGAAGTCAAGTATCAGGCAACAATTTTAATATTTAAATCAAACTTATAGAAAAACATCAAAATAATTTAGTTAAAACAAATTCATTCACTCAGTCATTATAGTGCACATAAATTCAACTTTACCTGAGTATTTATATTTTATATTTTATGCTTAATACTTAAACTTCACGACATATCAGGGACAAATATTTAATTTTTTACTCCACTACATTTTGCCAGCAGCTTTAGTTACAAGTTACTTTTCAGATTACGACATTTCATACCCTTCCTGTCCAGTGAAATCACTGTATCTCCAAATCTGATGATTTTTAATTTAAAACATTTCTGATAAACTGAAGGAGTAAAAGTCTTTATGGTGAAAATTCAACTTCTTCAGCCAGATAACCGATTAGCTGGAAAATACATCGTCACAAAGCTGAAAACTGTTTTTTTTCTTTCTGACACATGAAAAGCCGACTTTTTTAGAGAAACGTGGTTCTCAAAGGACCGTGAAGACACAAACATGTGATGATCTCATGGACCATGATGCACTGCTGCAGATTAAACTACCCAGCACTAAACTACTCCAGCTGTTTTCACACGTTTGGATCCATTTTTCAATCGGCAAGTTTGTGACAAGAACAATTTTTCACCATTTTCTACATTTTATAGATCAAACAACTAATAAATAACTAAAGTAATTGAACATTTTTATAAAAATAAAAAGTGGGTCCCCAGAAAAAAGGTTTAGAAAACATTGATCTGAATCACCTGTGGCTTTATGTCATTTTTACCACATCAGCGCCACCTTGTGGTCAAAATAAAGACCAACTTAAAATTCCAGCAAGTTACAGAGAAACTTTTCTGCACGAGAAGAAAAATAGATTCAACTAAAACTTTTCAGTCTTTTCTTTAGTCTTTATTTCTTTACAGAATAATAATAAATAATTGGCCAACACACGAAGGTGGAGGCAGTAAACACAGTTACTCAAGTACTGTTTGTACTTTTAGTCCACAACTAAAGAAATCTGGTACTTTTTTTTACTTCACTACAGCTTTAGTTACCAGTTACTTTTTACATTAAAAATAATACAGTATTATAACAGTTCATGATGAAACATATGATGATATGATGCAGTACTACTAATCTAGTAGTCAGGGGTGGAAGTAACTAGTTACAAGTACTCAAGTTACTGTAATTAAGTATTTTTTGGGTACTTGTACTTTTATAAGTAGATTTTCAAGTAACTAAAGTAACTAATACTCTGAGTATTTTTGCAATAATATTTTGTACTTTTACTTGAGTATATTTCGAACAGCTGTGCTTTTACTTGTAATTGAGTAATATTTCAGCAAAGTAACAGTAATTGTAGCTGAGTACAGATTTACAGTACTCTGTCCACCACTGAAGTCTATAAAAGGGATGTAACAATGTCTGAATATCATCATATCTATATAATATATAATATCCATATTACATAATGAACTATTTTATTTTATTGTTTTGTTTTCTGACAAAGTGCTGCTGCTTTGTTTTTGTTTATAAGTCAAACGTTCATTCAGGTCACACCTGCTACTTTTATTTTATTAAAGAAGAAACACACAAGCACTTTAGGTTAAAAGGCAAAAATAATCCGATACAAACAAACAAACAAACAAAAAACAAAACAACCTAGATCAGATTTAATATTTAATGAAGACATTTTTTCTTATTTTTAACACCACAGTAAATATTATATCATGGATGTTTTTGGTATCTTCACATGACATCCTCAGTAAATCTAAAACTGGTTCAACACTGACACATTACGACATAAAAATGCTCTTACATGCATTTATTAGAATAATATAATATTCTATTATAACACTGTGAAAGGAGCCACCCTGCTTCATGAGAACTTTTACATATATTATGATATTTTAGGTACATTTTGCTGATTCTCATCATGATTGGCTCATCTGTAGAGAATCATTTTAGACTGTGGTTTTACTCATTTTATTTCAACTGTCTTTTAAAATAAGCCGATCTATTGTATGTTTTTTATTTCACCACAAGACGGTGCTGACGTGGTAAAAACTAAAGACGGCAACAACACAGGTGACTCAGATACTTACAGTGATTACTGACTGGTGTTTTATGTATGTTGACTAAAAATATATTTTAAGTTGTTGTTAGAGCTATAACCCCACAGGCAAGTTTTTAAAAAATATATATTTTACAACATCATAAAAGGAATAATTCAGGCGATGGAAACACTGTCATTGAGCATCATTAGGTCGTTATAATGCAGGTGGAGAAAGATAATTACAGGCTGTAATATCACATGTTTGACGTTTCCAGCAAAATATCACCTTGAGTCATATTTATATTATCATGTCAGCTTTTTATTTATTAATTCAGACATTTGTACAGTTCATTGATTCACTCATGCAGAAGTTAAAATGTTATTTGCTATAAAACAATGTGTCAAAAATCTACAAAATATAAAAGATGTACAAAATGATGCAATATAAACACCAATAATCTGCTGGAAAAATTCAGTAGTTCCTGTGCCTGTGATTCCTGTGATTAGCTAAAAGGAATCTTAAGAAAAAATAAAAATAAAGTCCACATCAGTACTGTAAACATGACAGAAACGACAGGATTTCACTGAACAGTGACGGTGAATCAGAGGTTGGAGTAAGCACCACAACATGCAGGTGACAGTCAGCTTTATGGAGGTGCAGTACCAAATTACTGGGCTACTTTTCTTATTTGAAGGCAACAATGTGGACAAAAACATCTCTACATAAAACTTTGCGAAGAAAATCTACAAAAATCATCTAAAAAAAAAATATAAAAATAAATCCTATATCTGAAAATCACACATCATAACTCTATTAAAAATAGAAATAAGTGCTAAAAATAAAGTGCAGTAAGCGCCAAACACCACAGAACACCTGCTTAAGTGTGAAATACCCTGACTGACACAGCAGAGACACAGAGTGTGTGGAAATTAAATTTCAGCATAAAAACGAAGCTTCAAAATCGGTTAAACTGACCATATTATTATTTTTTATTATCTCTGACCACTTTCACATGTACAGTCAGATCGTTTGTTGTTGTTGATCATATTTTTCCCTCGAGGTTTCTATTCATTTCTGTGTGTTTTGACAATGATGCAGTGATAATCAAACACTGACTCACTGACCTGTAACATTTCCTGACTGCATCTCGCACGTTGTGATGCTGTCATGTTGACAGCATCCATCTGCAGACACACAAACAGACCCGTAAACACCTGGGACGTACTGAAAAACCACCTCTGTTGTTGTTCCCACACTGTAACGTAAACAACACGCAGACTCACGAGGTGAAATGTTGCCTGATTTCTCAGAGAGGACAGGAAGGGTCAGCCAGGGTCATAATGTGAAGTGGTGAATGGTCTCCTCCTCCCCCTTTACGTCTGGCTTCCTTGCTAATACCACCACCACATTTTGATTTGAACTACACACCTGTGAAGTTGTGTGACTGCATCTTGCATCATTGTGATGCTGTCGTGTTGACAAATCACAGACAGACATGTCAACACCTGGCAGAGGACTAAAAACAGTTTCTGTGGTCATTCCTGTTACAGAAGGAGCCACATTTTGCCACAATGACACACAAACAGACTGACAAGGTGAAAACAACACTGGCCACACCGTCAGACAGGTAAAAATAAAGAGGGAAACAAGTCAAGAATAGACTATGAATGGAAACGAGTGGCTTCCTGAAATAGTTGTCTTGTGGGGCCGGAATCCACACTTGAAAGAAATAATCTTAATTTTTAAATGTTGTGAATTCTTCATGTAATGATGTTTGTTCAGAGACTTTTATTTTGAAATTTTATTTTGAAAATGCGTCTTTGTTTCCGCTTATAAAGTTGGTAAAGACTCGGTTTCAGTGATTAGCTTGTTTGCAAATTAGCTAACAACCTTCGAGGTAGAAACCTGCACACTGAAAATGGCAAGTTAGCACCTGGTTGATAACGGGTACCTTTTTTTTTGTAGAGATTTAGATATTTTAATTCCAGGGCTCGCCTCTCCACATGTAAATGTTCCACCAAAAAAGTTCCTGCTGACACTATTTTGCAGGGGCGCGCCTCACTGCATCCTGGTCAGTGTCGCAGATGCAAAATACTGGAATATCTTGGACTTTAAAATTATCATATTTTAACAAAAACATACAGAAACAACCTGTCAAGGGGCCAGGATACCACACTGAAAGGCAAAACTACGCTCTGTGCACCATATTACACAGAGGCTCCATCATGTGACATCACTTTACACAGAATCAATCGCCGCTCCTCACACATCACTCCTGTTCTTTCCTGTCAAAAAAAAAAGCCCCTAGACTGTGTCACTGGTCTACCAGCTGCTCTATCAGTGTGGTGCTGATGTGACTGGTTGCTCTCAAACAAGGTTTTGTTGCTGGTCTGTGGAAATATCAAAGTTTTCACACATTCAGCCTCCTTTTTTGGAATTACTGATTGAATCTGGCAACACTGATTGTTGGCTAAACGCCGCCCAAGGCTAACGGGGATCGACTCAGTTTTAGAGGCAGCCTCAAGTGGCCTTTTTGGGAACTGCAGTTTTTGGCACTTGTGCATTGGCTTCACTTTTTAACCCCCTTATGTTGCTTCTTAATCTAAGTAAAGCCTCATAAATTAGGCTCGTTGTCTTGTTAACAGTCTTTGGAGCTCTATAGCACAGAGGAACAAGATAAATCAGGCTTTGGATACACACATGATACTTGACAGCAGGATGGATGCACCTTGGTTTTGGTCATTTCATGGGATTTGTCAATGAAAAATATACAAGCTTCATCCTTTAAGGCCGCCAAGAAAAAGAGCCAGCAGCAGCAGTTAAGAGCTCACGTCCTCAGTTTGATGCTCACTTCTGAGGGAACATGGATCCAGCAGCAATGGACGACAGCCCCGTCTTCTCCGCTATCCACTGGTTGTAGTTGGTCACTCTGGTGTAAACGCCGGGTCGGAACTCTTTGGCACAGCCGTCGCCCCAGCTGATCACCCCGAACAGGAAGAGCCTGCCGCCGACCTCGCACACCAGAGGCCCTCCTGAGTCTCCCTGTGGGAAGGAGACGAGCAGCGTTAGAGGGAATCAACATGCTGATCTGCGGAGGCAGAGCGTGATCGAGTCGGGACTTGTCGTGAATACCTCGCAGGCGTCCTGGCTCCAGTCGGGACGACCGGCGCAAAACATGTTGTCGGTGATCATGTTTGCATAATAGTCCTCGTGTCGACACACATCATCGGCGAGGAGGTTCACCTGAGCCTCCCGCAGGTACTGAGACTTATACCACAAACCTGGAGAGAAAAAAAGCTGTTGATACTCTACAGCTTATTATGGTCTGTAAAATATATATAATCAGAGGCAGGAACAAGCTAATTATATTCACTTAAGTGCTGCAAAGTGCAGTTTTTAGGTTTTAAGGCACTTTATTTTTATCTGATGGTTGGAGGTTGTTGGTTTGGGAACAGTTTTTGTGTATAATAAAAGGATTCAAGCTCTGGATTTTAGCTTTCAGCTGCTTCTCACAGTCTTCACGTGGTGTCATTTAAAGTTTGTTTTTCTTCAGCCAGTAAAGCTGAAAAAGACTCAAAAGCTCAGAGATGCCAGTAAGTGATTCTTTCATGGTAGATCTTCTGCACGAGACAAAATTAGTGAAATACTTACAGTATGTCTGATATCTGTTACAACTGTCAGTTTCTGTGGGGGAGGGGGATTTCGATTTTCCCACCAATCAAGAGAGACTAATTAAACCACTTGAATCTAACATCAGCTTGACGACTGGAGCACACTGAGCCTGAAAACGGTTTGCACCATTTTGCTATGGTTTACAGACTGAATAAGAAGTTCCTCAAAATGTGTGCAACAGGCTTTAAAGGGATAGTTCACCCAAAAATGAAAATTGTGTCATTATCTAGTCATCCTCATGCCGACTGAAGGTCAGGTTTAGTTTTTTAGTCGACAAAACACTGCTGGAGATCCACAAGAAAACATTGTTGCAGATTCTCCCAAACAATAGAAGTGAATGGCGACCAGTTTTCAAACGTAAACCACCATATTTTCTTACATGCTTGGAAGGGGAGGGTGTGGCGAGTTGTTGCAATCTACAACCTCAACACTAGATGCCACTAAATCCTTCACACTAGCTCCTTAATGCCAATGATTTTGGATTGACATTCTTCTATGTCCACTTCAGAGTCAGACTGTATCGGAGGACTTTTCTCACCGAATTTCTCTTTCCCGTATCCTGCGATCTCACAGGTGACTCCAGCCTGGAGTCTCTGCTGAGGCGGCGGCAGACAGACGGTCTTCACCCAGTTACTCTCCTCTGCACACTTCCCCTGTTTTGCCCTAAGCTTCATCAGAGCTGCAAAACACTTATCAATCAATCACTGCTTTGATTACATCAAATCATCAGTGCTGAAGCATCTAAAGACGTGTTCGTACCGATGTCGTTGTTGAAATTGCCCTCGCTGTTGTCAAACCCTTCGTGGACGATGATCTCCTCCACCCTGAATGTTTGCTCCACCATCGGGTCGCTCTCGTTCAAAGCGTTTTTCCCCAGGGTGACGGAGAAGCGGCGATGTTTGGTGTGGGAGCTGAAACACAAATTCACAACACGAGTCCAGTCAAGCTGCTGTGTTTCTGCACCTGCTGTGGTTACAGTAATGAGTGACATCACTTCCTACCCGTCGGGGAAGCAGTGGGCAGCTGTGAGGACCCAGCAGGATGAGATCAGACTTCCCCCGCAGCGGAAAACCTTCTCCTTAGTTTTGCTCCGCCAAAATATGGCAGCAGCCCACGGGTGAGATTCCACAGTGACAACTGTTCCACCCACGATCTTCATCAGCTTCCTCCTGCTGCGCTCGCCACATGTTGCCTCTGCAGCTGGAGGATGAAAACAAGTTCAAGTTTAACCTCAAAAGAAGAAGCATGAAAATTGGATTCAGCGAGCATCCAGTGGTGCAGTGATGTTACCTGGCTCTGGATCAGTGGGTGCAGGCGAAGGCGTAGCTGGAACTGCAAGATTAGAGTTTTTAACACTGATGAAACATGAACTCTGGTTTAGATTTTCTATGAAGACAGTAAAGAGAGAATGAACTTACCTGAATCAGAGTCACAGCGTGGAATATCACAGTACTCCCACATCAGCTGCTGTTTCTTCCACACGTAGCACCACGGACGCCGTTTGTAGCGAAGATTTCTGTGGGAAAAACACATCAAACCCATCAAACTATACAACATGTGGCTTTTTAAGATATTAATTACTGGATGCATGTTTCTCCAGCATGTTGGATCTGAAATGAAACAATAAATAAGATGCTGCAAGTGATGGATTTTAGCTTTGAAAGGCCTGGCTAACATCCTCTGAGTGACTTGCAAAATTCCACAAAGTCCCCCCCAAACATGTTTTAAAGTATGCTATGATTATTATTTTGTTGAACATAGTTTTCCCACATAAATAACACAAACAAAACAAAAGAACACTGCTGCTTGTGCTAGGTTGAGCGGTGAAAGAGCAGTGTGCATCAAGATGGCTAGCTTCAGTGTTAGTGAACAAAAATATCCCTGTTGCAGCCTGAAACAGCAACAACCTGAGCTGACACGGTGAAAATAGCAAGTTACTCGTATATACAAAACAAGCTAACAGCTGCTACCTTTTCTTTTGCAGGGATTTAGCGTTTTTAATGTCTGTATTTTGATGTAAACGTTCCACTAAAAGTAGTTCCTCCTTACATACACTACTTTGCAGTGGCACCATCTCTGCATTCTGGGCTTAGCGCCGCCGAAGACGGTCGTGATTGGTTACAGACATACAAACAAGCCAGTGGGTTTTTAAAAAAAAAAAAAAAAAATCCTATTCCAGAATGATAATGTGAGGAGCCAGACGTTTCTCCAGCACTGACGTAGTGCTGTGAAGATTGCTCTAGCTGATGTCAGATGTGGAGTCTGCTGTGCACCAAAGTCGACAACTCGCAGACGTAGCAGAAGAATAAGTGTAGTTAGCATCATATATTTGTCATGTTGTAGCTTGTTAGCTCATTTTGTGGTACAGACACAAATATAAAATGACAATAAAGTTGAATCAAATTGGATTTTTTTTAAAATTTAGGGTAGAAGCACTTCCTGAACTTGAAAAAAATCCAAAAATTGGCTGCATTGTCATGTCAGGATTATATTAGATCTTAAAACAAACTTGTCGAAACATGTTTTAGCATCTAAGGCTGCATTGATTCTGGTCAAATCACTTTCATTTTTCACATTCTTTCATTCCAAATTGACAGGGTTCATCATCTCCTTCTGTTCCAACATTTGAACAGAAGGAACCAGAGATTGAACCACAGTCTCATTAAGACTGATGTCCATTTTCTCATATGAGTGCGACTGTTTAATTTCAAATCCACTGAAGTAAAGGACCAAAACAAAACAGAATATTTACAGGCTGTATCTACAGTATCTGGATGTGGAGTTATGTCAGCCTACCTGCAGTAGTTGTGTCTCCCTGATTTGACATCTGAGGACATGTACATCGCCCTGGTCTCCGGGTCCCACTCCTCACATGTTTGTCCACTCTGTGATTTGGACATTGTCCCTCTGTAGAACAGTCCCACGCCCTCGTAGCAGTGGCCACTTTTTACTGAAGGAACAGAAGAAAACTTTGATTAAAAGTGTGAAAAAGATTAATTCAAACTTGTTTTGTTGTGACGTTTCGCACCTTTTTCACAGTTTTTCCCCTCGAAACTGTCGGGACACAAACAGAACATGTGTTCTCCGGTCGTCAGGGACGGGACAGATGTTCCTCCGTTGAGACAGACCCCACCTGGAGGACAGAGGACAGTCTTAATGCTCAATTCAACCTGATGTTACACTCCTAGAAATAAGGGTTCCACAAGGGTTCTTCCTGAAGGTTCTACTGAGGTTTTGAAGAACATTTTTTGAGAAAATGTTTGTTGAAATCCCTGAAGAACTGTTTCATCAAGGGTTCTTTGTACCGTAACATAAAAGGTAGAACTCCTTGCGTGGTGATCAAACCAATCGAAATATAAAAGACTTTGCAGTAGAACTACCTGAGTTGGTTCTGAATAAACCCCTTGGAACATAAAAAAGGTTCTCAGTAGAACCCCCAGGTGAGCTCTATATGAAACACTTTTGGAATATATAACAGTTCTCGGTAGAACCCCTTGGGTGGGTTCTAGATAAAACCCTTGGAATATGAAAGCGTTTTCAGCAGAACTCCCTGGGTGGGTTCTAGATAAAATTCTTGGAATATAAGAAGATTCTTGATAGAACGCCCTGAGTGGATTCTTGTTAGCATCCTTAGAAAGTGGAAATGTTCTGGATAAAACCCCCAGAGAGGGTTCTGGGTGGAACCATTATGCCATAGAAGGTACCATCGAACCTCTAATAAGAGGTTCTGGGCAGACCCTTTCACAGATGGTTCTAGGTATAATCTTTTATGATGGGTTTTTGGTAAAACTCTGAAAGGATTCCAAGTGGAAAGGTTCTACCAGGAGCAAGCTGAAGAACCCATTATGGTTCTAATAAGCACCTTTCTTTCTAAGAGTGTAATGTATGGCAGCAGAGAGCCTTGAGGAAAGTGTTGCTCACCTGAATTTTCAAATGAGGAGGAGAAGGAATATGAAGAGGACGAGGAGGATGATGAAGAGGAGGAGGACAAGGAGGACAAGGAGGACAAGGAGGACAAGGAGGAGGAAGAGAAAACAGAAAAGTCTCGTCCTCTTTTTCCCAGTGAGCCCTAAAAGAACAAAAATTCAGATTAAAGTTCATAAAAATAAATGCAACACTTCAGTAGAAGTCAGATAAAAACGTTCTTACTGTCTCAGCTGCAGACAGAACTGCCAGGGTCCACATCAACACACCACAGCTCCTCATTGTTCTCATGTGTCCTCTGAAATCCAAACAGCAGGAACGTGCATGCACAGAACTGTATGAGAACCTCCTCGGGGTTCAGCCTCTTTTGTGCACTGCCTGCAGGTGGGAGGGAGCGTCGTGATTGGCTGATAACAGACTTGCCCACTTGATTTGGTCTGAAGAAATATGTGTTTGCATGGCGAGGAGATGAGTAAGCGTCATTAATCCCCATCATTAATTTCTCAGGAAACGTATCAGTAACTTTGGTATGTTGGAGGCTGTGCTGTCAGATTGGACATGCAGCTGTTTTAAAATGGTGAATTTACCAGATTATTGATTAAAATGAGTCTAAAAATATACATTTCTCCATGTTATAACTGTCTGGGCATGATGAACCCACAGTATGTTGGTGTCCACACCCTGTGACACCTCAGCGGGTCTCACCACTGACACAGCAACAGCAATTGGGAAACTGATACTAATATGAACTAATAATGACCACATTTCAGTACCTAATGGGTGGGTCTTTAAAGGAATAGTTGGGATTTTTTAAAGTGGGGTTGTATGAGGCACTTATCTTGCAATTAGACGGCCTTTTCTGACCGGAAACCGCCATTAAATAAGCCAAATATCACTCTCCCAAAAGCCACCAAACTCCATAAGAAAAATCAATAATTTTACCTCGCAGAACACAGGAGATGCTGGTTTACCGCTGCCTAGATTTGTTAGTTTGTGTCTCTGTGTGACTTTGGTGTTTGAAGCGTTAGTTCATATTCACTGAAGTCACACAATAATTCAAACAAACTAACTGATCGAGGCAGTGGTCGAACAGCACCTCCTGTGTTCTGTGAGGTAAAATAGCTGATTTCGCTATTGGAGTCTGGTTGAGTGACAGAGCAATAATTTAGCTTAAATAATGTTGGTTTCCCACCTTTTTTAGGTGGTTTTGTTGCTGACCCTGTCTGCAGCAGTGCATTGCTAAGCCTCTGTGCCCTTTATCACGGGAAACTGTTATTATATAAGCCTAATATCGCTCTTTCCAAACCAACCAAACTCCATAGGGAAAATCAGTAATTTTACCTCGCAGAAAACATGAGTTGCTGTTCTTGCTGCTGCCTCTATCAGTTAGTTTGTTTGTGTTATTGTGTCACTTCTGTGAATCTGAACTAGACTTTTAAAACACCACATTTACACAATAACACAAACAAACTAACAGATCAAGGCAACAGTAGACCAGTAACAGCTGCATCCTGTGAGGTAAAATTACTGATTTCACCAATGGAGTTTGGTTGGTGATATTTGACTTATATAAAAGCAGTTTCTAGTCTACCTACACTGGCATCCTGCTGCTCAAAAGGTCTTTTTAATATGATTTTGAACTACTTTTACCACAGTTTTACAGATACTAAATTTGGACCTTACTTGGACTAAAAAACACTGTTCAGTTTAAAAATAAATGAATATGTTGTTAAGTTGTGTCTCCTTTTAGACAAATGGAGACAACTGAAACAAAACAGACGTTTGATTCATTTCCTTTACCTCCTTTGTTTTTGTCTTGATTTTAATCTGTTGCTGTGTCTTTGTATCCATGAAGTGCTCCTTAGTCGGTCAGTTTATTGTGCCACTTGGACAATACTGATCTAACAGAGAAGATTTGGGCTTCGGTGAGTCCAGAAATAAAAGTTCCCATCATGTTTCCCAAAGGCAATATTACTCACAGTTGTGACTCACAGGCGGAGCTCCTCTACGACTTGAATCAGTGTGAAACTCTCCCAGTTAAATCATCAGTAAAACAGATTAAAGGCACTGTGTGTGAACTGCAGACAGCATCAGCTAAAATAGTGACGTGACATAGATGAGACTGAACGTGAGATAGAGCAGGTCAGTGCAGTTTAATTGTGGACATATACTGTATTTTTTATTGAACAATCTTTATTGTTTGCTTTTAAACCTAACTAAATATAATATATTGTAATTTAATTTTAAACCATTCAAAATAATCATTTAAGACTTAATTATAAAGTGTATTTGAAAACACTGATTGCTGCAGTTATAGCAGTTAAACTGGTGTGTTTCTGTAATAAAGTCAGAGTAAAGTGTTCAGTAAATTCACTGGATGTCACTGTTGCTCTGTGAACATCAGAGCTCTTTTATCCTGATTGTACCTGAAGTATCATGAGGGGTCCAACCACTGGTCTGCCGAGGAGATGAGTAAACAAACAAACAAACAAACAAACAAACAAACAAACAAGAACGCCCATAAACTTGATGTACATGTAGTTATGATGCGGTGATATGATGATACAGGTGATGATGAAGATGATGATGATGATGATGATGGCGGAGATGAAGATCTGAGTGTTTTCAGTCTTCAGACCTGTTGTCTCTTACTGTAAATGAAGGCAGTTTTATCCAATGAAAAACGTGAATGAGAGCAAATATGTACATTAGGATCCCGGAAGTCCTTCAGTTTGGATCCTGCTTGGCTTGTGCGACCTTTAGGGGCCGTCGGAGTTATTAAAACTCTTGAGCAGAGAGAGAAACCTGACAATAAAAGATTCTGATGTGTAACATGATTATGGCTCATTCTTGCAGGAGCAGTAACACCATTTAAATCATCATTTTATTTTAGTTTTATTTTACCATTTCAGATGTGTTTTATCAGTTTATTTTACATCATTTCTTGTCTTACATTTTAGTAAACGGAATTGAAGAAGTTTTTTCTTCTTATTTTACTTTTTGGTATTGTGTTTCATTTAATTCTCTGTACTTTAATTTGTATTTAATTTTAGTGCTGGATTGTTTTTGAGATATTTTCTATTCATGTTTGAGAAGTTTTTAAGCCATAATGTCTAAAATTTGATGGTTTTAACTTTTCAAACGTGATAATGTCCATCCTTTCTTGTCTTACATTATAGTAGGGCTTCAACTTATACATATTTTCATCAATCTGTCAATTATTTTCTCGATTAATCGAGTAGTTCCTCAGTTTAGTGAATGTCAGAAAAGGTTTTATTTGTCAAAAACACAAAGATGTTCAGCTGACTGTCACAGAGGAGACAAAAACAGAAAATATTCATGTTTGAGACACTGAAGTCTGAGAAACATTTTTGTTTTAGAAAATGACTGATTATCAGAATAGTTTGTGGTTAATTTATTAGTTGACACTTATAATAATGTGTTTTTGTTTTGTTTGTGTGACATGCATATGATGTGGGTTGACATAAATTAAAAAATTGAAAGTTTTGATCTTAATTTTGACGTGGTAATTCAGCTTTCTCCTTCTATTATTTTTTTCTTATTCCTGGCATTTTCTTTTTGTTCTGGACATTGTGACTTTAATTTCTGAAATCAAAACAACAACAACAACAAAAACATCCTTAATGTGGCTCTAATACTGCACCATAAGAACTACCCCAGTTACAAACTTAAAAAAGCAGCAGCAGCAGCCAGTTTTGACGCGTCTTGTCTTGAAGCTGTGTTTTCCCGAGCCGCTCTTGAACGCCTCAGAGCGCAGAGCGTCAGTCAGCGGTGGATGAGATGAAGAGATTATCCTCCTCCTCCTCCTCTCAGAGTTTAACACGGATCTGAACAGGCAGCAGGTGGTTTGTGACACAGAAATGGGAAACGCCGACAGCAAACTTCACTTCAGGAAGGCGGTGATTCAGCTCACAACCAAAACACAGGTCGGTTTATAATCATTAAACACAAAACACAGAAAACGATCCGCGTGTTTGTGGGTTAAATTCAGCCTGTGGAGATAAAGTTAACAGTGCCAGATGGTAGCCTGAACTGCAGCTCACATCACAGAAAGTGGAGAGAAAAAAACAGAAAAACACTGCAGCCGGTTTATTTTGATGATTTCCAGACAAAATACAAACATATGTCCTAAAATATTCTTATTTATTTCAATATTTGAGCTGCTGAAGTCACTGCAAACGCTCATTTTTGCCTTTAAAATTATTTGACTTCTGCCCACTTCTTGTTTATTTAGTGAAATTTCCCTTAAATAACTTGAATATTTATCATATGACTTGAAAAATGTAATTAGTTTTCTAGCAGAAAGAGAGTGTTTCCCTGGCAGGTGCATTTAAGGTGGAACTAACTCGATAGGCTACAGAAGACTTGAACGCACCCTGTGTGGGTTACAGTTGCAAAATAGGCATTTTAAGTCATTGCACAGATTAATTGTTCTGTAACTCTTTAACTCTTTAATTGATTAATCTTTTGTGTCAAATTTTCAAGCAAAAACTCTCCTAATATCTGAACATCTTTTGGTTTTTGGACATTTTAGGACATTTAAAGACGTCACTTTGAGCTGTAGGACTTTATCATGGACATTTTTTCACTATTTGTGACGTATTAAGACAAACTGATCTATCAGTTAATCAATAAAAACAACTGTCAGATTGATTGATAATGAGTATGATTAGTTGCTGCACTAATGTTGTCTTTTATTATCTTGCATGTTGAAAATGTTGAACCACTTATGTGCAGATTTTAATATCTGACTGTCAGAGACAGAGCTGAAACAATTAGTTGATTAATTGATTAATCGATCGACAGAAAATTAATCTGCAGTCATTCTGATAATGGATTTAATAAAGATTTTCAAGTCATAATAAAAAACATTGGTTTTAGTGTTTAAGTATGAAAATATGATGGCTGATGGCTCCAAGATTTAATAATTATAATAAGTCTAATGATTGATTTAGAGAATAATAACATTCTGTTTCCATGTGTTTATATTTATAGCTGTGTGATGAATAATATATTGAACAGTGGGAGCTCGTTCAGAGGTCAGAGCTCCGTGATGAGGCTGCTGTGGTGTGTCGTGTTAAACACACACACAGACAGACAGACAGACAGAGTGATGTGTTGTGTGTTCATGTGTGTGTGTTTTCTCCTGCAGCCTGTTGAGGCCACAGACGATGTCTTCTGGGATCAGTTCTGGGCCGACTCGTCCACCACCGTCCAGGACGTCTTCGCTCTGGTGCCGGCCGCAGAGATCAGAGCTGTCAGAGAGGAGTCTCCGTCCAATCTGGCAACCCTGTGCTACAAGGTAAACATACTCTGTTACAAAGTAAAAATACTCTGCTATGAGGTAAATACTCTGCTACAAGGTAAAAATACCTGTATTTAAATACAGCAGTTGAGTAAATGTACTTAGTTACTCTCCAGCCGTGGCTGCGGTCCCTCCTGGTTACAGTCAGAGTCGGAGGAATGCTGCTGTTTGTTTTCCCACACTTTAAACGTTACACACATCAGTGTTGTAAAGGTCAGAGGTTATTTGAACCAAGGAGACGTGTCTGAAAATAAGTTTTCAACAGAAGAGACAAAGAGACAAGAAGACATGAGATCCAACATTTTTTAAAAAGTAACAGATTTATAGTTATAGGGACAGGTTTTATAGAAAAAAAAAGTTTTGTTTCGGTGTCTTACTGAAAGTCAAATTGTTATTGGTGTGTTATTGGACCTATTTTTCAACTTGTGATCAATCTGCCGATCATTTTTCCACTAATCAATTAGTTGTTTGGTCCATAAAATATCAGAAAATAATGAAAATCAATTAATTAATCCTGTCACCGTCTTGAAAACTCGGTCATTTCTTGAGCTTCTAAAACTCAAAGATTCAAGTTTGAGTTGGGCTCAGAACTCAAAAATCTGTTGGAGGAAGTTGCCTTGAAAGTTGAGTTATTCCCAGCTTTTTTGTTGTCACAGTTCAGGACATTTTAACCCACTTCCACATCTTAAATTTTGTAGAATTTCTTCCATAATCTTTTTGTGAATTTGGGGACCCAAATTAAAGCTCCTGTGACCCACCTGTGGGTCACGACCCAGTGTTTGGGAGTGACTGCTCCATATGACCCACAGTACATCAGTAAACGAGACCAGACTGGCTGTTTCCATGGAGATATTCTGTATGTCTGGATTCTCCTTGAAATCAGATGAAACACACACTAATTTGATTTTTGACGTCATATTTTGTGGTTATTGCAGCAGAAACATTACTGCTTTTGTTCGAAAATGTATGAAAGCATCATCACAGTCTTACGGCCTCCTTCCTGTGTTTCCTCCTCAGGCGGTGGAGAGGTTGGTCCAGGGTGCAGACTCCGGCTGCCCCTCAGACAAAGAGCGTCAGATTGTCCTGAACTGCACCCGCCTGCTCACCCGCATCCTGCCCTACATCTTCGAGGACGCCGACTGGAGAGGCTTCTTCTGGTCCACGGTGCCGGGAGCCGGCAGAGCGGGGGTACGACTCTCATCACACACTCCACGATCTGTTACAGGATGGTTGTCCTCACAGAAACACTCTGCTGAGGGCTGTCATAACTTTAACACTCTGTGTGTGTGTCATTTCCTGTTTGACACTCAGTCTGCCTGCAGAGATCACTGAGAAGTCTTCAGGATGTAAACTGCATGAGGTCATAGTAGAAGATGTTAAGTTCATTAATGATTTTACACGGAAGCTGGTAAAAGAGTCTGATGTTCTCCACTTCAGTCCTCTGTGTGTGTGTGTGTGTGTGTGTGTGTGTGTGTGTGGTGTTTTGGGTTGTGTGCGCGTGCGGTGTACAGTAACAGGAAAGGAATGCATTAAGCAAGCAATAATCCCCAGTTTTAACAAGTTAAATTACAAACCAGGTGTGTTTGTAATATATAACATTAATTGTTCTTACTGTAAGACCTGAAAGCCTCTGACTGTTTTAATTCTTTTATTGACAGGAAGTCTTTTAATAACACTAACTGGCAGAGCTGTTTTCAGTTTAGTGTGAAAACAGTGGCTAATTACAGAACCATGCTGACGTTAGCCTCAGGCGAAAAAAGGGGAAAAAAACACTTTATTTTCCACATGTTAAAGAGAAAAGTTCACCTTAACAACAAAAAAACCCCACTAAGGTAAAAGATCATAAAAATGGTCTGGGGATTATCTTGACTAACTGGGGTATTTGCAGCAAAAGGTTCTAGGTGGGAGTCAAACCCATGGCTGCTGCAGGGGCAAATGCTCTCCTAACTAAGCTACCAGGCCCCCGTCAAGAGCTAAGGGCTGTTGTGTACGCATGACGTCTACCTCAAGTATCCTGCGTCCATTTGGAGTGTCGGTTGTGCGCGTCCTCAGACAGTAACAATACGTGTCCACAAGACACACATGACCGATAGGGGCAGAATGCAGTGACAGGGCGGAAAGTTTTGAGGACAGGCTCAGTGAACAAGTCCACAACTACCCTCATCTTTACGACGTATCGTTGCTGCTACACAGCGACAGACATGCCTGCTACAGCAGCCGGTGACAGATAAGTTCAGTTTTGGAAGTCGACGTTGAAACAGGCTTGAGACTGCTGTGTACGTGCACGGCTGAAGATGATGGAAAAACGGAACTCCATTTCTTCTTTCTTTTGTTTTTACAGGCGTTTTATGGTCTGACTTCTCTGTTGTGCCCTCTAGTGGTGTTTTGCAGTAACACACGTAGACAAGTGGCCATGTCGTGAACGGTTCGCTTCGCTACGGAGCTGGTTGTCTACATGAACGCATGGTTAAACAGCAAGTATACCTCCAGCTTAACATGTTCACAATGACGATGCTCCCAGAAAGATCTCAAGCAGGTTTAATATCTGGTCTCCTTGGGGTTAACTTTAGAAGCCATGCAGCAGCTACAGCCAATGAGAGCAGACGGACTGGGTGAGGAGAGGAGTCGAGAGGGAGAGACAGAGGGAGAGATGGAAGAGTGCTGGTGCAGCAATCAGAAAAGCCCAAATATAGAACTACTACAACTATTATATATTTTATATCTAAAAAATGAACAAAGTAATTATAAAGCAGCAGTAGTGGCTATAAAGTTAAAGGAGCTCCACCTCATCAGCGCAGACAGGTCTGTCTGTGAGACAACAGCATGCTGCACACTCATGCTTCAAGTCTGTGTAAAGACAAACAGGAGTATTCCTTCTAAACACATTATACATGTTAGAAACTAGTTTTAGAGAACTATGCAGTACTGAATTCTGGAGTTAGACAGTTAAACGACTTCTGTGTTCAGGCTTTTTTGGGTGGACCTGAAACATGTCTCGGTGACCTGCTGGAGCCGTGGTCCCCCACAGCCTTTAAATTTTAATTGGCAGAAATCTGCAGCAGACCTTCTGAAAATGAAGCCTGAACTTGGGATTTGAGTCAACTGGCCACTAAAAAAACAGCTTTAATTTTGCCTCTTTGCCTTGTATTTATTGGTTGATTTAAACAACAATAAAAGATAGAATTAGTAGAGATTCAAAAGAAGGAAATCATGAAGTTTTTCTCAGAAGTAGATGTGTAAAACCTCTGCAGCCTGAGACGACCTGCAGTACTGTGTATTGTGTTGTTGTGTGTGAAGCAGCAGACAGAGGAATCCTGTCCTCCTGCAGACAGTCTGTGGACTCGAATCTGTCCTCAGTCTTTCAGCTCTGCAGACATCAGAGGATCTGAGGCCCTTTGAGGCTCCCAGTCATAATAATCTACACCAGTTAGAAGTGATGCTGTGTCTGATTCTGTAAGATGAGACTGTAGCTGCTGCTGTTGATGCTGTCGAGGTCGCTGTCCCAAACCAACCCCCACCGTCCTCCTTCCCCTCGTCTCCCCCCTCTCCTCCTCCTCCTCTTGACGGCAGCTGGTTCTCTGGTTACCTGGTCGGCAGGGGACCCACAGTCCAAACACTGCCCATATTGTGTGTCCCCCTCCTCCTGGCCAGTGGTTGAATTAAGGAGGGATTGAATGTCTCTTAATTAAAGTGTGGGACGGAGGTGAAGTGCAGAGCTGCAGTTAGAACAGACTGATGGGTGGTTTGTAGGTGGATGAATTTAGTCTGTTATCGACTCTGTTTGAAGACAAGAAACCAAACTGTGTGTATTTATATTTAATAAATGTTATTTTAATTTGTGGCTGCCGTTCATGGTGCTGCTATATTAGATTGGATTATGGTTAAAGGAGTAGTTTGACATTTAGAAATACTCTAATAAAAAATAAAATAATAAAATGTTGATATTTTCTGTTTCTTTGTCCTCTCTGACAGTAAACTGATTATTTTTGGGTCGTAGATAACACAAGACATGTGAAGATGTTACCTTAGACTTTGGGAAACAGTGATCAACATTTTTCACCATTTTCTGGAACCAAACAACTCGTCTCTTTGTCCTGCAGCGTCTGGACGGAGATGAGGACGATGCTGAAGCTCGGCCGCTGGCTGAATCTTTGCTGCTGGCTGTCTCTGACCTGCTCTTCTGTCCAGATTTCACCGCTCAGAGCCACAAGAAGAGCAGCTCGGTGAGATCCGCCGCCCCTCTACGTCACAGCCTCAGTATCCCACAGTGCAGCTGGACACAAACACCTGCCAATGTTCAGTATTTCATTAAAGAGATTTACCAAAGCATGGCCTCGGGTATCTGACCTGACATTTCCACTGCACATCTAATGTTACTGAAAGGAACAGAAACATTTTGGGACAAATGTTTATTTGCTTTTTTCCAAGAAGAGGAGAGATGAGATTAATATCGATCAATCATGTCTGTGCTTTAAATCCAGAGCTGGAGTCTGGATGTGGTTAAACTAGCTGAGCATAAAGACTGGAAGCAGGAGAGACAGCCGTCGTCGTCAAACACAACATGTCATTTTTACACTTCATTTTCTTCAGCCACAAAGAAAGCAGATGAAAGGTTTCAATATTAATTCAGGTTGTACTCAGTTATCATTTTAAAAGTAATCAAGTAGATTACATTGTGCAATGCAGACTCAAGTACGAGTAAAAGTACAGACTTGAAAATCTACTCATAAAGTACCCCAAAATTTGACTATTTGTAATCAGTTACTAAACCTTCTTGAACTCAGTGTTGACTTTGTTTGTGCCTTTAAGCTCCGACAGTGTCGATACTGTTCTGCTCTTGGAGGCGGCTCTCTGTTATTCAGCCCCGTGGCGGTACCAGCTAACGCAGTTATCTGCTTCACACAATCTTCTCAGGCAGTAGCTCGAGTTAATGAGTTACTCCGCAGGAGACGCAGAGAGGGAGGAGTGGCCGCCGTGTTTGTCAACTGGGCTGTCGGGAGAGCAGGGTGAACACGTCTTAACCAGGCTGAGCAAACATGTGAGGTGCTGCAGAGAAAATGGCCTCCTTGCAGGTCCTGACCCCCCCATGATCAGATCAGTCCTCTCACACCTCATAGTCGCCCTGAGGACGTGTTAAAGTCAGCCGAGTGTGTGTGTGTTTGTGTGTATAATTGTGCAGCAGAAGGTGGAAAATGACCTGCAGCGGTCGTTTGTTCCCACCTGCCTCAGTGACCTGTGAAGCGTGAACACAGAAACACTTCAGTAGAAGGTGAAGTTTCTGAGCATCATGATGAACACTTGATATTTGAGTTTTCACCCCACAGTAAAGATTTAAAGCTCAAAATGTGTTTGTGTTAAAGGCTCAGTTTTTATGGTTTTTAGCTGAATTTAAATGATTCATTTCAACAAGTGATTAGGTCCTGCTTTATATCAAAATAATTTAAATACGCTGAAAAAAAAGTACATAGATTTAAAAAAAGTTTCCCTTCATTCAAAGTTTTGCCAGTTTTAACCTAGACTGTTCTCAGGATAAATCTAATGTGTCGTGAGATGATTTTGATGATGTCGTGAAGTAGTGAAGGATCATGGGAGTTGTTGTCTTCATTGTTAAACGACCACAGATAAAAATCTATCTGACGTGATTCAGAAATCATGCTCAGGGACGAGTTTTATTCACATGTTCTCACGCTGGCTGACTTCTTTCCTCACTCTCTGACAAATCATCTGAAACACGTTCAATCTGAAAACGTGCACCGTTTTGTTATGGTTTCTGGATTAAACGACATGTTTCCTCAAAACGCTGCACAACGGGCTTTCAGATACGTTTTCTCTTGTTTGGTGGGTGTACCACAGGTGTTACCCAGTCAGCAGCAACGTGTATGTAAACACCACTGTATTAAAAATGTGTTGCTGCGCCGTGTGCATGCTTGCGTACACAACAGGCTCTTCAATGCAGCACTGTTTATGTTTAAATATACGTTTTTCTATGTTTTGTCGGGGCTGAACGTGTCCCTGGTGTTTTCCCAGAAGTCATCAGAACTGGAGGAGTTAACGGGGATATGACACCAGTGACAGGCGACCACATGAAACACACTGTTACCTTGAATAAAATGGTTTGGTTGAACACCAGTGAACTCGTGTGTGTGTGTGGTGTGTGTGTGAGGTTTAGGGTTGTGGCACGGTGCCCTTTGCTGTCAGTTTACTTGTGAAGAACAATGGCAGCACCTTGTCAGATCTATTCATAAAGCTGTAGTTATCAGTGCTGAGGTGTGACACACACATACTGTCAGCAGAGCTCTCAGATGAGTCCACTTGTTGAATCACATGGTAGAAGTGGGTGTGAACACAGTCTCGCTGCTCTGCTCGGACATTCAGCTTCAGCTGTGCAGAGTGAATGAATCACAGTGAAAGCAGTCAGTTAATGACTGAGTGTTAAATATCACTGTTTATAAAGGCCACTGATAATCCACAGAATAACCAGTCTGTCAGGAAACAGTCTGTTTTCTTGCTGGATAACATTTTGTTTCCTGAACCACAAACAATAAACTTTGATGCATTTTCCACCAACAACACACATTTCTAATCTACGTGATGTACATTTTTGTTGTTGCTCTTGTCTGCAGGATGCAGCTGAGGACATTCGAACTATAGACAGCTGTGAATACATCTGGGAGGCCGGGGTCGGCTTCGCTCAGTCTCCTCCTCTGAACTACGTCCACGACCTCAACAGGTGAGACTTTTTCTTTTTTTTTTAAATAAAGTTTGTGGGGCATATCTTCATCTAGTAGTGTCATCATGTCTCTGTTTTATCTTCTGGATCATCTGACCAAACTGTTTTCTGTCTAAACACATCTGGATTTTTTGCAGAATTGTATCTGTTTATTTTCAGCACTGGACACACAGATTGAGTGGCTAATATCAGCTTATTGAAGATATTTTAGTTTTGGATCCAGAAATGCCAAAGATTTGTTTGAGTTAGTTTAGAATCAGTGACACTGTTACATAGTTTGTCCACCAGAGAGCATTTATAAGTTTATTATTTACAGCTGCAGTATCAGTCAGGCTGTAGTTAAACTCTCTGTGACTGCTGGTTTTGATTTTTTTTTATCCATCCTTTTTGTTCAGGACCGAGCTGCTGAAGTTGCTCCTCACCTGTTTCTCTGAGGCCATGTACCTTCCTCCTTCATCTGATAGAAAAAACCTCAACCCCTGGGTCTCCTTCTTCTGCTCCACAGAGAACAGGTAACACACACACACACACAAAGTCAGAGAACATTCACAGAAATTTTAAAAAGAAAATCAACCTGAAACTATAAAAAAAGAGGAGGGGCTTTACATTAACCTCTGCTCTGGAACATAAATACCCCTCTGAAGAGCCCTTCACTGACTCCTCTGAGAACATGGAAAACTCTGATAGGCTGTTATGTGTGACCGCTCTGACTGCCTGACTGGCCTCCACCTGTGTGTCACTGCTCCACCCAGACATGCGCTGCCTCTCTTCACCTCCCTGCTCAACGTGGTCTGTGCCTACGACCCCGTGGGCTACGGCATCCCCTACAACCACCTGCTGTTCTCCGACCACCGGGAGCAGCTGGTGGAGCAGGCGCTTCAGATCCTCGTCGTCACTCTGGAGCACGAGGCCAGGACGGCCGCCAGCGCCGCCCTGCAGGCCCTCGACCACTCTGCTTCACCCTCAGCTCTGGAGGAGCAGGAGGTGAGAGGAAGACGAAAAATTCACTGAGTTTTTTATAATAAAAACAGTGATACTGACTCAGAATTTAAAACTTTCTTTTGTGTTTGTTCCAGGCAGCAGGACCTGATAACCTGTTTGTGAATTATCTGTCCAGGATTCACAGAGAGGAGGTGAAACATACAAAAGCATTTATCACTGGACAGGATGATACTGTAGGATGTTAAAGTGTGTTTTCTCTCTGTTTATCAGGACCTGAGCTTCATCCTGAAAGGTCTGGCTCGGCTGCTCAACAACCCGCTGATCCAGACGTACCTGCCTCGTTCCACCAAGAAGATCCAGTTCCATCAGGAGCTGCTGATCCTCTTCTGGAAGTTCTGCGACTTCAACAAGGTGTGGAGATCGATCGATGAGCGGTCTTAAAGCTACGAGATGGAGGAACCTTTGCAATTGATACAGAAAAGTGGTGTTTTTTTACATGCATTTTGAAATTTTGCATGAGAAAAGGTTGATGGAAATGACTGGAAAACTTTCTGAGTTTCGCACAGTGAACCAGTAACCAGGTCATGATGTCTGGACATTATGCATCTTGTGTAGTTTAAAATGCTGAGTGATTTTGGACCCAGTTTTGTTTCAAAGTAAAGAGCTCATGTAGTTCTGAATGTGAGTATAATGGAGCAGAAGAGTTCAAACTTGAACTTTGTGTGTATTAGAAATTCCTGTTCTTCGTGCTGAAGAGCAGCGATGTGTTGGACATGCTGATTCCCATCCTCTTCAACCTGAACGACGCCCGAGCAGATCAG
The DNA here is from genome assembly GCA_034769285.1 of Lutjanus argentimaculatus. Lineage (NCBI taxonomy): Eukaryota > Metazoa > Chordata > Actinopteri > Lutjaniformes > Lutjanidae > Lutjanus > Lutjanus argentimaculatus. The sequence continues at coordinate 1,195,047 of JAWZSL010000016.1, read as the reverse complement.
TGTGAGTCATCTCTGGGGGGGGGGTTAAATATAAATCTGTTTGTGTATGCATGTTAAGATGAGTGGTAACTTGCATGGATTATTATTAAAAGATTATTAAGAGGTCTTTGTGTCTGTGTTCATCTGCAGCTCGTGTGGGCCTCATGCACATCGGCGTGTTCATCGTCCTGCTGCTGAGCGGAGAGAGAAACTTCGGTGTTCGTCTGAACAAGCCGTTCACTCTCCGAGTCCCGATGGACATCCCTGTTTTCTCAGGAACCCACGCTGACCTGCTCATCGTGGTAAGATGTGAAGAAAAACATCAGTATTTTATATATTATAACCGTTACTTCACTTTGTGACAAGTCAGATTTGGTTTGATTTTTCAAATTTGATTTGGTTTAGATTTTCCACAAAATCATCACCAGTGGACACCAGCGCCTGCAGCCTCTGTTCGACTGCCTGCTCACCATCATAGTGAACAGTGAGTATCACTGATGGGATGCTGCCCCCTGGTGGTTAAATATGAGAACTGCAGGGTATTTCAAAGCCTCTCTGGGATTCTGCTGTGACATCTTGACGTTTTGTGCCTCCACAGTTTCACCGTACCTGAAGAGTTTGTCCATGGTGGCGGCCAACAAGCTGCTCCACCTGCTGGAGGCCTTCTCCTCCCCCTGGTTCCTCTTCTCCTCCCCTCAGAACCACCACCTGGTCTTCTTCCTCCTGGAGGTCTTCAACAACATCATCCAGTATCAGTTTGATGGTGAGAACAAACTGTAGATGTGAACTCAGCTCAGGTGAGAACATCCCAAAGCTGGAGGACTGACCAGCGACTAAATCTCCCTCACAGGTAACTGTAACCTCGTGTACGCCATCATCAGAAAGAGGAAAGCGTTTTCCACCAGCTGGCCAACCTGCCGTCTGATGCGGCGTCCATTCAGAAGGCCCTGCAGAGGAAGAAGAAGTCTGGGATCTCCAGGACAAACTCTGTAGAGACGGAGTCCATGGAGGGCTCCAGACCTGCTGCACCTGCTGAACCTGGAACACTCAAAGCCAGTTTAGAGGCCACTCCAGGTATGAAGATAGACACTGTATACATGTAATCAATATTTTATGATGATTGTCCAAGAACTCTGATTGGTCACTTTACTTCAAATGTTTTTATTCAGTAAATATAAAGTCAGTTAAAGGAACATGTCCTCTAGAAATCTTCTCAGTACAAAATATGAACCTGTTATAGGCCTAGAGTTTGTGTCTTCTAAGGTCTTCTAAAGCTTTCTAAAATACAAAATTAAGAATTTCTACATTTGAATCGATCGTAGAAGCACCATGTGAGAGAACGCAGGCCAAAGCGAGCTTGATGTCGTTGAAAGCAAAGTGTGGTGTGTGATTGAATGCAAATTCCTGCACAGATCTGCCTCTACGCCTGCACATCACAACCTGTAAAACAGCTCCTAGTGCCTAATAACTGTACCAAATCCTAAAATGTATTTATATACTGTAGCATCTTTTTTTCCCCATTTTTTAAGAACGGAATAAAAACAGGAAATACAATAACTGAAAATGAGACAAATAAATTAAAATCAGGGAACTTGATAGATCAGCTAAAAAATATCTAAAGGCATAATCAAAAATTTAGGGTATTTAAAGGTCATTTAAGCATAAAATGTCATTTGAAAACAGCATTCAACGTTAATTAAAAGGCATAGCAGCCAATTAAAAACAGCCTGAGAAACACGTTGTGGTGAATCTGACTCATAATTTGGGATTATAACTGTTAAAAATCTGTTTGCTGGAGCTGGCAGCAGAGGATCTAAGAGTTTGTGGGGGAACATAAAACAACAGGGAATCTGTGATATACTGTAGGACGATCCTTAGCCGTTGAGAGCTCTTGGAAACAAGCAAAGGGAATTAAAAAACCATCCTAGATGACACAAGGTGCCAGAACAGTGTGGCCAAGACTGGAGCGATATGCTCTCTCTTTGTTTGTTTTAGCAGTCTAGCAGCCAATTTTTTTGATAAATTGCAGTTGAAGTCTAATGTTCACTTCCTTCCTTTTATGTGTTTTGCTGTCCACCAATTCCTGAGAAAAAAATATCTGACTTTTTAGCTGCTCAGCTAGTGCTAAACTTTTTCTGTTTTCAGTTTGGTGCTGGACAGAGAATGAGCCAAAATTATAAAGTTGCAGCAGTAAAAAAAAGTCTGCATGAACTTTTCAAATGACTCCTGCAGCATGTTCCAACTCTCCACTGTTGATTATAAGATCCATGAAGGGACAACCTTTTCATTCAAACCTATAGGAGTGAAGATTTTATTCCAGTCATCATTTTCCCCTGCAAATAAACAATATTCTGTTGCGTCCTTCAGGCATTGATAAGATAACAGAGAAGTCTCAGGTGAGTGAGGATGGTACGATGGTCGCTGTGCCACCTTCAGACTCTGCAGACAACGGCGCTGCAGCTGGAGCCAGCGACACCGAGTCCAACTCAGAGAGAGACCACGAGGTAAGTTTCACATTTTTGAGTGTTTTGTTTTTATTCCTTCAGCAGTTAAAGTGACTTTATCCTGTTGTCAGGTCTACCAGGCCGAGTCAGAAGCAGCGAGGAGTCGATTGTCAAGTGTTTCATCATCAGCAGCCTGGAGCGCTACTCCAGACTGGGTCAGTAGAAGTATTTATTCTGCTGGTTTTTGTGATGATTAGTATCTCATGTGTCCTCCTCTCTCATGCAACCTGTGTGTCTCTCAGGTGTTGTCATGGAAGGTGAAGCTTCCTCTGCAGACCATCATGCGGCTGTTACAAGTTCTGGTCCCTCAGGTGGAGAAGATTTGTATCGACAAGTAAGAAACTGCACAACCTTTGAATCCTGAAACAAACACAAGTGTTTTACTTTTTTAATTTTTCATTTTTGTCATGTGGTCATGTGTCAGCTGACATTTACCATCCACACTGACTGGACATCTACATGAAAAGTGGTGAATTTTTCCCTTTTAATATAGAAATATTGATCAGCGCAGCTTGAATCGGTCAGTTGAAGTGTCTGTGTCGTCCTCAGGGGTTTGACAGACGAGTCAGAGATCCTGAAGTTCCTTCAGCACGGCACGCTCGTCGGCCTCCTGCCCGTCCCTCATCCCATCCTCATCAGGAAGTACCAAGCCAACGCTGGCACCTCCATGTGGTTCCGCACCTACATGTGGGGGGTCATCTACTTACGGTAAACAATCCAAACTTCTTTATTTTACTTACTGTATTTTCTGAATCATGATCACAGAAAAACAGAAGTAAAAGAACAAACTTTGTTTCCTTCAAACTGGCCCAGCAGGTCACATGTGTTGAGCAAGCTGTCACGGTTTGAGTTTTAACAATGACTTGTTTTTTCTCTCTGATTCTCGTCTCCGTAGCAACGTGGATCCTCCGATCTGGTACGACACGGACATACGGCTGTTTGAGATCCAGAGGATTTAGATCGGCTGTTGAAGATTGAGACAGGATCTGCCGGTTCACGGTCCTCACAGCTGAACTGTGATCAGAGGAACGTGTCACATCTGTCTGGAGTTATTTAAAGAAAACAAGCAGTGATGGTCTTCACTCCTCCTGCCAGCTGTCAGGGTTCAGACAAACATGAAAACTGTGTCGAAACATGAGTCACTGCATGTCTCATATTTATGAGCAGATGCAGGAGAGGAAATGCCAAGAGGTCATTAAATCTGATGACATTTATTGAATATTCATTTATTCACATTGCCAAAAATATAATTAGTGGTTTAAAAGTGACAAAGGGAAGTTTTTGCACGTGGCTTTGTGATGTCAGAACAGACTCGCTGCTTTCTGTTCCTCGCCATGTACTGTACGAACTCCCGGAAACGTCAGCACGCTGTGGACTGAAGGATGCTGCAGGACAGAAGACTTTCAGGTTGTGGTGAAAGGGAACTAAACTGTGGTCTGATGATCAGGGACTGAACACAATTGTACTTCTTCAAGATGTAAGTACAGTGAGTTATACCAAGAATTAAAAACTGATCTGATCGGTTTGAGCTCAGAGGAAGTTACTTCATATGAAGCATTTTCCTGAAAAGTACGTGGACACCTGAACATCACACGTGTGTGATTGTTGAACATGTTGCATTAATCTGCTGCTATGACAGCCTCCACTCTTCTGGTTCCAGAGTTTTAACCAGTGTTAAATCCCTTAAAGTTTCCTTTAAGGTTTCGTGCTCTCACATTATTGATTTGAAGGTTTCATAATTTTTGTGGGATTGTTGCAGCTTAAAATACCTGATTTCACAACAGATTTTGTAAAAAATTGCAATGCATGTTGTGATATTTTAGGCATTTTTTGCAATGGAATTGTTGGACCAAAAAATTACTGTAATTCATTAAAAATCAAAGGCAACTTTTTCCAGGGTGGACAATAACCAAAAAGGTTCAGGATGAAAAAAATCTGCTTTATTTGCAAGTGAAGAAGTGCACCTGGGGGGTATTTCACAAAAAACCTTATTTCACAAAAAACCTTTTTGGACCCTTAACTCTAAAATGATAAAATTATAAAATATAAAAGTGCACAGAACATTGATAAATGTCAATAACAATGACAAAAAAATAGTTAATGAAGGTTTTGGTTGGTGCAACTTGCAAGAAGCAACGATGATTGGTCAAAAAGTTTTATTGAAGTGACATGTTGTTTAAAGGTAGACTCAGTAGGATTTGTCCAAATCTTTCATGAACTCACCAGAAAGATATTTGATTGTTGAGCCTCATTCCCACGATGTCAAATACTGATGTTTTGGGTTTGTAAAGCATCCTGAGTGCAGCAAAATAATGAGAAAATATTTAAACACAGGCAGAGGGCTGCAGATACAGACATCAAACACACACTTATAGTGGCTCATAAGTGATGATTCAGAGGGATTATTGTTATGAGTTTTTTTTGTTTGTTTGTTTTTTGGGAAATTGTTGCATAATATGCCTTTAAGATTGCAATTTAAGAGAAAGTTGAGTCAGTAATTGATCTTAAGACTCCTTGAAGGACCTGTGGGCCACATGAGGACACCAGAGCCACGTCTATTTGCTCATGAAGATCTTGAGGCGTGGCTGAAAAAACTACGCTCAACCAAATTATGAACACTTTTGTTTTTGCTCTCATTTTTCATGACTTGAAGGAAAAAAATCTTCTGTGCATGCAAAAAGGTTTTTTTCTCTTGAACTTTGGGCACAAATTTGTTAAAATCTACATTAGTGAGCACTTTCCTTTGCCAAGATTATCCATCCACCTGACAGGTGTGGCACATAGAGATTAAACAGGAGGATTACTGCACAGGTGTGCTTTGGACCGGTCACAATAAAAAGAACACACAACACAGTGGCACAATTTTTGAGGGAGCATGTGATTGTCATGCATTGTCCACCAGATCTGTTGCCTGTGAAGCGAATGTTCATTTTACTACCATAAGATGTCTTCAGCGTCGTTTCTGAGAATTTGGCAGCACATCCAACTGGCCTGCACGTGTAACCACGTCAGCCCAGAACCTCCACATCCAGCTCCTTCATCTGCAAGATCGTCCAGACCAGCCACCCTGCAAAACCAAAGATTTCCTGTGCAAACCGTCCATCAGGGAAGCTCATCTGAGTGCTCCTCGTCCTCACGGGGGTCATGACCTGAATGCAGAGTCCAAGTCATGTCATATTTATAGTTAAGTGTCTTTTGGGTTTATTGATTATGAGATTGTGAAGGAATTTTAATATTTTTTAAGGGATGTTTATTTGCTACTAAACAGGCAAGTTTTTATTTCACAATCTAAAAGCAGTTTCTCATTTTCAGCACAAGTTCAGTTAAATTTTTTTGATTGGTTGATGGGCTGCTGCCTGCTGAACATATTGAAATGTTTCATCTTGCAGGTTTTGTCTTTCTGTAGTTCTGTAGTTAGCTCCACCACAACTGAGCAAGTCATTTGTGTGTGGCGCTGGCTTTGTGCACAGGGGCGTTGTCATGTTGAAACAGGATGGGAACAAACACAAACTGTTGACACAGTTAGAAGAACACTACTGTCAAATATTTTTGCATGCTGTAGTTTTGCACGCTGTAGAGCCCAAACCATGAAACACGTCCTCTGTCCAAAAGTGTACAGGGACGTCCACATAATAATATAAACCAAAAAATAACTTATAAAAGTTGCTTTATCTACTTCAGCAGTCATGTAGTTGGTGTTTCTCGTCATGCAGAGATGAGCAGCTCCATTAAAGCTCCCACAGAGTGCATCCTGTAGAACACGCTGAGCGGCTGACCCAAGTTCACCAGAACAAACCAAACCGAGAAGCCGAAAAACTGTTTCCCGAGGCCGTTCTCGAACTGGGGGTGGACTCCAAATGCAGGGATGACCCACAGCTGCAGGAACAGGCAACAGGGATGTATTACATGAATGCAGAAACAACAAACTTCATTTTTAAAGGGCGACTCCACCTGTCGTCTTTTCTGTGTTTTTCAAATAGAAACTTGGCTGTTAGCAAAAAGCGGTGACGTAGGTTACGGCACTGACGCCCTCCCCTCACCTCCCTCAACTGCAGTTTATATGCAACATTATCATGCAGAAACATATGTCAGGTCACATGGTTTCAGAAGAATTTGGGGAAATCTGCATTTTGACCCTAAATCATCCATATTTTGACCAAAGTTTTAACACTAGGGGAGACCAGGGGCAACTGTAACATTTTTTAACATTTATTATATTTATATATGTGCACTAATGATACAGTTGATATATTTTCACTAATAAGGACAATTCTATAATATTAAATTTAATGCCAGAAGTCAGGGTGTACCTGCTTGGTGGGGTCAGTTGTAACACTATAAAAGTCATATTAAGCCACTGTATCCAAATAAAAGCACACATAAAAGTAATCACATTACTGCAGTAATATCTAATAAAGTAAAAGTTGGTTGCTGGTATCTCAGTTTTAATTGTTTGAATTGAGTAAAAAGTCATTTTACATCTAAAATGGGTGAAATATGTTCATATTTTTTCATTTTGTGGCTGGATCTTGTAGCTTGCTAGCTAGCAACACCTATATTAGCATAGTTTGTTCATGTTAATAATGTGGAGATAAAATTAATGTAAGTTTAAATTTGTAGTCACCTAAACTTTAAACAGTAGAAGAAAAATGACTGTAAATCCAAGAAGTAACTTTCATATCTCATGATACTTTTCCACATGCAAAGAGAGAAGCCTACTGAGCATGTGCAGAGTACGTGTCATCACTCTAGCATGTTTCTGATTGGAGAAATTGAGTTTGTTACAACTGCCCTCTGTCTCTCCAACTGGGAAGCTACAAAATTATACAAAAATCTAATAAACATGTGATGTTACCATGACATTAGAGAGGATGAGGAAAGCACAGATTTCTTTAATCGCTCTTTTGGTCCAGGTCTTTTTCCCATCATGCTCTTGAGCAGCAGCTGCCGTTGTCCCCTCCAGCAGTGAAATATCCGTCTTCTTCTCCTCTTGTATTGGCACCTTTTTCTTCGGCTGTGGGACAGTTTGGGATTTAAACAAAACCTTTTAATGACCAACTTGTTCAAGTTTACAAAACAGTCACATGAGCAGCAGGTTCAGTGAGTTGTTTACCTTAAATATGCTGCTCTGCTGCTTCCGCTTCTTCTTGGCGTAGAGACTCGGGTGCCTGTGGAGGCCCTCGATGATGAAGATGTTCTGGAGGATGAGCTCCAGCAGGCTGAGGAGGGAGTAGGACAGGTCGAGGTCCCCCAGAGTCCCTCTGGTCCCCATAGCCAGGGCCGCCACCAGGGAGAAGTAGGACAGGGCGAGCTGGCCCAGAGCCGCCGCCACCAGGAGGATCACGTCCAGGCTACGGGTGGGGTTGTGTCCCCCTTCTTTGGCCCTCCTCTCCAGCCTGTGGACCAGCATCCCGGCCAGGGAGCAGAGCGACATGACGGGCATGACTGCAAGATGGTAGCCATAAAATACGAGGAAGGCGGTGAGGCGGCGTTCCCGCTGGCACACCCACACCTGGTAGAGGATGAAGATGGTCACTCCTGCTGTGAGGACCAGGAAGCCAAACACGAGGCCGTATATGATCCCGCCTTCGTAGACGATACGAAAGGTGAGCTTCTCAGAGACGTGGTGGTGAGCGGGATCCATCCTGCGGCCCACGTTCTTCCACATCACGTAGATCATGCAGCCCGCCATCAGGTAGTACTCCATGTGGAAGGGGTAAAGGATCTCGAAGGCCTTCCTGAAGGTGAGGCAGGCGGCGCTCGCACTGCACTGACAGAAGGTCAAATTCACAAGTCCTGGAAGCGGGAAAGAAGGAACGCAAGAATTCGATTGAATGTGGTACAAAGACAAAGATATTTAATGTTCAAACTGATAAACTTTATTGTTTCTTTAAGATACACTCATTGTTCCTGATTGTCACTGTTCCTCCCTGCTGCTTCTCTGATGTCTGACCTCCTTCTGGCTCCTCCCTCTGATATTTTTATATCTAACACTTTATATTAAGAGTTCATTTTACCCAAACCAGAGCTGGTGATTGTTGCAGCAATGAAAATATGTTTTTGGTGAGTTTTGTCTCAGTCGAGTTTGAATGAAGTGCATTTAACAATGATAAAATGACTGTTTTTATAAATGGAGTCTGGTTAAACAAAAAGTATTTTACTCTTTAACAAAAAAAGTGTTTCTCTGCAGGGATCCTTCCCATAATGTTGTCAGTCTCTTAGAATAACAATCTGAGCCTGTCAGCGGTAATCTCCCACAATCCTGGACCAAATTTTAAAAAACGTTCTCTCCAAAAATAAAGATGTTACCCTTCAACTACCTGGTAAATCAGAGACATCTGCCTCAGATGAGTTTGTGTTGCTGAAATCGAGCCTGTCCTCTTTTTCTAACTCGATCTCTTCGTGGATGGTGTCCTCGGTCACCGCGTTCAACCACAGCAGCAGGTCAGCCGAGAGGATCAACATCAGCCCCGACCTGCGTCAGACACAGCACGCAAATGTAAACATATTCAAATATGACGGCAGAGAAATAAATACAAAAAAAAACAAAAAAAAAACATACATCTGAAGCTAAAAATAACACTCAGCCTTTAAACTAATAAAACGTAGAAATGTATGAACTATCTGAATGTACCTGGTGATGATCTTGTGTCTGTGAATGCAGTCTTTGGAGTGAGCCCACAGTAAATATGTCTGCAAAAGAAAAATGAAGAGTTTTTCAATGAGGAAACTTGAGGACAAAACAGTAAGATTTTAAAGATTTATTTATTAAGCTGTTTTTTTAAATAATGGAACTTACGGTTCAAGTGCTACAGAAAAAAAGACCATAAGTGTGAAGGGACGTGCAAATAATGACTCAAGGTCATTTTTTGCATTTTTGGTTTGCATCCAGTACAAAACAGAAGCACTGATTTATAAACACTTCAGCTTTAAATATAACATGTCTGCACAGCCTTCACATCATTAAATCATATTTTAATAATTTAATGTTTGTTTAAGAGGTCTGTCTCTTAATCTCACAAGTTTGAGGCAGTGAATTCAATAATTTGTTCGATCCTGGTCCTGTTTATACTCACTGGTTTATTATGGGATTATTAAGACATTGTTGTTTACTCATGACCAGGTTCAGAATTTATTTATCACCTAAAAAACTGGCCTAAAAAAACAGGGGAAACTCATCAAAATGCTAATTCAATTATAATTATGTAAATTATTAGAAAATCTAATATTTATGATAATATAACATTGAATTCTCCCACCCAAAGGTGGGTCACAGGAGATTTTATTTGGGTCACCAAATAAATAGAGGACAATAGAAGAAATTCTGCCAAATTTAAGATTATTATAAAGCATCTAAAATGTGTGTATTATTTTTTTTTTTACTGACGAGAACCTGTTATTTCCACCTAAAGGCACTCATTTCAACTCATTTATATAGTCAGGCCAAAATGTATAAAAGATACTGCAAAAAAAGAAAAAGTTGAGAAAACTCAAAATTTCAAGGCAACTTACCCGACTCAAACTTTAGAAAAGTTTCACCAACTAATAATGTTTAGTTGAGATCATTTACTTTTCTTCTTCCTCTTTGAGTTTTGAAAAAACCCCAAAAAACTGTATTTCAAAAATTATTGAGCAAATTCATTGAAGTGAAAGTGAATAATGGTTCATATTTCAATATTTTTAATTAAAACCGTTGACAAATCAGGGTCACACCTCACTTCAAATTCAAGCTTATCAACAGAAAAGAACTAGATTATCTCAGCAGTGTTTAACGTGTGTATATGCTGTGTCAAGATAACATGAGGTGATGCGGAGACATTTTCTGATACTGTTATTAGTGTCGAAAACCTTCAAATACACTTTAATTTGCTCAACTTTACTTGTGTTGTTTCAGCAGCTCTTCCAGAGACTCTCTGTACCAGGATGTGAATGTGTTTACCTGCAGAGTGAGAAAAGGAGCCTCGATGAATGGAGAGATCACCTGAGCAGCAGGTTTACACTCCCTCATACTGATCAGATAACCGATCCTGCAGACGTACAGCAGCAGACTGAAGGCAGCAAACAGCATGAGGACCACTGGACCGCAGCAGGAGACAGAAGAGCTCGTTACACTGCAGAAAAATAAATGTTATCTCACGTTCTGTCTGGATGAGGACACTCACAGGTGACGGTGATCCCCCCGGCGTGGTGGTCTTTATGAGGACAGATGCCGGGCTGCTTCCTGGCCCACAGCAGGTACCACAGCATCCACACCAGACTGACCCCCATCAGCAGCAGCATGAACAGCTGGGGCTCGTCGTGCTTCAGGCCGTCGGGGTTAAAGGCCCGTCCGGCCACCAGGGCGGCTCCCAGCAGCACCACGTTCAGACCCAGCAGACCAGAGATCAGACGCCGTCCGCTGGGAACCCAGACCAGCACGGGTCCAGCTCAGGGTCCTCCTGGATCTGACGGTCCGGGTCATCACTGGGGGGATTTCCAGGTGTCCCCCAGGAGGAGTCCAGCTCTGTGGCCCCAGGATCTGAATTCATGTTCCTCCTTCTTCTAAGATCACTCTTTAGTTTATTTCTCCCTCCGTGTTCTCCTTCTGTTCTCCATTCAGGTTCCTGTCAGCTGAAATCTCGCCGCTCGACATGTGAAGGCATGAAGGTGCAGCTGAACCTCCTGAACCGCCTACTGACACTGCTGAGGGTGTGTCTCCACCTAGAACACTCACAGAACGAAAGGTGCCAGCTAGAACCATACAGGGTTCTTCAGCTTGTCCAACCTTTTTTGGTTCCATTTATAAAGGTTCCACTTCCACAGTCCTAAATAGAACTCAACCTAAAGAGTTACACCTAGAACCATCTGTGAAAGGTTCCACCCAGAATTCCTATGAGGGTTTCTACAGAGAACCCGTCCCTGGTGTAGTGGCTCTACCCAGAACCCTCTCTTGGGGTTCCTATAGAAACTTTCCACCTTCTAAGGGTGCTAACAAGAACCCAAACAGGGTATTCTATCAACAACTGTTTTATTTTCCGAGGGTTTCATCTAGAACCCACCCACAGTGTTCTACCAAGAACCCTCCTATAGTCCAAGGGTTTCTTCGAGAACACACCCAGAGGTTCTACTCAGAAACCTTTAATATTACAATGGTTTAAAGAACCCTTTGATACTCCAAGAATTTAATCTAGAATCCACAAAGGGAGTTCTACAGAGAACCCTTCCCTTTTATATACTAAGGGTTTAATTTAGAACCCACCTACGGTGTTCTAGAGAGAACCCTTTCATATTCCATATTCATGTAGAAACCCACCCAGGGTATTCTACTAAGAAGGTTTAATCTAGAACCCACCAAAGGATTTCTGCTGAGAACACTTTCATATTCCAAGTCTCTCATGTAGAACCCACCCAGGAGGATCTAAAAAATCTTTTATAAGGGTTTCACCTTTAACCCTCCTGTCCTCCAAAGGTTTCTTCCAAAAAAGGTTCCTTTGTAACACTAGAACCTCTAGTCTTACAGAGAACCGTTGACAAACCCTTTCTTCAAACAAGGGTTCTTCAGAAGCAAATGGTTCTGGGTGGAACCTCGGCCCTTCAGTGAGAACCCTTGTGGAACCCTTATTTCTCAGTACATTAACAGCGACACACCTTTCATAAGAAAAACGACAGGTATCATGTTTACTTTTCATGTTGACCTTTTTTCCACAAAGTTTGTTTCGTGGCTCCAAATGACGCAGCCTTGTTTTTTTTTTTTTCTTGAAGTCAGTGCCTTTACTTTCATATTTTACTTTGAAAGGGTTTATCAGCTGGGCTCGGTGCCATGTGTGTCACTGTTTGCGTACAGTCGACACCAGGAACTGACCTATAAGTGTAACTTCACTCTTATCGCTGCAGAGCGGCGAGCAGCAGCTTAATGGTTCAGTCAAATCTGATAACAAGCTGCAGCTGAGTTTCTGTCTCAAACGTAGGAGAACAAAGCGCTGGTTCTGCATGTTTCAGACAAGTTGAAACAAACTTTTATTTTCATCACAGCTTTGCCTTTTGTGAACCACGTCTTTATTATTTCCCCCTGCTTCAGACAGCTGGTGTTTTCCATTCATATCCGTTCTGAATGGAAAACAATTAGAAGACTCGTAAAACTTGTTTGAGTCTCATAATTCATCACAGCTTTGTGTTTGATCAGAGTTACAATATCTTTCAATCAGTATCTTTTATTGCTGCAGGGCACACACATTTAAAGGGACAATTCACCCTAAATTAAAAAATACATATCTCCCCTCTTACCTGCAGTGCTGTTTATCCATCTAGATAGTTTTGGTGTGAGTCACCAGATTTTTTGGAGATATTGACCTTAGAGATGTCTGACTTCTCGACAAGATGATGGAACTAGATGAAACGTGGCTTGTGGTGCTCCAATAAAAAAAAAAAAAAAAAGAAAAAGCAAAAACTTGAAAAACAACAACATCTCTTTCTGGAAATAATGACCAGGTTACTCAAGATAATCTACAGACCCTGGTGTGAGCAGTTTCATAAAGGAACTATTTTTTTCCTACTGAACTACTGTATCACGTGCTAGCTAGCTCGTGGTGCTAACGCTACAGCTCACTCCAAAGAAGACGCCATTAAAATGTCCTATAAATTTCCTGACCTATGTTATATATTTTTGTTGAGTTGCGTATTTACATCATAGCAAATGTTTCCAAAAATGTTGAAATGCAGAGAAATCCATAATTACCCGTTGGTTGCTAGTTGCTATGAATTTTGGGAAAACACAAAATATGTCAGATACATCAGAGGTAAGGAAGAAAGTTAGCACTCGGGACAAAATGCAACATGAATAAAACTTAAATACATGACCTCATCCATGTTAGATGGATTTTCATGGTGGTTGTTTAACAACAACGCTGTGGTGGTGGAACTGACATATTGTATGTTTAACAGGTTCTGGGATGTAGCTAGCTAACCAACTACATATTAGAATAAATGTAACTGACACCTCATAAGCCCCGCCCTCCTTTTTGCTCTATGCTCCAGTAACAGTTCTGACTAGCAAGCTAATCTACCTAATCTGCATCAATCGTTTATCTAGCTAGTTAGCTAGCTAATCTATATCAGGGGACAGTTGTAACACGCTCCATTCATAAACAAGCTAGAGTGATGACGTGTACTCTGCACATGCTCAGTAGGATTCTCTCTCTGTCTGTGGTAAAAGGAGCAGGATCATTTCAACAATAAACTAATTCTGAAGTATGAAAATGACTTTTTGTGTGTTCAGTATTTGTCTTATGCTATCTCAGGTTTAAATGACTGCGGTTGGTTAAAAATTAAACTGTGAACTATGCTGATATAACTGTTGCTAGCTAACATTTAAGATTTTAATCATGGCTGTAAGATTATCGCAGCTGTAACAGTGTTAGAATTGTCACATGACCCAAGGTGAGCACCTTGTTTGTCTGTCTTGACAAACTTAGAAAATGACCATATTATACTAAATTTAAAATGATTTAACACAATTCAAATAAGTAAATTCACTGCTACAATAGAAATAAAAAAGACTTTTTCTTTGAATGCAGACAGCCCGACAGTGAAAATAATTTGACCTATAAAAACAAAGTAACATGAGATACTAAAGCAGTAAAAAAAAGAAGCTCCTCTGAAAAAGTTAAGTAATAAAAGACAGAATAATAATAATAATCATAAGATAAAATGTACAATAAAATAAATAAATACAGAAGCAGTGAAAGGGCGAGAGAGCGGGTCTAATTATCTTAGCCCCGCCCCTGTCTGACAACCAGCACGCCTCGTGCTCGTCTCCTAGCAACCAGCCTGTCAGCCCCGCAGCTCCGTGCCTCTGCAGGCCGCCCGCCCGTCCACACGCGCCTCGTCCCGGACTAAAAGCTGCCTAAATAACGGGGCAAAACCTCCGGACCCTCCATGGAACCGAACTCAGAGTGAGCCGAGGCCGCCGCCATGAACGACCGGTACCACCGGGCGGCCCGGGACGGCTACCTGGACGTGCTGAAGGAGGCCACACGGAAGGAGCTGAACGCACCGGACGAGGATGGGATGACACCGACCTTATGGGCCGCTTACCACGGAAACCTGGAGGCGCTCCGGCTCATCGTGGGGAGAGGGTGAGTCCACAGAGACCTGGGACCAGGATCTGGATAAGTTTCTGTCTCATCAGGAACTTCTTTCATCCAGGAGCGAGTGTGAGACTAAAGTCATTTCAGCTGTTTTGATTCATTAGACATCTCATGAGACAAAACACCATAAACATACGTGAAAAGTATCTATATAATGCATTATATCATAAAGCAAATTATCATGTACTGAAATATAATGATTATATTCTCCAGAGTAACCAGAGTAAGTTTTAAGAAAAAAAAGTTCTCTGATTTTAGCTTTTTCAAATATGAATATTTTCTGTTTTGTTTACACCTGTTTGACAGTATAAAGTGAATATCTTCAGGTTGGGGACAAAACAGAGGACGTCATCTTGGACTTTGATCAACATTTTTCACCATTTTCTAACATTTTACAGACCAAACAACTAATAATAATAGACAGATCAATCAACAATGAAAATAGCAGAAAATTTTATAAAAATGTATAATTTTACAAGGTCAAATTAATTATACTGACCATTATTAATTCCAGGCAAAAGAAAAAATAATAAATCAGTGGAGAAAGATTTATTTTATTTTATTTATTTTACATTTTGAGAATACAAATAATGAATAAGTTGAAATACCATTTCCATTTCAGCTTTATTCTCTTTTGAGTTATTTTGTCTAAAAAATATATAATAAACACATATACATAATTCTAATCTTCCATACAGTTATTGCCACACCAGTGTAAACTGTTTAGACTTTTCTGGCTTCACAAAAATGAGCGTGTCTTATTTATTGTATATTATGACTTTACCTCACTGACTGTGTCTGCTCATATTAGCATGAATATAAAACCATGGAGCCACATGTGTTCCTGCCTCCATCACTAATCTAATCAGTGCAGCTGCAGATGGAGGTCCGTACATTTTAACTGCCTAATTAAAGAGAAAGGTCACTGCAGCAGGAAATCAAACACGTAACATAAACACACACAGTCTATAGTGAGGAGCAGACAGAGTGCGTACTGATGCATCTGAAGCACAACAACTTTAAATTTAATCTCACAGATGTATGTGGCTCAGGCTAATCCATTACATAGCAGATCAGCAACTATAATCTGATTCAGTTACAATACAGAAGCCATTTTTATTCAGATCAATTACTGAAACTGATGAGCGATACGGTCTGAGCGCCTCGTGCACGCTCACTCGCGGAGCGTTTGCTGAGTATTTGTAAGAGAAAACTGAGATAATTATAAAAGGCTTGAGGAGTAAGTCTATATTCTGCTGAGATAAGTTGTATCAGTCTTTTGTTGGAGGTTTAGCAGACGGACAAAGCAGCCTTTCATAATATTTACTGCCTGTTGTCTGAGGCAGCAGTGTGTCACGGTGCTGGTGGCAGGTTTATAAGGCGAGCAGTAAAGAGGAGGACAGCTGAGTTTGATGCTGCGGAGCGAGTGCAGACACAGGAAAGGTCACAGTGATGGATAGAGCGTCTTCTTCATACAAGCGTCCCTGCAGGATGCGGTGCAGAGTGGACGTGAGGCAGAGACAGACGACCAGAGCTGAGCTGCAGGTCAGAGTTCACAGCAGAAGGTAAATTAAAGAAGAAGAGGAGATTTTAGATACATTTCACAGGATGTGTTCCACTTTTTCTTTGAGTAACTTTTCTGAATTATTTTCTTCCTTTTTGACTATTCATGCTGCAGATATTTTCCTACAAAACCTTTTAGCTGTTTGACAAAAAAAGACAAACTTCTCAAGTAGCTAAAGTAGTCATCAAGTAAGAAACTTGAAAATAAAATGGTCTATAAAATGTCAGAAAATAGCGAGAAATCACAGTTTCTCAAAGTCCAAGGTGACATCTTTTACAAACTTTTGGATAAATTGAGCCATTGACTCAACTTTCCCAAACATCACTGACAACATTTTACTCTACAGCCTCCATTTTGACAGAACATGTTTCACACAGCAGCTCAAACTTATAACACAATTTAGTTTTATCAATCAAGGTTTATTTATTAAAGGTATAGTTCACCCAAAATGAAAATTCAGTCATTATCTACTCACCCACATGGTCAGGTTTAGTTTTTAGTCCACAAAACACTGCTGGAGACAAAAAGAAGTACTGGACATATTAAATTCTGGCAGATGCTTTTAGCAGCCAGGTGTAGTGATATACGCGATTAGTTGGCTTTATGATTAAATGTTGTCACTCTCGCCAGTCAGCACCAGAAATACTCGTTGGTTAAACTGTTTATCAGTATTTTATTCATGTACGATGCCAGTTAACTGTTGCTTCTAAGGTGTTATGCAGCTGCCCGCCACTAGTCGGGGCTGCAGCCCTGTCAGACGGTGGCTCCTCTCGCCCAGCACGAATGCCCCGATGGCCCACCCAACCCCGAAAGTCGGACAGATGACAGCTCGTAAAACCAGCGCAGTTTGTTGGTGTTTTAATGTAGAAGATGATACTAAGGTTGAATGTAGGCTGTGACAGAATAAACTGATAGCAACTCAACTGGAGCAACATGTGACCACATTCAGCACAGACGTGGACGTTAACCTGCAGGGAGAGCAGCAGCTGCTGCTGCTAGCACTGCTAACATTTGCCACACTGTGTAGCAGGCTGTCAGCTAATGTCAGCTCTGGGTGAGCGATGTTTACCTGCAGACACTGTGATCCTTCTCAGTCTGAAACGTTAAAGCATTTAGTGAGTTGTCATATTTTGTAGGTTTCTGTGCAATATTCATATTGCAGGGTGCAAAGTGTAACACATTTCAACAGCATTTAAAATACGATTTGGCAACTGTAGACTGTGATTAACGGCTTCAAATGGCTCTTAATACACAGTTTTTTCAGACAGCGTTTAACATGTTTTCTTACTGTTAGACTGGTCGACTAGTCTAAATTAAAATTTGTGTTTAATCGACAGGGAAATGAGTCGTCAGGAACATCCCTGCTCAGGTGTTAGTAGTCCCGTTTGCACCCGGGATGGAATGGCCAATGTGTTAAAGGGGCGGCAGTAGCTCAGTCTGTAAGGACTTGGCTTGGGAACCGAAGGGTCGCCGGTTCAAGTCCCACACGGACCAAAAGTACGGAGCGTGGACTGGTAGCTGGAGAGGTGCCAGTTCACCTCCTGGGCACTGCCGAGGTGCCCTTGAGCAAGGCACCGAACCCCTAACTGCTCGGGGCGCACCTGACTATATGTATGTGTGTGCAGCCCCCTCGCTCTGACACCTCTCCCTGATGCATGTCTATAGGTGCGTGTGTATTTCGGGCCTGTGTGTACGTAGAGAAAAAAAAATGACAACAGAGTGAAAAAAACTGTAATTTCCCCTTGGGGATTAATAAAGTATGACTTAAACTTAAACTTAAACCTAACCAAGTAGTTCTGTTGCTTAAACTGAACCAAACTGTGACTGAAAACTGAAGATAATAAAAATTCCTTCACATTACATTGGAATTCTAATCTCCTGGGTGGAGGCCCAGTGTTTGACCCATTCATCCATCACAACCTCCTCCCTACTTGGACTTTGTCCTTCTCTATAACTAAACAAATGGGCTGGGTGTAAATAGCTTTTCCGTGGCTGTCCTCACCTGCATGCAGGTAGATACTCAAGACAAGATGATGGTGCTAGAAGGAAAGTCAGTGGATCATCTAAAAAGTCAGTACGCCTCATCTTCTGGGGATCATAAATATCTGTACAAAACTTCATGTGAGTTCATCCAGCAGTCTGGATCAAAGGGTGGAGTCTACTGACAGAGCTACATACTCATTTCTTGTACCGGTTGGTTTCTGGGTCTTTGGGCAAAAACTGAAGCTTCATGTGCAGTCTGCTGTGTGAGCTGCACTGGATGGGAACAGTTAACAGATGGATGGAGATGGTGGGGGGCTCAGCAAGCACACTTTGTCCAGAGGAAGTTTGAGTTTCCTGACCTCAGATAGTACTGCACGTTGGTACATGTTGCTAGTAAAAAAGGTGTGAGGTTAGTGTGTCGTCTCTGAGTCAGAGCCACTGGCAGAGCTGCACATGGTCAAGTTACTATTTGGGACAGTTTGGTGTGATTCGTCCTCAGTGTTACTACAGCGACACATTTCTCGCCCGAACCTTTGGAAACATGATCCGCTTAATTGGCCTTTCAGCTGACAGGGAACGATACAGAAGTAAAACATAATTCCCCTGAACATAAAAATAAACCACATTACTCTGCTCTAATATTAAATGTGATCTCTGTGCACTTTGTGAGGCCGCTGTCGGGGACCAAAATCAGGGTTCGTGCTGATGAAGGTGGTGACCCTGCGGTGTGTGGTGACAGTGTCTCTGGGTGTCTGCAAAAAAAAGACTCTTGGTGTGTAGGATTAATAATGCAAAGTCACCTCTGTCATGTTTAACCTGCAGCGCTTCAATTATTGATCAGGGCTCAGCCACGGCCCGGCCATGTGGGAGGAGAGACAACAGGAAGAGGAGGGACTTCAGTTCAATATAAACACAGCTCATCCTGGTGTGTGTAGTGAGGAAAATGCTGCACTATAATCAGTTTATAACCAAAAGCCAAAGTCCAGTGTGTTCTGTTGTTGCTGTTGTTTGACCTGTTATTGGTTGCACAGCATTATGCGGTAGTGCTTTATTGATATGACACTAATATTTCCATGATGTGTGGATCTGGTGATGTCTACTGTGCTTTAATGAAATCCTTGCAAGCAGCAGATGCTAGCCTTCAGCTAGTAGACGGAATAGTTTACGGAAACCTGAAAGAACCGTTACGTTACCTAACTCAAACATGCTATAATTCATCAGAGCATCTCTGACTCTCAACCTGAGGGTCCTTCTCACTGTTCAGGAGATGAAGTGACATAATTTCAGGTCATGTGAGTCGTCTTACTTCCTGAGTTTTAGTCTGAAGTGTAAGAGGATCAGCAAAGCGAGGTTGAGTTTCTCAGTGAACCTGGGTTAACTCTGCACCGTGCCAGACCTCTGTGAGAAAACATCTGTTCGGGGCAGAATATGAAATTAGAAACCTCTGCAGAAAAGGGAGCATGAATCAAGAGTACATTTATTTTATACAGCCGTGTCATGTTGAATATCTTCTGTGAGTGAGACTACAATGTGTAAAGGCATTTTTACAGCAGTGGTCAAAGAAGAATAGGCCTACAGGTACAGAAAATTAATATGATAATATGATGAGTCAGGTTTGATAATGAAAGAGCAAGACAGTCAACAGCAGACAGTCAAAGTTCCATATTAGTGTTTTTGGACACAAATTGTTATATTATATTTAATATTTTTCATGACAGTCAGTGCAACTTTCAAAGTAATATAGAGGAATATAGTCTGTAGAGTGAGAAAATGTGTGTAGATCGGACGTCAGGGTAAATAGGTGGGTCAAACACAGGACTGTCATGCAGGAGACTGGAGTTTGGTTCCCTTTTGAGACCAACAGTCAGTGTTGTTTGTTTTAAGAACTTATTTTAACTTTTTAACTTATTTTTTAAGTTATTTTGGTGCCTAAACCTGTCCAAGACTTTTATTTTGAAAGTTACTCTTTATTATTGACCACTTGACAGCAGAATGAGAACAACGGTGGATAAAACATTAGTTTGAAAGTGGTCTTCGTGTCCATGCACATAAATTTTATGGATTCAATTTTGTGACTATTTCACAAACTGCCATGAGACACACAACATTATATATAAAGATATATGAACATGTTAACTAACGGAGCAACACAGCACCCCAAAAATATCCAAAAGGTTCTGTAGAGTTGAGGGGAAATGGTGATAATTATTTATTATTAATATAAAGACATTGATTATTGCAGTTTCAAGTCCCTGTAAGTTGATTTTCTCATTAAGTTGAAGCACTTGTTGAAACACTGTAGTCTGTGTTGGAAATGTATCATCAGTAATGTTCACATCAATGACCTGAAACATGCAGCGTAGTTCTTTAAGATTAGTAACAAAAATCACTCAAATTTATGTACTGCTGAGGTCCAACATGGCTTCTTGTCTCCTGCTCTGTCTTCCAGAGGTGATCCGGACAAGTGTGACATCTGGGGCAACACACCGCTCCACCTGGCAGCTGCCAACGGCCACCACAACTGCCTGTCCTTCCTGGTGGCTTTCGGTGCCAACGTGTGGTGTCTGGACAATGACTACCACACACCGCTGGACATGGCCGCCACCAAGGGTCACATGGACTGTGTTCGCTACCTGGACTCCATCGCTGCCAAGCAGATCACCCTCAACCCAAAGCTGGTCGGCAAACTCAAAGACCGGGCGTTCCGCGCCGCAGAGCGCCGGATCAAAGACTGCGCGAAGCTCCAGAAGAAGCACCGAGAACGTATGGAGAGGAAGTTCATGAAGGAGTCAGCGGCTTTTGACAACTTGGATGCTATTAGCTTTTCTAGCTACACCAGCGGGAGCACACTGAGCCGCAAATTCAACACCGTCACCTCCAACATGCCATACTCGCAGGTGGTTGGTCTTCTCTTAAAGTGGAATTTATAGATCATGCCTCATTTTTGGGTTAGCTGCTGTTCTGTTAGCTCTCAGTTCTCAACATATTTTCCCAAAAAGAGTTTCTTTCATCATTCTTTCTGAAAAGCTGAAATGTAATTAAAACGTTGTTCCTTCCATGGATTTTAAAGTAGGAAAACTCTTTTTTTGGCCACATGGGGGCAGCCAAACAACACTGACATATTTTCATCTTATAAAAAAATATAAAGAAGATGCGGAAGCATCACGAAACATTGGACATTTAGAGTCTGATTTATGAGTTTAGGAACTACCCACAACTTTTGCCAGTGGAAAACCAAAAAAGAATGGTTCAGAGTCAAATCAAGGATGGAATCAAAGCAGTAAAGTTGTGGGCTATAAAACCAAAATAATGAGCTGAAAGATGCTAAAACTCTTAAACTGAGGGGAACTCTAGAGTCGATGCATTCTTTTATAAAAAGATTGTCTGATTCTGAATATCAGGAATCTTTGCTATCTGAACGCTATCAAAACCTCATTGTAGCTGTAGTTGTTGAATACTAACAAAGTAATTGCTTTATCTTTGTTAAAATAATGAGCTGCTCAGGTTTTACAGTCTGGTACGGTGGTGGATACTGTTTGTCTCAAATGTGCTTCAACTTTTCAGAAAGACAAAAGGGGGCAAGACTTTAGTTCTATTCGAGTTGTAACATTTACAGTGTTTAAATTCATTCTAAATGGAGTTTAGTCATTTTTCTTAATTCTTAACTTTCCTCTCAGGCCACCCTGCACTCCACAGCCAAGGGCAAGGCCAAGATACAGAAGAAGTTGGAGAAAAAAGAAGCAGGTTGATGGAACCTTCAAGATCTATGAAGACGGGAGGAAAAGTGTGCGCTCGCTGTCGGGCCTGCAGCTTGGCAACGATGTCATGTTCCTCAAACAGGGCACGTACGCCAACCCCAAGGAGCGGTCGCGCCTCAACATCCGCGACATGTTCCCCCGTGACGATGACGACGATGCCGATACCATCTCCCGTGCCATGAGCGACCCGGGCCTCCACGAGGCTGCATACTCGGAGATCAGCGCCGACTCCGGACGTGATTCCCTGTTCACCCGACCCGGGCTTGGCACCATGGTGTTCAGGAGGAACTATATGAGCGGAGGCATGTTTGGTATCGGGGCGCGGGATGAAGGGAGTGTAGTGGGGAGTGAACCTGTGGGCCGGGCGCCGAATGTTCGTCTACGAGGACATCTGCCTCGGCGCTCGCCCAGCTTCGACGAGGACAGTATTGGCAGCGCCTTGAGCCTGCAAGAAAGGAACCTTCAGGAGTTGCCCTGGGAGGAGACTGATGTTGCGTTGGATCAGGACTTCGAGCCGGAGAACAGTCCTCTGGAGACCTTCCTGGCCTCTCAAAACCTCAGCGAGTTCATGCAGATCTTCAGGAGGGAGAAGATCGACCTGCAGGCTCTGCTGCTTTGTTCAGATCAGGACCTCACCAGCATTCATATCCCTCTGGGCCCCAGGAAGAAAACTTCTGGATGCCTGCAAGAGACGTCTGGACACCCTAGAAGAACCAGAGGCCATTGAAGACACTGAGCTTTGAAGGTCAGTATGGAGTCATCCACATTTTGTTTTAAGTGAGAGCCACTAAACATATGGTCCATTAAAACATATTTTTCCCCACAGAGAAATCAATGCTGCACTTTCAGAAATTCTGAAATTTGATTTATGACTTAATTCCCATCAGTACATTGGGAACATGCAAACTGTTCGCATGTTACACTCTCATGCTAGCTGTACACATGTTAACATCCAAAAATGTGAACATGCTCAACATTTCATTTTAAATGCTAGCACGTTTTTAGCATGTTAACCAGCTAACAAACCTAATGTTACTTAAACCTGCATTAATTTATTGTTTTTCTGGCTGTAAACCATGGATGTATAAAGAGACCTGGATTCAGCACTGTAGCTTAGCCCCTCTGCCAATTTGTCCCAATAATCACTCCCAGTGAAGAAAAAAAAAAACATCCCCTGCAAACTGCAAACAAGGTCAATTATTACTCTTTGTATTATGACTTTTTAATCCATGAAGATTTTATATTTGTAAAACTTTCCCAGAGTCTTGAACAGCTATTTTCACGAGCGTGAAGTCATTCAAACGTAAAGTCGTTGGGCCGAGCAGGAATGTCGAAAAACACTAATGAGTGTTTGCAGTGAACCACGCAACACAGAAGCAAACCCAGAATCTAGAAAACTTTTGGCTTATGTGCTTGGCAAACAGTTTTCCTTCAATTCAGTGGCCGCCATCTTTATTCGGTTATCCAGTTCTCATAATACATCCATGCTGTAATCACAGCTTTGACATATTTATTGCACATCCAGCAGACACAGAGCAACATAAATGATACTTAAATTTAAATTAAAATATATATATTATTTATAAATATCTTTTTAAATTTATTGGAGTTGTGTTTCTGGACATGTAATGAGTGTAAGTCCAACAGTCTCTCTCTTTTAGTTTCCATAAAGAAAAATGCAGCTCTTGAGCTGCTAAATGCTCCATTTTGTTCACCAGAACTTGATTTGCCAAAAGCAGCCTTTCCCATCTGGTAATTCCATTTATTACCAGTTTCAATTTGCAGATATATTTATTACATTTACTATATAATAATGATAGATTATAGCTATGAAAATAAAAATTACATATACTGTTACAGAATATTTATCTACATTGCCCACTCCTAGCTACACTAAATGACCACACAGCTACATTAACACCTGTCTGACACAATGTCAACAAAACTGATGATGATAAGCTTCATAAAGGAAGGGTTTATCACTGTGCTGTTTATGAACTGCACCATGTTTAACAAGGTGTACCTAATAAATTACCATCACACTGTAGACTTTAAGCTCCTGCAATTACACATTACTCCCACATAGATTTTCCTATTTAATTTGACTGATTAGACCTCTGCAACGTTATTACCATTAATAACTTCCTTTAAGTTCAGAGTTCAGCCACCAGAGCAAACTCCTATCAAGGCTCCACCCAAATCAAACCTGAGCAGAGATTTAATCAGCCAGAATAACTGAAAACACCTGCGTGCAGCAGAGCCGACTACATACTTGTTTTATTGGCTAAATGGCCCCACCTAGTGGCCACTTGTAATATTACAAGATGAGATTTTGGAGCTTTGGAGGCCTCTGAGCCTTTTTAGTTGCATGACACTTATGTTGACATCTTATACATTTAATCAGTTTTACGTCATGTTATTTTTTATATTTATTTACAGGATCATCACGCAGTAATGATGTTAAAGATGCATGATGCTACAGTCAGTGAAGGCAACATGGGATCTTGGCATCTGGCTGAAACTTGGAAAAGAAGTAATAAACATTTTATGGGAAACTTTTGCCACATATACAAACACATGGTGTCCTGTGTTTGTATGTATTCTGTTCCAGTGAAATGTAGCCTGTCTGTTACTGTAACACCTGCTGTCTTTGCATATTGTATTAAGTCATGTACCAATGAACGATTTATGTATTAGTGAATGTATTAACCCTTTTAATATATTGTTTTTTATGTCTTCATTGTACAGTTTTTACTTACTTTACTTACTTTAAACATGTTATTTTACTTTGTGGCACATAAATAATAGTGACTTACTATTTATGGGTCTGTTTTATGGATGAAAATAGCCTCGGAGTGACTGTTACTCTGCAAACACTGTTGCAATAGTAAAACAATGGGGTTGGTACTGTGAGATTATGTGAGTGTGTGCTAGATAACACTGTTATCTCAGGTTGCACTGGGGCGTATTTGGTTTCACTGAAGGTCTGTCTGTGCACTTGAGAGTGTGACTGTGCATGAATGTTGGCAAAAGTCTGTTTTTGTATCTGAAGATGTACCTGCAACCATAATGATCTTTTATTAAAATAAAGTGAAAAATATGATTGTTTTGTGTGTGAATGTTTTTATATAAAGAGGGCGAGAATCTTTTCTCGGTCTCTGTACTTCACCATCACTCATTTTTCACCTTAAATTAAATAAAAAAATATGAATGTTTTTTTTAAATTTTATATAAAATGGGCGAGAATCAAAATAGTCGTTGTGAAAAGTTAGTATTTACTCTTGTGATGTCATATTTTAATTTTACAAACTTTTCCTTTTGTACCTTGTTTTATTATTTAAACTTCTTTATATTTATATTCTCCTTATGTTTGCATATTCCCAACAAAAAGTATTTTATCATTATATTTTAATTAAAGACTCATTATTGACCCTTCTGTTTTTTTCAGCCATTTTGTGGCTACATCATTTATAACAGTTACTACTTCTAATATTGTGTGAACCCATATATCAACACACACACTGTTGTTTACATGTTGCATAGCAACCACCAACTTTAGCAGCTAGTAAAGTTGGAGGGCGATAATGCATACTGGGGCAAATTAGGGCAGCCCTAATTTCACTGCGTTAGATACAGAAATGTCAGGAGAGGAGTGAGAGGGAGGGCGGACAGGAAACAAGGAATATTTTCACATCTAACTCTGTGAATTAAAGGTTTATTTCAACCAAACCAGATTTGGTGATTGTTGGAACAGTGGAAAGACGAACCAGTTTGATATTATTTGTTTCTGTCAAGTTTGAATGAAGCTATGATTAAATTACTGTAATGCAACAACACTGAGTGACAAGCTAACAATGCTAAGCTAACAATTATCTACAACACTGAGGGCATTATAAAAATACTGAAAAACACTATATGCATAATATGTACCAAGCTAACTGTTGCAGCCATGACATTAGTATGGGTTATTTGTTAATTTGTTAGTCTTTTTGAACACTGGGTGGCGTATGGGTGCAAGAAGGTACACAGGTGAGTTCACCATGACAGGTGTCAGTGACTGGGGTCAGGATGAACACACAGTTTTGGACCATGTAGCCATGCACACGCTGTTGTTTGTTGTTTTGTTTAATAAACGGTCTTACAAGCTAAGAACGTACGAGTGCATGCGCCCAAACGTTGTACCCAGTCTAGCAAACACTCCGTGGCTTTGAGTGGCAACAGTCACCACATGAACTGTGATATGAAAAAGAGGTTGGAGGAGAAACTACCATTACTATAGTGTTGACGGTAGAGCTGCACCCATTATCAAATTAATTGCCAACTATTTTGATAACTGATTAACTGTTTTCAGTCATTTTTTAATTTCAAAAAAAGTCAAAACTCAGATTTCAGCTTCTTAAATGTGAATATTTTCTGGTTTCTTTTCTCCTCTCTGACATTAAACTGAATTTTGTTTGGGTTGTGGACAAAACAAGACATTTGAGGATGTCATCTTGAGCTTTGGGAAACAATGATTGACATTTTCTGACATTTTATAGACTCAACAACTATCAGTCAATTAGTCAAAAAATTAACTGACCAATCAATTGACTTTGCCATCCTAGCTGACAGGAAGTATGTGCAGGTACAGAGTTCTGCCTGTCAAGAGAAAAATCACATAACATTGAGTTGCACATGCAACTTTTGCGACTGTTTAGGTTGCACCTTCTGGTGTTGGATATATAACCAGTGTGACAACTTACCCTTGTGGCAAGATGCCCCACTCTCCCCTACCCAGCTAGGATTTGCTGAATGTGTTTTCACCCTTGCACCCTCTATGCATCACTCTGTCTGTCTGCAGAAAAAGACTGACACTGACGGACGATTAGTGCTTGTATGAACAAAAACAAGCTCAAGGCTGCAGCGGGGGGATGTAAGCGGAGCTGTCAGACAGTCCAGGGTTCTTATGTTCTCCTCTCTGCAGAACCTGCTGTCCTGCAGAGTGCAAAATACACACCGTGCTGTATCTTTTTAAGTGCACACACTGCCGTCAGCATGGCCTGAAGCCCAGAACAGTGGCCTGTCTCTAGCGCTGACATGAGATACGTGCACGCAGATACTCTCACCTGCGCCAGCACATAAACACACCCCGACTGTCAGGACACATTCCTGCATCTTCTCCTTCTTTTCACTCTGAACCTTTCCCCCAGTGAGGAAACAACTGAGCAGCCACTGTTAATCCACTCCTCCTTTCTCCCTCGCGTTTCCCAGGACGTTTGCCAAGGTTACAGCAGAGATGGGAGGAGGAGGAGGAGGAGGAGGGGGAGGAGGGGAGGGAGGCTGACACAAAGAAACACTGGAGGGGGGGTTGAGAAGGAGCCATGCAGAATGTATGAGACACGAGGTAGGAGAGGAAGAGGAGACTCTGAGCTGTAGTCCTGTGTGAGGATTTTTTGGATCCATCACTTCACAACAGGGCAGTCTTACATCTTCGGGCCGTGGGACAATAAATTCCACTGCTGCTGGTTTGCATCAGGAGTCAGCTGACAGGGGAGAAACAGAGAAGAAACAGTGTAAGAGAGATGAGGAGGTAGGAGAGGAGAGAGAGGAAGGAGAGGAGAGGAGAGGAGAGGAGAGGAGAGGAGAGGAGAGGAGAGGAGGGTCCACGAGGCTCTTGAAGCAGCAGGAAGGGGGCTGGGCCTCTCTGACAATGCCTCTCACCAATAAGGACTTTCGCAATGCTAACTTTGACCTGGGGACTTTGTGCTCAGCGTGTAGACGATGTTTAGCTCTGGTTGCTTGCAGGAGGACACAAAGTGCACAGTTGTGACTTTGCTCTGAGCAGGAGCTGACATGCAGAATGTACCGGAGGAGTGGAGGGATGACAGAGGAGGAGGAGAGGGGTTAGTGAAAAGGAGGGGAGAAAACAGTGAAGGAGAAGTGATGAAGGGAGAGTGGAAGAAGAACGGAGGGCCGGGGGGCGAGGAGGTGGAGAAGGAGTCACTGATGATGGAGCTGACGAGGCTGGTGCAGAAGATGGTGAAGGAGAGCAGTTGGTGGGAGAGGAGGGGGATCGACTGCAGCATCCTGGCAGCAGCGTTCCTCTGTTTGCCACCTGGTAAGAATCTGAGCAAACTTCTCACAGCGGCAAAAAAGTCATGAAATACTGAGTTATTACAGGAAAGTATGAATATAATAGAGTGTGTGTTGTACCTTGAAGTTTTTGAGCTATTTTATGGCATCAGCCTGCCCAGGAACTGCAGAAAATTACATTTTGCCTAAAATCTGACAC
Organism: Lutjanus argentimaculatus; assembly: GCA_034769285.1. Taxonomy (NCBI): domain Eukaryota; kingdom Metazoa; phylum Chordata; class Actinopteri; order Lutjaniformes; family Lutjanidae; genus Lutjanus; species Lutjanus argentimaculatus. The sequence continues at coordinate 1,166,863 of JAWZSL010000016.1, read as the reverse complement.
ATTTACATCATAGTGATTTTATGATTTATGTGTACTGTCTCTGATGGACAAGAAGAATAAAATATGGTGAATTTTCTGCAGTGACGCTGCATCTTGGATGCAGGAATATCTTTGCGGGGTTCAGTGCTTTTTTCACTTACCTTTGTAAAGGTGCAAGAAAAAATTGAGTTGCACGAAGCCAGTGTTTACTTGCACCTATACAAGCAGTTACCAAATGACAGAGTGACACCTGGAACTTGTAACTAGTGTTTTTTGAAACATTATTCACTGTGATAATCTATTCTGTGACTTATCTCTGTGTTCATGGTTCATATAAGCAGCTGCAAGGTCAGGCCTCTCAGCTGCCATGCAGTGTTGGGGAACATTACTGATAAAAGTAACTCATTAGAGTACTTTAGCATGACCAAAGATTAAAACTACTTCATGATTCTTGCACATGCTGGTTAGACTGTCTTGACGATTTGGCAGCGAACAAAACACGGTTTGTAAACTAATGAACCAGGTAGCTTCTCAAAACACACGTCTACACACAAAGTATTAAAGTTCACAGAGTTTTCAAGTTGGAGTATCATCTCGAAGAAAGATTTGACCTTTGGGGAATTTGTTGCAGGTTTTTCTCATTTGCTTTGCCTCAATTCTCAAATTAGAATTACACTGGAATTTCTCACTCATTCAGGCAAATTAAAGCGGTTTTGGCACGTGTGTGCAGACGACATTTGTCGACAATTTGCACAATAAACACTTGCACACGTCTCGCTGATCAAAACTGATGAGTTGATTCTCGGTGAAAAACGAAACTTTTTTTCATTTGTTGAGCGTCACAAGCAAAATGACCTAATTAAAAAAATTTATTCAAAATTGTTGGGAACATGTTATTATAATGTGATGTATGTTCGTTGATAAATTGACAAATGAGCAGCCAGGTGACAGTAATAAAGTGGGACTCACACTGACGTCATGTGTTGGCAGATTTTCTGTATACGACTTCACATGACAAATCAAAGGTGAATTTCCTGGTTACAGTAAACCAGGGCTGTAGTTTTAGTTTATCACCTCTTAAAATGAGGCTGAGTTCACTCACCTATTTTCAGATCATCTGGATTAATCAATTTTTGGGAGCTTAACATGCCAAAGAAAAACAACCCTGTTTTATCCACCTCGCTGTCAAACTGTGTAATACATAGTAGAAGTTTCTCCCACATCATCTAAAGCCACCCAACTTAACTTCTCTCTCCAGGATAGTTGAAATGTTCGCTTGCGCTTCAGCTCATAAACGTTTCCTTTACCCGCCACCATTTCCTCATGAGTGATCTTCACTGCACACCTTCACTGCCGCCATCATCAGAAAAACAACTATGTCTTTAATTCTTTTTGTTCTCGCTAGATTTACAAGTCCAACATGGCATTTTACTGACCCCAAGAGTCCTTATTGTTGTTTATACTGCAGGAAAATGTCAAATTTCCATCACAAGACAATTGTTTTTAGGACTTTAGGCTTTAGCGAACAATTATTTCCACTATTAATTAATTTGTCAATGATTACTTCAGATGAATAGAATATTAAGACTATTAAACGTCAGAGAGTAAATCTCCCAGAGCCCAAGGTGGCGTCCTAAAATTATTATTTTTTTGTCTGTCCAAAACATGGCTGCAACTAACAGTTAATCTATTCTGTTCTTGATATTTAAATTACAATCACAAGCTCCCACAGCACGAGGTGAAGTCTTCAAATTGTTTATTTTGTCTAATCACACAGTCCAAAACCCTCAAAATGTTCAGTTTACTGTTGAACTGAAACCAGTGACATTTTTCCACTTTTTACATAATTGATTATTAAAGCAGTTCATATTCATTAAGTACACTGTAAAAAACAAAATTAGTTAGCAGCACGTAAGATAAACGGACTGAATGAATTCTAATTATAGAAACATGTTATTAAATTTTCAGTAAACTCAGTATAGTAATAAATAGTTTTTAACCTCTAAAATATTTGTATTTTAGGTAGCTTTCTGAGGGACCTTTAATAAACAGAAAAGAAAGAAAAAAATTCCACTGACTCAGCATTTTTAAGTTAGCAGAACCTCTAAACAAAAGTTCTCACTACTTAATACAAATAATTGATTTGAGCATTCAGTTTTACAGTGAAGACAGAGAGCTTATTTATCACTGTGGGAAAATTTCAGTCTCACAGCAGAAAATGAATAATAAATAAGGAAGTAAAGAATTAAATAAAGTATAAAATGTATAAAAACAGTTTGTCCACGTGTAGTAAAGTATCCTACAGTCCATGATGGCTGACCAGGCTGCTTAATTCATTCATATTTAATATTATATATGCTACAAATAACATTAAATAAATAAACCAACTGCTTGTCTCATTAATTAAAGAATCAGTTTCCACTGAGCATGTTTGCATGTCAGACACACAAACAGTCCAACACTGCTGTCATAGCTGGTTTACACATTCACAGTATCCCATGATGCCCCTCTCTATCTGGGTCACTGGTGGTCAGTGACTGACCTCAATTAGGACGAGCGTCTATTGTGACTCAAGTCAGTCGATCATTGGAAGTGACAGTTCTCAGCGGCACCACAGGACACCTGGTCCAAGTCTCATTTGTAATCTAGACCTGATCACTGCTGCAGCCGCTCTGCCTGTTTGTGAGCTTTCTTCAGTTTTCTTCAGATTAAAACAGGCAGCACATCTCTGACTGCTGAAGAAACTCTCACATGAGACTTTAATTTAGTCTCACAGGAGGCATCTGTCATTGTGCATCACAGAGCTTGTGACTTATCGCCTCGAAATAGTCCTCTTTGAAATAGGAGGTGCAGTATATCAGCAGCGTTTTATTGGGTTAGGAGGGAAACATGTCAGCAGCCGGAGGAGCTGCACCGGCTGCAGGGTTATTACAGTTTAAAAGCCCGTCCTGTTACCACAGCGCAACCACAGCGATGCTGCATCTAGTTAATTATTTAATGTGATCACAGTGAGGTCATTTTATCAGGATGAGCTGAATGTGCAGACGGGAGGTTAGTATAAATATGAGAACAATCTGAAGAGTCTCTCTCCAGCTGTACTTTGTCCTTAAAAAACAAATAGTATACTAGTATTAGTAACATGTAAATTAATGTGTGATTAAATCCATGCAGATTCTTTTATTGATTAATTTGTGTATTTATTCATTTATTTATTCAGAATTTAAGTTAATTTTATTTGAATCAATCAATCAATCAAATTTTATTTATATAGCGCCAATTCACAACAAAGTTGTCTCAAGACACTTTACATATAGAGTAGGTCTAGACCACACTCAATAATTTTGTTTACATCCGACAGTTGAAACAATTCCCCCATAAGCAAGCACTTTGGCGACAGCGGCGAGGAAAAACTTCCTTTTAACAGGCAGAAACCTCGGACAGATCCATGACTCATGGTGGGCGGTGATCTGACGGCACCGGTCGGGTTGAGAGGGAAAGAGGAAAAGGGGAGGAAAGAGGGGAGGTGGGAGGGGTGGAAGAGAGAGAGAAAAGAACAGAGACAGAGAGAACAGTAGTAACAGAACATCAATAGTAAAACTACAGTATGTGTAGGGAAAAGTAGTACATATAAATATGTAAGCTGTATGTAAATAATAATACTAATACTAGATGTTACAATAATGATAATAAAATAATAATAATAATAGTAACAACAACAATGTGATGAATGTTTGATTGATTAGGTGAATTATAATAATCCACAGTAGAAGGTTGCAGCAGTGATCAGTGATCCATGCACGGCCACAGTCCATGGGAATCTGCAGGATGACAAAGCAGAAAGACTCCGGGGAAGGAATCAAGTCAGTAACAGGCATTAATGGAACATAAACATAAACATCTGGGGAAAGAGATGAAGAAAGAGAGGAGCTCAGTGTGCCTTGGAGTCCCCAGCAGCCTAATAACTATGGCAGCATAACTAGGGGCTGGTCAGGGCAAACCTGAGCCAGCCCTAACTATAAGCTTTATCAAAAAGGAAGGTTTTTAAGTCTACTCTTAAATGTGGAGTGGTGTCTGCCTCCCGAACAGAAACTGGAAGATGGTTCCACAGGAGAGAGCTTGATAACTGAAAGCTCTGGCATCCCAATCTATTTTGAGAATTCTTTGGGACCACCAGTAAGTCTGCATATTGAGACCTAATGTGTTCTAGTGGGATGGTAAGGTACTATAAGCTCTTTAAGATATGATGGTGCTGATCATTAAGCGCTTTGTATGTAAGGAGAAGGATTTTGAATTCTATCCTAGATTTTAGGTAGCCAGTTGCAGTGCAGCCCCAATCATTATCTATTAGGCCTAGACACTACTCTTTGCGATAAATGTTTTTCTCTTTCTCATTTTTTAATTATTTTTGATTTTATATTCATTTACAGAGATACAGAAAAATTAGATTGTAAAGTAAATAAAGAGGGGAATTTGTTTACAAAATTAAGCAAATAAATACAGAAACAAACTGAACTGAAAGCAGTAATATGAATTTATAACACATTTTAATACATTGATTTATGCCTTCATTTATGTTTACTGTTTTGGAGCACCTAATGGTGTATTAATTTATCTTCTGACTCATTTATTTATTTGTTTATCTGAAATAAAGATAAAGATTTCATGCATGAACATGGACATGCACATGTTGACACATGAATTAGAGAATATACACATGCACACATACACATGTAAATGGCTTTAAAGTGATCTAAATATTGTCATTTTTATATAACAGTATGATGATGTGCTCACTTTAATATAAAGTACTTATGGTAATGTTATCATGTTGTCGTAGCCCATGCGTTGTTCCTGACAAATAAACCAACGAGTAAATAAATAAATGGATAAATATATTTTTTAATGTTCATGATATTGAATTAAATGAACAGACAAACAAGATGAAGTGATCAAGAATTTAAATGCAGAAAATGTGTGTTTTCTTTCATCATGTGAGAGGAGACCAGTGGATAAATGTAATCAGAGACATTCTGCAGTGATGTAATGATGAAAGGAGTTTCGCTGTGTGTGATGAAACGGTGTCACGGTGACATAAAGCAGCACAGTCGCCTCCAGTTAAGGATAAAGTTTCCTTCTGTCACCTGATCCTCCTGCCTGTTGGTGTAAAGTCACACCACTGCTGCACAGTGTGTGTGTGGTGTTTTATTCACACAGCGGCGTTGCTGTGGTGATGTCGGTGTGGGTCAGCTGGTCAGTTGTGGTCTGTTGATCCCACACTTTGGCTCAGAGTCAAATCCGTCACTAAAATAACCATTTATGGTCCCCTGAAGATTAATCCCAAAATCGAGGTGAAGCCCTGACTTTTCACGGAGAAAATTTTCACTTGTCCAACACTAAAGTAACAGACTTCCTGTCAGCTTGAGCTGGAACATGCAAACTCTCATACTAAAAATTACAGGATGTGGAGGAAGATCAGTCCCAGAATTATTTCCAAAACAAATGAATTTATTTACATTCAACTGATAAACATATTAAAAGGTTCAGGTGCGGTGTGTGTGCAGGACTTCATTTGCAACTTTTGATTCATTGTCTCTGTCTCATGAAATAAATGTACAAATGTGTTTTCTGTACAGCGTGATCAATGCAAATTCTTCATAAAAACACATTCAAAAGCAAGAAGTTGATGTAGATTCGTAGAAGTGATGTTAACTTCATAATCCAGTCCATTTTTAAGACCTTTCAAAATTGTGTTAAAGACATTTTAAGGCCTAAAACTCAGATTATTGGATTTTACATCGATGCAAAGTTACAAAAACATGACTTTAACTCAGATAAATGACACAAAAATCCCATTAAATTCTTTGCCAGTTGTGTCAACCAGCTCAAATGATCCTGTACAAAAGATCAAAACTTTAATTATTATTAATAAAAGTATTATTAAGGATCTAAGAATAAAAAAGTTGTCTTTTTATTTTTCATCCATCCAACAGTTTCTGCTGTGTAAAGATCATTTTGGCCTCATGGGGGCGCTAGAATAGACTTTTAATCCTGTTGAACTGTGAGAGGTCAGAAACAGAGAAACTCAAGATTGTAAAAAGCTCAAAGGAAAAATCAAATGTGTAGCTACAAGTTGTGTAGTCTCAGTAAACGTAAACATAAAAGTACAGTGATAATGTGTTGTGCGTCCTGTTGTTGCATATCTTTTTAAATTTAGTTGAGTCCCTGTGTTGTGTGTTGCAGCCTTCCTGCTGCTGGGCTCCTCTCACATCCTGTGGTTTTCGGCGGGCGTGCTGCTGATGGGTGTGGCCCACGCTGTCATCACCATCAAAGGGACACATCTGGCGAGCCACGGGGCGCTGAGCGAGTCGCAGGCCTGGGGAAAGTTCTGGGCCGTCTTCTTCATCGAGGTGAGAGTTCATGGAATAAACTGAAGTCTGTCATTACACACCTGAGGCAAAGCTTGTTTTTCACTCGGTTGTTGTGCTTAAAAATACTGCTGTTGAAGTGCCTTTGAGCAAAACTCTTAAAGGAATAGTTTTGGTTCCTTGCAGAGAGTCAGATGAGAAGATTGATACCACACTCACATCTGAGGGGTAAATATGAACCTAGAGCTAGCAGCAAGTTAGCTTAGCTTAGCATAAAGACTGGAAAGATGGAGAGACAGACATCCTGACTCTGTAGTTGGGCTGTACCTTATTATCACCCTTTTTTTGGAACTGACAGATTCTGGTTCACGTAGTTTAGTCACGAGGCGAGTTAGCCCTCTGAGCTAATGTGTACTAACAAAAGCCACAGGACTACATCGTATTAAATCTCTTAAAATGAAAATGTTATCATTATCTGCTCACCCTGATGCTGTTTGAAGGTCAGGTTTAGTTTTTTTAGTCCACAGAACACTGCTGGAGTTTCACAGGAACACACTGGGTGTGTGTGGTGTGATGGTGTGTGCACACACGTCAGCTTGGCCTGTTGGAGCTTTAGGAGACTTTTTTTTTCCTTTAGAAAACTGGTCACCGTTCACTTCAATTGTTTGGGAGATTCTGCAACACTGTTTTCCTGTGAAACTCCAGCAGTGTTCTGTGGACTAAAAAACGAAAGCCGACCTTCAGTCGACATTAGAGCACCGAGCCAGGGAAAGAATAATCAAGGGACCAAACCAAACCAGAAAATGTTCTTTTCAGCCAATCAAATATGGAGATGTCCTGCTTCTCTGTGTCTATTATCATATGAATGTCTTTGTTGAGTGGCAAAACAAGACATTTAAAGACATCACCTTGGACAGTGAGAAACCGGGTTGGACATTTTTCACTATTTTATGACATTTTATAGTTTGCAGCCCTCGATTAAACATCACGATTAGCTTTAGCCTTTGTTGTTATTTGATAACGGGTAATAAATAAAATAATTTGTACAGGGGAAAGTAAAAAATGAGTGTGAGCATAGATAATGGGGAGGTGGATAATAACTGAATTTTCATTTTTGGGCGAACTGGCCCTTTAACCTGCTCTGAGCTGCAAATTCTAAACAGAAGGGGAAAACTGGATGTTTGTCGTGCAGTGGTTCTAAACTTTTTCTGGCATGCTCACTTCAGAAGCTGAAAACAGTCGACATCCTTCACCCCACAGTCAGTCATAAACAGTGATGGGAGAAGTTTTTCTTTCGTTTTCCTCCATAAATCATGGTTTCACTCCATATTTTTCCCTCTGGTCATTCACGCTCCTGCAGCAGCCCTGTGTCCCTGCAGTGGGGCTTCCCCCTTCAGTCTGAGAGCCACTTGATGTAGTGGAATGATTTTCCCCCTGAGAGCAGTGTGAAAGCCAGGAGCACTAACCCTTCAGCCACATCTGGGGACCAAAATGTCCCAGATGTGCACTGCACATTGACCAAAAAACAAACAATAAAAAACAACTGCTCAACTCCTCGACTTCCTCCAGCTGATCTTTGACTCTCAGGGTGAGCATCTCTGGTCCAAAGGTAACAAAATTCTCCTACAAGCTCCTTTAAATCTCAATAACGAACGTGTTATATTTTATGTTTAATCCATTGAAGTGTAAAAATGAGCCGTTGTGGTGCTGCAGGAGGTTTTTTGGTTGGATCTGGTGAACAAGACTCCAAGGACTTAGTTTCCTTGCAACCTTCCTGGAAGTCACAGCTCTCACTGAGAAACAGCCCAGGGGCCTCGTTACAGAAACATTTCTTAAGTGTTTGTCCTCTCGTAAGTCGAGTTTCTCTCCTCTTACAGGAGCGGTTCCTGACTAAACTCATGGCTGCGTCCTGTCTTATCTCAGACCTCGTATCTCATCTTAACTTAAAGGAATCGAATCAGAGATGTAAACCTGATTCTTCAGTCGGTGCTCGTCCTGTCAGGCCTGAATCTGTGTTTATAATCTGCACGAGATGGCCTGTATCCATGACAACAGCTGTGCCACTTCAGCTGTGAGTGGACAAAAAAAAAGGTGAAAGCTGGACGCTCAATTTTAGCTTTGATGAGTAAGGAGAATTAGTTGTGTCTTCGAGGAGAGGAAACACAACCTTTTGGGGAAGTTTTCTCCAATTATCAACCCATGATAAGGATATGGACGGTGCACATTAATCAAATTAAAAATTAATCGTCTTGGCAGTTGTTATGTAGGAGATAATGTACAGTGAGCAGGACATTATTGTTAAATAAATCCAGAAATAAGCCTCAGTGGTTTATTTCACAATAATGACCTGCTCACTGTACATTATCCCACTTATTACATGGCTTCATGCAAAAAAATATATTATGTGAACAAAATATTAATTTTAAAATGATTTTAGTGATTAAACAGTGATTTTATTGTTCCTCCAGAGTCTATGATCAGAAGTGTGTCCACAATAACAAAGAATAGACTGCTTAAGTGACCAATCAGAATTGAGTATTTAACAAAGCCGTGTAATAAATACCCATTAATACATGGTCCGACATGTTGTTCCCCATCTTCATCGCCATCTTCATCCCTAATATATTTAACAAACAGTTTGATCCTGACAGTTATTCTGATTTTAGGACAGATTCTGTGGCATCCTAACTTCAGAAAACTTTCAGTAGGATGTTTTCCTAAATGCAGTTAGGAAACATGTTTCTGTAACAACAAAAATCCTAAATGTCATCCTGAAGTGAGGCAAGGCAGGATTTCAGACTCGGAAAGTTTCTGTAATGAGCAGGTCAATAAATACTTGTGTTTTCTCTGCTTTATTTTTAGTATAAATTCAACAAACAATATCTAATGTGTTAATTTGAGGTTCTGGAAGGTGTTTTTTCTTCCCTTTGGATGGAGCTGCTAACTGCGTCCTCCTGTTTCCAGACTTTATGCTAAGCTAACTGGCTGTAGCTTCATATTTACCCTACAAATATTAGAGTGGTATCAATCTCCTGATCTAACAAGACAGAAAATATGCATTTTCATCAAAAAGTCAGACTGTTTCCTTCAGTTTGAAGCTTCGGTTGCACAGGGCAGCAGGTGTGAGTGTTTGTGAATGTAAATCAGAGTGAGACGTCCTGCGTGGATAAAGATAAACTGGAAACAGTAATATTTATCAGAGTGAATGATTACCCTACATGGATGTGTTTAAGGCTGTGAATCAGGTTGTTAGAGCTGCGTTCAGTAACACTGAGTGCTGCAACAGTTCAGTGAACCTTTGAATTCGGATGTGGATGTTTACTGAACGTTCAGGAACTCTTTAAGCCTCACTGCTCTTTGCCCTCAAAATATTATTTACTGCAAAACAAACGGAGAAAAAGGTCAATCAATACTCTTATTAGTCTACTGGAAAACCTCAGTATCAGCTTTATGAAACCAAACAATATGTCCTATAAACTTATTATTAAAATGTCTTCTGGAGGATCAGTAGATGAGATTGAGTTTGGTTGCTAAGAGTTGCATGTTGGGTGAGTTGTTGAGTTGTTAGCATAATCAGACAATTAATTGCCAAAAAAAAAAGCAAATTACAAAATATATGACATATAGTTTTGTTATCTAAAAATCCAAAAGTCCATGTTTGTGATGTCCAGAAATCCTGAAGCCTTGAATGTTTCACAACATTTTGTAAAAATGATTTTATGATCAGGACTGAAACTGCAAACATCATTTAATCTCTTTGATGCAAGGGTAGGTTGTTCTTTTACTATTATTAGTTTTTATAAATAATAACAAACTCTTTAAAAACACATCAAATAAATCTTTTTTCATCAAATATTGTGATGTTATTAGTTTAGTTTTCATTTATTTTTAAGTGACAAGTACAGAAAACAGTTAAATCTTAGTGGTTTCTGGTCCAGGACTTTGATCGCCTGGTTAAATGTTAGTGGTTTAATGATGGAGGCTGATGCCTGAGATAAAACTAACTTTTTTATGTTTGTCAAACTTTAACTGAGAGTCAACAAGAACAAATCCTGAAGTGTCTCTAGTTCAGCATCTTTTACTTTAAAAGTGTCTGAGAGTTAAATGGCAGCAGTAGTTCATGTTTTTGCTGCAACAAAAATAATTCTATTGTCAGCCTACATCTGTAACCCGACAACATTCAGAGATGTCACTGATATTTAGACTAGAGCACCACACACTGATCCTTAAACCCATTTTACTGTCACAGTATTCAGATTTAACACGACCAGCGGCGATCTGTTGATTCTTATTTCTCCAGTAAGAATTAAACCGTGTTTTTGCATTAGAGGAAACATTAATTAATGATAAATGTGTAGGAGTATAATGTTTTCAAAAGTCCAAAAAAGTTGTGTAACTTTAAGGAGCGTCACAAAAAGTTATGCTTTAAAAAATTTTAAAAAAAAAAAATAATAAAAAAAAGTATTAATTAACCAGTGAAAACTTAATTGTAGATGTAAACAGATTTTAATTGGTCAGTATAAGTTTTCTTATTCTTTGTTATCGTGTTTCTGTGGTGACAAACGTTTTGAGAGGAAAAATATTCTAATACTTCAGGAAACAGCGTACTGTGTTTGGATTTTCCTGGTTGATAACTGTCATTGATTGTTTTCTGTGTTGCATCAGTTCTGTTGTTTGGACGTTCATGAAACGAGTCCGTGTGTCCCTGTCTTCATCCACTCAGATCTGTGGCTCATTCTCAGCGCGAGCCGGCGTTCAGGGCCACATTAAGATGCATCACGCTCATACTAATGTCATTGGACTGGGCGACTCCAGCGTCTGGAAGGTCCCCTTCCTGCCTCGCACTGTCTACCTGTTCATAGCTCCCCTGGCCGTCCCCATCATCACTCCACTCGTTGCACTCGGTAAGAGGCGCCACAGGACCGGTGAAGGGCAGGCGGTCTGGGTTTTACTTAAATATTTCTACATGAAATGTGACAATCAGCATGACTTTGAGACAGATTTCTTACCTCCTGACCCTGTTCAGCTCGCCTCTCTCACTCAGGTGTGAGTTTATTCTCACACACGTGATGTTTCTGATTCTGTGGTTCTGCAGCTCACCTCAAAGGACACTCTGCGCTCACGTTGTCAGGACCATCCTGATGGTTTCACTGGGCCTGTATTCACAGTACTGGCTGCTGATCAACGTCTCCGGCTTCCTGTCGCCTCTCACCGCTCTGCTCTGCATGCTCGTGTGCAGAGCCATGTTCTCTGTGCCGTACATCCACGTCAACATCTTCCAGGTGAGGAACACCTGCACCTCTTCTCCACATGATCTTCAGTCCACAGCAGTGTTTCCCAAAGATTTTTCATGGACGCCCACTTTTTAAAAATCATTGTGAACCAATTCACAAGAAGCCTTGTCAATAAATTCTAGAAAAGTCATTCTTAGAGTCCAGAGTCCTTAGAGTTCATCTTGATGCTTCATGCACATGTTAAACAGTGGTGCTAACATCAGCGCAATGCTAACATGCTGATATTTAGCAGGTATAATTTTTAATGTGAACCATCTTACTTTAGTGTGTTAGCATGCAAACACTTATAAATTAGCACTAAACACAAAGTACATCTGGGGCTGATGGGAGTTTCTTTAGGTGGTCATAAGCAAAAGTATTGGATAAATTAAATTTAACCTCCATGGTGCTAGATATTTACCTATAGTGCTACAGATGTGAACTCCCTCATCCAGGTGTATGCTCCGTCTCGGTCACTACGTTCTTTCAGTCAAATCACGTGATCTTAAGCAGCAGAAACACAGACTAGAAGTCCTTAAAGTTTAAATTTGAACATCTACGTTTCCCTGACAGCTGAGTGAAATCCATCTTCTAATTAAGATAATTTCATATGACTGAAAGCTCCAGAACTAAACATCCTGCTGTGCTAATAGTGGATTCAGACAGATGCACTGCAGGCAGGCGTACTGTATGTGTTCATTTCTCACAGATTTGGTGAATGTTTCCGAGTCACTTCATGCCAGATGACTATGAGAGCACCTCTTGTTTCTCAGAAACTCGTGCTGAATGCAGCTTTGTGTTCTCGTCGGGGAACTAAAGGGATAAAAAGGAACAATTCATGCGTGATTTTCCCCGTCCTGCAGGTCATTGTGCATTGTTCTGATCAAAGTGTGTGAAGGTGGATTAGAAAACACAGGTTCTTGATGTGAAGTCGAGGGTCTGACAGGGGAAAAATGTTTGTTCTCTCAGGGGGGTCAGTCTGAAAACCTGCCCCCCTCTGTCTCCTGGTGCTGTTGTTGGACATTGTCCTACTTTTTTCCCCTGAACTCAGCGTTCCCATGAAGCCGAAGATGACCTTTGGTTTGATTGACTCTGGAGTCTCAATTGAAAACATTGTGCACTAAAACTCTTCTATTTCTTTTCTATGTGAGAAAACACATGTTCACACAGTATAAAAGCAGACAGGATCTTTTATATGTACATTATCTTCTTTATTTTGTGTTTATGCAGCAGTGGCGGCGGTGGTTTCTTGTTGGTCCATCGATGCCAAACAAATATTGAATTTAGAGGAACTGAGATCCAGTTTGGTTGAGATGGTTCCTGATTTACCAGCTGAACAAACCAAGCAGCCACCCTTTGGCCCCAGACGTCTGGGGGCCCTGACAGATCCAAGTTCACTGCGTGTCCGTTTGTTTTTTGGAAACTTAAATATGGGGCAAATTTACACAACTGAGCCACAACTTCAGCTGAAACGTTAGGAGTCTTAAGGTGGTGGTTACTGTTCCTGCTAAAATCAGAGTTTTATCAGAATACTTTTATTTCACACGGCAAACCTGACACTCAGCACTGTAACACTAAATACTGTTTATAAAGCAATTCTGTGGCTGTACTCTGATCAGTGAAATCAGGGTTCGGATTGCACAGCGGCTTTCAGGGGAGTCATGCTTTCCTGCATGTCACATGCACGTGCACACATGAAGTGTATGGCAGCAGAGTCAGTTGGATGCTCGCTGTAGATCCTCACAAAAAAAAAAAAATCACACTATAATCATTTAAATTAAGATTTATCTTCCTCCTGGTCCCTTTTTGATTATTGAATGATTATAAGTTGTTTGTATCAGCGGATCATCTGTTTTGTGAAACTGGTTTTAGCAAATCCACTGAAATGAGCGAAATAAATGAAATGAAACACATTATTCTCTGAAAATGAGGATGATTATGTAAAAATGATCATCCCCTATAATTTTCAAATCATATCACTTTCACAATATCATCAAAAATAATTGCAATTAGATATTTTTTCAGAATTGTTCAGCCTTAATGTTTCATTGCTCTGATTGGTTGTGGGTCTGTACAGTGGTGTTCATTGGGCACTTTGATCTGCGCCCGTTGAGAATGACCTTTAGAAACTGAACCCTGCACTGAGCGATCCCAGACTAATTTGCATTTGTGAATTATTCTGGTGATGACAGGCTACATTTAGCAGGATCTTGTGGTGCAGCTGATGCTTCTGTTTTCTTACAATAAAAAGCAGCCTGGAGCTTCAGCAGCTACACTGTGAAGGATCAGCCAACAGCTCATTAAATAAAACATTTATCCTCGTTTAAGTCTTTTCTATCCTCATGATGTTCTAGATTATATATAATAAAACAGTATTGTCTAAAATAATCTGATGTTGAACAGACTGCAGTTGCAAATCCTGACTTTCTGACCAGGATGTCTGAACTTCATATAATCTGAGATAAAACATGTGACTGCCTGTAGACATGTAACCAAACCTGTATGTTCTCTGCAGCACATCGGCCTCCACATGTTCTCTCCGACCCGTCGACCGAAGAGGATCTACCAGATGACCCACGGCGTCCTGAATCTGCCGCGTAACTTCGTGCTGGACTGGATATTTGGACACTCGCTTATCAACTGCCACGTGGAGCATCACCTCTTCCCCTTCCTGTCTGACTACATGTGTTTAAAGGTAGGAAACAACCACAATCATTACGTCATTATCAGTTTACCACGCTGGTGTTTCACCTCATTGATTTTCACTGGGCTGGATTGTTTTGCAGCACAAAGTGAGACTGATTTATGGAACGATTGTTGAAGAGTTCAGACGTGGGAACAAACAGGAAGCCACTTTATTCTCCACTACAATCATTACATTGAATTTACAAAACAATAATCAGGCAATTTATAATGTATATGCATGAAATAATGTGATAGTTGCACTAAATACTGAGCATTTATGACAGGGCTGTGCACACGCTGTTGTGGAATTTATTCCAATACCCATATATCCGAAGGAAGAAGTATTCAGGAGTCCAATATGTCTTACACTGAAATTGGTTTAATAATACTTGGCCAAGGAGAATGAAGGAATAACCAGTACACAGTTGGCATTGATGTTCCCTTCAATTCTCGGCGTTTCTGTCCTCCGGGATAGTCTTTAAGCATTCATAGTTAATGTCATGATGAACCCATGCCCAAATAAGGTCAGACCCAACACATAAAGTTAGCCTATTGGTCTGAATATGCAAACACAGGAATTATGAATACACAAAGTCTGAGACTAGTGTTCAGCACCTCTGGCTCTACAGCTCAGGGTCAGTGTTAACCAAAACAGATTACAGTTTACGTCTTCTCCAGTCAGATAGACAAGACAAACACCTCCTCGACGTCAGCTGCCCTAGCAACACTATCAGGTTGTTCACTTGTTTATCTGAAAGGAGAAGACGCTGCATCCACTGTCCTAGAGGAGAGACAGTAAGTCTGTCAAAGGTTAAAACCTTAATGGTATGGCTCGAAGGCCTTAGCATAACCACTAGAAGATGGAAAATTCCTTAACACACGCGTTTTGAGGGGCAGGTGATTATAAACTAATTAAAACATATTTATGAACATTATATTCATTTCAGCCAATAAATCCCCATAAATCTGACATGCTGCACCTTTAAGTGACATTTTTAATGCAGGACTTTTACTTGTAACAGAGTATTTTTACAGTGGGGTATTAATACTTTTACTTCAGTAAAGGATCTGAATTCTTCCTCCACCACTGCTCAGTCACATCCACCCTGAGCACAGCTGCTCTTTCTCCTTCTGTCTCTCACAGACACACAGAAACACCCACCTCAAATACACACAGAGTGAGCAATGATTTACACAGTCAAATACCACCTGCAGCACACACTCCGCAGTATGTCTCCCCCCAGGTGAACATGTCTGATACACAAATGTACAGTTTGCATAGACTGTTGGCCTCCCCTCAGATAAAGTTTGGAAAAAGGCAGCTCCTGCAGTACATTACGCGGTAAGGAGTTAAGGCTGTGCAACATGGACACTGGTACTTTCACAAAACATTAACACAAAGCAGGAAGTTCACTTCTTTGTGCAACTTGACACTAGATACAAGCTGATCATGTGGTCACACAGATCAAAATCCGTTCTGCCTCAATCGGTGTTCTTTTTCTTGATGAGGAATGAAAAAATGAGAAGAAGCGAGTCTCACTGTCCTGCAGGAAGGACACGGGTTAAAATCTGTATTTTGCCAGGCTTAAAATTGAACAGCTTCTTAAAATCTTTAATATAATATAGTCAAGACTCTCATAAATAAGGAAACAACATTCTTATGAAGATCAGATCAAAAAATCTTTATATATTTGATCATTTAACTCCCGTACTGCCAAAAAACATCAGACGATGTGCACCGTTGGCCACACCCACATGTGTGTTACATCACTGTAAAGCCCAGGATGTATTTTTTAACGACATCAGGACTCAAATAAACTACATGCGTGAAGTTTGAAACAAAGTGTCAAGTCCCTCACAGAGAACAAAAATGAAATGCAGAGTGTCAGGAGGATATGGTGGTGGTGCATGTCAGCCTCTTGTGGCCAAAATGAAGTATTACAACAACAAACAGGAAGAAAAATAATCCTCACAATTTTCTTTTCCCTCACCAAAACTTTTATCACCTGTCTCTGTCTTGCCTCTTCAGGTTTCCATGTAGAGTTATTATTTTGTGTAGTTTTGACCTATAAAACTGTCCCCGTGTGTCTCTGCAGGTGAAGCCGGTCGTGTCCAAGTATCTGACTGAAAAGCAGCTTCCGTACCAGGAGGACAGCTACCTCTCCCGCCTGCGCTTATTCTTCCACAAATACCAGGAACTGATGGTGTTCGCCCCGCCCATCACAGAGCTGGTGGGGGTGCAGTGATGGAGGACCGGAGGAGAGACTCTATTCAGACTAAAGACTGCTGCTCGAAAGCACAACAAGCTTCGGCGTTTCAGTTCATCTCTGTCCACGTTTGAATAGTCTCTAACATGCAGAGTAGGTTCTTATCAATAACTCACTGACACATGATGTTAGGAGATCAATCACTTTAAAACTCTTCATGATAATTATATTAACTTAATGAACATCCTGCACTTTTAGAGTAATTTAATAAGAAGCACAAAGATAAGCTGACCTGATTGTGTGGGAGATTAATCACAGCTTTTAAACTGACCTGGGGTCTGTTTTGATGAAGCAATAATTCATCTCTCTGTGAGGAAGCTGCAGGTCTTTGATAACTGGTTTTACACACACACGGTCACCGACCGTCACATATGACACTAACGTGCAACATCAAGTGATTCAGGGGATCATATTTCATGTGACGTTTGCAGAAATAGTTGAAAATTCATTCACTGCATCAGTAAAATAATAAAGTAAACGTTACAAAGCACAGCTGTAGAGTATTAAGACAGCAATAGAAATATAAAATAATACAATAACCAAATCTGTTACAAATTACTGTAATCTACAGTATTTTATCAGCTTTAAAACTATTTTTTCGTACAATAAGCAGGTGTAGATTTCGGGGTGAGGCGGGGGACACGTCCCACCCTCAACATTTAGAACACATGCATTTAAGGCTGCAACTAATGATCAATTTTATCATTGATTAATCTGTCGATTATTTTCTTGATTGATAAACTGCAATGTCTTGCAAAGATATTCAGTTCACTGTCAGAGAGGAGTAAAGAAACCAGAAAATATTCACATTTAAGAAGAAATATGACTTTTTTTCTTAATAATTCTTACTTACTTGCGATTAATTTAATAATAATCAATTAATTGTTGCATCTGTACATGCATTTGTGTCCTGATTAAAACACAAAAGTAGCAGAGGACTTTTATTCTGACAAACCACTAGAATGCAACTCATAGATGCAACAATGCCTCCAGTAAAGTCTGTGTAAGGCGATATCTAACCTCAAAAGCAACTGTTAGAATCTTAAAATGTTTTTGTTTTTGTCAGTTTACTTTTAGAAGTGTTGTTTGCTGATTTGCTAACTAATCTTAAGGTGAAGTTTCCTGCCCATAATTTAAGTGTATCTAAGCTAAGTTTAGCTCGCTAAGGCACAAACTGGTACATAAAAGTTCACCAGAATGCAGAGCTATTTATACGTCTTGATAGTTTTGGTGTGAGTTGCAGAGTTTTGGAGATATCGGCCGTAGAGATGTCTGACTTCTCTCTGATATAATGGAACTAAATGACACTCGGCTTGTGGTTTTCAAAGCAATCCACAGACCTTGTTGGGAGCAGTTTCATGTTGGAACTACTTTCTTTCTGGTAGAAAATGAAGTAGTTCCAGTAGATTTTTGCGCAGAAAAAAAAATAGTTCTTACATGAAACCTCTCAGAACAAGGTCAGTGGATTATCTTGAGTAACTGGAATATGAATAGAATATGTATTTTTGATTTTCGGGGGAAAATCTTATCTTATATAAGCTAACTTTAGCGAGCTAAGGCATAAATTGGTGCATAAAAAAATCACCCGAATGAAGGAAATGCAGTTTGAAGTTTAAAATTTGTGGGTGAGGAACCCTGACACCCAACTTAGTGTGTCTCCACCAAGGATAAAAGAAAACGCACAACCTTGACAATAAGTAAACAAACATGAAGTAAAGGTATACAATTATAATTATTGTTCAAGTGTACATTTAGCTTTTTTCAGAATACAGTTCAGAATGAGATTTAGGTTTATATGTTTACATGTAGGAGGAAGTTGTCTCAGTGTTTTGGCATAACAATAAACATAGTAAGTAGAAAAATATAATGAAAGATAAAAACAAGTTCTGCAAGTCAAGAAGCATAAATAGAAAATAGACAAATAAGAATAAATGTGTAAAAAATAGTATAAAATGTGTACAATGTTATTTAATTTTACAAAACTAAAAATCAAATCAATCAAAAAATGCTGAAAACTCTAACTTGTTTTTGTCCTGACCACCATCAACAGTAACATAATGTTTAACCTTTAAAGGAGTAGTTTTGACTTTTTTTTTATGTTCGTTTCTCAGTGCATCTGGTCTTTATGCTAAGCTATGCTAAGCTAAGACGCACAGACAGACAGATTGGTGTTGATGGTGCTCATTTAACGCTCAGCATAAAGAAAGTGTATTTCCAAAAATGTTGAACTATTCCTTTAACAGTATCTGTTTGGATGTAGATGTGAGCGCTGCAGACAGAAATGCTTTGGGAGACAGGTCTCTGTTTCCATGGTGACAGATGTTGATGCTGTTGTTTAATTTTGTGTGTGTCGTCATGTCAAAGGCTCGTCTGCTGTAGCTACAGTAAGAACATCGAGGTGTTTCTCTGTGTGTTTTATTTTATTTTTTCTGATAATAAATTTTAACATAAATTTTCAAAAATGAAACATGATTTATTGCCTTTATTGACACATTGTCTTATATTCCAGTATGCAAACATCTGTGCTGCCTATATTAAATTATTCTTTATGTCACATTGCTGGTTAAATAAATTATTGTGTATTTATAAACATAAAACTAAAATATCTATCATTTCTTTAATAGCTGTGTTTGTATATATTTTCGCCACTTGGGGGCAGCAGAGGAAACTGTAAACAAAACACTGACACATTAAGTTTGAACATTAGCTGTTAACTGTTTCCTCTTTACATCTACGCCCTGAATCAAACCCTGTTTTAACATCTCTTCTACTCTAAATGGGACCATAATTAACAAAATGAACATCATTCTGTACTGAAGAAGACTTGAGACCATAAACTTAGTTGTAACTTCACCGGCCCAAAGAAATGATGACCACGCATCATACAGATGTCTTTTTGAGTTTTATTTTATTTTACTTTCAATCCTCAGCAGACGCTGTGAAAACTAAAAAAACAGACATAAAAACAAGGTTTGAAATATAAATGTATTAAGTACTTCTGTCTTTCAACAGTTGTCCAGCATTAGACAGGCCCAACCAAGCCTCTCATGTGAATCTTCTGATAATAGACAGGTCCCAACAACTTAGCACAACAACAGAAAATATATTGAACTGTCCATTCAAAGCCACTTAAACAAATATAAACAGATACAAAACCAGATGAAAGTGCAAAATGACAGTTACTGTGTGCACCTCTAGGACCATGTAGAATATCATCATTTTGGGGACATATGTATTCCCTCTGCAGCCATGTTGTCTCTCTGCTCTGCCCATAATGCAACAGGAGCACCCCCGACCAAACTCTGGTCATGTGACCTATTACACTCTAGATCAAAACTTAAAGAGCAATACATTTCTTAACCAAACAATATTTTAAAGGTGTTATATTTTAGATCATTTTGATATTACAGTTACCTTTTTAACAACCTATTTATTTACATTTTTAATCCGTTTTTAACGACAATGAATGAACAGAAAATATAAAATAAACATTTCAATTACATTTCAATGAAAAAATGTCTCTCAGACAGTTACATTCATAGAAACTATTTACTGAGGTCATACATCAAGTGAGAAGAAGCCTCATTCTCTCATAAACTTCCACATTAACTCACTTCTTTTTGCAACCAGTGGAGTCGCCCTGCTGAACATTAAATCCTGCAAGATTTAAGAGTTTCTTGATGCAGGGGAGCTGCTCTTGATGCATTTAAATCCATGACCCAGACCACCATAGTTTCAAAAATAGGGCCGCCCCAAACAACATTTTGCATAGGGCCCCCAAAAAGCTAGAAACAGCCCTGGGTAAATTTATGACATCGTATGCAGAGTTGAAAAAAATAAAATAAAATAAAGCCAGCTGGTTCTTTGATTATATTTTGGCAATTTTCTATTATTTCAGCAATATTTATATGGTTGCAAGTGTTTGTTTTTTTTTGTTTTTTTTTTGTTCATTTCATGTGTGTCATGCCTTTTATTAAAGATTTTACACAAATAAGAATAACCTTAAAAAACCTAATTCATATTGGTCTCTGCAGAGTCTGTCTCTGTTCAACTGATTGGCTGAACACACATGTGATTAATCACATGACAACATAAGAGCTGCTCCTCACTCTTCACTGTGAGTCACTTGTGTTTTATTCTTCACTTTAGCAGATAACTTGTACTCAGACTCAGTTTGCAGTCAGGCTCTGGTCACTTGGTGGCAGTATATCTGCACCGGTGCTTTTTTCTTTGTGTTCTTGCTGATTCACTCAGTCTGTTTGGCATTTTCTCAGGATTTTCCACTTGAACTTTGGAGCAGCAGAAAAGGCTGCAGCAGAGATCTCCCTCAGTTTGATCAAGATAGTTCAATCACTCTGTATGCAGATGGATCAGATACAGCTGATCGGTTAATGAGTCCATCAGTGAAACATCTGTAAACAATCAACTTGTTTCAGTTCATGTTCAAACACGGACATGAGGGAGACTCTGCAACTCTACACCTCTGTTCCTCATTTGCCATGCGGGCTCCACCCTGTGGTTTCTCTCTCCTTCAGAGGAGGGGAGGGCAGTGATTGTGTGTGTGTTTGTGAGTGTGTGTGTATGTGTGGGGGGGTGTATCACTTGTTTGCTGGCCCGCCTGCTTGCATGTGAGTGCTGAGGAGGCGGATAACATTCAGACTGAAACTGACATCCTCTGAGGTGTGGCTTTCCAGGCTCCTCAGTGTGATCCAGGAACTACCGGCGCTCAAAGTGGCTGAGCCAGTTCTGTTGAGACAGCAGAAGAGAGAGGAGGCTGACGGACGGAGACGGACTGAAGACAGACCGAGGACATGGCAGATACAGCAGCTGTTGAAGCAGCTCCCACCTCCACCCAGCAGCTGTGCACCGTCTGCTCAGGTGCACTGAGCGGGGACACACCGGCAGCCTGCGGTCTCTCTGTCTGCGGCTCCTGCCTCGGAGACAAAAGTAAAGGATGTCCCGAGCGTCTGCAGAGCTCAGACAAGCCTGAACCTGCTGAGGGCCCCAAACAGAATGGGACAGAGGCCCCTGTGATTGAGAGCAAAGAGGAGCAGGACCCTAAGACGGCTGAGGAGACCAAAATCCAGGAGGATCTGAAGGAATCTGAGGACCCCAAGAAGCCTGAGGAACCGGAGGCAGGGACGGACGGAGAGGCGAAGAATGGAGCCAAAGATGAAGAGGTCAAAGAAGAGGAGGAACCTCTGGGCCCCGACGATGTGGTGTGCGACTCCTGCATCGAGAGCCCCTGCAGGGCCCTCAAGTCCTGCCTCACCTGCCTGGTGTCGTACTGCGAGGGTCACCTCCGGCCTCACCTGGAGAACCCCAAGTTCCAGAACCACCGGCTGGTGGAGCCGCTCAGGGACATCGAGAGACGGACCTGCGAGAGCCACAAGTGGCCCCTGGAGCTGTTCTGCTGCGCCGACGCCTGCTGCGTCTGTCAGGACTGTGTGACGGAGGAGCACCGGGGCCACAACACCATACCTGTGGTGGAGGCTCGCAGACGGATAGAGGTCAGTCATACTTTTATTATTTTCAGTAGAACTCAACAAAACTGCATGTTTATGTGTCTAAATATATTAAATTCACCTTCAGTCTTCTGTGCAGCGAACATTCTCAAGTTTGATGACGTTTTGTCATTTAAGTCTGTAGTTTCAAACCTTTTTACAGGTAATCAGGGCGGCAAAAGTCCACACATTATTTACTCAAGTGGAAGTACAAATACTTGTGTAAAAAAAAAGACTCTGGTAAAAGTAGAACGTACTGATTCAACTTCTTTACTGCAGTAAAACTGAAAGAGTCCAGGCTCTGAACTGTACTCACATACTCATTTCTCTGTGGAGCATCATTGTGTCAACTGAGCAGAGGTGGCAAAACTACACACAGTCTATACTCGAGTAAAAGTACAGATACTTGAGTGAAAAAGGTAAAAGTAGAAGTACTGATTCAATGTCTTTACTGCAGTAAAAGTGAAATAGTACAGGCTGTGAAATGACAAGTGAAATGTAGTACAAAAGTAAAAAGTTTCTGGGTTAAGTGAAAGTTCAGTGAACCTCACTTTTTCTCCGTGCTTGAGTCTCCCTCTGTCTGTGTCGTAATATTATGTCTTTTACGTCTTTTACGTCTTTTTTGTTCTTACATCTTTTATATATTTTTTTTGTCTTGTTACACCTTTTATATTGTTTTCGCTTTGTTACCTCATTTTTGTCTTGTTACGTCATTTTCGTCATGTTACGTAACTTATGCCATTTTTGTCTTCTTACATCTTTTTTGTCTTGTTGCATCATTTTCATCTTATTACGTCTTTTACGTCTTTTTCGTCTTGTTGCATTTTTTTGTCATTACGGTTTTTAGGCATTTTTCGTCGTTTTTGTCTTGTTACAACATTATCGTCTTGTTACGTCCTTTACTTCATTTTCATCTTGTTACATCATTTCTGTCATTATGGTTTTTACGGCGTTTTCATCTTTTTTGTCTTGTGGCATCATTTTCATCTTGTTACGTTTTGTTATGTATCGCTTTGCTGTTTTTATTTTGTTATGTCTTTTACATTGTTTTCATCTTGTTACGTCGTTTCCATCGTGTTTCGTATCGTTATGTTATTGGTCCCTTGGCACAGATGTGTAAAAGGCCTCCCACCCCTCCTTTATCGGAGCAAACCCAGACTGAAAGAGACACAGAGTCTCTTTGTTGTTTTGTCTGTGTTTGTGATAGTTTTGTGTTCCTTTGTAGTGGGGAAGACTGGGGACAGTAACACTTTTTGTTTGAGCTTCACTAACTCAGTTCTTATTCATCTTAGATCTCTCTTTGATAACTTTGATACATAGAACCCACATTTGTCTCCTAAAAATTCAAACTCACCAGGACATCTACTACACAATATATACATAAACTGAACCATTTAAAGTGGCAAGAAAATACCTGTGTGTGTGTGTG
Source organism: Lutjanus argentimaculatus (assembly GCA_034769285.1). Lineage (NCBI taxonomy): Eukaryota > Metazoa > Chordata > Actinopteri > Lutjaniformes > Lutjanidae > Lutjanus > Lutjanus argentimaculatus. The sequence goes on along the minus strand of JAWZSL010000016.1, from coordinate 1,143,361 downwards.
CGTGTGTGTGTGTGTCTGTGTGTGTGTGTGTCTGTGTGTGTAGACAGTATTCCTGAATGTGTCTGTGTTACATAAGGGTTCAATCTCTGTCACATCTGTGTCAAATATAGAATTCTTCCCCTGAGGTGCAGATTTGTGGGCTCTGATCCGACAATATACATGCTTGACACACACTTCTTTAGGCCTCGAGTTTGCAAAGTGAACACAATGAACACAATGCAGAACTTTTCATCATGTTAATGAACTGTTACAACTGTCCCCACCCCAATCAGACATTACATAGCTAACTGTTTTAGCATGTAGACTTGAAGGTAACATGAATGCAAAAAATCAAAGTAAGCTACAGAAACTGTTACTGTAGGTTATGCCACTTCTGTGAGCTCAAAAAGGAAATGTGAGGGTCAAACTGACAGTTACAACTAACCTGCTGTTACAAAACTCCCCAGTGTCCCCTACTCTTGTGTCTGTAGTTGTTTTGTGTCTCTTTGTGGTACTTTTGTCTCTTTGTGAGATACGTTTACAGATACAGAAGGCCTTTTCAGAAATATATTAGTGAGTTTTTGGACTGTTGGTTCAAAAAAAAAAAAAGAATAATCTAAAGATGTTTTTTTATAAAACCTTGGCATTCTATGAATTACATGATTGATTATAATAATCCTTAGTTTCAGCAGTTGCAGTGCATTTAAACATTAAATCCACAACATTCTCATATTACACCAAGTCCTCTGTGTGCTTTTGTTATCTGACAGCTTTTCTTTTGTTATTTATTTTTCAATGTGTGACAAAGGTAAAGTCTACCACAGTCAGGTCAGACACACAGGACTGAAATTATTCTTACTTCTTCTTAAGTTTTTCAACCACAAAAACAAAATATGACCACACAAGTGACATTAATTTACAGTTTGAGCTCCAAAATCATCTTTAAATCATGTCCACAGTGTTTTTTCACAAATTAAAGAATATAGTAATATCCAAATGTGCAGCTCTGATGAATGTAACCTTCAGCAGCAGTGGAGAGGGGATGAACTGAATCTTCCAAGTGCATCACAGTTGTTCTCATATGTCACTTTAAATCCAATTAGGACAGTAATTCTGACTTAATATCCACTGTAAGGCTCATCGAATGGGCTCGCTTCATGTGATTAACAACATAGTTTGGCGGCCTGGAAACTCAGTACTCTGATCTTTGTTGTCCCCTCTGACATACAGAAAGCTCGAGCTTCAGCTAAAGTGTCATTTGTCTCTGGTTTTGACAGTCGGTGACCCTCAGGTTCAGACATTCCAGACCAGATTCCTGCAGAGATCTGCAGGTTTTAGCCTACACCTGTTATTTGCAGAGTGTGTTGTTGCAAAACCTCAAAGTGCTTCATTAGAGCTGTAAGCAAACACTGCTGGGGAGGATCGTTCGTGTCAACACAGCTATTTGAAAATGTAGGTAAAAGTACCACAAAGGCTCCCCCGCACACTGACCCGCTTGACTTGTTTTTAAATCTCTTATTGTGAGTGAACAGAAAACAAGGAGGGAAACAATCAAAGTGACGTTTCAATGAAAGTATTTTATGATGAAGAGGAAACTTCCCTTTCAGAGAAATATACTTCCACAGGACAGACACAAACGGTCAGAACAACACAGAAGACAATAGAGTGAAATGACCTCTTGTTCAGGGTTCATGTTCCACATTTGCACACTAGAATTCCTCCTTTTGGAGAACTGACTCACATCTCTGTTCATTTAGGTACCAGAGAGTCAAACATTGTCCAAAAGTTAAATACCAGACAACCCAGACAGTCATTTAACAACACTCACCTCTGTTCTGAGGGGATTTCCCGACTATTTCCTGAGGTACTTATCCACAGTCAGTGTTTTACCTGCAGTAGATGGCGCTCGACACCCCCCCAGTCTGGAGACACAGCAGGAGAACTGGTGCAGGAAGTTAACTAATGGACTGTTGTGGACGGGGTCAACAGCAACATGGATTTTAGACACCTAAAAAAAAATCTAAATCAGTTTAAATGTAATAGTTAGAATATTTTCACCACTTTACTTTGCTGTCACACAGACTTTTACAGGAAACCAGGCTAAAAAGCACGGCTAAATATATTACTGCTAAAGTCGCTGACAAGCCAGTATATATTAGCACACTAAGAGCAGGCTAACCAAAGCTAGCGTAACATATAGTAGCCACACTAACAGCAGGCTAACCAAAGCTAGCAGCTAACATATAGTAGGCACACTAAAGCAGGCTAACCAAACTAGCAGCTAACATATATAGCACACTAAGAGCAGGCTAACCAAAGCTAGCAGCTAACATATATAGGCCACACTAAGAGCAGGCTAACCAAAACTTGCAGCTAACATATATTAGCCACACTAAGAGCAGGCTAACCAAAGCTAGCAGCTAACATATAGTAGCCACACTAACAGCAGGCTAACCAAAGCTACCAGGTGACATACAGTAGCCCCGCTATTATCAAGCTAACCAAAGCTAGCAGTTAACATGCAGTAGTTACTCTAACAATCGGCTGAACACTTTCACTGTCCTTTAAAAGCTCTTCTAACCATCCTGACAAAACTAATTTTGTCCTGCTGCACATGTTTTAACTCGTTTCTCAAGTTTGGACTGTTTTTTAATAGAAAACACACATTCCAACACACTCCACGCTCTTTGTTTACAACACAATAAAAATATTAACACATTACTTTATATGGAAACAAAACATTCAGGTAACAGTAATAAATCACAAATATAACTGGTAGTACAGTTTTTACTTGTGAGTAGTAGTTACGTTATGACCCGTGACAGATTTTTGTCACTGAGCCAAACAACAGATCTGCTCCACCAGTTTAACATTTTAGTGAACCGGTGACGTCAGCTGTCACTTGTCAGTACAGGCCCTGCGCCTCTGCTTTGGCCTCATGTGTCTCTATAAACCATCAACAGTGTGAACTGATGGATAAGTTGATAATGTCAAAGTCACGTTTGTGGAACTTCTGAGGCAGATACAGATGTGATTATATAAAGATTAATAATCGTATGCTCCATGTAGCTAACGTTGGCTAGCTGCTCTGCTGTAAAATGCCTTGTAAATAACCTTCTGTCACAAATACCACTTTCCCCAAAGTTAATAAATTCTAGGCAGCTGCTGTGACAACGTTGTTTTGGTGAAGCAGAACAAGGCTTGGATGTGGCAGACAAACTGAAGTACCATACTGTTGCTAACTAGCTAACTAATGAATCTACCTGAGCACTGCAATGCTAAAAGCTAAAGATTGATTGATAGGTGGATGTCATGCTATTATTGGTTGGTTCGAGCTAATGTAAACACCAATCATATTTAGTTTTACAGGAGGAAAAAACGATCAGATTTTACATGATTTTGATGTAAAAATACATTTTTTTTCATTTGTTCTACAACATTTTAGATTAAAATATACTGCATCTAATTTTTTTTTTTTTAATGAGAAGCAAAGAGGAAACTATACAACCAGTGGTGGAAAGAGTACTGAAATCTGTACTCAGGTCCAAGTACTGTTACATGGCTAAAATATTACTCAATTACAAGTAAAAGTACTGGTGTTAGAAATATACTGAAGTAAAAGTACAAAGTATTCATCACAAAAACTACTCAGAGTATAGTTACTTTTAACCGTTGATGTCACAGTCACGTCTCCAAACTAGGTTTGCAAATTTTGTGTGTTTTTCTGAACCAATAGTTGAAAATTAACAATTCGATTAATCATTAATAATTTATAAGATACAAAACTTTTTTTTCCCTACTTTTCAATATTTTTCTTATATTTTTTTCTCATTTTGAATCAAAGTTTAATTGTCTTTGTTCAACAAACGGCTCGGTGCAAAGTGCTGCCACATCTATTGATTAAATATCCATGAAAACATTTTTAAATGGTTAAATTCTTAACGGCAATTAATCGATTAATAATGATTAGCATCCTTACTCCAAATGTGTCCTGCTGCAGCGTTTTGTTTGTTTATCGTTTGTATCTCGTTGTTTTTATGGCCGGTTCGTGATCAGATCACCTGATTGGCTACTAAAATGCAGATGAAAAGTTTGGACATTAATTCAGATTGTACTCAGCTATGGTTTTAAAAGTAACTACGTAGATCACAGCTTGAAATGCATACTTAAGTACAAGTAAAAGTACAGACTTCAAATCTACTCATAACAGTACAAGTATTCCAAAAAACTACTTAATTACAGTAATTTGAGTATTTGTAGTTTGTTATTTCCGCCCCTGTAAACATCTCTGTTGTATCAGAGCATCAGTGGATCATGACGTCCGTTTTCACAACTGGATTCTGTTATTGGATCAAACGGTTCCCAACTCGATAAATAACATTAACTCACATAACGAACACTTGTAATCTTTGGATCTAAATGTTTCTGTTCTGTTACCACAGTGGCGTTAGTGCTCGTTTGGGAACTATTGTGTTTATAAAGACTACAGACTAGACCTGCTCTATGTGATCGTGCCCTGAGATGACTCGGTTAGGTTTTGGCACGATACAAATAAAATTAACTTCACCTGACTTGACTTGTTGATACAAACATGAATAAGGTGAGATGCATCGAGGTCTTGTCCTCCTCAACAAATTAAATTCAGACAATACATTTTAGCTGTAGGGTCTGTCAGTGATTCTTATCGCAGACTTGATGCTCTGACACTCTGTTCTCTAGCAAAGGAAACGTAGAGCTCCCCTCAGGGTCTAAACTTTATGGAAAAAGAATTCTCCTCGTGTACCAGCCTCCGCTCTGGAGTCGCCCGGACCTGCCCGAGGAATTCAGACTTGACTCTGAAAATGCTTTGAAAGCTACAAATGTCAGGGTGTAGAATATCCTCACACAGAGGAGAGGAAACGGGGAAACAACACAGTTTTCCTGAAGAAACAGTCTCAGTGTTTACATCCACCAAATACCTTTATTTCTCCATGTGTTGGGATCTGACATATTTTCAGCATGACAGCACGAGTTGTGGTTTCTGTGTGCAGACGTGCTGATTTCTGTTCCTACATTCACAGAAAGAACTGAGGGACAAGCAGACGGAGATGGTGAAGACGGTGACAGCAGCAGAGAACGCCATCAACAAACTGCAACTCAACACAGTCTCAATTGAGGTAAACACACCGCATGACTAATCAGAAATGAGCTGACTGTGTGTGTGTGTCACATGAATGTCACAATACTTAATGAAATATCAGCGAGCGGCAGCTATTTTTGGCTCGAGGACCCACCAGGCTGTGAGCCGTGAGGTATCGGAGCCACCCAAACCGGACAGGTTTCCCTCAGGTGTGGGAGGAAATCCATGTTTTTATATGGTTTGAGAGTGGTGGTGAGCCAACGGAGCGTTTCCTCAGTGAGCTCACTGTTATCTAACGTCATCATGTGACCTGAAGCACTCCTACCTGTTACCTGTCAGAGCCTCTGTAAGGAAGACCATTTACACTAATGTGATGGGAAAAAAAATCTTCCTGTAACTCATTATAACCAAAACTCTGTTGAAATAATGACTTAGTGTCACAAAATATTAATAAACTTTCTCAAAATAATGACTTATCTCAAAGTAATGACTTGTGTTTTTTAAAATAATGAGTCAGTATCTCAAAATGATAGGAAGATTTCTCAAATTAACCTCCTCAAAACAATAACTTTGTGTCTCAAAATAATGCAAAACTTTCTCAAAATGATTTAGTATTTAAAAATAATCCTTAACTTTATAAAACATAATGTGAAACTTTCCCAAAATAATGACTTCTATCATAAAATAAGAACTTTTCTCAAAATAATAAGAAACTCTCTTAAAATAATTAAAAACTTTCTCAAAATAATGAGAAACTTTCTTAAAATAACGTCTTAATATTTCAAAATAACATATCTAAGTCATTATTTTGGGAAAGTTTCCCATCACATTAGCGATAGCGAGCTTCCACTGAGATCGATCCCTTCATCTCTCAAATGTAAAGAAAAATCTCAGTCCATACAGTGTGATGTGAAACTAAAAAGGACTATTCCGCAGCATTCTGTGACGGAGGTACGAGCGGTGATCGAGAGCCAGTTCGAGAAGCTGCAGGCGGTGGTGGAGAAAGCGAAGCGGGAGGTGACGGAGATCCTGGAGGGCGAGGAGAAGCAGGCGCTGAGGCAGGCCGAGGGCATCCGGGTCCACCTGGAGCAGAGGTGCACAGAGCTGAAGAAGACCCAGGCGCAGGTGGAGAAGCTGTCCAAGAACAAGAATGATGTGGATTTCTTACAGGTAACAAAACCAGGATGGAGATACTTAGTTTCATGTCTAAAGGCTGCAGGAACCCTTCATGTCTCCTTCATGAATGACCCTGTGTGTTTGTTCTGCAGGAGTACTCAGAGTGGAAGAAAGAAGCCACTGATATCTCTCTGCCTGGGGTCTACATCGGCCTGATGGACTGTCTGAACTCCTTCAGCCGCGTGATCGTCGACTCCACGCAGGAGCTGTGTACCATGCTGGTGTCCTCATACATAGAGAAAGTTAAAGAGACATGCAAGAATGGTAAGACAAAAAAAAAAAAAAAAAACTCAAAAAACCTCAAACTGCTGCTGCTGCCGGGGGAAGTCACTCCCCAGCTCCATGTTACAGAAGTACAGATAGTTCATCCGTCTGGGCGTGTTCACACGTGTAAAGAATTTCAAGCCTGTGTGTCAGAGCCTCAGAGCTCAGGTGGTGGCTAATATGAGAGATAAGATTTGTTTAAATATGCCTACAAAGCACCGGAGTGTTTTCATGACTCAGTGGTTTTTTGTGTGTCACCGACTGAAGCTGAAAGACAACTCATACTAGTTTCACTGCGGTGTGATAACGTGCCAACTGAGCGGAGGTGGCAGGACACACATCTGTAATCCAGTGGACGTACAGACACTTCAAATACTGTAAAAAATAGTTCTGATTCAACTTCTTTACTCAAATAAAGTGAAAAAATACAGGATCTGAAATGTGCTTAAAGTATAAAAGTAAAAAGTCGTCCTCTGAAGGACATTTTTACTGACTGTTTCTATGCAAAGGTAACTTTGTCTTGTTATGTTGTTTTTGTTTCGTTATATAATTTTCGTGTTGTTATATCTTGTTACATTTATTAATTCTTGTTACATCTTTTACATACTTTTCGTCTTGTTACGTTATATTCATCTTGTTACGTCGTTTATGTAATTTTTGTTCTTATGTATTGTTACCTCATTTTTGTCTTGTTACGTTGTTTCTGTCTCGTTTCATCTTTTACGTTATTTTCCGCTTGGTACATCATTGTTGTCTTGTTACGTCTTTTACATAATTTTTATTGTGTTACATCTTGTTATGTCATTTTTGTCTTGTTACGTTGTTGTCGTCTTGGTACTAATTTTACATCACTTTTGTCATGTTACATCTGGTTACGTCTTGTTACGTCATTTTTGGTCTTGTTACATCCTTTACGTAATTTTTGTCTTGTTACGTTGTTTTCGTGTTTTCTTTTACATACATCATTGTCGTCTCGATACTTCTTTTATATTATTTTTGTTGTGTTACATCTTGTTACAACTTGTTACAGCATTTTTTTCTTGTTACATCGTTTCTTATGTCTTTTACGTCATTTTCTCATGTCATCTTGTTACATCTTTTATGTCATTTATGTCATCCTCTTGTTACATAATTGTCATCTTGTCACTTTTACATTATTTTTGTCGTGTTACATCTTGTTACAACTTGTTACATCATTTTCATCTTGTTACACCATTTTTGTCTTCTTACATCTTTTACACAATTTTCGTTGCGTTAAGTAATTTTGTTATGTTTTTGTCTTCTTACGTCTTTTACGTCATTTTCATCTTGTTACATCTTGTTACGTCTTGTTACATCGTGTTGTCTTGTTATATGTTTTATGTCATTTATGTCATCCTCTTGTTACGTAATTGTTGTCTTGTCACTTCTTTTACATCGTTTATGTCATTTTGCATCTTGTTAAGGAATTTTTGTTTATGTACATCCTTCATGCTATTTTCATCTCGTTATGTCTTTGATGTCGTGTGTCTTTTTACGTTGTTTTCATTTAACCTTTCAACTAAAGTAACAAGCCTGTTTTGAAAATAAAAAGTACTTGTGTTAAATGTAGGGAGCGAAAGTAAAAAGTTGTCAGAAAAAGAAAGTTAAGAAAATGAAAATGAATCTAAACTGTGATGTGTTATCAGAGACTGAAATCCATTGTTTTTCATTGCAGACAAGATGGGAATCAAGACAACAGTTCAGGCGATTGTTGCAGCGAAACATAACATGTCTATACCAAACCCAGAGACGCACGCCGACTTCCTCAAATGTGAGTGTTTTATCAATGTCAATATGGGTCACTGGGCTGAGATACTGCAGTCATGACTTTAGAATAGCCAAGGTACTTCCCTGACAGCACACCAGCAGGAAACAGCCAAGATCACAGAATAAGATCTTTGCTCTCTTTTGAGTTTTCAGTTGTTTCCAGGTCCTGAAGTGGTCAGGTACTGAGCTAAGTTTACTAAACAGCCTCTAGATCAGATAAATCACGTGTACAGATTCCACATTTTTTACTACTACAACCTTTAGTAATATTTCCAAGATACAAAAAGGTGAAAGAGAAATCAGATTTTAGGTTTCCTTGAAATCAATCAATCAATCAGATTTTATTTATGCAGTTTACAGTGACAATGGTGGCGGATTTAATATTGACATTGTGACCAAATTGTTGAAACATGATGTCTTTGATTAAACAAACGCAGCTTCTCATTTCTAGCTGATGACGGTGGTTTTTGTCGGCTAAAATGACTCACAAGCAGATTTAATAAGTGTAGCTGGCTGATGTAAGCTAATGCTAATGCTAACTCCTTGAGTTGGCCGAGAAGTGAGCCAGAATGAGATGCATCGTCATCGACCTACTTTGATTCTGCATCAGCCCACATCCTCCTCCTCAAACCCCCACAGAACAAATACAGATGCAGTGGATCTAACAAGTTTGTCTGGAGATAAAGTTACTGCAGCTAGTTAGCTAGCATTAGTTAGCCAGACTGCTAACATTTACAGTTTATGTTAGAGCAGATGAAGACAGAGTTTAATCCAGTCACCACACGTGTGTTCTTGTGTTTCACATTTTTGAGAGACAACAAAAAGACGTCACCGTCCAGACTCATGAAACGCAGAGTATCGCTCCTCTCAGAGCCTCCTGCACACCTTCAACATGGACAGAAATGGAAAGATTGACAGCTGTAGTTACAGTTGCTAAGCTATGATTGGACAGTTGCTGTTTGGAGGTGGAGCTTAGCAAAGGGTCAATTGTCAATTAATAATGTGGAGCTCCAGGCATGTAACCTCTTGTGGGGTCATTAACACCTTGAGTCAAGTCTAGTTGCCTTCATATAGTTCCTAGAGATAAATGCATCAACCAAAACCAGTCCAGACCCCCTCCAGCAGGTCTGCTGAGACCCACTTAATTTGGATTCTGGTTGAAGAAACAGATCAGAATTTTCTTGCTGAAATCTCTCCACAACAAAACAGAACATCTTATTCATTATCTATAAATGTTTATGTTATTCAAACACACAGTTGGGCTGAGGCCCTTTTCCAGAACACAGAGACCAGAGACCTGGACAACTCTACACTTTTTTCCCTTTGTGTCCCCCTTTGAATGCCAGAAACATGTCGTCCCCAATGACCCACCATCCCAGACCCTTTAATCAATTAAATATAAACTGTTTACAATATAAAGACAAGTAGCAAAAGGAGCCAAGTTGAATTTTACCAAAAATAACTTAATGAAGAACAGTGATCAGTGGTGGAAGAAGTACTCAGATCCTTCAGTTACTCTCAGTAAAAAATAGCAGTTCAACAGTGTAAAATACTCAATTACAAGTAAATGATTCTAGTTAAGTTTATCACTAATGTATTAAGTATCAAAGTCAAATTACTCTTGTTGCAGAAAGGTCACATGATAAATCTGATGTGTTGTGAGATGAGGAAAGAAGAAAAAAAAAACAGATTCATATTCATGTTTTGCCTGCAACCCAAATATGTTAATTTTACTGTCATAAAGAGCTAAAGAAACCAGAAAATGCTCACATTTAAGAGGAGAAGTGGACATCTTTTCTCCTAAAAAAAAATAAATACTCAAACTGATTAATTGGTTATCGAAATCAAAACAGGGGAGCACTGGGTCAGTTGTAACAAGCCTTGGGTCAAGAGACGTCCTAAAAAACACCGTCTAATCTTTAAATGATCTGCTGGAATAATATTTGTGAAAACTTTATCAACTGCATTTGCATGTCACATAATTTTAAGCCATTATTATTTTTTATCTTCCTAATTTTCCTTGAGATAGTGGTCGAAAAATAATTTTACCTCCCTGCCTACAATGCAAAAAATGGTTCGGTCCATCTTGCTGCTGTAAGGTCAAAATGTGTTTTTCAGGATTAAGTTTTAACTGAAAAGTAACTACAGCTGTCAGATAAATGTAGTTGAGTACAGTGTGGTGACTCTGGTGACCGCAGTGTAATTAACATCGCTGACTGTTGACTTATGTAACACTTACAACATACTATCAGTTCATTAACTTTTTCACATTCCTCTCCCAGATGCCGCCCATGTGAGTTTCGATGCTGACACAGCTCACAAGTTCCTCCGTCTGACAGAAGAGAACAGGAAGGTGACTAACACCACTCCCTGGCAGCATCCTTATCCTGATGTACCTGAGCGGTTTGAGAACTGGCGCCAAGTCCTGGCAGCGGAGAGCTTTTATCTTGGGCGGCACTACTTTGAGGCAGACATCAGTGGCGAGGGTACGCACATCGGCCTGACCTACAAGAGCATCGACCGCAAGGGCAACGAGAGCAACAGCTGCATCACGGGGAACAACTTCTCTTGGTGCCTTCAGTGGAACGGCCGCACCTTCTCCGCCTGGCACAGCGACGTGGAGACCGCTCTGAACGTGGAGAAGTTCACTCGTATCGGGGTTTACGTGGACTACACCAGAGGCCTCCTGGCTTTCTACGGAGTGGATGAAGCCATGACGCTCATCCACGAGTACCAGGCAGAGTTCCTGGAGCCTCTGTACCCGGCTTTCTGGTTGTCCAAGAAGGAGAATGTCGTGGCCTTGGTGGCACCAGGGGAGCCGTTACGGCTCAAAAGCCCGTCTCCTCCCACCTCACCTGCTAACGGAGCTGTTGTCTCAAAAACAGCAGCATAGCAACGATTAAAATAAATAAAGTTTTTTATGGATCATGGACGATTCAACAATGTCGGACTACTGATGTATAAAAGGTTTCTCTCTAAGAAATTGACCCTTCCTAACTCCCGCCCCTTCTCGCTCTGTGCTCCAGTAACAGTTGAGCAAGCTGGTACTCAGCAGAACCCTGGTCAGTTTTCTCCTTTCCTGTTTCCTGTTCTCAGATAAAGCTATGCTACGTGCTAAGCTATGTTGAAAAGAAAAACAAAATTTGAAAATGCAGTGTTGCTGGGGGACCTGTAAAACTGACTTATAAATCGTCACATCTGAAGTTAGCTAATGTTAGTAAAACACAACCTAACTAACTAGCTAATCTACATCGATCATTAGCAAGCTATAGATACATCTTGTTGCTTATGTTAGCAAAACGGGCACTAATCCACATAAATTGTTAGATAACTAGTTACATCTGATAGCTAACATCAGAAAAATCACACAATACGCACTTCTTCATGACATGCAAACTACAAGACAAACCTCCCAAAACGTGGCATATTTAAGAACAGGAGACAGGAAAGGAGAAGGTTGACCAGGTGCCAACGCTGCTCAGCTGTCACTGGAGTGAAAAGGAGCGGGACTTTGGAAAGGTCAATAAACTTATCTGAAACTCTTGCCATATTAAGCCTGTTTACAGCAGCATGTGTTGTGTCAAACTGATAAGTTGTGAATGTTTATCTCATGTATATTTGGGCTCAAGTCATATTTATACTCCAGTGTACGTTTGGGACTGCTGTTACTGTTCATCACACTGTGAATTCAGACGTGTTCTATATTTTCTGTATGCAAATAAAAATTTGTACCTTCATTTGTAAATCAAATGTCTTTATCTGTTCACAGTTCAAATCAACAGGCTCACTCAAACCTGATATGTAGGATCATTTGGACTGATGCATTTCTTTTTTAAATGAGAAATCTGCCACACGGCCCACAAACATCAGATACAACTGACGAGGTATTTTTAGGCTTTTGCTCAAACCCATCAGAATGTCACAAAATCATCAATAAGTCATGAAATAATCAGCTGATCCTATCATCTAAATGTCACTAAGAGATGTTTTGTGCACAGCAGGTCATGTCAGGTCTAAACACCGGAAAGAAACAAGAACAGCTGCAAAATGTAATGTAACAAATACAGTAATGACAACTGTAACACAGTGAACTGATGGTAAGATTCAATTTTAGCCTTTTTCAGTGTAATGGGTGATTTTAAAATGCACACGGGTGTCTCTCACATGTGCTGTGTGGGCAAATTAATGTTGAAACCTGAGTGCACCCATCACATGAATTTTCCTCACACTCCTCAATAACTCTGAAATCAAGTCCAGATGTTTTTTCATTATGTTTTATGTTGGAAGCTGTCCAGCCTAAAACTGTACATTGAGTCCATGCAGCATAAGTTATAGAGTATGGCATAAGTGAGCACAGCACATGTCTAAAAAACATAAAACATTATGGATGTATTATTGTACAAGGAAACATGAAGATATAAATTAATGCAGAATTATAAAACGGCAATGTGATACAATATGATAAAACATGACAGAAAGTTGTGAGAGGTATTGAACAGTATGTAACTACTTATTCAACCACTATTTTTAAATTTTCTGACTTTAATTAACTAACTTCAGGGAATGACATTAAACAAAATCAATGAAGGAAGCAGGTAGCTTTGACATTCAGTAAAAGCAAAATAATACATCAGAGGAGGGAATAAAGTTAAATAAATTTAAGTAGATGTATTAATAAAGAGCAACAGATTAATATATTAGTAACATTAGTTGATAATTTCATATATTTCAAATGTTTGGGTCTATTTTTCAGCTTGACTGGTGAATTGTAATATAGATGAATATCAATTAGATGTAAGGTAAAGGTGATTTTTTATTTTTTTCTGTGGAATTTGCCAAAAAATTATAAACAGCATGACCATTTGATCTGAAATCACAGAATAATTAATATTCAGTTTAAACATATTTACTATGTAAAATTTTAAATGACATTTTATTGTTAAAATAATTTATGTCTGATATTCTCCATGCTCCACGTCAACATAAGCAGAAGACCGTACCCACTGTAATGACGTAAACATATAAAACATGCGTGAGACGTTTTGGTCACATGACCACCGTGTACAGTGACGTGTACGCCAACTGAGCATGTAAGCAGGAAGAGCTGCTGAAATCTCAACATGATAGGAGAAGTAAGTGACAAAATATAACAGTTATGTTTTGTTTGGTACGTAGAAGACGTGGGACAGCTGGTGTGACGTGTTTTAATGAGGCTAAAAAACTGATGAAAAAAGAGTGCGTCAGCGGAAAATACCGCGCAGCTGGAGAGAACATCTGTCGGGCTAATGCTGCTAGGTAGTTAGCCGTGTTAGCATGCTAGCTTTAGCAGCGTTTACATTTCAACACAGCCAGCGTTCGTTCAGCTTCGCTTTAACGTTTTGAAAACCACATCACCACGTGGTTTTCTTCTGTCAAACATGTTATTTCAGCCTGTAGTTCAGAGTGTAGCCTGCAGACCTTAGCTCGCAGCTGGAGGGTTTGTTAGCTAACGTTAGCTAAAGTTAGCTAACGTTAGCCACGCTGTCTCTGTCTCATCAGTGCACTCATCAAACAAAGGTCTATACTCTCACATTAAACTAACACTCCTGCTGTGAACCCTGAACTCACCATGCTGTGTGTGTGTATCAGTTCTGTTTAATTTAACTAAGAAAAAGTGATAAACTGGGTTAGCATTGAAGAGTTAGCAGGTTAGCTTTCATCCTCCTGTTAAACAGACTGGAGACCCAAAGAATAAACAAAATGTTCTCATAACTTAACATTAGTTGTGTGATTAATGTCCTCTAAAAAACAGATTCTTTTCATGTTGAGGAAATGTAAACAAAGAAAATAATTTGTGTATTTTGTCACTTGAATACTGACAGAGAACATGAGACAATCTGTCTGTCTCCTTTTTAAAAGTGCCTCTGCTCCCCTGATAGTGTGTGATAATCAATCAATAAACGGTTCCAGTTATAATAACTGCTTAGGTGGAGTTGGTTGCTTTTGAGTGATGTCGCTCAGCATCCTAATACGTTGGTATTTTTTATTTAAAATTACGAATTAAAACAGAAAACAATAATATGAAGTCATTAGGAACAAAACTGAATCGGATTAATAGAAAAAAACAGAGACATGGGAAACGTACACCTCTGGGCAGGTACCCCAGTTGGTAGGATTATAGTTAACTTTCTAGAGAAATACAGAAAAGCTGTACGTGATAAAAGTTGTGCATTAACCAAGAAAATGAAGCTTTTGAGCGAATCTTAAATTTAATATATTAATGAGTTTCTGAACATACTATACCGGTAGTAAAGTAGTGTAATGTTAGTAAAGTGATGAGTACATGGATTCTTGACTTAAACATGATGTTACAGCTCATATGACCCATGATTCATCCGTATTGGGGCTGCATGATATGGTACAAAAAGTCATATTGCAATATGTGATTCAGTTAGTGGGAATTATCTTTTGTAATTCTGTTCTGTCACACTTTTTTTTTGTTGTTGTTAAATTGCAGGGTGTGTGATATGGATATTGGCCATTTTGCAGTTTCATTTTGCAGTTTCGATAATATTGTGATTGTGATTAATTGCGCAGCTCTAGTCCATATGTAAACAAAGATGAGGCTGAGTTTTGTACACTGTGTCCCTGTGAGGGTTTAGCCTCTTCCTTATTGATCCCTCAGGATACCAATGATGAAGACGTGTCTCTGTTTGATGCGGAGGAGGATGCAGGGAAAAGGTCAAAGAAGACGACTATCAAGTAAGTCAGCAGATGACTGATGGCTTAACTGTCCCTCAGTACTTGCTGAGCAGACTGACGACACAGCAGAGTTGCAACACAACAACTCTGAGAATTGATTAATTGCTTTAGTCAACACTTGTTTGTTCCGGCTCCTCAAATGTGATGATCTAATACATTACAACTGAAAACAATTTGGACAATTTTAGACTGTTGGACACCAGTCGATTAATCAAAAAAATATTCAACTTGTTGATAATGAAAATAATGTTTAATTGGGGCCATGCTGTGGAGTATTTCTTATTCTTATTAAACATACTGAAATCTGTTAGCAGGCATCCAGTGGCCTCCTTCTTCCACCTCTTCTTCAGAGTCAGTGCCATCCTCGCATACCTGCTCTGTGAGTTTGTAGGAACAAGTTTCATCGCCTGCATGGTGACAATAATCCTTCTGCTCTCATGTGACTTCTGGACAGTAAAGGTGTGATTTTTAAATCTTTTACGAGATTGATTTTCTCTAGTCGACAACAGGAATTCTTGTTGTTACCTGTTTCCTTATTGTTGCTGAAAGTCTAATGTGTATTTACAGAACATCACTGGGAGATTAATGGTTGGTCTGCGGTGGTGGAACCAGGTGGACGATGATGGACGTAGCCACTGGGTGTTTGAGTCTAGGAAGGTGAGCGGTTCTTTAGCTTGTTCCACGTTACAGTAATTGTTCTGTCCCACATGTGGGTGTTTAACCTCACATGATCCTCTCGTGCTGTATGGGCCTGGTAAATGCACATGTTTACTGTATGGTATTTGCAGCTGTCCTGACTGTGAGAATATCCTGTTTTTCTCCAGGGTTCTGGGAAGCAACAGACGTCAGATTCTGAGTCCCGAATCTTCTGGCTCGGACTGATTATTTGTCCGGTCCTCTGGGTCATCTTTGCTTTCAGCACCCTCTTTTCCACCAAGATCAAATGGGTGGTAAGTCTTAAACTTTCAAGGAGAAAACTGGTGTTGTTTAGTAATTTTCTTATTGTCAACAAATCCCAGAAAATGACCAAAACTGTCATTGAGTTTGTTTGTCTCTCAGTACTCTGTAACTTCTCTGTCTGTGGCACTCAGCTCAAAACCTTTGGTTCCTACTGAAGACATAACATTTTAAGTCATAGATGTATAACTTTTGTAAACAGGCTCGTTTCTTGCTATCAGAAAGAAAGCAGTTCTTGTCGACTGTACTGCAGAAAGAAAGTAGTTTCCTACATGAAACTGCTCACAACAAGGTCTGTGGATTATTTTGAGCACCCGGGTCTTCACTTCTGGAAAGAGACATTGCTGTTGAGTTTTTAGATTGTATTTGTTTGGTGCTTTGAGCAACACAAGCTGAGCGCAATCTAGTTAGATTATATTGAAAAGAAGGCAGACATCTCTACAGCTGATATCTCCAAAACTCTGCAACTCAGACCAAAACTATCTAGATGGATAAAGCGTCACAGGCCAGAGGTAAAATCAGTATTTTAGATTTTGGGGTCAACTGTCCCTTTAAGCTAACCTAGCTTTCGTTTGTTTGCCCCATGATTGCCTGATCTGGTGGCAGTTGTGATTGCGTCATTCCCCCGTTGCTGCATTTGACATGCTTGAAGTGGTATCAGTGAACCAAAATAATTGCTGGTTAACAGCACAGTGGTTTTGGTGTAAACAGAAAGGCCTTTAGGCTACATTTTTGTTGGAATTTTCAGCAGTCAGTAACACAAAGGCAGTCAGCCTTTTAGTTAGACTGGCACCGAAGACCCTGATTACTTTCGTTGGCAGATCCTCATTCGGTGGTCGAGAGTATTTGTGGCAGCAGGACGGTGTGTGTGTGTGTGGGCCTGAGTCAAGATAAACCACAGTGTGTGTGTTCATTGTTATGGAGGAACATGTTGGCCAGTGCAAAAGTCTCACTGATGTGTTTTTAATAGTTTTTGAACAACAGTGGAGCTCTATAGAGAGGCGGGGTCACACCCATTCCACAGTGCGCCCCATGGGACCTTCCTTTAGAGAGATTATGAATGGTTGTCTATGGCAAGAGATGAATCATTTTTTTGATCCCCTTTGAACTGTGCCATCGATTACACATACGATGTTTGTCAATTTAAAATATAATTTTAAAGGAGAAGAAAGTCCCAGTTTGTCGTAGTTTAATTTAGTTTTGTGTGAAAACGTTCAGTGAAATTCAAATCTAGTCTCACACAACCTACATAACCTGACACGCCAGATGGTTTCTTACACAGAACCATCTGGGAAGTTGTCATCAGGAGCTGTTTGGAAAAGGGCAGGCACTTTCAAAGATCACTTGGCAGGTGATTGGATGAAACATCTGGGCTAACTTCAGCCAGTCAGAAGAGCGAAAACATCTTTTCCATGGAGAAAAGCCTTCAGTATCGTTATTTGTTCTTCGTTCTTCTGGTACGTAAAAAAAACACACAGGCATCATATCTTTAGCGGCCAACGTTTTAGAGGGAGAAAGTCATGACGTCTGTTTGGGTGTGTTATACTTAAACTGTTTTATAACAAACTGTGACTGTCTTGACCTGAAAAATCGTCTTTGAATTGACAAACATCATTTGTGTGATTCATGGCTCAATTCACACATGGTTTTGGTCTTTTCATGGGATTTATTGATGATAAAAGAAATCTGGGATATCATCAGCCTTTAACCTCTTGTACAGTTCCTTTTTTTGTCATGATAAATGTCAAACTTTGTCGTCCTTGTCCTCACAGCCTGTAGTGATCATGGGTGTAGTGTTGCAAGGAGCCAACCTCTACGGTTACGTCCGGTGTAAAGTGGGAGGAAAGACCAGCCTAAAGAATATGGCGACCAACTATTTTGGACGACAGTTCCTCAAACAGGTGACGCAGACTGACTGAAACACACTGAACAGTCACATTATTTCTTGTTGCACAGATTCTCATGCGTGTCATGTTTTTTCATCCACAGGCGCTGTCGAAAGAAGAGGAAACGTAGAGGTGCAGCTCTGCGATTTTAACATGTTTGCATTATTCTTAATGCTATTATATATATTCTTTTAGCAAGTGGACACATCGAAAGAAATCTTTTTGCAACATGAACTGAAACTAACAGTTGTTTTTCTTTTAAATGTAACATGTGACTCGATCAGAGAGAGTTCTTTTTGTTTTACACCGAGAGGTCTGAAGCCCGGCAATAAAACCCTCACAGACTTTAACTGATACTGAAGCGTAAATGCATGAGTGAGTGAAAAAAAAGGGTGTAAAGGCTTGAAATGTTAAACTGACTGTAGTTTGATGTGTCACGTAGTCTCACAGC